>CM048745.1:846071096-847344429 GCA_026315105.1 Locusta migratoria
CGTACTCAATTCGGGGGCCGCAGTTGTAGCAGCGGGTCTGCGCGCCGCGGCGGCGTACGTCACGGGCATGGATGTCAACACGGGGGGCCTGTCTGCCTCGCCGGCGGGCAGCTGCGCCACGCGCCGCTGCAGGCACTCGGCTCGCACGTGGCCTGTTTTGCCACAAGCTGCACACGTCTTAGGCTGGTCATCGTACATAACTATCGCACGGTAACCACAAACCTCAATGTACGATGGAATGTGTCTCCGTAGATCGACTTTCAATTGGCGCACTCCGTTTAAAACCGGAAATTTATGGGAGTTGGACCATCTCTCGCCAACGTTACTGATAACCCTGCCATACTTCGAAATTACGTCGTCGATCTCTTCACTGGTTATTTCAAATGGAAGTTCAAATATGCGAACTGTCCGTATTCCAAAGCCAGCATGAGAGACGTAAACAGTGCCAACTTTTCCGTCACTGTATTTAAATTTTGCCTCGCCTCCACAAGTTTCGACAATTTTCGAGCATAAATCAGATCGAGCTAATTTCACGAAAACCATGCTGCTTACAATCGACAGATGGATCCCAATTATGTCATCTAGTCCTAGTTTAAATTCAGTCTCTAACCATTCCTCAACTTCGAACGATTTTGGTCGAGTCAAGTTCTTATCAAACGTGAACCTCAGGGTATCTTTTCTATCCTTTACAACCGGTTGCGTCATCACGATATCGTTCTCATTTTCTGCACAGCACAACGAATACCGCTACAGCAAGCGCAGCGACTCACCACTCGTAAACAGCGTCAGCGCAGCGTACAGCACGGCACAACCTTCCTCCTCGCCGTTCGCCGGCAGACTGGTCGTCTCAAAATATGTCAAAGACATTATTGATAGAGCTGAAGCATTGAATTAAAATTTGTGGTGTGGCCGGGAATCGAACCCGGACCTCCATGCTTACTAGGCAGACGTCTTAACCGTTAGACGTCTGCCTAGTAAGCATGGAGGTCCGGGTTCGATTCCCGGCCACACCACAAATTTTAATTCAATGCTTCAGCTCTATCAATAATGTCTTTGACATATTTGAGACGAAAATCCGTCTCAGGGATTCTTTCATTGTATTTAATTGATATTTATATCACCATAACAGGATTGTTCCACCATGTCCATTGCTGAGGTGCTATTCCGCTGCATGGAGAGCCTTGGCAGTAGTGGCAATTATCTTTGGAACAAAGAAGCTGAATTAAAGTATGTGTTGTGGAGGGAAATCGTACATAGGCTATTCCGAGGCGCCTTAATCGTTAGTGGTGTGGTAGTCTAACGGTTAAGACGTCTGCGTAGTAAGCATGGAGGTCCGGGTTCGATTCCCGGCCACACCACAAATTTTAATTCAATGCTTCAGCTCTATCAATAATGTCTTTGACATATTTGAGACGAAAATCCGTCTCAGGGATTCTTTCATTGTATTATCTGAAATGTTAGTTTGCAACCATTCAATCGAATCGGCCATTACAACTAAGTCATCAGCATATGCGAGACTGCTTATTTTGTTTTCACCTATTGTAATCCCGCCCTGCCAGTCTACTGTTTTCAACATATGATCCATGAATAAGATGAACAACAGTGGTGACAGATTACAGTCTTGTCCTACCCCTGAAACTACCCTGAACCATGAGCTTAATTTGCAATCTACTCTAACTGCTGCCTGACAGTCTACGTAAAGCCCTTTCATTGCCTGCAGAAGTTTGCCTCCTATACCATAATCTTGTAAAACTGACAGTAGTTTCCTCCTAGGAACACGGTCATAAGTCTTTTCCAGATCTATGAAACATAGATACAATTCCCTCTTCCACTCATAGCACTTTTCCATTACCTGCCGTAAGCTAAAGATCTGGTCCTTACAGCCTCTAAGAGGCCTAAACCCACACTGATTTTCATAACTTGTCCTCAATTAATACTCGCATTCTCCTTTCAACAATGCCTGAGAATATTTTGCCTACAACGCTAATTAAAGAGATACCTCGATAGTTGTTGCAATCTTTTCTGTTCCCATGTTAGAAAACTGGCGTGATTGCCGCTTTCTTCCAGTCAGACGGAACCTGTCCCGATTCCCACGCCTTCTCAATTATCCTGTGTAATCATTTGAGACCTGATATTCCACTGTATTTGACGAGTTCTGGCTTAATTTCATCCACCCCAGCCGCGTTATTGCACTGTGATCTGCTGACCATTTTCTCCAGTTCCTCACATGCGATCCTGTTTCCATTGTCGTTCTTATCCCATTCTACCTGATAATCTGATACATCATTGAACGTTTCGCCTACATTGAGCAGTTCTTCAAAATATTCCCTCCATCTGCCCAAGGCATCCACAGGATTGACTAGCAGCTTTCCTCACCTGTCCAAAACACTTGTTAATTCCTTCTTCCCTCCCTTTCGAAGATTGTTAATTACGCTCCAAAATAGTTTTCCCACGGCTTGACCCAGAGTTTCTAGCTTATTTCCAAAGTCTTCCCATGATTTCTGCTTGGGGTCTGGAATTATCCGTTTGGCTTTGTTTTCTCCTTCAACATAACTTTCTCTGTCTGCCTCATTTCTAGTATGGAGCCATTTTTGAAATGCCTTCTTTTTCTTTTTACAGGCTGCCTTGACTGTGTCATTCCACCAGACTGTCTGCTTCTTCCTACCTTTACACACTACTGTTCCAGGACATTCTAGCTGCTTCCAGTAGTGTGTCCCTGTACCTTGACCATACCTCTTCCAGTGACTGTAAATCATTACATTCAACTAACTGGTACCGTTCCGAGTAAGTAACTGAGTAAATTCAGAATCCCTCGAAAACCGGTCGTTAGAGGTACTATTTTTCGGAATAAAAGATTGGAAAAGTCTTATATGTAATTAAAAAAATTCCATATTACCTAAATCTGCCGTTTCATGGCACCGGCGCACTGAGGATCCGTCAAACCCAATTGTTCTTTATATGATTTGTTGTAATTACCTGTCGGTAATTGAGATAGCTACTAGTGCTGTATACATCAAGCCTCAGATCCACGTCGAAGATTAGTGCAAACTTCAGCTGCTGTAGCGCAGATAGTAAAGTTGAGCATTGAGGAATGGAAGTAATCTTGCGGTGCTGGTTCACTGCTCAACAATCGCAATTTTTTTCTCTTATCCCGCTTGTTTGATAGGCTCGAAGACTTTCCTATTAATTTCATGCAAATGTACTGCATAATATTCGTTGCTATGTTAACATAAGTGCGCGTCTTCTGAGGAGTGAATTTGTCGGATTCGTTTTACGAACAGGACAGTTCGCACCTTACTTAGAGAAAAATACGTACTTTACTTTTTGACGTCTCGCATTTTATACTTTCTGAAGATTCTACTACTGAATAGTAACATTGATCTTGGAAGAATGAGCTGTTACTAAAAGGCGAGACTGTAGCAATAATGTTTGTCTCATGTGAAGGCGTATTCTAATTTTATATCGCACAGTTTGTCATGAAACCTTTAGAATTCGCTGCACTTATTGACATAATATGCAACTTTTCTAAAAGTCTTATCTGCATAGACATTTCTCAGTTACTTATGTAGGCCTATGTCACAAAACTTGATGAGCAATCGCCCAAGCGCGGAAATAAGCGTTTTAATAGAGGTGAAGCAGGAATTCCATTGCTCTAATTTCGTAAACAGTGTGATTCCAGGACCAGATGCCGCCGCCGACTGTCCTGCACTGGAGCCGTCAGCACCCAGAGTGCTAGTCTGAACGTGTGCGGTCGATGTGCCGTGTCCACGGTGCAGCTGAAAGCTTGGAGACGGCGCTGCATGTGCATACGCGACGAGTGTCTAAACGAGCTCCACGCGACAGCAACGCGTTCCAGAGACAATTGTTAGCGGCATATGGGCCGAAATCACACTGTCTATGAAATGAGAGGAGTTGAATTCCTGCTTTAGCTCTACTACAACGCATATTTCCGAGCTTGTGCATACGTTCGTCATGTTCTTCCTGTGATGTAGCCCTACGTAAGTAACAACGAAATATATATGAACGTAAGACTCGTAAGAAAATTTGCAAGTTACGTCAATAAGTACAGCGACTTATAAAACTTTCATTACAATATGCTGACGATACCGCCTTCCTTGCCCTTGCCCCCTCACTCGCCCAATCCCAACGCCCTCTTCAATCCCATCAATCCGAATTCTCCACCTGGTGTAAACAGTGGCTCCTCACTTTTAAGCCCACCAAATGCCAGGCAGTAATCATAGGTCACACCACCCCTTTCTTCCGCCACTGCGACCTCTACCTTACGCTGCATAACCGCCCCATCCCGCAAACCAAAACCCTCAAGTACCTAGGCGTTACCCTCGACCTCTCCCTGTCCTGGGAACCCCACCTTCCGTGATAAAGCCCTCTCTTCCTCAACCTCCTCAAACTCCTTTCCAGCTAGACATGGGGCCTCAACTCTTCCACCCTCCTCTCACCATGTTCCATCATGCGTCCTATCCTCTGCTGCTTCCACGCCGCTTAGGTTTCCGCTCCCCCTGCCCACTACCAATCCCTCCAGATAATTGAACGCCATGCCCTACGCCTCGCTTACGGCATCCGCCTCCCTTCCCCCATGCGGATCCTTTATGACCTTATTCCTTTCCCACACCTGCTCACGTTCCTTGAACACCTTTGCCTCAGATACGTATCCCGCAAACTAGTTGCTTGCTCCAACCCTGGCCTCTGCTAGGCTGTTACCTTGTTATCCCTCCCTTCACCTTCACACCCTTCACATCCTCTCCGAGGGTAACTTCCATCACCTTCCCCTCCCAGATGACGCCCTTTATCCTCCCGACATCTACCCATCCTATCAACCTTAGTCCTCCCCTGTATTTGTACGCCCCCTCTCCTTCCCTCCCATGCATGGCTCCCCCTTGCCTCCTCATCCCTTGGGTCCTTGCGCCTTCCTCCCCCACCCCCTCACTTCGTCCATTCCCCCTGCGCCTCCCCTCCCTTTCCCATCCCCTGTGGGGTACCTGTGCCCTACAACACCTGTCAGTGTTGTTCCAGTTGTGCTAAAAGTGTCTCTTTTAAAATATCAAGCAACCGCCGAATAGGCAGAACATTCGTGTTGCCGTGTGTTTTAAGCAATGCCTTCGTCATAGTCCAGTGTGCTTCAACATTGTGTTTTTAACCACCTTGGATTTTAAACCTCTATTGATGTGTGATTTTAACCACTGTGGCTGTTTTAATGCTGAATATGTATCTTTCACTTCCTTGATTATGTATATTGTCTTCATTTTAATCTCCTTTCAGTTTTTAAATTCTGCATATTTTAACACTATACTATGTTTTTTGTTTAACGACTTGTTAAATCAATTGACTGAAGAGCAGCAATCAAAATGTTGCCAGTTTGCCACCACAGATGGCTTTAAAATATCAATAAAGAAAAAAAGAACTTTCATCATATCCTCCCCCCCTCCCGGATGATACCCTCCACCCTGACAATCATCCTACCTACCAGCTTTGATCTTCACCCCTTTCTTCCTCTTTCTATCCCTCCCGAAGACCCGCCCCCTCCCACTTCTCAGTGTGTCTCCTGTCCACTCATCCTCCGCTCGTCCCTCCTTTAACACCCCTCCACCAAATTACGCCCTTCCTACCTCATCCTTCTTCGCCTTCCTTCTCCCGACCCTGCAGCTCCCTCCTCCTACTCCTCCTTCTTTTCTTCCCCCCCCCCCCCCCACTTTCTCCTTCTCCTCCCCCACCGATCACCTTCCCAAATTCCTGTCATTCATCATAATCATGTGTCTACATTCTGGTGCTACATCTAAGTGTTCTTCTCGGTGCAGTTTTAAAATTAACAGCGAACAGCCAAACCGCAGCCAACGTCCGTATTATTCTCTGTGGCTCCATGTTTACAGTAGTGTGAGTTTCTTCGTCAGCATTTCCATGTTTTATCAAAGACTCCATGTACTCTCAATATTTCAACTTGTTTATGTCTTCCATTACAGTCGCCTTGTCTACTGTATTACTGTCTCCAGATTTTATCACCATTATATAATGTAATTATCTCCTATGTAAAGATTATTAATTCTGTAGGGTGAAGAGCGCCTGCTTACGCTGCCAGTCCGTCCTTTAATAGGAAACTGAAAGATAATAAATGGAAAAAAATGTTTCATGACAAAGTGTACGAAACAAAATTAGAATAGGCCTTCACATAACACAAACCTTATTGCAACAGTCCTACTTTTTAGCAAACTTTAAAGGTCATTCTTCCTCGATCACTTTGCTGTCCAATAGTAGAATCTTTACAACGTGTAAAATACAAGACGTGAAACAATAAAGTGCGTATTTTACTCTAAGTAACGTGTGAATTGTCCTGTTCATAAAACGAATCCAAGAAACTCATTCCCATAGGATGCGCACTTATGTTTACACAGGATGGAAAATTAATAAGAAAGTCTTTCAGACTATTAGAAAACCCGAATATGAGAGAAAAATACTTACTTATGGTGAGTCTCGAACCAGTGCCACCTAAGATCAACACTTTCACAGTGTGTGACTTAACCGCCTGCGCAATGCCACTCACTGTACCTTGCATATACTACTTTTAGATATGTCAGTTAATTACAACGCAATTTCAACAAATCATATAAATAATAATTCGTGTTGACGTACTTGCTGTGCGCCCTTGCCTTGAAACAGCAGATTTCTGTAATATGGAAATTTTTTAACCACATATAAGACGTTTCCGGTCATTTATTCCAACAAATAATACCTATAATGACCGGTTTTCGATAGATTCTGAATTTACTCAGTTGCTCTTACTTGCTTTGAAATGACTCATATTCGTAAGATCTAAGTTATGTATATAAGACACATCAAATACGAGCTTCTACTAACGGCCATATGGCGTCTTCATCACTCTTCCCTGGATAGCCATATGGTGAGGCGTCGGTGGCGTTCTCCTACATTACTAGTGATCGTTCAGATGCATGCTGATAATATCTGGCATCCTTCATACTGCCCCACACGTTGTGAAAGCCTCCCTAACGCGTGGTTCGCACATTGTGGCTTCAGAAACTCGTCATGGTGACCACACTCGTTCAGGTCAGGATAAGGTGGACGATGCGCAGAGACGAGTTTTCGCCCAAAGTGCCGGGCGAGTTGATTCCTTCGTTCAGAAGGGGAGGCCGCGTCAGTCCACTTCCGCCTGCCGGCCAGTCAGGTGGGCACTTCCCCTCCAGCGTTTGCTCACTGCTCCGGCCGCTACCCCCACCGCTAACGCTCTCCTCACGCTTGCCCTGCCGTTTCAACACCGTCTAGAGACAAGGCTTCACAACAAGCCCATGTCCCGTCACACCGATAGGCAGCCATCGAAAGCTCACTGGATGGCCCTACGAGACAATGGGCTGTGCCGCAGCGGCCAGCCACTGAGCTAGCGACGGCAGCCTGTCCAGGGCCCCCGAGAAAGACAGGCCACGGCGTGCACATCATGTCACGTAAGGAAGGTAGTGCCGGCCGCGGTGGCCGAGGTGACTGAGGCGCTGCAGTCACGGTCAGCACGGCCACTACGGTCGGGGGTTCGAATCCCCCCTCGGGCATGGATATTTGTGCCGTCCTAGTTCGTAAGTAGTTCATAAGTAGTTTGTAAGTTTAGGGACTGATGACCCCGTAGTTAAGTCCCATAAGCTTAACAAACATTTGAACATTTGAAGGAAGGTAGTTCTGAGCCGGCACAGTCACTAGCTGAGTTGCTGGCCGCTATTAGGCAGTAGGCTGTGCCCCAGCGGCCGGCCAATCGGCTAGCGATCGCGCCGGCTCAGGACTACATTAATCACATGACATGACGTGCACGCTGCAGCCTGTCTTTTTCGTTGGCCTCGAGCCTATCGGTGTGACATAACATGGACTTGTTGTGAGGCCTTGTATCTAGACGGTGTTGGCCGTATGCGCATCTACCGGGGCCAATTTATTCTGCGTGCACCCTACACGCTCCATTTGCCGTCGGCTTTCCCTCGCCACATAACCTGCACAGCTCAAGAGGGCCGTTAACAGAAGAGCAGGAGAAAGTCGCATTGGAACAGCCGCCAATAGGAAACAGCATGAAACTGAGCGTAACTGATGATGTACATAGTGATAACGCAAGCCAGGCATGCCAGTAAACAAACGACAGACACAGTGTGACCGAGCATCTCGCTAATCCAGTGCAGGCAAACTTGAACATGATACCAGCAGGTTATGCATCGAGCCCTCAACACGAGGAGCCAGGGACTTCAGAACCAATACCAATAACCAGGATGCCAGGATACAAGAAGATCGCTTGGAATATTTGTCACAAAGAGAAGGAATTCACAAATCTCAAGAAGGTAAACTTAGTAGGCAGAAAGACAGAATTAGAAATTCAAAAGGAAAAAAAGCTAAATTTCGTCTACCATAATTGATCTTAAAGTAATAATTTCGATCAGATGAAGGATTAGATTCAACGAGGAAGATCTTCTACAGAATCGACGGACAAGTCAGCTGATTAGCCCCCGGCAGCATCGCCGAAGAGGAAACGTAACGAGAAACACAGATTGACTCATGAGGCTGCAGAGAGAGGTGCGCCCATTCCAAAGGAGAAAGCATGCAGGCCAAAGACAAGGACAGAGCGGACCCAACAACAGGCCCTCCGGAGAGTCTCCTGCAGGACACAGAACTTCGGAAATACCCAAATGTGCAGTGCAGACGTCACACACCAAGACTGAACATCCAATTTCTGACACAGAAAAACCATCCCCATTTGGACAAAGTGTTGCAGAGGAAAAATCACACACCAAGATTGAACATCCAATTTCTGATACAGAAGAAGCATCCCCACTTGGACAAAGTGTTGCAGAGGAAAGATCTGAATGGGGTGAAGATATCAACGAAGGTGCCGATGAGGACATGAAAGAGGAAACTTTACCAGAAGAAGATTTTTTTATTAAGATAATCTTTGAAAGCGTAACAATTGCACTCAAGCACTATAAAAAAATGAAAGGAGGTATACCGAAGGAAAGAACAATTATGTCCTTTACGAAATCCTGTAAATTCCTAAATCACACTTATTCATGGAACAAACATGTAATGTGACCACCTTAAACGTACACAAAATTCAAAGTGAAGTTAAAGTTGCAGCGCTTAGAGATTTTTTTATATCAGTCGGATAGCAATATACTTCTACTGCAAGAGGTAAAAATCAAGAATCTTTATGTGGCTGGTTACCAAGAAATTGCCGCGGCGCATCGGCCGAGCGAATTGAGACGCTAGGTTACGATGTGCGAAGCCGCTCCCAGTCGAGGGTTCGAATCCCCCCTCGGGCATGGATGTTTGTGTCGCCTTTAGTATAAGGTAGTTTGTAAGTTTAGGGACTGATGACCCCGCAGTTAAGTCCCTTAAGCTTAACAAACATTGGAACCAAGAAATTGTAAACTATAGACCGGTAGTACACCCGTGGATATTTTGATTATCAAATGCGCCGGGAGAAACTGAAGAATCACATATACGATCATGTAAGGACAGTTGTAAGGTGGACAGTCGGTTTCGATTTATTGGGAGAATTTTCGGAAGATGTACTTCATCTGTAAATCAGACCGCGTATAAAACGCTTGCACGATCACGTCTTGAGTATTGCTCAAGTGTTTGGGACCCGCAGCAGATCATTTTAAAGGAAGACATAGAAGCAGGCAAGCAGCGAGGTTTGTTCCTGGAAGGTTTGACCAATGCGAGAGTGTCAAGGAAATGCTTCGGGAACTCAAATGGGGATCACTGGAGGTAAGGTGACGTTCTTTTTGAGAAATTCTGCTGAGGAAATTTCAAGGGCCGGAATTTGAAGCTGAGTGTAGAACGATATTCCTGCCGCCTTCTTACATTTCGCGTAATGAACATAAAGACAAGAGAAATTAGGGCCCGTACACAGGCATAGAGAAATTATTTTCTCCCTCGTTCTGTTTGGGAGTCAAATAGGAAAGTAAAAGCCCAGTAGTGGAACAATGTACCCTCCCCCACGTACTTTACGGTGGATTTCGGAGTATATACGCAGATGTAGATGTAGAGAACAGTTGCGGAACAGAAATCCCAGTATGGGATGGTATCGAAAAGAAAGACACTGTTCTTTTAGAATCTGGGAGAGGCATAAAATGCAAAAATTTTAATATACATTTTATCAATATCTATGCCCCATCAGGGAAAACGTCAAACCGGAAAGAGCCGCTTTTTACAAAACTGACATTTTACCGTTACTCTTTGATAATCCTGTCGACGTTTTAAATGGTGGTGACTGGAATTTTAATAAATCCAGAGAACTAAACAATATGAAATGCAAGGACGCTTGAGAGATAAAGTATCCCACCATCGTGAAGTTTACTTATATTACTAACTCATCTCAAAGTCAAATAGGTAGAATTCATGTATCCTCGACCTTATAAAATAATGTGAATGCCATTGAATTGATAACCGCCATCTTTTCGACCCCCAAGCAGTTAGGTGCAGTATAAAGATAATGAGACAGGGGACGTACTGGGATAGGCCCTTATGGAAATTGAATATTGACATGTTGCCAGTAATGGTCTCGCTGACCACATAGGAGAGACGTGGCGGGCCTCTTTAAGAACGCGCTATAAATACAAATCCACTATAGAAACGTGGAGCACTGTAGCAAAGAAACGTTTAAGAGGCACTCTGATAAGGTACGGGAAAGGATGGGCGAAGAGGTTGCGGCATACTATAGAGTTTCACTACACGTGTTTCTCGTGAACTCTATGAGCAATCTACGTCACAAGACATCTTACTGCAAATAAAGAGGACCAAAGCTGAACACGTAAAGATCAAGCGGTCACAAATTGATGGTCTGAAAATCAAATCCCATATTCATACTGTGGTTGAGGAGGAAAACTGTCAATATATCATTTAATAAAACATTAGCAACAAAGAACAACTTTTATTGCGTCTCCTAGAGCAGAGGATAACAGCGACCTGTCAACTCAGAAAGACATAAATGAAGCCTATCGATTTTACCCTGCAACCTATACTGAAAACAGAATCGAGGGACATGTCATAAGTGATTTTCTTATCTGGGTCTGAACTTGAGGACACCATCACAGAAGAGGATAACGAACATTTTAAAGCAAAAATAAGCGAATAAGAAGTTTGGGAAATAATAAAGACTTCCCAAGGCACCAGGCCTTGATGGTTTGACTCTAGAGATTTTTAAAGTGTTTTGGCATGTTATAAGCAGTACGTTCACAGAAATTATTAATGTAACCTTTAAGGGAGAGGCTGTCCCAGCAGATTTAAAAGAGAGTTTCACACTATTACTTCCAAAAGGCAAGAACATGGAAACGAAAGATATTAACAAAATGAGTCCTATTTCATTAATGTATTCGGACTATAAAATAATAGCCAGTCCAAGATACGATAATTTGATGCCACCAGACGTGTCTCCCTGGGAGCAAAGTTTTGAAGACAGTGTGGGAATACAGGGACAGGGGCATTGTCGCATTATTTTCAAACACATCAGCATATGGCGGTCTTGACTTTGTAGATTTTGCAAAGGAATTTGATAAATTAAATAACGACTACCTTTTTAAAACTGATGCACATGGGTGTTAGCGAGAGTAATGTGAGGATTACAACATTTTAAAAGGTATAAAGACGAAAGTAACTATTAATTGTCACTATACCAAATGATAATGGAGTACCGCAGGGGAGCCCTTTATCAATGATGCTGTTTGTTGTAGGAATCGAACCACTTTCAAGACTACTGAATGAAACATTACAGGTTATCTCAATATCAGGAATGAAAACGTTATTCATGCTTATGAAGATGTAGGAGTCATTCTGGGGAGCACTGATAACATAAAAAAATTACAGCTAACTTACAACTATACTGCGGTACAACAGGCGCAAAAAATTAATGACACAAAGAGTGATTTTTGAATATAAATGGCCTCACAAATATAAAGGTCCCCTGGCCAAATTGTGAAGAGAAAAATACAGCTTTGAGTGTAACCCTATACAGTTACCCCCTTCCAATGATTGTCGGTAATTGTAAAACAGGATCAGCTAAGATTCGAGGCACCCTTAGATTACATGAGATGAGAGATCTAAATCTGAAGCAGAAAGTTAAGATAATAAACTGCGTGGTACTCTCAAAAGCGACATACATAGGGCAAATTTTACCTATTAAAAAAAATAGCAAAGGCAATCATGGCAACGGTATGTCGATATATCTGGCAAGGACAGGTTTTTAGAGTGTCTTTAGGAACAAGAACTCTGAAAACGGAAAAGGTTGCACTCGCACTTACTGTCATTCAGAGGGAAACAACAGTGTTATTCATAAAGAGATCCCTGCAACTTATGTAAGGCACCCAAACGACATAATAACGCAATTATTGAAACTGTTTCAACCTGAAAGATTGCAGCCGCCAGTCGATATGAACAAAATGAACTATAATCTGGAGTACATTAGACTCTACTATTTAGAATTAAGCTATATAAGGAATGTTGTCCTGGACGGAAACAAGAGAAACTACCATTATATCATCGACAGATTACAATCAAAAGGAAAGAATAATAGAATGGAGATCAATTTTCCAAACAGGAATTGGAAAGTCATTTGGAAAAATTTAATTAATAAACTACTTCCATTAGAAACACAGGTTGCGTGGAATAGAGATGTAAATAATATTGTTAGTGCCAATGAGAGACTTTACGCAATCGGACGTTGTGATACAAACAGATGCCCAAAATGCGACGAAATTGATACCTTGGAACACAGATTCATTTTTTTAGGATACAGTGCCATATGGCGGGAACTTACGAAAGAAATATATTTCCTTACGAGAAGCCATGGGAGGGAAATAAATAAATAAATTTAAATCTTATGTTCTTCCCATACGAGATATACCTTCATGTCCAAAAAAATAACGCCATTTTTTGGCTTCTGAGGAATTTTATTAAGTATGTAATTAACACAAAAGGGACTGGCACTGTCCAGGAATTCAAAGAATTTGAACTAAAGTGATATTACAAAATATTCCGGAAAAGAGACATGAAAAATAATTTTGGCAATATGTTTGAAGATTCTGTTCGAGAAAGATGGTGTAAGGATTGATTACTAAATCAATTACCAATGCAAGTAGAAGCACGCTAAAGTAGGGGACCGCTGTTGAGGGCGAAATACGGTGAGGACTTCGTGAGCCCCGAGGCCACTACGGTAGCCGTGAAGACCTCAACAGAACCCTGAAACAGCAAAGCCGCCAACGAATCCAAGACCGCGCCTCTTTTAACAAAAGAAATATAGTTCATAAGCGGTTAAGAGAAAATGTAGGGAAACTATTATCATAGAAAATTATTTATTTAGTATGGAGAAACGTTTCTGTTAATCACGCAAAAAAGAAAAGAAAATACTTGTTCATCAAAAAATGTCAAAGTAGAGTCAATTCACTAGTTTACTGTCATTTATTTTTGTTTCATAATCTTTTCTTTAACCAAATAACTGAACAGTAATCAAAAAAGAAAAAAAATTAAAAAGTAATAAAAAATAACTAATATAAAAAACCATCACGTGTGGTTCTCAGGACTATTGCTTTCAAAGTTAAGAGATGCTCACAGATGAAGACCTCACATAAAAAAAGAAGGGAAAGTACAGTCAGAAATGTTCAAATGTTTGTAAATCTATCGGACCAAACTGCGTGGTCATCAGTCCGTAGCTTACAAACCAATTAAACGTAGGTAAACTAACCTAAGGACAAACACACACACCCATGCGCCAGGGAGGACTCGAACCTCCACGGCGAGCAACCGCGCGCTCCGCAGCGAGACGCTTTAGACCGCTCGGCTACTTCACCCCAGCAAAGTACAGTCAGGACATAATTAACGGAAACATTGCGATAGTAGTTAATTTTCGTGAAGACCAATTTTGAAGGCAAAAGTCAGCTGCATGAATAAATTTAAAAAAATTCATACAAGTCAGCTACAAAAATAGAAATAGAGGAATAACCAATTATACGACATGAATTCTCGTATTAGGAAAAAAATATTGTAGAGCGCTTGCCAGAGAAAGGCAAAGGTCCCAGGTTCAAATATCGGTTCCGACCACAATTTTAATCTGCCAGGAAATTTCATATCAGCGTACACTCCGCTGCAGAATAAAAATTTCATTCATATGTGGGATGCCTGGTAACGTGCCGTTACTCATATATTGCCAGCCTTGCAGGAGGCATGTCATCAATTTTCTCCAACACTTTGAAGGACAGCAAAAAATTACGCGATGCTTCTATGTAAATTGTAAACGCCACTTAAAGACAGGACGGAATTATGTGAGCATGATAGGCATAATTGATACGTAATTTCGTGAATAATGAGCATTGCAGGCCTTGAATGTCCACTCATTCATTAATTTTCTAAATTAGTTCATTCAGTCTTGATGATAATTACCAGTGCTGTTACTAATTTAATTTATAGTTGAAGATCTGAAGTAAATTATGATCTAAGTGCCATTTTTCTCCATTTCGGAGTTATGACCGGAATTATGGTATATTGGCCAAGCCACTTGTGTTATATTCTGATCTAAGTGCTAAACCAGTTTGTAGTAGTTCAGTTCATGGCCAACAGTACGCGTGAGCTGTATGTGCACGGCAAAAATTGTGAATTATTATTTAAGTGCCGCGTGCGCGCGAACATCATTGTCGTGTACTTAGCTTTATACTTTGTTGTGAGATTGTGTCAAGTATTATTCCAATGTAACTTGTTTACAGTTTCATAATGAGTGAAATTGTTAACAAATGTCGGAAGAAGGGAGAAGGAAGAATTCCGGAAGAAAAGAAGAAACTAAGGAACAGTGGGCAGGAATGTACTACGAAAAAGAATGTGTGGTTCCATCGAAGACACACGTGCCTCAAAATGAGAAATGTAAGTGTAAATACGAATGCAGAAGTATCTCACATATCCCAAAGCTGCCACTATTTGAAGATTTTTACAAAGCTGATTTTTGCAAGCAACAGCACTACCTCCTAGGCCTAATTACTGATTACCCAATAAACAGGAGATGCCATAAGCAATACAATAATCGTAATGAAATTTGGCGACAGGCTACTGTTGTTTATGCGGCTCCTAGTGGGGAAGGCATCGTCAACTATTCACGAGATAATTTCTTTAGTGCCAAGAAGAGTGTAATTATTGGCGGATCTAAAGAGATTGGTAATCCTATGTACATTTAAAAAAGGGGTAACAAGACTGGACCCGTTAATACTCCGTTGAAGATGAGAAACTAGTGTGTGATCATGTAAACTCGATTATAAGAGAGGTAGGCAACTATGGGCGGAAGAAGTCCGTAAAAGAGTACCTTTTACAAGACCGTAACATTAGTAGGCTATTCAAGGCATTTAAGGTCAAGTATCCAGATACCGAAATCACAGAACGATTCTACTACGACACTTTCAAGAATAACTTTCCTACACTGTTCTCATAAGCCTAGAGCTGATACTTGTACAACGTGTGATATTTTAGCGTCAAAAACTGTATCCTCTACCTAAAATACATCGTAAAGGCCTAAAACTATACCACACTATTAACCGTCCTTTATCATAAAAGCATTTTTGGCACTTCGACTACTATGTTAACTACAAGACACATTTGATGTTGTGAACATTGATTTGTTTTCATTTTAATCATCATCATCATTAGAGGCTGATTATGCCTTTCAGTCTGGAGCATAGTACCTCTAATAAAATTCCTCCATGATCCCCTATTCAATGCTAACATTGATGCCTCGTCTGATGTTATGCCTTTTACTTCAAAATCATTCTGCACCGAATCTAAGTATTTTCTTCTTGGTCTACCTCGACTCCTCTTACCCTTCGCTGTCGAACTCATGAGCTTCTCCCATGCGTGTAACATGACCCCACCATCTCAGAGTGTTCGCTCTAACTGCTTCATCTACGGTGTTCATTCCAAGTTTTTCTTTGATTTCCTCATTATGGACACCCTCCTGCGATTGTTCCCATCTATTAGTACCTGCAATCATTCTTGCTACTTTCATATCTGTAACCTCTACTTTATGAATAAGGTAACCTGTATCGACCCAACTTTCACTCCCATACAACAAAGTTGGTCGAAAGATAGAGCGGTGCACCGCTAACTTAGTCTTAGTACTTACTTCCTTCTTGCAAAAGAGAGTAGATCTTAGCTGAGCACTCAGTGCATTAGCTTTGCTGCATCTCGATTCCAGTTCTTTCACTATCTTGCCATTCTGTGAGAAAATACATCCCAGGTACTTGAAACTGTCTACCTGTTCTAACTTTGTTCCACCTATTTGGCACTCAATCCGTTTAAATCTCTTTCCCACAGACATTACTTTTGTTTTGGAGATGCTGATCTTCATATCATAATCCTTGCACCTCTGATCGAGCTCTGAAATAGTTTGCAACCGTTCAATCGAATCGGCCATTACAACTAAGTCATCTGCATTTGCGAGACTGCTTATTTTGTTAACGCCTATTTTAATCCCGCCCTGCCAGTCTACTGTTTTCAACTGTCTTTTCGTTTTACTTTTATTCATGGATCTGTATGGTTTTAATGGTCGGAAACAACAGATTGGTAGCTTGCTATTGCTATTGATCTTAGTCATGTTCATTGGCAGAGGCTTTCCTGAAGATGGAAGTCTCTTGAAAAACAAATATTTTCAGCAAACTTCACATCTGTATAATGTTCTGTAATAGTGTTTAGGACCAAAAATATTTTGTGTGCTTGTTCATCGCACTGAACGCGTTTGACACACGCGTACATTGCATAGAAATGGCGATCCTGTTCTAGAATGGAAAATTTCGTGGCTCTTTTTTAAATCAGTCATGAAATTTCTGTTGTGTTTGTGGATTCAGTTTCATCAGTAAAATTCTTAGCAATGCGGAAAGCGAGTATTAATTTTCAACTTGGTATTTGTAGGTTGTGTCCCACATCTGGCGACGGTAACTGGGTTGCATAACTGTGTTGCATTATTGCTTTGTTCTGTTTATGGGTTCCCACAGGTTAAGGAGGTGAGATAGTATAGCTTATAATTTTGGGGGATTTTTGCTTAGTTATTGACCTTTTCATGTTCTACAGAAGTAAGAAAGGCTTTAGGAAACAGATGAGATTGCTCCGAGCCAACTCGATGGAAAGATCGCGGGAAAATGTAGAACTGAACATGTGGGAATAGGAATTTATCAACCGAAACTTTCCGCCAAATCATAGTGGCGTGGACATCGAAACTTCCGATATTACTTTGTCAATAACGGAACTAGTAGAATCTTTGCCTAGCAGAGAAACAGGATTATCCTTCAGCCCGTACATCCGCTTATGGCACAGAAAGCGTACACTCGGTGTTTAAGACCGCGGTGCCGTTTCTTTCAGTTTCTTTCGGCCTTTTTTGTATCTAATTGTCTTAAAATGCATGTAGTGCACCATTCGGTCTCCCCCTTCCCCAGCATACACCCCCCAATAGTTTTCTCACTCACTTGATATGTAGATTTTTTCCAATTTTATAAACTTGCAGTTGATTGTAAAAGGAAAAACACACAACTTGAGGGTAAGTGGAGTACATTGGACCGAAGAAAATAAAGATATTCAGGGTACACATCGGCCTTTTTTGACCGGGATCGGATAGTGCAATTCGTTAATTACAGAACTTCGGTCAGATGCACAACGAAGAAAAGACTTACTTCGACTTCCTCTTCAACTGCCTTGAGGCTACTGTGGAGGGCGGAGTGCTGAAGGGGGTCGCCCCGGTCCAAAAGACCGGTGTACGGGCTAAACGTTAAAGATCCCGCAGCATCATAAGCAGAGAGAATTTAAAAAATAACTGAGGAGAACACTGAAAAAATGTATCAAATGTTCAAATGTCTGTAAAGCTATGGGACGAAACTGCAATGGCCATCAGTCCGTTGACTTACAAACTATCTAATCTAACTTATGTTAAGGACAACACACACACCCATCCCGTGGGAGAATCCGAACCTCCGAGGCGTAGCAGATGCGCACTCCGCAGCAATGCTCCTTAGAGCGCATGGCCACTTCAGCGTGGAGAAAAGATGATTGAACAAAATATCTACAAACTTAAACATACCAGACATATTTTCGCTCTGCAGCGGAGTGTGCGAGGATACGAAACTTCCTGACAAATTCGAAGCTGGAACCTTGCTTTTCGCAGGCAAGCACTCGTTTCGGATAACTTCTACGAAGTTTGGAAAGTAGGAGGCGAGGTACTGACGGAAGTAATGCTGTAAGGACGGAACATGAAGCGTACCAGGATAGCTCAGGCGGTAGTGCGCTTGACCACCAAAGGCGAAGGTCCCAGGTTCGAATCCCAATTCAGTCACACAGTTTCAATCTGCCATTAAGTGTCAAATAAAAAAAATGATTGAGGAAACAACGGAAAAAAATAATAAAAGAGCTAGGCGCGGTAAAGCAAAATGTAGAGGTTAGCTGTAGGCATATTGACTAATTAAAACATTCGTTGTAAAAGATAAAGTTGGAATTCGACCAAAGAGCAGGCTAAATGAAATGAAAATAGCAGTAAAATTGCTAAAGTAACAAGTCAGCTGTCTGTAATAAAAAAGAATAATGAACGAATTCCCGTGGTTGTGGAGGAACAGGTTTCGGAATGTTCAAAAACGACACCTGAAGCTATTAAAGAGAACATCCAGAGCGCAGACTGACACACAGAAGCAAAAACAAGGAAGGCGACCAACTACGTGTTGAAATTAATCGGGAAGTTACAATCAAAAATGTTCAAACGTTTGCAAATCTATGGGACTCAACTACGTGGTCATCAGTCCGTAGCTTAAATATTATTTAAACTAAGGTAAACTAACCTAAGGACAACACAAACACCCATGCAGGGGGGGGGGAGTTATAGTTAAGAAAATTGGCAACAAATATGAGGGCTCGGAACTAACTAAGCCGGTGAGACCTAAAAAGTTAGAACGTTTGAAGGCAAGAATTGTGCTAACAGGAACAAAAGGTTCTACTGGTACATCAACAAATAATTGTGGACCGCTTCGTAGACCTACAGACAGGTTAAAAGCGAACGAATGTTCAGTTGAAACTTGCAGTTCCGAAACTGTTTGTGCTGAAGTTGTTCACTGCCAGTAACATCTACATAGATACTCTGCAAATTACATTTAAGTGCCTGACAGAGGGTTCAATAACCACTTTCATAACCTTTCTCTACCGTTCCATTCTCTAATATCGCGTGTGAAGAAAGAACACCTAAATCGTTCCGTTTTCGATCTGATTTATTTTATCGAGATGGTCATGTCTCCCTATGAAGGTGGCTACTAGCAAAATATTTTCACTTTCAGAAGTAAAAGTCGGTGATTGAAATTTCGCATATAGATCTCGCCACATCGAATAACGTCGTTCTTTTAATGATTTCCACCTCAAATCGTGCAACTTTTCCGTGACGCTTTCCCCCCTGTAACGGGATAAAACAAAACGAGCTGCCCTTCTCTGAACCTTCTCAATGTCTTCCGTCAGTCCCACCTGGTGAGGGTCCCACAATGGGCAACAGTACTCCAGGAGAGGACGCACAAGTGTGATGTAGGCAGTCTCTTTTTGTGGTGCTGTTGCATCTTCGAAGCGTTCTGCCGATGAAACGTAACCTTTGGTTCGCCTTCCCCACAATAGTTTTCATTGCGTTCTCTCCAGTCTAAGTTGTTCGTAATTGTAACTCCTAGGTATTTGGTAGTATTTACGACCTTAAGATTAGATTGATTTATCGTGTAATTAAAGTTCAGTGGATTTCTTTTAACGGTCATGTGTATTATTCCACACTTTTCATTATTTCGTGTTAATTGCCAGTTTTCGCACCATGTATATGGTGTATCGTTTATAAACACAAGGAAGAGTAGGGGACCTATAAGGCTTCCCTGGGGAACACCAGATATCACTTACGTTTTACTCGATGACTTACCGTCAATTACAACGAACGGTGTCCTTTCTCATAGGAAATCGTGAATCCAATCGCGCAATTGGGGAGATATTCCATAAGCACGCAATTTCATAAGAAGCCGCTTGTGGGGTACAGTGTCGAAAGCCTTCCTGAAATCCAGAAATATGGAATCGATTTGAGATCCCTTGTCGATGGTACTTATCACTTCATGTGAATAAAGGGCAAGCTGTGTTCCGCAAGAGCGATACTTTCTGAATCCGTGTTGACTATTGATCAACCTGTCCAAAATGAGGACGATTGATAGTATTTCGTTTCCGTCTAGAATTTTCAAGATTAGTTACATCATAATGTTCGAAGTCACATCGTCACCTACTTGGCATCTGCGGTACAAACTGACATTTATCTGTAGACGTCTAGATTATTACAATGTGTCGGAGAAAATGCGAAGCATTGCGAACACATGCAGGACTTACGACGAGTTGAAGGAGCATTCCCTGACAGCTACTGGTAAAAGGCGACGTAAGACTACATAAAACAGGAAATAACGATGTGCAAGGATCTTGAATTTTCTGGATTTAAAAACCTAGTGATGGTTTGCGAAATGATGCTTAAGAAAAATCAAAATCAGTTTTTCGATGCACCGCGTAGTGACAGCGAGATATTCGCTTCTGATACATGATGTTGTCGCTCAGCTATCAGTGATGCTTAATAGCTAAATGTGGTAGCAATATCGAAGAATTTAAGAACTTCCTACGAGAACCTGATTTTTCTTTTGAGGAAGACGTGCCTCGCGAAGTAAGACGCAATTTGTTGATAACCAACCTCTGAATAATGAATGGTTCAGGGTCATATAAGAAAAAATACACAGGGTGTTACAAAAAGGTACGGCCCAACTCTCAGAAAACATTCCTCACACACAAAGAAAGAAAATATGTTATGTGGACATGTGTCCGGAAACGCTTAATTACCATGTTAGAGCTCATTTTATTACTTCTCTTCAAATCACATTAATCATGGAATGGAAACAACAACAGAACGTACCAGCATGACTTCAAACACTTTGTTACAGGAAATGTTCAAAATGTCCTACGTTAGCGAGGATACATGCATCCACCCTCCGTCGCATAGAATCCCTGATGCGCTGATGCATCCCTGGAGAATGGCGTATTGTATCACAGCCGTCCACAGTACGAGCACGAAGAGTCTCTACATTTGGTACCGAGGTTTCGTAAACAAGAGCTTTCAAATGCCCCCGTAAATGAAAGTCAAGACGGTTGAGGTCAGGAGAGCGTGGAGGCTATGGAATTGGTCCGCCTCTATCAATCCATCGGTCACCGAATCTTTTGTTGAGAAACGTACGAACACGTCGACTAAAATGTGCGGGAGCTCCATCGTGCATGAACCACATGTTGTGTCGTACTTTTAAAGGCACATGTTCTAGCAGCACAGGTAGAGTATCCCGCATGAAATCATGATAACGTGCTCCATACAAACGTACCGCGCCACGGCTATTGCCCCGTGCTAATCCATACATAAGATGGGCATCTGCCAACTCCGCATTTATAAACATTGCACTGACCGCAAAACCACGTTCGTGATGAACACTAACCAGTTGATGCTACGTACTGATGTGCTTGATGCTAGTACTGTAGAGCAATGAGTCGCATGTCAACACAAGCACTGAAGTCAGCGTTACCTTCCTTCAATTGGGCCAACTGGCGGTGAATCGAGGAAGTACAGTACATACTAACGAAACAATAGGGTATTTTGACATTTGTCTGCACGAGTTATTTCTATTTACATTTAAAGAGAAATACTAAAATGAGCTCTAACATGGAAATTAGGCGTTTACGGACACATGTCCACGTAACATATTTTCTTTGTTTGTTTGTGAGGAATGTTTCCTGAAAGTTTGGCCGTACCTTTTTGTAACACCCTGTTATGGGTAATGGAAACTACGGGTTCCAACAATATCCTCAGGTTAATGGGTGAAAGCCACAACAAAATAATCAGAACCAGTCACAGGACAATAACGCAAGGAAGCGTTAAAGCGCATAAAGTTGATAGTGGAGAGGGACATAGGCTGAAATAGTCTAGGTTTGGCCTTAAAATCGAAGGGAAGAGGATAAGAATCCCAGACCGTTCCAACATCACTAATTAACGACATGGTTCTAACCTTACACACACCCGCAGTAGTTTCCAAATTGAGGAGAACATGTAGGAGATCTTCTAGAAGAAAAAGGAAAGCATGAATCGGCATACATTCGTCGATTATCAAACGTTGTCAGGATATGTATATTTAGTCAGAGGTGCTCACCCTACCCCCGCCCTTGGCCAATGACTCACTCCCTCCCCCAAACTACAACCAACCCCTCGCCGTCAACACACACACACCCGAAATATTACGGCCTGGATTCGAAAGACAAATTCATTTTGTATATAAACATAGGGTTATTGTTTTTTATGTCACGTTTTCACGTTTTGAAAATTGTTTTGAAAAAGCTCCCTCTCCCCAGTCTGGACAAAAGTGCCAATTTTTCACCCCCCCCCCTCCAAAAATTTCAACCACGAAGTTTGCATCATTTGCCATATTCGGAACAAAGATTATCAATAACGGATTCCAATGATATTAGGCTGTAAAGAATGAAATGTTCGAACATCATTTTATGAACCCTAAAGTAGCATTTGTTGGATGACTCGTGCGTTCATACACAAAATATGGAAAGATTGTAAAAATCACTAAAGTTCAATACAAAGCGAAATGTCCACCCAGGGGAGAGAAACGAAATGTAACTATTTCAGTACATCTGTATCCACAAGTTGCGAATAACGGGAAGAGCATCATATGCCACACACTTCCAGTATTTCTTACGATCATTGACAGAGTGTGCCCACGGTATAGTGCCAAGGGACTGAAACTTGCAGCATGTGGGAGAAGTGAGTGCAAAAATTATTACCTGAAAATTGTGAACGTAAATTTTAAATTGAGTTAATATTACATGAAACTCGAGCCAAGATGGCAAACATGGGCAAAATAGTATCAAAGTTGCAAAAAACAGGCATTTATTATATAAATAAAAAACACCAACTCCAATCGAAATGAGAAAGTTATAGGCCTTAATAGTATCTATCGATTGTTTTCTGCACGCTTGAATTTCTTTCTAACGGTTGTAGATATATAAAAAAATACTTTAAAACCTTTAAAAACTATATTATTTCTAACTCTGAAACATTCGCGTTTCCTGCCTTATTATCTTGCGTGAGTATAGCAAATTCCGCCATAGCCGGTCCCAAGCCCGGTTGAGAAAGGAGGAGATCATAGCGAGGGTTCTAAATAGATGGTTAGAACACAAAATTGAAGAAGTGATGGGAGAAGACCAGTTTGGCTTTAGGAAAGGAAAAGGGACCAGAGACGCCATTGGCATGATGAGGATATTGTCGGAGAGAGGTTTGGTTGTCAACGAAGAAATTTGCGCGTGTTTTATAGACTGGCAGAAAGCCTTTGACAGAGTCAATTGGAATACATTAATAAACATCCTTAAGGAGATAGGTATCAACTGGAGAGATCGTAGACTAATAAGGAATTTGTACCTGGGACGAAGGGTAAAAGGACGACTGAAATGTGGAGAAACGAACAGCGTGGAAATAGGAAGGGTAGTGAGAAAGGATGTTGTCTGTCGCCAAGTCTCTTCAACCTGTACGGAGAAATGCTGGCGAGAGAAGCGCTGAAAGGATGCGGAAACTTCAAAGTAGGTGGACGTCTCATCAACACCATCAAGTATGCAGACGACCTGGTAGTGCTCGCCAAAACCCAGAGACAGCTGCAACACATGATGAACCATTTGGTGGAAATGGGAAGAAAATACGGCATGGAAATCAATATAGAAAAATCAAAAGTGATGAGAATATCAAAACGTGAGAAACCCTTGAAGATAATTGTTGACAATCGGGAACTGGGAAATGTGAATCAGTTCAAGTACCTGGGATGTTTTATCACAAAGGATGCCAACTGCACCAACGAAATCCGAGCAAGAATAGCCATAGCCAAAGCTGCTTTCAACAAGAAGAGGACTCTGCTGACCAGCAAGTTGAGTTTGGCATTAAGGAAGAAACTGGTAAAGTGCTACATTTGGAGCATTGCACTGTATGGAGCAGAGACGTGGACAATGAGAAAGAAGGAGAAAAAATACTTAGAGAGCTTCGAAATGTGGTGCTGGAAGAGAATGGAAAAGATCAAATGGACAGATCGCATGAAAAATGATGATGTACTGAGAAGAGTAGGAGAGAAGAGAAGTATTCTGCATACAACTTCCTGGCAGATTAAAATTGTGTGCCGGAACCGGGACTCGAACCTGGGACCTTTGCCTTTCGAAGGCAAGCGCACTACCGACTGTGCTATCCCGACACGACTCACGATGCCGCCTCACAACTTTACTTCCGCCAGTACCTCGCCTCCTACTTTCCAAACTTCACAGAAGCTCTCCTGCAAACACGCAAGAATAGCACTCCTAGAAGAAAGGATATGGTGGAGACATGGCTTAGCCACAGCCTAAGGGATGTTTCCAGAATGAAATTTCACTCTGCAGCGAAGTGTGCGCTGATATGAAACTTCCTGGCAGATTAAAATTGTGTGCCGGAACCGGGACTCGAACCTGGGACCTTTGCCTTTCGCGGGCAAGCGCACTACCGACTGTGTTATCCCGACACGACTCACGATGCCGCCTCACAACTTTACTTCCGCCAGTACCTCGCCTCCTACTTTCCAAACTTCACAGAAGCTCTCCTGCAAACACGTAAGAATAGCACTCCTGGAAGAAAGGATATGGTGGAGACATGGCTTAGCCACAGCCTAAGGGATGTTTCCAGAATGAAATTTCACTCTGCAGCGAAGTGTGCGCTGATATGAAACTTCCTAGCAGATTAAAATTGTGTGCCGGAACCGGGACTCGAACCTGGGACCTTTGCCTTGCGCGGGCAAGCGCAGTACCGACTGAGCTATCCCGACACGACTCACGATGCCGCCTCACAACTTTACTTCCGCCAGTACCTCGCCTCCTACTTTCCAAAAAGTTGTGAGGCGGCATCGTGAGTCGTGTCGGGATAGCACAGTCGGTAGTGCGCTTGCCCGCGCAAGGCAAAGGTCCCAGGTTCGAGTCCCGGTTCCGGCACACAATTTTAATCTGCCAGGAAGTTTCATATCAGCGCACACTTCGCTGCAGAGTGAAATTTCATTCTATTCTGTATACAATTCTACATGGAAGGCCAACTGGATTGGACACATACTTAGACACGAGGGACTCCTACGCGATGCCATCGAAGAAAATATAAGAGGAAACACAGGGCGAGGAAGGAGGAGGATTCAACATCTGGACGACATGAAAGATGGAAGGAGATACAACAGACTGAAGGAAGAAGCTGAAGACAGTGAACAATGGAATCAGAAATTCTCCGTAGGAAGACATGGACCTGCCACTAGGCACAATACCTTATAATAATAATAATAATAATAATAAGTATAGCACTGGATAAGTAAAAAAGAAGTTCATCGAAGAACATTTTAAAAAATATTTAGTAGTTTTTTAGATATATCCATGTTTTGAAGACAAGACCTTCTCGAAAATTCTTTTTAGCGACAAACTTGTGGACGTAATTAACATTTTTACAACGATGTGCTTAACACTGAATACTTATATATGTAAAACAAATACTAGGATATGTTGCACTGTTTTCTTGTATTAGTAACAGTGTTGTAAAGCTAAGCGTGTAGGCGCACAGCTCCCTGAGTTGGAGCGGAAGAGTGAGCGAGAGGGCGAGCGGCCGCTGGGAACGGGTTTAGCATGCGGAAATGAAATCTTCCACGGCTACTGAGTAGTTGTAGCTGCAGACCAAACACAACAGCTGATCACTACAGAAAGGATGATTTTATTTATTTATTTATTGTATTTGTTGTGTATAAGGTAAAGCAGTAAAGCAGTCAACAATCCGGAGATTGGATTGAACACCACAGTGCATTACTAGGCATGGTCCTGATTGGAGGTGGTATGCCGTTGCCTTCCTCCGACCTTCGAACTGACTTACCCAGCCAGTTACAGGGGGGCCTACAGTTTAACGTGGGTTCCGAACCACGGTGCTACTCGGTATTTTTCACATGAGCAATACTGCCAGAGGTGAAAGAAGTGGGAAGTGACTGATAAAAATCCCAAGACCTGGCGACCTTTGGATTTGTAGTCTAGCACTCTACCACTGTGCAACCGAGGCGCACTTGTTGTTACATATATATAAGGTGAGTCACTAACTATTGCCTCCAAGAATAACTCCGAAAGTATGATAGGAGCTGAAACGTTTGTGGGACAGAAGTTGCATTGGACGACGGGGGTCAGACTATGTTGGTTTTTCTTTTGTTGCTAGGTGGATCGCTTTAAAATGTTCAAATGTTTGTATAGCTTATGGGACTTAACTACGGGGTCATCAGTCCCTAAACTTACAAACTACTTATGAAGTACTTACAAACTAGGACGGCACAAATATCCATGCCTGAGGGGGGATTCGAACCCCCGACCGTAGTGGCCGTGCAGACCGTGACTGGAGCGCCTCAGTCCCCTCGGCCACCGCGGTCGGCGGATCGATTCAGACATATGAATGTCAACTTTGATTTTTTAATAGGATGCTTTAGTTTGGTACTTATATTCTGATAGTGGCTATCGAGACAAATCCAGTGATACGTTATTGAAGGTCAACGATGGTCAAAAAGGTGGCATGAACGTCCATTTACAGAAAGTGTTCGAAGTGATGACCATTGGTATCAATGCAGCGCTGCAATCTTCTTATCATGGATTGAGTGGTATTCCGTGTCACTTCGACACTTGCTGACATCGCCATGGCAATTAGAATGGAGTTTTTGCTCCCCAGAATGCCGCCAGCGACCCGTCTTGCCAGCGGTTGTCTCCATTGTAGCGCGACAGAACCGGTGGGCGACTTCACGATGCTGATTGCTGCCACCTTTTTGACCTTCAAAGACCTTACTGTTACACATCATTGGATTCGTATCGATAGCTGCTATCAGAAAATAAGAACCAAACTATAGGATCCCACTAAAGAAAAAAAAAAAAAAAAAAAAAAAAAAAAAAAGCGACCTCAACACACAACAAAAAACTGTCTGGTCCCCGTTATCCCATTCAAGTTTTATCCCACAATCTTTTCAGCTCCTATGATAATTCCGTAGCTATTCTTGGTGGCAATGTTTTGGGTGTTTCACTAAGTGTGTTTGCCTCTGTAACTTATAAAATAATAGGTGACGGGTAATTTTAATGCGGTAGGTCAACACAAGAAATGTTACACTTTCTGCGGAGCTATGAACATAGTTTATTGTATCATTTTCCAAAAAGTTACAGCACAAAGATATAATTTTTAAGTAGAACAATAGTTTTTTCTATCGTGTATTGGATTCGTTGAAACCAGCTGCGTTCAAATCAAACTACATTCCTATCACTGTTAGTTTGGGAGCTACAACCCCTTCAAAGTTTAGGGGGCGGAGGCTACGACAGCGTAGCTGACTGGCTGGTGGTCATGAGACAGTGGGCCGTGTCCCAGGGGATAGCCACTCGGCCAGTCAGCTACGCTATCGCAGCCTTCGCCCCCGGAACTTTGAAGGGTTGTAGCTCCCAAACTAACAGTGATAGGAATGTAGTTTGAAATGATTTGGACGCAGCTGGTTTAAACGAATCCAATACACGATAGAAAACTATTGTTCCATTTAAAAAAATATATCTTTGTGGTGTAGCTCTTTGGAAAATGATACAATAAACTATGTTCATAGCTCCGCAGAAAGTGTAACATTTCTTGTGTTCACCTACCGCATGAAAATTTCCCGTCACCTATTATTTTATAAGTGAAACACCCTGCATGTATATAGATTTTTGTTTGGTCCTGTGTACCTCGTTGCAGTCGCGTATGCAGAGCAACTGCATATTCTAGGCGGCTCCAGACAGAGATGAGACGATCAAAAACAGCTGACAGTCGGGTCGCTGCCAAGGATATACATCAATACTGAATCTGGCCGCTAAAAATCATTTATGAACAGCAAGGAAATAATGAATGCATTGTAATCATAAGAGAAGCGTTTCTCGTTTTATCGCAAATGACGTTGCTTGAAAAAGTTCTCGGGAGTTGGTTGTTAGCCTATAAGCAAGAAGCTTCCAGATTGGAGTTCGAAGTAATATGGGTAAATTTGAGTTTCAGTGTCAAGTGAAAGATAGTGTACTCACGAACTATTATTAATAGCGAACTTTAAATTTTGGATATGAATTCTGTGAATGATGAGAGTGGCATTTAGTACTGTTACGACATTCAGCGGTCGTTCAGTTTTTCTGCTAGAAGAAGTTCTATTATGAAGTGTAGATATTGATTTGAATTAGGATTTAATTCTTGACGTGGATAGTAATGTCAAAATTACGACATTGAGGAGTATACCCTACGGTGTAATTGGAGGTCTATGTCATTTTAATCTGATCTGGACAGTTTTGGTTCTATTTGGGTGTAGGAAGGTATTAGTGCACTGTCCAGAAGAATAATGCATAGAGACAACCCCTGTACAGTATCTAGTGTGGTTAACTCCATTAATCAAGAGAATCAATTGCTTGTGTCTTTATGGGTATGGTTGGTGGTTCCGTGCACCTAGTGGCGTGACGGATTTGTTTGGACAGACACTACTTTTAGGTGCTGAGAGAGAGAAGGTGTGAATAGATTAATTCTATTAATGGAACTTGTAATCGAATCCGAACTGCAGGAAACAGAAAGAGTTTTAAATAAATTAAGGAACCACAGTTGCGAGAACGACAAATGAGACTTTCGTTAACGATAACGAATGTGCCTGTTACGAGGGATATTAAGATTTTTTGAGAAAGTAGTCAGTCCAACACCTAAAGAGGGGGGTATCTAATTACAAAATATTCTAAAATGGTGGTGGCACTTAGGTTTACAAAATCAACGCAGCTAGTGTCTTGACAGTTTGATATGTAGGTACAGCCATTTGTTCTTCTAAATTGTATACGAAAGAGAAATAAGGATAAAAAAGGAAAAGGTATGGTTGGATATATTGAGCAGGATCCAAAACCCAAAACCAGTATTACTACGTCATTTAGTAGTTAGCCTGGTATTTTTCAATGTAATTTTTTTGTCTGCAAGTAGTCAGTGACCACATCTTGTGTGCAGAAAGAAGAAACCAATATATAGAAACCATAATAAAAGTTTTCTATCAGTTGATAGGTGAAATGTTTTCTAGACTGTTGACTTTCAGCGTTGATTTTATTTAACTGCAAGACTTCAAAGTAGAAATAAAACTATTCAAAGAAAGAGGTTGATCAGAGCAAATATCAATTCGACAGAGGTGTATGTATATCTCTGACTTTGGTTGTGCGATAAATATTCTCTGGAACAGTAAACAACATTACGACTACATTTGCGTCATTTAAAAAGTGATATTTCTCTTTAGCTTGATTTAATTATATTATCGTAACTGTAGAAGGCCAGTTAAGGGCGTTTAAATGAATAAAATAGTAATTGTCACAGAATTATTCGCATCAGAATTACGAGAAATAATCATAATAAACTGTCACATTATATATGAAACGAATATTTAAAGTAACGGGTGATAGAGTAGTCACATTTTAACAAATACGACAGCTTATTGACCGTAATTCATGCTACGGAGTAATGAAAGAAAGAATAACAGCGATATTACAGCAAACGATATAAATTTTGTACCAAGGCTGAGAGTGTAGGCCTGGCGCACAGATTTCGTTTCCTTCTAAAATTAAAACACAATTAGATCAAATTACTTTATTACCCTTGATCACAGTCAGTGTTCAAGTACTCTCTGCGCGTGTACGCGTGCGCGGGCGCGCGCGCGCGTGCTTGTCGTTAGTAGAAAGTAATTAAGTTGTCCGGCACAGGCGTGACAACTTAATGTGTGCGACAGGTTCTAACTTAGCCGACGCCTAAAGTAAAATTTATGGGTATGCCGCTAAATACTGCGAAACGACGTGCGGCATGGGGAAGGCGAAGACAAACTGGTGCTTTCGCCATGAGGAATTTCACGAACGGCCAGCGCTTGCAAAACCTTTGATATTTAGTGCGTTCCATTGTCTGTACAACACATATTACCTCAACTCTGTCTACAAGCGAACTATAAGCCAGGATTTAATTTTTGTTTTGAATAACTTACGAAACAGTGATCACTGTTTTATAGAACGAACTTAATAAGTGAGTACTTATTTTTGAAGTACAATGGTCTACTGTATATTAAACACTATTGTAAATTACCTCAATTCCCCAATCACATGTGCTTCATTTCTTTAATACTGTATAAACAATAACTAAGTTCTGAAGTAATGAAAGAAGTTATAAAAGTATACCAGCAACAAGCTTAACTTACGTATTGATAATTAAGCAAATATTTTAAATATACTGTTGTAACTATAAAATGAAAACAAACGTATAAAATTTTGCAAGTGCGCTCCGTTTAGAATGTTTCCAGAGAGAACTCGTGCCAGTCTCTTCCCTCCTTCCCTGCACCCATCGCTTTACTGCTCAACAAGCGCGGGGGTGGCCGTACCCTCTAAGGCGTCTTGCTGCGGAGTGAGCATCTGCTATTAGAGTTTGGTCCCATACCTTTACAAACAAATGAACATTTTTTACTGCTCAGATAAATTACTAGAAAACAATGCAACACATCCAATATTTCTTCTTATAAATATAACTATTCAATATTAAGGTCTATGAAGCACGTCACTATAAAATATTAATTTACGTCCACTAGATATTTTTCTAAGCAAAACATTTACCTCGGCTCCAGATTTTGATAATTATACTTAATATGTAATAGAATTACATTACAACTCTTTATGAAGAAAATAGGCCAAAAACGTTTATGTAGATCCCCTAAGCAGATGTAGCCAATTTTTGGAGAAGGCCTTTTCTTCAAAATTTCGATATTTTTCGTTCAAGTTTAATTTTGCCTTGTCTCGTGCTATACTTTTTGTTTCCTCTATGTATTTCGAAGCGTAACAAAGCAATTGACACGTAAAAAAAGTAATCTATACATAAGGTTACAACTTTCTTCTTTAACATTTTTCCATTGGAGCTATCCTTTCTTGTAATTTTTTTTTTTTTTTTTTTTTTTTTTTTTTTTTTTTTTTTAATTTTTAGAAAAACCGTTCGATTTTCATTAAGAGGATCTACTTAAAAATTAACTTCCTAAGCGTTGATTTTTGTTTTCAGCAAATAATTTTTTGTACTTTAGCATTAGGCCGTCACAGAATGCTTGGACAACTATACCAGCAGTGGCATGGTGGACGACGAACAAACCGCCGAATCTAGTATCTTCCACGAGCAAGACACAACACATCAAGAACAGTAGTTTAGAGATGTAGTGACATTCACATCTACGAAGAAGACAGCACCTATGAAAAACAGTAAGTATATACCTAAAGTGCTTTTTATTTTTTTCCTTCTGAAATGAAAAGAAAATTACAAACAGTTCCAGTCACTACTTGGGAGTAACAGTTTTTTTAGTTTCAGGAAATTTACACGTACAGTGAATGTTCAAAATGTTGAAATGTTTGTAACTCTTATGGGACTTAACTACGGGGTCATCAGTCCCTAAACTTACAAACTACTTATGAACTACTTACGAACTAGGACGGCACAAATATCCATGCCCGAGGGGGGATTCGAACCCCCGACCGTAGTGACCGTGCAGACCGTGACTGAAGCGCCTCAGTCCCCTCGGCCACCGCGGCCGGCATACAGTGAATGTATTTAGATATACTATCCTTAAGATCTCCTTTTGTAGAAAATTTTACTGAAAACTGTACACCTTATTCCCATAAATATATATGTTTCGAAACGATTCCCTTTTGTCGCTTCTGTCTGCATGATTACCAACATTACTCTCATATTGTAGTGTGGTGTTTGCGTTCGATACATAACAATAGTAGGCTGCGACTGCAACAAGCAAGGCTTCTTCCAAAAAGAAAAAACACATCCAGATATGAAGGTATAGTACACAAAAATGATTTCAATCCTGTCGGCCAAATTTACGAAAACTCCAGAGTAATTAAAACAAGAGCTATATAAACACAGATATAAAACTTGAAAAAGAGGAACCACAGCTTAAAAAAATCACATACATTCCAACCACTTTCAAAAGCAATATCTCGAACAATATTACAGTGATTTTCAAAATGACACAACTAAAACTTGCATTTGGTACCAATAATAGCTTAAACTCTAAACTGCACAAAACCTTAACTGACATAACAAAATTTGATTGGACAGGAACAAATTGTGTATTGGACAGACGAATAACTTTAATAACAAGCTCAAAGAGCAGTCAAGAACAATAGAAAGCCGTCAATCAACTTTCTACCAGCATATCAAAAACGAAACAAACACCACCACTAAGATATCACAAAAAATTTTGAGGGTACAGCAACGAACTTTTTATGCTACATATAACTTTTTAAAGTGAAAGTTAGGTTAGGTATAGGTTAAACAAGAATTTTTCTTTTTAGTACGTTACGTGGGGACGCGTAGAGGCCGAATCTCCGATTAAGAAACACACAGCATCTCATTGGCTGACAGCTAGCGAGGTCTCATTGGCCGGAGACAGTTTCTGCGTGTCGAAATCTTGGGTCCGTTCGAAGAGTTGCCAGAAAGCTACTTGGAGAGCCAGCAAACAGGCGCTACTGCGCATGCGCGGCAACGGTGACGTCATGTGTTTGTGCTTTGTGTTCGGGCTCTTCGAACACACATCTCGTTTTATTTAGCCTTTTTGCCACCTTCGCTAGTGTTGCGTGAAAAGACAGAAGAATGAACAGCAATGGCGCGAATGGTATTTACATCACATTTGATTTGTTTATTCGTCACTTATCATTTACAAAATGACATGAGATGGGTTTCGTCACAAAACAAAAATGTTTTAGATTTATACTTAAATGGAAGATACACCAGATATAGAAAAATATATACACTATAGCACAGTATACTACTTGCAAAAACAATGGCAATTAAAGCTCTTTACCTAGATTTTCAGGCAGATGTTAAATTTGAGGCCAAAATGTTAATGTTTCGTGGTAGTTTCAAGGGTAAGACAAAGTTGTAACATGTCTCCACTGTTCTTCATACTATGTATGGATCATATGTTGAAAACAATAGACTGGTGAGACTAAAATAGGTGAAAATAAAATTAGCAGTTTCGCATATGCGGGAAATAATGGCAGATTCGATTGAAACTTTTCAAACTATTACTTCAGAGTTTGATCAAAAGTGTAATGTATGAAGATAGGGAAAACAAAGTTCGAACAGGAGGACACTTTTAAGTACTCAGGATGTATTTTGTCACAGCGTGGCAACATACTGAAGGAAATGGAATCAACGTGTAGCAAACATAATCCCGTGAGTGCTCAACTACGATCTGCTCTCTTCTGCATGAAGGAAGTCAGTACCAAAACTAAGTTATGAGTGCACCGCTCTATTTTTAGATCAACTTTGTTGTATGGGAGTGATAGCTGGGTGGATATAGGTTACCTATATGAGGTTACATATATCAAAGTAGTAAGAATGTGATCCCTTAAAGTAGTAAGAATGTGATCCCTCAATTTCTCCTGACGAATAACAACTTCGAAAAACTTACGGGTATGCAGGCATGTATAAAAATCGACGTCGGCCGATATTTCGGCCGCAGACCACCCTGCCATTTTCAAGGCGAAACTGCAGTGAGGAGGCAAAAAACCTCGGTTTTCAATGAGTAAACGGGGAAGACGACACTCACCGAGCAAGCAAGCACACAGCTCCAACACGACTAAAGATGAATACGGTCAGGATATCGATAATAAACATCAGTTCTCAACGGATGAGATCGGATTAGTTTTGTCCCTCTGTTTTTCGACAAGTGAGAGAACAGGATCCCACGCGGAATTTAAGCAAAATCCTCCATCTCTATTCATAAGTTTGTCTACTAGTTTTGATGATTTTAAACATGGCTTGTCGACTGCAGCAACTGTAGGTTTACAAATATTTGACAAAGTTCAGCCCAACCAGTTGCAAAATATGATAAAATACCTTGATCTAGATTTCGGCGCCATCTAAGGGTGCCTTCATCATAAGAATGCAAATTAAAACATAAGACGTGCAATTACGAGCAGTGTGCTCAAGTCCAAACTTATAAAATTATGCAACATGCTCGTAAAAGGCTAACAAGTCAAAAATAAAATAAAGGCAGCTCGCCTGTGTTAGGCTTACAGTGCTGCTCAACAGCCAATCAGTTTTGTTTTATTCCATAGGGTGGCCTGTGTCAAGACAGTGTTCGGCCACAGCAGATTTGTTTGGCTTTTGTAAACGTGTGTGACGTGTATGCTCGATACAACGGTCATCAACATTCCAAATAGTTTGACCAAAATATGACATGCCGCAGCAGCATGGGATACGATTGACACCCGCCTTGAGCAAACCGAGATCATCCTTAACGGATCCCAACAGTGCCTTAATTTTAGAAGACGATCGAAACACACGTTTCACATTGTTTTTACACAAAGAGGAGTCAATCTTGTTGGAAGTGCTGCCAACGTATGGCAGAAAGGCCACTGACGTGGGTGCCAACTCGGTGCTATAATCACTAGCCCGTTGCACATGTGGTCGATAGCGCAACGCTCTTTTAATCTGCCCTTCACTAAAGTCATTCTGACGAAACGTGACCTCTAGATATGAACAGCTCAGTGGGCAAACTTTCCGGGTCAGAAATGACGTGAGCCCTATGCACTAAGGTTCGAAGAACCCCTTTGCGTTGAGCTGGGTGGTGACAACTATGAGCTTGCCGATATAAATCAGAATGAGTTGGCTTCCTATAAACAGCGTGTCCCGACGTATCATCTGGCTTCCTCCTGATCAACAAATCAAGGAAGGGAAGGCAACCATTCTTTTCCACTTCCATTGTGAAATGGATGTTCCAAAAAATAATTCAAGTCCTCACTACCATGAGGCCAAACAACAAATTTGAAAAAAAAAAAAAAAAAAAAAAAAAAAAAAAAAAAAAAAAAAAAAAAACAGGTTTCAACGCCGCTGACTCCATGAATAAATTAGCAATGATAGGTGACAAACGGCTTCCCATCCTAACTCCATCTGTCTGCTCATAGCACTCGTCATTGAATAAAAAGTCGATGGAAGTTGTAACGTTTCTGCTATGTTGCAAACTCCTAAAAATCAGTTGCCAACATATAAACACGAAATATCTGACACCTAAAGTAAAACTTCATTAGCGGACATGTAAAGTCACATTTTCGCCTTCAGTTTGAAATTCTATTAACACTATTAGTAAAATGCTTTTAAGAAATAGTACATTGATTTAAATATAACTTTGGCTGACCTTTTACGTAATTTTCAGTTTTTAATACTTTCGTAAATAATAGCTGCAAACACTAAAAATGCATTACACTTAGTTTCGGAAATTGCTGAACCTATATGGATACTAATTTGTATAAAAACAATAATGCTACATGTTATAAACTATTGCACAACATGGTTTCATATATACCTTTTGTTTAAATAAATTAGGGCAGACCATGTTTTATATATCACTAGATCCTAAATTAAATACTGATAATTTTTCATGCACTAAAATTAATAATCCGTTTCGTACTAAGAGACTATCTTCGAAATTAACAAAACTACAACAACCATATACAAATCCGTATTAATAAATAATTTGACCGCAAACTGAAACTCATTAAAATTCCATGTCACAATAATATTACGCCTACACAATATTGGCAAAACAAATATGTGTGCACTTCGAATAATCTAAATAATTTGAGCACAGTAAACACTAGTCAAAAGGATGACATTAAATTTGTGTAGTACATTTAAATACAAATGTCATGTAACAAGTACATACATTGACATAAATAGTCAAAGCTTAAATGTAATGTTTTAATTTCTGTATTTTGGCATATTTAATGTAAAAGAATACTGTTTAATTGTGAATTACAAAACTTTGTCATCAATCTTATTACGCGGTTATGTAGAAAGATGTTTGGGAGAAACCATTGTTTGTTTAGTCTTGGATAGAGTATTCAAGTGGCCAGAAACCTGTAAGCAGTTCTGTTGGCTTGCTGCTGCATTTCTTGATTGTGCAATGTTTAAGTGGAAATAAAATCTTTTCCATATCAACTGAGATGGTTTTAATTTACGAAAAGATCCTGTAAAATCAAATGTTTTAGTGAGTGCCGAAGAAAGCTCACAACGCAATGGACTTCAGCCAGCATATAAGATAAGTTCAACTTCACCTACAGTGGAATGACTTCGTTATAGACTGTAAACTAATAAAACTTTCCGTAATTCAGGAAACTATTAGGGCTCAGTTTGAGTCATTCCGAAAAGGGGTGATGGACGTTAGAAAGTCAAAACATGTCGAAATAAATTCGTTAAATCAGTACCAAACTTCGCCTCAATTAGTTGCAACGAATCTGACAGAGGAATGCGAGTGAAAAGAGAAACCACATATAAAATAACTAAAATATCCGAGTCATCCAAGTGCAATCCCTCCAATAGACATAGGAAATCCGGGGGCTGAACAAACCAGCAAGATATTTTGCTACACGGTATCTGGTCGTGGAATGTCATGTGACATTTTCCAATGCCTGGTTTATGTAAAATCAAGTAATGGTTCAAATCGCCGTTATTTAAGCAAATAACTCTATAACGGTGTAAGATATGAAAAAAGAAGCAAAGCTGTAGATTATTTTCATCTCTAAAAATTCGTTTATTTAATTTTCGTATCAGATGAATGATATATTTGCAATTAAATGTTCTGCTGTCAAAAGGTCATCACAAACGGCCTTTTTTAGTGTTATTAACCTATTTTGTTGTCCGAAATATTTGAAAAATGGAGGTTCTTGTCGTTGGCGGGCAACAATTATGTCTAAAAAATTTTGTGTCGATGGGTTGAACGGTTCGACCTAAAAAGTAAGAACACGTTACAGACAGACGGATAGACAGACAGACCTAGTTAAACCGCTGTAATTCTTGCAAATATTTTTGAAACGATGCAAAATATGGTAAAACCTAAGAGAGCAAAATGGAGAGAATTTTCTCGTTTACAAATTGATTCAGTCAGTTTCCGCGTCAGATGGATGGTTAAGCCATTATTTGCATTTAAATTTCGAGCTCTCAAAAGGTGATCGCAAAGACCCTCTTTTAGTGTTACTAGGGTAACCTAAAGTGGGCCAACTAGGAATGGACAACATAGATGAAGCAGTTAGAGTGAAAGGCTCAGATGGTGAGGTCACGTTACACGCATGGGAAAAGCAAGGTTACCTAAGAGACTCATGGGCACAACAATAGAGGGTCAGAGAAGTCGAGGTAGACTAAGGAGATAGTACTTGGAATGAATCAAGTATGATTTTCATATAACACGCTTAACATCGGACGAGGCATCAATGTTAGCATTGAATAAGGGATCATGACGGAGATTTATACGAGATACTATGCTCCACACAGTGATATTACAGATAAAGTCCGAAACCGATTGTTTACATGTGAAAAGCAAGTTTTGGCAAACTGTTGGGTTCCCCAGCCGGCCGGCTAACAGTTTGAACCTAGTGAATGGAATACAGGTCATTAGGAAAACCCCTAATCTCCTTGGAAACAGGAAACGGCGGTCTTGGACTAGCGAGGGCGGCTATCACAGATTGCAAATGAAATACAATATGGCGACGTACATTATTCTAAAAATCCGTACAAAATCAAGGAATAATCATACGGCAAATATAATTATATGAATGGATTAGGGAGAATTGGGAGAAACAAATGCCGTAATTACAATTTCAATATCTGTTGTTGTTGTGGTCTTCAGTCCGGAGACTGGTTTGATGCAGCTCTCCACAATACCCTATCCTGAGCAAGCCTCTTCATCTTCACATAAGAACGGCAACCTACATCTGTCTGAATCTGCTTACTGTATCCATCTCTTGGTCTTCCTCTGCGATTTTTACCCCATACACTTCCTTCTAATGCTGATTTCACAATTCCTTGATGTCTAAGAATGTGTCCTACCAATCTATCCCTTCTTTTAGTCAAGGTATGCCAGAAATTTCTTTTCTCCCCAATTTTGTTCAGTACCTCCTCATTAGTTAAGCGATCCACCCACCAAATCTTCAGCATTCTTCTGTAGCACCATATTTCAAAAGCCTCTATCCTATTCCTGTCCGCACTGTCCATGTTTCAATCCCATACAAGGCAACACTCCATACAAATGCCTTCAGGAAGGACTTCCTTAGGCTTAAATCAATATTCGATGTTAACAAATTTCTCTTTTTCAAGAACGCTTTTCTACCCATTGCCATTCTGCATGTTATATCCTCTGTACTGCGACCATCATTTGTTATTTTACTGCCCAAGTAACAAAAAGCTCATCTACCTCCTTTATTGCTTCGTTTCCCAATCTAATTCCTTCAGCATCACCTGATTTTCTTACACTGCACTCCATTACCCTAGTATTGCTCTTGTTAATGTTCATCTTATATGCACCTTTCAATACACTGTCCATTCGGTTCAATTGCTCTTCCAGGTCCTTTGCTGTATCTGACATAATTACTATGTCATCGGCAAAACGCAATGTTTTTAATTCTTCACCATGAACTTTAATTCCTTTTCCAAATTTCTCCTTGCTTTCCTTTATAGCTTGCTCAATGTACAAATTGAATAACAATGGAGAAAGACTACAACCCTGTCTTACTCCCTTTCCAACCACTGCATCCCTTTCATGCCCTTCAACTCTGACAACCGCTGTCTGGTTTTTGTACATTCAATATCTATTATAGATTAAAAGCCGATAAATTTCAGTACTATAACAATAGTATTATAAGACTTATATTTACAATTATTGATACGTAGTGTTTATCAGTAACAGTTTAAGAAGCAAATGGGCAGTATTTCACAACGCTACCTATTTTAAGAGACGCACCACGTTCGTTATTTCCGCACCAAAAGTAAGTAATTACAAATTTTAATCACAATATTGTACCGAACAATTATGAAAGCACAGAGTTTTCTAATGAGTTTGTTGTTCTCGTGTGTATATTATCTCTAGCGGCAGGCACAGAGCGGAAATATCTCTGGACTGAGCATTCAGATGCACAGAACATATTTTGTATCCTAAACATTAAGGTGGAAAGTCTACTAATCGCTGACTTCATCTTGATCCTTTTTTGTTCGGTTAAGACGGATGACTATGTGTAAATGGCCCTTTTAGCGACGCTTCTTCAACTTTCTTGTTGCTTCTGTGACACATTTATTTAGATTATATTTCAAGTTATGTGGATGCTCTGTGAAAAGGAGGTGGGGCTTCTTTGCAGCCAATGAGGTACATTAATCATTAATTTACTGATCGGAACAACATTTATTATTTATTTCATTATCCACAAAAGGATTATTCCCTTCACTGTACGTGACTGATTTTTCAAAAAGGATTCAACGGCCGTTGCCAACATCAGTACACTACACCGCTGCCGTAAGGAAACTCGTAGCCCTTGTTTCAATGTATTACACTTAGTTATGTGAATAAAAAACGCACCATCGCCATGTATAAGTTAATTGGTATACTATATTAGTAACAGCCCCTCTGTCGGATCTTTGCTACACTACACTGCAATTCAAGCATGACATACACCAGAATATACAAATTACGATATTTTTTCTCCCCCTGATCCGATTTTGATGAAATGAAGCTTATATGTTGCCACAAGGTACTCTCAGTTGACCTATGAAACCCCATGATTTCGTCTTGGAGATTTGCTGTACTACATCATACTTATAAGTATAGTATACACATGAAACTTTAAATAACGTTATCTTTCCTTCCTCTGATCCGATTTTGATGAAATGAAGCCTATGTTACTCTTCAAACTATTATCAATTTACCTGAGGAAACCCATAAAAGTTCATGAAGAACGTTTGGAGCTTATCCTCAGCAAATAGACATACACAATGGCTTTTAAGCAAATGATTAAATTATGATATCTTTATTTTCTCTGATCAGATTTTAATTACTGAAGTCTTTATGTAACCGCACGATATGCTCAATTTACGTTTGAAAACCCCATGAAAATTCGTCAAGTAGTTTTGGAGATATACCTGTTCAAAGAGACAGACGGACATGATGGCCATAGATAAAAAAAATTAAAATTACGATATTTTGTTTTTTCAGGGATCCGGTTTTTATGGAACGAAGTGTATATGTTGTCCACAGTTACTCCCAAGTTACCTGTGAAAATTCCATGACAATTCGTGAAGTAGTTTTGGAGATAAGAGGTTTTTAACAGTTGAACAAATAGACACGACGGTTACTGAAACACTTAAAATTACGATATCTTTCTTTTCTGTGATCTGATTTTGATAAAATTATGCCTATATGTTGATCCAGACTTTTCTCATGTTTCCTGTGAAAAACGCATAAAGATTCGTCCAGTAGTTTCGAATATTGAAGTGAACAGCGACAGGCCTACATTTACAGATTTATTATTATTATAGAATAGATTTAGCGATGTATAAAGTAGGACCAGCTCCGCATTTTCATGTCCAAAAACAGTAATAAACTCCATTTATAAAAAATAGAGAATCCATTTTGTTGGTTAAAAATCATTGTTGTTTATATGTGTCTCCGAATATCTATACATCGCCGCGTTCATCTAATTTAGTTATAAACATATCCTGTCGTCCGCAGTTTTCGATCCACACTGGGCCACGTCTCGAAAAAAATGTTCAAATTTTTGTATAGCTTATGAGACTTAACTACGGGGTCATCAGTCCCTACACTTACAAACTACTTAAGAACTAATACTAAGGACGGCACAAATATCCATGCCCGAAGGGTGGATTCGAACCCCCGACCGTAGTGGCCGCGCAGACCGTGACTGGAGCGCCTCAGTCCCCTCGGCCACCGCGGCTGGCGCCACGTCTCGAATACAGGTTTTTCTCTTAACGCCACAGTGCCGGTGGCTTCTAAAATGTAACGCTAGTTAGCCTCACAAATCAGTTCACTCTGATTTTAAAGTCTAAAGTTGAATATAGTTTTTTTTTTTTTTTTTTTTTTTTTTTTTAATATTTTCAAATTCCTAATATTCCAATAGGAGACACCGCTGCTTTCTAGTATCCAAGTTGTTCCCGTGCATAAAATAAAAAACCATTTTCAATCTACTTTGTCGTCGCTCTCACCTTTCGTCACGGAAACCAACGTCCAACAGCGCTTTTTTTTTTTATTTTTTTTTTTTTATTTTTTTTTTTTTTTAATGTATTTCCTACGGACGTCAACATACATACAACTATCCAAAAACTAATGTGTTTAACATTTCCTGTGTGAAATTCTAGAGCTAACTTTCTCCTCTTCACCCAATTGTTACTCTTCATCTCCTTCCTTCTCCTATGAATCACGCCACGTCTTCTTTCGTTATGTTTTTTTTTTTAATTGTGTGTAATCACAGTCACCTTTCCCTCCCTTCTACACTCATTTCTCCATTTCCCATGATTCAAAATAAGCCCAGTGTGACGGTAGCGGGCAACTCTGGCAATATGCAGAAGCAGGATGGACTGCTGTATCTTAGCACAGTACATTCAGGGCCTATGCGATTCAGTGGCGAGACTTGTAACAAGCGGGTACAGTCAGCTATGGTGTCAACACTCGATACTAATTTCATCATCTCCTTGCCTTGGTTATACAGAGCTTTAATTTATGTTTCTTTAAATATATTTTTCTCATCATCTGCAGATTTATAGACTGGCTAAACTACAGATTAATTATTGATCGTATTTAAACAGTTTGAGTAGCCTGTTTAGGGCACAGAAGCTGACATACATAGCTCACCCCTACGAACAGAGACAACGAGCCATAAACCTTTTACTACCCTGAGTTATGTATCGCCAAATTCTTATTGGTGACTACCGATAGGAACGTCGCAAGACTGAACGCTGGAAGATATAATCATTCTTTAATGACGAAACAACATGGGAATTGTCCCCAGCTCTTCACAGCTGCCAGATCTAACACTATGAGACTTACACCTACTCGCAAAGTTGAAAGTCTCGTTGAATGGACGACATTTTCTCTCCAATGAAAACATTCAAGTGCAATCCCAACGGGTCCTCAACATCCTTCACAATGCGGACTTCCAGAATGCTTCAAAAAATGGGAACAACTCTGCGATCGTCGCATAAATGCTGTAGGTGACTTCTTTGAATATGACGAAGGACATTTCCACGTAAGTATAATTGTAATTTATGAAATGAAATTGCCAGATATTTTGTGTAACCCTTCGTATGTGGAGCGTCCTAGTCTCTTGCAGTGATCACGCAACATCTTACTCAGCTCATGCATCACAACAAAGTTTATCAAGAACAACACTGAAACTATCTGGCAGATTAAAATTGTGGGCTGGAACCGGGATTCGAATCTGGGACCTTTGCCTTTCGCGTCAAGCGCTCTACCTAGTGAGCTATCCCCGCACACTTCAGGGTCCGTCCTCACAGCTTTACTTCTGCCAGTACCTCGCCTCCTACTTTCCAAACATCACAGAAGTTCTCTTGCGAACCTTGCAGAACCTGGAAGAAAGGATATGGTGGAGACGGCTTGGGCACAGTCTAAGGGATATTTCCAGAATGAACGTTAAGTCTGCAGCGGAGTGTGCGGTGATATGAAACTTATCAGATTTAAATTATTCCAGGAGTGCTAGTTCTGCAAGGTGAAGTTTGGAAAGTAGGAGACGAATTGAAGTTGTAATGACCGATCGTGAGTCGTAGCAGCTCAGTCGGTAGAGCGCTTTCCCCCGAAATTGCAAAGGTCCCAGTTTGGAATCTCGGGCCGGCCGCGGTGGCCGAGGTGACTGAGGCGCTCCAGTCACGGTCAGCACGGCCACTGCGGTCGGGGGTTCGAATCCCCTCTCGGGCATGGATATTTGTGCCGTCCTAGTAAGTAAGTAGTTCATAAGTAGTTTGTAAGTTTAGGGACTGATGACTCCGTAGTTAAGTCCCATAAGCTTAACAAACATTTGAACATTTTGAATTTTGGAATCTCGGTTCCGCAGACAATTTTAATTTGTCAGTAAGTTTTTTTTATCAGCGCACGCTCCGCTACGGAGGTTTCATTCTAAGAACACTATCGGTGGCTTTTCTACGTGCCAAATACAATTACATTATTCACATACCCCCATACCGGGTTTTCGTGTATGACGTTTCAATGATATCTGGCCATCTAACTACTGTGTACAAGCATTTGACAGCTTAATGGAATGCTCTAGTATATACCACTGTTCTGCATTATCCTGATATTATAAAAGATTTTTGTTTTGTCTGCGAATAAGTCCTTAACGTGGCGTTATTAAGTCTGCCAAAGAGACTGTTTACTGACGTTAAAAGAAATCAGATCATCTACGTTGGTCACCAAAGCCCATTACGACTTCCTAAAGTGTGAAAGAAACCGGGGGTCCACGCTCTAGTGTCCATTTTCCTACCAGCCATTTCATTAGGGTAACGCAAAGCGTCAAATAATCGAGGATTTCGGTCGGCGAAGGGGGCGGGGAAGGGAGAGCCGATGAATGTTATAGCCAGAATGTTGCCAGAAGATGCTTTCATTCAGTTTTTCAAGAAGTTTAACATTTTTTACTCTACTGGTTGTAAGGTTTTGAACACTGCAATTTGTGGCCACCGTTTCTCTAATAACAATCTGATTCTTCAGTTACTTACCTGTAAGCAAACATTTACTTCAACTTGAACAAATTAAATTCTTGCTGTCATGAAAGTAAACTCTAGATATTATCCCATTATCTCACTGCCATAGATTTAATGAAACATTTATGTTTCCGTATTCGCCACTTCTACAGAAACATCTCCTAAATTTCGGTGCTTCTTTCACTTATTTGCAAGGGTTGTAAAATGTACATCTTAATTTGGTAGATTATTAAACACAACAAGAACCATAAAATTAGGTCTATAAATTACCGATTTCATGTATACGAAATATGCCTCTGAAACTATAATGTTGTAAGTGTATTATACCTGTTTTTCTGAAGTGTTGCTTGCGAATGGACCGGTCTGCCTCCTTCTCTTCTCCACTAACAGTTATCTGCTTGTTTCCCAGCATGGTACTGCTGTTTGTAAACCACCCATACAATCTGCACCTTGCTAAAGCTGAAACTCTGAGTTTTCGGGTATTTATCTGCAGTGAAGGTAGGATGTAATACTAAATTATTTGTTCCTGACTTTTTCTAACATGTCGTTGCTGCCACCATTCTGTGTATTTATAAACGAGAAATTATAACATTTATTGATTGTTGTATTACTTGACTTGTTACACTGCTATGCGCATCACACAGCAGACTAGTTTAAACTGAGAAGAGTCAATTAAAGATGCGTCAAACGTTTCATTGGAAAGACCATGACAACTACAGGGCTCGCATACAGCAATAATGCTGCATCTGCTAACCTTGCCAAGTTTTCTATACAATAGAAGTTGTACAAATACAGGGTTATTCCAAAAGTAAGGTCCGATTCGCCGTAAATATTTGAAAGCGGCGCCAAGGACAAAACACACTAGCGCGCCGACTCCTGGCATTCCTTGCGCGTAAACGCAGCCAATATCGTTGTTACTGCTGCTGTCTGCTGTTGACAGTGTCAGTTCACAATGTTTTCAAATGTTCAAATGTTTGTAAGGCTTATGGGACTTAACTACGGGGTCATCAGTCCCTAAGCTTACAAACTGCTTATGAACTACCTAAGACTAAGGACGCCACAAATATCCATCCCGAGGGGGGATTCGAATCCCCGACAGTAGTGGCCGTGCAGACCGTGACTGGAGCGCCTCAGTCCCCTCGGCCACCGCGGCCGGCTTACAATGTTTAAGTCAATCAGTCTGCCCGCCGATTGTGAAGTAAGAGCAGTGGATACAGTGTTTGTCTGCAGGAAACATTTCAGCGGCAGAAATCCGTCGTCAGATTACTAAAGAGTACGGCCCTAAAATAATGAGTGACAGTAAAGTGCGCAAGTGGGTGCGAGCATTTAATGAGGGACGGAGAAATGTGTGCTATGCGCCACGCTCCGACCAACCATCCATGATTTCAGACGAGTTGGTTCATGCGGTGGACGTCAAAATTCGTGACGATCGGCGATTCATTATTTCAAGTTTATAAGTGCATTTCCCGAATGTGAGTAGAACAACGTTGTACAAAATTGTGTCTGAACATATGAAGTTTCGTAAAAGAAGTGTTAAAGACTGGTCATCTTCGCAGGCGGCCGATTTCCTCGACTTAGACATCCAAAAGCTTTTTGAACGATACGACAAATGTCTAAATAAACATGGAGATTATGTAGAAAAATAGAGAAAGACGGAAGGAATGTCAATAAAACAATTGCGTTGGAAACAAGTTTGATTATGGATGTTTTTGTTTTAACCGGATCTTACTTTTGGAATATCCCTCGTATATATAAAACTGCACCAGAAACCTGCTACACTGACTGAGTCACATGACTCTCATCGCGGTGCTTACTGATACGGAACGCTACAACTTGGAACTCTTTGCTGTCGTCTTTGTCCTCCACAGTCTATTTTTGTCAAAAATTTGGATGTCAACAGATGCCTTCGCTCTGTTTTTCCAAAAAGCGAACATGTTTTTGAATCTGCAGGAAAATATGTTCAAATGTTTGTTAAGCTTAAGGGATTCAACTGCGGGGTCATCAGTCCCGAAACTTACAAATTACCTATGAATTAGCTAATACTAAGGACGGCACAAATATCCATGCCCGAGGGGGGGGATTCGAACCCCCGACCGTAGTGGTCGTGCAGACCGTGACTGGCGCGCCGCAGAGCGCTCGGCCACCGCGGCCGACTCTGTAGAACTGATGCGTTAAAAACTTTAAAACTTTAATTTTTTATCTATTGTCATTGCTAGTCTCACTTTTCTTGCATTTCTTTATAGTATATAGTCGTATCTGAATTGACTATCTGAAACATGCTTGGTCCTTTGAACGTTTAAACGTTTATTACTGCATGTGTAGTTGCTATCTCTTTCGGCATAAAAAACCATTACAGTCATTAACATTAATATGCAGCTGACGTTCGTTTTGTAGTTTCCATCCTAAAAGTGTACAATATTACAGGCAATCTTATACATTTTAATGAACAATCTTTGTATACTTATTTCTTGTATTCGGCAACAGCTGTAACGATTAGCATCAAAATTTGTATGCAGATATTGGTTTCTTTAATTACTGCATCTTGTATATATGCGATTTTCGAAAAGTAATGAATTTATGTGTTACACATTCTGGCTTCTCGGAAACGGCTCGCCGTTTTACATCACGTTTTGCGTGTAGATCAGGTTTTGCTTCTGATTTGGTTTATATGTATAGGCGTCATTCCTAAAAATAAGCCTTTTGAAAAGGAATACACTTATATTTTGTGTATCTCGGAAATGGCGTTAACGATTATCTTTTCTAAGAACAATTTGTCGATTATTTCCTGCAGTTTGTGGTATTTGTAGCCACCTTTTGCGACTCTGGTTTGTATGTGTTGACGAAACTATGCTGTATTAAACAAACAGAACGTTTACGTTATAGCCTATGTACGGCTCTGTTCAAGAAGAATGGTTCGGTGTAAAGTCAGAGTCGAACCGCACACGTCTGCTTTCATCATGCACAGCAACTAAAAAAAAAAAAAAAAAAAAAAAAAAAAATGTCTAAATGTTTGTAAAGCCTATGGGACTCAACTACGGGGTCATCAGTCCCTAAACTTACAAACTACTTATAAACTACTTACGAACTAGGACGGCACAAATATCCATGCCCGAGGGGGGATTCGAACCCCCGACCGCAGTAGCCGTGCAGACCGTGACTGGAGCGCCTCAGTCCCCTCGGCCACCGCGGCCGGCGCACAGCAACTAACCTAGCTGCAAACAGAACCTTGTACGTGATCCCACAGTCAAACACTCTATGTTTAGGCTGTCAGTCGCGATTAATATAAGATCTAGATAAATGATTAATTAATGAAACAGCTTTTTAATACCAATAAACAATCCCTGAGACGGATTTTCGTCTCAAATATGTCAAAGACATTATTGATAAATTTGAAGCATTGCATTAAAATTTGTGGTGCAATTATCTTTGAAACACAGAAGCTGAATTAAGGTTTGTGACTTGGAGGGAATCGTACTTAGGCTATTCCGAGGCGCCTTCATCGTTAGTGGTGTGGTAGTCTAAGGGTGCCGGGCGCCGTAGCTCTGCGCGCCCAGTCAGAGTGCTGAACGCCTTCTGTAATAAAAAAGCTGAGCCAACAGCACAACGAACAATAACGACCAACCTAGAACAGTGACCGCAAAGATTAGAACTACCGACAGAACTAAAAAAAAAATTGTTAAGACGTCTGCCTAGTAAGCATGGAGGTCCGGGTACGATTCCCGGCCGCACCACAAATTTTAATTCAGTGCTTCAGATTTTAGTCCGGCGAATAACATAACAACAATTGTAAAATCTCGTGTAGGATCACATACAATGTTCAGTTAGAATTCCGAAATGGAATATGAAAAAGTAAAATTTCTTAAACTGGCACTCTTTAGTCCTTACCAAAGTCAAATTTCCGACAAAGCGGCCGTCTGGCGCGCAGATTCTAACACTGACGAACTTCAGCTGTCCTGACAGGTCCTCCTCCTTCCAAGAGGAGACTTAAAAGTTTCTTACAGCTTTCCACATGAATTGTTGAAGTATTATACTTGACCACAGCAGTTGTTTGCCCTAGCTTTTCTCTCACTGACACATCAGCATCCCCTCAAATGTGTTAGACTTGTTAATAGGTATAATTTGTTTTGACCTAACTTTGACCACCTGCAAACCAATTTAAGATTTTGACAATATTAAACACAAAAGTTATAAACATTGAGTCACCTTGGGACTCTTTCTTAGTAGTAGGAATTATTTATGAAATGAATAAATAAATAAACCAGTCTTCGTGAGCATGAACGCTAATACTACACAATATTTACAGAACGTTACTGGCAAAATACACAGATATTCATTAAATACTTACACGAACATCAAGACAAGCGGCGTACATCAATCTGCTTGTAAATGTTGAGTAATTGTGAAGGATATGATGATCTGACTATCAAAATGTTTGTATTGTTCAAATGTTTGTATTGTTTATGGGACTTAACTACAGGGTCATCATTCCCTAAACTTACAAACTACTTATGAACTACTGGAGCGCCTCAGTCTCCTCGGCCACCGCGGCCGGCGATCTGACTATATTTCCATAATAAACTCATATAATAAGTGTTACCACTTTTTAGTGCGCCTCGTTTTTATCTGTCACTTTCCACTTCTTTCACCTCTGGGAGTATTGCTCATGTGAAAAACACCGAGTAGCACCGTGGTTCGCAACCCACGTTAAACTGTAGGTCCCCCTATAACTGGCTGGGTAAGTCAGTTCGAAGGTCAGAGGAAGGCAACGGCATACCACCTCCAAACAGGACCTAGTAAAGCACTGTCGTGTTCAATCCAATCTTCGGATTGTTGACTGCTTTACCTTTTTACCTTTACCACTTTTTAAATAAGTAGACTAATGTCTGTTGCTTTCAAGATGATAGCTTGAGGCAATAAGTTATCATCTAAGATGTTTGTTGAAATCACAATACTCATTCAGAAGTTGGTATTTTTGTTTAATTTTTTTATATTCCGCTATTATGAACATTATCTTTCGTAAAATTTGAAACATAGCAGCTGTTGTCAGCGATCGTTACAACCTCAATGGCTAAACAAGCAGCCCTCGGTCGCAAATTTAATTTGTGACCGAGGGCTGCTTGTATATCCATTGTGATTATCTTTCGTAGTTTTCAATGTATTAAAAATATTGTTTGTTCATGGGATCAGGCTAATTTTCTGACATTGTAGATGCCTGCAGAATTGATGGGAACAAAACATAATTATTTCTTTCTAAGTTAGGAGAGTGTCCATCTTTTAAGTATCCGCCAGAATATCCATTAAGTCGTCTCCTGTCATCCTAGCTCTCCTTAGAAGCACGGGATTTATCGATTTCCGGCGTTTCGCCATTGTCCATTGTCCACCAGTGCCTTTCGAGGTCTTAAGCAGTTACTACGGGCAAACGCAACCACCTTTAGTCAAGAAGCAGTTTTCTACACTCAATGGAACCACTCGCACACGCAGCAAGAAATACCAGTATAAAAATGTGGCGGGAACAACAAGGACGTCCCCACTATGCTAAGGAGGCGCTGTCACCAGGCGCAGAATTTGACTGGCAGGGATGGAAAACTGTAAACAGACTGCAGTCGGGAACTGGTATATGCAATTAGAATTTGCCCAATTGTATAATCAGTGAAAGTGTTTTGTGTTCGTGCGGGGACATCCAAACCATAAACCACCTGCTGCAGTGTCCGCAAGTAAGTCATCCTAAAGCGTTCACAACCAAAGAACTTATGACATGCAGCGGATCAGCAGTAGCATATGTAGATTACTGGAAGAATGAGGTATGAAGTAGAACATTCAACCTTGTCCATAATGTTTCTTGTATTTTATTTCAAATATTACCATATTTTAATGTAAAATTTTATAGAGATTATTATTTTATAATTTGTGGATTTATTATATATTGTTTGTAGCTGGAATACGAAATATACATGTATAATGCTTAAGAAACCTTTGAGACAAATTTTACTATCACACTGAAGTAGATGATTTCATCATTTTTTTTTTTTTTTTTTATTTTATTTTTTTTTGTATTTTTTTTTTTTTTTTGTATTTTTTTTTTTTTTTTTTTTTTTTTTTTTGTTAAGCTTATAGGACTTAACTACCGGGTCATCAGTCCCTAAACTTACAAACTACTTACTAACTAGGACGGCACAAATATCCATGCCCGAGGGGGGATTCGAACCCCCGACCGTAGTGACCGTGCTGACCGTGACTGGAGCGCTTCAGTCACCTCGGCCACCGCGGCCGGCCATTTTTTATTTAATGACTGCAGTTCTTACTTAGTTAACAATGCAAAAGATACATAAGAAAGAATCTTCTTCTAAACAAAAAAAAAAAAAAAAAAAAAAAAAAAAAAAAAAAAATTTCACCGCGCGGGAGTAGCCGAGCGGTCTGGAGCGCCACGTTACGGCTCACGAGGCCTCCCGCGTCGGAGGTTCGAATCCTCCGTCGGGCAGGGATGTGTTTATTGTCCTTAGGTTAGGTCAACTTAATTTATGTAGTTTGTAAGACTAGGGACAGATAACCAACGTAGTTAGGTCCCATAGGATTACAAACATTTTAACATTTTTAGAAAACAAATTCCCGACTAACGTTCGGTCACCCGATATTGTTTCATTAACAGCATACGAAAGTCTTCACTTCAGCATCTATGGCCGGACGCGGTGGCCGAGGGGACTGAGGCGCGCCAGTCACGGTCTGCACGGCCACTACGGTCGGGGGTTCGAATGCCCCCTCGGGCATGGATATTTGTGCCGTCCTAGTTCGTAAGTAGTTCATAAGTAGTTTGTAAGTTTAGGGACTGATGACCCCGTAGTTAAGTCCCATAATCTTAACAAACATTTGAACATCAGCATCTATGCTCCCTAATTTTGGGTTGCATAAAAATATTATTTGTTACCTTAAGATAGTTTCAATTTAACGTTTGCAAATGATGTACACAAAGTCAGAGATGTACTTTAATCAGGTATATTCAGTCAAATATGTTCCTTATTGGAAGTAGTTAGATCAATTGTTAATAACAAACAGAATGAAATGCTAGACAGTTGCATTTGGATTAAGAAATTGCTAGTACTTTCCGCAAACAAAGTAATCATAACTTTAAGAAACACAGAAACTCAGTATAATTCGCGAACACTCAACATGAAAATGTCAACAGTTCAAAATAATTTGAATTTCCTGAACACCATCTCTACACTCGTAAGTTCTTGTATAAAAACAAACACACATCGGCTGCACTGGCAAATTGTACAATAAATCTATAAACCATATTAAATATACGAGGGGTATATTCAGAGTTACTGTGGAGAATATGACGATCTGTTTATATTTCCATTATGAATTTATATCGGTTACAGTCATTAAATAAATATATACAAGTGTGATGCTGTCAAGGTGATAGCTAGAGACAATAAGACAATAAGCTATCATCTAAGCCAGAGTTTGTTAAAACTGTATGATGCGTTCAAAAGTTGGCTACTTTCCACTTCATTTTTCTATATTTTTGATATAGCAGACATAAATATTTGTAATTTTTAAGATATTGAAATTATTTTTAGGGATGTGCATAATTATTCGAACTTCGTACATGTCTTCAAGACGGTAAACAATTTTATAGATTATTGTATTTTATTATGAATTAATGGAGTGTGGAACTCTCCTCCACACAACCGTAAGAAACGATCCACTAACAGCCCTAATTAGATTTGAGTACAAAGCATGGGCCTTTTCCAGATTTCCGCCGATTTGAACAAAACCCCGACCGGACGCTCGGCTTAACCGGGTAATACCTGGTTGTCTGGCAGTTGCGCCAACCATTTTCTGCGTCCATAATCATCCCATTATCTTTCCGAACAATATTACTTAAACTAATTTCTCGACTCCAGGGACATAACTTCCGCAAAGTCACAACACATGCAAATCTTAAAACATCTATAGATAACAGACGTCTAAATGCAGTTTCATAAGCAACATTTTCACAAGCATCTACTACAAACTCTTGGTTCGTTAACCCTTTCTGCGTCTGTGATTCCAAACAGCATTGTTTAGTATTCATGCCATCCTGGTTTCTTTGAAGTTCCGAATGCTTGAATGTTGCCATACGGTATCACTTCACATAGCGCCATATTTTTAACTCGTAACTTTGTAAAACGAAGCCAGATTACATAATTGAAGCATTTGGTATCTCAGGGAAGCTAGGAACGTTTACAGTAATTTTACTAGACTAATTTCAAATTTGGAAAAGAAGATGTGTAATGTGTTGTGTTTTTACAATTTAGCCAATACAATGTCCTTCAGACATGTAGGCATGACAATGTAAAAACAATGACATTGCACATTGCGTTTCGAGGCAAAGCAAGCTCTGAAAAATAAATAAATTTTTCTGTGAGGGAGTCACAGATGATGAGTGAGCAGAATAGAGCAATAGTAGACTTTGTGTGGCATATAGAACTTCGGGACGGTTCAGAAGATGTTCAGGGATTGACACAGCTGTTGGTGAAAAACGGGAGATTCGTCTTCGAATCAATGTTTGGCACAAAGGTCTAATTGTACAGCCGATGTTTGATCATATATGCAGCTGTTAATACTTTTCTGATAATCTGATTTTCACGATTTGGTATACCAAGAGATTTAACTGTTGTTGGTGGTCTTGTCAGTCAGGTATTAGCTGCTGCATATTACATTAGTTCAATATTTATTCCATAGATCACGAATATGACATTTCATGACACCTTTGAGCTCTTTGTCTGGTCGTTCCGTCTAATGAGTACTCCATTATGACAAAACATTACGCTAATTCGATGGTAGGCCGGGGTAAGGTTAACTTATAATGACTAATTTATGGGCCCCATTCCCGCTGGGAGAAAAAAAAAAGAAAAAAAGAAAAAGAAAAACGATATGCACCTCCAGTGACGCCAAGTAAAGAACGAAGGACTCTGCCTTGTTTCAAATCAATATTGCAAATGTCTATGAGCTACTAAGTTAAACAGCGGTTTCGTAGTTTCCTCAAAATACCAAACCCCTCCACGTCTCTACGAACGGTGCGATCCTAATCACTAGTGAACGACAATGTAACAGTAGATACCTCATCGTGTCAGCTCAAGAGTGGCGGTATGTGTGGGGTTGGAGTCCCAGAAAGAAAAAATATATCAGCAGTATTCTTTCCTTTTATACAGTAGCAAATGGTGCCGGGTGCAGTGCTAAGATTATCAATTATTTCCGGGTTCAGACATCGGTATTGGAAACCGATACTTAAGAAAACGTCAGTGTTTTATGTCTATTTATGCCTAATCGCGTCTCGATCAGGCACACAACTTTTGTTTGGTTAACAGTGCGTTCAAATTCAGGTCAGGAACAAAAACATATCATGGGATTAAGTAAATGTGATAACGTATCTGACTTTTATCTTATTGCTGTCTCATCTCTAATATCGTTTATTTTTTGTTCCAGGACAGTATTGGTTTCCACGTTGACTGAATGCCGTGAGGAGAAATAGTTTTTAACGTCTTACATAGCACATGTTGTCTGTAGATAATGATTTTACTGTGGAACGATGTGACGACCTGCGACGCAGCTGTGCTATGTTGGTAGCAAAGCGTCAGGAATTCAGGGGGATCCACTTTTTTTGCTGTAAAGTGTACATAACCAGAACGCGTGTCAAATTTACCTCACGATCAGGTGTTTTGATAACAGCCACTGCTTGTTTAAAAATAAGAAATGCGCAGTCAACGCTTGCTGAGCCGTCAATGCCACCATGACATATTATTCCGATGGGATCTCTCTGCAAGAAAACTCTTCTCTTTAACAACCTACATACTCACTCAGGGACAGCGTTTGTCTCATTATGCCAACATGAAAGTCAATTTCATTGGCTGTTGGTCCAATAACGAAATGAAATGGTGTATACAAACATCAAGCATAATTTCGCAATAATCATCCCAATAAAACCTACATTCATAGCTTCATAAATAATACATCGTTATTAAAAGATACAAAAAATCATCCAGAAACTTTAAAACTTAACGCCAAATCAATTTATGCAAAGGTATAAGATTTTTTAACATGACAACTGATGTGCGGTTGCATGGTGGAGCCATTCAGCGTATACTGCAATGCGTCACCACCCACAATGTGAGCTGTGAGAATAGCACCTCTAATCTGATAGCTACCGATCACTTCTTCTTCAGTCGTCTAGGTACCTCAGCACAGTAGATATATTTATCTTGGACTCACCTGATTGTATCGACAAATATTCGTGTACTTGCTTAATTCCCACTGCTTTGTACGCGTAGACTGGATGGTCTGCATTGGTTGTTTCCACTTCGAAATATAAATTTTCAAACATTTATCTTTAAAAATGCTTTCCTAATCAAGTATTTTGATATAACTTGCCACCGTGTATTGCACCATTGATAGCAGAATTCAAAACATCCAGAAACATATTTTTTAAAATTCTAACCATGTTTCCAAATCCAAATTTTCGCATTTCTAGCATCAAAGTAGACTTAAAAGCACCCTTAAAAGCTTGAAAGACGGGTTTTTCGTAATTTATCTAAGTTCACTAGATGGGCTTTTTTGCTAAACTAGAACCCCTTTCATTCGGAGGCATAAGGAATAACATTTCATTTCATGTTTTTAAATGTTAGTTTCTGTACTACTGCTGGGATTTTATTATGCTAATAATTTATCATTGTGTCTATGAATGTGGCAAGATGAACGGTTTCTCCGTGACGCCAATGTCCCTGTGAGAATGTGTACTTGCTTTATTCTGTATGTGCATGTTGTGCTGTTACCAGGAATGGAGTGTTGGGGTATCAGAACAGTAAGAAGCGAATTTCTATTTTAATTTCATTTAATTTCATTTTCTATTATTATTTTAAAAAAGGAGAGAGAAAATTATTATTAATAATAACAATAATAGACAATTATTAATTAATATTGTAAAAAAAAACATCTGTGGAACTAAAAGAAAAAAAGGTGGAAGAGCAGTCAGTATCTTTGCTTTTTAATTAGCAGTGAGTCTTGTTTTGACTTCTCGAGCAGTTAGAAGTGATGAGCTGTCTCATTTTTTTCTTCTGTGTAAACTTTCAGTTGAGATGTAAATGTTTTTAGAAAAATACAAATCCTTTTCAAGAGTGAAAAGTTTCGTCTTAGTTCATTACTTCGGCCTTAAAGTGAACCACTTAATGACCCTGAGATGTGATGAAGCAATCAACAATAAGAAGACATTTTGAAAATTGTCGGTATTTTTTTACATGAGTTTATTCTACGGTTTCTCTGAGGTTTATTAATATTGACTGCAGTTCTTCTTTGCTAAGTTTCATTAACAATTAAAAAAAAACAATATATATATATATATATATATATATATATATATATATATATATATATATATATATATAATGATATTTCACAATATAACGATGTTCCACAATGTATGAGCATCTTCTAGCATGGGAGTCTGAGTATATATACGAGAATTTTCGTCGTCAGCTGCTGACTGCTCGCTACTAGTGTTTCTCTGGCTTCGTGTCTATAGGTTGTCGTTACCAACCTCTGCTTTTGATACTACCAAAGAAGTTCCTCCACCCTCTGGTTACAAGTTGGGTTGGCAATGCCCTCTAGCAAGCCTCGGTAGGACGCGCGAGTCTAGGCTCTCCCCACTACCTCGTTTTTCTTGGGTTTTTACCGATTTCCGGTGGTGGCGGGGACTCGCTGGTCGACTACTCACTCTGTGGCTGTGCTTCGACCTGGTAAGATGTTTTGAGTTTCTTTCCTCCCTTGAGATGGTAGCGATTCGTTGTCTGGTTAGTTCAAGTTAGACTTCACAACTAAGGTTCATTTTTCGGAATAAGTTTCTCCGATCATGTACGGAAGTGTATTCAATTTCATTTCGATGATTTTGCATAGGTAAACTTTGTGAGACTAGCTGGTGGTATATGAACTCGGTTTAATTTCTTTCTAGCTTTGTGGGATGTGAATAATGTGCAGGAATATTTTTATTCTGTTTAGTGCATGTGAAATATTCTTTTCTGTTTTCTCCTTCCACGAGTGATACATACTCCACATGGTGTGTTCTTAGAACAAAGCCTTCAGCTAGCCCTGTGTCTGTTTCTATACCCTTCAGGCAAGAAATTATGCACGTCTCTTTCTGATTTCCCTTAGTAAATCGCGATCTCCTCTCCGTCTATTTTAAATTGCTGTTTCGTTCCCAAACTTGTACTTTGCATTCAGACTCCGTCAGTAAATTTTCTTCTAGCCTTGTAGTACCCCCTTTATTAGCTTGCTTATGAAATACTACGTATTTCTAGAGGCTTCATGACGTATTTCTTAATTGATTTACTCCAACTTTGAATTTATTCCATTTTTCTGATTTTTGAACACTGGACTTCGTCCATCCGTGTAAATCCTTCCAGTGGTGTCTGGCTGTATTTCTTCAGCTTCCTTATGATATCCTACGCATTTCTAAGGGTTGCATGCCGTAGCAATGTTTCTTTATTTTCTAAAAATTGAATTTTTGTATTTTTTACTGGTTTTCGGAACCACGTGATTCCGAACTCCGCCTTCAAGGGTTTATAGTCACTTGAGTGCTTGCCACTGCTCACACACCAGTGCCTTCCTTTTGTGTTTTCTTGCTTCGTAATCTGTGATTCCGTTGGTTTTGTTGAAATGAATACGATCTTTAAGCACTTCGCCTTCAGTGGGGTGCGAATATGTAATGTATCAGACACGTGCCGTGTATCTCAATATTTCCTCATCCTCACGGTTTGATATGAATGAAAATTAATCTCGCTATTATCGCGCACCATCTCAAGTAAAGAAAGACAGACCAGAGCAACCTACGAAGTTAACTTTTCTTGTGTTGTGTGGTACATCCTGGTACTCTGAATTTCGCCTACGATAGCGACGCCTGCTTCTACTTCGTATCTGCACGCTGAGTTGGGTGAGTTTCACTTTGCTTCGCGCGTGTGAGTGGCTGAATGCATGTTGATTGTAAATCCCTCCTCCAATGATGTTCAGTTTAGATTACTTTAAGTTAACCTTCAATGGGATGCATTTTTATTGTTTAACAAAATTGGTTCCCCCATTTGCTCATGTTTGAACTGAATAAATAATTTATTGTCAGTGAAATTTTGTTCTACTTATGAATATTAGTTAATGAATACCCTCCCTTTTATTTAATGTTGTTTTTCACCAGTGCTAAGAACAAATTCAGATGCAAATTATCATATTTTTAATTCCGTTGCGCCATAAATTTTCTCTCAGCCACCTTCATGAAATTGTTTAGTTCGCCGTGGCTTGTATATTAATGATTGTGTGTAGTTCTCGTGATCTACGATGTGTGTGGGCCACTCTCTCTTGTCTGCCTGCTGCTAAAGTAAATTTTGAGACAGTTCTAAATTTTGGGTCGCGGAACAAGATTCTGTTGCAGGAAGTAGTCAGTAGTTCACGCGAACCCTTTAACTGGTTCTTACAGCCAGAATTATATGTTTGAAGTAAGCTTTTACCTGACTCTCTTCAGCAAGAATTAATTTTAAAAATAACGGTGGTCTTTGAAGGTTTTCCCTTATTTCATCCGCTTAATGGTTGAATTTCCAAAAATATCATCACTCGAAAAACCGCTTATGCCTACAGTGTAAGATAAACAACATCTACAAATTTCAATTTTCTATCGTCTGAAGATTCACTTTTCAGCATTGTTTTCTGTCTTTTACAGTCGCATCGAGAACGTGAAATTCCTTTCTTACGCTTTGACATGTTTCTTGGTAGTTTCACTTTTCAAACTGCAATGTGCATATATTTTTCTTTATTCGTACGCTTGTTGCAGAATAACAACTAAAGAATGTGCATCACGTTTCGCTGTATATAACTTTTTTGCTATTATCGTGTCGAAAGTTATCGCTGATCTTCAGTCCGAATCTTCCACCATCTTATAGCTATCGAAGCGGAACTGCTATGGTGTACAAAGGGAGTCTTCGTACTACAACAACAGAGAGAGATCGTAAGCTCCATTGTGTAGTTCTTGCTGAAGAGCAAAATATTGACAACCACACGTAGAATTTTATATCAGTCGGTAACTTTCAACTCCCATATATTCCAACCCCTTATCGTTAGCAAACCTCTACCAACATATTGCTCAGTGGGAGACTAATACCTACTACCACATACAAACACTATTCGTTTGCGATGTGTAGTTTTGACTGCAGACTGAAATATAGGCATAAACACCTTACTTATTATTCTTTATTTCTTTTTTTGTTTTTCTTTTTTTAAGATATCATTAGATACGCGATGTGCATCTCCTATATTCTACTAATATCTTTGGCTGTTGCTTATTTCAATACATACAACGTTAGCTGGGAGAGACATATATTTTCTGTCCATCAGAATACAGCAGCAGTTTTCCTCATTATCACTTGAGAGCTACTGATAACAACCTTAAAGATGGAAAAATACAACATACGAAAGCCAGTATGCATTATAATGACGTAGAAGAACCCAAATACTTGAAAAATACATTATGGTACGTTTGATGAAAGAAAACTCTAGGAACATCCTATTAAGAATTTGTTAACTCGTTTCTCGTAATTCACTGCTAATTAATTGTGAGTAACGCACGCTTATGCGATTGCCACAAGGCACGGGATACTAACTTTGACATGCCGCTACAAAAGTTTTATGATGTCAGTTCTCGCTTTATTATGTTGAATAGCCATTTTCTCACATGAAACATAAAATAGGTACTGCGATATTTCAGTAAAGTCACAAGAAAGAACTTGGGGAGCGCTATTTGCAGTTGTGGTAGGTCTTACCTTGAACCTATAACTTACGAATGTATACAGCAGTATATTGTTTCTTTCTAGAACTTTTCAATGTTGGCAAGATTTGTTGTAATAAATGATTGGATATATCTTATCAGTAGTTAAAGAATTATCTTCTCTTATTTTTCCGTTAAATTCACAGAGTTGTGTTTTTTTTTTCTGAACATGAGTTTTTGAGTGCATTATCGCAGGTAAAAGAGCCTAAAAGCACACGTGGAGGGCTCGACTGTAACTCATCGCCGAGCAATACTTTCTAAAACGGAGCCATGTTCAGTGCTACACTAGGGGTGTAGTGTTTGGCCAGTTTAATCTGGCCAGAACTAGTTCCAGTACAAAGTAAACAAGTCACAACTCGTTTGTTCAAGAGGATTTACGGTTAAATACAACTCAAGTACACTCATACGCACTTCTCGTTTGCACAGACTGTAATAAATAGACTGAAGAGCCAGAGAAACTGGTGAACCCGTTTTCAGTTGCAACGTGTTCCCACCAGTTAAAACTAGTTTATACTGAGCCATTTCGGCAAATCGTGTTTTGCCTAGTTAAAACTAGTTTTAACTGACATTTGCTTTTGACCAGCAATAAATTCTAGTTGTAACGAAGGCTATTAGTAACAACTAGTTTTAACTAATAAGAACGCGTTTTAATAAACTAGACAAAAGTAGTAGTGGTAAATATTAAAATTAAGGGAAATCAGGTTTTGCTTGAAATCAAATATAACATCTGTATTGTTCAAGAGAATATTTACTGAAAATATTGATCAGACATATAGGTCATTAATATTAATTACAGCATTAAAAATTAACCATACATTGCATAAACATTTTAAGGAACTTTACAGAGCCGTATGAACGGTTTTACTTAAGAAAGTGAAAACATAATAACCATGCAGTGAAAGCATAGTAATTAGTCATACATTTGTCAAAAGGCAAACTGTCGTGACATTTTGAGTTACAAAGGTTTCCTTTTTTTCCTGCTAAAGCACCTCTTTGAAATACGTACCTTCTTACAGACAGAGCGAACAAAACCTGGTCCTGGTCCTAAACTGTACATTTGTCTCTGGCACATCTTCCAGCAGAAAGAATTTCTCTTTGTGCATGTCGAACTCGGATGTGGAATAGAACTTTTAATTAGCTTATTTGAAAGGCGAGAAGGTAATCAATAAATATTACAGAATATATTGCAATATAATTATAAAAACAAAAAATATTAAATAACTACGTGAATAGTTAGCAACTATTTCAGAGCATTAAATCAACGAACTAATGAATATGTCTGACATTTGTCCCTAATCATTGAGATCAACTCAGCATTATATACCTGCAATAAAATTTGTCGAGTAGCCCATATTTCGTTCCAATCTTGTGCAAGCCCTGCTCACCTTTCTGAAGATCCACTCCAATAGGCCTAGTGTACCTATAAAAATAAGAAGCGATTTATATTGGTTTCACAATTAGTTGCTACCCTTAATGCACATAAAACTAATAATCAGTTCATTGTTCATTTGACCGACGGTATAAAATAAATATCCCACTGATGATGCTGCAACGCCAGCGAAACATGTTTGGGAAAAACTAAAGCCGACCGCGGTGGCCGAGGAGACTTAGGCGCTCCAGTCACGGTCTGCACGACCACTACGGTCGGGGTTCGAATCCCCCCTCGGGCATGGATATTTGTGCCGTCTTTAGTATAAGGTAGTTGATAAGTAGTTTGTAAGTTTAGGGACTGATGACCCCGTAGTTAAGTCCCATAAGGTTTACAAACATTTGAACATTTGAAAAACTAAAAACAATAGTGTTTCCTCAAGGCAGATCATACCTAAAAAAGCAAATTCACTCCATTAACATTGGGGAGATGTGCTGTTGCTCAGTCGACAACAGGAATTGGCATGATTATGTTGTCACTGATTTCTAAAGAAGCGTGTATTGAACCTGAAACCATCTTCATTCTCTTGGTAAGTTTTCTCTAGTTCAGTTAGAACGCATTCTTACTAGTTAAAACTAGTTGATTCTGATAGCCTTCGTTACAACTAGAATTTACTGCAGATCAAAAGCTAATGTCAGTTAAAACTGGTTTTAACTATGCAAAACACGTTTTAACGACGTGGCTCGGTATAAACTAGTTTTAAGTACTGAGAACGCCTTGTAACTAAAAACAGGTTTTGACTGTAGCTATATAAGCACTCAGAGAACTGTGCCGCAGGCGCCAACGCCTATATATAACAGACGTCTGGCGCAGGCATCAGATCGGTCACTGCTGCTACAGTGGCAGGTTATCACGTTTTAAGTGATTTGAACACGGTGTTATAGCTGGCGCACGAGAGAAAGGACATAGCATTCCTGAGGTAGCGATGATGTGGGAATTGTCCTGTACGCACATTTCACGAGTACATTGTGAATATCAGGAGTCCGGTAAAACATCAAATCTCCAACATCGCTGCGGCCGGAAAAAGATCCTGCATCAACGGGACCAACGAAGACTGAGAAAATCATTCAACGGGACAAAAGTGCAAGCCTTCCGCAAATTGTTGCGGATTTCGTTGTTGGGCCATCAAAAAGTGTCAGGTGCAAACCATTCAATGAAATATCATGCCACACCGAAGACCCACTCGCGTATCCTTGCTGATTGCAAGACACAAAGCTTGTCCTGGGCCCGTAAACACCGACTTTGGACTGTTGATGGCTGGAAACATGTTGCCTGGTCTGTCGAGACTCGTTTACGATTGTAACGAGCTGATGGACGTGTATGAGCATGAAGACGATCTCATGAATCCATGGACCCAGCATCCCAGTAGAGCACTGTTCAAGCTGGAGATGGCTCTGTAATGGTGAGGGGCGTGTGTGGTTGAAGTGATGTTGGACCCCTGATACAACAGGTGAAATGTATGTACGTACACATTCTATCTGATTACCTGCAACCATTCACGTCCAAAGTGCATTCCGACAGACCTGGGCAAATCCAGTAGGACAACGCGCCAGAGTGGTTTCAGGTACATTCTCCATTCGCCATTCATGAACATTATTGAACATATCTTAAATGCCTTGCAACTTACGGATTTATGGTCAGTCCTGCAGGGAGCACGCTGTCAATTGATTGAAACACAAGGAATTACTGCTACCAGTCACTTTGTGTTTCAGTCAGTTTCAAACAACAGTTTCGGTAAAGCCTATACAAAAATGTTTTCATTTAAAGTAAATGGTGTCAGTTCCTTCCAGCACTACTTCATACATTAATCGAACCCATGGCACATCGTGTTGTGGCTCTTCTTCGAGCTCACGAGAGTCTTACACGATATTAGGCAGGTGTACATTCTTTTTGGTTCTTCGGGGTATTAGAGTATGCTCTAGTGAAAATTACTGATCAGTCACTGGATGAAAAAAACAAAAACAAAAAAACAACGAAATATCAATATTTGCATTCCAACGTAACAATACCTACCATTTATTTGAAAATACTTGGCCTATATTAAATTTTTGAAAACTTTTTGTAAGTTGATTTTGATTGAATAATAGCTGTAGTCTGTAGTCTAATAACAAGGCTTGTGGGTGATGTTTCTATCTTATCATCTGTGAAATACATAACCGAAGTGAAAATTTGGAGAATCTATGTTTCATCCGTCCTCCGTCCTCCGTCTAAACCACCTCATAAGGATCCCACACTGGGCAGCAATACTCCAAAAAAGGACGTACAAGCGTAGTGTATACAGTCTCTTTAGTAGTTCTGTTGCACATTTTAAGGGTTCTGCCAATAAAACACAGTCTCTTGTTCGCCTTTCCCGCGACATTATCTACGTGTTCTTCCCAGTTTAAGTCTGAAGTAATAGTAATTCCTAGATATTTTGTGGAGTTTACGGCCTTCACGTTTGATTGATTTATCTTGTAAACAAAGTTTAACGAATTTCTTTTCGTACTCATGTGGACGACTTCACACTTCTAGTTATTTAGAGTCAATTGCCAATTTTACACCATACTGGTATCTTATTTCGATCGTCCTGCAGTTAGTTTTGATCTTCAGATGATTTTACTGGACGGTAAATAACGGCGTCATCTGTAAACAACCTAAGAGAGCTACTTACATTTTTTCCAAAATCGTTTATGTAAATAAGGAACAGCAGAGGACCAATGACACTAGCCTCTGGAACGCCCGATATCACCTGTGTTTTAGTCGATGCCTTACCATCGATTACTACAAACTGTGTCCTCTCTGAAAGGAAGTCCCCTATCCAGACACAAATTTGGGGCGATATACCATAACCACGCAATTTGATTCAAAGCCGTTTATGAGGTACGGTATCAAAAGCCTTCTGGAAATCAAGAAATACGGAATCAATTTGAGAACCCGTGTCGATATCACACATCACTTTATGTCAGTAAAGAACTAGTTGTGTTTCGCATGAACGATATTTTCTAAATCCGTGTTGACCTTGGGTCAATAGATCATTCTGTTAGAGATAATCTATACTAATAATAAATCTGTAAATGTAGGCCTGTCGCTGTTCCCTTCAGTCTTCAAAACTACTGGACGAATCTTCATGCGGTTTTCACAGGAAACACGAGTAAAGTTTGCGTAACATATAGACATAATTTTATCAAAATCGGATCGCGTAAGAAGATATCGTAATTTTAAGTGTTTTCAGCAACCGTCGCGTCTGTTTTTTCAACTATTAAAAACCTCTTATCTCCAAAAGTACTTCACGAATTTGCATGGGATTTTCACAGGTAACTTGAGAGTAACACGGAAAAAAAGAATACCGCAATTTGAAATATTTTATCGAACTACCGTATGTCTGAGTGTCTCTTTGAACACGTTTATCTCCTAAACTACTTGACGAATTTTCATGGGGATTTCACTCGTAACTTGAGCATATCGTGCGGTTACATAAAGGCTTCAATAATTAAAATCGGATCAGAGAAAATAAAGATATCATAATTTAATCATTTGCTTAAAAGCCTTCGTGTATGTCTGTTTGTTTAAGGTAATCTCTAAAAGTACTACACGAAATTTCATGGGGTTTCATAGGCCGACTGAGAGTTTTGTATCCCATCCTCCTCGCCACTTTTGTTCTCGTTACCCCCGGTTGTCCTGGGTGTCGGTGGCCGAGTATAGAGAGACCGACACAGGAAAATAGGATGCATGCGTGTGCAGGTACGGAGGTGACCAGCCAGTGGGACAGCAGAAACACTAGACTCAATTAGAACAAGTTGTGTATTTCGTAGAAATAAGATAATACTTATCTTTTACAAAGTTCAAAACTGCAGAATGCTGATACATAGTTGAACTAGAGATAGGCCTGCCTACCGACGATTCCTACTGCCTATCCGATGGCCAAATCTTAACTGGTGCCTATCTGATTCCCAAGTGGCTGATGCAGCAGTCGTGGCCACGAGCGGAGTTGCAGCAGAGGGCGCTCGTGGCTGACGTCGTAAGAACGCCGCGCCGTGCGTGCATGGCGGAGCGCGGCGAAAGTAGGTGGCGCGCACTTCATATTTGTGCGACACCACAGAGCCTACAAGGAGGGGAATAATTCTTAGTGTTGATAATGAAATAAATAATTAATGGTCGTTCCTATCAGTAAATTAATGATCCTCCTAAAGCAAATATTTCGTTGCCAACATTAACATACTAAACCGCTGCCACTGAAAGTAAAATGTAACCCAGGTACAGCATAAAAATGTTTTTATTTTTTTTATTTTTTATTTATTTATTTATTTATTTTTTATTTTTTTTTTTACTATCTGTATCCCACATGCCTTGCAATGCCATGGAATGAAAAGAGAGCTTCCTTCCACGGGTATAATTTGAATTTATAACCTAACGACTTTCCTTCGCGTCTATCGATGTCTTCATTTACTAAGCATTCTTTACAAAATACGGGAATTTATGTTTTTTACTTTCGGTGCGTACTTATTACATCTTGAGTCCATTCTGTTTAGGAATGACTAAGAAACGGTGTAGTACAGTACAGAACAAATAGAGGCCCTGTTAGTTACGTAGTGCACCAAAGAAATAATAGTTGGCGCTGCTGCATTTTTAAATTTTTTATTTCTTTTCAATGGTTACGCCATAGAACAGCAACGAACCATTAAAGGTGCTGTTGGTTTTGTAGTGCTGCAAATAAACAATACATGATCGTGTAGTGTGTATTCCCTCAGTAACAGAAGTATTTTGAATTAAGAGCCACAATCTGATCTCTGTAAATACAAACAAACATTGAACAGCTGCAGCTTCAGAAGTTTACGCCAAACAGACAGTTACACACCGCAGTCTCTATGAACGCAACCTAACATTAATTTACATCGTTTCGGAGTAATGACTTGAATTAATTTCACTTTTTGTATGGAAATCTTTATGAACATTCATTGTTTTCGACAATGACTTCTACTTAAATTTGACATCTTGGCTAGAAGAACTGAGTTTATTGACAGAGAAATCCAACAACGATTCAGCTTTTTCTGACCTAAATCCGGAACCCTAAAAAACCATGATATACACATGTCCCTGTTTAACAACCGTCGCGAAGCACGGGCGTATAAGCTAGTTCATAATATTTGAATACAGGATGTGTTCTAAAACCCTGCTGCAAATGGTGTGGCCGCCGGCAGCTCCAACAGACCCTCCGCCGTGTGCCCAGACTGGGGCCATATTTTGCTTTTTTCTCGGTGTTGACGTCAAATTCGGTTCGGTAGCGAAAAAGGTTATTTTGTAAGTTTCGGTTGTCTGCTACCGTGAGAACCGGCCACCAAAATTTCGGGAGCTGTACCGAAAGTCGCTGAGGCTTCGAGAAGGCCGAATCGTTCGTTTCGGTGAATTGGGAAGATAAATTGTTATTTTAGCAATGTTGTGTTGTTTTAACTTCTGATAAAGAAAATCTGTTGTTTTTATGTAATAAATATTTTAAAAAGTTAATTTTTAGGTTGTACCAAATTATTTTGTTAAAATGCTAGGGTTCTCTTGTTTAATGTAACGAAGTAGCACTTATGGACACTCTTCTTCAATAGAATTTATTTTAAAATACGTCTCAGAAATGTCTTTAATGCGCCGTTTAATTTACCCTGCAAACTCTCATATTACGAAAGTGTAAATACGAAATCCATCAAATATGGCTTTACTTCGTTTTCCCAGTTGGCAAAGCAGTCGCGTCGTATTTGGCAAATTTTCGTATTTATACCTGAGAATTACTCAAATATGGACTCCAGATACTAAACCGAATTAAAAATCTTCATAAAATCAGCCATTTTCACCGCGATCTTAAGGCCTGTAGTGCCCACAAGCGCGTTACTAATGTTTTACCGTACTGTTTCGTACAAACGGAGTATTTATTACTTACAGAAAACGCTTTTACAACAATTTAAAATTAAAATAGAAAGGAATTTTGTGAAGTCAGATAGTGGAAATCATATAACTTAATAGCAGTACAAGTATCCTATTAACATTCCGCGAATAAGTCAATGGAAACGAAGTACGATATTCTTCGAAGGTGATTAGGTCGAGTGGTTTAGGAAACAAGTTGTGATTGAAGAAGTTATAGTCCATAATATTTTTCCCGTCATCTTCTTTGAAACTTTCCTCTTCGATTAAGAGAAGCACGATCTGCAATATTCGTTAGCATGTAAGCCTACATGTAAGAGCGAGCGCTCGCAGTAGTTTCTTCGATATCGGAGGTTCACTCTTATAAAACGAAAGATGAAATTACCATGAGTGAAACAACCAACATAGACTTTTATTTTTATTCATTTACTTTTTAGTCTTGTCACAAATAATTCAATTGTGACTACTCTCAATGCTTAAAACACAGTTTGAAACAAAGAAAAGTTTTCAGACTTTATGCCGACGATTAGCCTACATAATCTCCAATATGAAGATTGAAAATTTCAAACTATGTATTAAGCACTATGAGAGTCACGCAGCGACCAAAATAAATTTTTCGGACAACAAAGAAATATTTGCGACTGCTGTTCATCATCCATATACCTTAACAGCCACTGAGCAGTGGGATTCAAGATGGAATCAAACCTTTCAGTAGAGACAGGCGGAACCTGGAGGCTTTGCGGAGAGGAGACGGAGATTTTAGAAGTGAGTAGAGAAGGAGACTGGTGTTTGAGCAGCAGAGGAGAGCAGACGGTTCTCTTCTGCTGTCAGTTTATACTTGCTTTGAGCAGCTGTAGCTTAGAATTTGTGCTACAACTTTTGGAGTTGCTTCAAAACTTGTACTAATAGCGCTGAGTATTGGCAAGCAGGTCAGTCTGCCTGATATACGACGCACCGACGCGCTAATTGCGATTGTCATAGTTCTGGTGTCACCTCTGCCTACAGTACGTTCGTGTATCATATGTAAATTATCTGTAGTGAGTCGAACGGGTGAGATCGTAGTCACTGATATCCGCCAGGTTCGAAGTTGACTGATATTAATTAAATATCGCTTCTGCAATACGAAGCTGAATTTTCGCCGGGTCCGCGACTTGCAGCTGTCGACGCACACAGCCGCCGTCTTGCTGACCACCAGCCAGCACAGTTTTAGTACAGTATTGCATGCATTTGCTAGTGTTTCATTGAAAACGTTAGGTAAATTCACAGAAACCTGTATTAGAATATTCCTCTCGATCATGCCACGGTTTCTAGTTAAATGTGGTTTGTCACAAGTGTTTAGAATCAAATACAGTTAGTTACCTTCGACTACTTGGTGTAGGAGTGTATATTCTATTTTGTATATTATGTTCGTTAAATTTGATCTGTGTTTAATTGTATGTGAATTTTGCTTTCAACTTTGACGTTCATTTGACTTCAGAGAACAAAACGAGTCCAAATATATTTCTTTACTCAAGTCGTTCAAATTAGTTAACCACCTTTACACAATTTTGGATGGGTGCGCCGCGGCAAAAGGAGGCAATAGAGAGCCCGTATAGGTAGAGAGTGGCCAACCGGCCGGTGTCCGCCATGTTTTTACCAGACTGCGCGCGGGGGGCGTGCGTTTGCATAGCGACCCTGGCAGAACTGCAGCCACTGGGCGATTGAAATAAGCCATCAATTCCACTCACGACACCAAAGCTCATACAGGCCTAATAAATTTGCAAGAATTAAATCTCGTGAAACAGTTTCTATGACTGTCGGTTGTTAATACCATATTTTACGATTTTCATGCAATTTCCACATTGGCAGTTAATTAATAAGAAAGAGGTTATTTCATGTCATGTATCTCAAAGAAAATAATGCTATTACAGAATTTCCTGTCTGCATATCCATCGCTGTGATCAGTGGCGTAACTAGGACTTGGCTTTGGGGGGGGAGGGGGAAGATCGGCTTGACGAGAAAAATTTTAGTCAGTTTCCAGACAGACTACCATCTACCACTCCCGCTGAAACTACTTCACTCCCTTCTAATGAAAGCTTATGGTAAAAGACCCCAAGTTTCCAATCTTTACCTTTACCACATTGCTGTTACACGATTTCTGTTTCTTTTCTTATATCTCTCTCTCTCTCTATATCTTTTTTTTCGGGTTTTGGGGGGGGGTGCGTTCTATCCCCCTCATCACCTCCACCCCATAGTTACGCCACTGGCTGAAATTACTACAGCATTAATGCTTTCCGCCCCAATATCATGTATTTTAAGTGTGTTGTTAGACTTATAAAATTTTCCTAAACTAGGAAATACCAAAAACGTTATTCTGTAAATACTTTTACGGACACAGTAACACAGAAAATTGGAAAAATAATAATACTATCTCTAGTGAAACAGCAGACACAGGTAACTGAAATAGGTAACTGAATATCTACAATGAGTCAATAATCCCGCCCCCTCCCTTTCTCACGTCATATTCCGTAGCCATTTGTAGGATTATGAATAGCCAATAATACACAGCCAAAGGGGAGTACCGTAGCCACGTTAAAACACACGTTGTATCACGACATCTCATAAACCAGAACCATGAAGTTACAAGAAGATGCTGTTTAAAGAAATGTAAAGCAGTCAACAATCCGCAGATTGGTTTGAACACCATAGTGCTTTACTAGGCATGGTCCTGTTTGGAGGTGGTATGCCGTTGCCTTCCTCCGACCTTCGAACTGACTTACCCAGCCAGTTATAGGGGGACCTACAGTTTAACGTGGGTTCCGAACCACGCTGCTACTCAGTATTTTTCACATGAACAATACTGCCAGAGGTGAAAGAAGTGTAAACTGACAGACAAAAATTCTAATACCTGGCGGGGATCGTACCCGCGACCTTTGGATTTGTAGTCTGGCACTCTACCACTGTGCAACCGAGGCGTACCACTTACCGAATTCGAACTCGCGACCTTCACAGTATAAATTCAGTCCGCATCCACTACACCAAGTGGGAATTTCGGAGGCAGTAGTTGTATTACTGAATTTGATTAGTGCCTTTCTTGTTTTCTTGGGGGGGGGGGGGGGGAGGAGGGAGCAGAAAATATTTACTTCACACAGGCAGGATAACTAGTTGGTTTCCATAAGTCGTCTTCAATGGTTCCGCTTTCTCAGTTAACTTTCACCGCCCACTGTTCCCGTATTTCCTCATTCCTTGCGAACACAAGCATCAAATAACAATATTTACTTCGGTTTCTTCAGCCAACAGAGGAACAACGAGGCATTTCTCTTGACTATTCTTCGTGATTATGTAATACACATTAATAATTACACTAAGTAAACCACTTCAAACCAACATTTAATCTAAAAAATTGCCGCGAAGTTCTACGGTTATCGTCAACGACCAACGAACAACAAGTTAATTTAAGTATATAGAACCAACAAAAGACGTGCAAAAGTGGAGCAGTGGCTACCGTAATACAACCTGTACGTAACTGTACAGTGAAATCGCTGACAGAAGCTTTTGAGACACGCCACAGTACAAAAACGCATATTGTGGCTATTCACTCACATGTGAGGCCCGCCAAATCTGGTAAAAACATGGCGTCCTGGGCTGTCAGCCAATCAGCAGCCGTCTCACGCATCGCCACTCTCTCCTTATACAGGCTCTCCGCGGAGGCAAACGCCAGCGCTCGCCACTGACATAAACAGCGCCGCGTATGCGCTCAGGCGGGGTGTTGTTTACCAGGTACGAGCTTACCTCGCGGTTGTTCGCACAGCCAGTGAACGCCTTGTGCTAAGTGTAGTTGCTGTACGTGTCAGTGAACATAACAATCAACCTTAATTAAATCTCATAAATCACAATCCCTTCTCATAATAAACACAACCATATCCATATTCACTAAGTCAATCAACTTAACGTAGGACAACTAAAGATAAAAGTCACCTCAGCAGCTGGCAAATTGGCGCACAAATCCAGAAATCCCATAGATCAAACAAAACTCCATGCAAAATAAAGTCATCAGCAAATGTACACATATGTTAAGCAATGTTCAACTGTGGCGAACAAAACAAGGTAATGAGCATCAGAAAATACCATAATTATCCTGTTTAGTTCTTGAATATAACTGTTGTGTTAACAAAAGTGTGGTGTCGCGCAAGTACAAAGTGCGCGCCACCTACTTTCGCCGCGCGCCGCCATGCACGCACGGCGCGGCGTTCTTACGACGTCAGCCACGAGCGCCCTCTGCTACAACTCCGCTCGTGGCCACCACTGAACGACATCGTTCACTTGGGACTGAGATAGGAACCAGTTAACACTTCAGAATCAGATAAGCACCAGTGAAGGCTTGGCTATAGGACAGGCACTAGGCAGGCCTCTAGCTCAACTATGTATCAGCATTCTGCAGTACTGAGCTATGTAAAAGTTAAGTATTGTATAAATTCTGTGCAATATATATCTCGTTCTAATTCACTCTAGTGTTTCTAGTTTCTGCTGTCCCACTGGCTGCTCCCCTCCGTACCTGCACAAGCGTGCTACCTTTATTCCTGTGTCGGTCTTCGTTCTCGGCCACCGACACCTACGACGGAAAGGAGACACAAAAGCGGCGACGAGGCTGGGACACAAAAAAAGGGTACTCGTAAATCATAAAATAAAAGGCAAGCATGAAGCACAAGGTGTAAAACAAAATACAAAAACATATAAGTATCTGATTTATGAGTGCTGACATCCGATCTGCACATATTGTTCTCTAATATTGTAGGTATCTTTTAGGCAAACAGTTGCACAGAACTTCAGTACATAAAGCGACAGCCACAGTACGGTAACAAGAATGTTAAAGGCGCAATCAAGGAGTTCAGCATTCCAGAAAAAAAGGGCATAAACTATTAAAACACAATATGTCAGTATATCAGTGAAAGTTGTTCACAACATTGCTTATCATGATACATAGATTCAGGAAGGAAATCAAAATGTGTGCATCTTGTCTTCGTGAAGAACACAAGAACAGTGGGATGGTAGGGCTTTTGAAAAAGTGGTAAGGTACTGAGCCTTAATTAACTACCATTAAATAAAAACAATTTATTATAACAAGTTTTTTTTAAATTGATAAAATTTGAATTATTCCTCAAAATATATAGAAAGAAACTTCTTTACAATAACAAACTGTTACAAAACTTGTCAATAACCATACAGTCCAAAACTTCAGATAAAATACGTTAACTTATAGGCAATAATGTTTCATTAATAACAAGTATTCCTTGTAGAAATTAACAGAATTACTCAACTAAATAACAACTGTAGCATTTGGTTAAACTAAGCAGCGCTTCAAGCAAGACTGTAAGCTACATAAATCAGTGAAGGTTTTTTTTTTTCCTTACAGAACCAAGTAAACACTTTTTTTTTTTTTTTTTTTTTTTTTTTTTTTTTTTTTTTTTTTTTTTTTTTTTTTTTTTTTACAATGCACAACAAACAAATGGACAGAACACCTGAAACACTGAATCTGTTACCACAAGCAACTGACATACATAATGTTAACCACACTTATAGGTAGATTACAATGGAAACACAGATAAAAACAATCATAATAAAACATCACGTAGCAGGTTAACGTCACTGTGCGAACTCGGTGCTGGCTGTACATAGGACTCAAATTATTTTTGTACTCGCTGTGCGTGGACAGTGCAATAGGCACTTGCATAGACGAACTAGATCCGCTAAAAATGAGTAAAGGATTACAAATGCTCCCTGCTCGAACCAAAGTTTTGCACACAACACTGTTTGCTGAGCGCCGGCTAGAGCCTTCAAGCCACGTATGCCCCCGGCACACACGTCCCATCGGCAAGCACTTCCATGCAGATCACAACTCTCCAGATACCGTTCCAGAACTCTCGGGGCAGCCACACACAACCAGTCTCTCGCCAACCATCTCTCTCTGCCCCGTCCAAGCACCACGCCGCTCTTGGCGCCCTCTGGTGATAAGGTCGAATTCACTCTCGATCCGACCAGAGACATAACTATGCCGGCAAGAAAGCCCCGGCAAGACGCAAACTGTTATAGTAAAAAATAGCTTTACGATATGCTAAAGTACCGCTAAACTGCAGACTTATAACTATACTAGAAGAAACATTATACTAGACCAAACAAAATCCAAAAGAAAACTGAATCAAGCAGAAACTAGGTGGTAAAGTAAGAGTAGACTTTGTTAATTAACCAATGTTGCTGACCAGAAGTAGCAATTAAGAAATAATGCATCTTAGATCTAACATACTTACAGTAATTAAATATGACACATTCTAGGGCATCCAAATATGCAAAGAATGGAATGTACCCAATAAAAATGAAGTATTTGTAATCACATAATCACAAATGATATATACACCATAATTAGTAGAACAGTCAAATTCTTACTCAACAAGTTCAAAATGTTCAAATGTTTGTTAAGCTTATGGGACTTAACTACAGGGTCATCAGTCCCTAAACTTACAAACTACTTATGAACTACTTACGAACTAGGACGGCACAAATATCCATGCCCGATGGGGGATTCAAACCCCCGACCGTAGTGGCCGTGCAGACCGTGACTGGAGCGCCTTAGTCTCCTCGGCCACTGCGGCCGGCTTCTTAACAAGACAAACTGTGGTTTACGTACTGCTAAAGTATGTGAAAGATCCGTAAGTTTGGCATTAACAGTATGATTTTGTGATAAACAGTCATAATCTAGACAAATATGATTAAATATCTTATTAATAATATTTTGTGGCACCAAACATGCTAAATTTTTATTATCAGGGTGAACAATTGCCAAATTATTAACAGAGTATGTTATAGGTGGCTTACAGACTGAAGTAAGACTGTCAGAAAGCAACGTTTCATGAGAGGTTAGTAATAAAAATGTTCATGGTCAGATACCAATGTTTCCTCAAGTTGCTGTAAGGCTTACAGGTACACTGAAGTCAGAAGGTACAGAGTCATGTTCTTGAAACAGCTGAGACAGATGAGGAACAGAAACAACAGGTTTCATACTGGTGTAATATTGTCTTGTTGTAATCATCTCGGGTAAAATATTCCGTAGGTAAAATAGTCCCCCATTCGGATCTCCGGGCGGGGACTACGCAGGAGGATGTGATCATCAGGAAAGACAACACTGGCATTCTACGGATGGGAGCGTGGAATGTTAGATCCATTAATTGGGTAGGGGAACTAGAAAATTTAAAAAGAGAAATGGATACGTTGAAGTTAGATATACTTGGGATTAGTGAAGTAAACTACTATGAGCAACACAGTGATCGCATTATCGTAGTCAAGATAGGTACGAAGCCAACACCGACCACAGTAGTTCAGGTTTATATGCCAACTAGCTCTGCCGATGATGAGGAGATCGAAGAAATATATGAGGAGCTAAAGAAAATTAGTCAGACAATTAAGGGAGAGGAAAACTTAATTGTTATGGGAGACTGGAATTCGGTAGTAGGACAAGGAAGGGAAGGGAAGATAGGTGAATATGGTCTGGTCAAAAGGAATGAAAGAGGAAGCCCCCTGGTAGAATTTTGCACGGAACATAATTTAGTTCTAACAAACACCTGGTGTAAGAATCACAAGAGAAGGTTGTATACGTGGAAGAGACCAGGAGACACCGGGAGATACCAGATAGATTTTGTAATGGTAAGACATAGATTTCGGAAGCAGGTATTAAACTGTAAGACATACCCAGGCGCAGATATAGACTCTGACCATAACTTGTTGGTTATGAAATGGAGGCTGAAACTGAAGAAACTACAAAAAGGTAGGAAAATAAGGAGATGGGACCTGGATAAATTGAAGGAACCTGAAGTTCTTAAGAATTTCAGATGGAGCTTAGGCAAGAATTGACAGAAACGGGGGAAAATAAAACAGTAGAGGAGGAATGGGTAGCATTGAGAGATGAAATAGTGAAGGCAGCAGAGGACAAAATAGGTAGGAAGGCAAGACCTACAAAAAATCCTTGGATATCACAGGAGATACTAAAGTTAATCGATGAAAGGAGAAAATATAAAAATGCAGTAAATGAAACAGGCAAAATGGAGTACAGACGACTATGAAATGAGACTGACCGGAAGTGCAAAATGGCTAAGCAGGAGTGGCTAGAAGCCAATGCAAGGATGTAGAAGAATGTATAAATAGGGGAAAATAGATACAGCCTACAGGAAAATAAAAGAAACATTTGGAGATAAGAAAAACAGCTCTATGAATATCAAAGACACTGGTGGAAAACCAGTTCACAGCAAAGAAGGGAAAGTTGAAAGGTGGAAAGAGTATATAGAGAGGCTCTATGAAGGAAATGAACTTAACGGGAATATTGTAGAAAGGGGAGAAGAAGTAGATGAGGACGATATAGGAGATACTATTCTGAGAGATGAATTTGACAGAGCACTGAAAGACAAAGTCGAAACAAGGCCCATGGAGTAGATGATATTCCCCCAGAGCTACTGAAGTCTCTGGGAGAACCAGCCATGACAAAATTGTTTCACCAGGTGTGTAAGATCTATGAGACAAGTGAAGTACCCTCAGCCTTTAAGAAAAATGTTATAATTCCCATTCCAAAGAAAGCAGGTGCAGACAGGTGTGAAAACTACAGAACCATCAGTTTAATAAGTCATGGTTGCAAAATATTAACACGAATTATATACAGAAGGATGGAAAAGCTGGTAGAAGCCGACCTCGGGGAAGATCAGTTTGGGTTCAGGAGAAATGTAGGAACACGGGAGGCAATACTCACTTTACGGCTTATCCTAGAAGATAGATTAAGAAAAGGCAAACCTACATTTCTAGTTTTTGTAGATTTGGAGAAGGCTTTTGACAATGTTGATTGGAATAAACTCTTTCAAGTTCTGAAGCAAGCAGGAGTAACATATAGGGAGCGTAAGGTTATTTACAACTTGTACAAAAACCAGACAGCGGTTGTCAGAGTTCAAGGGCATGAAAGGGATGCAGTAGTTGGAAAGGGAGTAAGACAGGGTTGTAGCCTTTCTCCAATGTTATTCAATTTGTACAATGTGCTAGCTATAAAGGAAAGCAAGGAGAAATTTGGAGAAGGAATTAAAGTTCAGGGGGAAAAATTAAAAACATTGCGTTTTGCCAACGACATAGTAATTCTGTCAGATACCACAAAGGACCTGGAAGGGCAACTGAACGGAATGGACAGTGTGCTGAAAGGTGCATATAAGATGATCATTAACAAGAGCAATACTAGGGTAATGGAGTGCAGTCAAAGAAAATCAGGTGATGCTGAAGGAATTAGATTAGGTAACGAAACAATAAAGGAGGTAAATGAGTTTTGATACTTGGGCAGTAAAATAACAAATGATGGTCGCAGTACAGAGGATATAAAATGCAGAATGGCAATGGGCAGAAAAGCGTTCTTGAAAAAGAGAAATTTGTTAACGTCGAATATTGATTTAAGACTAAGGAAGTCCTTTCTGAAGGCATTGACTAAAAGCAGGGATAGATTGGTAAGAAACAGACATCAAGGAATTGTGAATTTGACGTTGGAGGGAAGTGTGTGGGGTAAAAACCGCAGAGGAAGACCAAGAGATGGATACAGTAAGCAGATTCAGGCAGAAGTAGGTTGCCGTTCTTATGTGGAGATGAAGTGACTTGCTCAGGATAGTGTATTGTGGAGAGCTGTATCAAGGCCACAACAACAACGTAATCATGTCATTAGCCAAATCATTATCGTCAGAAAAGACGGTGTCAGAACTGTCACACTTGTGTAAAATATCTAACAAAACTACTGAAGGATTAGAACAAGGAACATTACCTATTCAAGAATGAGTACTAGAATCACTGTCATCATCTGAAAAATTGTATACAAGCTGTCTGTGTCAGACTTACGTTCTGCAGAATCAGAATGAGAAACGTTATCCACATCTTGCAATTTGCCACCACATTGTTGTGATGAAACTATATCAGTGGTGAAATTATTGTCTGGTCGGAAATCTAGTATCTGGCATGGATACTGTATTTTTCAAATGAAAATCATTATCTACTGAAGTGGGGCGCTGTTGAATATACAAGATACAATGCGTGATGTAGATAATTTCTTTATGTAGGTCATACGGTTAATAGCTTCATCGTCATTGGAAATGATTTACGAATGGTAACATTTTTGTAGGAAAGCATTATAGTGAATTCTTTGAAGTCTAAAATTGCGTTATGTTTGTGCAGAAAATCGATTCCAAGAATACATTCAATAGACATTATTGGTACAATGAGAAATGCGAAATCAAATGAGTGCAAGTCGATCGAGAACTGAAGAAATGTTCGTTGCTTGATGAGTTACATTTATCGAATGCCGCTTCGATAATTACAGACACCGGTGAGCCGGTATCTAGTACTGCCGAAAATAATATTTTCCAACCTGAATTGTAATAATCGGATGAAGAATGTGTTCAACGGTAGAGACAGGTTCAAACAGTAAATTCTCATTAATGTCGTCAACGCAAAGAACTTTAGTAGTGACGTTTTCTAACTGATCAATAGTTTCTCCAGTATTAGAATCGTCGACCCCCAAGGCCGGAGCTATGTGTCATTGTGGAATATTACTATTATGACCTGTGAGAATATGAATTACGTGGCGTTGACGAGTTGTTTCCAAAGTGTACGGAACGGTCAGGTCCAGAATTATTTCCAGAGTTGCATGGGGGATGAAATCTTTTATCGGTGCCATTTAGAATTAATAATTGTTGTTGACCTGTAGTTACATGCTGCTGATTATAAGAAGGTTGTTGCGGATGAAATTGTTATTTACGATTATGGGATGGTTGTTGTCGGTTAAACTGTTGTTAATGAGTGTATCGTTGATTAGTATGCCATTGTCGATGGCCTCTAGTATCATTACGATCATCGTGGCAATAAGAGATGTTACCATCATTATAAGAAATTTGTTGTGTATTATTGTCATGATTATTATAAAACGGTCGATTGCCCCCCCCCCTTTTTTTTTTTTTTTTTTTTTTTTTTTTTGTAACGTCTGGTTTGGATAAAAATTCTCGTTTCCTGCACATTCAAATTTGTTCTTATTCCTGTTAAAATGTGGAAAATTATTATTCGACTGGTTCCAAGGATGTTCATAAGACTGATCGTTATAGTTAGCTTGCGGCTGTAAGTATTGCTGATCAGTAAATGATGGCTGAAATGACGAGTAATTATTAGATGTTTGTGAGAAGCAACGATCATAAGCATACCTTTGTTTTTGGTTTTTATTGGGAAATCGATTTTGTTGCCAATTATTACGATTGTCTTTAGAACAGGGTACCTGAAGAGCAGAAGAATTTTATTGTCAAGCTCTAGCAGTTGTAAAACCTCACGAAATCCATTGATTTTTTCAGTCTGATGACCTGTCAGTAACGGAATAGGAAGTGATTTGGGAAGTTTCGATATACATAATTGAATCAGAGCAGAGGGATTGTTCAGGTCAGTGAGATGGTTTTGTTGGACGACATAATAAAAAAAACTGAGTAAATGTTTGAAACTGTGAATTCAGAAAACTTGGCAAATTCATAAGTTTCTATTTGATACCTTGTTGGGTAGTATTGGTCCAGTATGCATCTAGAAACGCTTGTTGAAACTCAATAAATGAAAAACATATTTGTGCAATGGGTCTCATTCTTAACGCAGGCTCATTCTCCAAAAGCCCACAAACAAAATTTAACTGCGCGTAAACAGGCCACTGCGATGGTAACATAAGGGTAAATTGTTGTATCCAATCACGAGCATTTAGATTATTCGGGTAAATCCTGAAAACTTTGAACTTTTTGATCGACAGAAAGTGTCTAAAATCGAACGGATTAGTTCATGTGTGTTGTAAAATGTACTTGAAGGGTCATGGTGTTGTACGTGTTAAGTATCCTTTGATCCTGGTAGTGGTTGTACCGGTGAATCAAAATTATAACCAGGCTGGTTATTAACATTAAAATGGCCTGGAAAGACCAAAGGAGAACCTTGTTGTTGCCTGTTAGAGGACTGCGCATGCAAAGCATTTATAACAAGATTTCTTCGTTTGTTTGTCGGCATCTGTTTATCTCTATAAATAAAAGGAAGTGTCCCGATTGACTGACTGACTGACTCATCATCGCCCAACCCAAACCACTGAAGATAGAAACTTGAAATTTGTGGAGGGTGTTGATCATACTCTGTAGGCGTCATTTAAGAAGCAATTTTTCGATATTCCTTCCGTAAGGGGGTGGAATAGGGGATGAAACGTTTTTTGAAAATACGTAGCTATTTAGGCAATTTTGAAGCTAGAACTACAAAATTTCGGATTTGGATTCGGGGTTCGAATTTAAAAGACACGTGTTTCGGCATTTTTTGAAATTCGACAAATAAGTGGGTACAATAGATGCAAAAAATTGATTTTCAAAAATATGTTGCTGTTAACTCAAATTTTAAGCTACAACTACGAAACTTCGGATATGGAATCTTGGTCAGGATTAAAAATCCATGATTTTTACTATTTTTTGAAATTCAACAAGTAAGAGGGTTAAATAGAGGATAAAAAATTCTTTTTGATAACACGTTGCTATTGTTACAATTTTGAAGCTAGAGCTGCAAAAACTGATATTTGTATAGTTGGTTAGACGTTACAAAATACGTGTTTCGGTATTTTTGCAAATTCAATCATCAACGGGGTAAAATTGGAGAGAGGATGTTTTTCGAAAATATGTTGTATTTAGGCAGTTTTGAACTTAGAGCTACAAATTTTCGGATTTGGATTCGGGATTCGAATTTAAAAGACACGTGTTTCGGCATTTTTTAAATTCAACCAATAAGGGGGTAAAATAGAGGACGCAAAAAATTGATTTTCAAAAATATATTGCTGTTAACTCAAATTTCAAGCTATAACTACGAAACTTAGGTTATGGACTCTTGATCAGGATTAAAAAGAAACGTATTTTGGTATTTTTGGAAATTCAACAACTAAGGGGCTAAAAGAGGGGATCAAAAATTCTTTTCGAAAACACATTGTTGTCAAGACAATTTTGAAGCTATAGCTACAAAAATTTGTATTTCTATTGTTCGTTAGAATTTAAAAAATACGTGTTTCGGTATTTTTGGAAATTCAACATCAAGGGGGTTAAATTGGAGAGGGGATGTTTTTCAAAAATCTTTTGCTAACAAGGCAATTTTGATGCTACAACCACAAAAATTCGTATATGTTTTCTAGGTCAGAATTAAAAAGACCTGTGTTTCGGTATTTTCAGAAAATTAATCAATTAGGGGGTGAAATAGGGGATGAAACATTTTTTGAAAATACGTTGCTACTAAGCTAATTTTGGTGCTGTTAACTCAAATTTCAAGCTATAACTACGAAACTTAAGATATGGATTCTTCGTCAGGATTAAAAAGAAACAACTGGTACAGACCAACCAGCCTACGCATGCGAAGCAGCGGGGGTACAGCTAGTTTTTATAAGAAGGTAGCGCTCGATGCTCTGTTATCTCGGAAAAATGCACCGGATTTGTGACATCGTTTTGCCTTCCTATTCTGATTCTAGGTTATTACATTTGTCAGTCAGTACGTCTATGATGGTTCGGTGGTCATCAAGACGCGTATTTAGCTTGTCTGTACAATCTATAAAGGACTATGTTTTTGACTGTAACATTTTAATTTTTTTTTCCACAAAGCTATAATAGTATCTTTTGGGACAATGTCTGATATTTTAGCGGAAATTTCGTCAAAGTCTTTACGGTGTGTCTCAGCTATTGTCTTAAAACTATGTATCTGCATCTCTCTAAGTTATTGTTCATATTGTTGGAGCGTAGTTTTTATTTGCGTAATTTCATTGGAGGTTTGTTGGTTATACTGGAAAATAAGTTCAAATTTTGGACTAAAAGATTGTGAAAGAGAATCATATTGTTGTTTGGACATGTTTCAAATGTTGGTAGAGCTTATGTCCGGGGTCATCAGTCCCTAAACTTACAAACTACTTATGAACTAGCTTATTCTAAAGACGGAACAAACATCCATGTCCGACGGGGGATTCGAACCTCCGACCGCAACGTCCGTGCAGACCGTGATTGGCACTCCGCAGACCGCTCGGCCACTGCGGCCGGCTGCACATGTTTGCGCGCTGTTCTAACGAGCTATTTATATTAGTGATGTCCTGCGAAAATTTTAGTTCAAGAAATTCCATTTTGCTGCTGTAATTTACCGTATGAAGATTGTGAAAGAGACTCATATTGTTGTTTACAAATTTCTGCTTTCTCTTGAGAATGTTTTCTTTCAAGAGTTTTTGTGGTGTTGGCGATATTCTGTAAAAGTTTTCTTTCAAGGGACTCGTTGTATTGTCAATTTTATGGGAAAGGTTTTCAATTAATTCGTTATGCTGCGGCGGGGGATTCGGATTGTTGTTTTGACGCTTCTCCTTGTTGTTGAAGAATAAGTTGTAGCATCTGTTAAATATTACTTTTTGGCAAATGAGATTTCACAACAGGAAAGGGAGTCGTGTTTTGTCGAGGACAGACGCGGCGTTATGCAGATGTTGCGAATCCCAGGCGGAAAATTGTTCGAGTGATACAATAATTCAAGAAAAAACGCCAGAATCGTGGGATATCGAATTGTCTGGGTCGTAATCTACAAATATGCATTCAGAATGAATCTTTCACTCTGCAGCGGAGTGTGCGCTGATATGAAACTTCCTGGCAGATTAAAATTGTGTGCCGGAACCGGGAATCGAACCTGGGACCTTTGCCTTTCGCGGGCAAGCGCACTACCGACTGTGCTATCCCGACACGACTCACGATGCCGCCTCACAACTTTACTTCCGCCAGTACCTGTGGCTAAGCCATGTCTCCACCATATCCTTTCTTCCAGGAGTGCTAGTCTTGCATGATTCGCAGGAGAGCTTCTGTGAAGTTTGGAAAGTAGGAGGCGAGGTACTGGCGGAAGTAAAGGTGTGAGGCGGCATCGTGAGTCGTGTCGGGATAGCACAGTCGGTAGTGCGCTTGCCCGCGAAAGGCAAAGGTCCCAGGTTCGAGTCCCGGTTCCGGCACACAATTTTAATCTGCCAGGAAATTTCAAATATGCATTATTGTCAGAATTTATTGGTGTGACTGTACTAGCAGCCTACGTGACAGAAGGTGCCGTTTCACCGTCCACGTTCATTGTTGATGCCGAAATATCTTCAATAACTGAATCAGAAATGTGAGAATTATCCCTGCATCAAAATTTTGTTGTCTTTGTTCAGAGGAACTATGTAATCGTGTGTTATCTCCGGTAAAAGGCATCGCAGCAGAGAATTGTCTGTTCAATAATCAGTTCTAATTAATTATAAGATCGTTAACTCGGTTATAGCACGATATAGTCAAGTTTGCGAAAATACAGTAAAACAGGCTATAATGACACAAAGACAAAAATGCAGGTTACAAAAAAAAAGTCACGTAATACAATTTTGTTAAGCGACAAAACAATGCAAACAGCAGCTAAAGCGCGCGGATCAAGCCAATAGCCAGAATCAGACAAGCAGAAAAAAACGTTAAAATTAATACAAAATTGCAAATAAATTATGAAACGGTATATTTTAGAGGCAGCAGAGCAAGACAAAGTAATTTAATAAAGTTAAAATTTTACCATACACTCGGAATTGAACAAGATTCATAGTAACAATAAAGATACACAACTCCGTGTTTTACCACAGATCCAATTCGTAACACAGTAAAACTTCAATAATAAAGCAAATGTAATGGGCAAAGAGAAAATCAAAGTCAGATTACAAAAAATGTATCAAGACAACCCGACAATAAAGCAGTTTACACAAAATCACAGAACGAAAAGGGATAGACAATATCTGACAGCAACAATAAGTAGAAGATTCCAAGAACGTAAAATTAGATTGTCGCCATATAAAATTAAATAAAAGATATGTTCTGGATCGGAAACTTAGTGTGTGTGTGTGAATGGACTTCTTTAGACTTCTGTTTGTGTGCTCATGCAACAGTGCCTGTCTAAACTGGTACACATGTCTACAGTTAAAGTACGAGTAAATATTTCGTCAACCTGGCATCGATTGATTGCAATGAGTATGGTCCTGTTAGTGAGCTTAGCTATGCAGAACGTGAATCTGGGTTAAACAGTGAATGACAAGTCCGGTTGTACCCAAAGGTCCGATTCGTTAAGCAGACAAATAGTTCATTAATTAAATAAAATACTGACCAATTTTTGACACAAATTTGATGTCCAAAATAAATGTTATCATGGGTGGAGTAACTGACAATTTCTAACAGCGAGTGATTGCAGCAGAATAACATGCAAGGCTATGGTACAGTGAAAACGCTAAAGTTGACAATTATGTAGGCTATCCCTTAATTAATTAAAGATCCAGAGTTTAGATTACTGCTGTGACACAGACTGACCATTGATCCTATTGCGACCTTAGTAATTATTGTTATATGTAACTTACGTGCTGTGAACAAGATCTACCTCATTAACAAACAAAATGTTGTACTGCCAAAATAGTTCATTAGCTAATTAGAGCGCACACCAAGTAATAGAGAGAGTAAATGTCTTCATGCGCATAATGACAGACAATGTATAACAGTAGTTGATAGCAACAAAAGGAACTGCTACAACGGAGCACAGTGTAGAAATGCCCAAATCGAAAATTGTGTAATTGACTAATTATTAAAAGTAAAGATCAAATTTTAGTTTATTAAATGCCAAAACTGACTAAGTATGGATTCGGTAGCAACCATAGTAATGTTGTTGTTGTGGTCTTCAGTCCGGAGACTGGTTGGATGCAGCTTTCCACAATACCCTATCCTGAGCAAGCCTCTTCATCTCCACATAAGAACGGCAACCTACATCTGTCTGAATCTGCTTACTGTATCCATCTCTTGGTCTTCCTCTGCGGTTTTTACCCCACACACTTCCCTCCAACGCTAAATTAATAATTCCTTGATGTCTAAGAATGTGTCCTACAATCTATCCCTTCTTTTAGTCAAAGTATGCCAGAATTTCTTTTCTCCCCAATTCTGTTCAGTACCTCCTCATTAGTTACGTGATCCACCCACCTAACCTTCAGCATTCTTCTGTAGCACCATATTTCAAAAGCCTCAATCCTCTTCCTGTCCGCACTGTTTATCGTCCATGTCTCACTCCCATACAAGGCAACACTCCATGCAAATGCCTTCAGAAAGGACTTCCTTAGGTTTAAATCAATATTCGATGTTAACAAATTTCTCTTTTTCAAGAACGCTTTTCTACCCATTGCCATTCTGCATTTTATATCCTCTGTACTGCGACCATCATTTGTTATTTTACTGCCCAAGTAACAAAACTCATCTACCTCCTTTATTGCTTCGTTACCTAATCTAATTCCTTCAGCGTCACTTGATTTTCTTACACTGCACTCCATTACCCTAGAATTGCTCTTGTTAATGTTCATCTTATATGCACCTTTCAGCACATTTTCCATTCCGTTCAATTGCTCTTCCAGGTCCTTTGCTGACTCTGACAGAATTACTATGTCGTCGGCAATGTTTTTAATTCTTCCCTCTGAACATTAATTCCTTCTCCAAATTTCTCCTTGCTTTCCTTTATAGCTTGCTCAATGTACAAATTGAATAACATTGGAGAAAGGCTACAACCCTGTCTTACTCCCTTTCCAACCACTGAATTCCTTTCATGCCCTTCAACTCTGACAACCGATGTCTGGTTTTTGTACAAGTTGTAAATAACCTTACGCTCCCTACATTTTACTCCTGCTTGCTTCAGAATTTGAAAGAGTTTATTCCAATCAACATTGTCAAAAGCCTTCTCCAAATCTACAAAAGCTAGAAATGTAGGTTTGCCTTTTCTTAATCTATCTTCTAGGATAAGCCGTAAAGTGAGTATTGCCTCCCGTGTTCCTACATTTCTCCTGAACCCAAACTGATCTTCCCCGAGGTCGGCTTCTACCAGCTTTTCCATCCTTCTGTATATAATTCGTGTTAATATTTTGCAACCATGACTTATTAAACTGATGGTTCTGTAGTTTTCACACCTGTCTGCACCTGCTTTCTTTGGAATCGGGATTATAACATTTTTCTTAAAGTCTGAGGGTACTTCACCTGTCTCATACATCTTACACACCAGGTGAAACAATTTTGTCATGGCTGGTTCTCCCAGAGACTCAGCTCTGAGGGAATATCATCTACTCCAGGGGCCTTGTTTCGACTTAGATCTTTCAGTGCTCTGTCAGATTCATCTCTCACTATAGTATCTCCTATTTCATCATCATCTACTTCTTCTCCCCTTTCTACAATATTCCCGCTCAGTTCATTTCCTTCATAGAGCCTCTCTATATACTCTTTCCACCTTTCAGCTTTCCCTTCTTTGCCGTGAACTGGTTTTCCACCAGTGTCCTTGATATTCATAGAGCTGTTTTTCTTATCTCCAAATGTTCAAATGTTTGTACAGCTTATGGGACTTAACTACGGGGTCATCAGTCCCTAAACTGACAAACTACTTATCAACTACCTTATACTAAAGACGACACAAATATCCATGCCCGAGGGGGGATTCGAACCCCCGACAGTAGTGGCCGTGCTGACCGTGACTGGAGCGCCTCAGTCACGTCGGCCACCGCGGCCGGCTCTTATCTTCAAATGTTTCTCTTATTTTCCTGTAGGCTGTATCTATTTTTCCCCTATTTATACATTTTCTACATTTGCCATCTAGCCACTCCTGATTAGCCATTTTGCACTTCCTGTCAATCTCATTTCTTAGTCGTCTGTACTCCATTTTGCGTGTTTCATTTACTGCATTTTTATATTTTCTCCTTTCATCGATTAAATTTAGTATCTCCTGTGATATCTAAAGATTTTTTGTAGGTCTTGCCTTCCTACCTATTTGGCCTTTGCTGCCTTCACTATTTCATCTCTCAATGCTACCCATTCCTCCTCTACTGGTTTATTTTCTCCCGTTTCTGGCAATTATGTTCTGTGCAAAATTCTACCAGGCGGCTTCCTCTTTTATTCCTTTTGCCCAGACCATATTCACCTACTATCTTCCCTTCCCTTCCTTGTCCTACTACCGAATTCCAGTCTCCCATAACAATTAAGTTTTCCTCTCCCTTAATTGTATGAATAATTTCCTGTAGCTCCTCATATATTTATTTGATTTCCTCATCATCGGTAGTTGGCATATAAACCTGAACTACTGTGGTCGGTGTTGGCTTCGTATCTATCTTGACTACGATAATGCGATCACTGTGCTGGTCATAGTAGTTTACCCGCATTCCTATTTTCTTATTCATTATCAATCCTACTCCTGTGATACCCCCAACTGATTTTGTATTTATAATCCTGTACTCACCTGACCAGAAATCCTGTTCATCCTGCCATCGAACTTCACTAATCCCCACTATATCTAACTTCAACCTATCCATTTCCCTTTTTAAATTTTCTAATTTTCCTACTCGATTAAGGGATCTAACATTCCACATTCCACGCTCGGCGGCCGCGGTGCCCGAGGAGACTGAGGCGCGTCTGTCATGGTCTGCACGGCCACTACGGTCGGGGGTTCTATTCCCCCCTCGGGCATGGATATTTGTGCCGTCCTTAGTATTAGCTAGTTCTTAAGTAGTTTGTAAATTTAGGGACTGATAACCCCGTAGTTAAGTCCCATAAGCTATACAAACATTTGATTTGATTTGATTTGATTCCACGCTCCGACCCGTAGAATGCCAGTATTGTCTTTCCTGATGATCACATCCTTCTGAGTAGTCCCCGCCCGGAGATCCGAATGGGGGACTATTTTACCTCAGGAATATTTTACCCGAGAGGATGCCATCATCATATGTTCATACAGTAGAGCTGCACGTCCTCTGGAGAAATAACGGCTGTAGTTTCCCCTTGCTTTCAGCCGTTCGCAGTAACTGTGTGACAAAGCCAAATTAGCTGATGTTACAAGGCCAGCTCAGTCAATCATCCAGACTGTTGCCCCTGTAACTACTGAAAAGGCTGCTGCCCCTCTTCAGGAACCACACGTTTGTCTGGCCTCTCCACAGATACCCCTCCGCTGTGGTTGCACCTACGGTACGGCTATCTGTATCGTTGAGGCACGCAAGCCACCCCACCTCGGCAATGTCTGTGGTTCATGGGAGTGGTATATATTTTTAATCTATCGGTCCAAACTGCGTGGTCATCAGTCCGTAGCTTACAAACTATTTAAACTACGTAAACTTACCTAAGGACAACACACACCCATGCCCCAGGGAGGAATCGAACCTCCGACGTCGAGCAACCGCGCGCTCCGCAGCGAGGCGCCTTACACCGCTCGGCTACTCCACTGCGGCTAGCAACAACTAATGTGTGTACCGACACCTACTGAAAAATGTGACCTAATTTTATTAACAAACTAATTATTGAGTAATTAATATTTGTATGAAAAGGCGCGTCACACGATAGATAAGAAATGCTGGTAGCTTAGCGCTAAACTAGTTGGTTACGACTTGTTGTATCAAAAATGTAGGAGCTTAACAAATAGTGGTACTGAGTATGTGCGAAATGTTTAACAGAGATTCAACAATTTGCCTCCCTACTGGGCATACGAATCATGAATAAATTTAAATTCACTCACCTCGTTTCCGTAGACAGCAGCTTGGCCACTTGCAGTACATTAATGATGAAATATAAATAAAGTTGAAACTTTTATCTATCCTACTGTTACAACTTACGGCCAAAGACAGCTTGCCTATAATAATCAAATCATTCACTTTAAACAAAGGGGAAATGAAGCTCTCATCTAACATGAAGTGAAAAAAAAAATTATAAGATATTATTATGTCTGGTTGTGTGTCTATCTTCCTCAGCAGCTGTTAATGATTATAAGAGGTAATCCGTCTTATGCTGACTGCAATTGAGATTTATTTCACACCAGACGCGTTTCGCCTTTGGTAATTTACTAAGACCCGTGTACATCGAAGGAAACGACATTGCGATCGATATATATCGAACGTTCTATTCCTACTCCACATTCGATATGACAAACGCGAAGCGGTTGATTTATATTGTATTTTTGATTGCGTTGAATTTGTGATATTTTCTTTGACTTTTCCGACCCAATATGTGGTTACTATTTGAAATACCGAAAGAAATGTCGGTAATTTCCAAGAATGGTAGATATCCAATGTGCAACTCTAAATCGATTTAGTGTTTCTGAACCGGAAATTCGGGCGATACGTGCCCTGAAGTGCTGAAAAAAAAAAAAAAAAACCCTTCTTGTTTAACTTGTACCTAACATTCTTACGGCTACGCTACAGATCTTAGCGCCCGACACTACATCGTCAATGGTAGCAAGGATGAGTCAAACGTTCGATATATATCGATCTCAATGCCGTTTCCTTCGAAGTACGAGGGTCCTAGGAAATTAATTCGCTTTTTATTTTTAAATCATCTTCTGTGGTCTGTAAATGATACAAAGGTGTTGTACAGTTTGTTTTGTATACAAAGATTAAAACCAGTTTTTAAACACCTTTGAGCACGTTAGGCCTATGTGTTTTTAACTTGATATTTGGTCTACTCACAGTCTTGTTATCTTCTTTACATCTCACTGCTGTTTCTCCGTCTTGTCGGCTGGAGTTGGTTTGTTTATGGCGTGTGTTTTTCGGTTCTTTACGGCTCATAAAATCACCACCAGAAATACAGACATAGAAATCTTAAGAATAAACAACAATCACCCCTCAAGAAAACTACCATATCCATAAAAACAATAATAGAAAAGAAACATAACTGACCAAACCAATCTAGTAAACAATACACTTTTCAATCTTATTGACCACTTCACATAAAAATTAACATTGTGTGAGTCAACCCCCCCTTCACAAACACTCAAATCACGATGAATTACGCTCGCCTCCCCTCTCCTCCTCCCCCCGCCCCCACCACCACTATAACCCAATTGAACCTGCATTCACTCATCCGAAAAACATCTTAGACATTATGTTCGCTGAAATTATATATATAGTGTGTGTGTTGCCAACACACACACCACACGAAAAACAAATGAACAGACGAAAACAACATAGCCACAATGTAGTGAAGTGATAAATCGAAAGGCATTCCACTTAAAACGGGCGATATGCAACCTGTAAATGGTAAAGCAGTCAACAATCCGAAGATTGGTTTGAACACCACAGTGCTTTACTAGGCATCCTGTTTGGAGGTGGTATGCCGTTGCCTTCCTCCGACCTTCGAACTGACTTACCCAGCCAGTTATAGGGGGACCTACAGTTTAACATGGGTTCCGAACCACGGTGCTACTCGGTACTTTTCACATGAGCAATACTGCGAGATGTGAAAGAAGTGGAAAGTGACAGATAAAAATCCTAGGACCTGGCATGCAGTTCAAATAAGTGATGTGATAACAAATAAAACGGAAGAAACGACACCAAAACAGACGAAAAGGTGCCGTAAAGAAACTAAAAACACACGCCATGAACAAACCAATTCCAGCCAAGACGGAGAAACAGCAGTGAGATGTAAAGAAGAGACAACAACATCGTGAGTTGACCGAATATCATTTTAAAAACACATAAGCCTAACGTGCACAAAGTTTTAAAAAAAAACTATTTTTAATCTATGTATACAAAACAAACTGTACAACACGTTTGTGTCATATACAGGCCACAAAGGTACTTTTAAAATAAAAAACCGAAACGCGTCTAGTATGAAATAAATCTCTCAATTGCAGTCAGCATAAGATGGATTACCTCTTATCAATAATTATTATTGTTTTTCAAACATCACTATTACAATAAAAAATACATACTTTCTCAGTCTACTTCTCTGCACCGATCCTGACTCCGTCTGTCCACTTCCACTATCACACCCCGTTTACATGGGCTCCCAAAACCGGATTTCGTAAACCGACTTCCCAATTCCGCTTTCGGTTGGTTATGTAAACACTCCAAAATCGATTCTGGAAATGCACTTGTATAAAGCGGTTGTCCAGTTCCACAGTGGATTTTCGTGCTCACGTAAAGGCAACCGGTTTTGAAGCGTTCTTGGCTTGTCGAACTGTGCTTTCTTGTTCAGAATTTTCGGCACATATCGACAGAGTGATATTTTCTAATTTGAAATAAAAGTATAAATATTTGAGTAAGCACGAACTGTCTATTTAAGTACAGAAAAATAGCTTTTGTATTTTAAATCAGGAAATGAATCAGCTGTTTTTGAGCCGCCATATTAAGTGGGCAAGGAAATCCGATTCAGGCTATACCATTTAAACACACCAGAGAAAATCGGTTTACGAAATTCGGTTTTCGTTTTCCGAAAGACGTGTTGCAAGTAATCGTAGTGTCAGACTCCTGTCTACCAGTTGCTACCGCCGACCATAGACATATAGACTGGCAAAGTCGCTGGTTTTAGTGCATGTACAATAACGTAAAAAAGTTTGTGTACGTTACTTAGACAATTATGAACTAAAAGATTGTTTTAATCTTTTCGCGGTGGCTTAAACAGGTTCTTAAGTTGAGCTAAAATTTGCGTAATTTAACACACAATTAGTAGAATCGTGTTGTAACATGAACATTAAGATACATTAGCACACGTTTAAAGCAGAGTGCAGTTTTCGTACAAAAGCTCAAGTGTATCTTCCGTCTGCTGTACGAAACATTGCAGCCAAACACGGCGCATGTATTGAAAATTACGTCAACACTATAAAGGTGGCTTACTTTTATCACTTCAGTCCTATTTCTTCAGACTATTTCATCTTTAACTTAGTAGTTGTTTACAAGCCCTGTATGGTAGTAAATGGCGACGACTGCTTCAGTGACACCAACTATACTGCATAGGGCATTGCCAGTCTACTTAATGTATGTCTGTGCCGCCGACTCACAGTTCACAGCAACATACCTCTCTGACCAGAGAGAGACAATGACAAAGTATAGTGTTGCCACCTTTCAAGCTACAGTTTCTAGGGACGACGGCGACACTTGACAAAAGCCGCGGAGATCTCGGACGAAGGCTGATGCATTTCAAATCACTTGAGACGGCTGAAAGCCAGAGAGAATTTTATCAAATGTTCAAATGTTTGTAGAACTTATGGGACTTAACTACGGGGTCATCAGTCCCTAAGCTTACAAACTACTTATGAACTAGCCAAGAGTAAGGACGGCACAAATATCCATGCCCGAGGGGGGATTCGAACCCCCGACCGTAGTGACCGTGCAGACCGTGATTGGAACGCCTCAGTCCCCTCGGCCACCGCGGCCGGCAGAATTTTATCATGCAAAAACCAATTTATTGGAGTTTTTAAGGTGTACAGTGCCGTACTACGCAATATTTGTGGACCATTTTCAGAAACGAGAGTGTTCAAAGACTATATCACTAGTAGTGAGTTTTGCGGCAGCAGGAATAGCATCATCTCTGATGATGTCACAGATATCACATGACTCAAATGGAGCGTTTGAGCGGGATTTAAAATTATTTGCACTTCAGTTCCCTACTTTTTTTTTAGAAATTATTACTATTCATGTGGAAAACATGTTAGAGCATAAGATATATAATAAACAATTTAAGATGATTCACAGATATCCGTGAAATACCCAGCGTCAATCAGCCTTCAGCAACGTGCTGACCTCACACACTAAAATAGTGAGTGAGGTAAATATAGGAAAGTTTGGGGAAATGCCAGCCGACTATATTATAACCCCATACTGCTTCAACAAGCCTTTAAACATAACAATTGGAAGTAGGGAGCAGTGGGAGAAAATACGGGGGATATTGTCTGGTTCACTGACGGGTCAAAATCAGACCAAGGCGTTGGGGCCGGGGTATATGGGGTGCAGCCAAGACTGGAGGGCGTCATCTCTCTAGGGAAACTGGCCTCAGTATTCCAGGCGGAAATCACTGCCATCATGGCGTGTGTGGAGGAAAATTTGCGTAGGTGCTACAAAGATCGTAGCATCTATATTTATTCAGACAGCCAGGCAGCCTTGAGATCACTGGCAGCTCCTGCAGCAAGGTCTAAAATTGTTGCAGAATGTCACATGGTTGTGGTGGAGCTAGGGGAAAGCAATAGAGTAAACCTATTGTGGGTCCCTGGCCACTCGGGGATCACTGGCAACGAACATGCCGACAGATTAGCCAAGACTGGGGCAGAGACTCCATTTATTGGACCGGAACCTGTCCTGACAATCACCAAGGCAATGATGAAATTGGAGCTACGTAACTGGCTCAGAACACAGCACGTAGAATATTGGACCAAAGTCCATCAACAAAAACATGGCAAGGTAATGATGCCAAAGCCATGTTTTAAAAGAAGCTCTGCAATCCTCGGCCTGAACAGGAGAGAGATTAGACTCATGGTTGGATTGCTGACAGGCCATGGGAAATTCAAAAAACACCTACATACAATGGGAATAACAGAAGAGGACCCTAAATGTAGGATCTGTGATGACGGTGATAAAACTGCATCACATCTAATCTTCGAATGCATTGCATTGGAGAGTAAAAGGCACAGAACATTAGGGACAACCAGACCCGAAGAAATTGGGTCTAATAAAGAACTGGTAAAGGGATTCCTTGCACTGTTCAAGGGCATTGGTTGGCTTTACTAGATATACAGGGAGCGATACCGCACAATAAATTTAGTTTCGGTGCGGGCAGTGGCGGGTTGGACCAAGACAGCTTTGGCTTCCGTGAAAAAATAAAATGAATCAAATCAACTTGCTGACCAAGGTCCAAAGTACGAGAGATGAATGGTGGCCGCTTTGAAAACCTGCTTCAGTGACGTCAGTGCTGTAGTTCCTTTTCTCTGCTGTGTTTGTTTGTATCCTGCAACTCTGTTCTCCGGTTCACTTTCTTTTGCCCCGCCAGCAGAACTGGTTTTGACGGCATCTGCCGTCAATATAATTATTCCGTCCAGTACAGTTAAAGCGTCTTCAGATTATTCAGCCTTGGTGCTAATTGCAACTAAGCAAGCTCAAGTATTCAAAGAAACATGAAAAAGCTTTATTGGTGCTATTAGACAAAAATAACTACTCATTATATAATAGAAACTAAGAAGAGTCCGAACAAAAGCCAGAACTTTCGCTTCGCCTCATCAGTTTTTCAGTTGAAAGAAAACGACAATCTTTTTAAAGTATGTTTTATATTTATGCTTCTCCGTCACAGTTGAAGATTTATTCAGATGTTGCGACTAGTTTCGGACTGTTGCGTCCATTTTCTAACTTCTAACCTGTGTTTAAAATCATAATGAAAGCAACTGGTATAACTTTTAATATTATAGCTGAATAAAATGCTTCTGCACATGAATACACCCAGCACATACTGAGTGTGAGTTTTTATATTTACTCGATGCATATATGTGCAAAAACCTTTTTTATTAGCTATAATTTTAAAATTTATATCAGTTGGTTTTATTATGGTTTCAAGCACATACTACAGGTTGAAAATGGACGCAGCAATCCGAAAATATTCACAACATCCAAATAAATGTGCATCTTTGACGGAGAAGAATATAAATAAAACATACTTTAATAACATTTCCAGCTGCGGATGCTAATAGATCTTATGATGAATTGTCACTGACAATATTTTGTAAAAATACTTTATACTATCGTTCCCGAATACTTACGCAGTGCTCCAGGTAACGAAGGAAGATTCCTGAGCTTACAGAATTTGATATAACTGGTTTCTACCGCCAAAAAGCAAATACTCGTATCTTGGAGCTCGCTGTTTGGCCTGAGGCAACAGGACAAACCTTAATTATTGTCGAAAAACAGTAGAATACTAGTATAGTATTGTACGAAGTCAATTAGATGAAAGCGCAGACTGCATTTTACAAGAACAGAGAAAGGGCGTGCTGTTTGTTGAATGTGGACGGATTTATATGTATGAGTGTATGTTGAATGAAATTTGTTTCTTCGTCGATCTGATACAATCAGACCTTATTCGTCACTTGACGTCGTAAACCAAGTATATAACATGGCATGACCTGCTCCAAACGAATCGTAGCTTAGTGGTAAGCCACTAGAATCCCATTTTGGATAACGCTGCTCAAATTTCAGGCCGACTGTTCAGATTGTTGTCGGCTACAGTAAATGTACGGAAATTATTGGAAGGACCTTTGTATGATTTGTCGTACGTTTCTTCTGCATCTTTCACCAGTCCGAATGGTTTTCAGTCTCTTACGACCACGTGTCTACCGGAAGTTGATCCGTAATTCCAGTTTGCGCCAAAGACAACGAAATCGATTTCACCTGTCTATGGTGCTTTCTAGAATACTAAAGGGTGAAAAAAATTACTGAATAGCCTTTCTGCTAACTGGATGCAAACAGCGAAAATCAAGCTGTACTGATATACTGGGGTAAAATTACATAGAAAGGCACTTTTAGTGGCGCCACCTGCACTACAACTGTTGCAACTCTGTTCCTGCGTATTGCCAAAGTGTTTCCAGCTTCTGTCTTGTAGCTGTGAACGAGAAACGTATAGCTAAGCCTCAAACTATTTTAATTGATATATTCTCATGGTTGCACAATTTTGACACGAATTATCTACAGGACTGGAAAAGCTGGTAGAAGGTGTCCTCTGGAAAGATCAGTTTGGATTCAGGAGGAATGTAGGAACCCGGGAGGCAATACTCACTTTACGACTTATCTTAGAAGATAGATTAAGGAAAGGCAAACCTACATTTTTAGCTTTTGTAGATTTGGAGAAAGCGTTTGACAATGTTGACTGGACTACACTCTTTCAAATTCTGAAGGCAGCAGGGATAAAATACAGGGAAAGGAGAGTTATTTACAACTTGTACAAAAGCCAGACCGCAGTTATTAGACTCGAAGGGCATGAAAGGTAAGCATCAGTTGGGAAGGGAGTAAGACGGGGTTGTAGCCTTTCTCCGATGTTATTCAATTTGTACATCGAGCAGGCGGTGAAGGAAAGAAAGGAAAAATTTGGAATAGGGATTAAAGTTCAGGGTGAAGAAATAAAAACATTGCGTTTTGCTGATGACATTGTCATTCTGTCAGAGACAGCAAAGGACCTGGAAGAGCAGTTGAATGGAATGGACAGTGTGTTGAAGAGAGCGTAAAAATGAACATTAACAAGAGCAAAATAAAGACAATGGAGTGCAGTCTTAGAAAATCAGGCGATGCTAAAGGAATTAGATTAGCCAACGAAACAATGAAGGTGGTAGATGAGTTTTGTTACTGGGTTAGTAAAATAACATATTAAGGTCGCAGTACAGAGGATATAAAATGCAGAATGGCAATGGGAAGAAAAGCATTTTTGAAAAACAGAAATTTACTAACATCGAATATTAATTTCAGTGTCAGGAAGTCTTTTCTGAAGGCATTTGTGTGGAGTGTAGCCTTGTACGGGAGTGAAACATGGACAATAAACAGTGCGACAGGATGAGAATAGAGGCTTTTGAAATGTGGTGCTACAGAAGAATGCTGAAGATTAGGATGGTAGATCGCATAACTACTGAAGAGGTACTGAACAGAATTGGTGAGAAAAGGAATTTTTGGCATACCTTGACTAAAAGAAGGGATCGTTTGGTAGGACACATTCTTAGACATCAGGGTATCGTAAATTTAGCATTGGAGGGAAGTGTGTGGGGTAAAAATCGCAGATGGAGACCAAGCGACGCATATAGTAAGCAGATTCAAATAGATGTGGGTTGCCGTTCTGTAAGATTACCGCCCAATAGAAATACTGGTAATTAATAGCATTTGATAATTAAACAGTATGAAGTTAACTGCAAACATTGACCATGCCGATGCTAAATGTTACACAATTTTAATCTTATTAATTATGGTAGCAATGTATGTACACAGTTGGGTGACAACATTTATAGTTAGGCCATAGCTGACGGGAGGCCAGCGGGCAGGCCGATGTTGGTGGCTTGTTCCGGCTTAGGATTTTCCAGTTCGTTTCCGGTGAGGGGAGAGAGGGACAATGGCGAGTGCCAGGCACAGTGCAATGCACAAATATTCTAATACTGCTGGTATTTGAAGTAATACGATGCAGTTAGGAACCTTTAAGGCCCTCATTACAAAATAGCCTGTTGACAAATAAACAATACATTAGCTGCTATAGTCACATCTGACGTAATATGATTAATTGACAATGAAAAATAATAAATTACCAATGCAGTTACACAACTAGCATGGCAATGTTTGTTTATAAAAATAATATATTAATTATTTTTCATTTTATTTTCAATCAATCTTTTGTATTTTATCTTGAAGTATTCAGTTAAATCACTTATCTGTGATATAAGAAATTGCACGATTATGATAAACAATACAAAGGATGTTTATACCAATATAAAAACCTAAGAAGAAATTTGTTTAATGTGTAGTGTAATTATTTTGATTTTACGGAAAGTTTTAGAAATGTATTGGCTGAGCGCTGTACGTTGGCAAATCGGTTAGAACAGCTCACATGGGGAAGTTGATGACGTAGGGGAAAAACCCCCGGCAGTTGAGCTTTTGGCGCGCGCGCGCGCGCGAGGGCAGGAAGTGACGAGACGGGAGAGCACGTGGGGTAGCTGGCCGGGCGGCGTCGCTCTGCACCAGTCGGCATGTGGATCTCGAGGTGGTGACTTTAGATTTGTCTGTGGCAATCGCGACGTGTGGTTGCTCGTCGTAGACTGTACCAAGTTAAATCGAGTGCTACTGTGTGTTTGTGAATATTTAGCCGGTGGAACAAGGTGTGCATCGCATTGAATTAAAGTGCCTGTGATTTGTTAATGTAACACGTCTCGTCGCATAGGCATGAACATAAACGGTGTTTGAGACAGCCACGTGGTGTGAAAACAATTCGCAACAAATATTCATTTTGTCTGGGGGCTCACGAGCTTTAACTTTATTTGGTAAATGTGTCGACGTACAGACGTATCAGCCACAGGGTTCAAATATTGTGAAATAAACAACATAAAGTGAACTTTTACGTGTTTTCAAAAATAGTAGTTAGTACATTGCTTCCCCAGTAGCATTCTTTATCCGTACCCCAGTAACTGGAAACTCTACTGTCCCTGTACTCTTGATTTGATTGTAGAAATCCTCTGAAATACCACTAATTGTACTTCCAGTATCAATCAATGCAGTTTCACTGACCTCTTCTACCTTAACATTTATAATGGGCTGTACATTTTCAATAACATCTTCCTCAAGTTCATTTTCTGCCAACAAATCCTCCTCAATTTCTTGCATACAGTTCTTAACCATAGTATTTATTTCCCTACATAACAATTTGGTTGTATGTCCTCATCATTTTCAAATATTTCACTGAATGCTTTCCCAAATTCTGGGTTTATTGCACTCAACTCCCCAAGTTTCCTTGCATACCCATATTTCTCTTCTATCCATGTCACTGGCTCCACTGATTTTAAATGTCCAAGGAAATGGACCCAATCATCTGGACCATATTCACTTACTTCTTTATCAATCCACCCTGCTCCTACACCATCACAATCCATTTCCTTACAATTTTCATTGTTGTATACTACAAAAGTTTGTACACTCTCCTTATTATTATCTATCCCCTCCTGTAATACACCAAATCCAATCCTTCATCTACTTCATTTTGGTCTACAGCACACATGCCTAGTCCCCTTAATTCATTGTATTCATTCTCCCCACTCACTAAGTCTTTTACCAGGCTATAGTAAGTTTGATCCCTATTACATTGCTTCCCAAGTCGGTCCAAATACTCATACTTGTGTAATAGCCAATCATCTGGTGCCCACTTCCTAATCCACTTTATCTTCTCAATAATACCTCCGTCCTGTCCCAACACATCATCAGTTACAGGTGGGTGTACATCAGCGTTGACAATTTCACCTACTTCAGAAACATTCACACTTCTCTCATTATTCATACTAGACCCAGTGCCATTTAATGTTTTTACTGGATCACATTTAATTTTTTTAAATTCAGAACTCCATTCATTCTCAACACCATCTATGCTGGCTCCAGTACCATCAATATTTACATTCTCACTTTCACATTCAGTCAACACTTGTGCCTCTGACCTATCCAAAACTAAGGCTAACCCAACACTGTTTTTATCTTCTTTAATGTTATTATTAAATAAATTTCGCATATCATATTCCCCTTTACTGTCCTCATTCCTATCTTTTCTACTCCTGTTTGCCTTTCTTTTGTCATGTTGCCTAAACCAATCCCCAAAAATTTCCTCACTACCTATAACAGCATCCATTTGACACATACTTTCCTCTCTTTTCTCCCTTTCCTTGTTTACTCTATTTATGTTTTCTTCCCTCTTTTCTTTATCCTTGCCCTTGTGAACTCCTACTTCCTCTTTCCTATCATTATCTCTGTCCATGTGACATAGTTTTTCCTCCCTTCTCTCACCATCTCTATTCCTACTGTAATTATGGTCATTTGATCCCCTGCTATCCCATCTTCTGGTCCTGTTATTAGAATACCTCCTTGTCCCAAAACGGAACTCATTTGGAACAAATCTTAGTTTCCCTGATTCTGTCTCAGATTTTCTCTCCTACTGTTATCCCCATTCCTATTTCCACCTTCCTGCCTTTGATTTCTCCTATCATTTTCCCATGTTTCCCTCTGGCTTCTATTATCCCAGTTGTCTCCTCTGTTATTGTTACCTCTCCAATTTTCATTTAAATTCCTCTCTCTATTGTGATTTCCCTGGTTATGACCCACATTTCTACTGCCTCTGTTTTCATTGTGGTTCACATGCTGTGTTCCCCTGAGCTGTCGTTCCATAACTAAACCCTGGTCTATCTTTTCTACAAATTCAATGAAATTCTCAGCTGAATCTGTGGGATGGTGAATTAACTGCCAATGCAAATCTGCAGGTAACCTCCTACACAAAGTGGAGATTACTGCTAAAAGACTCAAAGGTGTATCTAAATGCACTAGTTTCTCAAGTTCCTCCTGACAAAATTCCTTCATGCTCTGTCTCCCTTTCACATAGTTTGGCCCGTTCAAGAATTCATTTTGTATCTTAGCTTGCTTGGCCTCCCCCCAATACTTATTTAAAAACAATTTTTCAAACTCCTCAAAAGTAACAAATTTATCAGCACACTGATTTGCCCAAGTTTGAGCAGAACAGTCAAGCATTCTCTTTGCTAACTTCACTTTACACTGGTCTGACATACCAGGCACAAATTGGTCCTTGCATGCAGCCAAAAAATCTACTGGATGATAATTACCCACTCCTGAAAACTTTTTGCCATTAGGTGTCTGCACCATGGACCAATTAGTGTTTCCTGATGCAGTACCCAATTCTAGATTATTTATTCTTGTGTTCACCTTCTGAATCTCAGTATTGTTTACTGTCACTACTTGTTCTATCTTTTTCCTAAAGTTACATTCTGTATTCTCTAATTTTCCTGACAACAAAGTTTTTGTTTCCTCAGTACCTGCCACCATCCTCTTGTCAATCTCAGCCAACGCCTGCATAGTGCCCTCAATCCTGTGAACACATATTTGTTTCACAGCATCTAACTTGTCTCCTACCTCACTCTCAATAGCACCAATTCTGGCATGTATCTCCTTTTCCCTATCTTTTTGTCAATGTCTGTGATTATTTCTGCCTTTAATGCACACATTGATTTTGTAGTGCCCCAATGTCTGCCTTAAAGTGTGCTTTCAATTCTGATTTTACAGTTCCTATTTCTGATTTTACAGTTCCTAGTAGTTAGTACACCCTTTTCTCTCATGAACTTGATTTTATTATGAATTTGTTTTGTTAATCATATGCAGGGAAGGAAAGCTGCGAACGTGTGATATCATCCCCTAGAAAACGAGTCAAACAGTAGCAATCACGGTTCCAGTGTTTTTGCATGTTTAGGAATTTGGTTCGCAGTTGGTGGTTGTGAGTTTTAAAAATTAATCTTTCCCTATTTTAAACTCTCACCCCGACCTCTCGCAGTTCTTTTGAGGAGATGAAAAGGCTTGCTCAGAATAGAGAAGGGTGGAGAGCTGCATCAAACCAGTCTCCGGGCTGAAGACCAAAACAACAACAACAACATATTCCTTCATTAGTATTGTAAATAATTATATTTTTGAGAAGCCTGTTAATTAATTGGTGAAACTCACTCAGCTAGTAATATGGGGAGTTCCTAAATGGTGTAAACGTATGTGTGTCCATCGAATGAGCGACCTCGTAAATGGATGGGAACCTAAGATAAGCGGATGCTTCTCTTGTACATTCAAGTCAGCAAAGTGAAGTCGTCCTCCAAGTCGTATCAGTCTATCTTGAAGGAACGGGTTGTAACGATGAATTTTTTATTTCCTTGGAAATTCGGTTTTGTTTTTAAGCGAGTGGTATTCCGCTGGAAAGCTTTACTGCTGAGCCATCCATATCCAAGTGGGTTTAGCTGAGTCTAGTTCATGAGCAGTCAGTGGACCTTTAACCTTTTCATAATGTTTAATATTGTACATGAAACGTAGAATCCATGCCATTATATGCAGTAGTTTCCAATAAGAACTGTATTTTGATGCATCAATCGGACACACACATGTACTGACAATCAAATGTTGCTTGTATACTCGTCGTGTTTCTGGAAGAGAACTGAAACTTATTTCTTGTTGAGGCCAAAAATGAGGTGGAACGGACCTTCATGGTTAACTCAACCACCATAGCGTGGAAGAGTTTAATTTTTCTACTGAGGTTTCGCGTGATAACAAATCTGCTGGATTGCGACGGCGTCAAAGTCTCATGGATTTTCCTTACTCTGTTACAAACAAACGTATTGCAGCGATTTGGATCACCCTTTATCCAGCCCAATACTACCATGGAATAGCTCCACATTATTGCGTTAGCGATGTCAAATCCTGAAGACTGGCAGAAACACCTTATAAGTCGCGAACCCAGTAAGGCAGCTGGTAACTCAAGCCGTGGAAGTGTTACTCTTTGATTTTTTCTAACAAGCAAATGAACAGATATATTTTTACTCTCGGTAGTTCTAATGTACAGCACTGCTCCATATCCCTTTCTGAGGCATCACAAAACACGTGAACTTGTGAAGCTGTTGGCGTCTGCCTGTGGAGTCCTACCCATAGTGGTACCTTGAACAACTCCAGCGGAGTGAGTTGTGAAGTCCAGTTTTTCCATCTGGAGGCCACGACTGGGGGCAAAATTTTATCCCATTGGTTGCCTCTAGACCATGTATCTTGAAAAAGGATCTTCCTGTTATGGATATCGGTGGAAAGATTCCAAGAGGATCGTAAAATTTCGCACTAGTATGCAGTAACTGGCGTTTAGTCGCAGCATCATCTTGTAGTTTATTTGTAATGAGACGGTGATCAAACAAGATTGAATCTGATTCTGTGTCCCAGCCAATGCCTAAAACTGTGGTATGTTCTTTAACTGACCGTCACTTTGTTTTCCATATGCATTTTAGAACATCAGAATTCGTAGCCCATTTCACCATAGGAAGTTTTATTTGTTGCAACCGACCTGTCAGCTGATAGTAAACGGATGTAACTGTGTTATCGTCCTTGCAGCTCGTTGCAAAGTCGGTCATGAAAATACTTTTATTTAGAAGTTCTGCTTCTATAGGATATGTGTCTTTATATCTGATAGCCAATTCGCGCAATGTTGTAGAAAGAAGAAATGGGATGCATGTTAGGGCAAATCGTAAACGTTTAAACCTATAAGTGCTGACATCATTCGTAGTCTGCCAAGTTGCATCTTCTTTCTTCTCAACTCGAAACCAAAAGAACCTCGTCAAATCTCTGTCCTTCTCGTTCAATGACAGTTGTAAAAACGGTTGAGTGCCATCTGCAATAACTGCCCTTTGGTACATTCTGAACCGAATTAAGGTTGACAGTATTTCGGGTAACAAATTATGAATCTAAGATATCATTAAGTGACGGTGAATCGTTTTCATGTGATGAAGCATCAAAAACAATTCTCCATTTTGTAATTCCTAGTCGTTCTTTCTTCACTGCGTGATGAGGTAGGTAGAATACATCATTTGACGTAGTCTGCGTACTAATTCGTTCGACTTGCTAATTCTGAATGTAAAGCAATATTTGCGCATGATACATATCACGAAATTGAGAGTTTATCGATAATATTTTTTGTAACGACATGAAACGTTTTTCTGCGTTACAACGATTCGAAGTATCATATCCTTCTTTCTCAATAATGAAACTACCCTTCGTCAGTTTTCTATTTGAAATGTATCATGGAATTCTTGCAAAACTGCAGTATATTTCGGTGAGAGTGATCGTTCTTGTTGATCTTTTATTCCCATCAATTCTAAATCCCAGAAACGACGCATGTCGTTAACTAATGACGCAGACTCTTCATTGAGGTACACGTGACTAACAATGGCGTGCCTGACAATAATACCAGACCTACGACCACTCAAAATCCACCCAACTCTCGAAGGAAGAAGAACTGTAGAATCATCAAGGCGTACTGGTATGTCATTCTTAACTATTTTCCAATATTGATCTGCACCTATCAGAATTTCAATAAGATACTGTTGTTTGTCGTCCTTTGGATCAGCAAGTTGCAGCTTATGGTCGGTAATATCTTGTGGAACCGTTGGAAGCGATGAGTAGGTCTACGTGTTCCCACTTTCAAAAGCTGAGAAAGTCATGGTGTCATTTGTACAAAGTCCTATTAACTTTAAGTGAACAAATCTGCGATTTGTTGGCGTAAAATGTGGTGACTCGAATCCTGTAACAATTAATAGTTGATGACTGATGGCTCGTAACTGCAAACTATTGACCAACAAAGAATGAAACTACATTGGTTTCCGGCGTCGAGTAAACAACGCGTATGCTTCTTCACCCCTATCGGACCTGTGATCCAGACTCAGTCTGAAGATACGTGGAGAGAATCAATCTTCCCTACGGAAACGCGCTATTCATCATTGCAGATAGCTACGTGGTGCGATTTCTTACATTTAGAACAGGCTACTTTATTTTTCTTGTTGCATTCTTTGATATTGTGCCCCTTTTTTAAACACAAGAAACATCGACGAGTGACTTTCAGCTTGTCGATCGTATCCTTAATGTTCGTTATCTTCTTACAATCTTGTGCCGAATGACAACGTGAGTCACAAAATACGCAGTGCCTTTTCGTCTTTCCACCTGGTTTCTCTCCCTTAGTGTTCACTTGTAGGGTCGCAGTTGTATACGGGAATGTATCTACAACGCTACAACCTCTAATTTTATGCGTAATCATAGCACCTACCACTTCCTCGTTCACAAACTCCATTAACCTCGTATGTGACTTTCAGTAATATTTTCTAGCGTAAATAATCCAGCGTCGAACTATGTCTTCTGGAAACGCACGTAATATTTTAGGTGCCAACATACGCCCGTAGTGGTTAACATTTTCCCCTAATGCTCGTAAGGCTTGTATGCGTTTATTATATTCAATAAACGTGGCGTTCAAAATATTTGTAGACGTATATGTTACCTGTATCGGTTTCATAGTTTCAAGGTAGTCGAGATGAGCCTGTATTACACGGTTTTTGTCTCCATAACGAGAAACCAAAATTCGTTTCGTTTCTTCATAAGAATCTGCAGTAATTGGAATGCCTTCCACTAAATTCCTTGGTTCATCTTCCAAGTATCCTCGGAGGAAGACGTGTTTGTCTATTGTAGAAATTGAAGGATTGCTATCTATAGACAACTGGAACTGCTCCCAAAATCGAGACAACGTTTCTACTTCTCCTGGAAACGACGCTTATCTGATTGTGGGAAGTTTGACAGTATGTGTGACAGGCACAGGAGCTGCTACCGCGGCTGACGATGTCGTAGGTGTCGAGTTTGAATCAACTGAGCTAAAACAATCTTTCGCCTTCCTTGTTGCCTTTAAAATAGCTTTCCTAGCGGTGTCGACATAGTCTTCGCATTTACTGACATCAGCATCATAGTCTGTGTCGGAAAGTAAATCTTGAATTGCATCATCTAGCACTCGCAAACGATCTATTTTGTCGTGTTTGAAAGTACTCGTAATCGGTATCTTTGCCTGTATCTCCTTCATCTATCGCTCTAATCAACCGCGTTACTAACTTCCGTTCAGTACTTCGTTTCCTTTTCAACTTACGTAAGCGTATCTCTGTATCTGTTTCTGACATTGTACTATGAAGTGAAGATATCACAATAAACAAGTCAAAGATAAATGCTACGTGGACAGCGACACACAATGACAGCGACCAAGGATTGTAACACTCAAACAACAACAAACAATGGAAGGCGCAATGTGCATCTCAATATTCACAGTAATTGAAACTGGAAACATATTTTGTTAACTGCACTTGCCTGTGTAAAACGCATAATATGAACAAAATATTCTCTGCGTGCCTGCGAGAGAAATCGTGCTACACAAGCTGCTTGAGATACTGTAGGCTACGTGACTGCACGCTGCACTGCCGTAAGCTGTCTCCGCTCTTACTCAATGGATAGGAGGTACAGTCGGTGACAGAATTCGCGCGACCCCTCGCCTAATCGCTATACACAACCGCAAAATAGTGCTGCTTGGTGGAAAGTATATACAGCTAGGCAACACGATTGTACATACTGTCGATTACCCATCTGACACGAAATCTGAGAGGAAAAAAATGTTATCTTCCAGTATCGCAGCCAGTTGTAACAACACGCGTGCTTTCCATGCGACGTGAAGGCGACTTCGAAAACAGATTTTAGAAACTGCTTTGCGTATTAGCCATAGCGTTTTAAGCTGTTCGCGACCGACAAATTCCTTTCCACATTTCTTTTCTTATAGTTTCAATGAACAAAGACAGCAATTAGAATTGAGATGCTGCAGTCCGTGAATATTTTCGGACGTTACTGACACATTCAAATGGAAAAATTGCATGCATATCATAGAATTAATTCAATTACATGAATGGAATTTGTTATGAAGCTAAGTGTTACATCATGGTGCATCATGTTCCGAGTATCGCTGACGGTTTCTGCCCACCGCATCGGTTTCGCTATAAAGACGACAACCGTTTGGCGCCGCAGATCACTGATGGTATTTCCGAGAGTGAAGGTATCGTGTCATTTCCATTGGATCTCTTTCGGTTGATGTTGCAGCTAACATATCAGCACAAATTTAACAAACATAAGCCAGCTGTGTCACCACAAATTACAGTTCTCCTTAGATGTATGGTACTTTTCCATACTCCTTGTCTTATTGAAATGCCTAATATTAAGCATTCGACAACATATTGGGCTATTATAATACCAGATACGATTATGTCAAATGACTGTGCAGAGAAGCAAACAAATGATAAAGATATGCTTATTTATCTTGCCAAATGGCCAACTACTGATCAACGAGCGACAGTTCGATTACTGACTCTTTCACATTTTTCTTCTAGTTTGAAATATGGCTCATTATGTTTCTCACGTAACAATAACAAACACACATGGTAATTGCCGCGGAGGAGTAGCCGAGCGGTCTAAAGCGCCTCGCTGCGGAGCGCGCGGTTGCTCGCCGTGGAGGTTCGAGTCCTCCCTGGGGCATGTGTGTGTGTGTGTGTGTGTGTGTGTTTGTCATTAGGTTAGTTTACCTAGGTTTAAGCAGTACTGTGCAGAATACAAAACCACGGTTTTTCGTCAAAAGCGTGCGTAGTTTCCTGCCACTTATGAATAGGTAGTAGAGCTATGTTCCTGCAGAGATTCGATAAATGGCTATGCTATAGTACGTGTGGGTGGCGCCAGCATAAATGCGCAGATGCGTAACACGAGGTCCTAAGATCGATATGACATCCGAAGCACTTTTATTTTTAATTATTCGCTCATTTTCACGAGCTTCAATCCGTATTTTCCACATACGTAACTTTCCTGCTCAGTAACAACTTTGGTAGCGAATATAGTATCAAAAAGTTTTAACTCTTCATTCAGCTAGTTGATATGGTAATAAAGAGAAGTTTTGAATGAATGAACGAAATAGACAGTCTATTTGCGTCAGATGTTCTGAGCAGATTGACACTGCCACCAGAAAAATGCAACAGATCGTGTGAGTCATAGCGTAAGTTTTTCCACAGACGAATAATAAACGTTGGTTTCAGGGCACATATCGTATGGATTTATAAATATCAAACAATATAGTAGTCACAATTTATTAGCTGAAATAAGTGCATACTGGAAAACGTTGACTTTATGTGGGTTCAAACTTGACAAGCACATACCAAGAGTGTAATAGCCACAACGACAATCTCTGAATGCGATTGTCTTGATAAAGGCTAATAATATGATTCTTTGAATAGATGACCGACTTAATTCTAAGGTGATTGTTGAGACGTCTACTTCCTGCATGATGTATTACTACGTGCGGGTGGTTAGGCAGGTTTATATTTTTGATTAGTATGCGAAAAATATCGACTTCGATACTCGCCAGTGACCAACTCACAACAAAAGATCTCTTTAACCTCTGGGGAAGCCAAGTGGCGAACACCGAGCTCGCCAGTATTCGGAATTCTTGTTGTCGTCCTGCGGATTTGAATGTCACAGCGATTTAATACTCCTAATGTTGCTTGCACGAAAAACGTAGCTTTTGCGTTGTTATTGAAAGAAACGGAATAAAAATACAATTATGTGTTGGATACGATAGTTTAAAGAAATTCATTTGATGCAACACAATTCTGCGTTGCACATGTTTCATATAGTATTATTAATATATTTTCATGGTTACGGAATAATAATTTCCTCACAATGATTGCGATACAAATTGTTACTCAATTATCATGTGTTCAAATGTTCAAATGTCTGTAAATCTATCGGACCAAACTGCGTGGCCATCAATCCGTAGCTTACAAACTGCTTAAACCTAGGTAAACTAACCTAAGGACAAACACACACACACACACACACACACACATGCCCAAGGAATGAGTCGAACCTCCACGGCGAGCAACCGCGCGCTCCGCAGCGAGGCGCTTTAGATCGCTCGGCTACTCCACCGCGGCAATTATCATGTGTGTTTGTTATTGTTACGTGAGAAACATAATGAGCCATATTTCAAACTAGAAGAAAAATATGAAAGTCAGTAATCGAACTGTCGCTCGTTGATCAGTAGTTGGCCATTTGGCGAGATAAATAAGCTTATCTTTATCATTTGTTTGCTTCTCTGCACAGTCATTTGACATAATAGCCCAATATGTTGTCGAATGCTTAATATTAGGTATTTCAATAAGACAAGGAGTATGAAAAATTACCAAACATCTGAGGAGAACTGTAATCTGTGGTGACACAGCTGGCTTATGTTTGTTAAATTTGTGCTGATATCTTAGTTGCAACATCAACCGAAAGAGAGCCAGTGGAAATGACACGATACCTTCACTCTCGAAAATACCATCAGTGATCTGCGGCGCCAAACGGTTATCGTCTTTATAGCGCAACCGAGGCGGTGGGCGGAAACCGTCATCGATACTCGGAACATGATGCACCATGATGTAACACTTAGCTTCATAACAAAGTCCATTCATGTAATTGAATTAATTCTACGACATTTAAATGTGTCAGTAACGTCCGAAAATATTCACGGACTGCAGCATCTCAATTCTAATTGCTGTCTTTGTTCATTGAAACTATAAGAAAAGAAATGTGGAAAGGAATTTGTCGGTCGCGAACAGCTTAAAACGCTATGGCTAATACGCAAAGCAGTTTCTAAAATCAGTTTTCGAAGTCGCCTTCACGTCGCATAGAAGGCAGGCGTGTTGTTACAACTGGCTGCGATACTGGAAGATAACATTTTTCCTCTCAGATTTCGTGTCAGATGGGTAATCGACAGTATGTACGATCGTGTTGCCTAGCTGTATATACTTCCCAACAAGCAGCAGAACTTTGCGGTTGTGTATAGCGATTAGGCGAGGGGTCGCGCGAATTCTGTCACCGACTGTACACGTGTGTACTTTCTACAACTTTATTTATGTTAGTCAAAGATATACATAAACATATACAGAGATTAAAACAAAGACTTTATTAATCCGTTACAGGGTTAGTTCGTGATGGTTCGCCGTCGGGGGTTCGAGTCCACCCCCCCTCCGGCGTGGGTGTTTGTGTTGTCCTTAGGCTAGTTTACGTCCCAGTCTTTGGATACGCATATTTCCCTGAGCGAGCGGTTGTTTATGATACCTAGGTATTGGGCTATTGCATCAGTATACACTGAAAGGAACTCCATTGGTATACAACTGTGACCGGGATAATTACTTTTTTTAAGTTATGTAAGTTGCTTTAATGCTGCAGGAACATCTAAATTATGCATGCTCTTGATACGAATTCTGGAGCATTTGCTTCGTTCTCTTTTGTGAAATAATTTCTGAAATCTTGTTAACAATTCTGGTTTAGCACAACTGTCCTTAGGAGCATCACCCTTGCTATCGCGTAGTGAAGGTATTTGTGTTTGCCGCTAGTATACTTTACATACGATCGGAATTTCTTTGTATTTTCCACCAAATATCGTTACAGGGTTTCGTCATGAAAACTATTATAAGCTTTCCGCATGAAGTTCGAGCTAAATTGCCGGTCCTGATTTTTGTGTCTGTTTAATTTTGGCATACTTTTTTCTTTGCTTTTGCAAGAGTGATCTAACCTGTTTTGTGTGCCACGGTGGATCAGCCCCCTATTTTGTTAATTTGTTTGGTATAAACCTCTCAATAACTGTCGATAATATTTCAAATGTTCAAATGTTTGTAAAGCTTTTGGGCCTTAACTGCGGGGTCATCTGTCCTTAAACTTATGAACTACTTTATACTAAAGACAACACAAACATCCATACACGAGGGGGGCGGCATTCGAACCCCCGACGGGGAACGGCCTTGCGCATCATAGCTTACCGCCTCAATGCGCTCGGCCGCTCCGCCGCGGCCGAAAATATTTCTTTGAATGTAAGCCTCATATGATCTACATTCACATTGTTAGTATCTAAAGACTGGAGATTGTCACTCAGAAAAGCGTAAATCGAATGTTTTATCTCCTTTTTGATGAATATGCTTTTAGTTTGGTTTTGGTGGATTTGGAAAGTCCGATATTCTGTCTCGCTACAACTGTGTTCACTAATCCCAGAGTCCGGTTTGGTGCTTTTTATTAACTCCGGATTATTTATTGCTAAAAGATGAAGTATGTTTTCACAACCATTTACTATTCTAGTGGGCTCGAGATAATTTTTGGAAAATTCGTTCAGTACAATTTCGGACGACTATTTATGCTTTCCTAGTTTAAGTGGTGTGTAAGCAGTTTGATTCCGTAAGTACTCACACAATTCGCTTGGCGGACGCCTTGTACCATGTGCAATGAGCCAGTTTTGAAAATTACTGAACAAACATTTGTTATACTCGTAACAATGTAGGCACCGACATACGCCTCATGGAGCTTTCGCACAGCCTCAACTTGCGATGGGCAAGTAGAAGTGGCACACACACACAAACACACACAAAAGACGGTTTCGCGTAGGAGCCAATGGAATAACTTGACTGCCGTAGCGGAAAGGGAATGCGTGTGTCGGCCGCGGTGTCCGAGGGGACTGAGGCGCGTCAGTCTCGGTCTGCACGGCCATTACGGTCAGGAGTTCGAATCTCCCCTCGGGCAAAGATATTTGTGCCGTCCTTAGTGTTAGCTAGAAGTAGTTTGTAATTTTAGGGACTGATAACCCCGTAGTTAAGTCCCATCAGCTATACAAACACTTGATCTTGGAATGCGTGTGACCGGAAATGTTAACATAATACACACTCGGTGTTACCGACAGGAACTGCAACGCTTAGATTAGCCACGCAATAATAATACTGCAACTTCTAATCATTGTGTGTGAAATGTTTCTGAAACATTGAAACAGACTAAACTTTAATCAAAATATCCACAGGTGTACTGCCGGTCTATAGTGTCCAACGGGCACAATATTTCGGCGATCATACATGTCGCCATCATCAGGTGAACTGACAGACTGAGCTCCTGGAAACGCGCCGGCACGGAGATCCGCACGCTACGGCTGCTCGCAGGGAACTGGGTTCTAGCCCGATAGCGGACCATTTAAATACCCTCGGCCCGCGGTTCGACCCCTCCGAGGACCGCACCCCGCGCCGCGGCCGCGCAGTGGAACCGATTGTGACGGCGTCTGAGATGACGTCGGTGTGAGGGCTCTGTCCGCCGTGGTCGTCACTTCCTTACGTTTGCTAGATTTACTCTTAATTAACCCAATCTTTGCTAAGATTATAGCCACAGTCACGGTTTATGAGGTCTTCACTTGTGCGAATTTCAATGGCCTCTCTAACGACGCAGTCCCAGTATCTCGACGTCTGTACCAGAATCCTAGTGCCTTCATAGTCCATAGCATGATTCTCCGACAAACAATGTTCAGCGACCGCCGACTTGCTCGGATACATCAATCGTGTGTGTCTCTGGTGTTCAACCCAACGATCCTCGACGGTACGCATCGTCTGTCCAATATATGACTTTCCACACTGACACGGAACCTGGTACACGCCGGTATTCCTCAAACAGAGATCATCTTTGGCGCTCCCCACCAGTGCACGAATTTTGTTCGGCGGACAAAAAACAGTTCCAACCTGGTGTTTTTTTCAAAATGCGGGCGATCTTCCCCGAGAGTGCGCCAGTATATGGAACGAACGCAGTGCCCACATCCTCCCTCGTGTTTTCATCCGTTTCCACAGGTTGTTATGTACTGATTGGGCGGAGAGCCGGCTGAATCTGTATTTACATGCAGACAGCTGTCACCACCCTTCACAGAGGAATGGAGTACTTAAAACTCTAGTACACAGGGCGTGCACTATCTCTGACGCAGAATGTCTACCCCAGGAATTGGAACACCTGAGAACTGTATTTCGAAAAAAATGGGTACTCAGAGTGGCAGATTCAACGTGCTCTCCGCCCAACCACTACATCACACTTTCAGCACACTGTCCATTCCGTTCAACTGCTCTTCCAGGTCCTTTGCTGTATCTGACAGAATTACTATGTCGTCTGCAAAACGCAATGTTTTTAATTCTTCACCCTGAACTTTAATTCCTTCTCCAAATTTCTCCTTGCTTTCCTTTATAGCTTGTTCAGTGTACAAATTGAATAACATTGGAGAAAGGCTACAACCCTGTCTTACTCCCTTTCCAACCACTGCATCCCTTTCATGCCCTTCAACTCTGACAACCGCTGTCTGGTTTTTGTACAAGTTGTAAATAACCTTACGCTCCCTATATTTTACTCCTGCTTGCTTCAGAACTTGAAAGAGTTTATTCCAATCAACATTGTCAAAAGCCTTCTCCAAATCTACAAAAGCTAGAAATGTAGGTTTGCCTTTTCTTAATCTATCTTCTAGGATAAGACGTAAAGTGAGTATTACGTCCCGTGTTCCTACATTTCTCCTGAACCCAAACTGATCTTCCCCGAGGTTGGCTTCTACCAGCTTTTCCATCCTTCTGTAAATAATTCGTGTTAATATTTTGCAAACATGACTTATTAAACTGATGGTTCTGTAGTTTTCACTCCTGACTGCACCTGCTTTCTTTGGAATGGGGATTATAACATTTTTCTTAAAGTCTGAGGGTACTTCAACTGTCTCATACATCTTACAGACCAGGTGAAACAATTTTGTCATGGATGGTCCTCCCAGAGACTTCAGTAGCTCTGAGAGAATATCATCTACTCCAGGGGCCTTGTTTCGACTTAGGTCTTTTAGTGCTCGGTCAAATTCATCTCTCAGTATAGTATCTCCTATTTCATCCTCATCTACTTCTTCTCCCCTTTCTACAATATTGCCGCTAAGTTCATTTCCTTCATAGAGCCTCTCTATATACTCTTTCTACCTTTCAGCTTTCCCTTCTTTGCTGAAACTGGTTTTCCATCAGAGTCCTTGATATTCATAGATCTGTTTTTCTTATCTCCAAATGTTGCTTTTATTTTCCTGTAGGCTGTATTTATTTTTCCCATATTTATACATTCTTCTACATCCTTGCATTTGCCTTCTATCCACTCCTGCTTAGTCATTTTGCACTTCCCGTCAATCTCATTTCTTAGTCGTCTGTACTCCATTTTGCCTGTTTCATCTACTGCATATTTATATTTTCTCCTTTCATCGATTAAATTTAGTTTCTCCTGTGATATCCAAGGATTTTTTGTAGATCCTGCCTTCCTACCTATTTTGTCCTCTGCTGCCTTCACTATTTCATCTCTCAATGCTACCGATTCCTCCGTTTCTGTCAATTGTTGCCTAAAGCCCCCTCTGAAATTCTTAAGAACTTCAGGTTCCTTCAATTTATCCAGGTCCCATCTCCTTATTTTCCTACCTATTTGTAGTTTCTTCAGTTTCAGCCTACAGTTCATAACCAACAAGTTATGGTCGGAGTCTATAAAATAGATAATGTGATTAGCGATAACTTTACTGACATCAAGATTCCTGATTTGACAAATAAATTAATTATATTACATTTTTACTCGGCATTTCGATATCAACCACGTTAAGCAATCGGTTCCTACTGTCTTGTGTTTGTACACAATCACATTGTCGTCCCCCATACAGCTCTCTTCCCACCATCACATGATCAAACAGGCAATGCTTCGACGAAGTCTCAGATATCATACACAGTGCAAAGCTTTTACAAACACATGAACTTAATCCTATATCGCGTTTTTAGTGCTCTGTCGCAAGACAATGTCATCCACAACTGGAAACAGACAATGCATTGTATATTTAGAGTATTTCAAACACTTTTTACTTAAATTCTTTCCAGACTAGCCTGAGACACTTTCTTCTATATATTTTTTATAAAATTGTAATTTATTTGATGTCGCTAGATTAGCATTTGTTAAAACTAGAACCCCACTCTTTTCAAGGAATGAGGGATAGCATTTTATTTCATGTTTTAAAATATTTGTTTATGAAATGTTAGTTAATATTGCTAGGATTTTGTTATTGTAATAATTTATTATCGTCCCTGCGAGAATGTGTACTTGTTTTACTTTTAAGTAGATGTGCGAGAATCTAATGGCTGTCTGAATGCATGATTCTCTCTGGCTCAGAGAGCCTGCTGCCGATTCTTTCCCCACCATCGCTGTTATCATGGATTTCCCAGTTTTCGGTAGCTTTCCCATGCTTCCTGGCCGCTAGGTTTTCACTTGGTGCTTGGACCGTGGCGAGGTAAGGTTGGTTCTGATCTTGTGTCTGCAGAGATGGTAGCGATTCGTTGTCTAGCATGTTTAACTTAGACTCTTGAACTTAGATTCATTATTTGGAATATTCTTTCCGATTGTGTACGAAATGTGTGCTAGTTTTTCAATCCAGTGATTTCCAACAGGTAAATGTGGTATATGTGTTACTAGTAGCAGTTTGATAACGGCATGCTATATACAAACGTTTTTTGATTATGTGGCGGTATACAAACTCTGTGTAAATTCTCTCTAGCTTTGTGGGGCCCGATTTCTAACAGACGATATGTTCATTTTTGTACAGTGCATGTAAAATTTCCCTTATTGTTTCCTTCCGTGGGTGATATGTGTTCCACGTGGTCGATTCTTAGACCAAATCCTTCAGCTTCCACTATCGTTTGTTCCATGCACAGCAGGCATGTAACTATGCATGTATGCTTCTGATTTCCACTAGCCGGCCGCAGTGACCGAGGAGACTGAGGCGCTCCAGACACCGTCTGCACGGCCACTACGGTCGGGGTTCGAATCCCCCCTAGGGCATGGATATTTTTGCCGTCCTTAGTTGTAAGTAGTTCATAAGTAGTTTGTAAGTTTAGGGACTGATGACCCCGTAGTTACGTCCCATAGACTCTACAAACATTTGAACATTTTTTGATTTCCACTAACTTTTCACAATCTTCTCTCCCCGCCTATTTTAATTTTACTGTTTCTTCTCTGAACTTGTACTATGCACTCAGTCTTGGTCAGTAATTCTCTCCAAGCCTTGTACGACTTCCTTCAATAGCTCGCTTATGAAATTCTATACATTTCTATAGTTTGCATGCCATAATTTTTATTCTCACTTTTCCGTGTTTGTAATTATTTCACTTTTCCGGGTTTTGAGTCCGGACTTTATCCGTCTCTGTAATCGCTCCCTATCGCGTGTAACTGCATTTCATTCGCTTCTTTATGTAATTCTAAACATTTGTAGGGGTTGTATGCTGTAGTTTTTATTTTTATTTATCGGAAATTGCATTTATACATTTTTATCGGTTTTTCGGAACCACATGGGTCCGAACTCCGACTTCAGTCACTTGAATTCACGCCACTTCTCATAAAACCAGTGCCTACATAGTTTAGCCTCAGATTGCAACTTATGAGTCCGCCGTGATTTTGTATAATGAATACGATTTTTAACCACTTCACCTTCAGTGGAGTGCGATAATGTAACGTAGCTGTGTGTCGCCGTTAGTGTGTTTGTTCGCGGTCTAATCTAAATGCAACTTAACTTTGCTATACTCAAGCACCATCTCAAATCAGGCTCGACAGACCAGAGCCATCTTCGCAGTTTTATTGTATATTGTGTTGCGTAGTACCTCCGGGTTTGCTGAATTTTGCCTATGATAGCAGCGCCTGCTTCTGCCTCGTTTCAGCACGCTAATTTTCGTGAGTTTCGCTTTTGCATTGCGTGTGTGTGAGCGAGTGAATGTTGTTTGTATATCCCCCCTCCCCAGTAGCGTTAAGCTCTGTGTAATTTATGTTAATTTCAATTCTGAGCATCGTCAGTATTACTTCCTGTAAATGGGATGCTTTTTATGGCATTAACAAAATTGCTTGTGTTCGACCTGAATAAACAAGCTATGTTCAGTGTAATTTTTACTTGCCTATAAATTGTAGTTTTTATTCAATATTGTTTTTCACCAGTGTTTAAGTTCCGTTGCGCCATAAATGTTTTCTTAGCCACATTTATGATATAACTTCAATTGTGGTTTGTTTATTAATGTCTGTGTGTAATTTCGTGTGAGCTACTACGTATATTGGTCACTGTGTCGTTAACTTCCTGTTGTTAGAGTAATTTGAACCAAGTCAGTTCTCCATTAGGGCCAGGGAACAAGGTATTACAGCAGGGAGTAGCCGGTAGTTCACACTGATCTCTCACTAATTTTACTGCTAAAATTAAGCTTTTTATAACAGTAAATTCTTATCTGGATGCCTCCTTCCAGAATTACGATTTTATTTCGTATAGTGGCCTACTTTTATCGGGCTTACCGCTGCCAGGATTCGCGGTCTGCGGCGCGCCAGTCACGTTCTGCACGGCCACTACGGTCGGGGCTTCGGGCATGGATATTTGTGCCGTCCTTAGTATTAAATAGTTCATAAGTAGTTTGTAAGTTTAGGGACTGATGATCCCGTAGTTAAATGCCATAAGATCTACAAACATTTGACCATTGAACTCTCTGCAAGCTTTATGCGCTGCTTGTCGATCTCCAGGCTTATTTTGTAGCTATTCGGACCGATTTCCAGTTCCACTGCCTTCATTACGTGCAAAATTGATGAAAATTCGCCATTATACACACAAAACGCAACAGTCGTAGCTATATCCAAGACTGTTTTACCAATCGTAATGGATTTAGGGGCCAATACCTACAAATTCGAGTTAAAGCTTTCATTACTATTTTGTGTGTAAGTCAGTGGCCGACTAAGGGGGTGGGGGGAGGCCAAGGCATCTTAGAGGGCCTCCAAATAAATTTAGTGCTCTTGTCGGGGCCTGCATCTCGAAAGCTATTTTTTTTAAGACTGGCCCGTGCCTCTCGTCCTGGGGGGGGGGGGGGGGATGGGTTCCGACTCTCAAAAGTTACTTTTTTAGAGTAATAGATATATTCCCAAGTGGACGAGAAGCCTCATTTGTTTTGCCGCCGCCCCGGGCCTCCGACAGCCTTAGTCCGCAACTGGTGTAAGTTTCAATGCAACGCTTTAGAAGATGTTCACTCCTCAGTTCTTCATAGACTGGTTTGATAACTTCATAGACGTCAATTTGTACTCAACCGAGTACTAAACTTCGAAAGCGAGTACTTACAGATTTCTCCCGGCCGTAATCTTTTGGGACATGATGTTTGAGGTCCTAGTGGAGACAAACTCTAATTTTCGAACATTCTAGTGGTCTAACCCATTATTTATATTCATGAGACTTTTGGAGAGAGAATACACATATAACACTATGTATCTTCCAAATTATTTCATAGTACGACGCGTAGTTCAAGAAATATGACGTGAAAAGGATGGAATTTCATGGAATAGAAACTTAGATGGACAGATTTTTTGACAGAAGGCTATAGAAAGAGGGGGTTGAAAGAGATAGCCTAACATAATAATGGAATAAATACATACACAAGCAACGTCAGGAACTAAGGGAACCCGTTTAATAAAATGAAACCTGCCGGTCAAGATTGTATACCGAGTTGGTTGCTTTAGACTTCGCTGATGTAATAGCTCCGTACTTGATTTGATTTGATTTTTCCAGGGAAGCCAAAACAGTCTTGGTCCAACCCGCCACTGCCCGCACCGAAACTAAGTTTATTGTGCGGTATCGCTCCCTGTATGTCTAGTAAAGCCAACCAATGCCCTTGAACAGTGCAAGGAGTCCCTTTTCCAGTTCTTTATTAGACACAATTTCTTCGGGTCTGGTTGACCCAAACGTTCTGTGCCTTTTACTCTCCAATGCAATGCATTCGAAGATTAGATGTGATGCAGTTTCATCACCGTCATCACAGATCCTACATTTAGGGTCCTCTTCTGTTATTCCCATTGTTCAAATGTTCAAATGTTTGTTAAGCTTACGGGACTTAACTACGCGGTCATCAGTCCCTAAACTTACAAACTACTTATCAACTAGCTTATCCTAAGGACGGCACAAATATCCATGCCCCAGGGGGATTCGAACCGCCGACCGTAGTGATTCGCATTGTATGTAGGTGTTTTTTGGAATTCCCATGGCCTGTCAGCAATCCAACCATGTGTCTAACCTTTCTCCTGTTCAGGCCCAGGATTGCAGAGCTTACCTCCGTACTTACTTAGGACTCTTATAAAACGATCAACGAAGGATCCGAACCAATAGACTGGAATGTTGCACAGGTCACTCCGATATTCAAGAAAGGCAATACGAGTATCCACTAATATAGGCCCGTATCACTGACGTCCCTTTGCGGCAGGGGTTTGGAACATACAGTCTGTTCAAACATTATGAGTTACATCGAAGAGAACGATCTATTGAACCATAGGAAACATGATACAGAATATATCGTTCTTGCGTAAGGTAACTAACTCTTTAATCACATGAAGTGATTAGTGCTATTGACATGGATATCAAATTGATATAGATCTCTAGATTTACAGAACGGATGTGACACTGTACCTCATAAGCGGCTTTCAATCAAATTATGCGCTTATGATTACACCGACTCAGTGATGTGATTGGATTCGTGATTTTCTGTCAGACAGGTTACAGTTCGTAGTTGCTGATGGAAAGGCATCGGTTAAAATAGAAGTGATATCTGGATTTTCCCAGTGTAATGTTATAGGTCCTATATTTAGATAAAATTTGCTACGGAATGTGGCAATTGGCCCTAATGGTTGGTTGGTTGGTTGGTTGGTTTAGAAAAGAAGGGACAAATATTAAGGTTCATCGCTCCTTTGTTACAGGATTATATGTATCTCAACAAAACCATAAATAAAACATAGCAGCAAGCTACGATTGGCAGGTAAGAGAACAGAAACAAGGATACAAGAGGATGTAGGAAAAGGAAAGAAAACAATATCGCAGATGGTCTTGTTGGTGGATCGCAAGTATCAAATGGGATGAGCCAGCCTCGTCGCAAGACCGCCAACCTAGAAGATTACGCTGGAGTCAAAATAACACAAACCACAAGATACAAATTATTAAAAAGCCGGTAGGAGAGTATACAATTGCAGCAAGAGTGAAGTAAGCCATAGCATCCATCCTTATATGGTGAAACAGAAACCCCTTTCGCGGATAAAGCTCAAAACTGAATCAGCCGTTGAGGCTTTGTCAGCTAAAATGACGGGTAAAGTTGCAAGATTAAAAGTCTGCCTCAGGACGGCTAAATTGTGGTATGTTACTAAGTTGTGGGAGACTGTTACTCTCGACCTACATTGACACCCGGGGAACGTCCTCGCGACGAAGAAGGTTTCCATGTATCAGTCATCTATGGTCGAAGCGGAGCCGGCAGAGGACGACAGAATGCCTGCAAGTGTCCGCATGGAGAACCTCTACACATTTGTTGTCTCCTTTGCACCCCGAAGTTTATTTGGCGAAGTTGCGGAGCGCTGTTACTTTTCCGTATGTGGGATACATAATGGCGCTCCCTAATATGGCTGATAGTACTGATCGGAGGCCAGTTGCTGGCATGCCAATGTCCAGAGTCGGTTCCCAGGTAGCCTCTTCGGCTAGCCGGTAGGCAAGTTCATTTACCGATATTGCTACGTGTCCTCGTATCCACAAGAAGAATATCGACCGTCCACATTGTTCAAGGAGAAAAAGGGATTCGTAGATGGACAGTACCAAGGGATGCCGTGGGTAGCATTGGTCAAGGGTTTGTGGTAACTGCTCTGTAAGTCACAGCAGATGAGAAAGGTCTACCCAGTGCAGAAACGGATGTGATCAAGTGCGCGGAAGATAGCTACGAACTCTGCAGTGAAGATACTGTAGCCGTCTGGCAAGGAACGCATCTCGGTATGTCCTCCACGGACATAGCCGTGTCCAACACCACCATCAGCCAATGAGCCATCCGTGTAGTCCACTTTGGAGCGATGTGGTGCATCCAGAAAAGACAGAAGTTGTCGGAAAAGGGCCTCACTGTGAACTGAGTATTTTGGGCGTCACCATAACTCAAATCGAAATACTGGACGACGTATACCCCAAGGCGGCGTACGAGAGTGCAACCGGAAAAGAGATGTCAGGGGAAAAGAACGGAATGGAAACGAACTCTGATTGTAATCCCCGATCTCGGCCGCTGTTGACAGGTGTGGAGTGCCACAGTTGGGAAAAGGAGATGGTGGTTTGGGTGGTTAGGCAAACCGAAAACATTGTCAATGTAGCGTTGACGCCTGACCTGTAGTGGAAGAAATCCAGCCTCAAGGAGTAGACTGTTCACAGGGCTCGTTGTAAAAGCTTCTGTAGAGAGCCTAACTCCGCAGTGATGGATCAGGTCTAGGAGCCGCAATGCCAGACTCTCAGTCAATGCGAGACCGACGAGGGCTTTAGAGCTGCTGCAGTGTAGAACGATCTGCAACCCAGTGAAGGCATTAAGGTCCTGCCAGCACGTCTAGTTTAGCTGACGAATATGTGGAAGACATGTTACCCGGGCAGCCAGCGTTCTGCAATAAGCATACTAAAGGAACTAAAGGCAGAGATCGTGATCATGTACTCCAGAATTCGAATTAAGAACAGCTAGCAGCGAGCGTAAATTAGAAGTAGATATCCTTGGAGTTGACTGGAATACACTCTTTCAAATTCTGAAGTCAGCAGGGGTAAAATACAGGGAAAGGAGAGTTATTTACAACTTGTACAAAAGCCAGACCGCAGTTATTAGACTCGAAGGGCATGAAAGGGAAGCATTAGTTGGGAAGGGAGTAAGACAGGGTTGTAGCCTTTCTCCGATGTTATTCAATTTGTACAGCGTGCAGGCGGTGAAGGAAAGCAAGGAAAAATTTGGAATAGGGATTAAAGTTCAGGGGGAAGAAATAAAAACATTGCGTTTTGCTGATGACATTGTAATTCTGTCAGAGACAGCAAAGGACCTGGAAGAGCAGTTGAATGGAATGGACACTGTGTTGAAGAGAGCATATAAAATGAACATTAACAAGAGCAAAACAAAAGTAATGGAATGCGGTCTTAGAAAATCAGGCGATGCTGAAGGAATTAGATTAGGTAACGTAACAATGAAGGTGTTAGATGCGTTTTGTTACTTGGGTAGTAAAATAACATGCGATGGTCGCAGTACAGAGGATATAAAATGCAGAATGGCAATGGGAAGAAAAGCATTTTTGAAAAAGAGAAATTTGCTAACATCGAATATCAATTTAAGGGTAAGGAAGTCTTTTCTGAAGGCATTTGTGTGGAGTGTTGCCTTGTACGGGTGTGAAACATGGACGATAAGCAGTGCGGACAGGAAGAGAATAGAGGCTTTTGAAATGTGGTGCTACAGAAGAATGCTGAAGATTAGGTGGGTAGATTGCATATGTAACGAAGAGGTACTGAACAGAATTGGCGAGAAAAGGAATTTTTGGCATACCCTGACTAAAAGAAGGGATCGCTTGGTAGGACACATTCTTAGACATCGGGGAATCGTAAATTTAGCATTGGAGGGAAGTGTGTGGGGTAAAAATCGCAGAGGGAGACCAAGAGATGCGTATAGTAAGCAGATTCAAGTGGATGTGGGTTGCCGTTCTCATGAGGAGATGAAAAGGCTTGCTCAGGATAGAGTAGGGTGGAGAGCTGCATCAAACCAGTCTCCGGACTGAAGACCATAACAACAACAACAACAACATCCTTGGAGTATTAAAGCAAGTTTCCCGGCCCATATTGTATATAATTTAGGTTCCTTACGGAGTATTCTGATGCAATAGCTTCAAACCTATCGAATAAAACCTGTTACTCAGCGAAATTTCCGTATCTTAAGACTGGAAAATTGTACAGCTAACTCCGATACTCAAGAAAGGCAATAGGAATCTGCAAACTTACAGGCCCGTATAATCGACGTCGTTTTGCAACAGGATTTTAGAACATACACTTTCCTCAAACATCATAAACTGCTTCGAAGAGAACGGATTCAGAAAGTTCATTCTTACAAAATACAGCTAGCTCTTTAGTCACATCAACTGATGAGTACTATCGACAGTCTCAAATAGATTTCATATTTCTAGATTTCCCGAAGGTTTCTATCAGTGTACCTCATAAGCGGCTTCTAATAAAATTGCGTGCTTATGGAATATCGTCACATTTGAGCGATTGCATTCACGATATCCATTCAGAAAGGACAAATTACGTAGAAACTGTCATCGACTGGCGTTCCTGGGAGAAGTGTTATAGAGTTTCTACTGTCGCATGTCTTTATTAACGATTTAGGAAACGATCGAAACAGCTGTCCTAGACTGTTCGAGAATAATGCTCCGTTTATCCGTAAGTAAAGTCACCAGAAGATCAAAGAGCAACTGCAAAACGATTTAGAAAACATATATGCTCGGTGCGAAAATTGTAAACTGACTTTAAACAATGAGACATGTGAAGTAATCTGTTGTTGTTGTGGTCTTCAGTCCGCAGACTGGTTTGATGCAGCTCTCCACGCTACCCTGTCCTGTGCAAGTCTCTTCATCTGAGAATATGTTCGGCAACCTACATCCTTTTGAATCTGCTGACTGTATTCGTCCCTCGGTCTCCCTCTACGATTTTTACCCCACACACTTCCCTCCAACGCTAAATTCACAATTCCTTGATGTCTAAGGATGTTTTCTACCAAGCGATCCCTTCTTTTAGTCAACGTACGCCACAAATTCCTTTTCTCCCCAATTCTGTTCAGTACCTCTTCATTAGCTACGCGATCAACCCACCTTATCTTCAGCATTCTTCTATAGCACGACATTTCAAAAAACTCTATCCTCTTCCTGTCCGCACTGTTTATCGCCTATGTTTCACTACTATACAAGGCAACAGTCCACACAAATGCCTTCGGCAATGACTTTCTTACACGTAAATTAATATTCGATGTTAACAAAATTCTCTTTTTCAAAAACGTTTTTCTTCCCATTGACATTCTGCATTTTATATCCTCTGTACTGCGACCATCATGTGTTATTTTACTGCCCAAGTAACAAAACTCGTCTACCACATTTATTGTTTCGTTATCTAATCTAATTTCATCAACATCGTCCGTTTTGCTTAGACTGCACTCTATTACCCTTGTTTTGCTCTTGTTAATGTTCATTTTATACGCACCTTTCAACACTCTGTCCATTCCGTCCAACTGCTCTTTCAGGTCTTTTGCTGTCTCTGACAGAATTATAGTGTCATCGGGAAAACACAATGTTTTTATTTCTTCACCCTGAACTTTAATTCCTTCTCGTATAACAGTACGCATCAAATTTCTTGGACAGTCAGATTACAAGTGCTCATGAGGCACTTGTAGAAGGCTACAGAACTTTCTAAGTGAGGGGTGGGCAGGCTCTGCTGCAAGTCAGTTGTGACAAATGCTGCTGTTATCACTTAAAGCCCTTTCCTTGTCTTCGGTTTACATCTGCGATGGCATGTCTGCCAGTTGTTTTGTAAAGTGTCTGTTCAGTCTGAAGCTCCAACTTTTATTGTTACGAAGCATGAAAAATCTTGATATATAATTTATCTCAAGTATGATAGGAGTCCTGGTTCCCTGATATGAATGAAAAATATAATGAAAATTTTCTGGTAGATCGTTAAACTTACAGGCTGATCTGACTCGCCAAGCATGCTCTCTGTACTTTTATCTACATTCACTCACTTCTTTTCATTGCTTGATTTGCACTTGTTTTCCACTAACTGTGTTTCTCCTTTCTGTTTACTTTTAGCTTGTGCGTTTTTCCGTTGATACTTAGCCTCATCTTTCTATGTATTGCTGATGTTGTTACTTCTTCATATCTTACATTATAGCCTGCAGATGTAAATGTTATTTGAGCATCAGATTTGTCGTTTCTGCGCTCCAAATTCTTCGGAATTCCTGTTACAGTATCACTATGTGTTGGACAATAGGAATTGCACTATTGCTTATACGTAGGCTCTGCATCAGAGTCATCAGAATCTAATAAAATATTCAAGTTGGCAGTGACAATGATGGAGCTAAACTTGAATCTAACGAAGAAAATTAAGTATGTCAATGCAAATTAAGACTGTCAAAACGTATGTGAACATTTCAGACATACTGATTCGCCAGTGGATAACTGAAATAGATTCCATTACACCTTATCTCTTGAATTGACGTAGTTTTGTTGTCCTTTCGGCATAAAAAAATGATTATGGGAGCCCTTTCATCTGTCATAATCATTCTTTCTACAGTTACAGTACTGAAGAATAAGTTATTGTATTTATTCAAGTCAAAGTAATATGATGAACACATTGACGACGAATTCACTAATAGCAGGTCTTGAATTGCACTGAACTCCTCCCTCACCAAGTAATAATGCAGTGACAACAATGCCGTACAATCCTATGGTTCCTCGATTCTCGTGACTAGAGAATACGAAATCGAAGCCAACAATGACACCAATGAACTGTAAAACAATAAATGTCGTGGGCAACAAGAACAATTCGCTGGGGATCACTGTTAACTCAGATTGTGCAGAAGGGTATGTGTCACATATAAAGATTAGATTAGATTCATACTTCTTCCATAGATCAAATATACGACATTTCGTAATGATGTGGAACATGTCAGTTTAGAAAATGTTGCCTATTCATGACAATCAACATTTTAAGGCCTTTTTTTTTTTTTTTGTTTTTTTTTTTTTTTTTTTTTTTTTTGTTACATGTTTGTAAACCTATTGGACCAAACTGCTATGGTCATCAGTCCCTGGACATACAAACTACTGAAACTAACTTACACTGAGGACAACACACACATCCATGCCAGAAGGAGGACTCGAAACTCTGGCGAGAGCGGCCGCCCAGCCGGCAGCATGATCCCTTATTACACCGCGTGGCTGCTCCCGCGCGACTGTAAACATTCACCTTTATGCCTATATTAGAAAAGGAATAGAAAGGGTAGTTCAAGTCAGTTGTATCCTTCTACCAAAAATACATTTATATCTATGAGTGTTAAGGAATTCTAAATATTTAAACATTTCGACAGTTCAGGGCACTGAAATAAATCCAATGGCAAAGATGAAAATTTGTGCTGGACCGGGATTCGAACCTAGATTTCCCGCTATGATCCGGCGGTCGCCTTAACCAGTTGGGCCATCCAAGCACACTGCGCTTCCAACCCAAACTCTCACTTTGTAGCTCACTACGATTGTAGTGTCCGCTGCCCATTTGATTCCTCTTGCTCGCAGCCTACTCTGGATTCCCGCAAGGGATCCAGCGTATTAATGCGTCCGCATTGAAATTGTCATTTTCTGTTGGGGTAGATATACAATTACTTGTATGGTGTCTGTTCTTTTCGGACATGAGTTAACCTCAAACGCACAAAAGATTCTTGGCTACGGTATTCGAAATTGAGTTCCGCTGTTTTCCTCAAATAAGATTGTTACTGTCCCCTGTAGGGAAGTGGTATTATCTCACGGTTACACATTTCTGGACTTACGCCGTTCTGCTCGAAGAAGAGCGAATTATGTTGTTTTAGATGTGGGTGGACTGAAGACATGATGTTCACTATGTCCTGCTTCGAAAGAGAAAAATGAGTAAATGTTTCGTTACCTTTTGCAGTCTCTCTCTCATAAGCCGGTTCTACGTAGGCGTGCCGCTTAATGCCTATGCCTAGACGCTCCCCCCTTCCTCTGCTCGGCCGCAGAGGCGTCCGCACAGCAGGTGCACGCCGCGAGCTGCAGCCCAGACTCACGTCACAGAGTAACATATTTGTCTGTGCTCACGTGCTTGACTGCGCGATAGCGCCGCAAACAAACCCATACATAACACGTCCCATATTCTGAGGTTCTGTACTAGATGAGCACATCAGTGCACCTAACGGTGGTGTTGCAGACAATAAATCGCTTCAAAGTACCACATTACCAGCACGCAAGCGATCTACAAACCACCTTGCATTTTCAAAATGGAACATTGTGATTACCAGACTATTTTGCCTCATACCCGCATGACCTGATTCTTCAGGCTTTTCCGGCCATCTGATTACATGTTTGAGGTGAAGGTATTTGGCCGGATAACGGCGTCGTTCTCACTCGATACTTCGTAGGCGCAACTTGTTACCTGCATCAGGTGCTCCTCTACTGAAACTGGTCCAGCACTTACACTGTGGCCTTCCACTTCCACGGTCGGTTCCAGCCGTTCTCTCTGCGGTTCGTACCCACTGGACGGGTCCGCAGCAGTTTCATTGACCCGTAAGTAAGACAATAAAATTAAATAGAACCTGTCAGTTTTCACGTGATCGTCTGTCTGTCTGGTTTGTACGCTGCAAGTGATCAGCGTGATTGCAACCACTCAGCCCTGTAAAATGTAAAGCTAATTGTTTTGACTGAATTAGCATAAGACTAAATAAGGCAACAAGTCAGCCTGTCAGTGACTGATAACGATATGCATGGCGCGCTAAGTATGTACGAGTCGCGTCCAGAAAGTAAGTTCCGTTTGGTAATAAAATGAAATTGTACACAGATACAGAAGAAATTTTTATTGCACAAAATTCTACAACTCTTAAACTACTTTTCCATATAACTGCCGAAATTTTGCAGGCATTTGTCATATCGTGGCACCAGGTTTTGTATACCTTCTTCATAGAAATCTGCCGCCTGTGTCTTCAACCAGTTAGGTTCAGTTTCTTTCAGCTTGTCGTCATTGATGAAGTGATGACCACCAAGGAAAGACTTGAGATGTCCTGGATCTTGTCATCAAACGCGTGAACCAGTTCTTCTGTAACCAAAGGTGGACGCCCACTTCGTTCTTCATCGTGCACATCACTACGCCCGCCATTGAACTGTGAGACCCATCTTCTCACCATCGAATCACTCATCGCATTTGGTCCGTAAACATCGCAAATTTGCCGATAAATTTCACTTGGTTTCACTTTCCTCGCATTCAGAAACCGAATCACCGATCTCATTTAATAGGTGGCGGGATTCTCAATCAACGCCGACATTTCAAACAAGCACAACAAAGCGTACGTAACTGACAGCGATCTCCAAATGGCGCACGTTCTTCTCCTTGACACATCGTCTACAGCGCATGTGCAGAACTGCAGTCGCAGCACTGCAGCGGAGATAAATTGAAACGGAACTTACTTTCTGGACGCGCCTCGTATTAATTACTCAAAGTACACTTCAACGTTTAACATGAGTGTGACTTTAATTATAAATGTGTGAAGGGGAGGCGTGGCAGACAACGTCTGGTAGTGACTGAAAACGACAGAAAGACATGTTCGGGTGTATCACAACGTGGAGCTGCATAAGTTGACAATCGTGTAATCGATCATTAAACAGAGTACAAACAAATGTTTAACATGAGTGTGACGTCAAACCTAATTGAATGTTCCGGTGGCGAGACAAAAAGTCGTTGTACAAGGATCAACGTGAGACATATCTGATTTCACTAACAAACAAATTATTGTGTTGTGATCAAGTTGTAGAATTGATTTTTATGTTTCGAGCGCTGTGCACAATTGATAAGGTAATTGGTTTCGTTTCACTAGTGAAATGGAAGTCCGAGAATAAATGAGTAGTTAAAAAACTATTTAAAAAATAAGATAAATTCATAAAGAAAAACATCGCATGTTGATAACACGAAAGCAATACCATAACCAATTTTGCATTAATCCACAGAATGTGTAGTTTCACAAAATAAAGAATAAAATTGGAATCATATATAATCACAAAATATCTTCGGTAATGCCACAGACCTACCTACACAGCCCTGACTGTAAGACTAGTAACTTGTAGCTATCCACTAATAACATTGAAAAATTATTATAAGAAAAATTAACCAAATCGGGGTACTAGAGAGAAACATAGTGACTGATTACAGTGAAAAGTGAACGAAATTACACATTTCACTTTATTATTCCTTCGTTCTTTACAATCTAACAATCAGTAGGTACAAAGAAAATAGGAACAAACAGAATTACATTATAACCACTAAACAGCGTACTTACATTTGACATTCGGAAGTATTAAACTTGCAATTTTGTACGTCTCTCCTCTCCCACAGACCACATCAGACTAGTGAATGACTCAGAACGACTGCCATCTGTCCGTAAAGATGAACTTACCGGCATCAAATAGCATATCTGAGCAAAGTTACAGGAATTCCTTTGCTGCCCAAGGCCTCACACTCCCATAAGGGACATTGTGGTGGTCAACTACGCGCCATTCGATATAACACATTTTCCTTCGACTTATATCACAAAATAACGTTCTATTTATATACGTTCGTACAAAATAGTAACATAATATACGATCAGAGAGTACTCAGTACCAGCCGCGGCGGATTATCCGTGCGCAATGGGGCGCCGTGCTACGGTGCGCGCGGCCGTTCGCCGTCGGGGGTTCGAGTCCCCCCTTGGGCATAGTTGTCTGTGTTGTCCTTAAGATAGTTTACCTTAGTTTAAGTAGTTTGCAAGCTACGGACTGATAACCACACAGTTGAGTCCGATAGATTTACAAACATTTGAAACAAACACTCAGTACCTCTGGAACTATTTTTAGGCACAATAAGCAATTTGCCGTAAGTGCTTGCTCACGACTAACTGCAGGTTATTATGTTAGCATGAGCGCGAACTATAGCATATAAGTGTTTGGTGCAACAAATATTTGTTGTGAAATGTATTTTGCAACCAGTTTTGAGTACGGTGTGTACGATGAGTCAGGTAAAACTGCAGTTTATGCGGCTCGCGCTCGCTAGGTTAAGGAACGGCAGACCAGCTAATCAGGAGTCGCGATGCCGAGGCCAATAGAAATTGTACTACGTAAACAAATAGAAGCGGTGTATGCAAAAGTGTTTCACGATCAGCAAGTTACAGTTGCAAAAAAAAAAAAAAAAAAAAAGAAAAAAAAAAAAAAAAAAAATCTTCAAATGTTTGTTAAGCTTATGGGACTTAACTACGGGGTCATCAGTCCCTAAACTTACAAACTACTTATGAACTAGGACGGCACAAATATCCATGCCCGAGGGGGGATTCGAACCCCCGACCGTAGTGGCCGTGGAGATCGTGACTGGAGCGCCTTAGTCCCCTCGGCCACCGCGGCCGGCGTTACAGTTGCTATGGATGTCACTTGATCACTGTTTCGAACAGATCATAAAATAATAACACATGCTAAAACTGCTCTATGGTTGACTGCTGTGGTGTATTAATAATAATAATAGGTCACTTATGACCGTAATACAATTATCTAAAAATCTCTTATAAATGGAAAATCAATTATAATCACAGAAATGCCGCTCCGAAATCCACGAATAAACTTCGAAATTCACGCCACATTTTTTCGTCATGGAACACTTAATCTTACTGGCCGGCATAAGTCTACTTCTGATTGACTGTTCTGCCGTTCCTTAACCCAGCGTGCGCGAGCCGCATAAACTGCAGTTTAACCGATGAGTCATGACTTAAAAAATGACAGTCAGGAACGCTTCAAATAGAGATCTATCCCTTCCAAAAATTTAACTTCTGTGACTATAAGTCGCTAATATTAAACGTAAATAAATCCTCTTACATTGAAAGGTATTATTCGTTCCTTTTCCGAATTTATTCGTGCAATTTAACACTGCACAGCTCTTCACTATCTTCGTTCATTTATACCGGAACGTGCAGATAAATAAATAGTATAGGTATGCATAAAAACTTTGGTGCTCGCTATGTGCCTGTACAAGCCCTAGCACACTTCATTTACGAGTTGCGTACCACCAGATTGGCGTCCAGCCGAAGGTTGAAGTTATCCCGTGCATGAGTGCTCTCGGTAAGTTTACAAGGTCTGTGATGGTCACAGCCGTAACACAAAATGCAATGCTACCACCCTTCATCATCTTCTGTTAGTCGCACCTGCTGGCGTGCAGGCGTTCCACTTTCGGTCCGACGCGGTTGAGTGAGTCGCGGTTGTCGCTGCTCTCGTCGACCGCCACACTTTGGAAGGTACGGAGACGGAAGCGAGGACTTGCAGACTGCGGCGTCACCGCGGAGCAGCTGCTGGTGCGGACCGCGGCTGGCAGCGGCGGCGACCTGGCGTCGCCAGTTGTCGTGGCCGGCGCTGACCCAAATGAACTCCGCCCACAGGCCCACTGGGTACCGACCGGCCGCCGTGTCATCCTCCGCCCGAGGGCGTCAACGGATGCGGAACGGAGTTCCATACATCATATAAACATTTCATAATGATGTGGAACGTGTCAGTTTAGTCTCTACATGACAATAGTTTAAGAATTTTTAATTTTCATTTGCTTTTATTTTTTTATTTTATCACCTTTTATTTATTTATTTAAGTTTTATCTAAAAATTCACCCAAACTGTAGAAGGACTAGCATTCAGAAATTCCTTTAATTTGTTTTTAAATACCAGTTGGCTATTCAAATTCAAATGTTTGTATAGTCTATGGGACGTAACTACGGGGTCATCAGTCCCTAAACTTACAAACTACTTATGAACTACTTACGAACTAGGACGGCACAAATATCCATGCCCGAGGGGGGATTCGAACCCCCGACCGTAGTGGGCGTGCAGACCGTGACTCGAGCGCCTTAGTCCCCTCGGCCACCGCGGCCGGCCCAGTTGGCTATCTGTCAGATTTTTGATGTTACTTGGTAAGTGTAAAATGTAAACTTTGACGGCCGGAATGGTCTAAATTACTAAAAATTTCCGGGCTATTATGCCGTGGTCTAGCGGATTCATTATGGAGCCCAACGTTTCGTAAGGAGGCGCTCTGACACTATTTTTTTTTTTTTTTTTTTTTTGTAGCTTTTTTGTGTGTGGGAAAAGGGACCACAAAAGGACAGGAAACTAAAGTGCCACCGCCACTTTGACCCTAATAAAAAAAGAACCTCAACCTCTTCAGGCGTTGGCGCCTAACTAAAATTACCCCTGGAAACTAACTATATAAGGGAACAGAAAGAAAGAAAAGGAATAGGAATGTGTAGGAGACAAAACAAATAAATTCTCTTTATTCACATTACTATGATTTTATTTCATTATTTTTATTTATTTATTTTTATTTAATAGATCTTGATGTTCGTTGTATATTTCAGAAGATCTCGGTTCCCTGCGGCTAGTAAGTTCAGTCACGGCTTCTCGTAGAATGTGCATTCCGTTTAACAGTTCAAGTAGGGCAGCAGTTCAAACATTTAAAATTCTTCTCTATTGACTGAACACATTCCAGCTGCGGGGAGGGTCGTTGAAGGTACTCCCAAGGAAGTTGGAAAAGTGTTGTCTGTATTTAGGATGTCGTACAACTCTGTAATGGCGATCCGTGAGATAAGTCCAAAAATCAAGTTTCGATTTTGCGTTGTGTCCAAAAAGATAGTGTATGGCATGTCCGCGAATCCAATTCACCGCATTGGTCTTAGCCTTTGGAAAATAGTCTCGGTCCGGAAATAAGAACGAAGGAGGAGTAACACTCTCTGGAATAGTTCTCGTGAGGAAAGCTGTAATACGGTGAATCAGTTGCCAAACGTCAGCAGCAGTACCGCAAACAAAACGATGTTCGTCAGTGTCAGCCACCCCACACCTGGGACAGAGAGGTGATTCGGCGAGGTGGATGCGATGAAGGCGAAATCTGCAAATATGCTTACGATTGACAGTAAGGTACCAGACCGACTGTACATCAGAATCAAGAAAAGAAGCAGATATAGAACGCCAGATGGAGCGCCAGTCAAAATGGGGAAATTTTTGTTCAATCGGGTTTGATGGTAGACTTCTTTGTAGAACATCGGAGACAGCTTTAGTTTTGCGTAAGTACGGGTTGGACAAGTTGAGGTGGAGATAGCTAAGCTCGAGAATAAAATATCTGATATAATGGAAAGGAACTGGAATAACCGACAGCATGACCGGAGCTGACAGTGAGGCCGGCGTATAAGTCGACAATAGAAGACCAGTAAGGCTCGTCGGGCAACGTGTCCATATCGTCATCTGGGAGCTAACAAAGAGGGCACGAGCTCTATCCGGTACGTGATACAGACCGAGCCCACCACGGTCGCGGGGAAGGGTGAGCGATTCATAATTAACTTTGAACAACAAACCATTGCTGACGAATGAGGCCATCGCTGCTAACATTCGATGGGCAATGGTAAGTGGAAAGGGGAAAACCTGTGCGACATGGGGAACGCGGGATGCGATATAGACATTGACATATCGAACTCGCTGAAGAATATCCAGGGATCTTAGCCGATGATCAATAAGACCAGCCCTCATTTGCTGAAGAAGGCGTCGGCAGCTGGAAGCGGCCGAACGCCGGAGATCAGCCGAAAAGTCAATGCCTAAACAACGGATGGTATCTTGGGTGACGAGGGGCGCAGTGCACCCAGCAGCGAAACCTGTGCCGATAAACATAGCGTGCGACTTACGGACATTGAGAAAGCTACCCGAAGTCTCGCCATATGTCGCGACCCACGACAAGGCTGCCCGGACTTCATCAACACCACGTATATAGATGACTAAATCGTCAGCATAGGCTGTACAACAGAATCGGTAGCCATCAATGGGTAACCCCATCAAACGTTGCCGAAGGCCACAAAGCAAGGGTTCCAAGGCGAAGGCATACAGGAGCGCCGAAAGCGGGCAACCCTGTCGTATAGAGCGACCAATTACGATCAGTGGGGTTAGTCTGCCATTGTAAAGGACTCTGGATGAAGTACCCCTCAGTAGGCGCATCACCACCGTAATTATCACGTCTGGGAATCCCATATGACGTAGGACAGTCGTAAGAAAGGAATGATCTACTCGATCAAAAGCCTGCCATCGAAGCAAGTGCACCAGAGAGGCGTTGTGCCCGTGCCAAGGCGATCATATCCCTGTATCGACATAAAGCGGTACGGATATTATTGTCTCCTCCCAAGGATGCTTGGTCTGACGACACGACAGATCCAGCAGCGCGTTTGAGTCGCGCGGCCAAAAGGCGAGTGAAGATCTTCATATCACTGTTAAGGAGTGTGATGGTGCGATAATCACTGATGCCGATACCGCCATGGGGCTTGTGCACAGGAACAATGATCCCTTCCGTAAAGGCATCTGGAATGCTCACCTCCGGAGACATCAGCTCTTGACAAATGGAAGTGAAGGTGGGTATAAGAAGATTGCAGAACGTACGATAAAATTCAAGCGGAAGACCGCCAAGTCCTGGGGAGCGATTAACGGATCCTGCCCATATCGAATTGAGGACTTCATCAGAAGTTACGTCCGCAACCAGTTCCATTGCCTCATCTCCTGGAACAGCACCGAAGGTGAGATGTAATACTTCCTCAATCAGCTCTGACGAATGTGGAACTTCTGCATAGAGCTGTTGGCAGTGAGTATAAAGCGCATGTCCGATGGTAGACTGTATAACGTATCGTCTCCCTTGCTTGTCCGTTAGGGTATAAATCAACTTCCTCCGTCGAAATCGTCGGTCCTTGAGTATATGGTACATCGATGGGTGTTCGTGAGGCATAATATCAGTACTACGAGATCGTACTACCTCTCCGACCAAATGCCTTCGCATGAGAATAGATATCTGGGCTTTAGCACGTTTCATCATTATCTGGCGCTCTGGGGAGATAGGCATCAATGAACAGTCCCGTAGGATCCTGCAGTAAAAGTCCATCGTGTTTTTTCTCCAATTTGCAACATCTTTACCATATCGCATCAGAGTTTTGCGGATAGCGGGTTTTGCACACTGGACCCACCAAGATATGGTTGACGGATACATTTGTAGGCGACGTTGACATGTGGTCCAAGTGTCTACTATTATCCGACGACATTCTGGCGAAGCAAGAAGTGCTACGTTCAATTTCCATAATCCTCTTCCGTGCCACACAGCCTGCCGACTGAGAACTACATCACAAAAATAAGCCTCATGATCGGAGAATGCAACAGGCCACATTTCTGCCTGTCGAGTTCCCCCTATTAGGGGTCGCGAGATGTAAATGCGATCCAGTCGGCTCGAGGAATGTGCGGTGTAATAGGTAAAACCCAGACGATCACCGTGGACATGGCGCCATGTGTCGATAAGTGATAGGCGATTGAGGATAGGTTCAAGAGCCGCACACGGTGTGCGGTGAGTGGTGTGGTAATTGGTCCTGAGGTCGCTGCGTAGAGTTGAAGTCACCACCTAGTACCATATCAGCATGTAGTCCTAAAAATAGTGGCGTAACCTCTTCTGCGAAGAAAGTATTTCGTTCCTGGCGATGGCTGGAACCTGATGGTGCATATACATTCACAATGCGTACACCAAAGAGTGTGAGAGCCATACCTCTGGCGTTGGGGAGGTACATAACATCTTCAGCTGGGAGACCGTCTCGAAGTATGATAGCCACACCACTACCGTTGTCCGAGGCATGTGAGATGTAAGTCGTGAACCCATATGGCGCGGAAAAATCGGCGACGTACACTTCCTGAAGGAGTGCGATGTCAATATCTGCACCATAAATCATATCGCGGAGTAGCTCCAGTTTGTGTTGGGCACGAATGGTGGCGACGTTAATCGTGGCAATACGATAATGCTGACAAGGTGTTCTGGATGGTACGGGACGGGCTTCGCCTACTGCAGACACGCGTCGCTGACCATCTGGGATTTCTGAAGCAGTGGCCATTACAGGGAATGTTCAGTGGCAGGCGCAGCTGACGGGGATGCCCCATCAGCAGCACCATCCACTCCCATCGTCTCTATCTCTGTATCTTCAGCCCAGGATGCAGAGGCGGTGGAAAGACAGCTGCCATATGCATCGGCCGGTTGATGACAGGGGTCTCTCATCGCCTCGGAGTGATGTACGTCATCAGCCACCTGTGCTGGAGTCAGCGGCTGTACGGACGAGGGAACGTACATGGAAAGCGCCTGGGGCGCACCATCTGCATCAGACACTTTTCCATCGGTCAGCTGCTCGATGTCTTCCTCGTCAGCATTTCTGGTATCCATTCTAAAAGGAGAATCATCAGAAGAAGTGCGGCTGCGTTTCTTCCTCTTCCTTGGCGATCGTTGTTTACGAACGTGTTGTTCAGAATCCGACGGTGGGCGGCTGTCATCAGTCACCGGACCAGCCTCTAGGAAGACAGAGGTAGGCACAACTCCCGGATCAAATTGCATCGGAGCCACAGGAGCGTCCACTGTACTCGGAAGAGTCGACTGTGCAAGATCTGACATTGGCGGCGTTGAGGAAGGTTTCTCTTCGGTATCTGCCGTATCCCGTGTGGATGTCGGGGACAGATCAGAAATTACTTGAGAAGTAGCACCCGCATCATGGACGACTTTGGCATATGTGACAGGGAGTGGTGTGGTCACAGCTGGGGATACTTCTTCTCCGATCGGCGTCTGTACAATGCCCCGTTGCATGCATTCTGATCTGACGTGGCCTTCCTGGCCGCAGCCTGAACAAGTTCGGGGTTGACCATCGTACATAATTATGGCTCGCACTCCACCAATTGTTAAGTACGACGGCACATGTTTCTTTAATTCAATTTTTACCTGTCGCACACCATTGAAAACACGGTATGTGCTGAAGGTTTGCCATTTTTCTTCTAGGTGACCGATAACTTTACCGTATGGTTCGAAAGCCGAGACGACGACTTCCTGTGGGAGTTCAAAAGGAAGTTCAAATACTCGAATAGTACGAAGACCGTACTCTGCAAGTTCGAGCGACACCTCTCCTCCGTGTCCATCAGAATATTTGAACTTAAGACCATTGGCATGTCTGCGAATAACGTCCTGACACACCTCGGCATTCGTCATTTTAATATAAACGACACTGCTCGTGATCGAAAAGTGGATACCAACAACATCAAGAGGATCTAAACGAATACCTTCACGTATGAACGTTTCATCTTCATGAGCACGGGGTCGCACGTGATCGGCAAGAAAGGAAACTGTAAGGGTCGCTCGGCGATATGATGCGCCATGTTGTTCGCGGAAGACGGACACAAGACTTAATACGCTACGGCGCGACGCGACGCGGAAGTAAACAAACACGAGCTAGCGGAGCAACTCGGCAAGCCGAGCCGACCCGCTCACGACCACGGCTAAACGCCGACTGACACTATAGCTGTGAAGCCAAGGGCAGCCATCGTGATCCGACCAAAACACTGCTGTATTTACCTTGTTTGCGTATGCTTGTTGCTCGTTTTGGAAGGACATTTTCAAGGGGGATCGTGGCACTTTTGAATGTCCGATGCAGACCCTGGCTCTCTACCAACTGAAGCCAAACTCCGTTTACTAGAGCTCGTGCGCAGAGGTGTGACGTCAGATGTTTTTGACATGCGCGCGCAATTCGTCGTTGCCGATTGCCGCCGTCCGTTAATATCGTCCCATGGTGGAAGACTGTTACATTTCTTCTTCAAAACCGGAATCCAGATTTCATTTAGTTTCACGCCCTCCTCCATCCTATTCAAATTATTGGAGTGTTTTACAATTTCTGTAGCCTCCCTGTACAGTCTTTCGTGGTTTCCATTTGTGGCTGCTAAAGCCTGAGTCTTATCAAATTGAATAAGGTGGACCCCTGGTTGATAAACATATTCAGCAACAGCTGATCTGTCAATCTTTCCCCTTCTACAGTTCCCCTTGTGCTCATCTAGTCTTTTTTTGACTGTTCTTTTTGTGGTACCCACGTATTCGTCTCAACGGCTACATGGAATCCTATAAATTCCTGCTTTTTCCAGAGGTTTGCGAGCATCCTCTGCCGATTTCTGGTGATCCTGTATCTTCCGGGTAGGTTTGTAAATAACGGCAACATTCCGTTACGTCAAAATTTTACCGATGCGGTCGATGACGTCCTTAATAAAAGGCAGGAAAACATTTTTACTTGGTAAGTGACCGAAGACTTTTGTGGCAGCATAATTCACCCCTTTCTGCGCCAAAGTTAGATTTAACCTCGAATGTGAATATCACCCTTTCTCCTAGTCTTACAGCTATGCACACTGCTATTAGTTTTGAATGGGGTCGGATTGTTAATAACAAATTTCATAAATCAATATGTAAATTGTGAAGCTACAGTAAAGATCCCTAGAACCTTAAATAAATGTTTGCAGGATGATCTTAGGTGGCCTCAAGCAATTTATTCTGATTACATGCTTTTGTGCCATGAATACTTTTTTTACTCAATGTTGAATTGCCCCAGAATATGATCCCATATAAAAGCAGTGAATGAAAATAGGTATAGTAAGCTAATTTACTGAGATGTATATCACCAAATAATGCAATGACTCTGATAGCATAAGTAGCTGAACTCAAACGTTTCAGCAGAACTTCAATATGTTTCTTCCAATTCAGTCCTCCATCAATGCAAACACCTAAAATTTTTAAATATTCTACCTTAGCTAAAGACTTATGTTGAAAGTCTAAATTTATTAATGGTGTCATGCCATTTATTGCATGAAACTGTATATACTGCCTTTTATCAAATTTCATGAGAATCCATTTATAGATAACCACTTAATAATTTTCTGGAAGACATCATTTACAATTTCATCAGTTAATTCCTGTTTGTCAGGCGTCATACCTATACTTGTATCGTCAGCCAAAAAGAACTAGCTTATCATCTTCGTGAATATTGAATGACAAGTCATTAATACATATTAAGAACAGTAAAGGACCCAAGACCGGACCTTGTTAACACTAGAAGTACTACGTGCGTCATTTTTTACCCATATGGGTGTTTCGATAGCCCCACCCGCCACCATATTCTTCGTAGGACCAACCCCTCTAGTGACTTTTAATCATTTATTGAGCTGTATAACTCACCAAAATTTGATCCCTCTAGGCCACCTTAAAGTATGAAAAATTTATCTGTTGCACTAGTAGTACAGTGTGGGTAATTTTTGATCCATACACAGTTTAACACACTCTAATATCAGCAACGCCAGTTTTTGGACAGGAAATAATTTCTGGGCGTGTCTCGACGTTATTCATGAGATGTTGGAGTATGTTATGACACTTCTGGCCAAAAATAACGAGAAATACGGAGAATTCGGAGGTCGGGTGAAGCTCTATATCTGTGCGACTTTCGGTTTTCTGTGGACAGGCACCATGCAACTGGCAGCGGGAAGTCAGCATGGAGGTAAGAATCAACGGAGGTGCTCTGACGCCACAGCTGTGAAGCCAAGGTCCAAAACACTGCTGTATTTGCCTTGTTTGCGTATGCTTGCAACTCGTTTGCTAGGATTTTGCACTGTTATGATGACTTGTGTGTTGTTTGTGTGTACGAATCGTACTGACTGTGACGCGAAATCGAAGGAAATACCAATTCATGTGTTAATTGCCTCGCTAACGTGTGGTTATACCACTTTTATTGTGAATGAACCTATATAACATCTTTACTTGTAACGTAGCGTATTTTTCTTTTATGATTTTCGATTTCCTGAGGATGAAAGTTATTTCCTCCACTTAACAAAAAAATGTTCAAATGTTTGTAAAACTTATGGGACTTAACTACGGGGTCATCAGTCCCTAAACTTACAAACTACTGATGAACTACTTACGAACTAGGACGGCACAAATATCCATGCCCGAGGGGGGATTCGAACCCCCGACCGTAGTGGCCGTGCAGACCGTGACTGAAGCGCCTCAGTCTCCTCGGCCACCGCGGCCGGCTCCACTTAACATATTATTTACGAATGAATAACAAATAAAATACAAATTAGATTTTTGTTAAGACAATGATTTAGAAAGCAAAACCTTGAATATTAATGAAACTTACTACACAAAGAAAAGATATCGTCACTGTGCTCGCAAATCTAGCGTTGGTTCACTCATTCGACTTATTTTATTTGACGATTGTCAGATTAGCTAAAGAAAGAACCCACGTTTGTAATTCTTAATATTGTAGTAACAACTATTTTTAAACATAATAAACTCGACATTTTTTCGTTTTTCAAGATTTTATTTTAAACAAAAACTTGAAACAACCAATTTGTGGACGTTACATGCGTATGTGATGCAATTAGCGACTGTAAATACAGACACAGCTATAACACACTGTCAGTGTTTTGGTCGGAGTGTCATGGCAGCCATGGCTTCAAAGCGTAGTACGGCTGGGATATGTAGTGCCTTACAGTAGTGGCATGTCAAATATTGGTCAAACAATCAGGACTGTGGAAGACCGGTGTATTGAACGGAACGTTACACACGCTTACAACAGCCAAACAAATCCGCTGTTGCAGAACAGTGAATTGGCACCGGTCATCGTATGGAATACACCAACACAGAGATTCTGGCATGCACTTTCACATATTGTGATAGTGTTATTAAGGAAGCCGTTGAAATTAAACTAACAAGCGACCTTATAAACAGAGATGATGGTTTTTGTTTAAATTCTGTTTGGAATCCGGCACTGCCTCTCGTCAAAAAACAGAGGGACAAAATTAATGCTGCCTCCTGTTGATTAATAGTCAGTACCGATATGCTTCATGTTTGGTCATCTTTCGTTATGTTGACGCTGTAGTGACTTGTACTGTGTGTGTTATCTTCCTTGTTTACCCTTTGCAAACCGAGGTATTAAATTCGCTTGCACCTTGCTTTCTTGACTGCAGTTGTGCCTTGAGAATGGCAGGGCGTTTACCCTCTCGAAATATCGGCGGTTGTCGAAGACGTCACCCGACAGCATACTCATAAGTTGTTTGAGTAATCTGAAACTACTCGGCTACCGCGGCCGGCGCAGAGAGATCGCGACCTGGTAGACAAGGCGAGGATTGTTTCAGGAGCAAGCAGAAAACCTGTAAGGCCAACTGTTTGGTGCAGGCATCGCAGATAAAAGTTATTGCACATTTATTCGTGATCTTCTACTATTCCTAACTTCAAACACGTGTATCTCCGACCAGGTTCTTTTTTTATTTTATTTTATTTCTTTTTAAGTTAGCCGGAAACAGGGAAAAGTAGGGTAAGATGACGAGGAGTCTAAGATGACGAATAATTAATTTAATTCAGCAATTGAAAGCCTTGCATTGCTAGGGATTGGCACTCTATGTGTAGTACAATATGTATTAAAGCCCACCGTCATCATTCAGCACTGACACACTATGATTTATGTTACCGTACATGTTGGTTTTATTATTTCAGTGCACGGAAATAGCATCTGGAACATAAGTGGTAAATTTTTCCAAACTGGTTGCAGCTTTTTCGTAATCAATAAACTTAGTAGTTTCTTTAATTTACATATTCAGCTCCAAAGAGAATTTATTGAAATGTGGTTCTTAGGTTTAAATTATGAATGGCCTTTTCGGGTAAGTTGACGAATTTACTGGGCGAACAAAATGACGACTCGTCATCTTTCCCAAAGAATTCGTAAGTCATATTAATGAGATGTTCATACTACCTTTCAATATTGAGCGTCTGTAACAAGTGTAAATGAAGTATGAACAGGCAGAAAATGGCCACAGGAATCGATGACTATTGTGCAAGATGTACAGAATGGTACAGTTCTGTGAGCAACTTTGAAGAGGAAGCAGAGGAAAAAATTGTCCTTACTACACATCACAAACAGAAGCCAAACTGAAGAAAAGAGGAAGAAAAAAAAAAACAAATGTGATGAGGCACTCCTTAATTCCTCGATATATGTCAACTACACTGAAGACGACGACGATGATTATGTTCATTACAGAAGAACTTTGTAAAGTAAGCAATAACTGTGGTAAATTAGGAACTTTGTATGGTTGTTTCTGCTGACGTAAATATGCCCATGCTGCTTGTACCGAAATCAATGCAGCAGATACGAAACTTAAAGGAAATTATGACACTTCCGTGATTAAAACGATTTTTTTATGTTTATCCAATTGCGTTTTCCTTCGTCTACATGTTCAAATGTCTGTAGAGCTTATGGGACTTAACTACGGGGTCATCAATACCTAAACTTAAAAACTACTTATGAAGTATCTAATACTAAGGACGGCACAAATATCCATGCCCGAGCGGGGATTCGAACCCCCGACCGTAGTGGCCGTGCAGACCGTGACTGGCGCGTCGCAGATCGCTTCGCCACCGCGGCCAGCCTTTCGTCTAATTACCCCCGACATTCTTCATCTTACCCCTATACGAGGGCACGATGACGAGTTTGACATCATTTGAAAAAAGTTAAAGTAAACTCCAAAAATGTTACATTTAGAAGACTACCAAATCGGTAACTGGAAACATAACTTTAATGGCTTCTCTGAAGTATTTGTGTAGGCGTCAGGTCTAAAATGAAAATTCTTAAGTTTAATGTCGTCCTCTTACCCTCCTTTCCCTACCTTAGTCAATTTCCAAGAGATTCACTTGATGATGTAAACAATACATTGTCTATGGAAGTTCGTAGTTTTCTTTTCTATTGCGTTGCTCATATGTTATTAACAATTGCCTGATGGGTTTGTAGTCAAGCTTTTCACATTGAGGTTTTGAAGTATGCCATGTGACCTAAAGGCTATATATCTGAGAATTTCCACATGCTTCTATGTTGCTGTTGTTGTTTTCAGTTCTGAGACTGGTTTGATGCAGCTCTCCACCCTAATCTAACCTGAGCAACCCTCTTAATCTCCTCATAAGAATGGCAACCTACATCGATTTGAATCTGGTTACAGTACTCATCTCGTGGTCTCCCTCTGCGATTTTTACCCCATACACTTCTCTCCAAAGCTTAATTCACGATTCCTTGATGTCTTAAGAATGTGTCGTACCAATCGATCCCTTCTTTTAGTCAAGGTATGCCAGAAATTCCTTTTCTCCCCAATTCTGATCAGTGCCACCAAATTAGTTACGCGATTTACCCACCTAATCTTCTGCATTCTTCTGTAACGCAATATTTCAAAAGTCTCTATTCTCTTCTTGTGCGCACTTTTATCGTCCATGTTTCACTCCCATATAAGGCAATACTTCACACAAATGCATTCAGAAACGACTTCCTTACGATTAAATTATTATTCGATGTTAACAAATTTCTCTTTTTCAAAAACGCTTTTCTTCCCATTTCCATTCTGCATGTTATATCCTCTGTACTGCGACCATCGTGTGTTATTTTGCTGCCCAAGTAACAAAGCTAATCAATCACCTTTATTGTTTCGTTACCTAATTCAGTTACTTCAGCATCGCCTGATTTTCTTAGACTGCACTCCATTACCCTTGTTTTGCTCTTGTTAATGTTCATCTAATACGCCCCTTTCAACGCACTGTCCATTCCGTTCAACTGCTCTTCCAGGTCCTTTGCTGTCTCCGTCAAAATTACAATGTCATCGGCAAAACGCAACGTTTTTATTTATTCATTGTGAACTTTAATTCCTTCTCCAAATTTCTCCTTGCTTTCATTTATAACTCGTGTGCAAAATGAATAGCATTGGAGAAAGGCTACAACTATGTATTACTACCTTCCTAACCTCTGCATCCTTTTCATGCCCTTCAACTCTGACAACTGCTGTCTGGTTTTTGGCCGCGGTGGCAGAGGGGACTGAGGCGCTCCAGTCACGGTCTTTACAGCCACTACGGTCGGGGATTCGAATCCCCCCTCGGGCATGGATATTTGTGCCGTCCTTAGTGTTAGTTAGTTCGTAAGTAGTTTGTAAGTTTAGGGACTGATGACCCCGTAGTTAAGTCCCATAAGCTATACAAACGTTTGAACATTTTTTTGTCTGGTTTTTGTACAAGTTATAAATAGCCTTCCGGTCACTATATTTTACTCCTGTTGATATCCGAATTTGAAAGAGTCTATTCCAATCAACATTGTCAAAAACTTTCTTTTTCAAATTTACAAAAGCTAGAAATTTAGGTTTACCTTTTCTTAAGATATCTTCTAAGATAAGCCTTAAAGTGAGAATTGCCTCCCGTGTTCCTACATTTCTCCTGAATCCAGAATTATCTTCCCCGATGTCGGCTTCAACCAGCTTCTCCATCTGCCTGTAAACAATTCGTGTTAAAATTTTGCAACCATGTCTTATTAAACTGATGGTTCTATAATTTTCACATATGTCTGCTCTCTTTCGAGTGGGGATTATAACATTTTTCTTAAAGTCTGAGGCTACTTCACCTGTCTCATACATCTTACACACCAGGTGAAACAGTTTTGTCATTCTTGGCTCTCCCAGAGACTTCAGTAGTTCTGAGTGAATGTCATCCACTCCGGGGGTTTTAGGTCTTCAAGTGCTCTGTCAAATTCTTCCATCAGTATAGTATCTCCTATTTCATCTTTATCTACGTCCCCTTCCTACAATAAGATCATTTCCTTTGTAGAGTCCCTCTATATATTCTTTCCACCTTTCAGCTTTCCCTTCTTTCATCTTGGGGTTTGAAAGCTCTTCAATTACCGTGTTCGCTTACAAATAAATTTGCTGTACAGGTTTTGTCCGCCTTGAGCAAACACAAATGTTTTTTAATTTTTCCCAGACATGTTTCGCTGGCGTTGCAGCATCACCAGTGGGATGTTTATTATCTGTCAAATTAACAGTAGAATGATTATTACTTTTTACATTAACAGTGAAAACTACAGATAATTGTGAGACTACTATACATAGTTTATTATTTTCATAGGTATGCTAGGCCTACCTTAATACTACATGTTGTTATGTTTGTGGTTTTTCCACTCACAAACTGTCTCTGATAGGTTTTGACAGTTTGTCATCTGCAAACCAAAACGTGTGTATTTAATGAGGTGAATAGTTCAATTGTAAATATCGGGATTTTTACGAAAATACTGGGCGTAGTTTTTGTGTTTTGGTTTGATTTTATTGTAGCTACTGCTTCTATAACAAAATGTCTAAGTGTTTATAACAAGTTTTTGTCACTTACTTTGGTGTATATCCGCTGTTTTACGTGTTGTGGACAGGCACTGTGTCACTTTCACTTTCACTCAATGTTTATGTTATGAAGACAAGATGGTGGGCAGTTGAATTCTGGGAGTAGTGTTAGGAACAGCTGACTGTGGTGGGGGCGGGAGTTTTGAATCATGTTGTTTTTGTTTCACATTTCACATTTCACATTTGACAACCAATTTTACTCACAGGAAGATGGACTTCCCATGGGGTCACCAGTCAGTGGACTCCTAGCAAACATTTTCCTCAACCACATCGAACACAAAATATTTGACACCATAGTAAAACCCAAACAGTACAAAATAATTTACTGGCACCGTTATGTAGATGACATCATATGCCTCCTGGATGAAACACCCAGTCGCATACAACAACTTCATAATGACATCAACAGTGTTCACCCAAAAATAAAATTCACTATAGAAACAGAAAATGACAAAAAGCTAAACTTCCTCGACCTCTCAATACACAGAGACAAAAATCAACACAAATTCTCCATATACAGAAAGCCCACCACCACAAGCACAGCCATACACAAACACTTAAACAATCCAATTACACAGAAACAAGCCGGATTCCAATACATGCTACACAGACTGCACAAAACCCCACTTAGTGATGAACAGTACAAAAATGAAATACAAACAATCAAACAAATAGCAACAGAGAATGGGTATGACACTAACATCATAGACAAATTAAACTACAAAATTAAAGCTAAGTTAAAAGGAACAACTAACACACAAAAACAAACAGACCAGAAACACAACACAACCACACAAAACATAAACCCACTCAACACTCATACCTCAAACACGCACACACAGGAACAAAAATCAAACATAACAACAAATAAATGGCACACTCTCACATATGACAACAAAGCAACACACAGAATAGGAAACATCCTCAAAAAACAAGGTTTGAAAGTAGCATACAGAACAGACAACTCAATACAAAGAAAACTAAAGACAACCAACACCAACACAGACAAACATAACACTTCTGGCATCTACCAGCTGACATGCCAGGATTGTAACTCAGTTTACATTGGACAGACTTGCAGAAATTTCAATACCGGATACACAGAACACAGAAGAGCACTAAAAAGCAATAGTCATTCCACATTTGCAGAGCACCTCATAAACATGAACCACAAGCCAACTGACATAAATACTGATCTAAAGATTCTGAAACATAGCAAAAGCCTCCCACAAAAATTAACAATCGAAGAGAACTACCATATACAGAAAGCCATAATAGAAAGAAAAGAAATAATAAACGAATACACAGCCCTCTGCAACGGAACCATATTTTCTGCTCTCAAAGAACTTACAGAAAACTTATAAACACACACACACACACACACACACACACACACACACACACACTAAAACAAAAACAACATGATTCAAAACTCCCGCCCCCACCACAGTCAGCTGTTCCTAACACTACTCCCAGAATTCAACTGCCCACCATCTTGTTTTCATAACATAAACATTGAGTGAAAGTGAAAGTGACACAGTGCCTGTCCACAACACGTAAAACAGCGGATATACACCAAAGTAAGTGACAAAAACTTGTTATAAACACTTAGACATTTTGTTATAGAAGCAGTAGCTACAATAAAATCAAACCAAAACACAAAAACTACGCCCAGTATTTTCGTAAAAATCCCGATATTTACAATTGAACTATTCACCTCATTAAATACACACGTTTTGGTTTGCAGATGACAAACTGTCAAAACCTATCAGAGACATTTTGTGAGTGGAAAAACCACAAACATAACAACATGTGGTATTAAGGTAGGCCTAGCATACCTATGAAAATAATAAACTATGTATAGTAGTCTCACAATTATCTGTAGTTTTCACTGTTAATGTAAAAAGTAATAATCATTCTACTGTTAATTTGACAGATAATAAACATCCCACTGATGATGCTGCAACGCCAGCGAAACATGTCTGGGAAAAATTAAAAAACATTTGTGTTTGCTCAAGGCGGACAAAACCTGTACAGCAAATTTCCCTTCTTTGCTGAGATTTGGTTTTCCATCTGAGTTCTTGATATTCGTAGAGCTGTTTTTCTTGTCCCCAAATTTCTATTTTATTTTCCCATATACAGTATCTACTTTTTCCCTAGTTATACATTCTTCAATGGACTTGTATTTGGCGTTTAGCCACTCCTGCTTAGCCATTTTGCACTTCCTGTCAATCTCATTTCTTAGCCGTCTGCACTCCATTTTTAGCTGTTTCATTTACTGCATTTTTATGTTTTCTCCTTTCATCAATTAAATTTAGTATTTCCTGTGATATCCAAGAATTTTTTTAGGTCTTACCTCGCTACCTATTTTGTTTTCTGCTGCGTTCACTATTTCATCTCTCAATGCTACCCATTCCTCTTCAGCTGTTTTATTCCCCCCCCCCTCCCCTTTACACCTAATTGTTGCCTAAAGCTGCCTCTGAAATTTTTAAGGACTTCACGTTTATTCGGGTCCCGTCTCCTTACTTGCCTACCTTTCTGCAGGTTTTTTTATTTATTTATTTATTTTTCATTTTCAGCTTACAATTCATGACCAATAAGATACGGTTAGAGTCAATATCTGCCCCAGCGTATGTCTTACAGTTAAAATCCTGGTTCCGAAATCTATGTCTTACCATTATAAAATCTATCTGGTACCTCTTCCACGTACATAACCTTCTTTCATGATTCTTAAACCAAATCTTTGTTATGATTAAATTATGTTCAGTGCATAATTCTACCAAGTGGCTCCCTCTTTAATTCTTTTTCCCAATCCATATCCCTTTCCTTCCTTTTCCTTCTACCAAATTCCACTCTCCCATCACAATTGTTATTCTCTCCCTTACTTCTCCGAATAATTTCCTTTACCTCCTCATATATTTCTTCGATCTCCTCATCAACGGCAGAGCTAGTTGGCATATAAACCTGTACTATTGCGATCGATGCTGGCTTCGTATCTATCTTGACTACGATAATGCGATCACTGTGTTGTTCATAGTAGTTTACCCGCATTCCTATTTTCTTATTCATTATCAGACCAACTCCTGTAACACACCAAACATATTTGTATTTATAATCCTGTACTCACCTGACCAGAAATCCTGTTTCTCTTTCCACCAAACTTAATTAATCCCATTATATCTAACTTCAAATTTTCTAGCCTTCCTGTCTAACATTCCACGCTCCTATCCACAGAATGCCAGTGTTGTCTTTCCTAATGACCACATCCTCCTGAGTAGTCCCCACCCGGAGATCCGAATGGGGGACTATTTTACCTCCGGAATATTTTACCCAAGAGGATGCCATCATCATATATTCATACAGTAGAGCTGTGTGTCCTCGGGAAAAGTAACCGCTGTAGTTTTTCCCCTTGCTTTTAGTCGTTCGCAGTAACTATGCGGGAAAGCCACATTAGCTGGCCGCGGTGGAGTAGCCGAGCGGTCTAAAGCGTCTCGCTGAGGAGCGCGCGTAGCTCGCCGTGGAGGTTCGAGTCCTCCCTGGGGCATGGGTGTGTGTCTTTGTCCTTAGGTTAGTTTACCTAGGTTTAAGTAGTTTGTAAGCTACGGATTGATGACCACGCAGTTTGGTCCGATAGATTTACAAACATTTGAACATTTTGAACACATTAGCTGATAATACAAGGCCATCTCAGCCAATCATCCAGACTGTTGCCCCTGTAACTACTGAAAAGGCTGCTGCCCCTCTTCAGGAACCACACGTTTGTCTGGCCTCTCCACAGATACCCCTCCGCTGTGGTTGCACCTACGGTACGGCTATCTGTATCGTTGAGGCACGCAAGCCACCGCACCTCGTCATTGTCTGTGGTTCATGGGGAAGTCATGCTTCTATAGTCGACGAAATCTGTTACGTGATATCTCTTCTTGATTCGAATTCTGAGATATTTACGTCGACTCCTTTGGCGACGGAATTTCAGGAATCTGTGTTTAATAACTCTACTTTAACAGCTCTGTCATCGTTATCATGACCATTACTATTTAATACTAAAAGTATTGATACTGTTTTGCCTCTAGTGTACACGTAGCCAGAGTCTGTTTGGATTTGCTGTCGAAATTGGAGGCTGAGTTTCGTTGAAATTCTAAACGTCTCACATTGAAGTCCGCACTAAATTTCAAACTTCTGTAAAATATCTCCAGTCTGGGATACTTTGCATTTGTTGAAATCTGACATGATTTCTTCTTTGCTTTTGCAACCTTGTTCTGAGTGTTTGCGGTACCAAGGGAGAGCCGCTTCGCCTTTGTTAATTTGCTTGAAATCTAATAATTATCGTCGATACTATTTCTTTGAATTTAAGCCACATTGATTCTACACTTACAATTCTAATTTGGAAGGAATGGGGACTCAGAAGGCAAACAAACGCAGGTTTAGTTGCCTGTGAGGTCGTTTATTAGTGATTTATAACAAAATGAAAGACAAAAAAAAAGAAGAAAGACGTAGACAAACAGAAAGCAGCTGATAATAGGATAACGAAAGATTATTTAGGTCTAGGACAACGTTTCACAAACTCTGTTAGCAGTGAAAATATGGCAATTAGCTGTACATTTTCGGAAGGAAATGACGACGTGCTTAACAATGCATTAAGGATGACGGCGGAAACGAAAAAAACAGACTTGATTAGCGAAGTAAACAAATTTGGCGAAAAACTTGAAACGTGAACAGCGACATAATTATGCTCCATAAAAACTGAGCTAAGGAATCACGACATAGTCTAAAACAGATTCATCAAGTAGAAGTAAGGAAACTGCAGAAATCAGACAATAGACTGATATTTTAAAAGCTACTGTACGTCATAACAGAAGCAAATCAAAGCTCATATTATAGAACGTAGGATCGAAGTCGTGAAATCAAATGTATCAGAAGAAATGGCGAAAAATTCAAAGAGTATCGAATGCTTGCAGAATAATATAGAAATAAAAAGTGTCAGCGACAAACAGATTTCTACTATTTATAGACAAGGAAGGAACGAAGATTAGTGTTTAACGCCCCGTCTACAACGTAGTCATTAGAGGCGGATGTTTACAGTAAATTTGTTCTAGTATAGAAAGCTGTTAATTATAACACATATGCATGAAAAAATTATGTCCTTGATTCAAGCTAAAAGTTGTTCAATTTCATGAAGGAGTGGCTACAACAAATTTAATGTGTAGCTATGGAGGAAGCGGGATAATTACACTGGTCACAACAATTAGGGTATCAGTTGAGATAACGAGGTTTTGAATCATTGTCATGGGCAGAATGAACTAAATGTTCAAATGTTTGTAGAGTCTATGGGACTTAACTACGTTATTTCGGTTAACAGCTCTGTAGGAAAAGAGGCTAAATGCAACTCAGGTGCACAACGCACCTTTCAGGCAGAAAGAAACACGACATCCAATGTCAACACAAACAGTCCGAAATCGTCTTCGGAAATGTGATCTTTATGTACGGAGACCTATAATCCTGTAAAAACCACAGCCTCGTTTAGCCCAGAGAAACTGGACGCAGAAACATCAGAATTGGAGTCGTAACGAATGTCGCTGGGTTCTGTTCAGAGATAAATCAAGATTTTGTTTTCAGCCGGATAGTCGCCGTTCCCTAATCTAGAGAGATTGTGGAAGTCGGAACAATCTTGCTTATGTGCAGGAAACATCGCCATTTGGTCCTCTATGTCGTTCAGAATGGCGCTTTGACTGCTCAGAGGTATAGAGATCTTTTGATATGCCCTACGTTGATGCCATAGGAAATGTGTTTCTTCTGGTGGACGATAACGCTCGTTCGTACCATGGAGCATGGACACCAAGCTTGAAACTGAGGTAATTGATGACATGGAGTGCCCAGCTTGTTCTCCGAACTTAAACCCGAATGAGCATGTCTGGGATGTACTTTGCAAACGCATTGCAGCCATACCAGCACCTCCCATAAAAGGTTCTAGAGCTGGTTTTTGCACTCAGGGAAGAATGGCACTCAAGACAGTTTATTATAGGTTAAGTTACCGTCTTTTGCGGCTGTAAATTAGTCTACTTGAGACCAGACGCGTTTCCCTTTATTTTAAAGCATATTTTATAATAATTGCTGTTGTAAATAGTTACAGAAACTGGCAACGTTATACAAAAAGCACATGAAGACGGTAACATAAAAAACTTTGACAACTGAAGATGCTTTAAAATAAAGCTAAACGTGTCTGGTCTAAACTAGGCTAATGTAAAGGAACAAAAGACGGTATCCTAACCTATATAAACTGCATAATTGCAACTGCGAAGAAGGAGGAAGAGAGAGAGAGAGAGAGAGAGAGAGAGAGAGAGAGAGAGAGAGAGAGAAAGCTTGAAAATAAAATAGCCCCATGGTGCATCATTGTAAGTTAACGCCATGTAAACCTCAAGTAAAGAGCCGAGACACCAAAATATCGTACCATATGGCACAAAAATTACAGTTGTAACCAATAACTGAATAAAATACATTACCATATATATTCTGTGTATGATATATCACCTGATCTCCCATTTGTTTTCACCTGTGTATAAAGACAACAGTAAGGATAAGATAATTAAAATGAAAAAAAGAATTTTGTGGGTTTCATCGTGTTTTGTGGGAAGGGTATACAAATAGGTCAGGTGGTGAGGGGTTAACGTGTGTGCTTCTAAGAATTACAGTGATGAAGACAAAAGTGGCGTTAAACATCTTACAGACTAAGAACTGAGGAGGGAACTGTATTAACGGTACAGTTAGCCCAATTTGTGGTTTGTACGAGAAGGTAAGGTAACTGTAATGCCTTCAGAAGGACATACTATTTATATGTCAAGAGGTGTGGTGAATACTAGATCTTCTAGCTATGTAGCATTTTTCTTTTACTTTCGTTTTCGAATGTTGCATATTTTTCTAAGCCTCATCTTCTGTCCAAAATGACATCTTGCTATCAGCCAATCTATTTTTCTTAGAATAATGATTATGAGAAAAACACTTTAGTTATTAGTCTTAGAACTACTTTTCCATGAGAGAATTTCTTATTATATATATATATATATATATATATATATATATATATATATATATATATATATATATCAGAGAGCGACCTTGTGGAAAACACTACTTAACACAGTCAAAGCACCTTATAGAATTTTTACTGATATGCACCAAATGTAATATTCTTAGTAGTATGTGCCTATTTTTACCAGATGTTAAGTCGAATAACCTACAAACGTCAGAAGCGAATCTCAGTATGACAATTTTATTGAAACTTGGTACACAATCAGTTGTTATGGTATAATTAATGTTTGAATTGATCTTATTGTAAGAATATAATTTCAGAATTTTTTTAAATTTTGTACTTGTTGCAGTTGATTATGAACGAAAGGTTTTATTCTCACAATAGAGAACCAGACAAGATACCAAGTACGACCTACTTTAATTTTTAAACTAGCACAGACAGCATTACTTTCAATCTACGTTCTGTCACAACATAGGTAACTGAAATTGGATAAATCTGATCAAATGAATTATGACTGATGGCCCAATTCCAGTGATTAGGTTACTAACTATGCCAGTTATAACGTCCACATACATCAATCAACCAAATTTCATTTGATTAAATAAGAGTCAAGGACATAGCCTACTTATTATTACAAATAAATTAATTTACTATGACCTCTATGCAATGGAACGATCAAAGTCTTTTGAGTGCAGTGTTCCATTCACACTATTCAGCTGAAGTTTTTCCCAACAAACTGAACAATATATTTAATGAACAATATGTTTAATAGTGTTGTTTTACTTTACCTGGGTTTGTCATGTATTACAAGATAATGTAATTTGAAGTGTCTCTGATTTTTATGGTGAGATTTTATGTTAAATGATGCAATTTTGTCTGTGATTATGATAAACAGTACAAGTTAATGGATTTATTATCAATATTAAAGTGAAATGTAATGACAGGAAATGCTTTGTATGATAATTTGCTGAGGACTAAACTTTGAAACTGACAGGGTGGTTCAAACACATGGACTGACATTTAATGACAACTCATCATTGTACTGATTATTGGACCTTATAATTTGAATAGTGGCACTAATGGTAAAACAGATGTAAAAACTTATTCTACTACAGAATAATATTTAGACAGTCTATCCATTATTAAATAGTATTGGTTTGTACATAGTTGGATATTATTTCAACTTTCAGTGTTATAACAGTGTGATCTATTTTTGCGTAAGTTTACTTTATTCGTCAGTTTTCAGGAAATAAGCCAAGAATGTGTATTTGAAATTATATTTTTACGAGCTGCAATATGTTTTACCTTATGAGCCATGTAAATACTTAAAAGTATAATAATATCAGAGCTCCATTCTTTTACCAAACTGACTTGAGTAGAACGAGTAATTAGAATTATGGAATAAGATTTCGTAGTGGATGAGAAAAGATACCTAATGTACATTTGTATGATAGCGTTTGTACCAATTAAATTTTTTAGCTTGATTGTTTGTGTTTTGTTTAATTATGGCATGAGACTTTTACTTACAAACATCCACCATGGCTTAGATTGTTGCTAATCACAACCATTCCTGGTAGCAGAATATATATATATATATATCATGAAAATAATTTCTATTCTCTTTACTGTATAACACAAGTCATGATGATGTTTCTTCGTGACAGTAAGGGATATTTAATTTTTAAATAATTTTTATGCTTTTCACAAATTGTTTCTGTCAGTATTTGTGTGGAAGACATTCTGGAGAGCAGCTGTGACAGATTCATGTGGACAACCAAGAGACTGCGATGTTGAAGACGCCAGAAACCTGTGATTCTTTTGAAATGAGTGAGAAGTTTTGCGACACCATTTACCTGTGATTCCTGCAGAGTGCAACACGAGAAGAGATGTGTTTTTCAGTTTATGTACTTAATCCAGAATTTCGTATCAGAAATTGTCATCACAACTGTTTTACAACTAACCATAAAATTCATTTGTGTATTCTACCAGCTTGTTTTCTCATTGCAAGTCTACAACATCTCATGCATAATTCATATGCAAGAGATACTGGGGGAAGTGGGATGCAACGAGACAAGCTGGGCTGTGAGTATAGAATTTTACCATTCGATTCTTATCAATTGGTTCCCGATATCAATTGCAGTGCAGTGAAATGTAAATCATAACTTCTGTTCATAATGAAACTAACAGCTGCGAGACAGTATAAATTACCTACAGTGTTATGCATTTGCCTGTAATGTGGAGATCACCAATTTTTGTAATGTACTATAATATTTAAATGTGACAGTCTAGTTTCTAGAAGTTCCTACACATTGAGAAATTTGTAGTCTCGATTGTATAATGGAACTGTACTTGTAGAATAAATGGTGTGTAAATGTTACTGCGCCTCGGTTGCACAGTGGTAGAGTGCCAGACTACAGATCCAAAGGACGCGGGTTCCATCCCCGCCAGGTCCTAGGATTTTTATCTGTCACTTTCCACTTCTTTCACTTCTGGCAGTATTGTTCATGAGAAAAATCCCGAGTAGCACCGTGGTTCGGAACCCACGTTAAACTGTAGGTCCCCCTGTAACTGGCTACGTAAGTCAGTTCGAAGGTCGGAGGAAGGCAACGGCATACCACTTCCAAACAGGACCATGCCTAGTAAAGCACTGTGGTGTTCAAACCAATCTTCGGATTGTTGACTGCTTTACCTAAATGTTACTAAGAGAAAGAAGATATCAACTGTAATTATTATTTCAGAATAATCTCCTCATTTTACTATATACGAATATCTGTTTGGTTGCTGAAATCTTCATAGGTAGTAATTATAACTTCAACATGTAACATGTAACGTGTCCTTTAACGTGTTATTTTAGCAAAAATTGAATCCACACATCCTAATTATTCCAGACGGGAATTTCATTACGTAACCGTCGAATTTCGTCAAATTCATATGAGTACTTGTGATAAAAATTGTCTATGTGATCCATACGTGAAAAATAACGCTGGGTCACTGTTACTTTTATCTTATTAATTTGGTTTCATTTTGACTGATTCTTCCTTCGGTTCTTGGTGAAACATCATCATACTGAATTAAAATCATAATTTGTATATCTCATAGAAATTTATTTTTATTTGGTTAACGGGTTTTTCGCTTAAAAAGTCATTTTCTGACTTTACTGTTCTTTCAAAGAAGTTACTTGAAAGACGTGTTATTCATCTATACTTCTTTTCAAGCACATAGGAAAATGGCATCTTTGGGTCTAGTGTGGTAATTGTTGTAAAAATTAAACAATTAAATAATTCTCAGTCTCTGAGAAGTCGGTCTAAGGTGAGTAGCCACATTAGATTCGCTGCCCGCCAGGTACACGGACTGTAATAAAACATTTGTTTCCAGTCTGATGATGCGCTAATAGCGCGAAACGCGTAATTGGAGTAATAAAGAATACTACAACAGAGACTGAGAATTATTTAATTATTCAACACTGTTGCTGCACCAGCCGCCACCACCACCATCATGGAATGGAATGAAATTATAAATAAATATATATATCTGGATGGGGAGGCAAAGGTTAAGCGGGTTTAACCTGCATGTCTGTTCCTGGTTCACTCCCAAAATATCCTAAACATTCCTTAAGCAGTCTGGTCAAGTAAGAGGAACGCTTTGACGACGGAATAGCGGCCCGTGGTTTTCAGCGGAGAGAACAGATTCAGCCTCATCGCAAGTGATGGTCGTTTGCGTTTACGACGTAGACCTGACGAATGCTGTCTCGAGTACATTCATCCAAGACAACGATCACCCCTGAGGAGCAATAAGTTAAAATGCTCGTTCGCCTTTGGCGTTTGTGGACTAGCGCTCTGTGCCTGCAGACCACTTCTTTTGGCATCATTGCAACAGGAAGTAGATGTATTGTTGCAACAGGATGACGCACCATGACCTGTAAGACGTCCAGAAATTTCTCAGGATTTGTCTTTAATCGAGCAAGTGTGGGACATGATAGGAAGAAAACTTACATGTACGACATTCCAGCTCCCACGTGAAGATGTTGGGCTGGCGTGGAATAATGTATCCCAAGACAGTATTCGCCATCTGTATGACTGAATGGATGCCAGCATCGGAGCCTGTGTTTCCACCCGTGGAAGGCACACCACGTACTAATATGCGTGTTTCAGCATTGATCGACACTTGCTACCTGGGTTCCGCGTGATATTTTGACCTCTAAATGTCATTACTTCAGTTACTGCATACTCACTATTTCAGCATTAAATCTTGAGTGAATTGGAATATTCTAAGAGGGTATATTAATTTTTATTTCATGGACCGTCCATTAGACACAGGTCCGTTAGACCCTCGATACATATACTGAAGTTAATTGTGCCGTGTGGAACCAACACCACCTAGAGACAAGGCCTTACAACAGGCCGTGCATACGTCACATTTAGAGGCCTCGGCCGCCATCTGACTGGCCGGCCGCTGCGCAGCGGTGGGCGTGCCCCAGCCAACAGCCAGTGAGGTGGCGGCCGCGGCCTCTAAGTGTGACGTACGCACGGCCTGTTGTAAGGCCTTGTCTCTAGGTGGTGTTGGCGGAACAGAAGGGTTATTTCGCCGGCACCGGAGACGGTTGTGAGCAATTTGTCTCGTTGGTGCAAGGAAGAGACAACGGGAAGGGCACGTGTGTGTCACGGAAGCAGCTGTGGTTGGAGGGCGGCCGCGCGGTCTCCTCCACGCCTGCATCCACACCCAGACAGACAACTCACGGGGTGTAGCCACCCTATGCACCATGTCACTTCTACTCCAGGCACGTACAGTTTGCGCAACAATCGATTAACGGTATAGCTTCGAATCGTGGCTCTAACCTCGGGCCGCGGTGGAGTAGCCGAGCGGTCTAAAGCGCCTCGCTGCGGAGCGCGCGGTTGCTCGTCGTGGAGGTTCGAGTCCTCCCTGGGGCATGGGTGTGTGTGTTTGAGTGTTTCTCCTTAGGTTAGTTTACCTAGGTTTAAGTAGTTTGTAAGCTACGGACTGATGACCACGCAGTTTGGTCCGATAGATTTACAAACATTTGAATATTTGAATCTAACCTCGGTCATTTTAACATCGTGATATACTCAGGAGGGAGCAATACGTTGATTGAATCCTCGAGCCGCGGCGGAGTGGCCGAGGGCATTGAGGCGCTATGCTCCGACGCGCGAGGCCGCTCCTCGTCGGGGGTTCTAATCCTCCCTGGGGCATGGATGTTTGTGCTGTCTTCAGTATAAGTTTCTTCATTAGTAGTTTGTAGGTTTAGGGACTGATGATCCCGTCAGTTAAGTCCCATAAGCTTAACAAACATTTGAACATATTTGAATCCTCGAGAAACATATGCTCTCGGTACTTTGGAGCCCTTATCGCGATACGTCTCTTATTCCTAATCATATCTACGATATTTAATTCTTTAAATAATTTTTATTCTTTTCACAAATTGTTTCTTGATTGTGACCTGTCAGTATTTGGGTGGAAGACATTCTGGTGAGCAGCTGTGGTAGATTCATGTGGACAACCAAGAGACTGCGATGTTGAAGACGCCAGAAATCTGTGATTATTTTTCAGTGAGTGAGAAGTTTTGCGACACCATTTACCAGTGGTTCCTGTGAAGTGACTTAGATGTTTTGTAATGCCAGATGCCTGCAAATTCCTGCAGAGTGCCACACGACGAGAGATATATAATGAAAACACACTTTTTCAAAAGTCTGTGCAATGATTGCCACATGAGTTGTCTTCTTGACATTGAACAGATCATTTCAGTTTGTATAAAAACAAATAATATTATGTATAATTTTTTCAACAGAATAAATATTCAGAATGAATAAGTTAAAAAGAAAAATATTATAATTTTCTTCAATAGATGTGGTTTTCAGTTTCTGTACTTAATCCAGAATAATCTCCTCATTTTACTTTATACGAATATCTGCTTGGTTTCTGAAAACTACATAGATATTAATTATAACTTCAACATGTAACAGTTTCGAACAATGTACTGTAATACCATCATTTTTTGGGTAATGTGAATAGACGGTTGCTATATGCACGTGTAACGAAGCGTGCTTGTAGAGCTTCTGCATGTATTTTATCAACCATATCTCTTTCGGATCCAACACCAATGAACAACACTGAAGCGTCGGCCGAACTAGTGTTTTAGAACATACTTCCGTTGTTGACGAACTAAACTTCCTGTGAAACTGCCAATGAACGTCAGTAAGGCATCTGTTTTAACTATGATTATTTTTATAATGTCGTTCCATTTAAACTCGCTCCTTATGTCTTCCAGATACTTTATGGAAGTAACTGCTTCAGTGTTAGTCCCTGTTATTGCGTAATGGTGTAATAAAGAATCCTTGTTTCTATGGAAACATAGCACATTACTTTTGTTTACATAAAGACAATTAACATTCTCTGCGACAAGCGTCGATACGCTCTAGATCCCCCAGCATTTTACTACACTTCTCCAGTGTTGTGAATGCTCTATATACTTCAGCATCATCCGTAAAACGCAGTGAACTTCCCACTACGAGGTCGTATATATATAGTGACAAGCACTCCATCGGTAACGCCAGAAATAAACTTCACTCTCCGCTGAGAATGACATACTGCGTTCCGTTAGCTGGAAATCCTGCAAACAAGTCATTTAGTCATATTTCACATACCGGAATTTTGTTCGTCAGGCGACGGTGTGGAACCATATCGTTTGGAAGGCGTTGCGGAAGTCAAGAAACGTGACATCCAACTGAGAACTTCCGTCACGTGGATGAACTGTGAGAGCTGCGTTTCACATAATCGATGCTTTCGGAACCCTTGTGCTCTGTTACATAGGTATACCGTAATACACAAACGTAGAACATTTTCCAGTATTCTGCAACTGACCGACGTCAGGTATATAGGGCAGGCCGCAGTTGCCGAGTGGTCTGAAGCGCGTCAGTCACAGTCTGCACGGCCGCTACGGCCGGGGGTTCGAATCCCCCCCTCGGGCATGGATGATTGTGTCGTCTTTAGCATAAGGTAGTCCATAAGTAGTTTGTAAGTTTAGCGACTGATAACCCGGCAGTTAAGTCCCTTAAGCTTAACAAACATTGGAACATTTTTTCGCGTATATAGGCCTAATGGAGGACATCTCATGAAAACGGAAACACCTACGCATTTCTTCAATCCAAGAAGACACCTACATACATTGTTGCTAGAAGACGGCCAAGCTCCTTCCCGCAGAAGCAGAGGTGATCAATTCCAACAGCGAGCGCTGGACATCAGCTGTCATGTGGACGGAAATCTGTGGGAGCAGTCGGAAGCATAGCAGTCACCGAGGAGGCAGGCGAACACCTCCTACACATCATCTGAAGGACTGCCTACGTGCTGACCGTAGCGACCGAGCGGCCTTGGGAATGAAGCGGCCAGCAGTGCTATGTAGAGGCTGTACGTGTAGCTACTAGTGAACAGCTCACTCTACGGATATCTGTAAGTGCTGTGTAACTGCTTGTCCGTTATCATCACGTGTCGGGAATACCCTTTCCGTGCTGTGAGGCAGAGTAAGCATCGTTGTATTATTTGTATCTTCTGGGTCGTATTAGGTGTATAAAAAGGAGTAAAAATATCAACCCTCGAAATTATAGACCAATATCTTTAACGTCAGTTAGCAGCAGAAGTCTTCAGCATAATTTATATTACAATACATTTCTAGCCATATATCAGTATGAATTTTAGAAAGCTTCGCTCGTGTGAAAAACAGTTCGCCCTTTTCTCACTCACTGTCTTTCGAACAATGAATGAAGAGCAACAGAAACATTACATATTCCTGGATTTTCGAAAGGCGTTTGACACAGTGGTCATTGGAGACAGCTAACTACGTTACTAACATATGAAATAGGTGCCTAGATATGTCAATGGGTCGAAGACTTCTTAAGTGACGCCTTCCAGGGCGCTGTCTGCCACAGCGAGTGTTCCTCGGAGACAAGGGCATCGTCAGGGGTGCCCCAGAGAAGTGTCAGAGGACAGGGCGATCAGCTATCTGCGGTTGTTCGTGATTCAGTGGCGCATGATAGGGTGACTTAGTCAAGAGTATGATAGAAAGGATACAAGTTGACTTAAATTTCTACTTGATGTGATGAATGGAAGCTAGTTTTAAACGTATAAGAATGCAAGTTCACGCAGGTGAGTAGGAAAAACAATTGCGCAACGTTCGAATGTACCACTGTTAGTGGGCAGGTTGTCACAGTTTGCGTCTATTAAATAGGCATAACTCTGTAGAACAATATGTATGGAACAGACGTGAACGAACAGCTGTGTAACACGCGAATGGTCGACCGGTTTATTGCTTTGGGATACTGTGGTTCACCTCCACAGGAGCCCGAGTACAGAAAACTAGTGCCACTCATTCTTCGACCTGAGTGTTTGGATCCTCGCCAGATCGAATTAAAGCGAGACACAAAAGAAATGCAGAGGCGGACTGGTAGATATGTCACTGATTGGTCCGATCAACACGCGAGCGTTACGGAGAAACTTCTGTAAAACAAATGATAATCTGTGAAGGAAAGACGGCGTTCTTCCCGAAGAAGAAATTTACAATACTGGAATTTGGGATTGACTGCAGAAAAATTCTTTTCCATAAACTACAAGTTCAACAGACGGTCATCACGGATACATCGCTAGTCAATTAAAAACATATCCAATACCTATTCTGCTGGAACCACTGTAATGGTTGGATTAGCGCCTGGAAACCCTGTGATGACCGACTGATGAACTGTTGCGTTTTGCATCACCACCTGGATTGTGGCTTGGGTGATACTGGATTCCACATCCGCACCCCCCCCCCCCTCTCCTGTACCCCACGGCATCCATAGTATGCATAGCCTATAGCCTTTACAATAATCAGCCAGTATTACATACCTGTACTGTTGAAGCCCGACGTTGCCCCATTCTTCGGAATTTGGCAACGTCCAAATTGTAACAAAATAAAGCGTACCACACTCCTTACCGATGGTTGCAGACTTTTGCAACAATAAATTTATTTATGGCATCCAAAGTTATAATCATTTGTCATATTAAAAGAGGCCGCTTCATGTTCGGTGTGTCCCTTAATACGCGGAAACCGTGTCGTAGCACTGGACACCGCCATCCAGCCCGTTGATGCCGGCAACACAAATAGGATTGTTCTCTGTCTGCCTCGGAGTCACATCTTTCTAATAGTGTTTCGTCTGCTGCAGGATTTGGGTATTTCGTAGTAAAAATGATTAAAGAACAACTTTTCCTTATAAAACTGTTTTATTGTGATTACATTAAAAGTAACTTAAATAAAATGGCACAAACTCTTCGAGGAGCTAGGAATACTTACTGAACAGCTGCTACGAATTGATGGCAAATCTCGGGATATACGAGAGTGTCACTAACCAAGTATACGTTAACCCTAAATTGGTTTACAAGATTCATATTTCTGCTGTTTTGTCAAAAACTGACATTTTGAGCCCGTGGTTGTGTATTACAATAAACAAGACAGCAACCAACCACTTTTGATTATACTATTTATTAACTAAATAGCGCCGTTACCGGTTTCGAACCTTTCAGTCTTCTTTATTGTAAGAATCACACTGTAATTCATATTTATTTCGTTCTGTATAATGATAGACGCTGACGGTCTATGATAGAAAAGAGGGTCCGTGTAAAACAAATTTTTATTTTTAAAATGAAAATGATGTACAGTAAACCATTGTATTCGAACAGAGTTGTAGTAAGACCAAAAGGCATGGAGGTATAAAAGAGGAAAGATGGCATGACTTCACAAAACTGAAGGAAACGTCCACCATCTTAGTTTCCAAAACGTTAGAAGACTACTGTTTACGCTAGCTGTATGTTCTTAATCACCACGTTTACATAGCCTCCCAAAAGCGGATTTCGTAAACAAATTTCCCAATTTCACTTTTGGTTAATCACGGGAACACCAAAATCGATTCTGGGAAATCGCTCTTGTAAAGCTGTTTTCCGTTTCCACAACATATTTACGTGTCCATGTGACCGCAACTGTTTTTGAAACGAGCTTGGCTTGTTAGGTTGAGTCTTCTAGTTCAGAATTTTAGGTTAAATTGACAGAGTTACGTGTTCAGCAGTGAAAGAGAAGTATAAATAATTCTCCGAGCATGAATCTGTGTATTTGAGTAAGAGAAACAACGACTATGCTTACTAAATAAGGAAATGAGGTAGCTGTTTTTCAGACGCGATACCTGAGTGGGCTAGAAAATCTGTTACATGTTTTAACACGTGAACACGACAGCGGAAAACAGTTTACGATGATTTCGTCGTTCAGAAAATGTGTTGCATGTGGATGTAGTAAATTTCTGTCGTGAGCACGCAACAGCTGATTTACGTAGTAAATACAGAAATGCTTATGTGAATAACATAGTGCCAGGAAGACACTTTTCGAATTTTTTCTGTTCTCCAATGCGTATTTGATCAAGTAATACGACTTACTTAGGCTCATTAATGTGCTGGTTGTTTCCTTGTACATTTCGGTAAAGTAAGAAGAGAATAGAGATACCTGTGAGACTGTGAGATGTGAAAAGGATTTAGTTCCTAGGGATTTGATTGTTGAAGGCATTGTCATTTAATCACTTATGATACTTGTGCCTCGGTTGCACAGTGGTCGAGTGCCAGACTACAAATCCAAAGGTCGCGGGCTCGATCCCCGCCAGGTGCTGGGATTTTTAACTATCACTTTCCACTTCTTTCCCCTCTGGCAGTGTTGCTGATGTAAATTAATACCGAGTAGCACTGTGGTTCGGAACCGACGTAGTCCCCCCCCCCCCTATAACTGGCTGGGTAAGTCGGTTCGAAGGTAGAAGGAAGGCAACGGCATACCACCTCCAAACAGCACCATGGCTAGTAAAGCACTGTGGTGTTCCAACCAAACTTCGGATTGCGGACTGCTTTACCTTTTTACCCAAGTGGTAGTAATCTAAAATTAAAGGCGGTCACTTTTCATTGTTAAGTAGAGAATATATTTAGAAAACATGATGTCATGCCTTGTTTGTTACGTCATTGTAGCAAATTTATGGGTTACCAAAGAAAATTTAATAAAGTTTTTTGGAAACGTGAACAGTAAAAATGTTTTCGGACTGAATATGAAACTGTAACAAATAAGAAATAGTAGCAGGTAAACAAGCATAGCTTAGTTAGTTCCAGCTTCCTCTACTATCTGTACAGATTCACTAAAACAGAAATTCAATGAATTACGAAGCGTCCTTTACATACTAACATCTATTTCGGGTTATTCGAAATTTATAGACAAAAACTTACCAACGAGTCTAAATGAATCGTATTATTGATTCAAATACACATTGAAGACTAGAAAAATATTTGATATTGCTTTCCTGATATTGTATTGTTCATATAAGCACTGTTTTATTTAGTATTTGTAATAGTTGTAGCCAGCATAACAGAAATTAGTGACGAGTTGCGATCGAGATGAGTATTGTGCTACTGTCCATGCGAATAAAGTTGGTAGTCAGCAGGTTGGCCGATAGAAGCGACCGTTAATGCATTCCACATTTACAGTCGCTTCCAACGGAGGAGGTTAGAATACAGGGAGACACCTTTACGCTGAAAAAGTGAAGCCTGCCTCCACCATATTGCTAAGTTTTGGAGAAGTGTTCGTATTGTAGAGCTAATGTTTATGTCACTTAAAACAGAAATAAAACGTACGGAGTGTGTGCCGTGATGTACAACGTGTTAAAAGAGTGCAAATTAACAGTTAAAAATTAAGTTTTGAAATATATTATGATAGGTATTTATTACTATTTATTCGATAAAGTATATTGTTTGAAAGTTCATACGTTGCAGTGACTGTCAGTTCAGTTCATTAACAATAAGAGGGTCGACTTAGTACATAGTTTTAACGGAGAGGTAGTATTCCAAAACTGACCAAGATGGCGGACAGGCTTCAAGCACAGACATATATTACTAGACTGGCAATGCCGTATACTGTATCTTTGGTGTCAGTGAAGTCTCGCCGCCATATTTCTATACTACAAACGTGTGAGCAGTCGTATGTGTAATTACAGAAAACATTCGTAAAAGTACGGATGAACCCACTTAAGTACGTTCTCTTTAGAGATTTGACATATTGGTTGAGTCATGTGTTGTATATAGCTGTAATTATTCGTAAGGCAAAGCGAAGATGTAAGGCCAATTCACACTGTCCGTCACGTCACGTTGTATTCACACTGTCGATCATGTCAATTCGTTATCCTCATACCAGATTTTCAAAGTGAGGTTATGAGTGCCGATCTTTTATGTAGAAAGTCATAGTTTAATACTGGAATTGCGGAAACAACAGCGTTAAATGTTTGAGCCATTTATCGTGGATAACAGGTATCTTTATTCTTCTCCGTGTTTTCCCTATAATTACAATCTGATTTAAATGTATGTAGCGGTAAAATTTTACTTTCCATCTCAGTGGCCCCGTATGATTACGTTTGCAACATCTACAAAGCGGTAGAAAGCCGTAACCAAGATGTTGATATTCTTAGTAATCCATACAGTGGGAGTTGATTAGTGTTTCGTACAGTTGATGAACTAAACAAATAATGCTGTTCGTGTTCTACGGTTGACAGATTTTTGTATGTGCCCTCGTTCACTTAGTAACAGTAATTGCCCTCTTAAAACGAAGTTGTCATGACAAAACACTTGCATCGTCAAGCAAATGGCTGATGCCAACGTCACACGACTGACAACATGATCACGCGAGGCCGCCAGGACGGTAAGTAAAATTTAAGCGTACATAACACGTTCTTCTCAAAACACGAACTATCTGTTAAATTCAACTATTGCGGATGAGTTAGCTCAAATGCAAATCATGTTCAAACCAGCTACTAGGCAAAAGTTTACATCATCATATCGTGTCAGAAGATCATAAAATGGAAACTTTTTGACGTGAGGTGAGGCAAGATGGCGGTATCAGGCTTCAGTCAGAGAGACAAGTTTGTCAGTCTAGTGATATATGTCTGTGGCTTCAACTGACGTATGTGCTCGGCATAGATAATGGCATCTCCCCTTCTTCTAACCTCCTTGCTTCCGACAGCCAATGCGCTGTCAAATTATTTCCGTGGATAAATTATCAGGGGGCATTAAAGATGGCGGCAGGCCGTGCCCACTACCTTCAAAACGAAAGTCTGTAGTGTTGCCATCTGGCCTCCGTTTACCTCGATGCTGAAAGGCCACAATTTCGCTTTCTTTCATCGCTACCAACAATGGGAAATTGTACCGCATGCTGTGAACCGACTGCGTACTAGTAAACACAGTTGCCAAAAGATGGACCCATCACTACGTGGAGTGGGTGGGCGGCAGCTGTGCGGCTGCGGGCGCTGCGTTGCTGAAGATGACGCTGGTGGCTCTCGGTGGCGGCTGCGAGAGGGCGCAGGCGCCGGCGAGGTGGGCGCGCAGGTGGCTCTTCTTGAAGAAGCTGCAGCCGCAGTGCGCGCACTGGAAGGGCCGCGGGCACGCGTGCAGCCGCCCGTGCACCGACAGCGCGCCGCCGTCCGCGAAACGCTTGCCGCACACCTGCCGCAAGGCACACTCCCATCAACTCTGCTGCCACTTTACATGTGCCATTCTAACTGTATGTAACATGACAGATTCTCTTTTATTCTTCCATTTTTAAATTAAATTGTAAATAGACTGTCAGGCAGCAGTTAGAGCAGATGCTCCGAAAACTGTCTTGAGCAGTTAAACCGGCAACCCACGCGCAATGTAAATATTCTAGACCTTATAGCCACAAACAGACCTGACCTTATTATCGATGTCTGTGTAGAGACAGGAATTTATTGATCATGAAATCGTCATAAAAAATGTTCAAATGTTTGTTAAGCTTATGGGACATAACTACGGGGTCATCAGTCCCTGAACTTACAAACTACTTATCAACTACCTTATACTAAAGACGGCACAAATATCCATGCCCGAGGGGGGATTCAATACCCCGACTGTAGTGGTCGTGCAGACCGCGACAGGAGCGCCTCAGTCTCCTCGGCCACCGCGGCCGGAATATCGTCATAGCGTCGATGGCGAGCAAAGTTCATAAACCAGTCAAGAAGGCTAGGAGCGTGTTTTTGTTGGGAAGAGCCAATAAGCAAAGTACCGATCGCACTTAGAAAATGAATGGGCATCGTTTAATTCCGGGACTATGGTTGTAGAGGAATTGTGGACTACATTCAAGTGCATTGTTAATAAAGGGTTAGAGAAATATGTGCCAGTAATGACGATTAAGGATGGAAAACATCTACCGTGGTATAATAATAATGTTAGAAAGCTGCAGAGAAAGCAAAGGCTGTTGCACTCTCGATTCAAAAAATAACACGCAAATGATGACAGGCAAAAGTTAGTAGAGATTCGTGCGTCTATAAAAAGATCGATGCGCGAAGCAAACAATAATTATCACAGCTATACCTTGGCGAAGATATTTCCGACAACTCGAAAAAATTCTGGTCCTATGTAAAATCGATAAGCGGGTCAAAGCCCACTGTCCAGTCACTTGTTGATCATTCCGGGGCAGTAATAGAAGAAAGCAAACGGAAAGCTGAAGTTCTAAATTTAATCTTTCACGCAGGACGACCGCACAAATGTACCATCATTTGATCTACGTACTAATTCCGAAATGGGGGACATAACAATAGGTATTTCCGGTGTAGAGAAGCAGCTGAGAGAGCTAAATAAGAAAAAGGATGCTGGTCCGGATGGAATACCAAGACAAAGACAATTCTGCGGCATTGGCCCCCTACTTAGCTTGCATTTATCGCGAATCTTTAATTCAGCGCAAAGTTCCTAGTGATTGGAAAAAAGCGCAGGTGACTCCCGTGTATAAGAAAGGAAAGAGAACTGACCCACACAATTACAGGCCAATATCGTTGACATCAGTTTCATGTAGAATTTTAGAGCATATTCTCACTTCGAATATAGTAAATTTCCTTGAAACGGAAAAGCTTATTTCCATGAATCAGCACGCGTTTAGGAAACATCCTTCATGTGAAACTCAGCTTGCCCTTTTCTCACATGACATCTTTCGAGCCATGTACGAAAGGCAACAGGCGGATTGTGTTTTTCTCGACATCAAAAAGGCGTTCGACACGGTGCCACACTGCAGACTGCGAACGAAGATACGAACTTATTGAATAGGTTCACAGATTTGTGACTGGCTGGAAGACTTCCTAAGTAATAGAACGCAGTACGTTGTTCTCGACGGCGAGTGTTCATCAGAGACGAGTGTATCGTCAGGCTTGCCCCAGGGGAGTGTGATAGGACCGCTATTATTATCTATCTATATAAATGATCTGATGGACAGAATAAGTTGTAATTTGCGGCTGTTTGCTGATGATGCTGTGGTGTATGGGAGGGTGTCGTCTGTCACTGACTGTAATAGCATACAGGATGACTTAGACAAAATTTCTAGTTGGTGCGAAGAATGGCAGCTAGCTCTCAATGTAGAAAAATGTAAGGTGATGCGCATGAGTAGAAAAAGCAATCCCATAATGTTCGAATACAGCATTAGTAGTGAGCTTCTTGATGCTGTCGCGTCGTTCAAATATCTAGGCGTAACATTGCAAAGCGATATGAAATGGAACGAGCATGTAAGGACAGTTGTGAGTAAGGCGGACAGCCGACTTCGGTTTATTGGGAGAATTTTGGGAAGATGTACTTCACCTGTAAAGGAGAGCGCGTATAAAACGCTTGTACGACCACGTCTTGAGTATTGCTCAAGTGTTTGGGACCCGCAGCAGATCAGTTTAAAGGAAGACATAGAGGCAGTTCAGAGGCGAGCAGGTAGATTTGTTACCGGTAGGTTCGACCAATGCGCGAGTGTCACGGAAATGCTCCGGCAACTCAATTGGGGATCGCTGGAAGAAAGACGACGTTCTTTTCTTGAATTTCTGTTAAGTGAATTTAGAGTGTAGTACGATCTTGCTGCCGCCTACTTACATTTCGCGTAAAGATCACAAAGGCAAGATAAGATAAATTAGGTCTCGTACGGAGGCATTCTTCTTTTCGTCGTTCGATTTGGGAGTGGAATAGGAAAGAAAATACCTAGTAGTGGTACAGTGTACCCACCGCCGCGCACCTTACGGCGAATTGCGGAGTATGTATGTAGATGTAGAATAAAGCTCGTGGTTCAGGGTAGTTTCAGGGGTAAGACAAGGTTGTAACCTGTCACCACTGTTGTTCATACTATTCATGGATCATATGTTGAAAACAGTAGACTGGCAGGCCGGGATTAAAATAGGTCAAAACAAAACAAGCAGTCTCGCATATGCGGATGACTTAGTTGTAATGGCCGATTCGATTGAAAGGTTGCAAACTAATATTTCAGAGCTCGATCAGAGGTGCAAGGATTATGATATGAAGATCAGCATCTCCAAAACAAAAGTAATGTCCGTGGGAAAGAGATTCAAACAGATTGAGTGCCAAATAGGAGGAAAAAAGTTACAGCAGGTAGACAGTTTCAAGTACCTAGGATGTATTTTCTCACAGGATGGCAACATAGCGAAAGAACTGGAATCGAGGTGCAGCAAAGCTAATGCAGTGAGTGCTCAGCTAAGATCTACTCTCTTCTGCAAGAAGGAAATAAGTACCAAGACTAAATTAGCAGCGCACCGCTCTATCTTTCGACCAACTTGGTTGAAATTTGGATGAATACAGGTTACCTTATTCATAAGAAACAAGTTACAGATATGAAAGTATCAAGAATGATTGTAGGTACTAATAAATGGAAACAATGGCAGGAGGGTGTCCATAATGAGGAAATCAAAGAAAAACTGGGAATGAACATCACAGATGAAGCAGTTAGAGCGAACAAACTGAGATGGTGGGGTAATGTTACACGCATGGGAGAAGCAAGGTTACCTAAGAGACTCACGAGCTCGTCAGTGGAGGGTAGACCAAGAAGAAAGTACTTAGATTCGGTGCAGAATGATTTTGAAGTAAAAGGCGTAACATCAGACGAGGCATCCATGTTAGCATTCAATAGGGGATTATGGAGAAATTTTATTAGAGGTCCTATGCTCCAGACTGAACGCTGAAAGGCATAATCAGTCTCTAATACATAAAGCACAGTGTCCGTATATTTGTACGTGTTGCATACATATCTACAGTTTTCTTCCAATCTCTATGAAATTTTGTACACTTAATCCATGAGGACGGTCGTCGTAAATGTAAGAATCACATACGATATATAGTTCAAGAAATATGACGTCATAAACAATGAGAATCGCGGAGAACTGCTGCATTTTGCGAAAATGCTGCTCATTTTCTCCTAAACCATTGGACCGATTTCAACCAAATTTGGTACACACTTTCCTTACCGTAAGGTAACAATTGCTGCATGGTTAAGAATCACATACGGCATATGGTTCAAAAGATATTACGTCATAGCCAATAAAAATCGCAAAAAGTGACATATAATGCGGCGAGACTTTCAAAATACACTGTACGAGAATGACAGTACTTAGCGACTTGCAACAAACTTTAAACATAATTTCAAATCTTTATTAAACTTTTTCTCGGTGGTAACCATAGTGTAATGATGAAAGGAAAAAAGTTTCTCGCTTACTACTTTTCCGCTGTTTATGGAGTAAAACTATGACGTTACAATTTATAATTTGAACACTACAAATTGTAGCGACAGGAAATTTTACAGACAGTATACACATTTATAGTTGAATGCAGTTTCTAAATTGTATCACATTCCGACACGTAGTTCATGAGATATGAGCACGTAAACAGTAACGTTCATGGAAAACCGCCCCATCACACACCAAGTTTTAATCTATTACTTCTTTACTACTAATTGAGATTTTACACTCTTACAGACCTTATACAAATGAATATATAACTGAAAAATGGCAGGAATAAATAAATAAATACCCGGGCAACGCCGGGTTTTCAGCTAGTTTCTAAATAAAATTGTAAATATGTTATCTTTTTTCTTCCATTTTCAAATTAAATTGTAAATATTCAATCTTTTTGGGGCATCTCACGTTTATTTCTTCATATCAAACTGGGATAATTGTACTGCTACCTGCGACCCCCTCCCAATCTCCACTCATACAGGACAAGCGGAAATGAAATATCAAAATTCAACAAGGCAAATAAGTTTTTATTCTGAAGCGGAGGGTGCACTGATAGGAAACTTTCTGCAGATTACAACTGTGTGTAGAACTGTAACTGGAATTGAAGACTTGTGTCTTCCGCTCTACCAACTAAGCTACCCACACATGTCCCCCTGTCCGTTCTGACAGGTTTAATTCCGCCAGTACTCACACATCATTATACAGGGTGTTGCAAAAAGATACAGCCAAACTTTCAGGATACATTCCTCACACACAAAGAAAGAAAATATGTTATGTGGACATGTGTCCGGAAACGCTTAATTTCCATGTTAGAGCTCTTTTTATTAGTTTTTATTACAGCCAAACTTTCAGGATACATTCCTCACACACAAAGAAAGAATATATGTTATAAGGACATGTGTCCGGAAACGCTTAATTTCCATGTTAGAGCTGTTTTTATCACTTCTCTTCAAATCGCATTAATCATGGAATGGAAACACACAGCAACAGAACGTACCAGCGTGACTTCACACACTTTTTTTACAGGAAATGTTCAAAATGTCCTCCGTTAGCGAGGATACATGCATCCACCCTCCGTCGCATGGAATCCCTGATGCGCTGATGCAGCCCTGGAGAATGGCGTATTGTATCGCAGCCGTCCACAATACGAGCACGAAGAGTCTCTACATTTGGTAGCGGGGTTGCGTATACAAGAGCTTTCAAATGCCCCCAGAAATGAAAGTCAAGAGGGTTGAGGTCAGGAGAGCGTGGAGGCCATGGAATTGGTCCGCCTCTACCAATCCATCGGTCACCGAATCTTACAATGTAAGCTTTCACGGCCGGCGTCAACTTCATTTAAAACTTCCGGGCTCATGAGCCCGGAAGTTTTAAATGAAGGTCACCGAATCTGTTGTTGAGAAGCGTACGAACAAGTCGACTGAAATGTGCAGGAGCTCCATTGTGCATGATGCACATGTTGTGTCGTACTTATAAAGGCACACGTTCTAGCAGCACAGGTAGAGTATCCCGTATGAAATCATAATAACGTGCTCCAGTGAGAGTAGGTGGAAGAACATGAGGCCGAATCAAGACATCACCAACAATTCCTGCCCAAACGTTCACAGAAAATCTGTGTTGATGACGTGAATCGAGGAAGTACAGTACATACTAACGAAACAATTGGGTATTTTGACAATTGTCTGCACGAATTATTTCAATTTACATTTAAAGATAAATACTAAAATGAGCTCTAACATGGAAATTAAGCGTTTCCAGACACATGTCCACGTAACATATTTTCTTTCTTTTTGTGTGAGGAATGTTTCCTGAAAGTTTGGCCGTACCTTTTTGTAACACCCTGTATAAATACGCTAACACGGGAATTGTGGTACAGATTACTAATTTATTCGTACAAGAAGGCCAATGAAAGTTACATAATTCGAAAGATTGTTTGTCGTAGATTTCACGAAAATAAATATTATGTGTGCATTTATCCATTAAAAGTGGTAAAAGGAAGTAGAAATTTTCCTATATACAGCTTGGATCTAATTCTACATTCTCCAACAATCAGCTTACTGATTGGCTATTAGCCTCGACCAAATACGCTGTAACGCAGCGCATCTGCAGTATTAAAATAACGTATTAAAATAAGTGAGTATCGAAACATGGAGTGCTCCCAACTCACTCTCTTGTGCCGTTCAAATACTTCATTTTCGCAGTGATTAAGAGAGGTTAAAGGAAATGGATGTTTTCATATGAATGCCGATATAAAAGATGATGCGCCGGGAGAGGCATCTAGCGGTGCTCGGGTGGAACTACGAAGTCGAGAATGCCGATATAAATGATGATGCGCCGGGAGAGGCTTGTAGCGGTGCACGGGTGGAACTACGAAGTCGACATGTTGTCAGCTCTGGAATTCTGAATATCGCAGTATAGAAATAACATTTTTCTTGGCGTTGTACAAACACCGAAATTGCAGTTCCATTTCAAATATTAGGCTAATGAAAGTTATATAATTCGAAAATGGCATGAGAAGTGTATACTTCTGTTTTTATTTGTTGTTATTGTGTCAGGCATTTTCCTTAACACGTAAAAGAAACCGTTTCATACCTCCCAGTGCCGGTTAAATTTTACCAAATATCCGAGCGGCCTCCTATGATAATGTTGGCAACAGATGCTGAATAGTGAGAATCCTGTGAGTCTTCATTTTAGCCAATCGCTTGACAACGATGATGTTCTCTCATGGAAGCTTCGCTTTACGAGGGCAATTATTTTTACTGATCGGACGAGGGTACATACAAGAATCTGCCAACCATAAAGCAGGAACAGCATTATTTGTTTACTTCATGGTTTGCCGGCCGCGGTGGCCGAGGTGACTGAGGCGCTCCAGTCACGGTCAGCACGGCCACTACGGTCGAGGGTTCGAATCCCCCCTCGGGCATGGATATTTGTGCCGTCCTAGTTCGTAAGTAGTTCATAGGTAGTTTGTAAGTTTAGGGACTGATGACCCCGTAGTTAAGTCCCATAAGCTTAACAAAAATTTGAACATTTGAACTTCATGGTTTGTACGATACACTAATCGACTCATTGTATGTGATTTGAACAAATGGGCAAAGATTTTCTATCGTATTCTTGATGTTGCCAACATAATCACGCGAGGCCGCCGACATGATACGTAAAATTTTACCCCCAGTGATCATTGTAAACAGGCAATACTAGTCTACATAAATACTCTGCCAACCTTTTCAAGTCTGCGACAGAGGGTGCATCGAATCGCTTGTATGATATTTCTCTACCGTTCCATTCCCTAAATCTTTTCGTTTCCGATATGATTTCTCTTATTTTGTTGCGATGATCATGTCACCCTACGTAGGTGGGTGCTAACAAAATATGTTCGCATTCGGAAGAGAAAGTTGGTGAAAGAAATTTCGCAAATAGATCTCGCCGCAACAAATAAAGTCTTTCTTTTCATGTTTTCAACCACAAATAGTGCATCATTTCTGTGACACCCTCTGGCCTATGTCGCGATAATACAAAACGACCTGCCCTTCACTGACATTTCTCTACATCATACGTCAGTCTTGCTTGGTGGGGATCTCACAATGCGCAGCAATACTCCAAAATAGGACAAACAAGTGTACTGTACTCTGTTTCTGTATTACAACTGTTGCATCTCCTAACTGTTCTGCCAATCAAAAATAACATTTGGTTCGCTTTCCCTACAATATTTTCTGTGTGTTCCTTGCACTTCCTACTTTCCAAACGTCGCTTAAGGTCTCCTCCGATCGTTGTAGTTCTAGCACTTCCACAAGAAAGCGTTCAGCAGGAATATGGCCTACCACACCCTGGGGCACAATCCGCGAAGAAATTTTCACTCTGCGATGGAGTATAAACCTAGAAACATCCGGAGAGTGCGGGTAAGTCATGTCTCCGGAACATCCTTCCTTTCAGAAATGCTACTCCTCCCGGAAAACTTCTGCGATGGTTGGGATGTAAAAGACGAGGCACTGGTAAAACTAAAGTTACACGAATTCCTACCAGCATAGCTTAGTTTATACAGAACTTGCCCAAGAAACTCAAAGCTTCTGACTCCGATTATCCATCTGGCACAGTTTCAATCTGCCAAGAAGTTTGAGATAATTTTTCGTTTGCATATTACGGTTACTCCCTACCGAATTATTGCCATTAATCTTCACATTTTACATTTTCGTGCGAAGGTACTGTACATTATACATGTAGGGGAAACAGCAGGGTTTTGGAACATATCTTGTATTCAAATATTATGAATTATCTCGAACAGAATGATCTACTGGCCCGAGGTCAACATGGATTTAGGAAATATCGTTCATGCGAAACACAACTAGCTATTTACTCACACGAAGTGATGAGTGCTATCGATAAGGGTTCTCAAATTGATTCCGTATTTCTTGATTTCCAGAAGACTTTTGACACCATACCTAACAAACGGCTTTTAATCAAATTGCGTGATTATGGTATATCTCCCCAAATTTGCGATTGGATAGGGGATTTCCTGTCAGAGAGGACACAGTTTGTAGTAATCGATGGTAAGGCATCGACTAAAACAGATGTGATTTCGAGTGTTCCACAGGGTACTGTTATTGGTCCTCTACTATTCCTTATTTACATAAACGATTTAGGGGAAAATCTAAGTAGCTCTCTTAGGTTGTTTGCAGATGACGCCGTCATTTACCGTCTAGTAATATCATCTGAAGATCAAAAGCAAATGCAGATCGATTTGAATAAAATATCACTATGGTGTAAAAATTGGCAATTGACTCATTACAAAAAGCACGAACAAGGATTGTATTTTTTGACGATATGGCACGAAGTAAGACCCGCACTTCGAAAGGAACCATTCTAGAGATGGCCTGGAGCTATTTAGGTAAATTACGGAAAACCCAAATGTGCATGTCAGTAGGAGATTTGGACTGTCGTCTTCCCGTACTCGAGACAAGATGATTAATCAGATAGTTTATTAAGTGATGCCATGACAGCGAGAGTTCCGTAATGAATTATTTATTGAGCTGTAGCTCGATACCGGCTGATGAGCCAATAACTGGACAGAATTAGATGAAAATCACAAAAAGCCTAACACAATTTCATTCCCTACAGCAAACAATTTGTCAATGTGTAACGAAAACCTTTCAGAGCAGCGGCGTCTCTAAATTTGGATTTTGAGGCAATGGAAAAGAAAAATAATATTCTATTATACTTTACAGCGCATCCCTTTTTTGGTCAAAATAGGAGGATTTGTGAGACTAAATAGCGTTAAATGTTAGGTCTTCAAGGCCCGTGGCGTTAAGCACAGAACCTGTACCCTAGTCATAAATCCAAAATTGCGGCGCAAACTGGTTAACTAAATTAAATTATCGCAGCGGTGTTTACGTATATGGAGACATGTTTCGAGAACAATGAGTTTAACAACAAAACTGAGTGTCAGGCTCTTTTATAACTTTAAGAAGATCTTACCCGTGCAAATAATAAAATAAAACAAACACAAAACGGTTTACACGACAGTTCGAACTATAATATAGGGTCTGTGAAAACTAATTCGACCTATTAAATTATAATGAAACAATATGTATTGATTATACATCTTAATACCTACAAATAAATAAGACAACAAATCTGCATAGACACTGAAGTTTTGAAACACTTGAAAAATCATCGTTTTTCTTAACTCTAACCCTACATCTACGTTACGATTATGTCTGAATACGAAAATTAATTATATCTGATGGGGAGTGGTACGATCTCTACATTCTTTTCAGCAAACATTATGTGGGGAAATCAAGACTTTATTGACAACTCTCTCTCTCTCTCTCTCTCTCTCTCTCTCTCTCTCTCTCTTTCTCTCTCTCTATCTATCTATCTCGAGTTCGCGTTCCTGAGTAAGTACTCAAATAGGTGAACAGATTGAACAGATCACTGTTTAGGAATGTATGGTTTTTATGTAAATCCACGAAATCAATAGTCTTGTTTGCATTATAGTTTTCGTCTCTGAAATCATCATCATTTAAGACTGATCTTGCCTTTTCAGCTTTTACTCTGGAACAAGTATTCCGTAATAAATTCCACCATGATCCCTCATGCAATGCTGACATTGATGCCCCGTCTGATACTTCAAAATATTTATTGACCCAATCCAAGTATTTTCTCCGTGGTCTGCCACGAGACTTCCTTGCCTTTAGTGCGGAACCCACGAGTCTGTCAAATATTCTTGCTTCTCCCATGTATGTAACATGACCCTAAAATCTCAGCCTTTGCTCTAAATGCTTCATCTATGGTGTGTTCTCCCAGGTTTTCTTTGATAGCTAGACAGCTAGACATTGACATTTAAAACAAATAAGAAACTTTTGTAGTAACATAGCATACTGTTCGCTACAGTGGTCATCCTTGAAATCCTTGAAACCAAGTCAGGGTGACTGACTTTGGTATGTGACTTTGGTCTCACCGAAATCAAACACCGCAATGGTAAGAGACACGGGGTCTCATCGAAATCATGAATGCTAATGGTAACAATATGGAGACTATTCGATATAAACATATCGATGGGAACAAGATTCTCTTACATCCACGTCGTTGTTTCTAGATCGCAATAAAATAAACTTTTACGTAAGCACTGAAATAGGTAATTGTATTGTACTGTGTGGTGTCGAAACCTAATCGATATCGCAAGTTTGGCGCCAATAGGATGCTGGTAGAGACTGGTACGGAGCCAGCAGGGGCGTGCAGCCACTTCACAAGCAATGAAGCGCGCCGCTAGTAGGTTTTTATTATTTATTTAATTTTTTTTTTTTTTTTTTTTTTTTTTTTTTTTTTTTTTTTTTTTTACGTCGGACGACTGGATGTCACAACGTGATTCTACGTTAATCCCCAATAGCGGCAAATGACGGAAAACGCTCGACCCGCACCATACTCTTAAGTAATCTGATGAAGTCGCCGCTACGAAGCGTTGTTGTCCCCTCGTGTGACAGTTGAAGCGGGCCGCAGTGACCGAGCGGTCTGCGGCGCGCCAGTCACAGTCTGCACGGCCGCTACGATCGGGGGTTCGAATCCCCCCTCGGGCATGGATGTTTGTGTCGTCTTTAGTGTAAGGTAGTTCATAAGTAGAATAAAACTTTCACTCTGCAGCGGAGTGTGCGCTGATATGAAACTTCCTCGCAGATTAAAATTGTGTGCCAGAACCGGGACTCGAACCTGGGACCTTTGCCTTTCGCGGGCGAGATCGTGCAGAGTGAAAGTTTCATTCTGTAAACATCCCTTAGGCTGTGGCTAAGCCATGTCTCCACCATATCCTTTCTTCCAGAGTGCTAGTCTTACATGGTTCGCAGGAGAGCTTCTGTGAAGTTTGGAAAGTAAGAGGCGAGGTACTGGCGGAAGTTTAGTTCATAAGTAGTTTGAAACTTTAGGGACTGATGACCCCGCAGTTGAGTCCACTAAGCTTAACAAACATTTGAACATTTGGCAGTTGAATCGCTAGTCGCTCTCTCATCATGAGACGAGGTGTTCATAGTTCAGTGTTCATTTTCGTTAGGGAAAACCACGAAGCAAATGCGTGAAAGTGGCTAGACAAAATAAATGTTAACATTTTTTAAAATAAATATGAACACTCTGGGACGCAAATAACGATAACTACATTTAAAAATGCACGACAAAATAGTTGTAGAATGTTACTTATGGAATTGCATGATGCTGCAATTAATTACTCAGACTATCGGGACTCGTAACGGAAGCCAATTTCTGATTTGGTCTTACATGGAATCAGTGCATCTTTTTTGATAAGTTGTGGTGTAAACCAGTTCAAGTAACTCAACAAACTTTCTTTCAGTCTGCCTCATAAAATTTCTGTACCGTACGCAAGTGGATCTAAAGTAATTTCTCTCAATAGCAACGCAGAGGCACCCATTTTTCTGGTCGACTAATCCAGTCACGAAGCCATTTCCTTTTTTCCCCGATGTCTTTGTATTTCAGTTAACTAGCCAAGCGAATCAATCATTTCAAGGCTCTTCGAACAAATATGTTCTACGTTATAATGAGAAGTGAGGTTTGTGCGGCAGTCCACTGGCTGCTACCTGCTGTGCGTGACCAGCCAGTAGCGGCACAGCAGGTGGCGACCACGCGACTAGCAGCAGCGGCTAAGTCACCTCGTCTGACCGTGCCTCTACTAATGAATTACTTCTGTGCAAGCGAGACTACTTTCATCCAACAAGTATTCACAACCGGTTTCTGAACCTATCACGATGGAATCGAACCATTATTAATTATTCCTGGTGCTTAAAACGGGAGCTTGCCGCCTTCCACTTATCTACATCTACATGGGATACTCTGCAAATCACATTTAAGTGCCTGGCAGAGGGTTCATCGAACCACAATTATACTATTTATCTCCCATTCCATTCTCGAATAGCGCGCGGGAAGAAAGAACACCTGAATCTCTCTGTTCGAGCTCTGATTTCTCGTATTTTATTCTGATGATCATTTCTACCTATGTAAGTGGGAGTCAACAATATATTTTCGCACTCGGAGGAGAATGTTGGCGATTGGAGTTTCGCAAGTAACCCACGCCTCAGCGATAAGCGCCGTTGTTGTAATGATTCCCATCCCAGATCCTGTATCATTTCCGTAATGCTGTCTCCCCTGTATCGTGACAATACGAAACGAGCTGCCCTTCTTTGGACTCTTTCGATGTCCTCCGTCAAATCCACCTGATAAGGATCCCACACTGGGCTGCAATACTCCAAAAATGGACGGACAAGTGCAGTGTATGCAATTTCTTTAGTAGTTCTGTTGCATTTTTTAAGGGTTCTGCCAATAAAACGCAGTCTCTGGTTCGCCTTTCCCACGATATTATCTACGTGTTTTTTCCAGTTTAAGTCTGAAGTAATAGTGATTCCTAGGTATTTTGTGGAGTTTACGGCCTTCACATTCGATTGATTTATCTTGTAAACAAAGTTTAACGGATTTCTTTTCGTACTCATGTGGACGACTTCACACTTCTCATTATTTAGAGTCATTTGCCAATTTTTACACCACACTGATATCTTATTCAGATCGTTCTGCAGTTGGTTTTGATCTTCAGATGATTTTACTAGACGGTAAATGACGGCGTCATCTGCAAACAACCTAAGAGAGCTACTTAGATTTTCCCCTGAATCGTTTATGTAAATAAGGAATAGCAGAGGACCAATAACACTACCCTGTGCAACGCCCGATATCACCTCTGTTTTAGTCGATGCCTTACCATCGATTACTACGAACTGTGTCCTCTCTGACAAGAAATCCCCTATCCAATTGCAAATTTGGGGCGATATACCATAACCACGCAATTTGATTAAAAGCCGTTTGTGAGGTACGGTGTCAAAAGCTTTCTGGAAATCAAGAAATACGGAATCGATTTGCGAACCTTTGTCGATAGCACCCATCACTTCGTGTGAATATAGAGCTAGTTGTGTTTCGCATGAACGATATTTTCTAAATCCGTGTTGACCTTGGGTCAATAGATCGTTCTGTTCGAGATAATTCATAATATTTGAATACAGGATATGTTCCAAAACCCTACTGCAAATTGACGTCAATGAAATAGGCCTGTAGTTTAGTGGGTTACTCCTACTGCCTTTCTTGAATATAGGTGTGACCTGTGCAACTTTCCAATCTTTTGGTACAGATCCTTCTATGAGAGAGCGGTTGTATATGACTGTTAAGTAAGGAGCTATCGCTTCAGCATAATCAGATAGAAATCTAATGGGTATACAATCCGGACCAGAAGACCAGTGATCTTATTAAGTGATTTTAGTTACTGCACTACTCCGATGATATCTACTTCTACGTTACTCATTGCGGCATCTGTTCGTAATTCGAAATCTGGAATATTGGTTTCGTCTTCTTTGGTGAATGAGTTTCTAAAAGCTAATTTTAGTAACTCTGCTTTAGTAGCGCTGTCATCGGCAGGATCGCCATTACTATCACGTAGTGAAGGTATTGTTTGTGACTTTCCCCGAGTATATTTAACATATGACCAAAATCTCTTTGGGTTTTCAGTCAAATTACGAGAAAGAGTTTCGTTGTGATAAATGTTGTAGGCATCTCGCATTGAAATCCTCGCTAAATTTCGAGCTTCTGAGTACAATCGCAAATCCTGGGGATTTCGTGTTCGTTTAAATTTAGTATGCCTTTTCCTTTGCTTTTGAAACAGTGTCCTAACCTGTTTTGTGTACCAAGGGGGATCGCCTCCTTCTTTTATTAATTTATTAGGTATAAAACTTTCAATTGCTGTCGATACCACTTCTTTGAATTTGAACCACATCTGGTCTACACCTACGTTTAGTGTTAGAAACGAGTGGAAGCTGTCTTTCAAGAAGCAATGTATTTTGTTTCTATCTGCTTTCCTGAACAAATATACTTTGCGTTTATTTTTGGTAACTTTGGGACTTTCGATATTCAATTTCGCTACTACAGCTGTGTTCACTAATACCTGTATCCGTTTTGATGCTCGTTATGAGCTCAGGATTATTTGTTGCTAAGAGATCAAGTGTGTTTTCACATCCATTTACAATTCTAGTTGGCTCATGAACTAATTGTTCGAAGTAATTCTCAGAGAATGCGTTGAGTACAATTTCGGACGATGTTTTATGCCTACCTGCTGATTTGAAAATATAATTTCGCCAACAGATCGAGGGTAAATTAAAATCATCACCTACTATTATCGTGTGAGTCGGGTACGTTTTTGTAATTAGACTCAGGTTTTCTTTGAACCTTTCTGCTATTGTATCGTCAGAGTCGGTAGGCCGATAAAAGGAACCGATTATTAACTTCTTACGATTTTCGGGTACAACCTCTACCCATAATAGCTCGCACGAACTATCAACTTCAACTTCGCTACATGAAATACTACTTTTGACAGCGACAAACACGCCCCCACTTATTTTGTTTAATCTATCATTTCTGAACACCGATAGATCTTTTGCAAATACTTCTTCTGAACTTATTTCCGGCTTGAGCCAACTTTCGCTGCCTATAATGATGTGTGTTTCGGTGCTTTCTATTAACGCTTGCAGTTCTGGTACTTTTCCGACACAGCTACGACAATTTACAACTGTTATACCGATAGTTTCCGGATCTACATTTCTCCTGTCATCCACCTGCACCGTTTGAGATTGCCCATTTTCTATTTCCCCGAAGCTCTTTATCCTGAAAACCGCCCAGTCCACGCCACACAGCCCCCGCTACCTGTGTAGCCGCTTCCTGCGTATAGTGGACTCCTGACCTATTCAGCGGAAGCCGGAAACCCACCACCCGATGGCGCAAGTCAAGGAATCTGCAGCCTACACGGTCGCAGAACCGTCTGAGCCTCTGATTCAGACCCTCCACTCGGCTCTGTACCAGAGGTCCACAGTCGGTCCTGTCAACTATGTTGCAGATGGTGAGCTCTGCTTTCATCTTGCAAGCAAGACTGGCAGTCTTTACCACTTCAGTTAGCCGCTCGAAACCTGAGAGGATCTCTTCAGATCCGAAACGACACACATCATTGGTACCGACGTGAGCCACCACCTGCAGTTGGCTGCACCCCGTACCCTTCATGGCATCCGGGAGGACCCGTTCCACATCTGGAATGACTCCACCCGGTATGCACACGGAGTGCACGTTGGCCTTCTTCCCCTCCTTGGCAGCCATCTCTCTAAGGGGCTCCATCACCCGCCTAACGATGGAGCTCCCAACTACAAGTAAACCCACCCTCTGTGAAAGCCCGGATCTTGCAGGCTGGGTGGTGACAGGGTGAGAGACACCATCCGACTCAGGAACGTCGTCCTGAGCAGACAGCGCCTCAAACCTGTTCGCAAGACAAACCGGGGAGGCCTCACGATCGGTCCCCCGGAATGTCTTGCGCCTCCTGCCACGCACTGGAGCAACCTCCCACGCAACCACGGGTCGGATGTCTGCCTCATTGCTAGCAGTTTCAGGGCATGTCGCTGCCGCAGGCCGATCGGTGGAGACGACGGGAGTCCGTTCGGTCCCCACCGCCGGCCAACAACAACGACGCCCATCGATCGCAGCTTCCAACTGTGCAACCGAGGTTAACACAGCTTGAAGCTGGGAGCGAAGTGTCACCAGCTCAGACTGCATCCGCACGCACTATCTTAAGTGTCTCTTTAGCTACACCATAGCCTATACAATCGAATTTGGAACATTGTAATAAATTTTGGACACAAGTATCAACCGTTAGAACATACAGGTGCCTTTAAAATGTAAACCTTCACGGCCGGAATGATCAAAATTACTAAAAATTTTCGGGCCTTTATGCCGTGGTCTAGTGGATTTAGTGTCGAAACCCAACGTTTCGTCCCCGACTGCGGAGGACATTCTCAAGGGGGATCGTGGCACTTTACTTAAGAATAGCTATTCGTCGACAGATATAATGAGAGCTTTGAGACCGACACGTAGAGTTGAAAACGATGATAGGGTCTCGGTGAAATTTAAAGTCCTCCTGCCTTTTATTAGGGACGTCACCGACCGCATCGGTAAAATTTTGACGAAACGCAATGTTGCCTTTATTTGCAAACCTACTCGGAAGATACAGGATCACCAGAAATCGGCAAAGTATGCTCGTAAACCACTGGAAAAAGCAGGGATTTATAGGATTTCGTGTAGCTGTGGAGACGTATACGTGGGTACCACAAAAACAACAGTCAAAAAACGACTAGATGAGCACAAGGGGAACTGTAGAAGGGGAGAGATTGACAGATCAGCTGTTGCTGAACATGTTTTTCAACCAGGGGACCTCCTTACTCAATTTCAGGTTTTAGCAGCCACAAATGGATACCACGAAAGACTGTACAGAGAGGCTATAGAAATTGTAAAACACCCCAATAATTTCGATAGGATGGAGGAGGGCGTGAAACTAAATGAAATCTGGGTTCCGGTTTTGAAGAAGAAATGTAACATAAGTCTTCCGCCATGGGACGATATTAACGGACGGCGGCAATCGGCAACGACGAATTGCGCGCTCATGTCAAAAACATCTGACGTCACACCTCTGCGCGCGAGCCCTCGTAAGCGGAGTTTGGCTTCAGTCAGTAGCGAGCCAGGGTGTCCATCGGACTTTAAAAAGTGCCACGATCCCCCTTGAGAATGTGCTCCGCAGTCGGGGACGAAACGTTGGGTTTCGACAATAAATCCACTAGACCACGGCATAATAGCCCGGAAATTTTTAGTAATTTTATACGGGTGCCTGTGAGAAAATTTGTGACTGACTTCATTTTCTGTGTTTTATGTTTAAAATATTATCTATCAGTACTACCTGAGGATCTTGTTGGTGTACATGTGTGTGTGTGTGTGTGTGTGTGTGTGTGTGTGTGTGTGTGTGTGTGTGTTGTGTATGGGAGAGAGAGAGCTGTAACAACAAAGTCAACAGTTTCGTTTCAGTACAAGCAGCTCGGAAAAGAGTACCGTTATTCGATTTACATCGTAGTCACTTCTATACAAACATTTTCAGAACTGGAACATATAATAAAAATATTTTTTTATTTATTGATTAAAGTTAATTATTTACTATTTTCGCAGATAAGTGTGTTGAATTTAGAATTCATTTATGTAGATTTTTTCACTCTGCAGCGGAGTGTGTGCTGATATGAAACTTCCTGGCAGATTAAAATTGTGTGCCGGAACTGGGACTCGAACCTGGGACATTTGCCTTTCGCGGGCAAGCGCACTACCGACTGTGCTATCCCGACACCACTCACGATGCCGCCTCACAACTTTAGTAGGAAGCGAGGTACTGGCAGAAGTAAAGTTGTAAGGCGGCATCGTGAGTCGTGTTGGGATAGTACAGTCGGTAGTGCGCTTGCCCGCAAAAGGCAAAGGTCCCAGGTTCGAGTCCCGGTTCCGACATACAATTTTAATCTGCCAGAAAGTTTCATTTTCAGAACTGTGCATTTTAGTCTCAACATTGTATTCTCGATCCAGCATGGCGCTGCAGAAGGCAGACGCGTGGTATCAGCTGCTGTTTTCCGTACAGAAATAATGTCTTTGATTATGGGGATGGTGACTGGTGATAGGAAGGTCATATTCACAGGACGTGAACTTCTGTACGACCTGCAGAAGCGATCGGCATTTGAACCGTGAAGTCCCGCGGTATCAAGGTTAATATTGATATCGCGGTGCAACCTCGCTACCGCTAAAACGTGCCTGCGGCCCTCGTTATAAATCGGTGGTAATGGGTGGATGTGAATTAAGCAAACGTGCAGGATGTCACGCACACGTATCGGAGAACCCTTCAAATGTTTTTGCCGCGGCGGAGTAGCCGAGCGGTCTAAAGCACCTCGCTGCGGAGCGCGCGGTTGCTCGCCGTGGAGGTTAGAGTCCACCCTGGGGCATGGGTGTGTGTGTTTGTCCGTAGGTTAGTTTACCTACGTTTAAGTAGTTTGTAAGCTACGGACTGATGACCACGCAGTTTGGTCCGATAGATTTACAGACATTTGGACTTTTTTTCAAGTGTTTTTAAACGGTATTGGGGCATAATGTTATGGTTATTAGGCCCCAGACTTAAGAAATACTTACGCCATGGCCAACATACACCCATGTCCGAAGGAGGACTGTAACCTCCACCGGAAACGGTCGGCCAGTCAGTAGCGTGACACCTGCGACCACGTGGCCCATCTTTATATATACCATATTTACATATGTTTTCCCCCGTGTGATTAAACTTGTGTGTTTATGTGAGTGTGGAAAGTTGCTCTTAATGTTGACTGACTGCCGCGCAATGGCTTACAGTCGCTGCCTCGTGATTTTGGCCTCGTATTGCTGAAGTTAAGAACGCATGACTGCGTTTGTCGTCTGCTGGATGGTCAGAGACAAGCTTACTCGGCAAGATGGCGAGGTGGCCGTGTTCTTAGTGTGGTACCAACCTAATCTTGGACGAAAGAAGTGACAGGAGACCTCTCTGGGAGCGGTTGTACAGGGAATTGTCTTGGACAGGTAGCAAGGGATGGTAAACACTAGTCTCTGAACGCATTCTGCGTCGCTTTTAGGGCGCTCTACACCCGGTGTATGGCAGGGGGAGGTTTTTCCGATGCCTTACAGCGTCACTCTTCATTCTGGCTCCGAAGTGGAAGTAAGTACTCCGCCGAATCATGCTGAGGGGAAGGCATGATGTTAGGACTTTGCTTTCTTTGTGATAAGACAATCTTGTTTTTTCAGTGATAATTTTCTTATATAATTCTTTTGATATGCGAGGAGAAGTGTTTCTTAATTTACAGAATTCAACTAAATTCACAGTAAATTTATTGTTTGCATTTTCATTCCAGTGATGATTGTGTGCCCGGTTTTGCCCAAGTTAGAATTCACGCGTGTGGCCTTCAGTCTTTGTGCAAACCTAGTATTTTTTAATTTCCTTCGTTTTTTTAACTAACGTTTTCGCGTCATTTCTGTATCCACGAGTATGCTAAATATTTCTCAGATTTTCTAGTTTGATTCCATCTTTCCTGTCTTGTATGACCAATTGTGACGGTCGTTACTTCGGCCTTCAGCCATGCTTTTGTTAATACTAGTTTTCTTCTATACGAATTCTCGTGTGTGCTTTGCTCGCTTATTCTACATTAATTTCTGTTTGTAAATGCTATGGAGTTCGTTTAGTGCACAGTATAATTAAATTTGTGATGAAGACACCCGCCATCTCGTCAAGACGCTGCCAATGCTTCATTTCGCCACTGCTTTCAAGTTGTCCAGCTTTGTAATGTACCGCCAAGCATTATGCATGTGTCTGTGAATGAATGAATGTGCTTTCAGCTACCCATTGTGTGTTTGCAAATTTCCTCCCACATTACCTCCATATTCATAAAGGGCAGAAACTATTTCACTATATTTCATTATATACTTAATTCACTCTTGTACAAGGTGTGTGCTTAATTTGGTCTCGCCACATTTAGTTGCTTGTTCATTTTCCTGAATAGATTATGATTTTAAAGTATCAAACCTGTGTTTTATGATTTCATGCTCCCCGTCCCATTTTAATTATCTATTTATTTATTTCTTAACATTGATTTTGTGTTTGTTAAAACGTTGGCTGCTCCCTTAAGGAGTGAGCAGTTAGATAAATTTCTGTTGCGCAAGTACCGTGGCCACTCAAAATAATTTAGAGCAGCAGTGAGCGTTTTAACTTACATTTGCAGATCTCAACTGCCCGAGATCTAGTTTACTTTAATAACAGGCTACTTTCAACTTTATTCATCCTAAAATCTTCATGGCATTTTGGACACTTGACCTTCAAACGACTAAACAGTTAATTTTCAGATTTCGGCGAAGTTTCCAGTAAAATAAAATTTCTGAAAATTCTAGCAGCTCTCTCTGGAAGTTACGTTACATTTTTCAGGGTGATAATCATCAAAGAAACATTTAAAACATTATTGACACCATGTGAATTTTCTATAAGCAATTTGAAGTAAGAGAAAGTAACATGCTTCAGTGTAAAGCATACTTCATTCAGATTATAAATAACAGTTTTTTTTTAATTTAATGAAAGTCCAGCTCCAGTTGCAATTATTTGTGCTTTATTTAAGCCCACACTACCGGTTTGGCCTCTATGTGAGGCCATTTTCAAGTGTGACAGACGTTATGCCATAGAGAAAGCAACGTCAAGTAAGGTAGACTTAAGTAGACTTACTTGACGTTGCTTTCTCTATGGCATAACGTCTGTCACACTTGAAAATGGCCTAACATAGAGGCCGAAACCGGTAGTGTGGGCTTAAATAAAGCACCAATAATTGCAACTGGAGCTGGACTTTCATTAAATTTGAACCACAGTTGCGGCAACAGCAACTATCCAACGATGGAGAAACTAATAACAGTTTTTTTTTATGATAACCACTAGCAGAAGGAATTTGTTGTTACTAACGCATGGTTTTAATGTGAATTTGAAAATAAATACATAAATCTACTGAATCAACACATGAGCCCCCATACGGTGCATGGCGGAGGGTATTACAGTGAGTTAACAAGTTTTTTACTCTTCACGCTGAAATGGCTGGACGGAATTGAATGAAATTTGGAATGAAGGTAACTTATACCCGGAATTAATACATGGGCTACCTTTCGTAAGCCTCCGTAGGTGCATGGCAGAGGGTACATTACAAGAGTCATCCAAATTGTTTGATTGGTCACCATAAAAGTCAGCATATACATGAATGTTTTCTTGAAGGAGATTTTTATAATCTTCCAACCAGAGGATCAAAATATCCACGGGTGTACTGCCGGTCTATAGTGTCCAACGGGCACAATATTTCGGCGATCAAACATGTCGCCATCATCAGGTGAACTGACGGACTGAGCTCCTGGAAACGCGCCGGTACGGAGATCCGCACGCTACGGCTGCTCGAAGGGAACTGGGTTCTAGCCCGGTAGCGGGCCCTTTAAATACCCTCGGCCCGCGGAGCGACCCCTCCGCGGCCCGCGCCCCGCGCCGCGGCCGCGCAGTGGAACCGATTGCGCCGGCGTCTGAGAAGACGTCGGTGTGAGGGCTCTGTCCGCCGTGGTCGTCACTTCGTTACGTTTGCTAGATTTACTCTTAATTAACCCAATCGCTGGTTCCCAAGCTTTGCTAAGATTATAGCCAGAGTCACGGTTTATGAGGTCGTCACTTGTGCGAATTTCAATGGCCTCTCTAACGACGCAGTCCCAGTATCTCGACGTCTGTACCAGAATCCTAGTGTGTTCATACTCCATGGCGTGATTCTCAGACAAACAATGTTCAGCGACCGCCGACTTGCTCGGATACATCAATCGTGTGTGCCTCTGGTGTTCAACGCATCGATCCTCGACGGTACGCACCGTCTGTCCAATATATGACTTTCCACACTGACACGGAATCTGGTACACGCCCGCCTTCCTCAAACCGAGATCATCTTTAGCGCTCCCCACCAGTGCACGAATTTTATTCGGCGGACAAAAAACAGTTCCAACCTGGTGTTTTCTCAAAATGCGGGCGATCTTCCCTGAGAGTGCGCCGGTATATGGAACGAACGCAGTGCCTACATCCTCCCTTGCGTTTTCATCCGTTTCCACATGTTGTGTTGTAGTGGTTGGGCGGAGAGCCCGCTGAATCTGCCACTCTGAGTACCCATTTTTTCGAAATACAGTTCTCAGGTGTTCTAATTCCTGGGGTAGACTCTCTGCGTCGGAGATAGTGCGCGCCCTATGTACTAGAGTTTTAAGTACCCCATTCCTCTGTGAAGGGTGGTGACAGCTGTCTGCGTGTAAATACAGATCAGTGTGCGTTGTCTTCCGATATACACTATGACCCAGGGTGCCATCAGTTCTTCTCTTGACCAAGACGTCAAGGAACGGCAATTTACCCTCCGTTTCAGTCTCCATAGTGAATTTGATGTTGGGGTGTATGGAGTTCAGATGTGTAAGGAAGTCAAGGAGTTTATCCATACCATGTGGCCAGATGACGAAAGTGTCGTCCACATAACGGAAAAAGCAAGTGGGTTTCCATTCAGATGATGCCAGGGCTTCCTCCTCAAAATTCTCCATGTACAAATTTGCAACCACAGGGGAGAGTGGGCTACCCATGGCGACTCCCTCCGTTTGTTCGTAGTATTCGCCATTGAAAAGAAAATACGTGGAGGTCAAGACATGCCTAAAAAGTTCGGTGGTCTTCTCGTCAAATTTCTGACCAATCAATTCTAGTGACTCTCGAGGGTGCCCCTTCGAGACAGATGATAAGCGGGAGATAAAGAGCGTAGAAATCGATATGGTCAGAAGAGAGGGAGAGAGAGAGATGGACTGAATAAATAAATACCCGAGCAACGCCGGGTTTTCAGCTAGTACATTATAAATTATAAGTACAGGTATTCTTAGGGTTTCGTCTTTTATTGACGCGAAGTTGACAGTCGGCCCGTGATTGAAGTCTGCGATCTCTATCACGAAATATCTTTTAATGACAGGAATCGAAAATGCTGACAGTCCTTTCTGGCGCAAAGAGTTTCGTAAGAATGGTTTTATTCGTATCACAGTTGAAAAGCATTTTTCTGCTTCTAGTTACATCATGAGAATAGTGAGAATTAGTTTCAACAGTTCGGAGGACTCGTGTTCCCTTGGTCCTTTATTATTATAAACTCTGCTGGCTGCGGCGGATTGGCTGTGCGCACTGGGCTGCTGTGCGCACGGCTTTTCGCCGTCGGAAGTTCGAGTCCTCCCTCGGGCATGGATGTTTGTGTTGTCCTTAGGTTAGTTCACCTTAATTTAAGTAATATGTAAGCTATGGACTAATAACCCAGCAGTTGAGTCCGACAGATTTACAAACATTTGAACATTTTTGAAACGCTGCCAGGCTAACACAATCAGACACTGATCTACATTCTTGTGGTAGGTAAATTGTGAATGAAACAAAATTATTGTAATTTGTTGCATTCCAATGAGCGGAATTTCGGCTGAATATATAAGTAGAATGAGATGCACCAACAGCTGAAATGTTAACTTTGGCATTATTAACTCTTTGCAACTAATTTTGGTGCCGGTGCCACCGTCTTCAGGCCATTGAGATACGGAGTCTCCGTTTTATTATAAAATCATTAACAAATAACAGCTTCGCACATTAGATTGTGAGTCAGTGGAATATTGTCACATTCTGTATTGGTGTCCTCTGTCAACAAGTATATTTTCGAACGAGTTATATGTGAAATCTTAATAGTTTTATGACAAAATGCAGAGACCGTATCTGAAGGGCTTGAAGATAGTGGCATGGACACCGAAAATGATTGTCAAGAATTAAAAAAGATAAAATTAACATTACAGCTGTTGGTGCATTTCATTCTATTCCTAATTATTATTTCATATTCACTGAATGTATGGCATGAACTGTAAATGGGCAATGCGAAAATGTGTACCCAGGTGGGATTCGAATCCGGGTCTCCCGCTTTCTAGGCAGTTGCGCTGACCACTAAACCACTGGGGACACAATGATCACCGCACCTGCACGCCTACTGCCAAACACAAATTTACAGCTTTAGTTTCTGAAACTACGACTTTGAGTAGTGTGGGCAGAATAAAGCTGTGAATGTGTGTCCATTCTGTGAAAACCGCACATCAATCGCGCTTTCCGTTTGCGCAATATTTGCGGTGCAAATATTAGGTGATTTACCAAATTATGGTTGCTGTTGAAATTACGGTTTGGTGAAACTATAGACAGGAGGATGAGACACCCGAAAATAAGAAAAAAAACCGCACTGACGTGTTTTACGGCCCACCTTAGATTTGTAGTTTTATAAGTTTTTGCAAACATAATAATCTAAATAATAAATTAATAACAGTGTCTGAAACCTCATTTTGCCGGCCGCGGTGGCCGAGGAGACTGAGGCGCTCCAGTCACGGTCTGCAGGGCCACTACGGTCGGGGGTTCGAATCCCCACTCGGGCATGGATATTTGTGCCGTCCTAGTTCGTAAGTAGTTCATAAGTGATTTGTAAGTTTAGGGACTGATGACCCCGTAGTTAAGTCCCATAGACTATACAAACATTTGAATTTTTTTTGTGTGAAACCCTTTTAGGAAAAAAAATTTAGGTAGTGACAAGTTCCGAACCACCGACCTTTAGCATCATAGTCTAACGCCTTGGCCACCATGCTACGGCTATCCATCAGAAGATGAGTCCTATAATCTCATACTATTGATGGCCGTTGTTAACTGATGCTAATATGGCATTTGTAGATACTGTATTATTATTTATCGTACGAAGAACGATGGGTTTTTGTTAATTCTTCAGTGAGCCATTGCTTTGAAATGACAACGTGTAAGTTACAATCAGAAAATCATCAAATACGGAACGCAAGATGGCGTATGCCAGAGAGAGTTCTGCGCGAGGAATGTCACGTGACATCTCCTAACGGCTGGTTTTCGTTAATTCAAGGGAGGGTATCAAATCTCCGTTATTTTTGCAAATATCTCTCAAACGATACGAGATATAAAAAAAACATAAGGGAGTTAAGTTGTAGAGCATTTTCTCCTCTACCAATTAGGTTATTAAATATTCGTATCAGATATACGGTTCGTTTGCAATTACAAATATATTACAAACCGCTTTTTTAGGTATTACTACCATATTTTTTGTCAGAAAAATTGGAAAAAAGGGAGGTTCTGGTCTCTGGCGGCCTAAAGTCATGTCTGTAAAATTTGGTGCTGATCGGTTGAACGGTTCGTCTTAAAAACAGGGAACACGTTACGGACACAGACAGACAGACAGACGGACGCACAGACAGACAGACAGACAGACAGACAGACATCCCAAAATCGCCGTTATTGTTTCAAATATCTTAGAAACGCTACGAGATATATATATAAAAAAAAAAAAAAGAAACATAAGAGAACAAAGTTGTAGAGAATTTTTTCCTCTACAAAATAGGTTATTCAATTTTCGTGTCAGATGAGTAGTTAAGCCGTTATTTCCGTTTAAATTTCGAGCTGTCAAAAGACGATCGCAAAGGCCCACTTTTAGTGTTACTACCGTAACCTAAAGTCGGCCAAGAAATGCCGGGAGAAGAATTGAAAGAAGTGTCCTCTGTAAATGGGTGCTATCTAGCGAGACCTTGTAACTGTTACTGGTAATGGAGTTTGCAGTCAGTTCTGTGTCGTGGACGGCGAGCATGCGTAGCCTCCGCCAGAGCGAGGCGTGGCTCGTACGTCATGTTACATGACCAGAGAGTGCCTTGTCTCTGGCGGTGGTTACGCGAGCGTGTTACGTAGTGCCGGGGCGGGTCTGGACTCGCAGTGAGCTGACCGTCTGGGAGTGTACAGGAATGCAAATCCCTGAGAGTGTTACAAGGCCGCTAGCGTTGTAGGACCAAAAGTAGTTGAAAACCTGGCGTTGGCTGGGAACTTACATAAAACACTCTCAAGTTGGTCCATTTCTCTATCCCTTTTGTCTCTGCTCTCTCTGTTCATCTCCTACTCTGTTCATCTACCCTTCCTTTTGTCCTCTTGCCCCTCCCCCTGTCCATCGCGTCTCTGTGGAACTCCTCCTCCACCTCCTCAGTCCATTATCACCTCCAAGTGTGGGAAATTATACAAGTGTGTTAACTATCGTGGTGATCAGTCTAGTGGTGTATAAGTACATTGCAAAGTACCCCCACCATCCACCCTTTGAAATCTTAGCTTTATGGCAGCGCATAAACTACGAACAAACAAACGAACAAATTTCCAATCATCCATTAGTCCATCTCCTCCTCTCTGTTCACCTGCTCCCCGTCTTCTACTGTCCATTTACTGCTCCCCCTCCCTCTGTTCATCTCCTTTCACCTGCCTTTCACCATGTCCCTTCTCTCCTTCTCCTCCTCCTCTCCCCTCTGTCTCCTCCCTCCCCTTTCTGTCCGTCTCCTCCTCCACTTACTCCTCTCAATCCTATATATGTAACACACATATATGCGCCCTGTTCCATGTTAACTGGTCAAACAGACACAACGTCGCAAGGTACCCTCCGCCATCTTAAATTCACTGGCTTGCAGCTTGTAACAATCTCCTTCATGAAAACATACATTTATGTGCTTTCCTGGTGACCAGTCAAACAATTTGGATATTTGTTGTAACGTACCCTCCGCCATGCACATACGGTGGTTTACAAAAGGTGCCGATGTATTAATCAGGGTGTAAGCTACCTCTGATCCAGTCCAGCCATTTCCGCGTGAATGCGTAAGAAACGAATTAACTAGTTGTAAAGCACCCTCTGCCACGCTGAGTTAATTTTAGTATGCCTATAACTTTCGCACCAGTGCAAGCAATGAGTTGACAAACAAAAATATAAACAAACATTAATTTTTATATATTAGATTTATTTTCAAATTAGTATTAAACCATAGGTTGGTAACAACAAATTTCCCAATGCTGGTAGTTTTCATTCACCCCAATGATTCGGTACGCTTGGTATGCATCAAAGCTGACAGCCAAAAAAACTTTCATTTAAAAATCGGAATGAAGTATGCTTTCCACTGAAGCATATTTTTGAAAAACAAATTCTTTCTTTAAATTGCTTACATAAAATTCACCTGGATTGAACAATATTTGCGTTTTAAATTTTTCTTTGATGATTATCACCCTTAAAAATGTAACGTAACTTCTAGAAAGAACTGGTAAAATTTTCAGAAATTTTATTCCATTCGAAACTTCTTGTAGGTAATCTGAATATATTAATACTGCACTGATAAACTTAATTGTTTAATCATATTTAAAAACTTCATCAGGATTGGAATACAACTGTAGAATCTGACGAAGTTCATATGTAAAGTTTCCTCCGTCGTACACCATCCAAAATGTTATGTACCGTGACCTTTCTGTTGTTTTGAATGTCAAGTATCCACAATGTCATGAAGATTTAAGGACTAGTAAAGTGTCCTTATTGGGCATGTCGCATGATGCCACAGGTTTTCAACGATATGACGTCATATCTCCTGAACTATATGTCGTAAGCAGTTGTTACCCCTACGTCAATTGTCACCTCATGGAAGGAATATGTGTACCAAATTTGCTTGAAATCGCTACAGTGGTTTAGGAGAAAATGAGGAGCATTGTCGCTAAATGAAGCAGTTTTTCGCGCATCTCATTGTTTATGACGTCATATCTCGTGAAGGATGTATGGTATGTGATTGTTAAATTTACGGCGACCGTCCTCATGGATTAAAGCTTACGTATACAAAATGTCATAAAAATTGGAACAAAACCGTAGATTTGTATTCAACAGGTACACACAAACATACGGACAATCTGCTTTAGACTGATGACCATTGTAGTTTAGTCCCCCTTAAACAACCCAACAATCTGCTTTATAAATTGGACTAGCTGAAAAACCGACGTTTCTCGGGTATTTATTTATTTATTCCTGCTATTTTTCAGGTATATATTCATTTGTATAAGGGCTGTATGTCTCTAAAATCTCTTGGGAATACAATTAGTAATAAAGAAGTAACAGATTAAAACTTCGTGCGTGATGGGGCGGTTTTCCATGAACGTTACTGTTTATGTGGTCATGTCTCATGAACGACGTGTCGTACTGTGATACAATTTAGAAGATACACTCAACTATAGGCGTGTATACTGTCTGTAAAAATTACAGCGGCTACAATTTGTAGTGTAGAGATTAAAAATTGTAACGTCAAACCGAAAGCCGTAGTTTTAGTCCATGAACAGCGGAACGTTACTGTTTATGTGCTAATATCTCATGAACTACGTGTCGGAATGTGATACATTGAACTATATGTGTGTACAATGTCCGTAAAATTTCCTGCGGCTACAATAGTGTACAAATTGTAAATTGTGACCTCATACCGAATGCCGTAGTTTTTCTCCATCATCAGCGGAAAAGTAGTAAGCGAGCAACTTTTCTTCCTTTCTTCATTTTGCTATGGTTGTCAGCGAGAAAAAGTTTAATAAAGGTTTGAAATTAAGTGTAAAGTTCGTTGCATGTCACTAAGTACTCTCATTCTCATATAGCGTATGGGCCTTTTTTTTTTTCTTTTTTTGCGATTCCTTTTGTTTATGACATCATATCTTCTGAACATGTGTCGTATGAGATTGTTATCCCTGCAGCAATTGTTATCTCACGGTAAACAATGTGTGTACCAAATTTGGTTGAAATCGGTCCAGTCGTTTAGGAGAAAATGAGCAGCATTGTCGCTAAATGCAACAGTTTTTCGCGCATCTCATTGTTTATGACGTCATATCTCGTGAACTATGTGTTGCACGTAATTCTTACACTTACGGCGACCGTCCTTGCGGATTGAAGCTTACGTGTACAAAATGTCATAAAGATTGGAACAAAACTGTAGATTTGTATGCTACACGTACAAACATACGGACACTATATTTTATATAGAGGCGAAGTTGGTATTATGGGCTAGTGGTTGCAATATGGGCTAGCTTAATAACTGACTAATAAGCCCGCGTATTCTAGCGGCAACCTCAGTAAATAGTAGTAGCTACTTCGTACAAACGCCACCAAATGTGCTGCCGCAGTCACTTACGTGGAATGTTAGTGGTGAGCTGTTTCGTGATTTTTCTCATTTCAAAACTTTGAAAGATAAGAAATTACAGTCATATTAGACGTACTGCCAATGCGTAGTTAGCTGTTAAGTTCTTAACTACATATTATATAACAATTTAGCTCTCTAATGCTCATGAAGTTGGTTTATTAAAGTTTGTTTACAACGGATAGCGACGTTTTACTTTCCAAGAGGGCTAGGGTGGTAGTATGGACAATAGCTGTGGTGATTATATGGGCTACCCACTACAGTAGCCCATATTACAACCCCTGCAAATACTGTGTGGATTTCTGTTTCAGCCTGATAACACAGAAGGCTTGCCCCAGTCCTCTACTGGTCCACACCATGTGCCAAAGACCTAGCAGATGGCCCAAGCAGTGCGTCCCACGTTCCAATAGGAAACATTAAGACCTCACCAAAGGACCTGTTCCCAAACAAAAATATAACAAACAAAGGACCTAAGCCAGGAAAGGCAGCTGTAATTACAGCAAGGCACGAAGAAAAGGAAGCTGATGAAAAAAGGAAAATAAAAAGAAAGGGGGGAAAAGAAGTGGACAAAAAAAGGAAGATCGAGAGTGACGATGTAACAGGGAATACGATGAATGTGAGATGTGAGCCCGGTGTTGACAAAAGAAAGAAACAAGAAACAAAAAGCAAAACTACATCAGTGAAGGGAAACTTGACCATCGACCTACAATCATCATCTGAGAGTTCAGAGGAGGGATCTATAGATTCTGGGCAGTCAGTTCTAGAGCCCACTTTCGGTGTTGAAAAGCCTGGAGATGACGATGCTACCTGCCTTTTTTGTGAGGAGTTATATTCCCAAGACACTAAAGGTGAGCTATGTGGATCCAGTGCCTAATGTGCGAGATCTGGGCACACAACGTGTGTGGTGGTTGTGAAACATAACATTATATTTCTGATAAATGAACAACTTACGATAAACATGTCCCAGTATAAAGGGTTTGCTATTTTCCAATTACTCTAAAACTTTACAGGAAATAATATTGATATTCATAGAATATATGACATCAACTGCGATTGGGCAAAGCTGAAAATGTGTACCCAGGCGGGATTCGAACCCGGGTCTCCTGCTTTCTAGGCAGTTGCGCTGAACCCTACCCCACTGGGGACACAGTGATCACCGCACCTGCAAGGACTACCTAAGCACGCCTCCCGTCAGATACAAATTCCCAGCTTCGCCCTGCCCACAGTACTCAAACTCGTAGTTTAACTGATTCCCGTAAGAGTAAGGGCTTCAAACTTTGCCCACCCCTCCACACTAACGATAGGATCATTGCCCGTCACCGGCATATTATATATATACATGTGGCGTCTGTTGCGAGAGAACAGACGTCACTTCTGATCCTGCGGTTGTTATTATTTAATATTCATAGAGTATATGACATCAACTGCGATTGGGCAAAGCTGAAAATGTGTACCCAGCCGGGATTCGAACCCGGGTCTCCTGCTTTCTGACGGGAGGCGTGCTTAGGTATAGTCCTTGCAGGGGCGGTGATCACTGTGTCCCCAGTGGTGTAGGGTTCAGCGCAACTGCCTAGAAAGCAGGAGACCCGGGTTCGAATCCCGGCTGAGTACACATTTTCAGCTTTGCCCAATCGCAGTTGATGTCATATATTCTATGAATATTAAATAATAACAACTGCAGGATCAGAAGTGACGTCTGTTCTCTCGCAACAGACGCCACATGTATATAAATAATATTGACTTTTTTGTGTGTTTATAAAGTAGGCCATATTACCCACCACATTTACATTTTTTCACAATATGTCAGTTTTGTAAACATGTTTCCATATTAACGTTGCGTAATGATCTAAACTAAAACATATGTGTTTAGCTTTTTTATAACATCATAAAGATTATTTTTTGAGGTTTCACTGACAATTTTGGAATTTATGGTTCAAAAATAAAGTGGTAGCCCATAATACCACCTTTTCCTCTATTAGAAGATTTCATGGAATAGATTAGGCTTCCTGTAGTAAAAGTATAGAAGAGGACTGCAGTGTGTGCCGGTACCTGGCAGAGGAAGGGCTGCTGGTGGGCGTGCTGCCTGGCGTGCTGGCGCAGCAGCCCCTTGCGCGAGAAGGCCCTGCCGCAGTCGGCGCAGCGGTGCGGCCGCTCGCCCGAGTGCGTGCGCACGTGCGTGGTGTAGGCGACGCGCTGGTTGAAGCGCCGGCCGCAGTCCGCGCACGCGTACTCGCGCGCGTCGCGGTGGATCTTGCGGTGCGAGCTGAGGTATCCGCGGTCGCTGAACACCTTGCCGCAGTCGGGGCACGCCGCCTCGAACTCGCGCGACCCCGAGTGCAGCGACAGGTGGTAGCGGTAGTTGCGCCGCTGGCTGAAGCACTTGCCGCACTGCTCGCAGCGGTGCGGCTTCTCGCCCGTGTGCGTGCGCGCGTGCACCTGCGGCATGCGAGCTGCAATGTAGTCTGGCCAGCGCGACAGGTGGTAGCGGTAGTTGCGCCGCTGGCTGAAGCGCTTGCCGCACTGCTCGCAGCGGTGCGGCTTCTCGCCCGTGTGCGTGCGCGCGTGCACCTGCGGCATGCGAGCTGCAATGTAGTCTGGCCAGCGCGACAGGTGGTAGCGGTAGTTGCGCCGCTGGCTGAAGCGCTTGCCGCACTGCTCGCAGCGGTGCGGCTTCTCGCCCGTGTGCGTGCGCGCGTGCACCTGCGGCATGCGAGCTGCAATGTAGGCTGGGCAGCGCAACACAGCGAGGCTCCTACAGGCTCCACTGCTACTTGATACGTCGTCTTACTTGATACAACGAGAATACGTTTGGAAGAGGGAAAATATGTGCTCTGCACAGCCTTAATAACTACACTAATGGCCATTAAAATTGCTACACCAAGAAGAAATGCAGACCATAAACGGAGTATTCATTGGACAAGTATATTATACTAGAACTGACATGTGATTACATTTTCACGCAATTTCGCTGCATAGATCGTGAGAAAGCAGTACCTAGAACAACCACCCCTGGCCGTAATAACGGCCTTGATACGCCTGGGTACTTAGTCAAACAGAGCTCGGATGGCGTGTACAGGTACAGATTCCCATGCAACTTAAACACGATACCACAATTCATTAAGAATAGTGACTGGCGTATTGTGACGAGTCAGTTGCTCGGCCACCATTCACCAGACGTTTTCAATCGGTGAGAGATCTGGAGAATGTGCTGCTGGCCAGGGCAGCAGTAGTAGCGCATACTAGGGCCAAAATAATCAAATTGATATCTATTTGATATCAAATTAATTATGCTTAATTAGAGTAATTGCAATTGTGTGTACTTAGAGTAATTGTGTAATTGCATAACTGCATAATCACAGGCGGCGGTGAATCACACACGTGCTCTAACCGAGCGTTACCTGTAAAGGCTAAGCAAATAGTTCCACTCCACACATGCGCAAGAATTGCGGCGAAGCCCGCGCCGAAAATTATTATTATTTAACCAGGGCACTAGCCCTCCCGGCGACGTGGACACAGTGATCCGACCGCCCCGATTATTATTTTATTTTGCATAACAATTTTTTTCCTATGCTTGCTCCTTGCCTCTACACTAATGTCCGAGAAGTTCTAATTTGCAGTGGAACAGTCCCCGCGCAAGAAAACAATTTGCTGTGTCTCTCCTGGCGAGAAAAGCAGAACTCAGACGGACAACAGCGACCGTCCTCTCCATTCAACCCCTTGCTGATACCTGCTCCCCCTCAGCGTTTCAAAACAACGTGCGCGGCCGCATTGCTAGCCAACAGGCGGCGGTGAATCACACACGTGCTCTGGCCAAGCGTTACCTGTAAAGGCTAAGCAAACAGTTCCACTCCACACGCGCGAAGAAGAAGCGCTCGTCACTGCACTCTGTGGACAAACCTTAAAAATTATCAAACGTATATCACTTCTCAAAAATAGTGACAGCAACAACCAAATCATGCTTTTTTTTACGAACCTCTCTCTCTCTCCTATTCCCCACAAGTAAAACAATCTAGCAGAGAATGCGAGAAATATGTTTTACTGTAACTTATGATATGAGTGGATACCCTTTAAATATCCTACTAGCAAGCGAAGTCTCATCCCAAACTGAATTTCCGAGACCTCAACGTCTAACAGATGTGATAACTTTTACAACCAATTCTACTCATTTCACTACCTATGAACTTATATTTGGACACTACTGGCTATTAAAATTGTTAGACCAAGGAGAAATGCAAATGATAAACGGGTATTCATTTGACAAATATACCAGAATTGACATGTGATTACATTTTCACGCAGTTTGGGTGCATATATCCTGAGATATCAGCCATTAAAAAGATGAAGTGCTACAGACGCGAAACTTAACCGACAGGAAGAAGATGCTGCGATATGCAAATGATTAGCTTTTCAGAGCATTCACACAACGTTGGCGCCGGTAGCGACACCTACAATGTGCTGACACAAGGAAAGTTTCCAACTGATTTCTCATACACAAACAGCAGTTGACCGGCGTTGCCTGGTGAAACGTTGTTGGGATGCCTTGTGTAAGGAGGAGAAACGTGTACCATCACGTTTCCGACTTTGATAAAAGTCGGACTGTAGCCTATCGCGATTGGGGTTTATCGTATCGCGACATTGCTGCTCACGATGGTCGCGATCCAATGTCTGTTTATGGAATCGATGGGTTCAGGAGGGCAATACGGAACGCCGTGCTGGATTCCAAAGCCCTCGTGTCACTAGCAGTCGAGATGACAGGCATCTTATCCGCATGGCTGTAACAGATCGTGCAGCCGTCTCGATCCCTGAGTCAACAGATGGGGACGTTTGCAAGACAACAACCATCTGCACGAACAGTTCAATGACGTTTGCAGCAGCATGTACTATCAGTTCGGAGACCATGCCTGCGGCTACCCTTGACGCTGCATCACAGACAGGAGCGCCTGCGATGGTGTACGCAACGACTAACCTGGATGCACGAATGGCAAAACCATTTTTTCGGACGAATCCAGGTTCTGTTTACAGCATCATGATGGTCGCATCCGTGTTTGGCGACATCACGGTGAAAGCACATTGGAAGCGTGTATTCGTCATCGCCATACTGGTGTATCGTCCGGCGTGATGGTATGGGTGGCCATTGGTTATACGTCTCGGTCACCTCTTGTTCGCATCAACGGCACTTTGAACAGTGGCCGTTATATTGCAGATGTGTTACAACCCGTGGCTCTACCCTTCATTCGATCCCTGCGAAGCCTACATTTCAGCAGGACAATGCACGACGGCATGTTGCAGGTCCTGAACGGGCCTTTCTGAATACGTAAAATGTTCGACTGCTGCCCTGGCCAGCACATTCTTCAGATCTCTCACCAATTGAAAACGTCTGTTCCATGGTGGCCGAGCAACTGGCTCGTCACAATATGCCAGTCGCTACTCTTGATGAACTGTGGTATCGTGTTGAAGCTGCAGGGGCATCTGTGCCTGTACACGGCATCAAAGCTCTGTTTGACTCAATGCCCAGGCGTATCACGGTCATTATTACGGCAAGAGGTGGTTGTTCTGGGTACTGATTTGTGAGGACCTATGCACTGAAACTGCATGAAAATGTAATCACATATCAGTCCAGTATGATACATTTGTCCAATGAATACCTGCGCATCATCTGAATTTCTTCTTGTTGTAGCAATTTTAATGGCCAGTAGTGTAAGTTCCAAGCATCATATAAAACTACCGTGGGCAACGACGTAGAGAAAAATCTGTATTGCAGTGTATTTGTTTTCGTCGTTCTCTTTGCATAAGACACTGCAAGCGACAGCTAGAGGTGTCAACTCACCTTAAGAGAATAGCGCGTTGAGAAGTTCTTGCCGCACGTCTCGCAGACGTTGTCCTTCTTGTGGTTAGGTTTGGTGTCTGGCGCACTTTTCCCATTGGTCTGTCGGTCAGCAGCGTCTAGCAGCACGGGCTGCAAAGTGTGCAGCCGCGATCCGTCGCCCTCGGTGTTGAAGTCCGGACTGCCGCCGCCCTGCCGCTCGTCTGCAGGGAATGGCGCCGTCATTTCGGCCAGCGTCTGGGTGGATGGCTGAAGGGGGCTGCCGGGGGGCGGCAGCGGCGGCTGGGGATGGTAGGGCGGCGGCGTCTGCTGCGGCGGCTGTTCGTGGCCGTTGGCGACCGCGACAGGACGCTCAGCCGGCAAATGGCTCTCACCTTGGGAGTCAACCTGCACACCAACCCGTCTACAGTGTTATACAGTTAGGTGCAGCGAAATCACTTTGTACCAACTCAATAATTCAATGTGCTTCTGTAACGAATTGTCTAGCCCATTTTAAGGCGATGCATTGAAACGTTTTCCAGTGGCATGTTGAATAATGGGAACTTCTGCCAGATGTTAGCGTCGTAACTCGCTGTCTTCTTCTGTTGATACCCGGGAATGATCTTTGGGTGGTTTCAGCCCAGTTCAGAGCGGATCACCGGAAGCGTGCCTGGCGGGTGCCGACCGCGGACGGAACACTCGATGCAGCGCCACATACAAATATATACAGATGGGAAACCTCCGTAAGGGCCAGGTCCTAAGCTCCGGGGTACGGGGAGGGAGGGTTTTCAGCAGTTCCGTAAGATGTTCCATGATGGTGCTGCAGTCAGAAGCAGCTCTTTAAACTGGCCAGAGCAAGCGGCAGGTTGCGGCTGCCCCCACCACCACCTCCCCTCAAACGCCGGCATGCCGGACACAGCCGTGGCCTCGTGGCAGGCGGCGCGAGCTGTCCCCTCAGCCTCCCCTCCATGCTACCCTCTGACATGCGAGAGGCACCCTAAGCCAGCGAACCGCCTGCCACATGCTAGCATCTTACGGAACTACGAGGGGAGCGTAGGACAGTGGTTTAGGATGGGCTGCTTCTCTGTATATGTTACTCTGTGGCGGCGCGGACCCCGAGTGACGACCACGACCCCAGACGACGGCCGAGCCGCGCGCAGTCGAGGACCAGGGGAACCGCCGTTCCGTCATGCGGACCGGTTACGGAGCGAGCACCACCAAACAGGCATACATACTGGCCTCGATCCACCCAAGGACCATTCTCGGCTAACGCCTCAAGAAGACAGCCAGTTACGCCGTCGAAATGTAGTGAGAAAACAGCGCGAATATTTGGGAGAAATCTCGATTACTCAACATGTGCCGGCCGCGGTGGCCGAGGGGACTGAGGCGCTCCAGTCACGGTCTGCACGGGCACTAAGGTCGGGGGTTCGAATCCCTCCTCGGGCATGGATATTTGTAGTGTTCTTAGTATCAGCCAGTCCATAAGTAGTTTGTAAGTTTAGGGACTGATGACCCCGTAGTTAAGTCCCTTAAGCTATACAAATATTTGATTTGATTTGATCGCCGGGAAAGCCTTATTTATTTATGCTAATATTTACCTGATTTGTGCAGGGATGGCCACTTGGTCTAAGGCTCATTGTTGTCCTTCAAGTATAAGTGTGTGTCTTATCCTTGGGGTAAGTTAGTTTAAGTAGTTTGTATGTCTAGGGATGGTTGATCTGAACTCTTTGGTCCCTTGGTTTTACGAACATTTGAACGTTTTATTCTCTACCTGATTGCTGCCACTTCTAATAATTCCATCTACTCCTGGATAATTAATTCTTTCTGAATGACTTTAAAATTTTTTATCTTTAGGGTTCATTGACTTTCTTAACCCTTTGAATGTCCCACTATGAATTTAGGATTGAAAACATAAAATTCTGTGTTTTCTGTATCAATACAATTCACTAAACGTAAAAAACGTTTTCAATAACTTGGACAAACCATTATTATATTTTAATGTCATGTTTTTGATGCACAATATACTTTTGTATCCAAGTATTTAATTACTTCAAACGTTATTTCGTTGGTCGTTAGGACTGTCATATTAGTAATGCTTGCATAATCTTCATCACAGCACCAAATACTATACAATTCACTGTCAAATAAGATAACAGGAACTACTCTCGAGCCAACATACAGACAGCAACCACAGAGTAACATATACAGAGAAGCAGCCCCCCTCCTAAACCACTGTCCTACGCTCCCCTCGTAGTTCCGTAAGATGCTAACAGGTGTCAGGCGGTTCCCTGGCTTAGTACCGGTAGACCACACTAGAGGCACTGCTGATGGTGCCTCTCGCACGTCAGAGGGTAGCGTGGAGGGGATGCTGAGGGGAGAGCTCGTGCCGCCTGCCACGAGGCCACGACTGTGTCCGGCTTGCTGGCGTTTGAGGGGAGGTGGTGGTGGGGTCAGCCGCTACCTGCCGCCTGCTCTGGCCAGTTTAAAGACCTGCTTCTGACCGCAGCGCCATCATGGGACATCTTACGGAACTGCTTCAGCATCCCCCGCCCCACACCCCTGAGCGTAGGACAGGGCCCTTACGGAGGTTTCCCATCTGTATATATTTGTCTGTGCAGCAACGTAGCACGACCCTCAGTTTGGAGAGGTTAATGGCTCTGTGCGTGGTAAATACCTCACCACGTCGAAAAATGTTCTAGAAGCATGTTGTTCCTCAAGAACAATGGGACTTTAAGGTTTGATACAGAAGTTTGATACTTCTCCATGGCATATTTCGAAGTAATTTTTAATTAGTTTTACGGTCTTTTGATCATAATAAGTTCATATCTTGTTCGGATTCCAATTTCAATGAGGACGTAACTTGGCAGTGTCACAGTTTACCATCATTAAAATGATTTTTTGCATATCGTCCACAGTTACGAGTTGGAATTATGAAATTTTATGTAGCATTCCGCTACGAAACTGCTGTGTCCAGTTCAGCAGAACTAGAGGTGACAGTGGATAGTGGCAATGGCTTCCGGAAAGCCAGGGTTGTTGTTTGTATAGTCTATGGGACTTAACTACGGGGGTCATCAGTCCCTAAACTTACAAACTACTTATGAACTACTTACGAACTAGGACGGCACAAATATCCATGCCCGAGGGGGGATTAGAACCCCCGACCGTAGTGGCCGTGCAGAACGTGACTGGAGCGCCTCAGTCTCCTCGGCCACCACGGCCGGCTGATGACAGGGTAGGGGGTCGTACAGTCTTAAGTAAGCGGGAAGACAGGGGGATTTTACGCCCTGCCGGTGATTTTTACGGGCCTACGTCCAGCCTTCCAGCACTTACTTCGCCCAGGGCAAAGTGGGCGGTCGGAAAGATGCTTGCTCAACATATATTAGCGCCTGTATGTGATGGGTCCACTAGAAGTAGTCTCAAAGTTGCGCGCCATTTTAGCTGTGGCGTACATGCAGCAACGGGCTGTTTTCATAAGACGGAAGTCTTATCGCTGCAGAATACCAAGGAATTTTCTTATTGCCCTTCTGCAAGACAGAAATTTTGGGACGGGATTGCAAAACCGTTTCTCAATATTCCCATGGGTTGCAGCAGTACATCTACATCTACATACATACTCTGCAATTCACCGTAAGGTGCGTGGCGGAGTGTACATTGTACCACTATTAGGCATTTCCTTTACTATTCCACTCCCAAATATAACGAGGAAAAAAAAAGAATGCCTATATGTCTCCGTACGAACCCTAATTTCTCTTATCTTGTCTTTGTGATCTTTACGCGAAATGTAAGTAGGCGGCAGCAAGATCGTACTACACCCAGCTTCAAATTCCGGCCCTCTAAATTTAGTAAACAGAAATTCACGAAATGAACGTCGTCTTTCCTCCAGCGATCCCCAATTCAGTTGCCGGAGCATTTTCGTGACACTCGCGCATTGGTCGAACCTACCGGTAACAAATCTAGCTGCTCGCCTCTGAACCGCCTCTATGTCTTCCTTTAAACTGATCTGCTGCGGGTCCCAAACACTTGAGCAATACTCAAGACGTGGTCGTACAAGCGTTTTATACGCGGTCTGCTTTACAGGTGAAGTACATCTTCCCAATAAACCGAAGTCGGCTGTCCGCCTTACTCACAACTGTCCTTACATGTTCGTTCCATTTCATATCGCTCTGCAGTGTTACGCCTAGATATTTGAATGACGCGACAGCATCAAGAAGCTCACTACAAATGCTATATTCGAACATTATAGGATTGTTTTTCCTACTCATGTGCATCACCTTACATTTTTCTACATTGAGAGCTAGCTGCCATTCCTCGCACCAACTAGAAAAGGCGACACTCTCCCATACACGACAGCATCATCAGCAAACAGCCGCAAGTTACAAATTATTCTGTCGATCAGATCATTTTTATAGATAGAAAATAATAGCGGCCCTATCACACTCCCCTGGGGCACGCCTGACGATACACTCGTCTCTGATGAACGCTCGCCGTCGAGAACAACGTACTGCGTTCTATTACTTAGGAAGTCTTCTAGCCAGTCACAAATCTGTGAACCTATTCCATAAGCTCGTACCTTCGTTAGCAGTCTTCAGTGTGGCACCGCGTCAAACGCCTTTTTGAAGTCGAGAAAAACACAATCCGCCAAAGTAATTGGTTACCGGCTCGAGGAAAAGTTAGGCTTACAGGTCGATAAACGCAATAACGAATAAGTGAATTGGTGATGTGTACTAACCTGATTTTGCAGAGGTAAGCAACTTGGCTGTCTTTCCCATGGCGCCACTGTCGTCTGAGGGGGACGGTGGTTGGGGACTGCTTGGTCATCTGGCTTCATCCATGATCCATTCTCCTCATCTGATTGGGAGGCAGGTGGGTTAGGGGTATGTAGGCGTTCCATTGGATCTGTGACCACCGAATGAATCGCGTCTGGCTGTAATCCATTGGCCGGTGTCGAACAGGCCGCATCCAGGTCACCCGGAGTGTGCGGAGCAGAGTGCAGTTCTGGAGGCGGTGGTTGGAGTTCCGCCACTATTGGTGGGAGGTGCGTCTGCAGCCAGTCCACCGTAGTGGGCAGCGGTGCGGGCTCTGCGGCGAGCAGTGGCGGCGACAGCCGGGGACTGCCGACGGTGGGGGAGACTGAGGCTGCAGGCGGAGGCGGCAGCGCGGCCAGGGAGGCGGCTGGCTGGGCGGACCACGGCGGCGGCTCCAACACCGTCACCAGGTCGACGGTCTCCATGTCTGGGTGACCCACCTCCTGCAACTCAGTCAAATGAAACTAGCAAATCAAAGTCACCAAAAGTCACAATAACAGTGTAACCTCTTAAAATATCTCATCATAGTTAAATTTTACTTTTATTATACTCGTATTATACTTGTAAGCTACTACTTAGAATATATTCCCCAGAACTGAAATATGACAAGGCATTAAAACGATTAAGTGAACCTGGACATCATAGTCTGTACATTTCACTAGTCCAATAACACAAAATCTTCAAAAGCAAAAGACTAATAAGGAAACTGTGACCTACATGTGAACAACATTAATAACTGTGAAATTCACCGTGGTTTTACACAGCAAAACAGAAATTGGAAGAGGAAACGTAATTTTTTTCAAGTGAAGGTAATGGTTCGCTTTTGGAACTGGACAGTTATGAAATGAAACTTCTTGGCAGATTATAATTGTGTGCCGGAACCGGGACACGAACCTGGGACCTTTGTCTTTCGCGGGCAAGCGCTCTACCGACTGAGCTATCTCGACACGACTCACGATGCCGCCTCACAAATTTACTTCCGCCAGTATCTCGCCTCCTACTTTCCAAACTTCACAGAAGCTCTCCTTCGAAACATGCAAAACTAGCACTCCTGGAAGTAGGAGGCGAGGTACTGGCGGAAGTAAAGTTGTGAGGCGGCATCGTGAGTCGTGTTCGGATAGCTCAGTCGGTAGAGCGCATGCCCGCGAAAGGCCAAGGTCCCAGGTTCGAGTCACGGTTCCGGCACACAATTTTAATCAGCCACGGAGTTTCATATCAGCGCACATTTGTGAGATTACCGCCCAATAGAAATACTGGTAATTAATAGCATTTGATAATTAAACAGTGCAAAGTTCACTGCAAACATTGACCATGCCAATGCACAAATGTTACACAATTTTAATCTTATTAATTATGGCAGCAATGTATGTACGCAGTTGGGTGACAACATTTATAGTTAGGCCAAAGGTAGAAATTCTCGACGTTGAGATTTGCTGTGTGCTTGTAGCTGACGGGAGGCCAGCGAGCAGGCCGATGTTGGTGGCTTGTTCCAGCTTAGGATTTTCCAGTTTCGTTTCCGGTGAGGGGAGAGAGGGACAATGGCGAGTGCCAGGCACAGTGCAGTGCATAGCGTGAAATAAAATATTCTAATACTACTGGCATTTGAAGTAATACGATGCAGTTAGGAACCTTTAAGGCCCTCATTACAAAATAGCCTGTTGACAAATAAACAATACATTAGCTGATATAGTCACATCTGACGTAATATGTTTAAATGACAATGAAAAGTAATAAATTATCAATGAATACAAGACAGTTACACAACTAGCATGGCAATGTTTGTTTATAAAAATAATATGTTAACTATTTCTCATTTTATTTTCAATTAATCTTGTGTATTTTATCTTGAAATATTCAGTTAAATCATTTATCTGTGATACAAGAAATTGCACGATTGTAATAAATAGTGCAAAGGATGTGTATACCAATATAAAAACATAAGAAATATGTTTAATGTGTAGTGTAATTATTTTGATTTTAAGTAAAGTTTTAGAAATGTATTGGCTGAGCGCTGTACATTGGAAGTCGGTTAGAACAGCTCACATGGGGAAGTCGAAGACGCAGGGAAAAAACCCGGGCAATTGGGCTTTTGGCGTGCGCGCGCGCGAGGGCAGGAAGTGACGAGTCGGGAGCAAGTGGGATAGCTGGCCGGGCGGCATCGCTCCCAAGTTAAATCGAGTGCTACTGTGTGTTTGTGAATATTTAGCCGGTGGAACAAGGTGTGCATCGCATTGAATTTAAGTGACTGTGATTTGTTAATGTAACACGTGTCGTCGCATAGGCACGAACATAAACGGTGTTTGAGACAGCCACATGTTGTGAAAACAATTTGCGACAAACATTCATTTTTGTCTGGGGACTCACGAGCTATAACTTTATTTGATAAATGTGTCGACGTACAGACGTATCAGCCACAGGGTTCTAATATTGTCAAATAAACAACATAAAGTGAACTTTCACGTGTTTTCAAAAATAGTAGTTAGTACACCCTTTTCTCTCATGAACTTGATTTTATTATGATTTTTTTTTTTATCATATGCAAGGAAGGAAAGTTGCGAACGTTGACTGTTGTGAGTTTTAAAAATTAAACTTTCCCTATTTTAAACTCTCATCTCGATCTTCACCCTCGCACACTCCGCTGCAGAGCGAGAATTTTCATTCTGGAGTTATGAAATGCGTTGACAATTGACCTAATATGCAAAACAGTGTTTGTGACATTGTAAATATCTATTTACAACAGCAAGACGCTCACAGTCTAGGAGAATCATGAAGTCAGCTGGCTGGGAAGAAAACAGCATAATCAAGAATGACACTCTACAGCAGGGAGACATGGAGTGACTACAGTGACTAGTTTTGCTAGAACGCTGTCTGCTCTTTACGTGTTGCATAAACGAGCCTCTGGAAACGTTAAGCTTAACATTACACCCACCAGGCGTACTAACGTAAGAGTGAGGTAATAAACATTTAGTTAATTGTGCAGAGGGGTTAGCGTCGTTGAGTGCTGCTATAATGGCCGTAGAGCAGTCTCTGTGGATCGGCACCCCTCATGGCTCAGTTGCGTATCAGGAAACATACTGAAGATGTGGACGCCCGATTCTGTGTCCCGGAAACCCGGAAACGTTTCCCAGTAAACTGGATGCAAACACCAAAAGCACAAACAATCATAACACGCACTACTTCTTACAGGGAAAGCCAGTTGCAATAGGAGCACTGACAGACCGAACCCTGCCTTCCGTATCCATACACCCATAACTGATTGGCGAGAGCTGGCTTTATCTCGATCCAAAGTCAGTTCTGAGACCAGTTTGCATTCTTCCTAGTGTAGCTACGAACTTCAACAAGAAAGCGTACCTCTGGATCTTCTACCAAGGAACTGCAACTCGCAGTTCCGTGGGACTACCAAGGTCTTCTCATCAAAACTGTCATTCACCTTCAAGAGGATCTCACCTTTGGCTGCACTACAGACTTTGTATCTAAACTCCACACTCTGACACCCTTACCTTATTCCTGTGACCTTCTGAGGAGTGTTGAGCTAAGACTCCTTCTTTGCTTGGTCACCACTGTTTCCGTGGGGTTATGAATATAATCTTCTTCTTCATTGTTCTTTAATTCGTCATATTCTGAAGTAATTATGTGATCTGTGTTATGTGAACTTATACCAAGAAGTGATTGAATAAAATGTCTTGCAAAAATGGTTTTGTTCATCAGTAAGAACACAAGTAGCGACTAAAAACTTGCTGTTGTGTATTCATCATGAAGACTGTGCAATTTTCTTCAGAATATACTTCTTTCAACAATCCAGTCTTGAAGAAGCTTACCAACCGTCTATGGGTGTGTGGCAATTTTAAACTTACGTTGAACTCTCACCATAGTCGCCTTTCCACACCTTCTTGACGTCTATCAGTTGAAATCCTATTTATTCCTTCTGCTATACACATCGCAGCATCTCTCCACAAACTCTGCAACAAGAATGCCCTGATTCACGGTCCAACCCTGTGTGATACAGCCTTCTGAATCTTAAAAAGAACTCCAATCTGCAGAGTGCCTTATTTCTTCCACTCCCGTTGCTTTCATTGCTCCTGACTGCAGATGGCTCAGACTACGGCATCGGGGCTGTCCATTCTCGCAATGTTTCTGACCGTTCGGAATGTCCAGTGATGTATGACTCCAAATCCCACACATACACTCAGGCAACTATTTATTCACAATCGATAAAAAAGCGTTACATGTTTTCACCTGTTACTGCGCTTCACAGTAGTCATCAGTGTTGCGTAGAACCCGTTGCCAGCGATGTGGAAGGCGTAATATACCGTTAGCAGAACCTGTTCTGTTGGTGGTGGGAATGGAGCAGTCTACTGCCTGTAGAATCTCTTGAACAGTTCTTAAACGAATGCCATGAAGTGGTTCCTTCATCTTCAGAATCAAATCAAAGTCACAAGGACTTAAGTCCGGGAAATATGGTGGATGGTACAGTACTTCCCAGTCCCATAAACCGAACAGAGCAGTCACAGCTTGTACTGTATGCGCCGGCGCACTGTCATGAAAAATGATTGGTGGGTTGCGCAGAAAGTGTTGCCGCTTCTTTCTCAAATTTGGTAGCAGGTGACGCTCCAAAAACAAACAGTAAAACTGTTCATTTACAGTCTGTGTGAAGGAATGTAATGCGTTACGATAACACCATCACAGTCGTATCCTTTTACCCAACGTGCCACTGTTCTGTACGGCAATGCCGATTTCCCGCACGTCTCTTAAAGACCTTGATGAATCTGTCATGCTGTACGACCTCTGGAACATTTAATCTTGATCCAACTCCGTTGTTCCTGTTTCGAAAACATAGTGACACCGTTATGTTAGACCGCACACTCACAAGTGACTGTGTTTCCCTAGACTGTGTGCAAACGCCAGTTACTTGGGATGGGCGAGTCCATTTTCTCGGTGGTAAGGTAGGTATGTCAACAACGTGTACTATCAGTGACAATAATAGATTCCATTGCATAGTGTCTCCACAGCAGTGTTGCCACTATTTAAACTCCAACCCTCATAAGTTCCTTCCATACATGCATTACACTTCATTCCATTTAATTACCGACCACAACTCCATACAGTCTTTGTTGTTCCTGTCTGACCAGTTGCCAACAAAAACGTCACACTGTCTACAACGTTGGGCTCTCTTTTTATCCCATTTCCGCTTAATATCGCATCATACACCAGTGCCAGTACACTTTCCCACCTACCCTGCAGACCAGACCCAGATTTTGACTCATGTGAATGACCCATCTCCCAGTTGGATGAAGACACCCAGCATGTCCTGCCAGAATTTCCATTTACATCTGACCTTGTGGCGAGAGCAATGGCTGAAACCCAGTATTTCAGCACATGCTCGGTTTCGTGATTCATGGGTGGACTATACAGCCATCACCCCTGGGGCATTCTGAACTGTGTTTCTGCTACTCCATTTGGCACAGCTGGTTGCCATCGATGGGGTGCTCCTTCATGCTGAGACTGTTACCTATTCAGCTGTCACCATACAAGCTTCCTTGCAAACTTCAATCCTGTTTGTACAATATAAATGGATTTTCAGTCGTGACAAGTCAGTTGGTAAATACCAGGTACGTTTTCTTTGTCTGTGTTTGTGTTGGTTATTGTTATTTTCTTCTACAATGAGTTGTCAGTTCTGTAGGTTATTGTCAATCCGTGCTTTTTTTTAATATGTTGCGTATTTTATGGGTCGCTTTGTGGTTATTGGTGAGTGTTCAATTTGCTTGTTCTTGCAAATGCTTTGTATTCATGTTTGCTTCTGAACAATTTTCTCCGTATGTGCCCTGTGTTCGCTATTCTCTCTCTCTCTCTCTCTCTCTCTCTCTCTCTCTCTCTCTCTCTCTCTCTCTCTCTCTCTGTGTGTGTGTGTGTGTGTGTGTGTGTTGCTCTTTGGTGTGTCAGTGTCAGCCTGTTGATGGTGATGTTTTTTTTTTTTCTTTTTCAACTGATTTCTGTAGTCTTCTTGACTGAGTGGAATTTTGTTCAGTCCGTGCAGCATGTATTGGAAAGTGGCTAGTTTGTGTATAATTGCATGGTTTTGAATTCTTGTGAAAGGCTGTACTCGTGGTGATGATAATCTCCCTGATTAAGAAAAACTTGTGTTTATTGCTGTGTATGCATATGGTAAGGTCCAGGAAATTTAACATTTTATTATTTTCTGTTTCTATGGTGAATATTATATTTGGATGGAGGAATTTATGCTGTTGTGAAGTACTTGGATATCAGATGATGTCTCGACTAGGACATACGATGTCATCTACATATAGGTAGCAGTATATTATCCTGTAACGTTTTGGTTTTATTATGGTTTGAAATGTTATGTTTTCAATTTGATTGAAGAATATATTTGATAGGAGTCTGCTGATGGGTGAGCCATAGTGAGGTCTTCTTCTTGTGGGTAGAACTCATTGTCAAATATAAAATAATATTGTTCTTTGATTAATTTGAGAATGCTTGTTATTTCTTCTATGTTGGCTTTGGGAATGTAATGCAGCTTTTCTAGTTGCTATTGAATGATTACAATGGTTTCTATAGTGGAGATGTTCATGAACATATATGTGATGTCAATTCATGTAGGAGTGACTGTCAAAGGTATGTTGATGTGTCTGATTTTTTATTGGTTCTACACACACACACACACACACACACACACACACACACACACACACACACACACACACACACACACATATATATATATATATATATATATATATATATATATCTGGTTATGTAGGATGTGAGTGCACTTCTGAAATTAATGACAGGGCGAATCGGCAAATTTTTCTCATGAACTTTTACTAGCCTCTAATGTATGTGATTTAAGACTTTTTTCCTTTTTTGTTTCAATAGTTTCAATTTTTGTTTAACAAACATGTATTGGATGGTACTTAGCAGTGTTTGTGTATTTTTCTGGTAGTGTAGTGCAGGATAACTGGTTAACTGTGTCGTAGTATTATTCGTTTATTATTATCATTGTATTGTTCTTGTCTGATTTGATACTGTATATCGATTTGAAAATGAAAACCTGTGGTTTTTTTTTTTTTTTTTTTTTTTCAAGGCAGATTCTCATCCAGAAGAAAGTAAATATTTATGAAGGAGATACTGATAAAATGGCTTGGAACATCAATATGATTACTCGATGCTATTTTTGACGTGTCCATGCTGATGGGCCCATCTGTACCACATCGCATAACGTCTAGGTGTCACAGCTGGACTCTGCTGTTGATGCTGGGAGTGAAGTTACACGGCATGCAGACTATTACACAAGATTTGATTGGAAACATGACGTGGTGTAGATACAAGAAATCCATTATTCAACACGGTGAGTCCACTCCGGCCTTCTCCGAGCTGAACTCCGTAAGTTTCGGACGTCAGCTCCTGTGGTAGGCCTTGGCCGGCCAGAACGATGCAAATCATCTGTAGTTTCTGTATCTCTGTACCTCTTCCACATCCAAACAAGATCGTTTTTGTTCATTCACAGATAAGTGGAAACTCCTCCTCGGTGAGAGTCTCTCCTGACAGAAAGCAGCACTGCGGATGCAATCAAACTTCGGAATTTAACTTCGAGTCACGGGAGACCGTGAAAACTCGAGCAGTGTGCTTTCTTCCTGTTGTTATGACTTGACGTGATCGGCCGTCTTAATGACTCCGTCGCATGCCGTTGTTATTTACATCTTTTAGTGGGTTGAGTGAAGTCAGTTTTCAGGAGACTTTGGAACCAAGACAATACTACGCTTTTTATGTATCCAGAAGGTAAGAAGCTGAAAACCTGGGGTCGCTCGGGTACTTAATTCCAGTCTCAAGTTAGTCCACCTCTCCTTGCCTTGTCTCTCTGACCAACCCTTTCACCTGTCTGTCACAATCTCCCCTCTCTCATTCCCCTCCTGTCCCTCCTCTTTCCCCCTCTCATTCCCCACCTCTCTTTCCCCCCTCTCATTCCCCTCCTCTCATCCACCCTCTCATTCCCCCCTCTTTCCCCCTGCCTCTCATTCCCCTCCTCTCCCCCCGCCTCTCATTCCCCTCCTCTCCCCCCGCCTCTCATTCCCCTCCTGTCCCCCCTGACTCTCATTCCCCTCCCCTTCTCCCGTCTCTCTTTCCCCTCCTCTCCTCCTCTCTTTCCCCTCCTCTCATTCCCTTCCTCTCCCCTCTCCCTTTCCTCTCCTCTCCTCTCTCTTTCCCCTCCTCTCCTCCTCTCTTTCCCCTCCTCTCATTCCCCTCCTCTCCCCTCTCTCATTCCCCTCCTCTCCCCTCTCTCATTCTCCTCCCCTCCCCTTTCTTTCCCTCCTCTCCCCCCTCATTCTCCTCTCCCCTCTTCATTCTCCTCCTCTCCCCTCTTCATTCTCCTCCTCTCCCCTCTTCATTCTCTTCCTCTCCCCTCTCTCATTCTCCTCCTCTCTACTCTCTCATCCTCAAAGTGGGTTACTCGAAAGAGAAAGAATATGAACAACAGCGACCCCAGAAATGATCCCTGGGGTACCCCCCACACAACTGTGGAGTGGAGAATTGCCTCGTGCTGTGTGTTATTAACCCCTTGCTGAAGCCAGTAAGCAGCGTTACCGTGCAGAGGCGGTCGTCGGCGTCAGCGGCGGCGCGCACCCTGAGCGCGCTGGAGTCGAGCAGGCGCACGCCGAGTGCGGCGGCGGCGTCGAGCAGCCTGGGCAGCTCCAGGGCGGGCACGCGCGCCTGCCCGCGGTACATGAGCTGCAGCAGGCGGCGCGCGTCCGCCGCCTCCACGCCGTGCAGCACCACCGACACCGGCTCCCCGCCGCACCGCGGGTGCTCCAGCAGCAGCCGCTGAAGACACACACCGCCCACAACTGACGCTCACCACCTTACAGTCGAGGTATCACACACAATATACATACGCTCACGTATTTTATTGTAATTTGCGTGCCATACAGTCCGATATTTTGCCATAGTAACACTTTACTTGAGGTTTACATGGCGTTTACCTAGACCTTAGCACCGTGGCGCTTCCCTAATAATGAAAAATTATTAGACTAATTAGACTAATTAGACACACACACACACACACACACACACACACACACACACACACACACACAACACACACACACACACACACACACACACACACACACGCTCCAAAGACACAGTCGCTTCTCAGAAAAAAAAACTTTTTAGTATACTTCCATCTATTAGTACTATTAATGCACTATTAAGTTTCTGTGCTCTATGGCGTTATTTTCAAGTGCCCATGCTTACAACAATATTACAATAATTAAACCGTGTTAAGTATTGAATAGTTTCAAATTTTACCATAAAAAAAAGGTGTATTCAGAGTCTGAATCCCAACCTAACCTCACCTAACCATGCCCTCTGTTCAGTTATAGGCACATTTGTTTTATCCCGTATTATCATAATGGATGAAAAACTTTACCACAATTGAACACGGGCATTCAGTCTCTGAATTTAATTCGATTTGTAACTGTTTCTCATCTTGGCCATATGGGCATATGTGAATCCCTATACAGAGGAAACCATGCGAAATTGGCATTGGTTTCTCCGCATATTTACAACTTTGTAATAATTGGACTTGAAGAATGAATAAGACTGACCACTTGAAAACACTAATTGTACAATACGGTCGAAAAATAACTTTTGTACAATAATGCTAGCGACCGTACATTTACTTACCTGCTATATTGAATTGTCTATACCATTCATACTTTTCCCCTTTTATTAATGTTGAGTTATTTTTCCAAATCCCCCCACCTTTCTTTTTTTACTTGTCGCACGTTGACAAGACAGTGTGAAAGTACAATGTCGTCTCAGTTGAAACTTCCATTATACTAGCAGTTTCATTTCTGATAGCTTTACCTGCACAAATGGAGAATTTTAGGCACAGGTTTAATTAATTTGTTATAATTGTAAAAACAAATTTAAGCATTTGTATACCTATATTTTCTCTTTGTTTTTATCTTTTCTTCTTATCTCTATCTATTTCAAATACTCAAATTATGTAACATCAATGAAGCAATGTATAACATGGTAAACAACAAATGTACGTCCTGCTTTATATTAAAGGATATCAGGATTATAAATGACGCACGCACTCCAGTGTTTGTTAAACGGCGACTATTGTAAGGCCTCACCTCTAGCAGGGCGCTGCAGGCGGACAGCATGGCGCGGTGCGCCTTGAAGCGGCGGCCGCTGCACCAGAGCGTCACGTCGACGAACGCCTCGTGGCGGAAGTAGCGGAACACGTGCGACCGCACCGCCGCCTCGTGCCCCGCCCACCGCACCGACAGCATCGCGCCACCAGCCTGCAACAGCGTACAGTACATCCACATCTACATAGGTACTCTGCAAATCACAGTCAAGTGCCTGGCAGAGGGTTCATTAACCACTTTCATAACTTTTCTCTACCGTTACATTCTCTAATAGCGCGCGGGGAGAAAGAACACCTAAATCGTTCCGTTTTCGATCTGATTTCTCTTATTTTATTGGGATGGTCATGTCTCCCTAAGTAGGTGGCTGCTAGCAAAATATTTTCACATTCAGAACTAAAAGTCGGTGATCGAAACTTCGCAAACAGATCACGCCGCAATGAATAACGTCTTTCTTTTAATTATTTCCACCCCAATTCGTGCAACATTTCCGTGACGCTTTCCCCCAGTAACGTGATAAAACAAAACGAGCTGCCCTTCTCTGAACCTTCTCAACGTCTTCCGTCAGTCCCACCTGGTGAGGGTCCCACGAGGGGCAACAGTACTCCAGGAGAGGACGCACAAGTATGATGTAGGCAGCCTCTTTCGTGGAGCTGGTGCATCTTCGAGGCGTTCTGCCAATGAAACGTAACCTTCGGTTCGCCTTCCCCACAATATTTTCTATGTGTTCTCTTCAGTCAAAGTAAAGTGAGCATGGGCGTCTGTGGGCTGCTCAAACAGTTCTTACGACAACTCGCACAAGGATGCTTCGCTTTTGGATCCTCATAGCAGCCCTTGACAGAAAAGTCTACTTTTATCTCATACCAATTTCTTCATCACTAACTTTCAACAATATCGTCAGGTTGCAAACTGCAGGTGGTCCGGAATTCGACGGCTGGTCGTTCACCCTTTCCGGCCCAATGGTTTCAGGCTTAAACTACATTTTTACTTTGCTCAATTTTGCGGCCCAATGCTTCAATCTTGAAACCACCACCCCACATTGATTGCTGCTGACGTCTAGCGTCTGCGCCAGATACTTCTAGTAGTAGAGAAGTGATTGTTGTCGGGTAAAAGTCTTATTTCTGTAGTGCTGTGCCGAGTAACAGTGCTTTCGGCCTGACTTCTTAATGAAATTAGTTTGTGAGATCTATGCAGCACGTAATTGGAATTTCAGGTAATGCATTATTCTTATCCTCCACTTTACAATATTGGGAAGATGTTTTTATTCATAACTAGCTTAAACCCGCGGCTCCGCTCCCGTGTTGGTTGATTATGATGGATAAGCTATCTTTCAGTAGTGTGCTATGAGATTGGTTTTGAAGGATGAAATGAAATACAATACCTTCTTTAGAAACAAACATTTTTAATCAACATTCAAATAAAAAATAAAATTCTTCGAAGTTCTGAATGATTTACAATAAAAAATACATACCTTATTCCTTATACCCTGTGTTGCAATATCTCAACACGTATGGTGAGAGTAATGTCCAAATTCATTTTAATTTCATTTTAGGGCATTCTGGTAAACTACGTTATTTGTAGTCTTGTTTGGAGCATAAATGTGGAGACTTATTGGGTTGTCCACCCATGAGCAAGCGTCGTATAATTGACCATGTGAAAACATAAGGGTTGTATATGGATTCCTGCGACGTTTGATGATTGTCCTTGAGCTTTTTAATTGTCATGGCAAAGCTAGACGAACTGGAAACTGAAGTCTTCTAAACTGAATCGGCATATCTGGAGGGATTAAAGGAATGCGAGGTATAAAGACATCTTTTCCGGCTGATGTTCCTGACATAATCCATGCTTCAAAGAGGTTTCGACGTAAATTTCTGACGATCAGTCGACTTCCATTGCAGAGTTGAGGAGGCCTCAGATTTGTCATCATAATCGGTGATCCTACTTTCAAAACCAACTATGAGATGGCATTCCTGATGGTTCTAGCGAATTCAGGAACTCAACAGGGTAGTTCACAGCTTGATCTTTATCAACGACTGTGTCAATCGATTTGTAGGTTGTAATAATTCCCGGTAAATCGATGTTTTTAAATAGATGTATTAAAAGAAATTTCGTTTTTACTGTTTTATTTATTTATTCTTATTATCCTTATTCGTATGCGTATACTTACAGAGAAAGAGCTGAAGACATTGTAGCACACAAAGACCAAAGATATGGTCTGTGGCATCACGTTTCGCTGTATGTATAGGGTTGCCAGATTGAACTCGGAGACCAGACGTGCCCCCCTCCCCCTTGGCCAATGACTCTTCCCTCCCGCCCCCCCCCCCCCCCCCCCAACCAGGATTACACGTGAATTATATAAAAAAAAAAGAAAAAAAAAAAGAATCATCTCCTCCCTCCCAGCAAGTATCCCCCCCGGTGGATCATTGCTAGGGGTGGCCTTGACATGCCACAGCTGACCGGCCAGGCCGCCAGTTGTTGTGGATCAACAATCGGCACACTTCAGTCGGCATGGCAGCAGAAGCATCAAAGCTGCTCACATCAACAGCTGCGCCTTCGAAGAGGCACTGTGAAGGATCGCGCGCCACCAAGAAGAGCTTCTCACTGGCTCCATGTGAAGGGGCACAGTTACCGTCTGCTCCCTCTTACGACCACTTGCTGCCGCGTAAAGAAGTAAACTTGAGGGCATAAAATGATTAAACGTAATAGTGCTGTCCTTTCTATGAGAGATAAATACGAGATTATTACTGTACTAAAAGAGATGCCTGCTGTTATAAATACATTTACTGTAAAGTACTTATTGGCAAATGAAACTGTACAGTTCGAGTATTCGAATAAATCAGTTTTCCGAACACCCACGTTCCCCAATTAATTCGGATAATCGACGTTCTAATGTAATATCAATTAAACATTATACACCGAAGTACAGGATATCAACAACGATCGCGAATTGTATAGTGAATTGATCGACAGTGCTATACTACGTACGGCGAGAGTTGAGCTCTGACAGCTAGCAGCGCAGTTGCCAGATTCGACAGGGAAGTGCAGTGGCCAGTGACTGGTGCTTCGTTCTCCATATGTTGTACTTACGCGAAAATTACTTCACTGTCGTGACATAAGTAAATAACAGTGCACTGCGGGAGATTTGGACAATGACATGATATCTTAACAACCTGTCATTACTTTTTACAATACAAATTGATCCATTTACGTTCACGCATCCACCTACCGTGCCCAATGTGTAATTAAAAAATACTTCATACATTTTGGTGAGGCGATTCTCGGCAGCAATAAATGTTGAAAAATGCATATTTGTACACTTTGCTGACCAAATTTGTTCCGCTAACTAGTTTCGGTGTTACACCATTTTCAAAGCGTAAAATATGGGGCAAGATACATTATATACATTTTCGTAGCTCCAGCTGCACAAAACATCTAATTTCTAGCGTAGTGCAGTGCAGTGTGTTTTAATGATGTCTTAATTTTTATTAGGTATTTGAATCAGTTGGATAAGATTAGATGTTTTTTACAGATTGAGTTACCAAAATGTATATAATGTAACTTGCCCCATATTTTATGCTTGGAAAATGGTGTAAGCACCGAAACTAGTTAGCGGAATAAATTTGGTCAGTAAAGACGTGCCTGAACTCGGCCGCCTTCGTTCACCGCGGTCAGTATAGCCATCCACAAGACACTCAAACAGTTGATTTTTTTTCTGATTGTACATTTGACTAATTGGGGGCAGACTTCGTCAAACAGATCTTTGTGTATCATTACGGTTACAAGTTTTACAAACACAACAAAATTAACTTCTATTACTATATATGATCACCAATCACTTACTAATGCCACCATTACTAGTTTACCACTAATCGAACCTACACCGAAGCAAATAAAAATAACAGTAGTAAAATATTACAGTTATAGGCACATACCTTATTATTCATATTTTGCTGATGATCTCGCTGCTTTAAGAAGAATCTTGTTTTTAAGAGCCATGTTGTAGAAATCTTCACATCCCATTTTCAAATTCATCTGAACACATATCTCGGCTTTCACAAGTTCAACGGACATTCTGTTTCTAGCATCCGACCATAATGCTGTCATTACACTAAACACTCGTTCAACGTGCGCGTTACTGACAGGAATTGCGAGGACGTGCTGCATTATATTGAACAAGTTTGGTGCATCTGCTTTTTCAAAAAACTCGCTCCACACTTTACAACAATTAGTTTCCTTCCTATCAAGATTTGATACTATAGACTTCAAAAGAGAAAACTCCTGATACAGTTCGTTTCCATCAAAACTAATTTTCAATTTCTTTCCCACTTTGGCCAAGTCTTTAAATGGAAATAGTTTTGGTTGACATAAGTCTAGCACTGATACAACTTCATACACACTGTCATTCCCACTAAAGCTGTAGCATTTACCAAGATAGTTTAATACCCTGTCGTAAACAAGTGTGCACTCTTTTGCTACAATATTCTTTTCTTCTTCTGTAAGGTGCTCTAAAGACATATTAACTTCAAAACGTATCCTCCTTACGACCCTCTATTTGTTTTTTCACTTCCAACATAAGCTCGTGAACATCTGTGGAAAGTGTGTCCTCTTTTTCTAAAAGTGTGATTGCTTTACAAAAAACAGGCAAAGTTGCTTTTAAAAAATACAGAAAGCACTCTGGTAGTGTTAGCGAATACTCGTGTATTTCGTCTTGTTGTGAACTAATAAACTTCCAAATTAGGGGATGTTATTTTTCCTCACCCCGTGCTACATAATACATCTTTAAAACTCGCTACATCTTAACAAGACGGTCTACAGCTGACTCCAAAAACAACCATCGCACTACAGTGTGTTGCAGTATTTCGCTGTAATCATGCTGAGCAAACTCACAAAATGTTTGTAGTTCCTCCGAATTTTTTGATGCTGAAGAAAAGTCTGAATATATTTTAAGAACTACAGTTTCTACATTATATTTTAGAAGCTTGAATCCAAACTTAGCACAGTTATGTAAAATATGACAGCAACAATTGGCTTTGATTAAGTTTTCATTTTCTTCTTTCAATTTAGTGAAGACAGAATTGTGTTTCCCGAAATTAACTGATGCATTGTCAGCTGAATACGAAACTACATTATTTAGTGTCAAACCATTTTCAAATAAAATTGATTTTAGTTTGTTTGAGATGGCTTCTGCAGATTCGTTAACATCTTCGTAGAAATCAAGAACTTCATTACATTTTCCCTTATCTTTGGAGAAGTATGTTACAACTATCGGATAATGTTTTTTATTGCCCTTGTTTGAAGCGTATGAACCTAATAAAAACGGAACATTTTGCTTTAATTCGCTTAGTAGCTTCTCTTTAGCATAAGGCAGAAGCACATTTTTTACTAATGCCTCGCTTTTTGTTCGGTCGCATCTTACTTTCGTTGCCACTGAGGACTCTCTAAAAAAAAAAAAAAGGATATAGCTTATTGCCACAATATTGAGAATTGTAAGACTGGTGGTGTTTCACACCATGGTAAGTCAAACTTAATTCCGTTTCAGTGACTTTGTCGTCTTCTGCAGAAAATTGTTTCGGCAAGAATTTAAGAAGCGACTGATTCTTTTTTTTTTTTTTTTTTTTTTTTTTTTTTTTTTTTTTTTTTTTTTGTGGTAATATTCGCTTTGTGTCTTTCTGATTGAAAATGTTTATTCACAGCTTTCACTCCGTCGTACTTAACAGTAAATGAGGTATTGCATATTCTGCACTTACACATACACTCAACCATTCTTCACGGAACGAACTTAGATATCGTCTCTTCATTTCACTGTTATTACTCACTAATCTGAGTTAATGTAAGCTTGTCTGTTCTCACACGATCCGAGTATTCCAAAAATTGCCGGTAAGCTGATAAACAATGAACGAACACAAATAATAGACGTCGCCAGTTGACACGTTGCCGCAACAGTGTTTGCTTAATAATGCGCTAGCCGATTACTACCGACTTAACAATGAAAAGTTTTCAGAGGAAGAATAGAAAAGTAGCGTTTTGTTGCAATAAGAAATTGACATTTATATAAAGTTATTCATAATTACTAGAGAGGAGCCGGTCGGGAATGGCCGAGAGCACTGAGGCGTCTTGCCACGGTGCGCGAGGCTGCTTACGCCAGAGGTTCGAATCCCCCCCCCCCCCCCTAGGGCATGGATCTTGTGTTCGTCCTTAGTTTAAGTTACATTAAGTTTGATTTAGATCGTCGCTACATGAGCATAGTATTTAATACTTAAAAAGCGTCGTAAAAAATATGCAAAAAAAAAAAAAAAAAAGTTAAGATGAAGGTTACATTCAAGTCCGGAGATGAGAGTCATTGGCCCGTAGACCCGGAGAATTCATTCCAAACCCGGGCACTCCGGGCGGCGCCCGGAGATCTGGCAACCCTATGTATGTAACCTCCTTGCTATAGAGTCGCAAACGTCATCGCTGGCCTTCAGTCCAAATTTATATATATATATATATATATATATATATATATATATATATATATATAATTTGACGACTTTCAACCACCATCTCTTCCACCCTCCTTATAGCTATCGACATGGAACTGCTATGGAACTGCTATGGTGTACAACGGGAGGCTTCGGACAACAATTACACACAGACCATTCGTTTGCGTTCTGTAGTTTCCGCTGTAGAGCGAAATATTAACACACACACGTAGAATTTTGTATACACCGATAACTTTCCATCCCAAAATACTCCACTGTTTTATCATTATCAACCCTTCAAGAAACCAATGTAACCAATAAAACCATTTTCAAAGAGTAATTATTGTTCCGCATTTCGCGTTATATTCTTCAAATTACTAAATATCTATCAGATCGCTATAAAACCGTGCCTAAAACCTTCCTCAGGTATAAATGAGTAACTGCGTCTTGTCGTTCGGTCGTGATAAGCGTACACCGAACAGACATTCACACATATATATATATATATATATATATATATATATATATATATATATATATATATATATATATAATTTTCGTAAAAAAACTGAACTTTATATTACAATCTATATCTATAAATATGAATGTCTGTTCGGTGTACGTTTATCACGTCTGGACCACAAGACAAAAAGAGCTAAAAATTTGTACAGTTACTAATGTCTACCCGGGATAATCTTTAGGCACGGTTTTATGGCGATCGGATAGCTATATATATATATATATATATATATATATATATATATATATATATATATAGACATTAGTAACTGTACAAATTTTTAGCTCTTTTTGTCTTGTGGTCCAGACGTGATAAACGTACACCGAACAGACATTCATATTTATAGATATAGATTGTAATATAAAGTTCAGTTTTTTTACGAAAATGTAGGTGGTTACAGAATAAAACCACTGGGACGTAACGACCTTCAAATGGTAAATCTACAGGTTGCTTTTCATTTTATACTTTACAGCGTGTCAGTATGGATAACAGACCACTATCAAGAGTAAAGCAGCAATTCAGAGCTTGTGACCTTAGCACAAATATGCTGAAATTCCTAGTGATACTGCGTCGGCTGCTTCGGATACTGGACGTGAATCATAGTTGATGAAGAACTTAGACTTCTTTCATTTGGTGAGATGGCAGTTGGATTTGAAGAGGATGTCATTGAGGGTGTGTGCTGAAAGTCACTGTTCACGTTAGTAGTGGCAACAATGACGATGGGGTGTGTGATGACAATACAGAACTAAAAGGGGATATATTTAATAAGTGCAACAGATACTGTCAAAAGAAACAACTGAATATGGTTCAAATATCCGTTAAAACAAATAAAGCCTCTCTGAAAACTGTCATAAGATCCCAGTGGTTACACTACAAAACAACTTAGAATATCTTACTGTGAAATACAAATTTTGTTATCATACTATATTATTGCTTTTTGAGACAATAAAAGTAGATATTGAAAGAAATTGTTATAGTTTTCTTCCTGTGTTTATTCATGAACATGAAAGGGTCAATAGAGCACAACACTTTATACTTAGAACACGTTTATTGTTAACACAAGCGTGCACTCAGTAAAGACTGCCTCCTGCTTGGAGTGCTCCACTATTTATACATAGAAAGAATTTTCTGGAACATAACAAGTACATCAAACACAAGAAACATTTGAGAAGATTCTAGAAATATTAAATACAAAAAAAAAAATTACCCGTGGCGAGATATAAACTGGAGACCTCAAGTACATCGATCTGCGATGCTGACTACTGCACCGCGCGTTCCGTTCGAAGACACGCGGTATTACTCCCCTTCCTGAAGGAACAACGACCCGTTGTTAGGTTCCCTCTGCAGCCAGCTGCAGTGTCCTGCATCTTTTCATGTGTCCCCAGTATGGCAGTTCCGGAGAATGGTTCCATTCTGCCTGCACGCCTTCGTCACGGTGACTACGACCGACTCCAGACTCTACTGTCGTGGCTTCATCATTATCAGAAAAGTCTTCAGAATCCTTGAACAAGAGGCCGTTTCTGAGTATCTGTTCTTGGGGGTCGTGGTAAGGTTTCGTACGGAGGACGTGCACAATGTCTCTTCGTTTTTGTCGTTTTGACGACGGCTCGACTTCGCATGTGACGTCTGACAGATGGCGTATGACACGATACGAACCAAAGTATCGTTTCAGTAACGTTTCCGATAGCCCAATTTTCCGTACAGGGGTAAAAATCCATACCAGATCTCCTGGGCTGTACACAACAGGTGGTGCTTGTCGTTATACCACTGGTGGTCTTTCTCCTGGGCGTTCAGTGTCCGTATGCGAGCCAGCTGTCTTGATCCTTCGACCCTGGTGTTTCATATAGTGATCCTGAGTGTCGTCAGGTTGGAACGGAAACAGCGTATCCATTGCCGTCTCAGCTTCACGGCCATGGAGCAGGAAAAACGGCGTGAAGACGGTGGTGTCTTGCCTTGCTGCATTATAAGCAAATGTCACGACTGGCAGTACTGTATCCCATCCTTCTGCTCAACATCTTTCGTCAACGTTGACTGGAATACACTCGTTAAAATTCTCAGTGTAGTTGGGAGCGAAGATTTATAATCAGTTTCTACAAATACTAGACAGCAGTTATTAGATTCGAATGGCATGAAAGGGTCACAATGGTTAAAAAGGATGTAAGACAGTGTTGTAGCCTTTCTCCAATGTTGTTGAATCTATACACTGAACAAGCTATGAGGGAATACAAGGAGAAATTTGGAGAAGGAATTAGAGTTCAGGAAGAAGAAACAAAAAAATTGCGGTTTGCCGATGACATAGTAATTCTGATAGACACAGCAGAGGATCTGGAAGAGCAATTAAACGGAATGGACAGTGTGTTGAAAAAAGCGTATAAAATGAACATTTACAAGAGCAAAACAAGGGTAATGGAATGTAGTGTCAGAAAATCAGGCGATGCTGAAGTAATTAGATTAGGCAATGAGACAATAAAAGTAATAGATGCGTTTTGTTATTTGGGTACAAAATTATTTTGATGACCGAAGTAAAGAAGATATGAAATGCAGAATGCTCATGGGAAGTAAGCCGTTTCTGAAGAAGAGAAATCCGTCGACATCCAATATTTGTTTACATGTTAAGACGTCCTTTCTGAAAGTATTTGTCTCAAGTGTAGCATTGTATGGAAGTGAAACTATGAGTTAAGACAAAAAATGGTAGAAGCTTTTGAAATGTGGTGCTACAGATGAGTTACGAAGATTAGGTAGATAGATTGCGTAAATAATTAGGAGGTGCTCAATAGAATTGGGGAGAAAAGGAGTTTCTGCATATCCTGACTAAGAGAAGGAATGGGTTGGTGGGACACTTTCTGAAACATTTAGGAATCACCAACTTAGCATTAGAAGGAAGTATAGGGGGTAAAAATCGTAGAGGGAGACCGAGGGAAGACTACAGTAAGCAGATTCAAAAGGATGTAGGTTGTAGTTCTTATTCTCAGTCTGCGCATTGATGACCACAAGAACAGCAACAATAACAACAACAAGAACAGTTAATATTGCACTTATAACTGAGATCTGTTTCTTCAAATCGATGTTTTAGTCCATAAGTAAATACAGAAAACATCAATTTCCATACCAGTGGACCAGTTTTTGGCGGAGGTAGTAGCAATTATTACACTGTCGACCTATCATGTGTTTGGTAACGTAGGTGCTATTATTTTTAAACTGTATTTGTTATTGCTAAATTAAAATTTCTGGTAAATCAGCTGCGTGAGTACATCCGCTCGGGGACAGGCGCGCGGTCTAAGGCACCATGTCACGGTCATCCGCCGGAGGTTCAAGTCCTCCCTTTCGAGAGTGGATGTAGCCCTTAGCATAAGTTAGTTTAAGTACTTTGTAAGTCTATGGACCAGAAACCACAGCAGTTTCGTTCCTTAGGTTTACAAAATTTGAACATTTTCAAATAAGTCAAACAAATTTGAAGATTTTGTGATATACAAATGGAAATATAAAATAGTGTGTACGTATTGGGCTACCAATGATAGGAAAAATTTCTGCAAAATTGACAAAAATAATAATTTGTTGCAATAGACTGGAATGTTTATTTTCGATTGGTGCAATGTCTGCTCTTTCGGACATGTCCGAAAGAGACACCGCACCAGTCGATAATAGGTATTTACAAGCGAAAACGCGTTTCGTTCATTTCCTTCACCGCATTTGCTGTCGTACATTCCACATCGTACGAGGCTCGAAATGGCGAGTGTAAGAGGGCATGAACCATGGAGGCGCTGCATACTTAGCGTGCGACTTGTGGAAGATGGAGACGGATGGTTAGCCAACTGTTTAAAAGAAAATAGGGATTAAAGTGATCGTTGGCCCGAAACGGGATACCCGGGTTCGATTTCGACGCGGCTCGCATTTTAACTTGTCACCATTGTTTAAATTCATTGCCCTAATTTGGTAATGTCAATACTTTCGTTCTTAATCCTTGTTTCTTCGCCTCCTTAATAAATAATTTGCAAACACATTGAAATGTGTTACGATGCATACTTTCATAGGTAGTGACAAGCAAACAATGATACTTTGATTAAATGCAGGACATTGTTTCTAACACACTAGAAAATAAACTTACTAATTCAAACTAACTCATGAATTACAAAGAAACGTACACAAAACACACACATTTACAAATAGAGCGCAATAAAGAGATAATCACGTCTGTGCGCACATAAATTCGGACTGTATAAAACAGCTGATTATTGGGAAGATCATGAAACCACCGTACCTCCATTAGAATATAGACGGCAGTGCACAAGTGAAGGAAGCGAACGCAGCACCTCAAACCTACACTCAATATTAACCACATTTCACATGAATCATACTTATCACGAGGAGGATTACAGTTTAATACTGTTAATTACAGGTGACAAGTCGTGGTGACTGACCGAACTGGTCGTTTTGGACAGGGCAACAAAATGGTGACAAACCATGAGACGTTCCCTTTCTCTCTCTCTCTCTCTCTCTCTCTCTCTCTCTCTCTCTCTCTCTCTCTCTCTCACACACACACACACACACACACACACACACACTCTTTTATATAACACTTCGATCCTTTTTTAGGAAATTTTCTCCATAATTTTCAAAACGTCAAAATGCGATATATATATATATATATAACTGGCCACGAAACGAATATCAAAATCACAATTTTATTTTAGTGGATACTGAAAAATGTTTTTTACTTTTGGAAACTGGTGTAAGCGAAACTCCGACTGTATAATTTATCACTAGACAACGAATTTTTACGTCGTAAAAAGGCATTTTATAGTGTCTTTCATTACGTTATTTAGGAGAAATAAAATCGAAAACATGCCCTAGAAAAAGTATTCTGCAGATTAAATTAACAAAGTAAAATACGTAGTGTTTACTTATGAGCAAAGTTTTATTTCTTTACTATCAGGAAAATGAAGCTCTGCTGTATGAATATATGATGATGGCGTCTTCTTGGGTAAAATATTGCGGAGGTAAAATAGTCCCCCATTCGGATCTCCGGACGGGGACAGGAGGATATCGTCATCAACAAAAACAAAACAGGCATTCTACGGGTCCGAGAGTGGAATGTTCTAACCCTTAATCGTGTAGGTAAGCTAGAAAATTTGAAAAGAGAAATGGATAGCTTAAAGTTAAATATGGTAGGGATTAGTGAAGTTCGGTGGCAGGATGAACAGGATTTCTGGTCAGGTGAGTACAGGGTTATCAATACAAAATCAGTTGGAGATAACGCAGAAGTAGGTCTGATAATGAATAAGAAAATAGTAATGCGGGTAAGTTACTATGAACAGCATAGTGAACGCATTATCGTAGTAAAGATAGACACGAAGCCAACACCGACCACAGTACCTCAAATGTTCAAATGTCTGTAAATCTATCGGACCAAACTGCGTGGTCATCAGTACGAAGCTTACGAACTTCTTAAACCTAGGTAAACTAACCTAAGGACAACACAAACACACCAATGCCCCAGGGAGGACTCGAACCTCCACGACGAGCAACCACGCGCTCCGCAGCGAGACGCTTTAGACCGCTCGGCTACTCCACCGCGGCACCACAGTAGTGCAAGTTTATGTGCCCACTAGTACTTCCGATGATGAGGATATCGAAAAAATGTATGAGGAGATAAAAGAAATCATTCAGAAAGTTAAGGGAGACGAAAACTTGATTGTGATGGGGGACTGGAACTCGGTAGTAGGAAAGGAAAGAGAAGGAAATGTAGTAGGTGAATATGGACTGGGAAAAAGGAATGAAAGAGGAGATCGGTTGGTAGAATTTTGCACAGAGCACAATTTAATGATCACCAACACTTGGTTTAATCATCATGAAAGAAGACTGTATACGTGGAAGAGACCAGGAGACACCGGAATGTACCAGATTGACTTTATAAAGGTAATGATTAGATTTAGATACCAGGTTATAAACTGTAAGACATATCCAGGGGCAGATATAAACTCTGACCATAACTTATTGGTTATGAACTGCAGATTAAAACTTAAGAAACTGCAGAAAGGTAGAAAGGTTAGGAGATGGAACCTGGACAAATTGAAGGAACCAGAGGTGGTTGAGAGTTTCAGAGGGAGCATTAGGCAAGGATTGGCTGAAAGGGGGAAAATAATATAGTAGAAGAAGAATGGGCAGCTCTGAGAGATAGTGAAGACAGCAGAGGACCATATAAGCAGAAGGACAAGGACTAATACAAATCCCTGGATAACACAAGATATACTGAACTTAGTTGATGAGAGGGGCAAATATAAAAATTCGGCATGTGAAACAGGAAAAAGGGAGTACAAACGTCTGAAAAATGAGATTGACAGGAAGTGCAGACTGGCTAAGCAGAAGTGACTACAGGACAAATGCAGAACCGCAGAAGAATGCATAACTAGGAGAAAGATAGATACCGCCTACAGGAAAATAAGAGAGATATTTAGAGACAAGAAAAGCAGCTGTATGAATATCAAGAACTCAGAAGGAAAACCAATACTAAGCAATGAGGGGAAGCTGAACTGTGGAAGGAATATATAGAGGGCCTATACAAAGCAAATAAACTTGAAGGCAGTATTCTAGAAATGGAAGACGAAATGGAAGAAGATGAGCGAAACAACGCCCCTGGAGTAGATGATATTCCGTCTGAACTGCTGATACCGTTAGTAGAGCCTGTCATGAAAAAGTTGTATCAACTGGTATGCAAGATGTATGAGACAATGGAAATACCCTCCGACTTGAAGAAGAATATCATAATTCCAATTCCAAAGAAGGCAAGTGCAGACAAGTGTGAAAATTACAGAACTTTCAGTGTAATTAATGAGTCATGGGTGGAAACTACTAACTCGAATTATTTACAGACGAATGGATAAACTTGTGGAATCCAACCTCGGGGAGATCAGTTTGGATTTAGGAGAAATGTAGGAACACGGGAGGCAATACTCACATTACGACTTATCCTCGCCGGCCGCGGTGGCCGAGGGGACTGAGGCGCTCCAGTCACGGTCTGCACGGCCACTACGGTCGGGGGTTCGAATCCCCCCTCGGGCATGGATATTTGTGCCGTCCTTAGTCTTAGCTAGTTCATAAGTAGTTTGTAAGCTTAGGGACTGATGACCCCGTAGTTAAGTCCCATAAGTTCTACAAACATTTGAACATTTAATTTGAACTTATCTTAGAAGATAGGCTAAGGAAAGGGAAACCTACGTTTTTAGCGTTTGTCGATTTGGAGAAAGCTTTTGACAATGTCAACTGGAATACACTCTTTCAAATTCTGAATGTAGCAGGGGTAAAATATTGGGAGCGAAGAGTTATATTCAACCTATACAAAAACCAGACAGCGGTTATTAGAGTCGAAGGGTATAAAAGGGATGCAAAGGTTTGGAAGTAAGACAGGGTTGTAGCCTTTCCCCAATGTTGTTCAATCTGTACATTGAGCAAGCAGTGAAGGAATGTAAGGAGTAATTTGGAGAGGGCATTAAAGTGCAGGGAGAAGAAATAAAAACATTGCGGTTTGCCGATGACATAGTAATTCTGCCAGAGACCGCAAAAGATCTGGAAGAGCAATTGAATGGAATGGACAGTGTCTTGAAAGGAAAATATAAGATGAACATTAACAAGAGTACAACGAAGGTAATGGAATGCAATGTCAGAAATTCAGGCGATGCTGAAGGAATTAGATTAGGTAATGGCACAATAAAGGTAGTAGATGAATTTTGTTATTTGGGTAGCAAGATAACTTCTGATGGCCGAAGTAAAGAAGATATAAAATGCAGAATGGCTTCGGGAAGAAAAACGGTTCTAAAGAAGCGAAACTTGTTAACATCCAATATCAATTTAAATGTTAGGAAGTCCTTTCTGAAAGCATTTGTCTGTAGTGTAGCACTGTATGGGAGCGAAACGTGGACGGTAAAGATCTCAGATAAAAAGATGATAGAAGTTTTGAAATGTGGTGTTACAGACGAATGGTGAAAATTAGATGGGTAGATCACGTAAGTAATGAGGAGGTGCTTAATGGAATCGGGGAGAAAAGGAGTTTCTGGCATATCCTGACTACGAGAGGGGATAAATTGGTTGGACACATTCTGAGACATCAAGCATTGTCAACTTGGCATTGGAAGGAATCGTGAGGGGTAAGAATCGTAGAGGGAGACCGAGGGACGAATACAGGAAGCAGATTCAAAAGGACGAAGGTTGCCGAACGTATTCTCAGATGAAGAGACTTGCAGCTCTACACGCTACCCTGTCCTGTGCATCAAGCCAGTCTGCGGACTGAAGACCACAACAACAACAACGTAATTTAAGAAACGCTGAACAAATCAGTGTTTTCGAAGATTCAGACCTTAATTGGCTTCACAGTAAATGAGTGATAAGCTGTGCCGCTCGGTGCTTAGTATTAACAAATACGCCTGCGGCAGCGGCTGACAGGGGCCTACTTGTCTTCCGGTACGTTTTGGGCAGGAATGCTGCAGTCTGCGGAACTGGATTTCCCTCCAAGTGTGGGCGCTGCCACGCACAGCGTCGTCACGCCGGTGTTGTTCTGGAAAACTACTGCATGTTTCCCGTACTTTTTCTTCCACTTCATTAATTTTCTTTTCTCGCTTCTTACAGCAAAGAAACGTTCTCGTAGATATGTTTATCTGGGCCATGTAACTGATAAATAACTCTCGTCATAAATGTGATCTTGGCTCCAATATAAGCCACGTCCCGTTGAACTGAGTGATCCTAGTGTCGCGTAAGTTACAGCAGTGCCATCCTCCGGCAGATATTCAGTTATATTCCATAGGCTGGGAGGTGCTTACTTGTCATATATTGATCTTACTGTTGGAATTGTTGAGAGGCTGTGTGAGCCACAGAGACGCACTCCAGGCTGAGAAATAGAGAGTATTGCAGATAACTGGCTAAAACAGACACGTATATCTTACGGGATGTAGGCACTAAAGAAATCTCCTAGCGAACTGCTGATGCCCTCAGCCACCGTCCCAGGGTGGAGGTTACCTTTCGGAGAAGATGGGCGTAACTTCATGTAGCATCTAGACGCTGTTGTAAGACGTTACATTAGTACTTGGTGGCCAACAGGCACGTTTTAATGTACGTAGCAAAGTAAAGTTGATACCAGTCACTTGGGAACAGAAATGTCAATGATTTCACGAGGCTAGAGTGAGAGGGTAAAGAAGAAAAACTGCAAGTTAGCAGCTCGTCTGAGGCGTGGCCTAAGGTGGAGCCTAAGGCGTGGCCAACTGACGTAAAACATTGTTGTTGTTGCCCATGTTGGGTAGCTTCGTGACGTTTTACTTTCAGCTGAACAATGTTGCTACCAACTATGGATTTTGTTAGTGCACAAACAAGCCACCTCCCCAACCGGGGAATGCCAGAAGGACAGGGCTGAAACGTGGTTCGCTAGAGGACTCAGAGAGAGGGCAAGCCACAATTTAGATTGGTTGAACCAAGCAGCGGCCAATAGGAAATTGTTAACTGTCGGAACGTGGGGAAAAGAGGTGCGCCCACACCGGCCGTTAAAACCCCTGGTTTTTGGATCAAGATGAGGGTTGTCAGTCAGACGAGTCGGGCGCCAGCCCGTGACTATCGCCGTCGGCCTCGGGGTGCTCCATGACAGTCTGTTTCTCGCGGGGAGTGCGTCTGTCTAGGGGATGCTGCTAGTGAACGTAATTACTGGCTTCTGTTGTGGCAAACGGTTTATACTTCTTGTTTTTCTTTTTTTTAATAACTAGTGTAGTAGACTTAGTATGGGATGCAATAAATTCAATGCAAGGTACCTAGGAGTTCCATAAAGTTTCCTAAACGAGTATCCTCTCGAGTCCCGAAATCCGCATCTCTAGTAGATGCCTGTACTGTCTCTCTGCAATCACTCCTTTTCACTCGGGATATGCAGACTGACCTTGCTACCTCTTCCCTCTTTGCTATGTAGGACACGACATACTGTAGTTTTCTGTTACTAACCACGTGCCCAGCGGGTGACAATAGGTTCATGTGGCAACTGGACTTATGAAAATTCTTCTTTGAATGCCTATACCCTCGATGATGCCTTACCAATAACTATCTTTACCTTGGAGATTGATAAATATGGAACTCTAGGCTTACTTGCTCTGCCATACAGTTGGTATCATGTGCTACACATGGAATACATGGAGCAAATAATACGCTCCAACCATATGTGCAGCGGCATCTGTCAAAGCCAGAAACACTCCTCGTATTTTCATCTACGCCATTTGAATATAACACCTTCAACACTGTTGACAAACTGTACGATTGTTTGTTGTTCAAATGTTTGTTAAGCTTATGGGACTTAACTACGGGGTCATCAGTCCCTAAACTTACAAACTACTTATGAACTACTTACGAACTAGGACGGCACAAATATCCATGCCCGAGGGGGGATTCGAACCCCCGACCGTAGTGGCCGTGCTGACCGTGACTGGAGCGCCTCAGTCACCTCGGCCACCGCGGCCGGCTACGATTGTTTGTTCCTTAGTCTTTGGGAGACGTTTCGAACAAATTAAATTAGCTCTACATGACACTTCCGGGTCTCAACTTGCGAACAATCCGATTTGCAATGTGCCGACCGAGACTGTCGGTGTTTCAACAGCCATCCGTATGGAAGATTCCGCAACAACTTTTCGCGATCTTTTCAGTGCATCCGCATAACCACAGTCAGGATCATTTTCAGAAACATTGACTGTGTCGGTACAGTACATATGGTTAGTGGTGCTTTTTTTTTCTTTTACTTTCTCAAACATTGACTTCGGTGATTCTGTTTTGATCTTCGAAGCAAGTCAAATCATTTTCAAATAGAAGAAATAGGTGCTTTTAGGATGTTAAAGCTGAAATATGCATTAAAGTCGAAATACGGTGGTAATTTTAGGTCCTATTAAATTAGGGATTTCAGTTTTAATTATTCATGAAACGCGTAAGTACATGTTTGCTTGCAACTAGGAACTCAGGGAAAAATAGGTTTATCACACTTAGGGCCGGTTTGTCAATGTCACTTTAAGTTCCAGTTAAGATTTTAACTTATCGTTAGTGGATAATTGCGTTTGTCAATGTTTCGTTATGAGTTAACCTGAGGTTAAAGGACCTCAAACTAGCCGTTAAGTTAACGAGTAGAATTCTGCTCGTTACACGGCTAACGAACAGTTAAGTGAGAATCTGTATCAAAATGGCAGGATTCCAAAGCGCTAAAATACATCAATATATTCACGTGAAAAAGACCGATTTATCGAACAAAATAACAGAAGCACTACATGTATGAAAAAATAGTGTGGAAAGCAGCTTTATTGGTAAATTGTATCATTTTTCTCGCCCTATCCATGTCAGTGGCGGTTAGATGAGTTTGATACATTGCAGATACGCAACATAACCTTAAAAATATTGTTGCGATATCAAAACACAAACTTACGGGTGACGACTAGTTAAGTGAGAATCGGTATGATAAAAATGGCTGGAATAAGATTTCGTTGACAATTACTGCGATGTCAATATTTTGGATGATCTAGAGGACATGGCCCCTATAAGGCGTCCTAGACGTATTTATGTTCGTCCAAATCATTTTGAATGCTGGGATGGTGCAGAATTAATTACGCAATTTCGTCTTCGAAAAGCCACTTTGGAAATGCTGCATGAAAAACTACGCGACCATCTGAAGAGACCAACATATAGTTATCAATTTTGTAAGTTATTTGTTGTAATAAAAAAACAGAATACATTATCTATGTGTGCAAACTTATTAATTCAGTATTTACTTATGCTTGTTGCATCTAGTGTAAGGCCTAAAATGTGATTTCTTCCTCCAATCTACAGGAACAGTGCACTTTCGCCTACGTGCAATTTATTGCTTGCACTAAGGTAAAATTTTACGACGCTTCTCGCCGGGCTCCAGTGCGTATGTTGGCAACAGATGAACAATGAAGTGTAGAACTGCGATAATATTTTTCACGAGCTACAGAGTAAATGTTGTTGCTGATCGTTTCATTAACAGCAAATTTAATACTGTACCTGCTCTATGGTCGACGGGTTCTTGAATGTACCCTTGTCCGTTCAGAAAAAAAATAATTTTCGTTTTAATTGCAGTTGTCACGAAAAACACATTTATTGGTCGTCTGAGTTGCCATCATTACCACTGGTGTCAACATAACCACGATAGTCAAATGGGTCATTCTATTTACACTTCCGTAAAATCAGACGTGACGTCATTATGACGTATCCACACTATCGACGTCCAGAAGAGCGGCGCATCGACTTTTGCATCGTTCGAGACGTTGGTTTCGGGTGGAACAACACGCTTAATTCGACATTCTTTCTGAACTGCATACTTTCTTCCTTCGTAGTTTAGTGACAAAACTAGGCCTTACTTAATATTGGTATCATGTTTTGGAAAGCACTGTCAGAAATTTCAGTAAATGTATATTGAAAACTATGTCAGAAATTACGCAGACCGAGCCTTAGAGAATGTCAACTTCACACATTTTGAAAGAAAAGAACTAGCATGTTGCAGCAACTTGGCGGTAGACGAGTACCCAGTTTTACGAAATGTTTTACCTGATGTTCGCAGAGCCTCTGTAACAAATGACTGTATTAATATCCAGCTCATTTGATTTATAGTTTTGGCGAAAACATACATATACCTACGGCGACTATATGTTGTTTTTGTATGTCGCATATTTTGACATGTCCTAGTACACATTGTCGCTTCATAGCCTGGTAACCGTATTTTGTCCTCTTAGTTTAACGTAGACTCCGTACTACAATGCAACTCTGTAGCATTTTTCGCTTAAAGAAAAAGTTTCCATTAGTTTTAAACACAACCTTCACAAATGGGCCATAATGACAACAACAGATTTGGCTGAATAACGTTTCAGAGCTCACAGTGTAGGTCCTTTTTCGGAAAGTTTATAGCTTCTTACTTTTTTTAAAAAAAAGAAAGCAAGGTTATAGCTTCCGAAACTGTAATGAATATACCATTACCAACTGAAGATATTATCAGCTGCTCCTTTAATTCGTCTGCTACAATTGCAACCGCAGTTTTGCGTCTAGAACGACCACACTAGTCGATCATGGCTCCAGTCGTCTTCGATATTGTGGATACGTCATAATGACGTCACGTCTGATTTTACCGAAGTGTAAATAGAATCATCCTAGTCAAATATGGGGAACAGCTGTTTATTCAGACGGCACTTTCATTTGTTTCTATTGCCAACCTAGTCGAAATATATCGTACCTTCTCGTTTTCTCCAGGTTAGCAAACGAGAGGTGTATCTGGCAATGACAAACGCAGTGCACTTAACGAGCACATTTAACGAGACGTTAAAGGCATCTTCTCGTTTACTAACGACAAGATTAAAGAGAGATGGACGAACCGGCCCTTAATCATTTCGCGGACGGCAGAGCGCGGTATTAATGCAAGCTGTGACTGAAAAGTTCGATGAATGGTCCCGTACTTTACTAACCGCGCTGGCGAGATAAGGTACTCGAGCTCACACATCGAGGGACATGTCAATAAGTGCCTCCTATCGTGCAAAGCACTCCAGTGAAGCGATAGCACACGTTGCGACCCAGCTAACAGGGCCAGTGTGAGAACTAATGTCACTGAAACATGTAGCGCAAAATGGAGCAATGGAGCAACTTTGTTTCAAATTAGGCAAAATGGCGATGGAGATCACGGGATGTCAGTGCAAATGAATGTTGTTGAAGCAGTTCCGCCAGAACTGTACCGGAATGGACAGTGGAATTTCAAGCACTGCGATTCGCGTGCTCAGCTGTCTCGCTAGACGCCAGGTCACTGTGCCTCCACAGCCTTCTTATTCTCCAGATTCGCAGCTAGCAGACTTATCTTTCCCCGCCTCAGATTAGCCCTGCCGGCCACGGTGGTCGAGGGTACTGAGGCGCTGCAGTCACGGTCTCTACGGCCACTTCGGTCGGGGGTTCGAATCCCTTCTCGGGCATGGATATTTGTGCCGTCCTTAGTATTAGCTGGTTTGTAAATTTTGGGACTGATGACCCCGTAGTTATGTCCCATAAACTAAACAAACATTTTTTGAAAATTAGCCCTGAAAGGCTTACGATTATGGCTGGCCGGCCTCGGTGGCCGAGGGAACAGAGGTGCTCCAGTCCTGGTCTGCACGGCCACTATGGTCGGGGGTTCTAATCCCCCCTCGGGCATGGATATTTGTGCCGTCCTTAGTCTTAGCTAGTTCATAAGTAGTTTGTAAGCTTAGGGACTGATGACCCCGTAGTTAAGTCCCATAAGTTCTACAAACATTTCAACATTTTGATTATGGCTGCGTGACCCCAGTACTTCGAACAATTCCACAAGAAGCGTTTTCTGACAGTTTCCAACAGCTGTACAACCGATGTCAGAAGTGTATTGTAGCCAACGGCGATCACTTTGAAGACCAGTAAAGGTATTTTGTTTGTAACTCTTGTTTCCTATATTTTCTGTGACCATTCAACCGAACTTTTCAGGCGCTTCTCGTATGTTCGAAAGCGGTGCGTGAGAATTCGCGATTCTTCAGGGAGCCATATCTCGGGTTGTATTAATCACAGAGCTGGCTACCCAATGGCCTACTGATCACTTCCATGTGTATTAGAAGAATTGCAATATCGAAGCTGTCCTACAGTGTTGTTGTTGTTATGGTCTTCAGTCCGGAGACTGGTTTGATGAAGCTCTCCACCCTACTCAATCCTGAGCAAGCCTTATCTCCTCATAAGAACGGCAACTCACATCCACTTGATTCTGCTTACTATACGCGTCTCTTGGCCTCCCTCTGCGATTTTTACCCCTCACACTTCCCTCCAATGCTAAATTTACGATTCCTCGATGTCTAAGAATGTGTCCTACCAAGCGATCCCTTCTTTTGGTCAGGGTATGCCAAAAATTCCTTTTCTCACCAATTCTGTTCAGTACCTCTTCATTAGTTATACGATCTACCCACCTAATCTTCAGCATTCTTCTGTAGCACCACATTTCAAAAGCCTCTATTCTCTTCCTGTCCGCACTGCTTATCGTCCATGTTTCACTCCCGTACAAGGCAACACTCCACACAAATGCCTTCAGAAAAGACTTCCTTACACTTAAATTAATATTCGATGTTAGCAAATTTCTCTTTTTCAAAAATGCTTTTCTTCCCATTGCCATTCTGCATTTTATATCCTCTGTACTGCGACCATCGCATGTTATTTTACTACCCAAGTAACAAAACTCATCTACCACCTTCATTGTTTCGTTACCTAATCTAATTCCTTCAGCGTCGCCTGATTTTCTAAGACCGCATTCCATTATTTTTGTTTTGCTCTTGTTAATGTTCATTTTATACGCTCTCTTCAACACACTGTCCATTCCATTCTACTGCTCTTCCAAGTCCTTTGCTGTCTCTGACAGAATACAATGTCATCAGCAAAACGCAATGTTTTTATTTCTTCCCCCTGAACTTTAATCCATATCCAAATTTTTCCTTGCTTTCCTTCACCGCCTGCTCGATGTACAAATTGAAACGTCAAAAATTTGAATAGTACACATCTCCTGGAGCCCACAGAAATTGAGAACGTTGGATTTTCACATTACGTGTGGTCTATGGTGGCAGTTATACGGCTTACAAACGACTATTTATGGATGGGCGGTTCCTAAGAAAATCACGAAAAACCTATTTTTGGTTACTAAAATAACGAATTGTGGGGATGGAAACTTCGATAATTTATATTTATTAAAAACTGATCTTAAGATAATCTCAAAATACTGTTGAAATTTTTTCGATATCTTTATCCGTTACCTAGATCCAGAGGTTCAAACTGGTCGCACTTTTGCACAAAACCCGATTATTAGTAGTTTTTGTACCGTGAGTAGCAAATATCAAATAACTAACTATAGCAAATAGTTCAAATATTTTTATAAATGATCTAGAAAAATCATTTTTCTGTTTACGAAAATCTTTCTGTTATCAACATACAATGGAAAAACCTCGATAGTTCGCCAGCAAACGTGCATATTGTGCTCTGAAACTTACCATTCGATTAAAAATATATATATACTCGGAGAAAAAAAAAAGACTTTGTACACCCTACAGATTGATATCTTTGCTCGATGAGGGTGATTTTATTTTCGTTATTCTAGTCGGTTAATATGCAGCATAAAATTAAGTAAAGTAAACGTGTTTTAAAGAGTTTGTAGAGTTAAAAAAATAATGCGTACACTTTACATGTCTTTATTGATAAATATGAAGCATTGAATTAAAATTTGTAGTGCGGCGGGGTATGGAACCAGGACTTCCATGCTTACTAGGCAGACGCCTTAACCGTTAGACCACCACACCACTAACGATTAAGGGGCCTTCGAATAGTCTAAGTACGATTTCCCTCCACGTCACAAACTTTAATTCGGCTTCTGTGTTCCAAAGATAATTGCCACTACTGCCAAGGCTCTCCATGCAGCGGAATAGCACCTCGGCAATGGACATATTGCAACAATTCTATTAAGGTGATATAAATATCAATCCTTGAGTCGGATTTTTGTCTCGAATACGTCAAAGACATTATTGATAAATCTGGAGCATTGAATTAAAATTTGTGGTGCGGCCGGGAATCGCACCCGGACCTCTATGCTTAGTAGGCAGGCGTCTTAACCTTTAGACCACCACACCACTAACGATTCCCGCCCGCACCACAAATTGTAATTCAATGCTTCAGATTTATCAATAATGTCTTTGAAATCTTCGAGACGAAAATCCGTCTCAAGGATTTTATTTGTGTTTAATTTTAGCGTATCAAATTGAATATAGATATTGAAATTTTATTTAAAACAGAGCACAATAATACCATTACATTATCGAAATATTGATTTCGCGTCTGACGCAGGGACCCTCATGGCGCACCCTCCTCTGTCTAATGCGAAATACTCCTCATACAATTTCAAGAACACTATTCCTTGAGGCATTTTATTTAGAAATCGTACGGTCTGATATCGCCGCTCGATGAGCTACTGAATTTATTTTTGTTATTTGTCACACCTTGTATATAAATGAATCGAGACAGAGAAAGAAATTGTCATATCTTTACTGATACACAGAATTCGTTTTATAGAAGCAGCACTCCTCGCTGTGCTAAGGGAAAGAAGGAATCCAGCTGAAAGAACCTCCTGTCGGAGCACAAAAACAGCAAACCTGTTCCTGTTTACACAGCACTGACAGGAAGCGGGGAACCTGCCGCCTCAGGCGTCACTCCGCCTTCCCGACAAGACTTTTAGCACGTAAACATATCTTTTAACACAGAACGGCCCAGTAAAAAGTATGCCATGGATGGCTGGGATGCCCCGAAGAGCAGGTTCAGCCGCCTAATTGGAAAGGTATTCCCTGTCCTCCGCGCCCGCAGGCACCTTTCAAATGTTCAAATGTTTGTATATCTTATGGGACTTAACTACGGGGCCATCAGTCCCAAAACTTACAAACTACTTATGAACTAGCTAACACTAAGGACGGCACAAATATACATGCCCGAGGGGGGATTCGAACCCCCGACCGTAGTGACCGTGCAGACCGTGACTGTCGCACCTCAGTCCCCTCGGCCACCGCGGCCAGCCAGGCACCTTTCCTTCGCGAAGTGTGGGAACTGTGTGCTGAAGTGTCTATGTTAACCCTTTCATTCCCAGTCTTGTTCCTGGACAACAACGTATTAAAATCTGATTTATATCGTATTTTTTGTATCACCCCTTAAAGTTGCATTGTTTTTGATGACATTTTACCACTTAGTACGGTGTGTAGTTGCTTCTGACGCATTAATCTGTCCATCTAGGAGGTTGCCGTCTGTACGTGGCTGAGAGTGTGGTTCCTTTTATTTCATTCCAGCAGTGAACTGTCTTTGGTGTTGTGGCGAAAATTATGCTAGCATTGCTGATCTGGCAGTGTTAAATATTAACAAAATAACGTCCAAGTAATAAAATACCTCGATACAAACATCTGTGATGTGCATGAAATACACGACAAAAAAATCAATACTTCGACAAAAAATTTTAAAATACATAGTTTGATAATACTGCAGTAAATAAAATACTGCAACCAGCAACGAGATTTTTATAAATCAATTTAGGTAATTTGGTAGAATCCGTGTACATCGAAGGAAACGGCATTGCCATCGATATATATCGAATGATAGATATAGTGTTTGATTCGGGCGCTACGCGCCCTCACGTACTAAAAATAACTTCTTGTTTAACCTATACATAACCTAACTTTGACTTAAAAAAATGTGATCTGTAGCGTAGCCTTAAGAAGGTTAGGTGTAGGTTAAACAAGAAGTTTTTTTTAGTACGTGAGGGCGCGGTTCAGAAACACTATATCGAACATTCTATACATATCGATGGCAATGCCATTTCTTCGATGTAGACGGATTCTAGCAAATTACCTCAGTTCATTGCAACGTTACTAATTTTGGGCTTTAGCCCATCATTAGACGGTAGTGCTGATACCAGGTTTACATTGGTATCCTGACAGGAAGGTCTTCTGTATACATTATCATAGGAAAGAGATATGTGTATTTGTATCGCTCCATGTTAACCTGTGAGGTTCACTAAATTCATGTTTAAAGCAGGCCTTCTGTGAAGACACCAATGTAAATCCTGATATCAGCACTACCGTTGGTGATGGGCTCAGGCCCGAAACTAGTAACGGTGAAATAAATCTCTATATATAAAAGGAAGTGTCCCGATTGACTGACTGACTCATCATCGCCCAGCCCAAACCACTGAAGATAGAAACTTGAAATTTGTGGAGGGTGTTGATCTTATTCTGTAGGCGTCATTTAAGAAGCGATTTTTCGATATTCCGTCCGTAAAGGGGTGAAATAGGGGAGGAAACATTTTTTGAAAATACGTAGCTATTTAGGCAATTTTGAAGCTAGAACTAAAAAATTTCTGATTTTAATTCAGGGTTCGAATTTAAAAGACACGTGTTTCGGCATTTTTTGAAATTCGACAAATAAGGGGGAACAATAGGTGACGCAAAAAAAAAATTGATTTTCAAAAATATGTTTCTGTTCACTCAAATTTTAAGCTACAACTACGAAACTTCGGATATGGAATCTTGGTCAGTATTAAAAATCCATGATTTTTAGTATTTTTGGAAATTCAACAAGTAAGAGGGTGAAATAGAGAATCAAAAATTCTTTTTGAAAACACGTTGCTATTGATACAAGTTTGAAGCTAGAGCTGCAAAAAATTGATATTTGTACAGTTGGTTAGACGTTAAAAAATATGTGTTTCGGTATTTTTGGAAATTCAACCATCAACGGGGTAAAATTGGAGAGGGTGTGTTTTCCGAAAATATGTTGCTATTTAGACAATTTTGAAGTTAGAACTACAAATTTTCGGATTTGAATTCGGGGTTCGAATTTAAAAGACACGTTTTACGGTACTTTTGGAAATTCGACCAATAAGGGGGTGAAATACGAGATGAAAAAATTGATTTTCAAAAATATGTTGCTGTTAACTCAAATTTCAAGCTATAACTACGAAACTTAAGATATGGATTCTTCATCAGGATTAAAAAGAAACAACTGGTGCAGACCAACCAGCCTACGCATGCGAAGCAGAGGGGGTTCAGCTAGTTGATTTATAAAAATCTTGTGGTTGCTCGCAGTATTTATTTACTACAGTATTATTACAAATACAGCTGCGGTGTTCTCTAACCAAAAATAATGGACATATTTTAATGTTTACTGCACTTTATTAATACAGAAAACACTGAATTTTAATTTCTCCAAAGCTGACTTCATGATGTGGGACTCAAAGGGTTATCTGTAGGCGACTGTAATGGGTGCGTGTGTAGTGTAGTGTCGTGTACGTGAGATGATGGGAGAAGGGATAGGAAGCAACTTGGTGCCACGACACTGCCTACTCCTAACGAAAAGCACCAAGGGAGTCGCCGAGTTCAACATCCCCATCCGACGGGCGGGTCTCCCATCAGCGGTGTCGCATGCCCTCACTGCATCAGACACCGCGGAGAAGTTTGGCATTTAATCCAGGACACTGGCGATCAAGGATCACCACCCTCCTGTCCCCTATCGTAAGGCAGAGGGAGAGCTGTCAACAGCGCATGACGTACCCTTCCGAGTACCGGTCACGCCCGACGCTCCTTAAATTCGGCCATCCGGCAGGAACCGGTGTATCCACCTCGGAACGACCGTTGCGCTTGTTAGCTACATCCGCACTGAAAGTGTCGACTGGCCATCGAGGCTTATAGAGATTAAAGAAAAAAAAAGTCGCACTTCGAGTTCGGCAAGCGATTCTTCGTCGAGATTCAAGATAAACGTTTGCCTAGCAAAGTCACAAAGGATGAATTTTGTAAAGAAATGTATGAAAATCAGGAGCTACCAACTAGAAAATAGTTTGCAACTCAATCTTAACGAGTAATTTAACTTTTTTTTTTTCAACTGCTAACTTGAATTAGTATTTCATGGTTAATTATCCTCACGTCCCTGTTGAAATGAAGATGGAATACAGAATCTCAGTCGAATATCTAGACAAGTTAAAATTATGTAATAGTTTTATGGTACACTGATTAAAACAATCATGTCAGATAACAAGCAATGTACATATGGTAACGTAGTTTATTCAGATTCGATTACAATTGCAGTTTGTGTGTGACATATGTGATGATACTGCTGGCCCTCTCATCTCGGACCCGGAATCGTGTGGTCTAATAGTGATATAAGTTGCGTGTGAAGTTAGTTACAAACGAAATAGCCAGCCTAGGAATCAGTGTAGGACAGTGCCTCGGTGATAATGTGATTAGTTAACAAGTGATAGATTTCATTAATTACGAGATTCGTATAAGTGGTTTCCAGACAGTTCTATAAACAATAGTTTCGTCATTGTACGTTATTTCAAGAACCAGGTAGACGAATTGTAGAAACTTTATGTAAATCCAAAAGAAATGAAAATAAATAGCATTGTATATATGTTAGGGTCATAAACAAGTTGTGTTGACCAGCTAATTGTGTTAATGTACTAGTCGAGATTTCGATATTGTGATTCTTTGTATATATTGACTGAGATGAGATTTTGAGTCTATTTTGAGAATTGCCAAGATATTTGATAGTTCAATATATGTTAGGAACATGTATGATGTACTCATTAACTAATTAATTGACATTTAACATTGCGCTTTGTTGTCAAACAAAAAGAAGCGAGATTAAGACTTAAAAAGATATGCGCCATCTAAAATTATTGTATGTATAGTTTTCATTTTATATTGTGATTATTTTTGTGTACATGAAATGTTTTACTTGTGTGTTCGTTAATTGTAAATTAGTATGTTCAATTGTTATGAACAATACATAACGTAATGTTATTATTGTCATTGTTATATATTTGCCTCACCGCCTTGTGTGGCGTTTGTAAAGTGCTCTGGAATCTATGTCAGTCTAGGTTTTAAAATGGAAGTACTATCAGTTAAGTTCTGGTGAATTGTGTACGCAGGTTATGAAGTTGTAATGTTTTGCTGGAATAAGAAGAAGTTTGCTTGCAAATTAAATAATAAGTGAAAAATTGTACCTACGAGTATTTATTTCTACCACGACGCCCCAGGTGAATAATTTTGCAGCGAGCAGAACCCCCACACAACATAATGTTGAAAAGCTGAGTATCGTATTTGATATGTTTGAAACTGGTAGAATGAGTGAAGTGTAATTACTTAATAACCTAGTAACATTTTACATAGTACGATATTTAGTTGTCTCAACTCCTTACTTAAAGGTTACGTGGCGTTTACTTAGATCGAGGCACCAGTCAAAAAGTCATTGTCCTTGCCCTCTAATATGGTGTGTGATAGCTTCAAACGGCCAGCGTGTCATGGACAGTATGAGGTTATCAATCAGCTGTTGAGCGACATCTGGCCATTCTTACATAAATGCAATATCCAGCTCTGCAACCGTTTTGAGAGGTGCACGTGTAACTGCAATGCTTCTGCCAAGTGCATCCCAGACATGCACAAATGATCAAATGTTTGGTAAGCTTAAGGGACTTAACTGCGGGGTCATCAGTCCCCAAACTTGAAAACTACTTATTAGATACCTTATACTTATGACGACACAAACATCCATGCCCGAGGGGGGATTCGAACCCCCGACGGGAGCAGCCTCGCGCATCGTACCATTGCGCCTAACTGCACTTGGCCACTCCACCGCCGGCCGCGGTGGCCGAGGAGACTGAGACGCTTCAGTCACGGTCTGCACGGCCACTACGGTCGGGGGTTCGAATCCGCCCTCGGGCATGGATATTTGTGCCGTCCTTAGTTGTAGGTAGTTCATAAGTAGTAAGTTTAGGGACTGGTGACCCCGTAGTTAAGTCCCTTAAGCTTTAAAAAAAAAAAAAAAAAAAACCGGCCACTCCACCGCGGCGGGAACTGAAATTAAGCAGTCTCCTATATGCAGACGACTTAGTTGTGGTGTAGATACGATGAAAAGGTTGTAGTCTAACACTTCAGTGCTGGATCGGAGGTGTAAGGGTTACGATATGAAGATCAGCATCTGAAAAAAGTAATGTCTGTGGGAAATAGATTTGAACAGAAAAAATGTTCAAATGTTTGTATAGTCTATGGGACTTAACTACGGGGTCATCAGTCCCAAAACTTACAAACTACTTTTGAACTACTTACGAACTAGGACGGCACAAATATCCATGCCTGAGGGGGGATTCGAACCCCAGACCGTAGTGGCCCTGAAGACCGTGACTGGAGCGCCTCAGTCCCCTCGGCCACCGCGGCCGGATTGAACAGACTGAGTGCCAAATAGGAGGAACAAATGCAAACGTAAGCTTCCGCGGCAGTTGTCACTATCAATAAAATTCTTCTGTGTATGACACTGCGTCATATGACACTGGTTATGACACTGATTATAAACACCAAGCTATCGTACATTCAGCAGTCAGGCACAGACCCTGATGAAGGCCGCCTGCAACAGTGGCCGAAACGTCGGTATAGTTTATAAAATGACGACGCGGTGTCATACCCAGAAGAATTTTATTGATAGGAGGAACAAAGTTAGAACAGGTAGACAGTTTCAAGTACCTAAGATGTATTTTTTCACAGGTTGGCAACATAGTGAAAGAACTTGAATGAAGGTGTAGCAAAGGTAATGCAGTGAGTGCTCAGCAAAGATCTACTCTTTTCCAAGAGTGAAATCAGTACCGAGACTAAGTTAGCACTGCACCGCTCTATCTTTCGACCAACTTTGTTGTAAGGGAGTGAAAGCTGGGTGGATACAGGGTACCTTATTCATAAGGTTGAGGTTACACATATGAAAGTAGCACGAAGGATTCGAACTCCCGACCGTAGCGGCCGTGCAGTTTGTGAATGGCGCGCCGCAGACCGCTCGGCCACTGCGGCCGGCTTGACATGCACAATCGGCATGTGAACAAGCCGGGCACTCCATTCGTTCAATCCCCTGAGTGTCAAGCATGTTGTCCACCATTGCAGCTCTATGGGACGAGCGTTCTCGTCCACCAGAAAGAACCCATCTCCTATGGCAAAGAGAAACCAAAAATTCAAAACTTTCAATTGTTTGTGAAGCTCATGTGATCTAACTGCGGGGTCATCAGTCCCTAAACTTACAAACAACTTATAAACTGCTTTATACTCAAGACAGCACAAACATCCAGGCCCGAGGGGGGAATTGAACCCCCGCCGGGGAACGACCTCGCGCATCGCAGCGTAGCGCCTCAATGCGCTCGGCCGCTCCGCCGCAGCAAAGAGTAACCGCTTTTCTACATCTACATCTACATGGGACACTCTGCAAATCACATTTAAGTGCCTGGCAGAGGGTTCATCGAACGACGGAAATGTTATTGGTCCTCTGCTGTTCCTTATTTACATAAACGATTACATTACATTACATTCTCGAATAGCACGCGGGAAGAAAGAACACCTGAATCTCTCTGTTCGAGCTCTGATTTCTCGTATTTTATTCTGATGGTCATTTCTACCTATGTAAGTGGCACCTAACAATATTTTTTCGCATTCGGAGGAGAATGTTGGCGATTGGAGTTTCGCAAGTAGCCCACGTCACAGCGATAAGCGCCGTTGTTGTAATGATTCCCATCCCACATCCTGTATCATTTCCGTAACGCTGTCTCCCCTGCATTGTGACAATACGAAACGAGCTGCCCTTCTTTGGACTCTTTCGATGTCCTCCGTCAAACCCACCTGATAAGGATCCCACACTGGGCAGCAATACTCCATAAAAGGACGGACAAGCGTAGTGTATGCAGTTTCTTTAGTAGTTCTGTTGCATGTTTTAAGGGTTCTGCCAATAAAACGCAGTCTCTGGTTCGCCTTTCCCACGACATTATCTACATATTCTTTCCAAAAAAAGTCAGAAGTAATTGTAATTCCTTGGTATTTTGTGGAGTTAACGGCCTTCACACTTGATTGATTTATCACGTAAACAAATTTTAACGGATTTCTTTTCGTACTCATGTGGACGACTTCACACTTCTCATTATTTAGAGTCAATTGCCAATTTTTACACCGTACTGATATCTTATTCAAATCGTTCTACAGTTGGTTTTTATCTTCAGATGATTTTTCTAGACGGTAAATGACGGCGTCATCTGCAAACAACCTAAGAGAGCTACTTAGATTTTCCCCTAAATCGTTTATGTAAATAAGGAACAGCAGAGGACCAATAACACTACCTTGTGGAACGCCCGATATCACCTCTGTTTTAGTCGATGCCTTACCATCGATTACTAGAACTGTGTCCTCTCTGACAAGAAATTCCCTATCCAATCGCAAATTTGGGGCGATATACAATAACCGCGTAATTTGATTAGAAGCCATTTGTGAGGTACGGTGTCAAAAGCTTTCTGGAAATCAAGATTACGGCATCGATTTGCGAACCCTTGTCGATAGAACCCATCACTTCGTGTGAATAAAGAGCTAGTTGTGTTTCACATGAACGATATTTTCTAAATCCGTGTTGACCTTGGGTCAATAGATCGTTCTGTTCGAGATAATTCATAATATTTGAATACAGGATATGTTCCAAAACCCTGCTGCAAATTGACGTCAATGAAATAGGCCTGTAGAGAGCGGTTGTATATGGCTGTTAAGTATGAGGCTATCGCTTCAGCATAATCAGTGACGTTGTGCTTGGTGATGAAGCAAGAATAAGTAAAAATCAAGAAACGTATAAAGGATTTGTCGATTTAGAGAAAGCTTTCGACATTGTAAAATGTAACAAAATGTTCGAAATTATGATGAAACTAATAACATGATTTATGGAAAGGTTGTTGATACACGTCCTGTACTAGGATCATAAGGGAACGTACAAGTGGAAGACCTACAACGAAGTGCTCCGATTTAGAATAGTGTACGGTTTACATGCAGTATTTCACCACTGTTGTTCAGTCTATAATTCAAAGAATTATTTAAAGGAACAGAAAAGGTTCGAGAGTGGGATAAATATTTAGGGTGAAGTAATAGCAATGATGCGATTCGCTAACGATATTGCTGCCCCGTGTGAAAGGGAAAAGGTGTACAGGTGTTACTGAATGGAAATGGCCGTCTAAGAGTTTCAGAATATGTATTCAGAATAAATCGGAGTGAGTCAAAGGTATGAGAAATAACAGAAACTAGCTGTCAACCCGGCGTTGCTCGGGTGTTTATTTATCCTACACTCTCGTAGTCCACCTCCCCTACCCTCATCTCTTTGCATCCATTTATTTCTATCCCATCTCTCTGTTCGTTTCCACCTTTTCCTCTCTTGGCAAAGTTTTCTACAAGATAACCCTCTGATAATCATGTACCAAACAAAACATTTATGTACCCAGTGATCTTCCTCTATGTTTCAAGGTCATCGTTGTAAAAATTCATAAAGATTGGAGCAAAACTATGCATTTTGTAAAATTCCGTAAGTATCCACCACGCACCGAAGGAAATTTCATACAGACAATGACATTCAACTTGTTTTTAAGGTAGAGTGTGCAAAATTTCTTCAATATCAGAACATAACTATAGATTTCTATGCAATAGAAACGCAGCGACACAGTGAAAACGCACTTTGTTGTTCTCAAATATTTCAGTTTTATTTCATACAAGCCTTGTTCTACGAATAATGAAAACAACAAAAAAGGATCTGTGAAATCGGTCGAGCCGTTGTCAACTTGTGGTGCGACCAAGGTATATAGGGATCCATTTTTATGTTGCAAAGTACCCTCCCTCATGCACCGTATGAAACGTAAGGTAGATGGTGACCTTCCTCTTGATTTGAAGGTCAAGCGTCCGAAATTTCGTGAAGATCGGAATGAAAATGTAGATTTCGCGAGTCTGTAGGAGAAGTATGCTCCGCCATGCACCTATCACAAAATACTTTCTTATCCGACGTTTTCTACCTATAAACTATATTCCTGCCAAATTTCAGCTTCATGGGTGAAGTAGTTTTCGAGATTTCGTGTTTAGTCAGTGAGTGAGCGAGTGTCCTTTCGCTTTTGTATAGATAGAGATTAAGAAAACAGATTACTTAATTTTGGACGCAAGATAATTAAGAGAAACTTGCAGAAAACAAAATAGTAACGTGCAAATCTGTAATGCTAACTTTACTTGATACAAGTTCATGGGTGATGCGACAGTTTTACGGCATCTACAGCGAAACTGTTGTGAGCGGTAGACTTCTTTCCGTTTTATCATTTTGTGTGTGTGTGGGGGGGGGGGGGGGGGGGAGTTTCAGTTACAGAACGGTACATGAACGTCAGAAATTACATGCAAACTTTGTTACAGGTCCATAACTACTCCCTGCTCCCATTTTCCAATAATTGACGCATTAATCTCGGTATTCTCAAGAGGTGACCTCTTATTATGTATGACGTCATATCTCTTGAGTTAAGTGTCGTGCTCTTTTGTTTTTGGGTCAGGAACCTTCGTGGGCGTACTGTAAAAAGTTGACCGATGTTTCAGTGCAATCAGTGCAATCTAATGAATGGTTTATGAACACACAGAGGACATACAGACAAACATTATATATATATATATATATATATATATATATATATATATATATATATATATATATATGAGAGTGCGTAAAACTTATCATAATTGCTCACAAAGATGTATCCGAACTGAAGGAACCATGCAGCTTTGGAAGCAAAATAACTCATGACGGGCGAAGCAACGAGGACATAAAGAAACAGGTAAGTGCAGACGAAGAAGGTATTCCCGACCACGAGTACTCTACCGATACCAAACAATTGGTCTTAATTTCAGGAAGAAGTATCAGAGACTGTGTTTGGAGCACAGTACGACAGGGAAGAGAGTTTTCATGTGTTTTATTATTTCTTTATTTCCAGTAGCACTTCTATGTTACCAAACATGACGCAGTAGGTGTCGAAAGTTTGAAGAGAGTAGTGCTTGCCGCCTAAACACACTTGCAAAGTCACGACTATTTAACAGACGAAAGAAGTAAATGTATATGTGAAATATTACTAACTGTTAAGTAAATACTTGTCTGTGACCTTGATCTAGATATCCAGTACGAGGCTGGCTTTAAATTTTAACTAGAATAGCGTGCATCATCGGGTCTAGAGATGGCCATAGTTAGCAAATATCTAACCGTTGCAAGACGTCGTGAAAGCCATATACGTACTTCAGTTATGTACATTATTGTAAACATGGACCAAAAATAACAGACTGTGCGTTTCCGTATCTCTGTCGTGCTGCACTTCAAAACCAACATTTAAGGTTTCTGCCGCGAGTCTTGTGACAGATTTTCCCACGTTTAGAGCAGCAGTTATTCTCAATCATAGCTAAAATCAGGCACTGATTTAACAGTAAAATGATTTCTCGTATTCCTAATAGACATAGGCCTATGGTAGTAAAAATATTGATATGGTGTCTATCCTTTTCGGACATATCCGAAAGAACAGACTCCATTTGTTAACGTTAACGGCAGTAATTTACCGAATTCTAAATATTTAAACATTTAGGTCAGGGTCTATCTGGTTAAGGCGACCACTGGCCCGAAGCGGAAAATCCGGTTCGAATCTCGGTCCAGCACAAAATTTCAACTTTTCCGTTGGATTTATTTAATGCCCTGAAACGCTCAAGATGTTAAAATATTTCTAATTCTTTATAGTAGTAAATGTAACGATACCTCTCCAGAATTACTAATATCATTGCGATTAATTTTAGATGGAAAGTATTGCAGTTCTTTTTTATAAGCTACAGAGTTACAGATCCTCAGCGCTTAAGTTGCACTATGAATCTATTACAGTTTCAATTTACAAATGCTATTACCGACAGGAGAACTATTTTAGCTGCTCCTGGCTAAGTTTATATGTCAGTATATGAGTCATTTATGACACATATCTTGTTGTAATAGCGATATGCATAGCTAAAGATGCATATAGACTACACTTGAAAAACCGGTACTACCAGTCGAGTGCACTGGTAATGGTTCGCCACCACATCTTTTAATTTGAATAGCCAATATTTTTCTAATTATACTTATCTGCTACGCTGACAGAGAGAAATTTCACTTCTTATAAAAGCATAAGAAAACACCTTGAAAATTGGTGCTGCTGGCTGCGGTGGCCGAGGGGACTGAGGCGCTCCAGACACGGTCTGCACGACCACTACGGTCGGGGGTTCGAATCCCTCCTCGGGCATGGATATTTGTGCCGTCTTTAGTATAAGGTAGTTTGTAAGTTTAGGGACTGATGACCCCGTAGTTAAGTCCCATAAGCTTAACAAATATTTGAACATTTTGTCACGGTCTGCACGGCCACTACGGTCGGGGGTTCGAATCCCCCCTCGGGCATGGATATTTGTGCCGCCTAGATCATAATTTGTTTGTAAGCTTAGGGACCCCGTAGTTAAGTCCCATAACTTCAACAAACATTTTGAACAAATTAGTGCTTCGTGTCGAATTGGTATTTCGTCATCCAACCCTATTACAGCTTCAAACTAAAAGAGTCAATTAAAGTAAAGTCAATTAAGTATTCATTTAAGAACTGTAATTCTGTTGCTTTCGAAAAGAGCTGTAGATACGTATCACTGCAACCTTCACGTGAATTTTAAGAATTGCGGAGAACTAACGTTAAATGTAGCCCTACTTCTAAATGTTCAATGGGAATAAATGAGACATTATATTGTTAAATATAAGCGTGATAACAGGTATAAATGCGAAAACTAGAGCTCTCAGTTTCGCTTCACATTGTTCAAAACGACGAAAACAGCTCCCTCCCTCGAGACACGTCACGTACCAGGAAAAGTCTCAGGGGTCCCACTTATTTCGTTCAAATTATGTGAGAAGATGCAGCTCGATATACCTTTCATATTTCTAAAATCTTTCGCTTGAGTGGGCCATAGGAAAAGAGGAAACGCAGTCGAAAGTTTTTGTCACCATATTATAAGCCTTCACTTTCGAGAAGGCATACCTATTAACGATATTAAACTGTTAGATTCTGGAAGTGTACTGGAAGCAAATTATACGATTTCCCCTTAATAAATATTTATGCTCCATCTGGAACTAGCAAACGATAAGAAAGAGCTATTTTTTATATGTATATATAAAGAGGAATTGATAGGTGTCTTACGAAAACAACATGATATAATTGTTATTAAGTGGAGATTTTAATTGGGTATTACATGTATAAGACCAGTCGTCTAATTTTAATTTTCATTTGGAACTACAAACTATAATAAGTCATCTAACATTTCAAGATGTGTAAGAAGTTAAGTACCCCACTCGGTAAAATTCACATTTTTCACTGCAACTTTGTGTCGTGGACTCGACCGGTTGTGTGGTACTGATTACCTTCCCGCGCAGCTGTTTTATGTTGATGCTATTCCGGCCAGTTTTACGGATCATTGAGCTCTCGCAAATTAATTCGGAATGACAACCATTCAGGTTCTATATACCACAGTGGAAATAAAACGATTCTTTTTTTTTTTTTTTTTTTTGGAAGACGCTGATCCGGAAGCAATTATACAGACGGCTTGGAACACCTGTTTACCTTTACAGAACAGCTATCAGTCCAAACTTGTTTGGGGCGACTGAACGTACTAAGGAGAAATTTCGTCGTCTGTTGATACATATGGACATAACACAGCGACAGACATGAAACTGACTTTCGAATGTTATTACTCAGTCCTCCGGTGAATTCTTGACACTTACAGATTTCCTTCTGACCGTCTTCTCGCGATAAGTAAAACTTACTAGTATTAAGAGACGTCAAATGGAAAGTAAAATCCAAGCCAAAATCTGTCATAGCCGATGAAACGACTTCCATGTACCATTTGTTTCGCCATCATAAAAACTATAGGGGTGTGCTTATTGATGGTCTTCGTTCAGTTGACGGCCAACGGTTTAACATCGCAGGAAGAAATAGCCGCAAACTTACTTCATGCTATGACATTGTATGATGCAGTAGTCACTGAGCCTGATGTTGATGAGATCTTAATCGTTTCAACACTAGTTTCAACAGAAAACAATAACAGAATTTTAATAATTATTTTCGAAAACTGCGATCCATGTAGAATAAATAAAAACAGTCACAAATCGCAAAAGATCATCATTTATACAAAAATGATGACAGGTTTCGACCTGTTTACAGGGCCATCTTCAGATCTATGTGACGTAGGCCTGACGTCCATGCACCTGCTCCATGGACGTGAGGCCTACGCCACATAGATCTTAGGATGGCTCTGTAAACAGGTCGAAACCGGTCATCATTTTTGTATAAATGATGGTTTTTTCCGACTTGTGACTGTTTTTATCTAATATATAAAGCAAAGTGTCCGTATATTTGTACGTGTTGCATACAAATCTACAGTTTTGTACACGTAAGCTTCAATCCATGTGAACGGTCGCCGTAAGTGTTAGAATCACACACGATATATAGTTCACGACATATGACGTCATAAACAATGAGATGCGCGAAAAACTGCTGCATTTTGGGATAATTCTGCTCATTTTCTCCTAAACCATTTGACCGATTTCAACCAAATTTGGTACACACATTCCTTACCGTGAGGTACAATTGCTGCAGGGTTAAGAAACATATACGACACATGATTCAGAAGATATGACGTCATAAACAATAGGATTTGCAAGAAACTGCCACATAATGCGGCGAGAATTTATAAATACGCTATACGAGAATCAGAGTACTTAGCGACTTGCAACAAACTTTATACATAATTTCAAACTTTTATTAAACTTTCTCTCGCTGACAACCATAGAAAAATGAAGAAAGGAAAAAAGTTTCTTGCTTGCTACTTTTCCGCTGTTTATTGAGTAAAACTACGGGAATCGGTATGACGTTACAATTTATAATTTGTACAAATTTATATTTTGCACAGACAGAATGCACGCATATAGTTCAGTTTACCTTCTAAGTTGTATCACATAAACACAGTTTATGAGATATGAGCATATAAACAGTAACGTTCGTGGAAAACCGTCCCATCACGCACCAAGTTTTAATCTATTACTTCTTTACTACTAACTGTATTCCCAAGATATTTTACAGGCATACTGCCCGTATACAAACGAATATATAAGTGAAAAATGGCAGAAATAAATAAATAAATAAATACCCGGGCAACGCCGGGTTATCAGCTAGTTTATAAATAAAAGCGAATATTTAGATTCCTTTGCTGCAGACGAAATTCGTGATATTATTGCAGGTTCGTCATCACATAAATAGCCTGTTCTGATCTCCTTACAACAGAATTTTACATACGACACCGGAATGTTTAAGGAACAAATTTAACTGACTTTCTAAAATGATGTCTTAAATGGTTGCACGGTTTCCCCACAGTTTGAATCCGATACCACTGTACTGAAACCTAAAACTGTTGGCTTGAATACAGCTGTTGAAATCTAAATCTATTGGCTTGAATACAGCTGTTGATTTGCGACCATTAAGGCGTTTGACTTATTGATTATAAGACAGTTGCTAGCGCTGTTAATGCCAGATTAATTCTGCTACTCAAGAACGTGATCACTCCTTGTCAAAGCTACTTTCCTAAACAGTCCTCTGCTGTCACCAACATTCACTCTGCAATTTATTTGTTGATTTTGGTAAGACAAATGATCGTGTGTCACACACTTTTTTGCAGCAACTGGGGAGCAGAATTGTTTTTAATGAAGATGCACTGTTGGTTCTAAATAACACGATTGCTGGGCGTACTGCCAAGTTTAATATTAATGGGCAGCTGTCAGACATTATTGTTATTAAACGAGGTGTGCCGCAAGGCAGTTCTCTGTCCATGACTTTATTCGTTTGCATTCTTCAAGCGGTACTTACATGCCTTAATTCCAGACTAAGTGGCCTTACAATTTCTGGAGGCACCCAAACTGCGACGGCTTACGCTGATAACTTGGTTGCTTTACTTCGTTGTGTTGCTGGCGTGCATACTTAACGAAACGGAAACAGAAAAATATTATACAGCCACGGGGTCTCGCCTGAATCTAGATAAAACTAAACTCTTAAATCTGCGAGGCTTTAAAACTGTGATTCTTCCATGGGCCACTATTGAGGAACAACACATGCATTTGGGTATCGTTCTTGATCATTGCCCACTTTGTATGGCTACAAAATAATCACACTGTGCTTTACGGCCATTATAGGTTTTCCTGTAGTTTTATGATTATTTCAATATTTCGGTCAATAATAATAATATAAATAATAAAATATTATGGCTGATTCGATTACGACTCTACTATTGTGATAATATCTACGCACTCAAAAAGCAATATTCTCCCTGACCGTATTCGAACAAACAGCCAAAATTATTTGGTAATTAAGTTTAGCTTTGACAAACATGCACTTCTTTTTAAAATTTTACCTCTTTAAACCAGTGTTTTTCAACCGTTTTGAACTCGTCACCCCCTTTACGAGTAAAAATCCCGGCGACCCCCAGGCCCGTAATAAAGCTATGTAATTGATTCCAAAGGTAAAGTATTTAATTTTCTTTCTAAGATGTATCTAAGATGTTAGCAACCATTCACGTCTGGTGAAACGTTCAGTAGCGGAAACGAATCAAAACTGAAAGAAAAGATTTTATGTATGGCTTCGCTGTCATGAATAATACATTTCAAAGTGTAACTTGCTCGCGGCGTGTTGTCATGTGCAGGTATGAAAACGTCCTTAATGTTTCAAGGATGATCATAAACTTTGGATTTCATCTAAAGGATACAGAAAACCCTTAACCAGTAGCAAATTATTATGATCCAGTAATAAAACGGTACTGTTATCAGTTGAGTAAAAATAAGACCTCATTGAAAACTCGTTACCAGCAGCAAACTACTATGACCCAGTAGGAAGAAGGTATTTTTATGTATTGACTGACATAATATTTGAACATGTGACAGTCATACAAGATTGCGGCCATCGTAAATAGCTGTAGCAACACTGAACAAACACTGTTAAGCAGCTTAATTAACAGGTCATCGTGAGGTGGAAAAAATGGTTTCGTGTTTCGGTCGACCCGCCACCAGATAACCAAAAGTACATCTCATAAATGTGACACTTTTGTTGGACGATTAAGGGCCACACGAAACGTGTCCACAACAAAGCCAATTTTCCACCTATAAATGACATGTTAATTAAGCGACTTTCACTAAACCCTGTTACTTCGGTGTGGCACTTCTGCCATAGTAGCTTATCGTCACGACACGTAGTTTTGCCATCGAACACGCCGCTACTCCATCCTGCGACCCCCGAGGAAGGCTACGACCCCGGGGGGTCGCGACCCACGGGTTGAAAAACATTGCTTTAAACTATTATTTTAATATCTCTTCCATATTCCAGTTTAAATAATATCATCTTTCTTGCCGTGGAAGTTTGTCCACTTTTCCAAGTTTATTTTCTTTGCCTGTACTGGTCCACGTAAAATCAAGTGACAGTGTCAAATCGCCGTTATTTTTGCAAACATCTCTGAAACGGTGCAAGTTATGGAAATAACGTAAGAGAGCATAGTGGTTGAGAATTTTCTCCTCTACAAACACGTTTATTCAATTTGCTTCTCAGATGAACGGTTAACGCATTATTTGCTATTAAATTTCCTGCTGTCAAAAGGCCATCACCGGCATATTTTTAACCGTCCGAAATGTTGGAAAAAGAGAGGTTGTGGTTGCCGACGGCAACAATTACGTCTGTAAAATTTGATGCCGATCGGTTGAACGGCACGACCTAGAAAGTGAGGAAGTGTTATAGTCAGCCAGACAGTGACAAATCGTCGTTACTTTTGCAAATATCTCTGAAATGATGCGGGATGTAAAGAGAACAACGTTGTAGGGAATTTTTCCCTCTACAAATTCGTTTATTCAATTTCCGTGTCATATGATCGGTTAAGCCGTTATTTTCGTTTAAATTTCGAGCTGTAAAAAGGCAATCGGAAAGGTCCACTTTTAGTGTTTCTACTGCAATCTAAACTGGGCCAAAATTGGACAATTGCCATCGCTAGGTTCCAAGGCGTTCTAATAGAACACTCATGACGTTCCACAACGTTATTGCAGAAAAACGCTATTCTCGACATTTAACATTTTGTGTAGAAAGTGCCACGTTGCTCAATTGTCCATTTCCAAAAACGAAGGGTACAAAAATAGTACAACTCGTTGGCAGATATGTTTGTCGTGGACATATTTTGAGCCGGCCGCGGTGGCCGAGGGGACTGAGGCGCTCCAGTCACGGTCTGCACAGCCACTACGGTCGGGGGTTCGAATCCCCCCTCGGGCATGGATATTTGTGCTGTCCTTAGTTGAAATAGTTCATAAGTAGTTTGTAAGTTTAGGGACTGATGACCCCGTAGTTAAGTCCCATAGACTCTACAAACATTTGAACATTTTGAACATATTTTGAAATTGCGTTGTGGGGTGGTACAGACAGGTGGATGGTCTGTCGTTAACTAATGTTCGCGTGAAGGCTACCGCCCTTTACGTTAAGCGGACTCTCAGCATTCTGTCATCTGCAACTCCGACAGTCACCCCACGATTATTTGATACCGTTCGTCCTGCGAGTCTCTGCCACCTATTAATGTAGGGTCTCTCAATGCAAAATTTCGCTTCGCCTTATACGCGAATTTTAGATAGAGATCAGTTGTCTGGATATCCAACTGCAATGTCAACCCGTTCACTCACATCGTTAGTGGCAAAATGGCACCGGTCTTCCTTCCAAAATCCCATCACCCTGAAAAAATCTCGCTTGGAGTGGAAAACAATATGGCTCAACATTAGCTTACCTGTACATGTAGCAGCTAGTTAATCATCTGGTCCCTACCAACGAACGACTGCACCGTATTGGACGCTGCTCCACCGACCTCTGTCCACAGTGTGGTCTCGTTGACACTTTACGCCACAGATTTACTTTTATCGAATGCATTAGCATGTGACACTGGTAATGCCGACAGCTGGCCTTCTCACAAGCAGTCAAAAATCGGCGTTTACGACTGCTATACTTTCCTGACCGGAAACCAAGTTTGATACACAAACCAAGAATAACACCATCATATGGCTTTTTGGAAATATCATTTTGCCATTACCGATGGTACTGGAATTAAGGATTATGTCACATTCAAATGTACAAGATTGATGCGTATTCAAAGTGAAAATCACTGCAAAATTTAAAATGGGATTTTTCAAAAATGCTTATGATTGTAATAGTTTCTTTTCTACTGGGCCCGCAGAATATACAAGGTCAAAATATGACATTATCGTAATATAGAAATCCAAGTTTGCTGCTAACAATATTTATTAAGCTTCTCCAAATTGACTCTACTACAAGCTTGTTTCGGCTTATGCCATTTTCAAGTGGACCTGGTGATGTATAATAAAATAATTACCTACGTTTACAATATACAATTCTGTATAAAAAATTAATTTTTTTTCATTACAGACACAAGACCCATACACACATAAATAACTCTAGAAAAAGAAGACAAAGTTACAAGAAGACCAACATGTATACCAACAACGTATGAGGGCAACATATCGAACAAAATTAACGAAATATTTAAGAAAACGAACATAAAACTAGCATTTCGCACAAACAATACCCTAAGATCAAAATTAAGATCAGGAGAGACGAAAACCGACATTTATTCCTACCCTGGCGTTTACAAAATTTCGTGTAATGATGGCAGTAAGTTTTAAATTGGGCAAAAAGGAAAAAACTTTAAAAATTCGATTTAAGGAACACACAAGAGACTGTGAAAGCAACTAGTCGAACTTTTACTTACACCTAAAAAGCCAAAATCACACAGCTGAAAACATTGAAACCTTTTTTAAACTTCTACACACAGTTCCTAAAGGCCACATTCTAAATATTCTGGAACTACTAGAAATTTTCACACACACGAAAAAAATACCCACTTGATATTCTCAACGAACAAACAGATTTAAAAGATAAAAATTATTTAGAGAACTTTATTGAAATTTCGGAAAAGGAAAACGGATAAAAATTCACACAAGAAAAAGATACGATGTTTTTTTCTCTGCTATTATGTTATCCATGACACACGAGTACACCCTCTGACGCTGAGATTAGCCTGCTTAGCCATAACAGGCGGAATTAGCAGCACACCAACTGCTGGGATGGAAACCATGCTGGATATGCCCCCATTACACCTTTGGGTCAAGATGGAGGCAGTGCCTGGTACATACAGACTCAAATCTGGCAACAACTGGAAATCTTTGGGATATCCAAAATCACACACTAAAATAGTGAGTGAGGTAAATATAGGAAAGGTTGGGGAAGTGCCATCCGACTATATTATAACCCCATACTGCTTCAACAAGCCTTTCAATATAACAATTGGAATTAGGGAGCAGTGGGAGAAAATAGTTCGACACCGTACGGGGGATATTGTCTGGTTCACTAACGGGTCAAAATCGGACCAAGGCGTTGGAGCCGGGGTATACGGGGTGCAGCGAAGACTGGAGGGCGTCATCTCTCTAGGGAAACTGGCCTCAGTATTCCAGGCCGAAATCACTGTCATCAGGGCATGTGTGGAGGAGAATTTGCGTAGGTGCTACAAAGATCGTAGCATCTATATCTATTCAGACAGCCAGGCAGCCCTGAGATCACTGGCAGCTCCTGCAACAAGGTCTAAAACTGTTGCAGAATGTCACAGACTTCTGGTGGAGCTAGGGGAAAGCAATAGAGTAAACCTATTGTGGGTCCCTGGCCACTCGGGGATCACTGGCAACGAACATGCCGACAGATTAGCCAAGACTGGTGCAGAGACTCCATTTATTGGACCGGAACCTGTCCTGACCATCACCAAGGCAATGATCAAATTGGAGCTACATAACTGGCTCAAAAGACAGCACGTAGAATATTGGACCAACGTCTACCAACAAAAACATGGCAAGGTAATGACGCCAAAGCTATGTTTTAAAAGAAGCTCTGCAATCCTGGGCCTGAACAGGAGAGAGATTAGACTCATGGTTGGGTTGCTGACAGGCCATAGGAATTTCAAAAAACACCTACATACAATGGGAATAACAGACGAGGACCCTAAATATAGGATCTGTGATGACGGTGATGAAACTGCATCACATCTAATCTTCAAATGCATTGCATTTGAGAGTAAACGGCACAGAACATTTGGGACAACCAGACCCAAAGAAATTGTGTCTAATAAAGAACTGGTAAAGGGACTCCTTGCACTGTTCAAGGGCATTGGTTGGCTTTACTAGATATACAGGGAGCGATACCGCACAATAAACTTAGTTTCGGTGCGGGCAGTGGCGAGTTGGACCAAGACTGTTTTGGCTTCCCTGGAAAACCAAATCAAATCAAATCGCACCCTCTGACTAGCACAGATATAATTTACTGTAAACATAAAGCATCAACAGAGCATCTGTCAAATAAAAAAAATTAACGAGATAAAACGTGACTATACCAGCTTGTCACAAAAAGACACTAACTCTAATATGCTTTATTGACGTCAATCCAACTCACACGTAAGTGTATCTGTAATTATTTTTTTTTAATTTTTTATACTGAATTGCATATAGTAAACGTAGGTAATTATTTTATTATACATCACCAGGTCCACTTGAAAATGGCATAAGCCGAAACAAGCTTGTAGGGGAGTAAATTTGGACAAGCTTAATAAATACTGTAAGCAGCAAACTTGGATTTCCATATTACGATAATGGTTTACGATTGTCTTTGAAATAGTGCTGATGTTTAAAATTTTATAGATTTCCCACTTGACCTGTTTTCATTGTTCATTGTTTTAAACAGAAGAAGAAGAATATAAAAAGCAGTTCTGGAGACTGCCTGATTCAAGAATGTGCTGTTAAAATGTTTAGCGTGTGATGTTATAATTTTGCGGGTATCGCCTCGATTCCCGCCGCTCCTTTTTTTCTATTATTTCTTCGTAATGCTCAATTTTTAATTCTCAAAATATAATTAAATAATTCAGTTTATGAACGCAGTAATAACATTCAGATTAATTGCAATCATTTCAATTAATTAATGTGACTAAACAGTTAATATTCAGATTTTTAGCTAAGTTCCGGATGAAATAAATTTCCGAAAATTCAAACAAATTTCTCCGGAAGTCACATTGTTTAGTGTGACAATCATCGAAGAAACATTTGAAACGGAAATAATGTTCACAGCATTCGCGCTTCATGGAAGCGTTTTTTAAAGAAGAAAATTTCTTTGAAATATGTTTCAGGGAAAAGAATGCTTCAATCAGATTTTTAAATAACGATTTTTGGTCTGTCAGCATCGACGCATACCAAGCGTACCGCATCACTGGGGTGAAAACAGGAGCACTGAACTGCTGCTAATGTATTTTAATTGCACCTTTTCTTGATGGCAGCTCTTAGTAACATTTGAATTAGATTTTTCACCTCGCGATAGAAATGTACATCACAGAGTTGAGCAAGAGGAGTACACTTGGTTGGAATAATCTTTAGTGTACATTTTGCTTCGCCTTCATCGATGGAGATCTCATACTACAGTGTCAAATCTGCTTGTCCAACGCACGAATTCACAACAGAATGAGTTTGTTGTTACCAACGTATGTTTTTAATGCCGTTTCCAAGAATTTTAAATAAATATCTTTGGTTAATTTTCCTGACTTGGAACAAGTAACGACAACATTCTTATACTTCTAACTTCCTGAGGACCAAATTTATTGGCATGCTCTTCCATAATTAAAAATTCAAGGTGTAAAAGTTTTTCTGAAACAGTCAAACTGTAGTGCGCAGTGAAAGAGTGGGTGACTTTGGAGAGATTAAGGTTCCACCAAAACGGTTTTCGCACCTTTGTATTCCAGTGTCCTATTATATATTAATTCATACCGGCATCCAATCTGGTCAGTGTTGATTACGTAATCAAGGCATTGCGTGTCTCGTATGTATCCATAACTTCCCTGCTGCTTCCACTGTCTCTTTCAAAGTTGCAATATCGTTTTTGCTAACGAATTACTACAATGTTTGTAAATTTATCGGAGTCAACTGCTTGGTCATTAGTCCGTAGCTTACAAATTACTTAAACTAAACTAACCTAAGGACAACACATATACCCATGCCCGAGGGAGGACTCGAACCCCCGATGGCAACGGCCGCGCGCACCGCAGCACGTCGCCCTAGTGCGCACGGCTAATCCGCCGCGGCTGCCAACTAATTTCGTGGTTTTTGCTGCATTCTAGAATGTCTCCGTTTGAAACTTTTTGCCCAGGTATCGCTAGCAATAAACTGACATTTTCCTGACAAATTAGGAAATACGACTGCCATTGCATATTGTTGTAGTGCTCGGAGGGAGCCCGAATGGACTGCGCAGTCCGAGGTAGCAATTCGTCGTACTGCGCATGTCGTCACCGCCGAAGCACGCGGCAGTTGTAGCGGTAGCCCTGCAGTAGCTTGTTGTTTACAGTGTATGTTTTGTTTCGTTTATAAGTGTGCTTTACGACAGAAAATTCGATTAATATGTTAATGATTCGTTTGACATTTTAAATTCTCCCAGACATTTACAAGTGCCTATGGAACAAACTAGCAGCCCCAAAAAACAATTCTCAGCATTAGGTATTTGTGCTGTGAAACAATAAAGACTGGAAACCGAAGGAGCTGTTACCACTTCAGAAAGGACTCTTAATGTCAATTAATTCTTTATGTAGCCTTCATTCTGACCTTTCTTCACTAGGCATTAAGTGTATATTAAACCGCGAGAACATGCACCTTTAAAAGTTACGCGATCGATCGCGTGTACAATATTTTTCTGACATTCAAAGAACAGTTTTTAATGTACTTAACATGTCTAAATAAGTGTTTCTAGTTGCGTTTATAAGAAAACACAAACATTTCACTATTTGAAATTGGTAAAATGCCGATTGTTTTAAAATTACTGTGAGCAAAATACTCACGCGCAAGTCTTCGCGGGTTAACAGCACGGCTGAACCAGGACTGTCTTGAAAATTTGTTTTCACAGATTAGATGTATTGGTCATTTCCATCAGCATCCTCAGCTGCGTTTGTTGCTTCTGGGAAAGAATGCCCAAGACATCTAGTCCGCTGTGTGGAATTTTGTCGGTTATGTCGGCAATGACCATGCCAGATGGGGAAGCAGAGAGCCAGGACCTAAGTTTTAGTTATCAGGCTGCTGCACCGTCTGCAGTGACACATGTTGAATGCCCAACTGAAGGATTCAAATATCTGGCAGGCTACATTGCACGCCGTGCTGCGAAATATGAGATCTCACTGGGGGTGTCGTCTAATGAACTACTTTGTCCAAAACACCTCGCAGAATACAGGTGGATAGGATTTCTATCACGAAGAGGTTAGTGCCTTTTGACGAGTTGGATGTGGCAGATCTCAGAGTTTGAGCTGCTGTTCAATGAGATTAACGGCTGTGACACACTTTAAAAAAATATTTCTATGAGATTAACCGACGTAATTTCGCAGAAATATCTTCATGTGTCGCCGAAGGTCATTAAAATATTCTTACGGACCGAATTTTTATTCGAGTGCGCTACATCAACATGAAGCTGAAGAGAGAGAAAGCAGCGGCATCACAGAGGCGAAAATCACGTCAGTGGCATTCTTCGGCTGTCGGTAGGATTTAACGAGGTATGTAACTGCAATAAGCAATGCGTAAACAGTTGACTTTAGTGTGTTTATAGTGTTGTTCTACGTGACGGCGCAGCGCCGCTTCGCTCCCCTCGCTAGCAGTGCTGCTTCGCCGCTGACGTCATTTCAACGGCCAATAGCAGGTCGTTTCGCTTCGGGCCCAACCTTTTATAGAATAACCTTGGTAGCGCTCTAGTCCTCACTTGCTCATAACAGCCTTGGGCTCCTGAAATCTGTCTCACGTTTCGGAGTAGATGTAAGCAATTTTGTCGTTTTTTGTGCACATTTGTTACATTTCTTTCCTCCAAATACAATATTTAAAAAAAAAATATTTTTCAGTGTTGGGAACTGTGATTTTAACAATGGGATCCTACATTTCGGATGAGAATCAGCAAAATCTTATCTGCCTAGGAGACCATAGCACATGAGGAACATTCGTCAGGATCGAAATCAACGTCATTTGCAGAAGGAACCTATTAAAAATTAAATAAGATTGTATACAGTAAAAAATCGCACACACACACACACACACACACACACACACACATACACACACTCAGAGAGAGAGAGAGAGAGAGAATAAGAATATCCACATCAGAGAGACTTTTTCATCGGGTTCGGTGCACAATGCCAAATCTTCATAACTTACTGTGAAATTTTCATTCATAATTTCAATAAGCTGTTCTGCAATAGTTTCGCCCACAGCTATTGCTATAGGTCACAGGCGCAGGATTTACTCTGATCATTCCTTTGTCTTTATAAATTGAGAACGCATACGGTGGAACACTGGTAATTTTAAGTCTTCGTTAAAATTTGTACACCACTCACTTCACTGTTAAAAAATCCTTGTTTGGTTTAATTATCCAACAAAACAATGTTATTATGGGGAAAAGTCCGTTGTCTTCAGAACGAATGAAATCACAAAACGCAAGAAAGTGCTCTTTATACACGTTAATGGAAATGATTAATACATTAATACTGCATCCTGACATTTATAGTTCTATTTAAAAATTAAAAATTGAGTATTACGCAGAATATGTACGCGGCTCCGTAGCACAGTGGTAGAGTGCCAGACTACAAATCAAAAGGTCGCGGGTTCGATCCCCCCCCCCCCAGATCCTACGATTTTTATCTGTCACTTTCCACTTCTTTCACCTCTGGCAGTATTGCTCACGTGAAAAATACCTAGTAGCACCGTGGTTCGGAACCCACGTTAAACTGTAGGTCCCCCTATAACTGGCTGGGTAAGTCAGTTCGAAGGTCGGAGGAAGGCAACGGCATACCACCTCCAAACAGGACCATGCCTAGTAAAGCACTGTGCTGTTCAAACCAATCTTTGGATTGTTGACTGCTTTACCTTATATAAATTTGGGAGCAGTTGAAACGATTCCACACCCGCAAACTTATTACGCCACACACTAACTGGGCTATTTTACACATAACGAGTGGCACCTAAAATGGCTTATAACGCAGCGGCATAAACATTCGTTTTCTCTTTTCTTATGCCCCGCTCAGGTGAGATATTTTAGAAATACGAAAAACATATCAAGCTACAACTTCTCACACAATTTTATGGAAATTGAGACTTGTCCGGCGACTTCTCGTCGTTAGAAGTTGGTTTCTGTATAACACTACGTTTACATGTAACATATCTACTGGAAGACGAAACCCGAATGTCGTAAACCGTTTTCGGCTGTCTTGTTTACGTGTGAATGCCTGGAGCGGATGTCCGGGCCCACTAAAATATGCCGTCTGTCAAACAGCTGTTTCAGTTCCTGCTTTATTCAACGCAATAGCTCTTTCTCTGTATTTAAATAAACAGATTTATTCTCAGTCAAATATTATACATCTCTTTCACTGCAGAATCAGTCTGTCCATATTAACCAAAAATTCATAACTAGAAGACACAACCTAACAAGCCAATAACGGTTCAAAAACTGTTGCGTTTCCATGGGCACGAAAATCGATTGTGGAAGTGGAAAACCGCTTTATAAAATCGGATTTCCAGAATTGATTTTGGCGTGTTTACATGAAGTCATATGGAAGCTATGTTACCTTCGGTCTATGATTATAAAGCACAAAATCGATACACGTTTGTCTGTGACTTGGTTTACAAAATTGTTTTAAGCTAGTTAAAGTTCAGTTACTCTTTACTATTTAGCCACTAAATGCAGCAGAACGCTTGCGAATCAGTAAGTCTAACTACATGGAGTTACTGCGACCAAAATTCAAATGTTTGTAAATCTATCGGACCCAACTGCGTGGTCATCAGTCCGTAGCTTACAAACTACTTAAACCTAGGTAAACTAACCTAAGGACAAACACACACACCCATGCCCCAGGGAGGAATCGAACCTCTACGGCGAGCAACCGCGCGCTCCGCAGCGAGACGCTTTAGACCGCTCGGCTACTCCACCGCGGCTAGTGCGATCAGCCCGTGGAAAAATATTACGACTTGTAGAATAGTGAATAACTTCAGGGGGTCTACGCGTGAGAGAATTTGATCGATGAGGGAGCTCGTGATTAGCGGAAAGTCTAATTAATTAATCGGATATTTTAATGCTAGTGCAGTGGCTAATATACTGGAATTATCTGGTCTCTTTGTTTTTATTAGTTCGACGAAGAATGCTTACATTTCGTTTAGAGAGGCTAGTGATACTATTGGTCAACACTGGTAATAAGATTTAAGTCTGGGCTTATAATTTATGATATAATTTATGATCGGAAGATTTTTGTGATGTTCCCTACTAGAGGGCTCGTGGTAAATATTTAAGCGTTAGTTTATTGTCCCTACGATTGATAGCCAGGATTTTGCTTAACACTGCAAAAAGGTTATGATTTTTCGAATTCCCTATTTTCCCAAAAGATTTTCAGAATTTGACCCAGATGATTGGAACCATTGGAGGAGACAGATTGTTGTGATTTTGTAAGTGTTAAAAGACGTACGTCTATAGTTGGTAAACGTTAGTAGTGTTGGTGGGTCCGTGGTTTTTTGTCATTGCCTGTAGTGGTTGAGTCTTACATAATAATTTAACTGTAGAATTCGAAGTGGTGGTTACACATAGATTTGTGTATTCTTTTACTCTGAATCTATTAGACTGGTATAAGCTATTTTTGTTTTCTATTGTGCACTTGAGTCAAGAGCAATTTTGTATACAACTGAATATCAATATGTTGAAACAAGATAAGCCGAGACTGGCTAAAAAGAAGGTAAACTTCAAAATGATGTTTTTCATTTGGTAGTTTAGTGATTTCAGACTTTCCTTGATTCATAAACTCATAAAGTTCTGAGTGTGCTAGGCGTATATGTAACAGTAATGGCATATATATGTCCAGCGAACTCGAAATCAGAGACAAGTAAAGTGGAAGAAAAACAATAACAATTTAGGCTCTTTAATAAAGTTGAATATAGATGGAAGCCTCCATTGATCTCTATATACAAATCACTAGAAGGCTCTAACTGAAGTATTTTTAGCTTTGCGATCGTATCGAAAAATCAAAGAAGGTATTCAAAGAATATCTGACGTAGTCGACATAGAGTATAAATATCTATGGAGTGAGCGTAGCTTACTGCGCATGTTCTCAACATCTGGCCGGGACTGTCATGTGGTATTGGGACGAAGCTGTTTGATTAAGTATTGTGAAAGCGGCGAAACTTGAATATTACACGTATATTACTTGTTTTACGTACGTTTCTGTATGTTAGAAGGTAACTGGTTTGAATACCACAGTGATGAACTAAACTTGTTGGTCCTGTATGGATATTATATTCTGACCCTTGAACTGACTTATCTGTGGACATACGATGTAACAAATATTCCAAACCACGTTGCAACACAGCGTTTTTCACATAAACGATATTGTTAACGGAGTTGGAAGAAGTGACGTGTTGCTGTTGTTGTTGTGGTCTTCAGTCCGGAGACTGGTTTGATGCAGCTCTCCACAATACCCTATCCTGAGCAAGCCTCTTCATCTCCACATAAGAACGGCAACCTACATATGTCTGAATCTGCTTACTGTATCCATCTCTTGGTCTTCCTCTGCGATTTTTACCCCATACACTTCCCTCTAATGCTAAATTCACAATTCCTTGATGTCTAAGAATGTGTCCCACCAATCTATCCCGTCAAAAATCCCAGCTAGGGCCCGGTATCTAACCGACGATGTTAGAATTTGTAATCCACTACCTTATCCTCCACACCCTCCCCATTTTTTCCTCAACTTCCTTGCATTCGTCAGCAAACTTAGCTTTTGTTCTGTGCCACGGAGCCACGCTTGCGGAGAAGCTGTTATGTAGTATTGTTCTGCCACGGGTGCCATGGAAAGTAAGTGATAAGAGGATCAGATATTTTTGTTGGCATGTACGAACTCTGTCTGCTTCTAAATGTATTGCTATGAGGCACCAAAAATTGGAAAAATTTCGAGACACGATATTGTAATGTGTTACACTATGGGGCTAATTTCTGTGATTTTTGGTCGCTTGTTTTCGAGAAAAGTGTTGTATGCCTGGGTAAACTAACAGTGTATGTATACACATTCGTTTCATATTCAACGATAGATAAAAATTATGCTGAGAGATTGATGTCTTCCATTTCATGTAGATTATCAGACCCTAATTACTTCTGTATGGGACAGTTTCCTACAACATGTGCCTTTTTTTTTTTTTTTTAATTTTAGCTTCCCAACAGATGAACGGTCAAAATACGATTCCCAAAAGTAAAAATGAAGAATTTCCCCCCTACAAAGTTCCTCTGAAGGGTCCCCTAAACACTTTCCAGGGCAGCGTTTTGATGGTAAAAAGTACGGAATGCGTAGCTGGTGCTTGATTGGCAACGATTTTTCACTTCCCACAGCATCTGTTCCCGAACGTATAGTCAATAAGATCGCCAATAAACAGAAAAGCCGGCCGCGGTGGCCGAGGAGACTGAGGCGCGTCAGTCACGGTCTGCACGGCCAGTACGGTCGGGGGTTCGAATCTCCCTTCGGGCATGGATGTTTGTGCCGTCCTTAGTGTTGGCTCGTTCATAAGTAGTTTGTAAGTTTAGGGACTTATGACCCTGTAGTTAAGTCCCATAAGCTATATAAACATTTGAATAAACAGAAACTATCAAGTGTTGATCTGTGTTGATATTACGATACTTGAGATTTTAATTTTGGTTTGTATTGAAAGCAAATTTTAGAAAAACCGTAAATAATGTGGAATCTCGGCTATGACACTAAAGAGTATAATACTCTTCGACTTTTGCGCTTTTAACAAACGTGGATCACAGTATCACATCTCTAAGACGTCTATAAATATATAAACAAAGTTATACGATACTTATGAATCTTATCTGTGTCACAGACATATATCACTAGACTGGCAAACTTACCTATTTGACTGAAGCCTGATGCCGCCATCTTGCCTCACCTCACGTCAAAAAGTTTTCGTACAGTACTAGTGTGATCTTCTGACACGACATGACGTTGTAAGTTTTACTAGCTGGTTTCAACATGATCTGCATTTGAGCTAACACTTCCGCGACGGTTGAATTTAAGATAGGACTATATTGTCGAATCGTGTTATAAGAAGAACGTTCTGGCGGCCTCGCGTGATTATGTTGTCAGTCGAAATACATTGTGAAATGTTCTGACGGAACGTGACGTGATGTGACGGACAGTATGAACTATGCTACACACAGTAATCAGTTAATTGATTTGCCATTTTTATTACTCTGTAACCAATTTCATTCTACTTCGGCTTTTCTATCAGTAATATGGTCGTTATAAAAATGCTATTTGGCGTGGATAACATGTATCTTTATTCTTTTGGTGTTCTTACGAAAACTACAGTCTACTTTGATATATACACTAATGAGTCCTGTTTTTGTTCATCTGTTACCAGTCACTATCAACTGCGGGCTTTTCTTTCAATAATATGAAAGTTATAAATCTGTTATTTTTCACTGAGAACAGATATCTTTATTCTTCTCAGTGTTTCCCGACAACTGCAACTGCTGTATGTAATGGTAAAATTTTACTCACCATCCAGGTAGCCTCGTACGATTATGTTGGCAACATGAACAAACAGTAGAAAGCCGTAGCCAAAATGATGTTATTCTTAGTAATCCACACAGTGTGAATTGATTAATATTTCGTACAGATGACAAAGTAAATAAGTAATGCTGTCCGTGCTCTACAGTTGACAGATTTTTATATGTGCCCTAGTTCACTCAGTAATAGTAAATGCCCTCGTAAAACGAAGGTATTTATGGTATTTATGACAAAACATTTGCATCGTCAAGCGAATGGCTAATGCCAACATCACACGACTGACAACATAATCACGCGGGTTCGCCCGGACGTTCTCATAACACGATTCGACAATGTAGGCCTATCTGTTAAAATTCAACTGTCGACGAAGTGTTAGCTCAAATGCAGATCATGTTGAAACCAACTAGTAAAACTTACAACGTCATGTCGTGTCAGAAGATCACACTAGTACCGTACGGAAACTTTTTGACGTGAGGTGAGGCAAGATGGCGGCATCAGGCTTCAGTCAAAGAGGTAAGTTTGCCAATCTAGTGATATAGGTCTGTGAAAACTGCACATTCATATATTTTGCGTACGACATTGCCACAGTCTAACACATACAGTCACGACCTTCGACCAAGTAGACAGGGCATAGTGTCACTTACTTGGCACCAAAATGTCTTTGGCTAAACCGTGTGACTGTTGGCAAAACATCGGTCGTGTCCAGCTATGCTTACCATTATACAGAGCTCTTTGTGAATGGAAGTAATATTACATTTCACGTGTAGGTATTATTAGCTGAAAATAACTTCATTTCTTGAAAACTGCTGAACTGTTATTTATATCCAGATAATGTTTGCTGTTCTACAGTTTGCCTGGCCTACTAGGATATATGCAAAGGTCACGACACTTCACTCACTTCATTCCAGCAGTGCTCTAAGAGGGTGGCAAGATACATTTCTCAATACATCAGATGAGTATGAATAGTTTCATTTAAATTGCTATTAACTTACTTTTTTACAATGGGGAAGGTATTTTGTGCCATAAAAATCGGCAATAACTACAAAATAACTCCACATTCGTCTTTAATAGGTTTCTTTTTAAGTTTCCTTAGAAGCGGTATGAAACGGTACATCGCAAGACAGCTTATTTGACAGTATCTTGAAACCTACGACTTTGTAACGAAGAATTTTACCTTCAATTAATTACTAATAAACAACAGAAGGTCTTTTTGCAGAAACACGTCTGTTTTCTCCTCAGAAACGTCACTTCAATTCCAATTACATCAGTGAGTATTGAACGTAAGAAACTTAGCTGGAATGCGATATCTGCATTATTTAATGTACCAGATCAGCTGCCACAGTTGTAGCTGAAGGGAAAACGTCACAAACGTGACAATAAGAAGACGAAAGCAATCAATTTTTTTCGCAACAAAGTACAAACCAACCCACAATTGTTGCGAGACCTGAACCGCAAATCGTCTAAGACATTCGTTTTATAAGCAAAATAATTACATTTAAACGTGTATGCGTTAAAACGAAACACGAGTGAAGTGATAGAATGTCCGAATCATTAGGCTCCATGCCGAATTGTTACACGGCGAAGAAAGTGCCTGTCATGTAAGAACAGATCCCACCAGGAATTTATGTTTCTCGTATGTTTATATTCTATTATTTTCAGCGGAATAAACTGCAAGTAAACACATATTTGTAATTGTTGCCTCATTAAGTTGTTGTTTATATCACTGAATCAGCGAAATTAGGCTGTTTTTACATATATTTCATAAATATTTATGTCTCTCGGTATTTTACTAATTCTTGGAGTGCAAACATTACAGACAGCATTTGGTTAATTAGGTAGAAAAGTATTTAGAAACAACAGTACTCTTTCCACGCCTGGCCCACCAGGAGGAGCGCTAGTGTCGCTGCAACTGTCAGTTGGTACCAACTGTGACAGCAGTGAGTATCGCGACGTGTATGTTAGACCGTGATTTTGCCTTGGCTGTCATCTTTAAATTTGACAAACGAATTTCCATCAGTCTGCACGTGACAAGAATTGCTTGATTACTTCTTGTTTTGAACTGTCAATATGCGATATTGGCGCGTTGAAATGGGAGCAGGCTTGACTTCGAAGGTAACTGAACACAGCACTGATACTGAAAGCCCGTTTATTACGAACTCAACATACACGCAACACTGATTGCCTCTTTTTTCTTTTTTCGTGGTCTCCCCAACGGGGCGATTTGCACGCGTCTCGCAATTGTCTTGTAGTTTTTTTCTTTTTTTTTTTTCTTTTTTTTTCTTTTTTTTTTTTTTTTTTTTTTTTTTTTTTTTTTTTTTTTTTTACTTAACATACACGCAGCATTGACTGCCTATTTTTACTTTTTTTGTTTTGTTTGTGAAAAATTGTGAAATGAAACATATGTAACGATAAAAAAACCTAGAGTAGGACCTCCATTGCTTTTCTGCACTCCTTGTTCATGCGGAAATCGCTCATGAGCTGTCGTTCAGTGCCGCATGTAAAAATCAAAAGAAATTTCATTCGTTTCGAATACGATGTCTCCAGCGATGAGTGCACGCTTATCAGCTGACAGTTCACGCATCCGTAGTTGGTAGCAGCAACGAACGGTGAGACGTTTAGCGGGAGAAGCGCCGGAGTGTATAAGAGAATAAAGAAATAGTATTCCTCCTTATCGACCATAGTCCGCCAAGAGGGCATATGGTTTGGGAGAGCGCTCTGTGTAGCGCTACAGTATGAGAAGAAGAAAGGCAAATAAACAATGTACCGCGACAAAAGAGCGAACTGCGTGGAGGCGGAGCGCTGTCCATTAAAAAAAATGAAGAAGCTCTTCTTTGTATGGTTGCTTTTGCTTCGAATCAGTACTTTGAGAACCAAAATGTCGACGCTGAACTGATCATGGTGGGCGTAGGACAATAATTAACATATTTCCGTATAGTTGTGCATAGGTCTTGGTGTGTTTAATTTTATAGTGCTCACATTCAATATATGCGAAATATTCGACAAAGCTAGTTTTACGGTGTTGAATGACGTAAGTAGCCGTATGGCCAACAAACCAGATCACCGCGTTATTTTTAGTCCTGGAGTACCTGAGCTTGTAAGGCCACAGCAGCTCCTGATTGTCTATGCATCTTTCAGTGGTTCGATCGAGGATAGCAAGTTTCTTGCAAAGGAAGTCGGTAATTATCCTAGCTCGTCAATCGGTGTTGCAAAGAGTCCACAAATCCGCATAGGTCGCATCTTGGGGTGTGGCTACAGTTAATTTTATGCAGCTTCTCGTTCATGGGAATCTTGTCATTGGCCATCATGTACCACACTGATTGGACATGCGATGGTAAGATGTCGTTAAAGATATTTCGCCATATGATGTCCCACTTGTGGTGGGGATACTTCAATTCAATAGGGTTCCGCCTGGCCGTATTGGTTAAATGGCCGTATATCGTCTTGTTATTCAAGACTGGTGCTCTCGCTTCGGAGATGACATACTTGAATATGTTACTAAACTCCCGAACATATAGCTGCACGTGCAGAAATGTCCTGGGTATGGTTGTTATATTGACCGGAGGTTCCATGTCATGTGGACCCCACTGATGGAACAAGATTTGAGCGACATTGGGCTCAGGATTGTCTATTATTTTCCGAAAACGATTTATGAGAAGAACCTTACTTTGTGCTTTGATGAAATGGGAGCAGGCTTGACTTCGAGGGTAACTGAACACAGCATTTATACTGAAAGCACGTTTATTACGAACTCAACATACACGCAGCACTGATTGCCTCTCGCGCAGAGTGCTCTGCTATTTATACACAGAAAGAATTTACCAGAAATTAGAAGAACAGGTAACATACGAAACAAGTAGAAATTACTGCATAACATTCTGGAATTGTTAAGTACAAAGAAAGAAATTTTTGCGGGGGAGGGGGGGCGGGATTGAACCGGCGACCTTCAGCACTGCAGTCCGTAACGCTATCCCCTGCGCCACGCCGGCAGTCGGTGTACGGCGTCTCTCGCGGCAATATAATAGGCTGTTATGGGAACCGAATCGAGACCTGTTTTACGTATTCTAGTAATATTTCATAGCAGTCATATTTTAATTTGACAACAAACGAAATATGAACATCTATGGCTGGCACGCTCAGAAAGCTTAAGTTCTACATGCAGATAGTATTGAGGTCAATGGTGGTAGCCTGTAATAATAAGGAGATCACTAGTTGTAGCAGATACTGTCTAATCTTTGACGAAACAGTTGAAAACATAGTTTATTATCCATGTAGTACTTTTACGTGAACTTTTAAAACACATCGATTCTCAGCGGAAATAAACAGATTTTTTTATTTAAGAAGATACAACGTTCCTATTACAATACTGGTACCATAATAAATAACGGTAATTTGGAAGAAGCGTTGCACATTGCGTTGATGGCCTTCTGCCAGTAGTGCCTTACTATCGATAACGGCTTGCTATCAATGTGTATCGAAGACGCAAGCTCCAGAACAGTTATCGTAGCTTGTTTACTCCATAGAGTATAAATATCATAGCCTACTGCGCATGTCCCTAACATCTGTCTGGGCAAGTCACGTGGCAACGGAACGATTCGGCTCGGTTGCGTATTGTGATACTAGCGAATCTCGAATATTAGACGTATTTCCTTTTTTTAACAGGTTTTGCATGCTGAAAAATTAGTAGGGACTATGAAACAGTGTTGTAGCTTCTATGGACGCAAGAAAAGTATGTCAAAGGAGGACCAGTTACTTATCATAGGTAAGTTAGTACAACTTAGTTATATGCCTATTTGTAAATGTCGTGTTGATAAGAAGCACTTTAAATGAAAGATTTGGGAACAGGGTATTATAAGGTGTTATATTGTAGAGCTAATGTTTATGATTTTTCCACGTGTTAACGAGAAAAGTGTTAGTTTCGTCAGTGACATGCAGGTTCACAAGCCCCTGTGTTTTTATGTACCGTAATTCTGTATGAGTTTTTTACATTACGTGATTTTTGTATTTCAACTACCCGAAATATGAAAAGGGAGTCAAACTATGGCTCCAAAAATAATTATTAATGTTCCTTGTTTAGCCTTTGAACTCACACTACTAACTACGAAACATGCTATAGGTAATTTAATTGTCGTTGCACGAAAACAGCAAAATGATAAGCAAAAAAGGAAAATACTCGTGCAGTGTGGTCATTTGCTGTAAGAATTTACGGCTTTAAATTTTTATTTCACTTGTTCCTTGGCTATGACGGTAATGCAGTGTCTTTTAAACGTAATTAATTGGAATAGATATTTGTATGACAACTGTAGCAAATAAAAAATTGTTGGTACTCAGTTGTTTTTTCCGACCTAGGGAAAAAAAGTTCGGTTATGACAGTCAAGCATAATTGTTTCGATTTTTGTATGTTTGAACCAAACCAACTACGCCCAATGCCTATAATTTTTAGGATTTCTACTAATATATGTGCATAGTTTTACAATACTTCTGAATATTATATTCACATAATAACGAATTAATAGCGCGAAATACGGTTAGCGCCATACCAGCTGCAGCGCGCTGTATCAAAAATCACGAGACTTTAGCGCAGGGGATGTTACTGTCAAAATTCTCGTTCTGCGCATATGAATGCTCATTCCGTAGATATTTATACTCAGTGGTTTACTCGCAAGAATCTAAGCTGTACTCTTAGGTTCCTGCCTATATCTTTTAAAATAATTACATATTCGTATAAAACAGTGAAGTACTGCTGTCAATTGAAATACACATTTCCAGTCTAGCTTGTCGAAAATCCTTCGTCGTTTCCTACGAATCTCTCGTATTAGGCCGGAGTGAAGTACTTTTAACAAGCTAAACTGTAGACGTATTTTCTGATTGACAGCAGTATACTTTACATATTTTCTACGAATATGTCATAACATCAAATGATGTGGTTAGGCAGGAAACTAAGAGTACAGCTTAAATTCTTCAGAATCACCAGCAAAGAAAAGGAAAACCCTTTTGACAAGCTACACTGTAGACGCCTATTTCGACAGACAGCAGTACTTTATTATTTGCTACGAATACGTCATGTTTTCACGAGCTATATATATCCTAACGATTATTATTATTATTATTATTATTATTATTATTATTTTTTTTTTTTTTTTTTTTTTTTTGGTCTCTGCATGTGTCATTACCAACATTTGTCTCCTACAGAGATCAATGTTCTCCTACGACACAGCCACGTTCGTGTTTTCGATACACAACACAGGCATGCTCGCGATTTCGATACATATCGACAGTAGATCGTCAATGTGATGTGCAACGCTTCTTCCAAATTACTTATTGTATAAAGCCTACAAAGAGACATTGAATTATTTTATCGAGCTTGATTTTATTCCATTCTGAAGTGAGTCAATGCCGTTACTATTATATACATATAGAAAGTAGTGTAATTAACGCATGTTATTGCATCTTTACAAATAATAGACTGTACATGGTTTCATAATTTTTTGTGGAGTGACACTGAATCGCAATTTATGATTTTACGTATACTCAACGTTCACTGATGTGAATTATTAGTTCATCTGTTTATGTGTTTTAGCTAAAATCACGCTTTGTTGAACTGGGATAAATATTCTAATACCATTCAGAACGCATATCTTAGATAATCTTACGACCGAATAGTTAACTGGTGGGGTAAGGTGTTGTTTCTTTTTTTTTTTTTTTTTAATATATGATAAACGTCAGATGTGTTGCGCTTATTGTTTAAAATCTAAAGTTTTTTCTGTTTATGGTACAAACCGAACGTATCATACTCCCGTGGAAAAGATCTTTTTAAATACACAAAAAGAGGTAAAGGTTTTATTCGTGTAGGCATAATTTTTCCGTACTTAATTACGACATACCCTACCTTAAAATACGTGTTTTGCAAATGTCTTTCAAGCGCCGTTGCATTTAACCTGCCCACTGTCTAATATTGAATTATAAATACAAAATCCGCCAAATACGGCACATTTGCTTCTGATCGCCTGATCTGATGGCTACGCAACGCGATGTTCATTTGTTACTCTCTTCGCAGACCACGTTAGGATGTCGTTAGCGTATCACAGCACAAAGGAAGAGTATCGTGAATTCGTGATTAGCCAATGGTAACCAAACCTTGCCGCCGCGGCAACATGCAAATAAGAATTTTTGATATGCCTGCAGTAAAAATCCGTCTTGATTGCAAATTGTTTCCTTCAGTAAAAAACCGTCTTGATTGCAAATTGTTTTATCAATTAATGACGCGTTTCGCCCTTTAACAGGGCATCTTCAGATTATAATACGCTCTCCGTGCTGTGACACCGTAAGTTGTTTTGCGGTGTTTCTATTTTTCTGGAATTTTTTGATTTCCTTGTAGCCCTTAACAGAAGCGGTGGTCTCTGATGATACAAGATGAGCCCACGTTCGGTGGGCGGGCGTGGTGTGCTGCTCCGCCGACTTTACAAGTCGGCGGAGCAGCACACAAGGAAATCCAAAAATTACAGAAAAATAGAAACACCGCAAAACAACTTACGGTGTCATCTATACTAATAATCTGTAAATGTAGACCTGTCACTGTTCCCTTCAATCTTCAAAACTATTTGACGAATCTTCATGCGGTTTTCACAGGAAACACAAGAAAAGTGTGGGTCAACATATAGGCATATTTTTTTATAAAAATCGGATCACAAAAACAAAAGATATCGTAATTTTATGAGTTTTCAGTAAACGTCGTGTCTGTTTTTTCAACTATTAAGAACCTCTTATCTCCAAAACTACACGAATTTACATAGGGCTTTTGTACGTAACTTGAGCGTAACTGGACAATATATAGACTTAGTTTCATAAACGTCGGACCACGGAAAAAAAGAATATCGTAATTTCAATTTTTTATCTTCGACCGTCATTTCTGTCTGTCTCTTTGAACACGTATAACTCCAAAACTTCTTGACGAATTTTCATGGAGTTTTCACACGTAACTTTAGAACATCTTGCGGTTACATAAAGGCTTCAATAATTAAAATCGAATCACAGAAAATAAAGATATAATTTAATCATTTGCTTAAAAGCCATCATGTATGTCTATTTGTTGAAGGTAATCTCCAAAAGTACTACACGAACATTCATGGGTTTCCACAGGTAGATTGAGAATAGTTTGGAGAGTAACATAGGCTTAGTTTCATCAAAATCGGATCAGAGTAAGGAAAGATATCGTAATTTGAAGTTTTTGTGTATACTATGCTCATAAGTATGGTGTAGTACAGCAGATCTCCAAGAGTACTACAAGAACTTTCAAGGGTTTTCATAAGTTAACTAAGAGTACCTTGGGGCAACACATAAGCTTTATTTCATTAAAATCGAATCAGGGAAAGAAAAGATATCGTAATTTGTAGTTTCTGGTGTATGCTATGCTTGAATTACAGCATAGTATAGCAAAGATCCAATAGAGGCGCTGTTACTGGCATAGTATACCAAATAACTAATTGATGGCGTTGCTGCGTAGTTTATTCTCATAACTGAAGTGCAATACACTGAAACAAGGGCTATAATTTTCCTTACGGCAGCGGTGTAGTTTATCGATGTTGGTAACGGTCGTTGAATTCTTTTTGAAAATTCAGTCACGTACAATGAAGGGAATAATTCTTAGTGTTGATAAAGAAATAAATAATTAATGTTGTTCCGATCAGTAAATTAATGACCCCCTAAAGCGAATATTTCGTTGCCAACGTTAACATACTAAACCGCTGCCACTGCAAGTAAAATTTAACCCATGTACGGCACAAAAAATGATTTTTTTACTAGCTGTATCCCACATGCCTTGCAATGCCATGGAAAGAAAAAAAAAGTGCTTATTTCCGCGGGTGTTGTTGTTACAGTCATCAGTCCGGAGACTGGTTTGATGCAGCTCTCCACCCTACTCTATCCTGAGCAAGCCTTTTCATCTCCTCATAAGAACGGCAACCCACATCCATTTGAATCTGCTTACTATATGCATCTCTTGGTCTCCCTCTGCGATTTTTAACCCACACACTTCCCTACAATGCTAAATTTACGATTCCTGGATGTCTAAGAATGTGCCTTACCAAGCGATCCCTTCTTTTATTCAAGGTATGCCAAAAATTTCTTTTCCCACCAATTCTGTTCAGTACCTCTTCATTAGTTATGCGATCTACCCACCTAATCTTCAGCATTCTTCTGTAGCACCACATTTCAAAAGCCTCTATTCTCTTCCTGTCCGCGGGTATCATTTGAAATAAAAACATAACGACATTCTTTCGCGTCTGTCGATGTTCTAATTTACATAAGAATTCTTTGCAAGGAAAATGGAATTTATATAGTTCCTTTTCTGATTTCGGTGTATCCTCATTACATTTTGAGAGCGTTCTGTTTAGGAATGCCTCGAAAACGCCACAGTACAGAAAAGGTCAAAGTGAGGCGACGTTAGTTACATAGCACACCAAATAACTAATTAAAGCGTTGTACGCATTGTAAGCATCGTCTGTCCAACATATGACTTCCCATGATCTCGGTTTGAGGAAGGCCGACGTATACCAGATTCCGTGTCAGTGTGGAAAGTCATATATTGGTCAGACGATGCGTACCGTCGAGGATCGATGAGTTGAACACCAGAGGCACACACGATTGATGTATCCGAGCAAGTCGGCGGTCGCTGAACATTGTTTGTCGGAGGATCATGCGACGGAGTATGAACGCACTAAGATTCTGGAACAGACGTCGAGATACTGGGACTGCGTCGTTAGAGAGGCCATTGAAATTCGCACAAGTGACAACTTCATAAACCGTGACTGTGGCTATAATCTTAGCAAAGCTTGGGAACCAGCGATTGGGTTAATTAAGAGTAAATCTAGCAAACGTAACGAAGTGACGACCACGGCGGACTGAGCCCTCACACCGACGTCTTCTCAGACGCCGGCGCAATCGGTTCCACTGCGCGGCCGCGGCGCGGGGCCGAGGGTATTTAAATGGCCCGCTACCGGGCTAGAACCCAGTTCCCCTCGAGCCGCCGTAGCGTGCGGATCTCCGTGCCGGTGCGTTTCCAGGAGCTCAGTCCGTCAGTTCACCTGATGATGGCGACATGTATGACCGCCGAAATATTGTGCCCGTTGGACACTATAGACCGGCAGTACACCCGTGAAATATTTTGATTATCAAATACGCCGGGAGAAACTGAAGAATCACAATTTAAACAATATTTATTACTAATTTTTCTTAGTATTCCGAGCACTGTGGCTAACAGCTTAACTGCGCTATTTCGATTCTTAGGTTGCACTACGGCAGCGTAACTATATCTCATCTGGCGTAGGCGGTCGTCGTTTCTGGTACTGTGACGACATTGAATCCCGCGTCTGAAGGCTCTCTGTGACCTGTGATCCATGAATAGTGTGACCTGCTACCGGCGGCAGCTACGGCAGTTCCGCTGGAACACCGGCCATATCAGGCGCTCTGCACGGCCTGCTGCGGCGCCTTGCATTCTCTGCGCCGCGCCGTCTCGTAGCGAGCTGGTTCAGGAAAGGTGGTGATGTAATCCATTGCGCCACGCACTTGATACTGATTTTCATATTAACTGCACACGCTCAATTCCTTGGTGTGCTGTTACTAAGTTCACTTCACTTCAAGAAAAAATAAATAGTCTGCGGGATCGATTTTTACAGTTTAATTAGTGTTCAGAAACGGTTCAAACAGTCCAAAGATACTTCAAACAGTTCAAAGAGTTCAAAAACAATCCATATCCAACTTATCATCTTTCCTTTGTAGTTCACTGTTCGTATACTCACGGTTCGGTCACTATAGATTCCTAATTCTCGCGACGTTTCACAGTTTATTTCTCGCAGTTATATGATATCATCATATCAACAAAGCACTTCATTTTCAGGACAGAAGATGAAAATACTACAAGTTTCTCTTCGTATTTCTACTACCACCTCTCAAAAAAAAAAAAAAAAAATGTTCAAATGTTTGTTAAGCTTATGGGACATAACTACGGGGTCATCAGTCCCTAAACTTACAAACTACTTATCAACTACCTTATACTAAAGACGGCACAAATATCCATGCCCGAGGGGGGATTCGAAACCCCGACCGCAGTGGCCGTGCAAACCGTGACTGAAGCGCCTCAGTCTCCTCGGCCACCGCGGCCGGCACCACCTCTCATATACATGGTGTTCCACTGAGTGTGTTTGCCTCTGTAACTTATAAAATAATAGGTGACGGGAAATTTTAATGCGGTAGGACAACACAAGAAATGTTACACTTTCTGCGGAGCTATTAACATAGTTTAGCTATTAACATAGTTTATTGTATCACTTTCCAGAGAGTTACACCACAAAGATATAATTTTTTAAATGGAACAATAGTTTTTTTATATATATCGTGCATTGGATTCGTTGAAACCAGCTGCGTCCAAATCAATTTAAACTACATTCATATCACTGTTAGTTTGGGAGCTACAACCCTTCAAAGTTTAGGGGGCGGAGGCTACGACAGCGTAGCTGACTGGCTGGTGGTCATGAGACAGTGGGCCGTGCCCTAGGGGATAGCCACTCGGCCAGCCAGCTACGCTATCGCAGCCTCCGTCCCCGGAACTTTGAAAGGTTGTGGCTCCCAAACTAACAGTGATAGGAATAGTGATTTGGACGCATCTGATTTAAACGAATTCAATACACGATAGAAGATACTATTGTTCCATTTAAAAAATTATATCTTTGTGGTGTAACTCTTTGGAAAATGATACAATAAACTATGTTCATAGCTCCGCAGAAAGTGTAACATTTCTTGTGTTCACCCACCGCATTAAAATTTCCCGTCACCTATTATTTTATAAGTTACAGAGGCAAACACACTTAGTGAAACACCCTGTTTGTCAGGTGCCTAATATAGATTTTAAGGAGTGTAGTATACACGAGTTGCCTAGTTACTTCCACCGTCGTCAGCGAAATGTAGGAATTACTAAAGAAAAAATCCATTAACCTGCAGTCTTCTAAAGTCGTGTGGCCAGCGCATCGGTCCCTGAGGCTGTAAACATTACTTAGCTTTGAACCGATATAGGAAGTGAATGATATGTGTGTATTACAGCGTATTGTGAGGCAAACAAACACTACTGCACCAAATCGATATAGCCACCAAATCGATAAGTTTCTATAATCGTTTAAGAGGCTGCGCAGTATGAACTCAACGATTGGTCAAATATAATAAAACAGGCTTGTCATATGGTCTGTGAACATATTGTGCCTATCGTTCATTCAGACTGTATCGTGTTTATAGAGACTGATTCGTCTTCATGAAATTTGTGCCTAGGGTTAGCAGCGTTTCAAATGTTCAAATGTTTGTAAAGCTTATGGACTTAACTACGGGGTCATCAGTCCCTAAACTTACAAACTACTTATGAACTACTTACGAACTAAGACGGCACAAATATCCATGCCCGAGGGGGGATTCGAACCCCCGACCGTAGTGGCCGTGCTGACCGTGACTGGAGCGCCTCAGTCACCTCGGCCACCGCGGCGGGCAGCAGCGTTTCGATCTGACAGACAGTCTTCAACGATTTCGGATTAAGCGCCATGCTATCACAAAGCCTGGACTTAATCTATATTAGTCTGCTTGCGCTTCTAAAAATCAATTTGAGTATTCATTTAACTGTAAAATTTTTATCATGTTTTATTACAGTTATGGGATCTCTCTGTTAAAGTGTATCTAGGCACGCCTACAATAAAGCACCCCCACAACTACATGTAGATTTTTCATAGGGATGTATGTAGGGAAGCCGCGGCGGAGTGGCCGAGCACATTGAGGCGCTATGCTCCAATGCGTGAGGCCGTACCCCGTCGGGGGTTCGAATCTTACGTTAAGCATGGATGTTTGTGATGTCTTTGGTGTAATTTAGTTTATAAGTAGTTTGTAAGTTTAGGGACTGATGACCTCGCAGTTAAGTCCCGTAAGCGTAATAAACTTTTGAACATTTTGTGTAGGAAAGTGGTTCATAGTGTAAGTTCCTGTAGTCAAGTCCTAGTCCATAAACAATGGGCAACGTATAAGTGACCAAGTAAGTGGTCCTGACAGTTGCGATATCAGTTACTATGGAGTAAGGTTAGGCATCTCGGACATATTCTGAGTCGGGGCCACCTTTGTGCTCAGACGGCAAAGACTTACCAAATCCACCGATTAGTCCCTCAATCGTTAGGGGTAAAACCTAGTAGAGCTCTGGACAAGTAAGGCTAACAACCTGCTTCCCAGGTACGTCAATATCATGTTGGCAACAATCAGAGCAAAATGCCTCGGACCTTTGGAGGTGATGGAGTCCCACCTCTAACTGACACACCAGGGACTCGTCAGATACGACTTGGCAAACGATCTGGAATGAGATGGGGAACTATTAAAATCAAAAAGGATTACACTGGGGTTAGATGTTTTAGTTGCGACTTAGGGTAGGGGGCGAGAAAGAGGACGAAATCTGACAATACAAGGCCTGCCTGTCAGGAGTCAAAGCAAGAAGAGAGCACAGTGAGGTGTAGGGCTTGGCATCAGGAAAGCAATCAAACCCATTAAAAATGCAGTAAGGTATGTAAATGATGTGGATAGATTTCACCATCATCAACACGAAAATTATGATTGTGTCCGTGTATTCGCCCTGTGAAGGGACAGATCAAGATGAGTTGGATAGATTTTACAACACACTCATTGATGTCACTGTTAGAGTGAAGAACATAACAGTGGTTTGTTCATGGGTGAATTCAATGCCAGCATAGGAAATACAATAGAAGGGTATGATAAGGTTATGAGTAAGTTTGGAGAAGATGTGGAGACCAATAGAAAAGGAAAACAGCTTTTGGATTTCTGTGCCAGTGTGGGCTTAGTTAGTACACACCCTTTTTTTAAGCATAAGGACATTCACCGATAACAGATCAGGAATTCAGGAACACAGTCAGGGACACGCGTGTTTCCAGAGGATTCTCTGATGATACTGATCATTATTTAATCTGCAGTGAAATTGGTTTTGTGAGGCCAAAACTGCAGAAATTCAGGTCCAGGATTAGAGTGGGGAAGGTTCAGGACAAGGAAATTAGGCACAAATATATAACAATGATCTCAGAAAGGTATCAGTCAATCGAATGTAGTCATTTGCAGTAATTGGAAAGGAATAGACAAGGTACAAGGAGAAAATACTAGCGGTGGCTATAGTATGTCTTGGAACAGTAGGACGTAAAGGCGGGAATAAGCAGACATCTTGATGAAATAAGGCAGCTTCTAAAAAGAAAAAAAAGGCATTTAAAAAATAGCTCCAGACTAGAAATCAGGCAGACAGAGAAAGACATGTTGAAGAAAGAAACAAAGCCTAACGGATAATTCTAGAATCCATGCAGAAATCATGAGAATACTTAGGAACTAAACTTTAAACTATGGGTCAAGTCGCGGAAAAACCATTCTGGAGCGTAATTAGCAGTCATCGAAAGGGAGGGAAGAAGGAATTAAGAAGTGCTATTGACAGGTCAGGAAAGTTGCTAGTGAATTCTGTGGGTGCCTTGAGCAGATGGAGGGAATATTTTGAAGAGTTTCTCGATTTAGGTGCCAGATTTTGAGGTAGAATGGGATGGGAATGATGACGGAGACAGATTTGAAGAACTGGAGAGAATGGTCAGTAGATTGCATTGAAATAAAGCGGATGGGATGGCTGAAACTAAGCCGAAACTCATCAAATACAGTGGAATGAGAGGTCTCAAGTGGTTACACAGAACAACTGAAAAGTCACCGGAATCGGCAAAGATCCCATCTACTAGACGAAAGCAGTAATCACACCGATTTTCAAGCATGGTAACAGAAAAGATTGTAACAACTATCAAGGTATCTCTTTAATTGGCGTTGTGGGGAAAATATTCCCAGGTTTAGTGAAAGGAGAGTACGAGTATTAGTTGAAGAAAATTTGGTTGAAAATCAACGTGGGTTTAGGTCTCTTAGTGCTGTCAGGAACTGATCTTCAGGTTACGGCAGATAATGGAGAAGTGCTACGACAGGAAAAGGGAATTCTATATATGTTTTATAGATCTAGAAAAGGCTAATGACCGTGTTCCTAAGAGGAATCTGTTGACAGTTCTACAAGAGTATGGAATAGGAGGTAAATTTCTTCACGCAATTAAGGTCTTTACGTAGACTGTCAGCCAGCAGTTAAATTGGAAATTAAGCTCACGGTTCAGGGTAGTTTCAGGGGCAAGACAAGGCTATAACCTGTCACCACTGTTGTTCACACTATTCATGGATCACATGATGAAAACAGTAGATTGGCAGGGCTGGACTGAAATCAAATGTTCAAATGTTTGTTAAGCTTAAGGGACTTAGCTGCGGGGTCATCAGTCCCTAAACTTACAAACTACTTATGAGCTACCTTATACTAAAGACGACACAAACATCCATCCCCGAGGGGGATTCGAACTCCCGACGGGAAGCAGCGTCGCGCATCGTACCATTGCGCCTAAATGCACTTGGCCACTCCACCGCGGCGGGACTGAAATAGGTGAAAAGAAAATAAGCAGTCTCGAATATTGAGACGACTTAGTTGTGGAGATTCGATGGAAAGGTTGCAGTATAACACTTCAGAGCTAGATCAGAGGTGTAAGGGTTACGATATTAAGATCAGCATCTGCAAAACAAAAGTAATGTCTGTGGGAAAGAGATTTGAACAGATTGAGTGCCAAATAGGAGGAATAAAGTTAGAACATGTAGACAGTTTCAAGTACCTAAGATGTATTTTTTCACAGGATGGCGATTAGTGAAAGAACTTGAATGAAGGTGTGGCAAATGTAATGCAGTAAGTGCTCAGTTAAGATCTACTTTCTTTTGCAAGAGTGAAGTCAGTACCGAGACTAAGTTAGCAGTGCAACGCTCTATCGTTCGATCGTTCTTTGTTGTATGGGAGTGAAAGCTGGGTGGATACATGGTACCTTATTCATAAGGCTGAGGTTACAGATATGAAAGTAGCACGAATGATTGCAGGTACTAATCAGTGGCGGCTAGTGACCAGGAAAGATGGTAGTGTACTTTTTCACCAATAAAAAGTTCGGTCTCTCCATTGCGGCAGTTCAACGCATTCGGGAGAAAATGCTATTAAGTCAAGATAGCATAGATGTATATGGATCAGAAACAATCACTCGACCGCAGACACAATATCTATCCGAGGCATTAAAAAATAAATAAATAAATAAATAAAATGTATTGACGACTTTTCGTTTTAACTGTCTGTGAATTTGTCATACTTGGAATCGGTCTACCTAGCCTCTTGATTTATAATTTCTCTTCAAACCTGCGTAAATTGAAGGGTTCAGATTCATTACTTCACCTGTTCCTTGAGACTCAAAATTAACTATAAAACACGCTATACAACGGACACAATGCACAGTTACTTCGCTCACAGCTACACGTGAACTGGTAAGAAGGCGCGAAAAGCCCGCTTTTTTTTTTTTTTTTTTTTTTTTTTTTTTTTTTTCTTTTTAAGGGCCGACGACTCCCGTTGTTTTCCGGAGAGTTGGGACTCTTGTTTCTGCGACTGACAGGTTGGCCGCGATGTGTATACACTCAAGGCGCCTATACGGAAACACTGTTGCCAAGCGTTGCCCCCGCACCTCGCACACCCCCTGAGACACCCTAGTCGGCGTTTGCAGGCCGGCTGCAAACCCAGCCGCTGTCGGCGAAGTTCGGTCCACTCGGGAGCGGTCGGTGCGTAACAGCCCGGGAGTTTCGTAAGAGATAAATGGAGTGCTACTTCTCCCATTTCATAGAATCTCTAACAGTAAATGGAGTTTAAAAATGTTGTTATTCCTGGGGGTAGCGCAAACCTGCAAACGTATGCAGGAGCCGCCCCTGGTACTAATAGATGGGAAAATGGCAGGATGGTGTCCATAATGAGGAAATCAAAGAAAAACTGGGAATGAACACCATAGAGAAGCAGTCAAAGCGAACATGCTGAGATGGTGGGGTCATGTTACACGCATGGGAAAACCAAGGTTATCTAAGAGACTAATCAGTTCGGCAGCGGAGGGTAAGAGGAGTCGAGATAGACCAAGGAGAAAGTACTTAGACTGGGTCAAGATTGATTTTGAAGTAATAGGCTTAACATCAAATGAGGCATCAATGTTAGCATTGAATAGGGGATCATAGAGGAATTTTTATTAGGGGGACTATGCTCCAGACTGAACGCTGAAAGGCTTAACCAGTCTCTAATAATGATGATGATGATGACGTGTAGGGAACCACGCTTTCCCTACTCTCCCATATGCCAGCTGAGTATCACAGGATGTGAAGCCCCCTACATGGCCACACTTTCCATTGATTGCTAACTGTTCATAACATCCCATTCACAATAGTTAAAGATACAATTTAGCCGTGCTTAAAAAGAATTGCACAATTTTAATACTACAAAATATAAATTTTAATTTAAGTGTGGATTAATGCAAAACAGCAGAAGTATTTTCATGATTACACTTTTTTAATTCAAAAATTAGCAACGAAAGTGAATTTTATTTTTGGAAAGTAAAAATAACGTAGTTTAAGTGCCTCCTAGATTCGGGCTTGGTACTACAGGACTTTAGTTACTAAGCTGGACGATGAAACTGTCATAAATTTCAAGAAGATAGGGTTAATAGAAATGTACAGGAAGTTATAATAGGAACACTTCAGCACTAGTAATTATCGTTTAAAAAATTCAAAATTCAAAATTTCCGCGATATTTATTAAAACTTTGTTTTAATATTTTTTTAATACTATAAGGAGAAAAATTTTATTCTAGGTTTCAACGATATTAGTACTTTTCTACCATAAGAGGCCCTCTGTTGTTGGAATTTTGAAGGGGTCTAAACTGCTAGGTCATCAGTCCCCAGAGAGTCGGTGTAGCATCGGAAGTGGCAAATATGAGGGTATCTTGGTCGATAGCACTGTACCTATATAAGGAAATGCTGCCTGTAGGCAAATTCGGAGGAAGAATAATGGAAATGTTGGTATTTCAGTGACCCACAAGTAGTGAGCTACTGAGGTTGTAGCGACTTCAGAATTCGCAATGCGAGACACAGAGAAACGGATCGCTCTAACAGAGGGCAAACAGGGACAACATATTCGAATATGGTGCAAAGGAAAACAGTCTCACAGCCACGACCCACAAGAAGCAAAAATAGTCTCTAAAGTAAAACAAAAATCCGTGGCAAGCACACTGCCGCGGGAAATCTCCGTACCCGCTGCTGAGCGCGCCTGTAACCCCAGAACGCCAGAACACAGCTCTCCTTCAGACACCCACATCATGACTTCTTCAATGCCAGCAACAGGCGATGGCGTCCAATGACTCTCCTAATTGCAGTAAATTCATTAATGAAGGAACTACCAGTCAATGGAGGCCCTTCAGGCCAGCACCGTCCCACAAAGGCGTAAACAATGAACAAAGCGCACTTACGTGGACTCACAGAGAATACTATTCATCCAACAAGGAGAAATAGGCAGTTTCTATAACGGCTGGGCCAATAGCATTCACTGCAGCATAACGTCAGCCGACAGGCCTATTACAAGAGGCTCATTTCGTCATGCTACTGGTTTTAGGAGAAAAAAAAGGGTCGTCTTGAATGCAAAGCAGTCGCGCTGTAACTTCCCGTGTTACCAACATAAACGGACCTCGACTACTCAACGCAGCAGTTGACCTAGGGCCTTACGACTGGACACTCTACCCCAGCAGAGAATTACCCGTTATCCTAGAAGCCGGCCGGTTCAAGACGACCAGAACCGCCTGTGCACATTCTCCTTCGACCACCTGCAGGTAGTTTTCTGAAAGGTCGTAGATGGGTGGCACTACCCCGCCCCGCCCCAGACCGTATAACAGGAAAATAAACGACATCTTCCAGGAGAAACTAACCAGCCTTCTGGAAAATGTCCCTGACCTATACGATGTGGGGGCATATTAAGCACTATCGTTCACCAGCAGAGAAATCCTGCTCGTCGCAGATGCCGCCTTGCCCAGACAAAACAAGAAAACGAGAAACGTCTCCAGACACCTTCCCCTTCAAATATGCGAAGCCATCACAGAGAGAATGTATTCAGACAGTGGCCGATAACCTGGCAATAAAAACCAAACGCCATTTAAACAGAATGTGTCGTGACATTAAGGTGGCAGTCGAACAACCGGTTCCGGGCAGCTTTGGTGGAAACACTCACGCCAAGACATGCGAGTGCCTGTCGCACTACCAAGCGGGAGGCAAAGCATCCGGCCGCCTCTGGTTGGCCAAGATAACGCTTGCGAGCGGACGTAGAGTGCATTAGCCGGTGCAAATGCATCCAGCTTTACTGATGTGCTTGGCTATAACCCCGTGTAACAGGGCGCGGAAAAACAGTCCACCTAACTGGATGACAGAGCGGACGACGGCAGCATAGAACCCTTCACCGAAGAGTCAGTAACCGTTCAGCTCAGAAGTCCGAACTCTAAGAGGACAGGGGGCAATGACAGTATCAATAAGTCACTGCTGGAAATGCTCCCACCCCCACCCCCGCGAGCCACAGGCTCATAGTTGATATATTCGAAAATATATTACGAACCGGAGCCTACCGTTCTGTGTGGAAGCGTGCAGAAGTGATAGTGACTCCAAAAACCGAAAAGTAACCACGTCAATGAAATAGCTACCGGCTAATCAGTCTGTCCCCAACCCTCACAAAAGTATTTGAGCAACTATAAGCAAAAAAACTTGTATAACAAGGGATGAGGAATGAATCCCCGATGAAAAATTCGGGTTTACAAGCGGCCACTCCACCACATATGAAGAGTCGTGGAAGAGGCAGTGAGTATCCTGGACCTGGGGGCTGTGTTTCTCGATGTCGCTAAGGCATTGAACTACGTGTGGCACGACGGTCCTGTGTATAAACTATTATACACTGGCTGCCGACGTCGCACGGAGTCGTGCTTATTTCCTATCTAGAAGAGAGGACCTTCTATGTCAGAGCAGGTGAGGAAGTCCCTATGCCGCATGTTGCAAGGGTACAACTGGCTCTCTATGCGGACGACACCAAAATATCAACGAGAAAATGTTGAGCTAACGACTTCAAATTTGCAGCGATGCGCTTGGAGATTGATCCCCAAAATGGAGCCTACCCATCAGTTTCACGAGGACACACATTCCTATCATACCACGTGGCACCATTATGATTAAGTCCATTCTGTGTAGTAGCACAGGTAAATACCTAGCGCTCACTGTTGATGAACGACTTACGTGGCAACCCCGCATCAGGGAAGTAAGAGGCAAGTCTGTGGGCCGCTGCGCGCATTGTACCCCACACTTAACGCAGAATCTGCACTGTCCCCACGATACGCCCCGCAGTATACACGACCGTGGACAAGTCAGTAGTGGAGTACGCCCCTCCCCCTCCTCGTGTGTGGGGCAATGGAACTCCCACTCACATGCAGACACTCCAACAGAGCGAAATAGAGCCCTGAAAACAGCCCTGCAACTACCTCTGGAGTATTCCACTAGGAAGCTTCACAAGAATACAGTTATCAAACGACAGATTTAAACAATCTGCAACAAATCTCAACAAACACGCTGATTTAGGCACTGGAAAAAAACAGTCAACAACTCGTTGGCCTGATGTGCTCAGAGAGTAATCAATTAAGGTTGGGAACACTCCATTTCCACACCAAACCACAGGCGAATATCAAGCGAATTACATAATAACCCAGTAGATTTCCGAGCAGGGAAACAGCTATTAAGTTTAATATGCAAAAACGCGAAATCAAGTCGCTTGTCAATCCAGTAGAGTAGAAGGCAATTTATTTCAAGCCAAGGTCACAGCCGAGAGAAGCAGGGAAACATACACTGCTTTCGATATCTCTCAGTAACTGCTGAAGTTTCTTATTCTCTATCGGTTGGACAGCCTGAACATTTTATTGCAACATGTGACGTGCGTGTGTTTTTTGAAATAATATATACATTTATTAAGTATGTCTTAATTCCGTTTCAATGTTTTATTTATTTGGGAATAATCTCCACTACTGAGGCGAGTATTATTGACTTCAAGTGCATGATAATCGACATCGTAAAGCCAATCCTTGGCATCTCGAGTGGAAGGCGAACTCTTTAGAGCACTGTTTAGGTAGGAACATTTTATTGCAACATGTGACGTGCGTGTGTTTTTTGAAATAATATATACATTTATTAAGAACTGTATAAATTCATTTTGTCAAAAACAGCCAAGGCAATTCAGAGGCAAACCGCTACCGGGGAACAAATCGCCGCCCCCCACTGAGGCTAATTGTCTCTTTATTGCCGTAGAAGTGGAGAAACTGCCCAGTCCACAAATAATGCTGCCGCGGCGGAGTGGCCGAGCGCATTGAGGCGCTAAGCTCCGACGCGCGAGGCCGTTCCCCGTTATAGTTTCGAATCCTCCCTGGGGCATGGATATTTGTGCTGCCTGTAGTATAAGTTAGTGTAAAAGTAGTTTGTAAGTTTAGGGACTGATGACACTGCAGTTAAGTCCCATAAACACAACAAACATTTGAACATTTGATTTGAACAAATTATGCTCACATTAAAACCATTTCTTTCTAACATGCTTACTGTTCAAACGTTTCAAATGCCCTTTACAAATGCAACTACTTTTACATGACCGACCGCACTGGACAGCATGTCTGTGTCTCATGACAGTAGAAAATGATCTGAATAGACGTTAAAATAAACTTTGGAAACACAAGTACTTGTGCAAATTATTTATGAAAGAAGGGAAGGAAGAATAATTAGGATGGAAAGGATTCACAGTGTCTGCATTAGGGCACTGAAATTAAACAATGGCGACATGCGAAAATGTGAGCCGGGACGGAAACGAACCCAGGGCTTCCGCTTCGGGCCAGTGGTCGCCTTAACCACTGGGCTACCCGTGCTCGCCTCCCGTCCGTCTCAAACTTCCACAAGTCGCGCGCTATGGCCTCTTATGCCCTCTTACACCCGCCGTTACGGATTCTGTCCAGGAGAACCGACATCACGCCAATTCAATACATTATTTACACGTGAAGACGGCGTTTGGTTCATTCATTTCGCAGGGGAATACGTAACGGCGAGTGTAAGAGAGCATGGACGATAAGGGTGCTACAGCCATGGCGTGCGACTTGTAGAAGTTTGAGACCGACGGACGGGGAGGGGGGTGGAGGGGGGGCAGGACTGGTAGCCAAATGGTTAAAGAGACCTCTAGCTCGAAGCGGGAGAACCGGTTTCGATTCCTGGCCCGGCTCACATTTTCTCGTGTCGCTATTGTTTAATGTCAATGCCCTAATGCAACCACTGTAAATCCTTTCCTTCCCCTTCTTCAAAAATAATTTGCAAATACAATATGACTGCGAAGCTGGCGGACAGCACATCTGCTCATCGTGAATGCCGAAACTGAAGTAGGCAGGTTCGCTATCTGGGACCCAAATAAGGCTAAAGCGTTTCGTCTGTCTTTTCTTTTACGTTTTGATTATTAATTTTCAAGATATTAATACATATGAAACAACATTACTATAGCTTACTATTGAGAGTGGTTTTTTTTGTGGAACAAAAGTAAATTTAATTAATAGATTATCAAATTTTAACTATAGAATAATGTCGTTTTGGCTGATCACAGGAAAGAACTAGAATATTGAGCGGTCTTTGCACGGTAATCCCCCAGTTATCGGTACGTCACAACACCTTTTCCGCGCGGGAGTAGCCGAGCGGTCTGGACCGCCACGTCATGAATCGCGTGGCTTTCCGCGTAGGAGGTTCGAATACACCTTCGAGCATGGATGTGTTGTTGTCCTTAGGTTAGTTTAACTTAGTTTAAGTAGTTTGAAGTCTAGGGACTGGTGACCAACGTAGTTTGGTCCCACGGGATTACAAACATTTGAACAACACCTTTCGTCTTTTGCACACTGCGAAGTTCTCAACTGCTCTACAGAGAGTCTTTGGTTTTGAATCTGATGGCTGCAAAAGTGATAAACATTACAATAGTATTGTATGGTAGTGAAACGTGCACACTGGCAACATCAGAGGAACCATATTGCAGAAGACGTGGCGCTACAGAAGAACATCGAACATCAAGAGGACTTATTCATTTAGAATCTCCAAATAAAAGAACATAGGGAAGACACTGATGAAAGGATAGGCCAGAATAACAGGATATGTTACTACTGACCCTCCATGGTACTAAAGGCCGCGGTGAAGTAGCCGAGCGGTCTAAGGCGTCTCGCTGCGGAGCGCGCGGTTGCTCGCCGTGTAGGTTCGAGTCCTCCCTGGGGCATGGGTGTGTGTGTTTTTCCTTAGGTTAGTTTACCTAGGTTTAAGTAGTTTGTAAGCTACGGACTGATGACCACGTAGTTTGGTCCGATAGATTTACAAACATTTGAACATTTTTTGGTACTAGAGGGAGCTCTGGGGACAGCCTTTGGAATACATCCAGCAAATTGCTCACTACCAAAAACGCAACTCCCTGAAACAAGCATTCAAATCGGGTGAATTTTGTAGTGGCGATGGGAGCACAGGATAAGCATTTCAGTGCAAGTGGAGCTGCGCCACGGCAACCGCTGTGTAAAGAGGGAACGGACGGCAGTCTTTCCCTACTGGAATTGTTCTTCTTCTGTGTAAGCACCTTCACTATGCCCCGTAGAAGACAGTGACAGCCTTTCTAACACGTTTTGGAGTTATACCGAGGAAGAACTGCATACACAGTTTACGGATATCCTTCAAACATGTCGGTGATCGTGTCTCACGCAATCAAACAGCTGTAATACGGATATCTACTCGCTGGCTACAGGAGGGAACGACGGACCGATGGTATCTATTGCACCCAAGCCATTCCACCTTTACATGTGATTACAGTCGTATTGTGTACATTGCAGTGATGAATCATTCCGCCTCATCACGAACCATGTCCCAAACCATGCGGTCTGTTGTACACAAGCAGATTCTGCATTTTCAGCGCCAAATACAACAATCAAGCGCGTTGAGTCGTGTGGGGGACTGACAAACAGATACCGCGTAAATAATATAATATCCTGCCATAAATACCGATACAGAACTACGTATCTGCCGTAATACGTTTTCTACAGCGTATTTCACATTTATGTATGTTTTAAATTTCCTTGTAAAGCCATGATGCAAATTTAACAGCCTGCGAAAAATATCAGGTATTTTGGACTGTTTTTTGGTCTCTCCTGTAAAATTCTTGTTTTGCTGCTTACGCGGTATCGTTTCTTCGCTATCATCATACATAAATTCCCTTTGACTCCAGTACTGAACTGTTCTACAAAATACGTCATAGAAAATTCAAAATAACACAACAAAGTAATTATTAAAATCATAAACACTTATTCTCCATCTCAATCAACAAGTCTTCCTTTAACTCGTATGTGTGGGCCATAAACACATTGTTATTACACTTTTTGCAACACTGCACAAAAATTCTCTATTAATTCAGCAGCGCGGGCTGCGGTGGCCGAGGAGACTGAGGCGCTCCAGTCACGGTCTGCACGGCCACTACGGTCGGGGGTTCGAATCCCCCCTCGGGCAAGTCCCATAAGCTTAACAAACATTTGAACATGTTTTTATTAATTCAGCTACTATACGACTTTGTCCGTCCTTTCAGGAAGGCTTATGCCACCCAAATAAAACCTATATTAATTCTCATTTTACGAAATTTGAGATAAGTTTAAGGAAATCACATATAACCACCTATATCCTTTCCATAACATTGAAAAGTGATCTCGTTATCTTGAACTCATTACTAATTCACGATACATATTTTTTGTATAACCAAAGGAGGGGGGAAAATTCTTAAATTCTGAAACACCATGGTACAACTACATTCCCTTATAATTAAAATGGCTGCCAATAAAACTCTGAAAATTAGAAATAGCTTTCTATAGCACTGATTATTCTGTTCCTCTCTTACTTCTGGCTATAATCGGCAAATTTTGCAACAACTATAGTTTAAATAGATCACTGTAATACATTAACAACTAAATACGTGTTTCATTAATAATCTACTTCATACAGGCAAGTACCATATACACATAAATTAGGGGCACTTAAATAAATCTGCGTGACAGCCTTTACATATGAGCTTTACCTTACTTGAATTTCTTATACTTTCTTTCACATAACCCATCGCTACATATTTCAATATACTACCTCAGTAATACCTCATTGATACTCATTAAACAATCATCATTTCCATTATGTTGTTGTGGACTTCAGTCCAGTGTATGGTTTGATGCAGCTCTCCACCCTACTCTACCTTGAGTAAGCCTCTTCATCTCCTCGTAAGAACGGAAAACCATCTTCATTTGACTGCTTATTGTATGTGTCTCTTGGTCTCCCATTGCGATTTTTACCCCACACATTCATCCAATGCTAAATTCACGATTCCTTGACGTCTAATATGTCCCAACAATCGATCTCGTCTTTTAGTTAAGCCAAGCAAAAAATTACATTTCTCCCCGATTCTGTTTAGTACTTGCTTATTAGATACGTGATCTACCCACCTAATCTTTACCATTCTTCTGTACCACCACATTTCAAAAGCCTCTATCCCCTTCCTGTCTGAACTACGAGAGCCATCCGGAAAGTGGTTCCCGTTTGTGCAATAAAGAAACAGGAGTATATATTAACACTTATAGACATTTTTATTGTAAACAGCATACATTACGCTACTTATCCACTTTCTCCAAGAAAATTTAGGCATTTGTCATAACGTGTGACGAGTTTTGTATCCCAACGTCATAGTCCTCCGCCGCCAGCATATTGAGATACGTAGTCACGTCTCGTTTAAGTTCGAATAATAAAGATGGACAAGCCATCTGTTCGGCGCTGGTGTCGCAACTTCAACCTGGGGAGGGGGAACACACACGACGAGGAGAGTTCACGGAGACCATCTGTCATTTGAGGCCAACTGCTGCACTCCGTAGACGAATGCGTGAGGAAAGATCAACACCTCACATTTGATGAACTCTGTGAAAGTTTCCTCATGTGTCTCGAACAATTGTTCATGAGATTGTCAAAGACCATCTGCATTATTCAGACTTAAATGAGGCGTGACTAGTATCTCAATACGCTGGCAGCAGAGGACTATGACGCTGGGATACAAAAACTCGTCACACATTATGGAAAATGCCTAAATTTGCATAGAGATTATGTGGAGAAGTAGCGTAATGTGTGCTCTTTCCAATAAAAATTTTTATATGTGTTAATATTTACTCCTGTGTCTTTATTGCACAAACAGGTATCGCTTTCTGGATGGCCCTTGTATTTATCGTCCTTGTTTCACTACCATACCAGGACAAATGCCTTCAGAAGAGACTTCTTAACGCTTAATTAATCATCCATGTTAACAAATTTCTCTTTATCAGAAACGCTTTTCATCCCCTTGCCATTTTTCTTTTTATTATAATTATTATTATCTGTACTGCGATCATGTTATTTTACTATCCAAGTAACAGAACTCATCTACCACATTTGTTTCGTTACTTAATCAAATTCTTAGAGTACTGTCTGATTTTCTTACACTACATTCCAGTAGCATTGTTTTTCTCTTGTTAATGTTCATCTTACACGCTTCTTTCAAGATACTGTCCATTCCGTACCCTTGCTCTTCCAGATCCTTTGCTGTCTCTGATGGAATTACAATGACATCAACAAAATATGAAGTTTTCATTTCTTCCTCCTGAACTTTATAATTCCGTCTCCAAAATTCTCCTTGCATTCCTTGACAGCTTGTGAATGTACAGATTGAATAACACTGGGGAAAGACCAAAGCCTTGCCTTACTCCCTTTCCAAACAATCTTCTCTTCCCATGCTCTTCTGCTCTAATAACTACTCTCAGGTTTTTGTACAAGTTGTAAATTACATTGGAAAAAACTTTCTCCAACTCTACAAAAGCTAGAAATGTAGGTTTGCCTTTACGCAATCTATCTTGTACCGTAAGTTGAAAGGTGAGTAATGCCTCATGTCTTACTACATTTCTCCTAAATTCAAACTCAACTGATCTCCAAAGAAAGCTTCTGCCAACTTCCCCATTCTTCCGTAAATAATTTGCGTTATTATTTTACAACAATGACTTATTAATCTGATGGGCCTGTAATTTTAATACATATCTGCACGTGCTTGGACTTATTAACTTTTTCTTGAATTCTGATGTTATTTCGCCAGTCGCATACATATTACACACCAGGTGAAATATAGTTTTGTCATGGCTCGCTCTTCCAGAGACTTCAGTGATTCTGTGGGAATGTCTTCTACTCAAGGGGCCTTGTTTCGACTTAACTCTTACCATGCTCCGTCAAATTCTTCTCACAGTATCGTATTTCCTATGTCATTTTCATTTACTTCCTCTTTCATTTCTACAGCACTGCCTTCAACTTCGTTTCCCTTGTATAGACCTCTATACAGGGTGTTACAAAAAGTTACGGCCAAACTTTCAGGAAACATACCTCACACACAAATAAAGAAAATATGTTATGTGGACATGTGTCAGGAAACGCTTAATTTCCATGTTAGAGCTCATTTTAGTATTTCTCTTTAAATGTAAATTGAAATAATTCGTGCAGACTATTGTCAAAATAAAAAATTGTTTCGTTAGTATCTACTGTACATCCTCGATTCACCACCAGTTGGTCCAATTGAAGGAAGGTAATGTTGACTTCAGTGCTTGTGTTGACATGCGACTCATTGCTGTACAGTACTAGCATCAAGCACATCTGTACGTAGCATCAACTGATTAGTGTTCATCACGAACGTGGTTTTGCATTCGGTGCAATGTTTACAAATGCGGAGTTGGCAGATGCCCATGTTATGTATGGATTAGCAAGAGGCAATAGTCGTGGCTCGGTACGATTGTATCGAGACAGATATCCAGAACGTTCGAAGCAATTGATCGGCGTCTTAGGGAGCACGGAACATTCCAGCCTATGACTCGCGCCTGAGGAAGACCTAGAACGACGAGGACACCTGCAATGGACGAGGCAATTCTTCGTGCAGTTGATCATAACCCTAATGTCAGCGTCAGAGAAGTGCAGGCTCGTCAGCAGCTGATTGGCCTCCACGGGTACACTTCTGTGAATGGTTCATCCAACAATGTGTCACTCCTCATTTCAGTGCAAATGTTCTATTTACGGATGAGGCTTCATTCCAACGTGATCAAATTGTAAATTTTCACAATCAACATGTGTGGGCTGACGAGAATCCGCACGCAAATGTGCAATCACGTCATCAACACAGATTTTCTGTGAACGTTTGGGCAGGAATTGTTGGCGATTTCTTGATTGGGCCTCATGTTCTTCCACCTACGCTCACTGGAGCACGTTATGATTTCATACACTGCTAGAAAATGTGTCTTTACAAGTACGACACAACCTGTGGTTCATGCACGATGGAGCTCCTGCACATTTCCGTCAACGTGTTCGTATGCTTCTCAACAACAGATTCTGTGACCGATGGATTGGTAGAGGCGGACCAATTCCATGGCCTCCACGCTCTCCTGAGCTCAACCCTCTTGACTTTCATTTATGGGGGCATTTGAAAGCTCTTGTCTACGCAACACCGGTACCAAATGTAGAGACTCTTCGTGCTCATATTGTGGACGGCTGTGATACAATACGCCATTCTCCAGGGCTGCATCAGCGCATCAGGGATTCCATGCGACGGAGGGTGGATGCATGTATCCTCGCTAAAGTAGGATATTTTGAACATTTCCTGTAACAAAGTGTTTGAAGTCACGCTGGTACGTACTGTTGCTGTGTGTTTGCATTCCATGATTAATGTGATTTGAAGAGAAGTAATAAAATGAGCTCTAACATGGAAATTAAGCGTTTCCGGACAGATGTCCACATAACATATTTTCTTTCTTCGTGTGTGAGGAATGTTTCGTGAAGGTTTGGCCGTACCTTTTTGTAAAACCCTGTATATTACTTCCGCCTTTCAACTTTTCTTCTTTGTTCAGAACTGGTTTCGCATCTATGTTCTTGATATTGATATGACAGTTTTTCTTGTCTCCAAATTTCTCTTTCCTGTAGGTGGTATGTATTTTTCCTAGTTATACAATCTTCGAAGGACTTGTATTTGTCCACTAGCCACTCCAAGTTGGTAATTTTGCACCTCCTATCAGTCTCATTTTTTAATCTTATGTATTCTATTTTTACCTGCTTCATTTACTGCATTTGTTTATTTTCTCCTTTCATCAATTAAATTTCGTTCTGCAATATCCAATGATTTCTGTAGGTCTTGCCTTTCTACCTATTTACTCCTTTCTTCTGCCTTATTTCATCTCTCAAAACTACCCATTCATCTTCTATTGTGTTTTCTTCTCCCGTTTCTGTCAACTGTTGCCTTAAGGACCACTGAAATTCTCAAGAACCTCAGGTTCATTCAGTTTATCGAGATCGCATCTCTATATTCTCCTGCCTTTTTGCAGTTCCTTCAATTTCTGTCTACAGTTCATGACCAGTAAGATGTGGTCGAATTCTATACCTGCTTATAACCTGGTCCCTAAATCTATGTATTAGTAGTTGTAAAATCTAAATCTGGTCTCTTCCATATATACAACTGTCTTCCATGATTCTTATACCAAGTGTTTGTTATGATTAAATTATGTTCCGTGCAAAATCCTACCAGTAACTTCATCTTTTTCCTCAGTCCACATTCAGCTACTATTTTTCCTACCAATGAATCCCAATTCCCACTCACAATCAAGATTTCCTTTCCCTTAACTGTCTGAATAATTTCCTTTTCTTCCTTATAGATTAGGCCCTCACAGAGGCGCACAGGTGATCAGGAAGAGCAGCAACCGACAGTGGTACGCTCCGTCACACACCGTGAAGTGACTTGCGAACTATAAATATAGACGTAGGTACATTTCTTCGATATCCTCGTCGTCAGAAGAGATAGTTGTCACGAAATCTTGCACTACTGTGGTCAGTGTAGGCTTCCTATCTATTTTTACTAATTTAATGCAATCACTGTGCTGTTCATAGTAGTTTACTCACATTCCTATTTTCTAATTCATCATTATACCTAATCCTGTAATACTCCCAAAATGATTTTGTACTTATAACCCTGTACTTACCTGACCAGAAATTCTGTTCACCTCTCCACCAAACTTCACTAATTCCGACTCTATTTAACTTCAACTTATTCATTTCCCTCTTTAAATTTTCTAAACTCTCTGCTGGATCAAGGGATCTTATGTTCTATGCTTCCATCTGTAGAATGCCAGTGTTGTATTTCTTTCTGGCAACACATCCTGAGTAGTCCCCACCTCAAGAACATTTTATCTGAGAGGAAGCTATCATATATTGATACACTATAACTGCATCCTCAATAACTGTATGGCAAAGCCATGTTAGCTGATGTTACAAGACCAGTTCAGTAAATCATCCAGTCTGTTGCTCCTGCAACTACTGAAAAGGTTGCTGCCTCTCCTCAGGAATGTTTGTCGCCTCACTACGGATACCCCTCTGCTGTCCGGATTTCTGTATCTTCCGTTTATACAAGTCGTATAAGCACTTTTCCATATAACCTGTCAAATAATGTCAGCATAGCGCAGTGAATAATATACTACAATGTAGACCTACTGTCAATTTAATGGCCCGGTTTCGTTCGCAGCTACAACCTTTCCTTTTTTTTAATTCTTTACTTTCATTTATAATAACAGACAAAGTTATCGTCAAGAGCAGATACATTTGAAACATATTCAGTTGTACAGCATCAATTTTCAGCACTCGTTTTCACTCCCAATGATTCGGTATGTTTGATATGCATCAAACAAAAGTCATTAAAATCTTGAATGAAATAGACCAATGCTTTGACCGAAGAATTTTTTTGAAAAGGCGTTCTTGCCAGAAATACTTTCATAAAATGTGAATAGGATGAACATCACATTTCTTAACGATGATTACCAAAATAAATGGAATGTAACTTTAGCAGATAATTGCTAGAATATTCAGTAATACTTTTCATTAGAAAGTTCAGAAAATTATGGAAATGGCTTAAAACATTAATTACTCTAATCAAAGTAGTTATAACTAAATGGAATACATTAATTTTACACATATTAACTAAAATGATGAATTTAATTTCAGTTTGATAATTAAAACTTTAACATTGGCAGGAATTGTACAAAAATTTAAAGAAAGGAAGTAGTGGCGATCGAAACTTGATCGCAAAATTTACAGTTTAATATTTTATCCTCTGCATTGCACTGACTTAATGATAAAGCTCAAAAGTTGTTAAAGCACGTATACTGTACTCGGAAATTTGTCATAAGCCTTGTCTCTCTCTGTTCTTATGATCCACTTTGGGGGGGGGGGGGATATTTTAGCAGTTTGAGAGGTTTATCTATCTGCTCCTTCCCACACACTTTGAGCTAAGCTGCCGAGACGATTCATTACGCAAAATTAAATAATAATGTCGGCTATAGTCCAGATCACCGTACAAGTGAACCGTCACTTCTGTAGCGCTTAGGTTGGCAACGCACAAGTCACCCATCCACTTTCGAGCCCAACAATGTAATTAAAAAATGCTAATCGTTTGCAATATTCAAAATTTCTGCTTCTTAAAACACACTTTGGGCCCACACTCTGAGATGATTTATTACGTAAAATGGCTTAAAACGTTAGTAATTTGCAATGGAAATTGCTGCGTGGTGAAAATTTATATTTCATCATATTTTTCGTCGGAACACGGCTGTCTTAAATGGCGCCATTCCTTTCTCGGGTTTCTTTCCAATATCTCCCCTACCTTGAGTTGTTCCGACGGCGTCTACTGTTTAAGTATTTCAATCAACCGTGCATGTCGGGAACAATCTCATTATCACTTCCTTATGATAAGATCTTTTCATTCGTTAAATGCGTGTAATAAGAGTGTAGTTGCCAAATATGAGAGGACCGGCTAGTCCGTGCCTCCTAACATAGCAACATATCCGGTTAGATCTTCTTGGGTGTTAACTCTTTACCAACCATCACAAGAGTACCCACAATAGCAAAACACTTCTCATTAAAACCAGTATCAATTCAAGCAAGCAGTGTATTACTTACTAGAACAAGTACAGTGTTTATTTTACCACTTAAGTACATACATACAAAGGCTTATTACCTGCCTTGTTTCTCCAACAGCATCCAAAGAATAATTATAACATAGTAAAAGCTACGGAATATACATACAGTCCATAGGTTTAATTTATCTCGGAATAATCAAATCACTTGCACAGTGGATTCTTCGCCGATTCTTTTTCTTCTGCACAAAACCTGTACAGAGGAAAACTGGAGCCAGAAAATATTCTCCTACCACTTTGTTAAATTAAATATGACTCATTAAATAATTATAATCGATTTTCGTGAGCCTCTAGCAGGAAACATGTAGTGTAAGCTGTTACACTACAACCTTTCTTTGCTTAATTTCAGTTAAAACACTAGTTTCTAGCCCTACGTTTGTCTCTCACGGATCCAGTATCTCGAAATGTCTTCCATTTACCTTATGGGTATAGGCATATTCTCTGTACGAATTCTAAATATTGAAACATCTGGACCATGTTAGGGCGTGTTTGACCGGGATACGAACCAGGATGTTTCGATTCGGGCCAGCGGTCGCCTTAACCTATTAGGCTATCCCGGCAAGCTTCCCGTAGTGCCCAAATATCCCTCTTATAGCAGGAGGAAGGCAACGGCATACCACCTCCAAACAGGACCATGCGTAGTAAAGCACTGTGGTGTTCAAACCAATCTTTGGATTGTTGACTGCTTTACTTACAGCTCACTACGATGGTAGTGTTTGTTTGTATTGTTTATGGGACTTAACTACGGGGTTATTTTGTCCCTAAACTTACAAACTACTTATGAACTAGCTACAACTAAGGACGGCACAAATATCCATGCCCGAGGGGGGATTCGAACCCCCGACCGTAGTGGCCGTGCAGACCGTGACTGGAGCGCCGCAGTCCCCTCGGCCACCGCGGCCGGCTACGATGGTAGTGCCCGCTGGCAAATACGAGAGCGGGAAATTAGAGTTTGAATCCCGGTCCAGCACAAATTTTCAACTTCGCCTTTGACTTCATTTTAATGGCTTGAAACGGTCGAGATGTTTTAACGTTTAGAATTCGTAAATTTCGGCCGGTACTGTAAGCCAATAGTGTGGGAAAGAACAGACATATCAGTAATTGTACATTTCTGTAATCTGCATACTGCGTGGTTATTTACATTCACTGCTTCAAACAAGTGAGACTTTCTAGCGACAAACATTACACGAATACTGTCTGCTACAGCTTCAGTAAGGTAAGCCAGTACACAATAAGAAGATTCACATAAAAGTTTTCTGGGAGTTGTATTGCGTCATTATGTAGGATGGCTACTACTTTAATAAGCGGCGTTTCCGACAACGTTACAGTGGCCTTATTCTGGGTATACTGATGTGATTTTGTTGTTACACGTCACATATTTTGTCATTAGTTAACTGTGACGTTACGTCATAATTTTAAAATCATCGATGTTATTGGTGATTTTTTGGCGGAATAGTGCAAACTTTATTATGATAGGGTTCTGAGGTGGAAGGACTGGGGATCAGCCGCTGTCTATTGCTTCTTGCATAGAGAGCCATGATTGGTGGTCGTCGGCGAATGAAGTGAGGGCATCCGTTTCTCTCCCGTTGGCGGCAGCAGTTGCTTGCTGGTGACGCTCGCGTGTTGTGTTGTCAGTGCGGCCTATTTCGCTGTAATGCCTGGAAGCCAGGAGGGAGCAAGCCACTCCATGTTATCTGTTCATAATGTTAGGATGTTTTAAAATTTCGATGGCTTCCCTTATCTTGCGTTTAACCACCCCTAGTTCCTTAGCGAATATTCTGGCATCGCAATTTTTTTTCTTTTTCCTGGATTCTTGCTGGTATTCGGCTACTGCAGATTTATTGTGTTGGCCTAATCGAATGTACCGTTCATGTTCGCGTATGCGCGTTGTCACTGGCCTCCTTGTCTCACCTATGTATACTTCCCCGCACTTTGTATACTACAACAGCACGTAGTGTCTCTATCTTGTCCGTTATGGAGCCAAGCACATCGTCGGTCTTGTGACTACTAAGAAGACAGACTGGATACCAACCCGGCGAAGATGTTTAGCAATACGACCTGTGATGTTTTTACGTATAGTAAGCGTGCTGTTGGCTGCTTTTTATCGATTTCCCGCCTATCGCGGTTCCGTTTATTTGTATCCATGGCGGTGTGAATCACTTTGTGGTTGTAGCCATGGGCAGAAAAGTTGTTCGTAGGGTTTTTTTTTTTTTTTCTTTTTTTCATCCTTAGGCACTGTGCGCGAATTGCCAGTGGGCGGATGACAGTTCTTCCGTGCTGGGTGGTGGTTGGATTGGGCGTGCAGATACCTGTCGGTATGTGTAGGCTTCCGATATACCCTGTGCCCAAGTGTGCCACGTGACTTGTTCTGTAAACTTCCGCATCTAGGAATGGAATAGCGCTGTTCTTCTCGATTTCTAATGTAAACTGGATCTTGCTGTGGAATTTGTTCAGATAACCATGAAATCTGTGTAGCTCCATCTCACCGTGTGGTCATACTGCGAAAGTGTCCACGTATCTGCACCAGCATAATAGGAGTAAAGGAGCGGAACAAAGTGCCGCTGCTTCGAAGGCGTCCATGAAGATGTCGGCTGCTATCGGGGGATAAGAGAGACCCCCATTGCTACGCCGTCAGCTTACTTGTAGTATCTTTCTTGCCACTTGAAGGAAGTCGAAGATCAAAACAACTGAACGAGGTCGCATCCTACAACAGCATATCCCGCCAGATACCTGCGACCCGACTTCGGCCGCGGAAGCCTACGCAATTAAATCCGAAGATTGGTTTGAACACCACAGTGCTTTACTACACATAGTACTGTTTGGAGGTGGTATGCCGTTACCTTCTTCCGCCGGTCGCAGTGACCGAGCGGTCTGCGGCGCGCCACTCACAGTCTGCACGGCCGCTACGGTCGGGGGTTCGAATCCCCCCCTCGGGCATGGAAGTTTGTGTCGTCTTTAGTATAAAGTAGTTCATAAGTAGTTTGTAAGTTTAGGGACTGATGACCCCGCATATAAGTCCCTTAAGCTTAACAAACATTTGAACATTTTGTTTCCTTCTTCCGCCTTCGAACTAACTGACCCAGCCAGTTATAGGGGGGACGGGGACATAAAGTTTAACGTGGATTCCGAGCCAAGGTGCTACTCAGTATGCAATCAAAATGGCATGACCTCTCCGGTATAGACCTAGCTTTAACGTTGGACGGCGGTGTGTGGAAACATAAATATGTTAGGTACACGTAAAGCGTAGTAGTAATGGCAAGGCGAAAAGGACATTTATTAAATATATGAAGACTGTGTCTTGTTTTAGATGTATAAAATGTCTAAAATCCGCTAAAATTGAATTAAATAGTCACGAAACTTGAAAATTGGCACCTAGCATTCGGATATAAACATAATTATTTCTTTATTGTCATAAACACTGCAGATTAAAAATATTTTTCGACGAGGCGATTACGACTGCGCAATTGTGAATCGTTCTTATTACAATGACATTTTATCTTCCTGGGCTGACATTAACAGGAGACGGGGTATTAGTTTCACTACATTTTCATATTTGTATCAGAAATTTCATCACCGTTTCAGTAACTAGAAAATATGGAAGTAGCAGCCTTAAATATAGCAATTTGTATGAAGCCATTTATCTGTCACTACTCACTAGCCACTTGGAGCACTAAGATCGATTTGGCTTGCAAAAGACTGCACCTTTTTCCCTGTAACTGTTTGTTTTAGACTACATTGTAGACATAGCGGCAGAAAAAGATTAGAACTTAGCGTCCATTTACACAGAATAGTTTCAGATTGCAAAAAATGAACATAGATTCATTCTTAATGAGGTGGAGTCCACAAATTAAAATGTTAAAATGTTTTTATAGCTTATGGGACTTAACTACGGGGTCATCAGTTCCTAAACTTACAAACTACTTATGGAGTAGCTAACTCTAAGGACGGCACAAATATCCATGCCCGAGGGGGGATTCGAACCCCCGACCGTAGTGGCCGTGCAGACCGTGACTGCCGCGCCTCAGTCCCCTCGGCCACCGCGGCCGGCTTGGAGTCCACCTTCAGTGATTTTCGGAATAAGCGAAATATATAAATAAGGGTGACTCGATAGAGATTTTAACATTTTTATCCTCGAGAATCCGACTCCTGTGGTTTGACCGGTACGTCACCGACAGAAGAACTAACTTACTTCTTCCCCATCCCATTCGCTCACCACCAAATGCAGTTGTTCGCATTCGGTAGGATGGTGGTTCAAATCCATCTCCGACCATCCAGATTTAGGTTTTCCGTGATTTCCCTAAATCCCTCGAGGCAGATGCCGGAATGGTTCCTTTCAAAGGGCACGGCCAATTTCCTCCCCCATCCTTCCCCGAAAATCCGAGCGTAAGCTCCATCTCTAATGACCACGCTGTCGACGGGACGTTAAACCCTAAGCTTCCTTCCTTTAATGCAATTGATCGCTATGATTCAATATATTTTCTAAAATTATGATATCTACATTCTGTTTGCATATAAGAATAGGCCATTTGAGACACTTACACCATAAATATACTACCTGTATACAGAGTGCTCACTTTAATTGAAAACATTCAAATATCACAAAAACTACACGTCCGTTCAAAAAACCGTACTATACTAATTTTTTTTTTTTTTTGTATCGGAGTGGGTATCCAATGATGATACTACACTCTCCCCTTACAACACCCAAACCCCGTGCTTGGGTGGCGGGTTGCAACTTTGAAATCTTCAATGGGAAACCAAGATTATTATCTCAGATTACGATTATAGAGCTATAACTACGGTTTCATCTTAAAAAAATTTCTACTTCTCCATAGATGGCGTTGTAATCAGCAGAATCTAAATGGGTCCACAAATGTAATTTACATCATGCAGCTCATTATCCATTTAATATTCAATTTCAAGGATGACCGCATATTCATACTGCGAGATTAGAACCCACCAGTAATTCATAACGTTTATTTGGAAACCTTATCCGCAACTTTGAATCCCTCTGACATATCAAACATGGGACTATTGCCGCGGTGAAGTAGCCGAGCGGTCTCAGGCGCCTCGCTGCGGAGCGCGCGGTTGCTCGCTGTTGGAGGTTCGAGTCCTCCCTGGGGCATGGGTGTGTGTGTGTTGTCCTTAGGTTAGTTTGCCTTAATATTCACATAATATATGACATCAACTGCGATTGGGCAAAGCTGAAAATGTGCACCCAGCCGGAATTCGAACCCGGGTCTCCTGCTTTCTAGGCAGTTGCGTTGACCCCTACACCACTGGGGACACAGTGATCACCGCACCTGCAAGGACTACCCATGCACGCCTCCCGTCAGATACAAATTCCCAGCTTCGCCCTGCCTACAGTACTCAAACTCATAGATATTAACTAATTCCCGTAAGAGTAAGGGCTTCAAACTTGCCCACCTCTCCCCGCTAACGATAGGGTCATTGCCCGTCACCGGCATATTATATATATACACGTGGCGTCTGTTCCGAAAGGATCAGTGCTGCAGTTGTTATTACGTATTAAGTATTCACAGAATATATGACATCAACTGCGATTGGAGTAGGGGTCAGCGAAACTGCCTAGAAAGCAGGAGACCCGGGTTGTAATCCCGGCTGGGTACACATATTTAGCTTTGCCCAATCACAGTTGATGTCATATATTCTGTGAATATTAAATAATAACAACTGCAGGATGAGAAGTGACGTCTGTTCTTTCGGAACAGACGCCACAGGTATATATATAATATGCTGGTGATGGTCAATGATCCTATCGTTAGCGGGGAGAGGTGGGCAAGTTTGAAGCCCTTACTCGTACGGGAATTAGTTAATAACTACGAGTTTGAGTACTGTGGGCAGGGCGAAGCTGGGAATTTGTATCTGGCGGCAGGACCTCCGTGAACCTGGCACCCCACTTAACGAAACCGATTTTTACGTTATACAATCTTAAAGAGCTTCGTTTGTAGTGGATTGTAGTACCAAAAATTTTGTTTGTAGTTTTTCGAAAAAAAAAAAAATTATAAGTCACCCAAAAAATAGCCAGCACCCCACTTTTACGAAATAAAATTCTAATAGATGATATGTGTGAGGAATCGTTTGTAGTGGTTTGTAGTGAACGAATTTTCGTTTGTAGTAACTTGTATATCCCACAAAACGTGTTTAAAATGGAAGGCGCGAGGTCCATACTGCTGTTCACTGCACCCACTGGCAGCACCCCACTTTCAAGAAATTTAATTCTAATTGATGATATGTGTAGGAAATAGTGTCTACAGGTTTGTAGTGAACGAATTTTCGTTTGTAGTAACTTGTATATCCCAAAAAACGTGTTCAAAATGGAAGGCGCGAGGCCCATACTGTTGTGCACTGCACCCACTGGCAGCATCCCACATTCAAGAAATTTTATTCTAAGGGATGATATATGTAGGAAATAGTATGTAGAGGTTTGTAGTGAACGAAGTTTCGTTTGTAGTAAGTTGTATATTCCACATTACACGAGCTGGCTACCTACTTGCGGAAGATTTTTTTACTCGCTTGAATATTTTCGTTTGTGTTTGAAAGATTGTGTTTAGTTTTGTTACATATAGTTTTACGAAAAAATCTGACACTCAGAAATAGCCTGCTTCCCATTTTGAAGAAATTAAGTGTAATGTTTGGTTTGTGTTGGTATCGTATGTAATTTTTGCAGTGAACGTATTTCTGTGTGTAGGTCTTTGTAATTATCCGGCCATTTCTCTTTTCTTCCTCGATAGAGAGGTCGCGCTGGATTCTCTGCCAGTTACAGAGAGTGCATGGGAAAGCATGCAGTCTCTGTGGAGGACATAGGTAGACGTCTGCGCGCATGCGGATATCCGCAGATATCTACAGTATTTTTTACTGTTTCGGATCAAATTATGAGCAACGCAGATATTCTCGTGTTATCTGGGGATAAAGAGCGAGGTTCTGCCCAGTACGTCTGTCGAAATGTTAGTGGATATTCTCGGAATCCATGCAGGGCTCAGAGCGGAAGTCTGTTGTCCTCATCCCCTGGCCACAGCCACAGTCAAATTTGTTACTCTGTGCCACAGCCGACGTAGCTGTACCCGAGGGACCTGCGCCTAATCCGTTTACGTGGCCGTGTCTTACCTGCGGTCTGTCAAGTGCTCTCTGGTTGGCAAACCGGCCCACTGCCCACGAGAGATGCCATGCCAAATTTTCGGTGCCTTCACTTAGTGCTTTGTAGTGACCGAGTGACTACGTATATTGCAAGGAATACCGTGACAGTTCTTTCTTAAAATTAACATGACATCAATGGATATTATATCGCGTAAAGTGAAAAGAGGTGATTCGGTATTACTCAAGTAAAACAAATTGAAATCGTCAAGTTGGAAATAGTACTTGGATACTTATTTGATGGCATGGGAAAGATCAATGACAAAGTAGCTTGTTTTGCGTGTAAAAAAGTATATTCTTAGACTGGGCACAAAAGTAGAACTTCAAATTACCTGTAACATTCGTGTTAGACAGGACAAAGTAGCGTAATTAGTTATTAAAATCCCATGACAGATGCAAAAGTTACTGAAGTTGCGCCAAATATAAAGACAACCGCGGCCGAGAAACTTATGAATCTTGTCAGCAAAGGCATTTTACCGTTCTAAGTTGCGTGTGGATCTGGATTTCTCGTGAGGAGCAGTTTCCTGTAGATGTGGTGGCATATTTGATGCAGTATGTGTTTTATAGTCATTTAATTATGCCAATAACCGTCACGAAAGTGCAAGCAATATGTTGGCAAAGTTTCATCGCAACCGAATGAACTGTACAGCCGCGCATAAACATACAAAAAAAAAAAAAAAAAAAAAAAAAAAAAAAAAAAAAAAAAAAAAAAACCCTTAACGTTTCTGTGTTAGAGAAACGGTGACATAGGTAGTAAAGATTGACAATAGCATTTTATAGCAACTTTCATAATCAGATACGTTGTACGGTCAAAGTAACGTATTTAGGAAGATACACAATGTTAGTTGTATACGCTGGACGTAGCTGCAGCTGACATGTGTAGGAAATAGTGTGTAGAGGTTTGTAGTGAACGAATTTTCGTTTGTAGTAACTTGTATATCCTTGTATTGTGTATCTCGATACATTGTGTATCTTCCTAAATACGTTACTTTGACCGTACACCGTATCTTATTATGAAAGTTGCTATAAAATGCTATTGTCAATCTTTACTACCTATGTCACCGTTTCTCTGACACAGAAACGTTAAGGTTTGTTTGTATGTTTATGCGCGGCTGTACAGTATCTCTTTTTGCTGACAGTTACCAGTTACAAGTAGACGGCAGTTTTAACACTTGAAATGACATGCTTTGCGTTGTGTCACATATCCTCTAGTGTGTTAATATGGGGAAAAACAAGTGTCCCTTTTGTAAAACTCCGGAAGAACCGTTTCTTTCTTTTTAAATGTAAACACAGTAAATATTCAAATGTTTGTAAATCTGTCGACTCAATTGCTTGGTTACTACTTATATTAAGGTAAACTAACCTAAGAACAGCACACACATCCATGTCCGAGGGACGATTCGAACCTCCGGCGCGGAAGGCCTCGCAATCCGCAACGTGACGCTCCAGAACCACTCGGCTACTCCCGCGCGGCAAACACAGTAAAATCTCCTCTATACCGATCTGTTTTAAGCACCGAAATTTATGAAAACGCCTGTATTAAACAGCTGGCGTAGTGCTCTGGCCACACGGGCTCCGAAGCGCTACTGTGTGTGTCCGGAGCGCCAATGTTTTCCTGTTTGGAATTCAAATGTTTGCTAAGCGTATTGGACTTAACTGCGGGGTCATCAGTCCCTAAAGTTACAAACTACTTATCAACTAACTGATACTAATGAGAGCAGAAGCATCCATGCCCAAGGGGGTATTCGATCCCCCGACGGGGAACGGCCTCGCACAGCGGAGCCTAACCTCTCAATACGCTCGGCCGCTCCGCCGCGGCTCCTGTTTGGAATAGCCTGTTTTGGAGTAGGTATGGAACAGTTACCATTATTCGAGAAGTCAGAAATAGTTGTCACAGAAATGACACTCTACCAATAATTATATCGTGGTTTTAACTACTGCCATCTGTTACTGTTATCCATTCAAAACTTTAATGTCTGCGGATGCGGATAAAGTGCCGCGGATGCGGATATGTGCCTTGCGGATGTGGTGCGGATAACACTTATCTTATCCGCGCAGGCCTCTAGATATAGGGTAGCTTGCCTCCTTCACTGGCTAGGGAATCTAGAAGTGGGCCGACACGTTCTTCGTATTAAAGATTTTGTTTATAATTAATTTTCTAAATAGATATAGATGTTTGATAGTGGTTTTTATGGAAGTTTATAGTTCATGGAGAACGGTCTATAAATATTGGTAGCCACAGAATCATTTGGAGTAATTTGGAAATATTTAGTTAAAATCTTATCTATTTGAGTGAACATTCTACGATTCGGAATTTTGTTCATCTGTTGAATATCAGAATCTTGTGAACACACAGAATTGTTGATGAGAGTAATAGATTGTATACTTTGTTCCTCCACGTACAATTAATGTTTCTTAAATGACACCATGTTTCATCCTTAATGTATTTTCGTAAATTTAGTACTGGCCGATTCTAGCAATCGGACAATATTAAAACGTAATCTTGGTAGGTTTTTATTCAGACCGTAAAAATTGAACACTTGCAGCTGTCTTGGACTAATATTTTACGTGATTAAGCTGTCTTCTATTTTGCTGTTTATATCGGATTTTCACGGCTGCCCGTCGTCGGAGCTTAGTCCTCCCTCGGGTATGGGTGTTTGTTGTTGTTCTTAGCATAAGTTACTTTAAGTCAGTATAATGGTTTTTAAGTATAGAGACTGATGACCAACGTAGTTAAACATTTGAATTTCACGGATACCCATAACCAGATACTGTCGGTGCTAGGCTTTGGCGCAATGTAAAGCATTATTACAATGTCAGTAATAATCTGTTTTCGTACTATCGCTGTACATGATAAGACTGTAAAGTATCCCCAAACAAAATTTCCAGATTCTGATGCTGTCCCGAAAAGGCGAAAAGTGTTTAAAATTAAATCGTTGCAACCAAGACTGTGTTTCATTAGAAATTAACATTTATTTTACTTCTTTACATGGTGTTACTCTCAGAAAGACGTGTTACGCGACAGTGTTAAATATTACAATATGTAGTGCGATACGGTATTTACAATATCATTGTGCCCTTTATTTATAACATTTTAGATATGGCACCTCAATATTAGCATCATTTTCGGAATAAGTGGCTAAGAGAAATGCAAATTAAAGACTCCAGCGCGAGGTTCTGGAGAAAACAGTTTTAAATAAAAACTGTTCTTGCCTTAGTATCTTCGTTCACCAGTAGTACACCCGGCGACTGGGAAGTATTTTCGCTATGGCAAGCTTTCGGAAATCTATATCGCTATGCCAGGACTTTCAGGTCAATATATAATTTGCCATTTTCCAAAGCTTGCACTATCAAAAATACTCATTTCTGTGCATTACTGTATGCGATAGTTTTGTTAGTGACGTCACTACTGACCAATTCAGACGAGCAGCTGCACAGTCAGCGTTGTACCCGCATCAACTAGAAAATTACTCTTTTTCATATTACTATTATTAAAAAAACTGAATAAAAAATTTAGAGCTTATTATTGTAAAACCGCGGGATTTTGAAAGCCATCTGGCGGGATTATTTAAAGGCCTGTTTGCAACAAGGAATTTCTGGATCCCATTTCTTATTCTATTTTTAAAGTGCCGGGATCATGCCTTTCCTTCTTCAAGAAGTTCAGAAGTATACTTTTATGAATAATTTCAAAGTATTCAAAAAGGAAATATCTGAAACGGTAAGAAACATATGCAGTGCGTGAATGAGTGCCAAGGATGGGCTTTCTTTTATGTACCGGCAACAGGCGAAAAGTATTTGGTGACGCAAACATTGTCAGTTTCGACTACGTGCATACGTCCAGGGTGACCAAAGTAGCAATTTTGTCGCTACATTACGAAGCGAAACAGCCACAGCTGCAACTATTGCAATGTGCCAAAGTGTAGTTTCCATGACCTGGACGCGATTTCAGACAAGACCCATTAAAAAAAGGCAAGGCCAAGGTCGTCCACGGGTAACATCAGCTAGAGAGGACCATTACCTCCAGTTAACAAACAGCCCGTCGAGACAGGAGGCTGAATGTAACTCAGTTGTAACGCACCCTCCAAAAACGACAGGACGCTCAATATCAACACACAGTACGGAAATCGCCTTCGAGAATGTGGCTTCTACACACGGAGGCCTATGGTGCGTGTCCCATTCCAACCAGGAACCCGGCAGAAACTGGGCGGAGGAACATCGGAATTGGAGCCGTAAACATGGAGCAGTGTTCATTTCACATATGAGTCAAGATGTTTTCCGCCGGACAATCGTCGCTCCCTCATCTGAAGAGAACGTGGAACTCGCAACAATCTTGCTTATATACGAAGCATCACCATATGGTGGTGGACGAATGGTGTGGGCAGGAGTCAGTATTGGCTGACATACGGACCTCTATGTCGTTCAGAATGGCGCTTTGACTGTTCAAACGCACAGAGACGAGATCCATCGATCTATGTTCTGCCCTATACTGGTGCCATAGGAGATGGGTTCCTTCTGGTGTGGTAGACGATAATGCTCATCTCCACAGAGTTGCACTGGTGGACAACATCTTTGACGCTGAGGGAATTGAACGAATGGAGTGACCGGCTCTTTCTCTACTTCATCTTACGTTTCTATAATTCTACTTTCAAGTTTACTTTCTTTGTATAGGTCCTCTACATATTCCTGCCGCATTTCAGATTTCAACTCTTTGATTAGTACTGGTTTTCTATCTGAGGTCTTGATATTCATGCAGCTCCTTTTCTTGTCTCGAAATGTCTCTTATGTTCCTCTAGGCGATATCTAACTTTCACCTACTTATAAATTCTTCTACGAAGTTGTATTTGTCATCTAGGGACTCCAGCTTAGCCAATATGCAATTCTTGTCAACGTCATTTCTCCGCCGACTATACTCCTTTTTACGTGCAACAATTTGCTACATTTTTACATTTTCTACTTTTCCCAGTTGCGTTTAGTATCTCCTGTGATATACAGGGATTAAGGACTTGTTCTACTGCCGATATAATTTTCTGCGGCTTTTATCTCTCAGAGCTATCCACTTTTCTCTTACTTAATGCAGTTCTGTGGGTTCTACAAGTCACTACAAATGAAAATTCGTTCGTTACAAACCTCTACGTACTATTTCCAAAACATATCATCCGTTAGAATTAAATTTCTTGAAAGTGGGGTGCTGCCAGTGGGTGCTGTTCATTCACTACCAACCTCTAAACACTATTTCCTATGCATATCATCCATTAGAATTAAATTTCTTAAAAGTGGGGTGCTGGCTATTTTTTGAGTAACTTATAATTTTTTCTCCGAAAAACTACAAACAAAAATTTTTGCACTACAAACGATGCTCTGTAAGTAAAAAGCGATTTCTTTAAGTCGGGTGCCAGGTTCACGGAGGTCGCCTTAACCACTGGGCTACCCGTGCTCGCCTCCCGTCCGTCTCAAACTTCCACAAGTCGCGCGCTATGGTTGTAGCGCCCCTACAGTCCATGCCCTCTTACACCCGCCGTTACGGATTCTGTCCAAAAAGCACGGGAATCCGTAACGGCGAGTGTAAGAGAGCATGGTCGATAAGGGTGCTACAGCCATGGCGTGGAACTTGAAGTTTGAGACGGACGGAAGGGGGAAGGGCGGAGGGGAGGGGCAAGACTGGTAGCCAAGCGGTTAAAGAGACTGCTAGCTCGAAGCGAGAGAACCGGTTTCGATTCCTGGCCCGACTCACATTTTCTCGTGTCGCCATGGTTTAATGTCAATGCCCTAACACAGCCACCGTGAATCCTTTCCTTCCCCTCCTTCAAAAATAATTTGCAAATACAATATGACTGCGAAGCTGGCGGACAGCACATCTGCTCGTCGTGAATGCCGAAACTGAAGTAGGCAGGTTCGCTATCTGGGACTCAAATATGGCTGAAGCGTTTCATCTGTCTTTTCTTTTACGTTTTGCTCATTAATTTTCAAGATATAAATACATATGAAACAACATTACTATAGCTTACTACATTCCCTTATAATTAAAATGGCTGCCAATAAAACTCTGAAAATCAGAAATAGCTTTCTATAGGACTGATTATCCTGTTTCTCTCTTACTTCTGGCTATAATCGGCAAATTTTGCAACAACTCTAGTTTAAATAGATCACTGTAATACATTAACAACTAAATACGTGTTTCATTAATAATCTACTTCATAATTTACAGGCAAGTACCATATACACATATAGTAGAGGCTCTTGAATAAATCTGCGTGACAGCCTTTACATATGAGCTTTACCTTACTCTAATTTCTTATACTTTCTTTCACATAACCCATCGCTACATGTCTCAATATACTACCTCAGCAATACCTCATTGACACTCATTAAACAATCATCATTATCTCCATAATGTTGTTGTGGACTTCAGTCCAGTGCATGGTTTGATGCAGCTCTCCACCCTACTCTACCTTGAGTAAACCTCTTCATCTCCTCGTAAGAACGGAAAACCACCTTCATCTGACTTCTTACTGTATTCGTCTCTTGGTCTCCCATTGCGATTTTTACCCCATACATTCATTCACGATTCCTTGACGTCTAAGAATATGTCCCACCAATCGATCTCATCTTTTAGTCAAGGTAAGCAAAAAATTACATTTCTCCCTGATTCTGTTGAGTACTTCCTTATTATATACGTGATCTACCCACCTAATCTTTACCATTCTTCTGTACCACCACATTTCAAAAGCCTCTATCCCCTTCCCGTCTGAACTACAAGGGTCATCCGAAAGTGGTTCCCGTTTGTGCAATAAAGACACAGGAGTAAATATTAACACTTATAGACATTTTTATTGTAAACAGCATACATTACGTTACTGCTCCACATAATCTCCAAGAAAATTTAGACATTTGTCATAACGTGTGACGAGTTTTCTATCCCATAGCCCTCCGGCGCCAGCGTATTGAGGTACTTAATCACGTCTAGTTTAAGTTTGAATAATGCAGATGGACGAGTCATCTGTTCGGCGCTGGTGTCGCATCTTCAAACTGGGGAGGGGGAACACACACGACGAGGAGAGTTCACGGAGACCATCTGTCAGAGGCCAACTGCTGCGCTCCGTAGACGAATGCGTGAAGAAAGATCGACACCTCACATTTGATGAACTCTGTGAAAGTTTCCTCATGTGTGCGAACAATTGTTTATGAGATTGTCAAAGACCATCTGCATTATTCAGACTTAAATGAGGCGTGAGTAGTATCTCAATACGCTGGCAGCAGAGGACTATGACGCTGGGATACAAAAACTCGTCACACGTTATGGCAAATGCCTAAATTTGCTTGGAGATTATATGGAGAAGTAGCGTAATGTGTGCTCTTTCCAATAAAAATTTTTGTATGTGTTAATATTTACTCCTATGTCTTTATTGCACAAACAGGTACCGCTTTCTGGATGACCCTTGTATTTATCGTCCTTGTTTCACTACCATACCAGGACAAATGCCTTCAGAAGAGACTTCTTAACGCTTAATTAATCATCCATGTTAACAAATTTCTCTTTATCAGAAACGCTTTTCATCCCCTTGCCATTTTTCTTTTTATTATAATTATTATTATCTGTACTGCGATCATGTTATTTTACTATCCAAGTAACAGAACTCATCTACCACCTTTATTGTTTCGTTACTTAATCAAATTCATAGAGCACTGTCTGATTTTCTTAGACTGCATTCCAGTAGCATTGTTTTTCTCTCGTTAATGTTCATCTTATACGCTCCTTTCAAGATACTGTCCATTCCGTACCCTTGCTCTTCCAGATCCTTTGCTGTCTCTGATGGAATTACAATGACATCAACAAAACACGAAGTTTTCATTTTTTCCTCCTGAACTTTATAATTCCTTCTCCAAAATTCTCCTTGCTTTCCTTGACAGCTTGTGAATGTACAGACTGAATAACACTGGGGAAAGACCAAAGCCTTGTCTTACTCCCTTTCCAAACAATCTTCTCTTCCCATGCTCTTCTACTCTAATAACTTCTCTAAGGTTTTTGTACAAGTTGTAAATTACATTGGAAAAAACTTTCTCCAACTCTACAAAAGCTAGAAATGTAGGTTTGCCTTTACGCAATCCATCTTGTACCGTAAGTTGAAAGGTGAGTAATGCCTCATGTATTCCTACATTTTTCCTAAATCCAAATTGAACTGATCTCCAAAGTCAGCTTCTGCCAACTTCCTCATTCTTCCGTAAGTAATTTGCGTTATTATTTTACAACAATAATTTATTAATCTGATGGGCCTGTAATTTTAATACATATCTGCACGTGCTCGCACTTATTACATTTTTCTTGAATTCTGATGTTATTTCGCCAGTCGCATACATATTGCACACCAGGCAAAATATAGTTTTCTTATGGCTGGCTCTACCAGAGGCTTGAATGATTCCTTGGGAATGTCGTCTACTCAAGGGGCCTTGTTTTGAATTAAATCTTACAATGCTCTGTCAAATTCTTCTCACAGTATCGTATTTCCTATGTCATTTTCATTTAGTTCCTCTTTCATTTCTACAGCACTGCCTTCAACTTCGTTACCCTTGTATAGGCCTCTATATATTACTTCCACCTTTCAGCTTTTCTTCTTTGTTCAGAACTGGTTTCGCATCTATGTTCTTGATATTGATATGACAGTTTTTCTTGTCTCCAAATTTCTCTTTCCTGTAGGTGGTATCTATTTTTTCTAGTTACACAATCTTCGAAGGACTAGCCACTCCAAGTTGGTAATATTGCACCTCCTATCAGTCTCATTTTTTAATCTTATGTATTTTATTTTACCTGCTTAATTTCCTGCATTTTTATGTTTTCTCCTTTCATCAATTAAATTTAGTTTTTCTGCAATATCCAATATTTCTATAAGTCTTCCCTTTCAATCTATTTAGTCCTCTCTTCTGCCTTATTCCATCTTTCGAAACTACCCATTCAACTTCTACTGTATTTTTTTTTCCCGTTTCTGTCAACTGTTGCCTTAAGGACCTCTGAAATTCTCAAGAACCTCAGGTTCCTTCAATTTATCCAGATCGCATCTCTATATTTTCCTGCCTTTTTGCAGTTTCTTTAATTTCTGTCTACAGTTCATGACCAATAAGATGTGGTCGAATTCTATACATGCATGAAACCTGGTCCCGAAATCTATGTCTTACAGTTGTAAAATCTAAATCTGGTCTCTGCCATATAAACAACTGTCTTCCAAGATTCTTATACCAAGTGTTTGTTCTGATTAAATTATGTTCCGTGCAAAATTCTACCAGACAGCTTCCTCTTTCATTCTTTTTCCTCAGTCCACATTCAGCTACTATTTTTCCTACACTGAATTCCAGTTTCCACTCACAATCAAGATTTCCTTTCCCTTAACTGTCTGAATAATTTCCTTTTCTTCCTCATAGATTAGTCCCACACAGAGGCGTACAGGCGATCAGGAATAGCAGCAAGCGACAGTGGTACGCTCTGTCACACACCGTGAAGTGCCTTGCGAACTATAAATATAGACGTAGGTACATTTCTTCGATATCCTCGTCGTCAGCAGAGCCAGTTGTCATGAAAACTTTCACTACTGTGGTCAGTGTAGGCTTCATCTATTTTTACTAAGATAATGCAATCACTCTGCTGTTCATAGTAATTTACTCACATTCCTATTTTCTAATTCATCATTATACCTACTCCTGTAATACCCCCAAAATGATTTTGTACTTATAACCCTGTACTCACCTGACCAGAAATCCTGTTCACCTCTCCACCACACTTCACTAATACCGAGTATATAATAACTTCAGAATATGCTGTTGTAGGATGCGACCTCGTTCAGTTGTGTTGATCTTCGACGTCCTTCAAGTGGCAAGAAATATACTACAAGTAAACTGATGGCGTAGCAATGGGGTCCCCGATAGCAGCCGACATCTTCATGGACGCCTTCGAAGCAGCGGCACTTTGTTCCGCTCCTTTACTCCTATTATGCTGGTGCAGATACGTGGACACTTTCGCAGTATGACCACACGGTGAGATGGAGCTACACAGATTTCATGGTTATCTGAACAAATTCCACAGCAAGATCCAGTTTACATTAGAAATCGAGAAGAACAGCGCTATTCCATTCCTAGATGCGGAAGTTTACAGAACAAGTCACGTGGCACACTTGGGCACAGGGTATATCGGAAGCCTACACATACCGACAGGTATCTGCACGCCCAATCCAACCACCACCCAGCACGGAAGAACTGTCATCCGCCCACTGGCAATTCGCGCACAGTGCCTAAGGATGAAAAAAAGAAAAAAAAAAAAAAACCCTACGAACAACTTTTCTGCCCATGGCTACAACCACAAAGTGATTCACACCGCCATGGATACAAATAAACGGAACCGCGATAGGCGGGAAATCGATAAAAAGCAGCCAACAGCACGCTTACTATACGTAAAAACATCACAGGTCGTATTGCTAAACATCTTCGCCGGGTTGGTATCCAGTCTGTCTTCTTAGTAGTCACAAGACCGACGATGTGCTTGGCTCCATAACGGACAAGATAGAGACACTACGTGCTGTTGTAGTATACAAAGTGCGGGGAAGTATACATAGGTGAGACAAGGAGGCCAGTGACAACGCGCATACGCGAACATGAACGGTACATTCGATTAGGCCAACACAATAAATCTGCAGTAGCCGAATACCAGCAAGAATCCAGGAAAAAGAAAAAAAATTGCGATGCCAGAATATTCGCTAAGGAACTAGGGGTGGTTAAACGCAAGATAAGGGAAGCCATCGAAATTTTAAAACATCCTAACATTATGAACAGATAACATGGAGTGGCTTGCTCCCTCCTGGCTTCCAGGCATTACAGCGAAATAGGCCGCACTGACAACACAACACGCGAGCGTCACCAGCAAGCAACTGCTGCCGCCAACGGGAGAGAAACGGATGCCCTCACTTCATTCGCCGACGACCACCAATCATGGCTCTCTATGCAAGAAGCAATAGACAGCGGCTGATCCCCAGTCCTTCCACCTCAGAACCCTATCATAATAAAGTTTGCACTATTCCGCCAAAAAATCACCAATAACATCGATGATTTTAAAATTATGACGTAACGTCACAGTTAACTAATGACAAAATATGTGACGTGTAACAACAAAATCACATCAGTATACCCAGAAGAAGGCCACTGTAACGTTGTCGGAAACGCCGCTTATTAAAGTAGTAGCCATCCTACATAATGACGCAATACAACTCCCAGTAAACTTTTATGTGAATCTTCTTATTGTTTACTGGCTTACCTTACTGAAGCTGTAGCAGACAGTATTCGTGTAATGTTTGTCGCTAGAAAGTCTCACTTGTTTGAGGCAGTGAATGTAAATAACCACGCAGTATGCAGATTACAGAAATGCTCATGAGCTGTCGTTCAGTACCGCGTGTAAAAAGCAAAAGAAATTTCATCCGTTTCGAATACGATATCTCCAGCGATGAGTGCACGCATATCAGCTGACAGTGCGCACGTCCATAGTTGATAGCAGCAACGAACAGTGAGACGTTTAGCGGGAGAAGCGCCGGAGTGGGTAAGAAGAATAAAGAAATAGTATTCCTCCTTATCGACCATAGTCCGCCAAGAGGGCATATGGTTTGGGAGAACGCTCTGTGTAGCGCTACAGTATGAGAAGAAGAAAGGCAAATAAACAATGTACCGCGACAAAAGAGCGAACTGCGTGGAGGCGGAGCGCTGTCCATTAAAAAAAATGAAGAAGCTCTTCTTTGTATGGTTGCTTTTGCTTCGAATCAGTACTTTGAGAACCAAAATGTCGACGCTGAACTGATCATGGTGGGCGTAGGACAATAATTAACATATTTCCGTATAGTTGTGCATAGGTCTTGGTGTGTTTAATTTTATAGTGCTCACATTCAATATATGCGAAATATTCGACAAAGCTAGTTTTACGGTGTTGAATGACGTAAGTAGCCGTATGGCCAACAAACCAGATCACCGCGTTATTTTTAGTCCTGGAGTACCTGAGCTTGTAAGGCCACAGCAGCTCCTGATTGTCTATGCATCTTTCAGTGGTTCGATCGAGGATAGCAAGTTTCTTGCAAAGGAAGTCGGTAATTATCCTAGCTCGTCAATCGGTGTTGCAAAGAGTCCACAAATCCGCATAGGTCGCATCTTGGGGTGTGGCTACAGTTAATTTTATGCAGCTTCTCGTTCATGGGAATCTTGTCATTGGCCATCATGTACCACACTGATTGGACATGCGATGGTAAGATGTCGTTAAAGATATTTCGCCATATGATGTCCCACTTGTGGTGGGGATACTTCAATTCAATAGGGTTCCGCCTGGCCGTATTGGTTAAATGGCCGTATATCGTCTTGTTATTCAAGACTGGTGCTCTCGCTTCGGAGATGACATACTTGAATATGTTACTAAACTCCCGAACATATAGCTGCACGTGCAGAAATGTCCTGGGTATGGTTGTTATATTGACCGGAGGTTCCATGTCATGTGGACCCCACTGATGGAACAAGATTTGAGCGACATTGGGCTCAGGATTGTCTATCATTTTCCGAAAACGATTTATAAGAAGTGCCTTACTTTGTGCTTTGATGTCTATTACGTTGAGGCCACCTCTCGGTTGTGGAAGCACCAAAGAGTCAAAACTAACCTTAAAAAAAAACTGTTTCATTATAAACCAGCAACACGCCGTCTGGATGCTCGCTGCAATGGGCGCTGGGGCTGGAAGAATTTGTGCAATATAGCTGAATTTACTGGCAACAGTTAGCCTCACCGTCTGTACCTTTTGGACAATATTGAGGTGTCTATCGCCGAACGAGTAAAGTACAGCCCAAACCTGGTTGAGCATGTCAGCCCAATTACGCGTGTTCATCTTGTCGGGGCTACTATTAAGATATATTCCAAGAGACCGATGATCACCGCTAGTAGAGCACTAGTCAATGTTCCCAACGTTGATAATGCCGCTCCCAGTGTGCAGCAAGACAGTCTTCCTGGTGTTCAATGTTGCACCTGTTGCCGCTGAAATCTCTTGAATGAGCCGCCCAGCTTTCATCATATCCTGTGTCGATGATATACCAATACACAGGTTGTCTGCATAAGCTATACAGCATTGCCTTACACTCCCAATGTTGAGTCCGGAAATTCCTTCAGTGATCGTAATCAGTAAGGGCTCCATGACCAGGGCATAGAGTGCCATAGCCAGAGGGCATTCCTGTCTGATTGATCGTTCAATGTTGACCGGTTTACCTAAATGTCCATTCATCATGGGACGAGATGTTGCATCGGCAATAATTCCCTTGATGACGTTCATAAACCTCATGCCGAAGCCTAGTTTCTGCATTGTTTCATATAAAAAGTCGTGGCTGATACGATCGTAGGCCTTTTCAAAGTCAACAAAAAGCAGCGCAGCGGATTCTTTACTCTGGGCATAGGTGGCGACGACATCGCGCAACGTGCAGGCGGCGGTGATGACGCTTCTTCCGGGAACAGCACTGAACTGATGCCCTCCTAAGATCTTATGGAGAACGGACTGCAAGCGCGACTTAGCGGCTCGTGACATGATTTTCAGGTCAGCATTCAGTAATGTGATTAGCCGCATTTTATCCAGCCTTTTGCTGCCTCCTTTCTTGGAAAGGAGAATTAAAATGCCCTCTTTAAAAGCAGGTCGAACATGGTCCCCGACCAGGAGGTCATTAGCTATTGCTAGCAGAGTATCTCCGAGTATGTGCCAAAAATGTTGGTAAAATTCTGCTGCCAGTCCGTCAGGCCCTGGAGATTTGTTGCGAGCTGCACCGTAGACCGCATCCTTGATATCATCCTCTAGCGTGTCAACGTCCTCGGCCGTCAGGCGCGTGCGAATCTTCCCAGAGTGTCGCAGGCTTGTGGATCCACTGGTGCTTTTCGATAGAGTTCAGTGAGATATGCAAGCGCTTGCTGGAGGACGCCGCATGTGGTTGAAACGGCAGTGCCCTCATCGTCCGTGATGGTATCGATGAACGTAGCATTGCGGCGGCGGAAGGTGCGCAGTAAATGATACAGTGAGGCGGACTCTTCCGAAGCAACGTTTTCGGATGAGATCTTATGATGTGTCCCTCCAGTTGTTTCCTCTGGATCGCTGTTATCTTGGCTTTATATTGACCGATTCGCCGAGCCTTGTCTGGAGAGGGTGAGCTAGTGGATTGTTCGTACAAATCCCGTAAGCACTGGTAACAGCTCTCTATTGTTCATTTATGCCAATACGCCATCTGTCGAGCGTAACGCATGACATTTGTCCGAAGTTTGGGCTTAGCCACTTTAACCCACCACTCCAGAGTTGTATGAAAATGAAATTTAGTTCGTAAGGCCTGACTCCAAACACGCGCAATTTCCTCGTCGAGTTCTTCATCCCCTCATAAACCGACGTTGAGTTTCCAATATCCTGCCTCTCGGGCAGAGTGCTCTGCTATTTATACACAGGCAGAATGTACCAGAAATTAGAAGAATAGTTAACATAAGAAAAAAGTAGAAGTTACAAGTGAACATAAGACAGATATAGAACATTCTGGAATTGGTAATTACAAAGAAATAAACTTTTGCCGGTGGTCGGGATTGAACCGGCGACCTTCAGCACCACAGTCTGTGACGCTATCCCCTGCGCCACGCCGGCAGTCTGTTTACATGGTGTCTCGCGGCATTGCTCCCTCTCCTGGAAAAACAGCGACCAGCTGTTATGTTCCCTGTGGAGCCAGCTGCAATGTCCTGGATCTTGACCTTGTCATGGGTCCTCTGTATGGCAGTTCTAGAGAATCCTTCCCTTCTCCACAATTATCGACGACAGACGTTCCTGTCGTGGCTTCATCTGTCCTTAGAATCCTTGAACAAGAAGCCATTGTCGCCTACCTGGTCTTCAGGATCGTAGTAGGGCTTCATGCGCAGGACGTGAACAATGTCTCTTCGTTTTTGTCGTTTCGACGACGGCTCATAAACCTCACTTTCGTATGTGACATCTGACAGGGGGCGTATGACACGATACAGACCAAAGTATCGCTTCAATGACTTTTCTGACAGACCAACCTTCCGTACAGGGGTAAAAATCCGTACCAGATTTCCTGAGCTGTACACAACAGGTCGGTGTTTGTCGTTATACCGCTGACGGACCTTCTCCTGGGCGTCCATGGTCCGTATCCGAGCCAGTTGTCTTGCTTCTTCGACCCTGGTGATTAGCTGTTTAACATAATCATCCTGAGTGTCGTCCGGTTGGAACGGGAACAGCGTATCCATTGTCGTCTCAGCTTCACCGCCATGGAGCAGGAAAAACGGCGTGAAAGCCTGTGGTGTCTTGTCTTGCGGTATCGTACGCAAAAGTCACGACTGGCAGAATTGTATCCCAATCCTTCTGCTCAACATCGACGTACATCGATAGCATATCGGCTTACGTCTTGTTAAAACGTTCCGTAAGACTATTTGTCTGAGGATGGTATGCAGTTGTCATTCTGTGGACAATGTCGAACCGTGACATTACCTCTGATACTAGTTTTGACTGGAATACTTCTCCACGATCAGATATCATGACATGTGGTGCTCCATGCTTCAAAATAATGTCTTCTACAAGGCATTTTGCGATGTCTGGAGCTTCTGCAGTCGGCACAGGTTTGGTTACAGCGTAGCATGTGAGGTAGTCAGTGCAGACTATTATCCATCGATTACCGATTGTCGACTTTGGGAACCTCCCTAAAAGATCGATCCCAACTCGGTGGAATGGAGATGCTGCCGGCAGAATCGGTACGAGATGCCCTGGGGGTAATGGCGGCACATGCTTCCGTCGCTGGCACTCTTTACAGTGACTCACATCGTGCTTGACAGACCGGTAGAGACCTTTCCAATAATACCTGCGTCTGATTCTGTCTAGGGTTCACGAATCCCAGATGCACGGATATCGGAGCATCGTGGAAATATTTGAGAATAGCTGGCTGGAGATGAGCTGGAACGACCAGTAGTCATTTAGGGCCCAGTGGATCGTAGTTGCTCTTATACAATGTTCCGTTTATAAGTTGGAACTCTCCTTTGGTTGGTTCTCCTTTCTCTAAGGCATCTATCGTTTTTAATAGTACTGGATCTTCTCTCTGTTCAGCTGTAACGTCATTTAATTCAGTGAGAGCTGAAATTTCATTCAGGCTGTTGTGTTCCACTAATGGATTCCTCGAAAGGCAGTCGGCATCCTTGGGGTTGCGCCCGTTCTTGAATACCACTGTGATATCGTACTCTTGGAGTCTTAGTGCCCATCTTGCTAGTCGACCTGATGGATCCTTCAAGCTAGTCAGCCAACATAAAGTATGGTGGACTGTCACGACAGTCGGAACTAGTTGATAGCCCAGATAACTGCGAGACATTCTTTCTCAGTTGTAGAGTAGTTTATCTCGGACTTTGAGAGTACTCTTGACGCATAGGCTATCACTTTTTCAGCACCTTCCTGAACTTGTACAAGCACTGCACCAATCCCATAACCACTGGCGTCTGTGTGAAGTTCCGTTTCCGCATTCTTGTCGTACAAGGCTAGCACTGGTGCGGAAGTTAGAGCCTCCTTAAGTGCCCGGAAAGCTCTTTCTTTTGTCTAATCCCAGTAAAACTTAGCGTCTCCCTGCCGAAGTTCTTGTAATGGACGTGCCTTGTTACAAAATCCTTTTATGAAACGTCGGTAGTATGAGCACAGCCCGAGAAAACTTCACATCACGAATGTGCTCAGGAGTTGGAAATTCTGTGACTGCCCTTACTTTATCTGGATCAGGACGAACACCATCTCCGTTGACTAGGTGCCCCGGTATTTTTATCTCTTTGGCGACGAAGAGGCACTTCTTTGGATTGAGGCGGAGTCCTGCAGCCTGAACACACTTCAACACAGTTGACAGGCGACTCAGATGTTCTTCAAATGTTTTCGAGAAAACGACAATGTCATCTAAATAGCAAAGACACGTCGTGTCGAAGCAAGTTGTCCATCATGCGTTCGAATGTGGCCGGAGCATTACATAATCCAAAAGGCATTATTTTGAATTCATAGAGGCCGTAAGGTGTAATAAAAGCCGTCTTCTCCCTGTCAGCTTCGTCAACCTCGATTTGCCAGTAACCTGTCTGCATGTCCACAGTTGAGAAGTATGTAGCTCCTTTGAAGCAGCCTAATGTTTCGTCAATGCGCGGCAGTGGGTAGACATCTTTCTTGGTGATTTTGTTCAGCCGCCGATAGTCGACACAGAATCGCCACGTGCCATCCTGCTTCTTTACAAGAACCACCGGAGGCGACCAAGGACTCTCTGAAGGTTGAATAATGTCATCGTGCAACATTTTCTCCACTTCCTTCCGAATTATCCGTCTTTCAGCTGTAGACACTCTATACGAATGCTGGCTAATTGGTGGATAATCCCCAGTATTGATACGATGCCTTATCGTGGGCCGTTTAGTCTGACTTTTCACCTGCTGAGATGTGAATGCACCCGAAAACTTACGTAGTATAGCTAACACCAGCTGGAGTTGTTCCTTGGTCAGTCCAGACCCTATTGGCAGTTTCACGTTTGTTTCCTCCAGCGTGTTTTCTGTACTAACAGCAGAGCATGGGTCTGCGTTGATGACTTTGAGCTCACCGTCCTGGATTGGTTCAGCTGTCCCGATACACATTCCCTTGGGGATAAGTTGCGACTGCTCGTGACAATTAGTGATCCAAATCTCTCCTCGACCTCAGGTAATGCTTATGATAGACGCTGGTATGTAAATTTCTTTGGTGAGCCTGATAAACTTCTTACTACCAACAAGCACTTCACAGTTTAATCGCTCATCTGTATTTGTGACTGCGACTCTTCTCATCGTCCGCGGCGGGATCGTCACATTGTCAACGGCAAATAACTTTCCAGAAAGTTCTTTATTACGTGTATCCGTCGGAACAACTTCTTCAATTTGCAGCTCAGATCTTCCACAGTCAATGATAGCTTGGGATGCCTGCAGGAAGTCCCATCCGAGGATGACATTGTGACTACATTCTGTTAACACGACAAATTCAAACGGCTGGGTCCTGTTGTTGATGGTTATTCTTGCGACACAAGTTTCTGCTGGCTGGACGTACTTTCCATTCGCGATCTTCAGCACAGTTGCCCCTGTATCACAGAACATTGTCTTCTTTAGTGTGCGGCGATAATTATCCGACAATACAGAAAAAGACACTCCTGAATCAACAAGTGCCCGGACAGGTTGGCCGTGGATTATGACGTCGATGAAATTTCCCGACATCTTAGCGATTGTCGTCCATGGAGGATTTTCATCTGCGGCGGCCTCACCTCCGTAGTTTTCTGGGCGCGGCGGCTAGGGGAGCGGCTGGTACCTCTGTACGGCGACGGTGAACGGCTGTGGCGCGTCGGGGAGCGACCTCGTCTAGGGTACGGCGATGGGCTTCTTCCCATATGTCGACTGATCTCTTCAGCAGGTGATTGCCTGGGATAGAACTGCTCCGACGGCTGACGTCTTGCGGCAAAATAATCATCGAACACTCACCTCCTCTCCCTGCAGTAGCGTACGACATGTCCAGGGCGTCCACAGTGGAAACAAAGTGGTGTGTTGTCTTCCGTCCTCCAGACGTCTGTTCTTCTGCGGGGCGTCATAGTTACCGGGGGAGTTGGCTGTGGTCGCGTCGGCCGGTTCATGGGCTGCCGTTTGGCGACTGCAGCGTAAGTCATAGCAGAGCGACGCAATTATTCACGTCGGGTGCGTCTGGCGGGGCAGACAGGAGCTAATGTCTGAAATACCTCTTCCTCAGCGGCGTCGGCTCCCTCGTCGCTTACAGGGCTTACATCTATGGTCATAATCTGATGCTCGCTCGGTCTAATAGTCCCGGCTGCCGTAAATTGTTGTAATTCTTCTCTCACAATTTGTCGTATGAGAGAAGCGAAGTCATGCTGGTCTTCCACAACCGCCATAGGGACTACATTCGGGAGTCTGTCATACTTCTTTCGTCCAACCCTCCTTTGTTGCATCTCTTCAAACGCTGGCACCACTTAATGAACTCTTCCGTCGTAGCGACGTCTTTTATCAGAAGAGCTTGGTACATGTCTTCTGGAATACCCCTCATCAGGTGCGTGATTTTGTCGGCCTCAGTTATATTCGGATTCACTATGTTACACAGGGCCAAAACATTCTGTATGTACGACTGTGTCGGCTCACCATGTAGTTGGGCCCGGTTCTTCAGTTTTTTCCGCCGAGCGGATTTGTCGCTGGCGGTCACCAAACGTCTTCTTAACTTCCTCCTGGAACGTCTCACAGTCATTCAACTTGTCTTCGTTGTTTTCGAACCATTGCTGGACTGTTCCGTCCAGGTAGAAATAAACTTTGGCCAAGCACATCGTCGGTTTACATGGTGTCTCGCGGCAATATTCGGCCGCGGAAGCCTACGCAATTAAATCCGAAGATTGGTTTGAACACCACAGTGCTTTGTCATAGTACTGTTAGGAGTTGGTATGCCGTTACCTTCGTCCGGCGGCCTCAGTGGTCGAGCGGTCTGCGGCCCTCCAGTCACAGTCTGCACGGCCGCTACGGTCGGGGGTTCGAATCCCCCTCGGGCATGGATGTTTGTGTCGTCTTTAGTATAAGGTAGTTCATAAGTAGTTTATAGTGTAGGGACTGATGACCCCGCAGTTAAATCCCTTAAGCTTAACAAACATTATAACATTTTGTTACCTTCCTCTGACCTTCGAACTGACTGACCCAGCCAGTTATTGGGGGGACGGGGACAAAGTTTAACGTGGATTCCGAACCACGGTGCTACTCAGTATGCATTCAAAATGGCATGACCTCTTCTCTATATACCTAGCTTTCACGTTGGACGGCGGTGTGTGGAAACAAATATGGTAGGATCCCATCAAATAGGGTTTTATTAAAATGTTTATTAAAATATTTTCATATTAAACACAAATAACACATGAATCACAGACATTGCCGAGGTGGGGTGGCTTGCGTGCCTCAACGATGCAGATAGCCGTACCGTAGGTGCAACCACAGCGGAGGGGTATCTGTGGAGAGGCCAGACAAACGTGTGGTTCCTGAAGAGGGGCAGCAGCCTTTTCAGTAGTTACAGGGGCAACAGTCTGGATAATTGACTGAGCTGGCCTTGTAACATCAGCTAATGTGGCTTTGCCACACGGTTAATGCGATCGGCTGAAAGCAAGGGGAAACTACAGTCGTTACTTTTCCGGAGGACATGCAGCTCTACTGTATGAACATATGATGATGGCATCCTCTCGGGTAAAATATTCCGGAGGTAAAATAGTCCCCCATTCGGATCTCCGGGCGGGGACTACTCAGGAGGATGTTGTCATCAGGAAAGACAATACTGGCATTCTACGGATCGGAGCGTGCAATGTTAGATCCCTTAATCGGGTAGGAAAATTAGAAAATTTAAAAAGGGAAATGGATAGGTTGAAATTGGATATAGTGGGAATTAGTGAAGTTCGGTGGCAGGTTGAACAGGATTTCTGGTCAGGTGAGTACAGGATTATAAATACAAAATCAGTTGGGGGTTTCACAGGAGTAGGACTAATAATGAATAAGAAAATAGGAATGCGGGTAAACTACTATGAGCAGCACAGTGATCGCATTATCATTGTCAAGACAGATACGAAGCCAACACCGACAACAGTAGTACAGGTTTATATGCCAACTAGCTCTGCCGATGATGAGGAGATCGAAGAAATATATGAGGAGCTAAAGGAAATTATTCAGACAATTAAGGGAGAGGAAAACTTAATTGTAATGGGAGATTGGAATTAGGTAGTAGGAAAAGGAAGAGAAGGAAAAATAGTAGGTGAATATGGACTGGGCAGGAGGTATAAAAGAGCAAGTCGCCTGGTAGAATTTTGCACGGAACATGATCTAATTGTAACAAACACGTGGTTTAAGAATCACAAAAGAAGGTTGTATACATGGAAGAGACCAGGAGACACCGGAAGGTATCAGATAGATTTTATAATGGTAAGACATAGATTCCGGAACCAGGTTATAGACTGTAAGACATACCCAGGGGCAGATATAGACTCTGACCATAACTTGTTGGTTATGAACTGTAGGCTGAAACTGAAAAAACTGCAGAAAGGTAGGAAAATAAGGAGATGGGACCTAGATAAATTGAAGGCAAGTGAAGTTCTGGAGAATTTCAGAGGGAGATTTAGGCAACAATTGACAGAAACAGGGGGAAATAAAACAGTCGAAGAGGAATGGGTAGCATTGAGAGATGAAATAGTGAAGGCAGCAGAGGACAAAATAGGTAGAAAGGCAAGACCTACAAAAAAATCCTTGGATATCACAGGAAATACTAAATTTAATTGATGAAAGGAGAAAATATAAAAATGCAGTAAATGAAACAGGCAAAATGGAGTACAGACGTCTAAAAAATGAGATTGACAGGAAATGCAAAATGGCTAAGCAGGAGTGGCTAGAAGCCAAATGTAAATCTGTAGAAGAATGTATAGCAAGGGGAAAAGTAGATACTGCCTACAGGAAAATAAAAGAGACATTTGGGGACAAGAAAGGCAACTCTACGAATATCCGGAACTTCTTCTCATCAAAGAAGGGAAAGCTGAAAGGTGGAAAGAGTACATAGAGCAGCTCTACAAAGGAAATGAACTTAGAGACGATGTTGTAGGAAGGGAAGAGGAAGTAGATCAAGATGAAATAGGAGATACTATACTGAGAGATGAATTTGACAGAGCCCTGAAAGACCTAGGTCGGAACAAGGCCCCAGGAGTAGATGACATACCCACAGAGCTACTAAAGTCTCTGGCAGAGCCAGCCATGACAAGACTATTTGAACTGGTGTGTAGGATGTATGAGACAGGCGAAATGCCCTCAGACTTTAAGAAAAATTTAATAATCCCCATTCCAAAGAAATCAGGCGCAGACAGGTGTGAAAATTACAGAACCATCAGTTTGATAAGTCATTGTTGCAAAATTTTAACACGAATTATCTACAGGAGAATGGAAAAGCTGGTAGAAGCTGACCTCGGGGAAGATCAGTTTGGATTCAGGAGGAACATAGGAACCCGGGAGGCAATACTCACTTTACGTCTTATCTTAGAAGATAGATTAAGGAAAGGCAAACATACATTTTTAGCTTTTGTAGATTTGGAGAAAGCATTTGACAATGTTGACTGGAATACACTCTTTCAAATTCTGAAGTCAGTAGGGGTAAAATGTAGGGAAAGGAGAGTATTTACAACTTGTACAAAAGCCAGACCGCAGTTATTAGACTCGAAGGGCATGAAAGGGAAGCATCAGTTGGGAAGGGAGTAAGACAGGGTTGTAGCCTTTCTCCGATGTTATTCAATTTGTACATCGAGCAGGCGGTGAAGGAAAGCAAGGAAAAAATTGGAAGAGGGATTAAAGTTCAGGGGGAAGAAATAAAAACATTGCGTTTTGCTGATGACATTGTAATTCTGTCAGAGACAGCAAAGTAGCTGGAAGAGCAGTTGAATGGAATGGACAGTGTGTTGAAGAGAGCGTATAAAATGAACATTAACAAGAGCAAAACAAAAATAATGGAATGCGGTCTTAGAAAATCAGGCGATGCTGACGGAATTAGATTAGGTAACGAAACAATGAAGGTGGTAGATGAGTTTTGTTACTTGCGTAGTAAAATAACATGCGATGGTTGCAGTACAGAGGATATAAAATGCAGAATGGCAATGGGAAGAAAAGCATTTTTGAAAAAGAGAAATTTGCTAACATCGAATATTAATTTAAGGGTAAGGAAGTCTTTTCTGAAGGCATTAGTGTGGAGTGTTGCCTTGTACTGGAGTGAAACATGGACGATAAGCAGTGCGGACAGGAAGAGAATAGAGGCTTTTGAAATGTGGTGCTACAGAAGAATGCTGAAGATTAGGTGGGTAGATCGCATAACTAATGAGGAGGTACTGAACAGAATTGGTGAGAAAAGGAACTTTTGGCATACCCTGACTAAAAGAAGGGATCGCTTGGTAGGACACATTCTTAGACATAGGGGAATCGTAAATTTAGCATTGGAGGGCAGTGTGTGGGGTAAAAATCGCAGAGGGAGACCAAGAGACGCGTATAGTAAGCAGATTCAAGTGGATGTGGGTTGCCGTTCTTATGAGGAGATGAAAAGGCTTGCTCAGGATAGAGTAGGTTGGAGAGCTGCATCAAACCAGTCTCCGGACTGAAGACCATAACAACAACAACACATGAATCGCAATACAGACAGCGAATGAGCTGATCATAACCAGAAAGCTGTGATTAGTGACGCTGAGCAAGTTTGCGCGAATTAGGAATTTTCACGTCTTGTACAGAGCACAAAGCAAAGTAAAATGTCATAATTCAGCTTGCTACTCCTTTGTGCGTTTACGTCATCGTCATCATCATCATCGTCATCATCCATCATCATCATCATCGTCGTCGTCGTCGTCATTAGAGACTGATTATACCCTTCAGCGTTCAATTTGGGCATAGTCCGCCTAATAAAATTCCTCCATTATCCCCTATTCAATTCTAACATTGATGCCTCGTCTGACGTTAAGCCTTTTACGTTAAAATCATTCTTGAAGGAATCTAAGTACTTTCTCCTTGGTCTATCTCGACTCTTACCCTCCGCTGCCGAGCTCATGTATCTCTTAGGTAACCTTGCTACTCCCATGAGTGTAACATGACCCACCATCTCAATCTATTCGTTCTAACTGCTTCATCTATGGTGTTCATTCTAAGTTTTTCTTTGATTTACTCATTATGTACACCCTCCTGCCTATGTTCCCATCTATTAGTACCTGCAAGCATCCTTGCTACTTTCATATCTGTAACCTCCACCTTATGAATAAGGTAACCGGTATCCGCCCAATTTTCACTCCCATACAACAAAGTTGGTCGAAAGATAGAGCGGTGCAGTGCTAACTTAGTCTCGGTACTGACTTCACTCTTGGAAAAGAGATTAGATCTTAGCTGAGCTCTCACTGCATTAGCTTTGCCACAACTTGATTCAAGTTATTTCACTATGTTGCCATCCTGTGAGAAAATACGTCCTAGGTACTTGTAACTGTCTACCTGTTCTAACTTTGTTCCTTCTATTTGGCATTCAATCTGTTTAAATCTCTTTCCCACAGGCATTACTTTTGTTTTGCAGATGCTGATCATCATATCATAACCCGTACACGTCTGATGGAGCTCTGAAATATTAGGCTGCAACCTTCCAGTCGAATCTGCTGTTACGATTAAGTCACCTACATATGCGAGACTACTTATTTTGTTTTCACCTATTTTAATCCCGCCCTGCAAGTCTACTGTTTTCAACATATGATCTATGTATTGTACGGTCAACAGTAGTGACAGGTTACAGCCTTGTCTTACCCCTGAAACTACCCTGAGTCATGTACTTAATTTACAGTCTACTGTAACTGTTGGCTAACAGTCTACATAAAGACCTTTAGTTTCCTGCAGAAGTTTGCCTCCTATTCCATAATCTTGTATAACTGACAATAGCTTCCTCTTAGGAACACGATCATAAGCCTTTTCTAGATCTATGAAACATAATTACAATTCCCTGTTCCACTCATAGCATTTCTCTATTAACTGCCGTAAGCTAAAGATCTGGTCCTGACAGCCTCTATGTGGTCTATACCCATACTGATTTTCATCCAACTTGTCCTCAACTAATACTTGCACTCTTCTTTCACCAATATCAGAATATTTTCCCCATAACGCCAATTAAAGAGATACCTCTATAGTTGTTACGACCTTTTCTGTTTCCATGTTTGAAAATTGGCCTGATTACCACTTTCTTCCAGTCAGACGGACGGCCCCGACTCCCATGCCTTCTCAATAATCCTGTATAACCATTTTAGACATGACTTTCCACTGTATTTGACGAGTTCCGGCTTACCTTCATCCCCCCAGCCGCTTTATTGCACTGCAGTCTATTGACCATTCTTTCCACTTCCTCAAATGCGATCCTGTTTCCATCATTTCTATCCCATTATACCTCAAAATCTGATACGTCACTGAACGTTTCACCTACATTGAGCAATTCTTAAAAATACTCCCTCCATCTGCTAAAGGCATCCGCAGGATTGATTACTAACTTTCCTGACCTGTCCAAAGAACTTGTTAATTCATTCTTCCCTCCCTTTCGATGACTGCTAATTACGCTACAGAATGGTTTTTCCGCGATTTGACCTATAGTTTCTAGCTTATTTCCAAAGTATTCCCATGATTTCTGCTTGGATTCTGCAATTATCCCTTTAGCTTTGTTTATTTCTTCAACGCAACTTTGTCTGTCTGATTTCTAGTATGGAGCTATTTTTGATATACCTTCTTTTTCTTTTTACAGGCTACCTTGACTGCGTCATACCACCAAGCTGTCTGCTTCTTCTTGCCTTTATACACTAATTTTCCAAGACATTCTCTAGCCAGTTCTAGTAATGTGTCCCTGCACCTTGTCCATTCCTCTTCCAATGACTGTAAATGACCACACTGAACTAACTGAGATCATTTTTATTTGTGCCTGACTTCCTAGTCCTGAAGCTTCTCCACTCTAATCCTCCTACATATGGACCTGACTTCCTGCACTTTTGGCCTCACAAAACCATTTTCACTGCAGATTAAATAATGATCAGTATCATCAAAGAACCCGCTGAAAACATGTGTGTCCTTGACTGCTTTTCTGAAATCCTAATCTGTTATTATATGGTCAATGACAGATCTGGTTCCCTGGCCTTCCCATGTATACTGGTGAATATCCTTATGCTTAAAAAAAAAAAAAAAGGAGTTTATGATAACTAAGCCCATATTGGGACAGAAATCCAAGAGTTGTTTTCCGTTCCAGGTGCCCTCCGTATCCTCTACAAACTTACCTATAACCTTTTCATACCCTTCTGTTCGATTTCCTATCCTGGCATTGAAGTCACCCATGAGTAAAACACTGTCCTTCTCATTCACTCTAACAACTACATCACTGAGTGCGTTGTAATATCTGTCCGTCTGATTTTGATCTATCCCTTCACAGGGCGAATACACTGACACAATCCTAATTTTCTTGCTGGAGATGACCAAATATATCCACCTCAGTCGTTGATTTACATACCTTATTGCAATTCTCTTGGGTTCGATTGCTTTCCTGAAGTAAAGCCCTGCACTCCACTGTGTTCTTCCTGCTTTCACTCCTGAGAGGTTGGCCTTGTATTCGCCGACTTCGTCCTATTTCTCTCCCCTTACCCTAACCCCATCTTACTTGAAGCCTCTGGCATTTCTACCCTCCTTATTGATTTTAATAGCTCTCAGTCTCATTCCAGATCGTTTGCCAAGTCGTATCTCGGAAGTCCCTGGTCTGTCAATTAGAGGTGGGACTCCATCACCTCCAAAGGTCCGAGGTATTTTACTCTGATTGTTGCCAGCATGTTATTGAAGTACCTGGGAAGCAGGTTGCTAGCCTTACTTGCTCAGGGCCCCACTGGGTTTTACCCCTAACGGTTGAGGGACTAATCGGTGGATTTCGTAGTCTTTGCCGTCGGAGCACAAAGGTGGCCACGACTCAGAATATGTCCGAGATGCCCAACCTTATTCCAAAGTAACTGGTATTCCAACTGTCAGGACCACTTACTTGGCCATCCAAACGTTGCGCGTGGTTCATGAACTAGGACATAACTACAGGAACCCATACCATGAACCTTTTTTTGTCTGTTTGTGTGAACGAAATTTTCATTAACTTAATAAAAAACGGTCAAATAATGACTTTCTATGAATTTTAAAATACTCACCGAAAACGAGAGTAGTTTCATCATGACACAATGAACTACATAATATCAACTCAAGTAAGATTGTAGTCTGTAAGCACCGACAACTTGAAACCAAATTTTCGCCGTCTGTAGCTCTCGCTGCTCTATAGGTCAGTCTACTCTAACAGTCAGAGACGTTTAACAGCTCTTTGAAGCTAGTCTTCCATATTTCATTAGGAACTTACCGGCGCGATCGACTTCGTGTGGTTAGTTTCAAAGTTGACAGACAACTTGTCTGTCGTAGCCAACTTTCTTACAAGCAAGGAATAAAATTCTCGGAATAACGTTATGTAAGTCATCACTTTCATGTAACTGACATGACGTAAGCATCGCACGCCAGTAAAGTTGTCTGTAATTACATTAGATTAGTGCTTGTTCCATAGATCATGAATAATGCATTTCGTAATGATGTGGAACCTGTCAGTTTAATAAAACATATCTTTACATGATATTTGAATACATGCATCCTTTTCTTTTTGTAAAATTACCAATTTATATTTAAAAATGTATCTACTGAGGAGAAGGATTTGCCTTTAAGAAAGGCTTTTAATATCTTTTTAAATAGTAGTTAGGTATCTGTCGAACTTTTGATGCTATTTGGCAAGTGTCCAAAGATTTTTGTTGTAGCATAATTCACCCTTTTTTGGGATAAAGTTAGATTTAACCTTAACTAGTGAAGATTATCTTTTATTCTAATATTGTAGTTATGCAGGCTGCTATTGCTTTTGAATTTGGTAGGGTGATTAATAAATTTCATGTAAACGTTCCTAGTTTCTTAAATAAATGCCTGCAGGATTATCTTGTGTTGGCACCTGCAATCATTGTTTACACGTTTTTGTGCAACTCACGCTTTTTTACTCATTGGTGCATTACTCCAAAATATGATGCCATATGAAAACAGTGAATAAAAATAGGCATAACATGCAAATTTACTGAGATGTGTCCTCAGAATTTGCAGTAACCCAAATAGCATAAGCAGTTGAACTCAAAAGTTTCAGCAGATCTTCAACGTGTTTCTTTCAATTCAATATCTCATCAAAGCATACACCTAAAAAATTTTAATGTGCTACCTTAGCTACAGACTTCTGTCCAATATCTATCTTTATAATGGTGTCACGTCATTTACTGTAAAGTACTGTGTATACTGTGTTTCATCGAAATTTAATGAGAGTCCACTTACGGAGAACCACATAATGATTTTCTGAAAGACATTATTTATAATTTCAAAAGTTAATTCTTATTGCTCAGGTGTGACTACGGTATTGTTCCGACAGCAAAAAACAATAGATTCGCATCTGCATGAATACAGACCGGCAAACCAGCCACTTTACCCTTCCCTTTCCGACTGAGATGCAGACCTTGCTTCGTGAAGTCCCACCTGTCAACAGCTGATCTAACTCCATGTTGACCCTACTTCCGGAGTTGTTCAACTGGGGCCGATTATACCTTATGAATGCAAGTTAAAGCCCAGCCGGCCGCGGTGGCCGAGGAGACTGAGGCGCTCCAGTCACGGTCTGCACAGCCACTACGGTCGGGGGTTCGAATCCCCCCTCGGGCATGGATATTTGTGCCGTCCTAATTCGTAAGTAGTTCATAAGTAGTTTGTAAGTTTAGGGACTGATGACCCCGTAGTTAAGTCCCATAGACTATACAAACATTTGAACATTTTGTTAAAGCCCAAAATTTGTATAATTCAGTGCAGAAACTATGTTTAACAATTCACATTGTTGTAGCTCTGATCCCTACCAATACTGTTTCCCGCTCCACCCACTATCGCAAAATGATCTTACTTAGTAAAGCTCTTGCACAATAATCTTACGTCCTCTAGTGCCCGGCTAAGACAAGCACTGGGCTTGAAAAAATTTGTGACGTGGTATATGTCACGTAATTATTCCTGCAATACCTGGCGACACCTATTAGATCACTACTACCCACCATAGAACTTTCCTCATACTTTCTACTATTTTTTAAACTCTTGGTTTCCTATTGAAAGTCGGTTGTCTATTAACTGCACCTACTTTTCCACAGGAGCCTCTTCCTTACTTGACTGTGGTAGTAGGAGTAACACCAAGTGGCAATCATTGTAGCATATCGTACAGTAAGTAATATAATTACATCCAGTGTAAATATTTTTAACTTGCATCAGATGTTGGCTATTCTCTCCTACTCACTGTCGACACTATTAAAGCTATTCGCTGTGAAGACGAATGAGCATAACAAAATGGACAAAGACTGAAATATACAGTAATATTTGGTACAGAGTTTTCAAATGCAGGTTCTTCTATTCATGTCGTCTTTTGTATGAAGAAAATTAAGGAAAATTTATCTGTTGTAAAACGACCTATTTTATGGTTTATGTAGTTTGTTCAAATATTTGTTAAGCTTAAGAAACTTAACTGCGGGGGAATCAGTCCCTAAACTTACAAACTACTTATGAACTAACTTATACTAAAGACAGTACAAACATCCATGCCCGAGGGGGATTCAAACCTCCGCCGGGGAACGGCTTCTCGCATCGTAGCATAGCGCATCAATGCGCTCGCCGCTCCGCCGCGACCTTATGTAATTTATAAAGTATTAAAATAAGATTTTTCTTTTTCTTTTTTATGGGAGAAAGTAGTGACTGAAATCCAAGTAACACCAAAATTTACTAGTGTCTTGGGTGAGGAGCGCACCTCCACTTTCGTTTAGAGATGTTTCCATGCCCCGAACCCCTGCCTCTCTCCTTTCATCGATTTCTAGAACCACCCCTGAGTGTAAGAATGTTCGAATGGATTTTTCCCTTTCCTCCCGAGAAGTGACACGTGACTCCAGTATTTTATGTTTGTTTGTGCTACCAACTTGGTTGCTTTGCGAAGATAAATGAAGAAATTCAATATCTGTACGTGATGTCGGCTGAGTAGAAGAAGGGATTTCGATTTAGAAAGAGCAGACCGCAATAATAAAGTATTTACTCTTTATCCCAGAATTGTACATAAATAGCTTTTACGAAGCAACTGCCAAGTTAGCTGTAATTGGTTAATAATTGGATGAAAAAGGAACGGTAAACAAGTAGAAAGGAACAGTTCCCAAAAATAAACGGTCAGTGAATTAGTTTCCAAAAATGTTAGAGGTTGGCCGTCTCTAGTCTCTAAAGAATTGTGTCTCCTGCATTACTTAAAATATCGCAGAGTGGAATCATCAATTATTCTAACACAAAAATAAACAATGGTTCGTAAGAATGAAACAGTTTGTACTTTATTATCGGAATTTTGGAGAACATTATCAAATTCACACGACTAAAGCTAGTTAGAAAATGTATTTCACCTGGGAACTTGATCAGTTTCAGTAAAAGAGTGGGGAAGTTGGTCTTCGAAAACAGCATTCTCCGATTTCGTATGAATAAAACTAGGCAATTTTCTCACAGCCGGAGAATAGTCTATGTTTCCTGAAATGAACGTAGTAAAATACACCGAGCTGAGTACGTTTTAAATTGCCTTGGTGTTTTTAGTAATAATAAGGGAATTTATTGCTCAGAAGACAACATAAACTGTACAGACATTTATACAAGTTAAAGAATGAAAACATTATTTGACTGGCGGATTACTTCCTGCGACAAAGTATTAAAGCATACGTCATAGAGACGAGAGTGATGTTCGTAGAGTTTTTTCTTATTATCACCATAGGAATGAAACACAGGTTGATTCAGCTCCATGTTTTGAGTCAATAGTTTAAAATTGGTAATTATTTGCCGGTTCGAAATTCAACAATATGGTGATAGTTTGCAACTCATGACAATGACGTTTATCGAGCCAGGACGGCCAGACACACAACTTAGCTTTCGGACAAAGCTTGCGTCAGGAAAAGATCGCATGTTCCCACTCAAATATTCACATAGGTACACTTCGCAGCCACACAACCGTCATCTCCGAATCGGAACGCAGCATCCGGAGATGACGGTTGTGTGGCTGTGAAATATACGTATGCGATCGTGTGAATGACAGCATGGGTCCTTTCTCTGACGAAGGCTGTGGCCGAAAGCTATGTTGTGTGTGTAGAACGTCTCTTCTCTCTGCCTGTCGTGGCTCGATAAATGTCATTGCGGTGAGTTGCAAACACAAAATATGTATTGGTATAGTACTGTTTTATGTATCAGTTATGTACATTCTCCCTATTTACGATAGATTCGGTATTCTAATATCTTAATTTGTGTTATATTAGAAATAACAACTGAGTAATTAACGAACCTGGCGATCTGTTTCTTGCACCGTGAGGACTACCACAGACCATTCTCTGTCATATTTAACCAAACAGTATCTCGTGTTAGAAAACTACGACAGTTGGAAAAAACGAAAATATGACGTATTCATAAGACTTACTTCTTATACAGGGTGATTCAAAAAGAATACCACAACTTTAAAAATGTGTATTTAATGAAAGAAACATAATACAACCTTCTGTTAAACATCATTACAAAGAGTATTTAAAAAGGGTTTTTTTCACTCAAAAACAAGTTCAGAGATGTTCAATATGGCCCCCTCCAGACACTCGAGCAATATCAACCAGATTCTCCAACTCGTTCCACACTCTCTGTAGCATATCAGGCGTAACAGTTTGGATAGCTGCTGTTATTTCTCGTTTCAAATCATCAATGGTGGCTGGGAGAGGTGGCCGAAACACCATATCCTTAACATATCCCCATAAGAAAAAATCGCAGGGGGTAAGATCAGGGCTTCTTGGAGGCCAGTGATGAAGTGCTCTGTCACGGGCTGCCTGGCGGCCGATGCATCGCCTCGGGTAGTTGACGTTCAGGTAGTTACGGACAGATAAGTGCCAATGTGGTGGCGATCCATCCTGCTGAAATATGAATTGTTGTGCTTCTTCTTCGAGCTGAGGGAACAGCCAATTCTCTAACATCTCCAGATACTGCAGTCCAGTTACAGTAGCACCTTCGAAGAAAAAGGGACCAAAAACTTTATTGGCTGAAATGGCACAGAAAACGTTCACCTTGGGCGAGTGACGTTCATACTGAGTTGTTTCCCGCGGATTCTCAGTGCCCCATATACAGACATTGTGACGGTTGACTTTCCTGTTAGTGTGGAAAGTTGCTTCATCCCTAAACACAATCTTTGAAACGAAAGATTCATCTGTTTCCATTTGAGCAAGGATAAAATCACAGAAATCGATTCTTTTAATCTTATCAGCTGCAGACAGTGCCTGAACCAATTTCAGACGATAAGGTTTCATAGCTAACCTTTTTCGTAGCACTCTCCATACAGTTGATTGTGGAATTTGCAGCTCTCTGCTAGCTCTGCGAGTCGATTTTCCTGGGCTGCGAACAAATGCTTGCTGGATGCGTGTTATATTTTCATCACTCGTTCTCGGCCGTCCAGAACTTTTCCCTTTGCGCAAACACACATTCTCTGTAAACTGTTTACACCAACGTTTAATACACCACCTATCAGGAGATTTAACACCATACTTCGTTCGAAATGCACGCTGAAGAACTGTCGTCGATTCACTTCTGCCGTACTCAATAACACAAAAAGCTTTCTGTTGAGCGGTCGCCATCTTAGCATCAACTGACGCTGACGCCTAGTCAACAACGCCTCAAGCGAACAAATGTACAACTAAATGAAACTTTATAGCTCCCTTAATTCGCCGACAGATAGTGCTTAGCTCTGCCTTTTGTCGTTGCAGAGTTTTAAATTCCTAAAGTTGTGGTATTCTTTTTGAATCACCCTGTATTGTGTTCACGCAACTTGAATTACGAAATGCCATCGAAAATTCGATGGCATTGTCAGAAAATTTATTTTTGTAAACAGCCCAAATTTAGTCAATATTTTTCGAGTCCGAACATTGCAACACACCAATGAGAACGTGCTCGAGAAGAAGGGAGATGTAGTGAGGAAGGACTCCTTGCTGAGATGGCATTCTCCGAATTTTTTATTCATAAGAAACTGAGAACTTTCGCAGCGAATGTCCTTTTGCTTGTTACAATCTTCTCGAGAGACTGTCCTGTTTTATATTCATATGAGTCGGTGTAAGTAATAATTTTCGTGTCTGTGATACTGTGTGTAATGGTCGGTGGCAATACTTGCAACTGGACATACAAAAATATTGTTTCTAACATTAACCCTTTAATGCATGTGTAACTGATCAGCTACATACCTTATTTTTCCCATTATCTCTCAAACTGATCAAAATTCACCACAAATTCATTTGTAGTTGCTTTTGTACATAGTGTTACGTATGCTAGTAGCTCGTCTTAGAAATTATAAATTGCAGTATGCTAATGAATCAGTTCGACAGTTAGCTGCATTGAGTTACTCCTAACATGTGAGTTTGTTTACTTTAGTATTCCTGATTTGCCATGTAAAAGTAGTCAATCACATACTACTGTTGCATTATGAGTTACTTTCTGGAAAGATTAGAGGCATAAGAGTGACATTTACTGCATCGGGTATGTGGAAGCACTACATAGCTGACCAGCTGTGAACTTTTTGTTTCTAGTAGTGCATAATAATTTTAAGGATTTTTTCAATATTTTCCCAGTATATGTGCACTATATATTAATCGTGGGAGGTTTTATAGCTTCAAATAAAAAGTCATGCATTAAAAGATTAACATACAAAAAAGCGTTACAGTTTTTATTCCGTCCGGTTTTAGGAACTGCAGAGGCCTGAAAACAAATGTAGTTCCATGGAGGAAGAAAATTACATATGGTAATGCCACGAAGCATTTATGTGACAAATGGTGTAGAAAATGAAAATACGTTTTCTAAACATAGTGCTAAACATGAAAAACACGTACCTGTTGCAGTTTTTCATAATTTACATCACGAATGATACATTAAAGGCTTTACTTTCCAAAAACGTCTATTAGGATGATCGAAATTGTTATATTAACCTTCATTGACACTCAGCGATTGTGTGAATGACAAAAAGCACTTAAGCGTGGAAGCACACATACGCCGCATCTACTTCATACACTCATCAGATAGAACTTATTTCCTCGGAATTTGGTTTTATTGTAAAGTGGTAAAAACGCCACAGCAGTTTGAATTATGTATCGACAGCAAATGCCCAACTACCACGACCAACAAAAAAGTCAGGGGTAACTTAAAGCATGATTTACATCAGTCGTCCACAGAACAAAACATTTCTTTATTCTTTATTTGATTCTTCATTTACGCCTAAAATTTCTGATAAAAATTTGTCTATTTGTGGTTTCCAATAAACCTGCAATTTCAGACCAATTATTACACTTTTCGTCCTCAGAATGGCTCAAACTCGTTCTTTCACTATAATTATCAGTTTCTCACAGTAATTATTTAGGCTGTGAGAACAACAATCGATTTCACCGAAGAAAAAAGTAATTTTAATTTCATCGATTGTCGTCCGAAGTCATTACGTTCGTGAGACGAGTTCGGCTATACAAGGTGTTTCACGAGAAACATTAAATGTTATAGGAGGTGATAGTATATAAGTATTGCAATAAAATGCCATATGTGTCCCGTTTTAATAAAGTGCAGAAATACAGCCGTATCCAAACTAAGAAAAAGGGAATTGACGACATTTTCACTGATTCTTCCGTCGCTTCTTGGTGAAACATCATACTGAGTTAAAATCACAGTTTTTTGTATACTATATTTCTTCGTTTAACCGGTTTCGGCTTACAAGGCCTTACAACCCTAAAACTAGTTAAGTAAACATAAACTTCATTTCATTTGGGCCTGCAGCATTGTGTATGTCTTTTAAGGAAACATTGTTAATACAAGTAGTACCAAAATGATGCTTAACTTTGTAGATGTTATATAATGTTTACTAATATAGCAATAGCTCTATTTCGGCACTTTGGTCATCATCAGGCTAGCTGCGGATAAATATTTAAGATTAAAATGAGTAAAATACAGATACTTACTATTTTGATATTTTGATAAATTTTTCGTGACATATTATTCCACACTTACATCCATATTGCATCGTGAAGGTATATTTTATTACAATTACTACATATAACTGCAGTCTAAATGATTTATATATATATATATATATATATATATATATATATATATATATATATATATATATATATATATATATAGGTGAATATGGTCTGGGCAAAAGGAATGAAAGAGGAAGCCGCCTGGTAGAATTTTGCACAGAACATAATTTAGTTATAACAAACACCTGGTTCAAGAATCACAAAAGAAGGTTGTATACGTGGAAGAGACCAGGAGACACCGGGAGATACCAGATAGATTTTATAATGGTAAGACATAGATTTCGGAACCAGGTTCTACAGTGTAAGACATACCCAGGGGCAGATATAGACTCTGACCATAACTTGTTGGTTATGAACTGTAGGCTGAAACTAAAGAAACTACAGAAAGGTAGGAAAATAAGGAGATGGGACCTGGATAAATTGAAGGAACCTGAGGTTCTTAAGAATTTCAGAGGGAGCTTTAGGCAACAATTGACAGAAACAGGGGAAAATAAAACAGTAGAGGAGGAATGGGTAAAATTGAGAGATGAAATAGTGAAGGTAGCAGAGGACAAAATAGGTAGGAAGGAAAGACCTACAAAAAACCCTTGGATATCACAGGAAATACTAAATTTAATCGATGAAAGGAGAAAATATAAAAATGCAGTAAATGAAACAGGCAAAATGGAGTACAGACGACTAAGAAATGAGATTGACAGGAAATGCAAAATGGCTAAGCAGGAGTGGCTAGAAGGCAAATGCAAGGATGTAGAAGAATGTATAAATAGGGGAAAAATAGATACAGCCTACAGGAAAATAAAAGAAACATTTGGAGATAAGAAAAACAGCTCTATGAATATCAAGGACACTGATGGAAAACCAGTTCTCAGCAAACAAGGGAAAGCTGAAAGGTGGCAAGAGTATATAGAGCGGCTCTACAAAGGAAATGAACTTGGAGACAATATTGTAGGAAGGGAAGAGGGTGTAGATGATGCTGAAATAGGAGATACTGTACTGAGAGAAGAATTTGACAGAGCCCTGAAAGACCTAAGTCGAAACAAGGCCCCTGGAGTAGATGATATTCCCACAGAGCTACTGAAGTCTCTGGGAGAACCAGCCATGACAAAATTGTTTCACCTAGTGTGTAAGATGTATGAGACAGGTGAAGTACCATCAGACTTTAAGAAAAATGTTATAATCCCCATCCCTAAGAAAGCAGGTGCAGACAGGTGTGAAAACTACAGAACCATCAGTTTAATAAGTCATGGTTGCAAAATATTAACGCGAATTATATACAGAAGGATGGAAAAGCTGGTAGAAGTCGACCTCGGGGAAGATCAGTTTGGGTTCAGGAGAAATGTAGGTACACGGGAGGCAATACTCACTTTACGGCTTATCCTAGAAGATAGATTAAGAAAAGGCAAACCTACATTGCTAGCTTTTGTAGATTTGGAGAAGGCTTTTGACAATGTTAATTGGAATGAACTCTTTCAAGTTCTGAAGCAAGCAGGAGTAAAATATAGGGAAAGGAGAGTTATTTACAACTTGTACAAAAGCCAGACCGCAGTTATTAGACTCGAAGGGCATGAAAGGGAAGCATCAGTTGGGAAGGGAGTAAGACAGGGTTGTAGCCTTTCTCCAATGTTGTTCAATTTGTATATTGAGCAAGCTATAAAGGAAAGCAAGGAGAAATTTGGTGAAGGAATTAAAGTTCAGGGTGAAGAATTAAAAACATTGCGTTTTGCCGACGACATAGTAATTCTGTCAGATACAGCAAAGGACCTGGAAGAGCAATTGAACGGAATGGACAGTGTGCTGAGAGGTGCATATAAGATGAACATTAACAAGAGCAAAACTAGGGTAATGGAGTGCAGTGTAAGAAAATCAGGTGATGCTCAAGGAATTAGATTGGGAAACGAAGCAATAAAAGAGGTAGATGAGTTTTGTTACTTGGGCAGTAAAATAACAAATGATGGTCGCAGTACAGAGGATATAAAATGCAGAATGGCAATGGGTAGAAAAGCGTTCTTGAAAAAGAGAAATTTGTTAACCTCGAATATTGATTTAAGCCTAAGGAAGTCCTTTCTGAGGGCATTTGTATGGAGTGTTGCCTTGTATGGGAGTGAGACATGGACGATAAACAGTGCGGACAGGAAGAGGATTGAGGCTTTTGAAATATGGTGCTACAGAAGAATGCTGAAGATTAGGTGGGTGGATCGCGTAACTAATGAGGAGGTACTGAACAGAATTGGGGAGAAAAGGAATTTCTGGCATACCTTGACTAAAAGAAGGGATAGATTGGTAGGACACATTCTTAGACATCAAGGAATTGTGAATTTAGCGTTGGAGGGAAGTGTATGGGGAAAAAATCGCAGGGGAAGACCAAGAGATGGATACAGTAAGCAGATTCAGACAGATGTAGGTTGTCGTTCTTATGTGGAGATGAAGAGGCTTGCTCAGGATAGGGTATTGTGGAGAGCTGCATCAAACCAGTCTCCGGACTGAAGACCACAACAACAACAACATATATATATATATATATATATATATATATATATATATATTATTTCATGCTTGTTAGGTTATTAATTTATTGCTGCTATTCTGACAGTTATGTTTGACATATCCTCCAGCGATGCTCTATGGTTACAGTTTGTTTATTACTGCGTATCATGGGATCTTTGGTATGGTGGCGTGATCTTTGTTATAACCTCCAACTAATAGATGTAACTCAAACTGATATACAACAATTTATACAATAATGAACAACCTATATACTAAAATCATATTTACCATGGACCCAGAAACCGATAAAACCATAAATTTCTTGGACCTAACAATTAGGAATAGGAACAATGCACATAAATTTGACATATATAGAAAACCCACAACTTTAGATAATATTATTAATTCAAATTCTTGCCACCCCAAAGCACAAAAATATGCATATTTTAACACAATGATCAATGACTAATTGCCCAACCATTAGAAGAAACAGTTATAAAAAAAGAGCTTTCAATAATAACCTATATAGCCCACAAAACTGATTTTAATCGAAGTATAGTAAAGAAACTATACGACAAACACACGAAACACAAACCTAATAAAATTATAAATGACATTAAACTATCGAAAGATACACCCTTAAAACAAAAAATTAAATATATACCACAACGCGTTACTAAAAAAGACTAGTCAGATTTGCCTACAGAACTGCAGACAACATAAAAACCTTAATCCATTCCTGTAAGACAAAAATACCAATATACCAATTACCAGGCGTATACAAAATTAATTGTAAGGATTGTCCGAAATTTTATATAGAACAAACTGGCAGAAATTTCGAAATTCGATACAGAAGACATACGAGAAATTCCGACACAAATCTTTCAGCATTCTTTAACCACTTAAAAACCGAAAATCACGAAACCGATCATATCACAAACGCAATGAAAATATTACACTTAACACTAAAAAGTTATCATATGAACATTCTGGAAGAGATCGAAATTTATACACATTCGAAGGAAAGCCCTGACGAAAATTTAAATGAACAAACAGAACTAAAACACAAACATTGTCTAGACAACTTTATTGAAATTTTAGTTTCGAGTTAAAACAGAGATATACATCGCAGTACCATAGCATAACAAAGATCACACCACAAAAGATCCACGATACGCAGTAATAAAGAAACTGTAACCACAGAGCATCGTTGGAGGATATGTCAAACATAACTGTCAGAATAGCAGTAATAAATTAATCATCTAATATGTATAAAGTAATAATATATATACCATCTAAAGAACATAAACCTTATTCTTTTCATTCTCCACTTCGAGGAGTGGAGCGGGCTGTTTGAGATCCGGCCCATAAAGAGTCGCGGTTCTATTCAGCCAATTATCAGACAAGCTGATAGTGGGGCAAAGGGGGATCCCAATTGGGAATAAGTGGGAGGGGCTTACCAGTTCCGGCATACGCCTTACAACCAAGGAAAACCTCCCGAAAACCTTGGTCGGAACCGGGGATTGGGACCAATTTAATTTATCTCCGGGACTTGCCCCGGACTAAAAATGAATTATCGAGAGAACACGAATGCACTCACGACAATCAAAGATCGGACGCCCGAGTTACTCTCGTAATCTCGTAGAGATCAGCTCGACCAACAGAGGCCAAGCATCCCCCTACAGGAACCGCACCCGTGGGCACGGTATCCTGTGCACATCTAAAGAACATTTAGATTGCAGATATATGCAGTAATTATAATAAAATACACCTGCACGATGCAATATGGACGTAAGTGTGGAATAATATATGACGAAAAATGTATCAAAATAGTGAGTATCTGTATTTTACTCATTTTAATCATAAATATTTATCCGCAGATAGCCTGATGATGGCCACAGTGCCTAAACAGGCCTATTGCTATATTAATAAACATTATATAACACCTACGAAGTAAAGCAGCATTTTGGTATTACTTGTATTAACAATAAACATAAATTTGTAGAACATACAAAAAATTGTGGTTTTCAGTTAATGTGATGAGGTTGTACTAAGAACCGACGGAAGAATAAGTGAAAAGTCACCATTAGTTTGTGATTTAAGTTCATTGTGGTTACATACTAACAGCCGTATCTACGTAGTCAATAAAATTTGGTCACATGTCATGTGGCATTTTTATTGCAATTCGTTTATACTACAAACTCCAAAAATATTTACTCTTCCTCCTGAAACGCCCTGTGTTGTGATCGGGCACGCAGTGAAGCAGATTTATAACGATCGGTCGTCTTCGGGCGATACCGGTTACACACGCACACACGCCGGTGAGATAACGGCCTATATTTTATAGGGAGAGCGCTGCCCGTAGTCACGCTGGAATTTCACCGGTCAGACGAGCAGTCGTTTGGTTGTCGTAGACGAGTGAAACTGATTTCAAACATTCATTAATTAATGTGAAACTAGTTTGCATAATATTATATGACAGTATTGCGGACTTAGGTATAACTAACTAATAAAGTGTGATACATAAGTAGCCACTTACGGGCTGAATTTTTTTTTTTTTTTTTTTAATTTGCTCTCCCCTTCCTCAAAATCCCCATTTAGTTAGCGGCAAACTTCTCTCCGCGCATCTCCAGTCTCATTTCCATTTTAATGTGTCCAAAATTCTGTGAAACATAACGTGTCTTGCTCACACTAGCGAAAAAAGTATATCATTGTCTATTGCAAACATACATATGTATTACTACCGAAACCGGCGATGCTTCGCAATTGCTAAATGTGCATGGTAGATAAACCTAGAATTTAACTGGTTTTTCAATGCAAATAGTGAAAGTTGTTTTATTGTTCTTTTACATTTATAAAGCAGACAATATGTCATTTCCGAATTCAGCAGTCTCTTGCAAACGAATCTTGATATCAGTAATCATAAGCTGAGACTCAAGAGTGTCAACTACTATTTGACACTCTCTAAATGGTTTATATACTAGTAAGTTATATGTATATCTGTGTGAAGCTTCATTAAAATGAAACACCACATTTCGATACCATTAGTCTGTTCCGCGTTTCGGCATTAATGGTTTCAAACAATTTTTACAATCGTGTTGAAGTAAACGTTTCCTAAGTTACTCGTATTTTCATACAAACAAATATTGTAACGAAGGAAGCACAAAAAGTAATGTTCAAATTCAAAAGTCATGAAACTTTGGCAACCTTCAAAATTCCGTAATTAAGTTTAAATAAAACGAGAAAGATCATGGTTCAAATGTCTACGTGCATCCAGAAATGAATAACTTTTCTAACCGAACAATATAAACAAAATATTTAAGATTTGTTCCAAAGACATATTTAATACAGTCAACAGATATTACCACAAGTATTAACACAAGAAAACACATTTCAGATTTTACGTGACGAAACCACAAAACTGAACTAAAAATATTCAATGCCCAGATAGGATTCATCAAGTAAAGCAGAATCAGTTACAGTTTCTTTAAATTGAAATTAAAAAAACGTTACTTTTGACATCTTACTGAGAATGCGGTTTCGTCTCACTGAAATTATTCGTCCTAGCTTCGAAAAGATGCGTTCACCTAGCACACATGTAGCAACAAGGCATAACAACGCCTAGTTCACGTGAAACTACCTCAGAACACCGAAGGACTTCACAACTTTTCTCGGTGGTATCCCAGGTTTCAAGCCTCAGTTGAAGGGTACCGGTAGCATAATTCAAAAACTCGCGTGGCGCGTTAGGGCAACAACTTCAAACCCGTTGCACGCCTGGGCGCTGTGTCGAACTCGTCCAGGCAGACGGACAGCAAAACGCATGTTAACGGTATCTAGCGTCTGATACCTGAATCACAAGATTCGTTGTTTCGAAACGGTGCTGATTAAAGTTTCGACTCAGTCGAACAGTTTGCTGACTCGATTCACTGAGTCGAAACATCAACTCAGTAGCCAACTCTAGTCCCTAGGTTACAGTAATTTAAGGACGACACACACATCCATGCCCGAAGTAGGACTCGAACCTTCGACGGAGAGCAACCACGCGCTCCGCAACAAGACGCCCTAGAATGCTCGGCCATTCCACCGCGGCCACGGTGTATGGCGGAGGGTACTTTACAACAGACTTCGGCACCAATCTACAATTCCACTTCTATATAGGTGAAATTTTGGGCACTTGAACTTCAAACCAACCAGAAACATCACTGCCTACATAATGTTTCGTGTGGTATATGGCGAGTGGAACGTAGAGATGGCGGTTATTTCTGAAACAACCGGTTTTCGGTTATACCGGTTCTTTTCAACTCCAGTTTAACCGCACTGTAAAAACTGCTCAAGATAACCGGTTTTTTAAATAACGGTTTTCGGTCTTTTATTGCTATTATTTTCAGTAGAGTTCGACCGAAACATATTTTGCGCCCGAAACAGAAACCGTAATCGAATTTTCGGTTCTTCTAGTTTCGGCAGAAACCGAAACATACGAAATTTAGTTAAAATTTAGGTAAATTAACGTTATACGACAAATCATTAGTCTTATTTTCAAGATCCCCTCCCAATAATACGCCTTCTTGAGTGTATGTAAGCCTAGCCAGGAGTCCATAGAAGACGATATACGAAGCATACAGATTTACTGGCCTAGTATTTCCATCTGGCAGTTGCGAATATTGAGCAAACCACTCCGTAAGTTGGACTTGTGAGCCAGCGCATACGAATATCTCGTTATATACATTATAAAGTTACTGTCAGTAAATGAACTTCAATCAGTGCTGCAGAATTATTTCGAAAAGTAAAGTCACAGTTCCGATTAACAGTATGATTGTTGTCAGTGTAAATTTACGCTAATTTAACTAGGAAAGCTGTGTACCACATGATCAAAGAATGTTCAGATGGGTGTGAGTTCTTATGAGACCTAACTGCTTAGGTCATCGGTCCCGCCGCGGTGGAGTAGCCGAGCGGTCTAAAGCGTCTCGCTGCGGAGCGCGCGGTTGCTTGCCGTGGAGGTTCGAGTCCTCCCTGGGGCATGGGTGTGTGTGTTTGTCCGTAGGTTAGTTTACCTAGGTTTAGTAGTTTGTAAGCTACGGACTGATGACCACGCAGTTTGGTCTGATAGATTTACAAACATCTGCACATTTGAATCATCGGTCCCTAGACTTAAAAACTACTTAATCTAACTTAAACTAACTTACGCTAAGGACAACATACACACCCATGACCGAGGGAGGTGGGAGGACTCGAACCTCCGACTGGAGCAGCCGCGCAGCCCGTGACATGGAGCCTTAGACCACACGGCTACCTCGCGAGGCACCACATGATCAATGTTATCCAAGCCGATATTGGTTATTAAAAAGCCACTCGCTTTCAAGGAATCACATTAATAAAACTTGTTAGCATAACAATATGATAATACATTAAAAGTTATTATACCAAGCTTATAGTACATGACTTACATAATAGGTATATGAATCGAGTTTACCTTCCCTTCCAAGAAACATTTTGGATGGTTTTTCCTTAAATGACACAGCAACTTTATAGTACCTCCACCCGCTTTCAGCTTTTTAAAGCAAATGGAGCATTGTACCGCACTGCTCCCGTACTTCGTGAAGTACTTCCACACTTGGGATGGTGCCATTTAAGACACAACTGATGTCTGGCGACGACAGTAAGGAACTGCCGCATGACCAGACGGAGGCAAGTCTCGTACACTGCCGGTGCACGCGCGTCGTCTAATAGGCCACGCCACACGGTAACAGGTGCATCGATGCCTCAACAGCTGCACCAGTTCTTACGTTTTTTATGTCACGCGTCTGTTGCCCGTTTCTGACTGGCGGGATTGTTCTTAAATTATCACTGATCGCTTTCCTTAGTTACTGCGATCACCTAATATTTCACAGTAGTTCAAATTTTAGGAATAACCCTAAATATTAGGGTCTACTAGTTTTAATTTTTTTTAATTATTTACAAAAAAACCATTTTGAACCAGTACTAGAGGAAGTAGTCGTACCGGTTTTCTTACCCGGTTCTTGGCAATAACTAAAAAAACCGGTTACAACCGACACCAAATAAATACCGAAAAAACGGTTATTCAAAATTAAAATACCGGTATCGGTTTTAACAGGTCGGTTTTTCTCATTCCTACTCAGCAGCCAACTCTAGTCCCTAGGTTACAGTAACTTAAGGACGACACACACACACACACACACACACACACACATCCATGCCCGAAGTAGGACTCGAACCTTCGACGGAACAAGACGCAACAAGACGCCCTAGAATGCTCGGCCATTCCACCGCGGTCACGGTATACGACGGGGGGTACTTTACAACAGGCTTCGGCACCAATCTACAATTCCTATTCTACATAGATGAAATTTTGGGCACTTGAACTTCAAACCAACCAGAAGCATCACTGCCTTCATTATGTTTCGTGTGGTGTATGGCGGGTGGTACTTTACTCCACACCGTCTGACCGATCAGCGTGTATTAAGGAGGTACTGAAATGTTTATGCACAGGGGTGGTGAAACACAACGTACTCCGCCCGCGGGGCACTCCCATGTTGGCCCTGCCTGCTCTAGTCCTATGCTTACCAAATGGAAGTGTACGGCGAGAGCCGGCCGCGGTGGCCGAGGGGACTGAGGCGCTCCACTCACGGTCTGCACGGCCACTACGGCCGGGGGTTCGAATCCCCCCTCGGGCATGGATATTTGTGCCGTCCTCGTTCGTAAGTAGTTCATAAGTAGTTTGTAAGCTTAGGGACTAATGACCCCGTAGTTAAGTCCCATAAGCTTAACAAACATTTGAACATTTGTACGGCGAGAAGGCACACCAGGAAGAGAGACGGGAGTGCGGCCGGTAAGCAGTGGGTGGGTGTGTCAGCGCAGCTGGTTGATTACACCGGTCTGCTGCCGTTGTTTGCAGAGCCAACGGCCTCCTGCTAACCGGATTTGTCCGCTGCCGTGGTCGGCCTCTGAGACCTCCAATATTTCACAGCCGGAATGCGGACGAACCACATTTTGGCGGCCGTCAAAAGCGGCGTGTGTGTAAATAGCCGTAGTAAAACCCACAGCCGCAGTGAGCGAGGTGACGCCGTCAAATACCCATTTTGAATCGTCCGCCAAGTTTTCCCCAACACGGTCGGAATCTCACTGCGTTAACACCATCGAGGTGCATGCCCTGCCACTTCCACAAATGATTTCGCATAAAGTAACTGGTAGAAAAATTTAATTTTTACTTTACATCATTATATATCAGCATTGTGACGAAGTGCCCATACTTTTCACGATTTATTGTTCTCTTTCGTCTCTTTAGAATGTTATACTCCGGTAACGCTCAATTAACAAGTGCCATTTCGCTGTCTATTTAACTAGTAAATGTGCGTTGCAGAAATAATTACGTTCAGGTCGTTCAAATTGCTCAGCACAGTCAACCAATATTTCGCTGGAATACAACGATTTATCTGTAGATACGACCACTAAGGAGCGCAAAAGTCGTTTAGTGACGAAATCGCCTAGGCTTCGTTTGTGGCTTTTCAAAGATAAATCTGTCAAATTTATCGTTGTTAAATATCGGTCGAAATACCAGAGAGATATCTGTCCAATCATATCGACCGAATAATCGTACCGTATGTATATATTCATAAGCGCGGTTGCAGGAGGAGAATAATACGTGCGACTGCCCTCCGCTCCCCGCCCCACTTTCCCACGGCGCTAACTTGACTGGCGGCTTCTGATCTGCGCATGCGCAAGGCGCGCCTCGTCCCAATTTTTCGCGGGCCCATTAGAATCCGTTAGGTAACAACAGGCTGCGGCGCGCGAATCTGCGAGAGATCAGACGCGCAGCCTGTGTACAAAAAATAGCCACAACACACCTGGGTGTCAGATTTTCTGTACAGATTTTCCTTTTAAAAACTATATATGCCCGATTTGTCCATTTTCCTTGCGATATAGCACTTCTCACTCGATCCTGAAGAAACTACTGGTCGCACAAAACTGATTTTTGTAGAATCGTATAGACTAACATAACAGCCTGATGAGAAAGTGTCTGTTTTTTATATATTCGGCATATTTATCGCAATCCGAAATTTGTATTTAACATATCTCATAAAATTTGTAGATTTTGCAGTGAAAATGTAATCTTTGGCTACTTTACGTTTGGTTGCTTTTTTATCAAACATTACTGGGTACTAAGTGAAGCTAAGATATCGAAATTGAATTTGAAACTGAAATGAAATACTGCAGTACAGAGGCAGAGGCAATAGCACAATAGTATTAAAGAAACTGCATACACTGCGCTTGTCCGTCCATTTTTGGAGTATTGCAGCCCAGTGTGGGACCCTTATCAGGTGGGTTTGACAGAGGACATCGAAAGAGTCCAAAGAAGGGCAGCTCGATTCGTATTGTCAAAATACAGGGGAGACAGCGTTACGGAAATGATACAGGATCTGGGATGGGAATCACTACAACAACGGCGCTTATCGTTGCGGCGTGGGCTACTTGCGAAACTCCAATCACCAACATTCTCCTCCGAATGTGAAAATATATTGTTGACTCCCACTTACATAGGTAGAAATGATCATCAGAATAACATACGAGAAATCAGAGCTCGAACAGAGAGATTCAGGTGTTCTTTCTTCCCGCGCGCTATTCGAGAATGGAATGGGAGATAAATAGTATAATTGTGGTTCGATGAACCCTCTGCCAGGCACTTAAATGTGATTTGCAGAGTATCCCATGTAGATGTAGATGGTATGTATTTTAGCTGAACGCGTTGGTGCCGAATGTGTAGCCTTAGCGCGAGCCCTGCAAATAACATTTACTAGCGAATATATGCAACCAATGGCGAAAAAAGAAAAAAAGTTATGTAAATAGTTGTATCCAGAGAAGATATTTATAAGCCGGAAAGTAACTGAAACGTTGTTTTTTCTCTCAATTATTTACTTCTTAAATCTGCCTGATGTAGCAAGAGTTATGTGATCGAAGCTGCGTTATTTTTACCTATCTGAAGCAATAATAAGTTCTTAGTAAATCAAGTAATTGTTTTTTATTGTAGCCAAACTTGTCATATTACGACAGTGGATATATTAATCATTTATGTTTAATTTTCTGAGAGTTGTATCACGAACTTAAAAGTTCACATTGAAGGCTTCAACGACCGACGTTCTTTTCGTAAGGTAAATCTGCGAGATGTATTCCTACTAGTCCAGTCAAATATTGGGCACCACATTTTTACATGGATATTATAATTATATTCGACGCTCAACGAACCTCCATTGGCCAAGCGTAACTGTACAATCCTTGTACTACGAAATGGAAGTAAAAAGCGATGGTATCCAAAGTAAACAAACACATAAATGCTATTGAAACAAGTGAAAATTTGTATTTGTTGCAGTACTGAGATATAACACATATCGTGCCTTTGTACTTCCTAGAGGTAAACCGTTATTTTTGCACAACAAACTTTTCTTTGAATTGAATATTTATTCAAAATTTTCATTACCAGAGGAAAGAAGAACGAGAAAATACATGAGTTATTCCGTCGCTAACCCCCCCCCCCTCCCCCCCCCTCCCCACTCACCACAGAACTTTCATCATGGACACGCGAAAAAGATTTTTCATCGAAAATTCGTGTCTTAAGTGTACTAAAAAAACATCGTCTACAAAAAGAATGTCTTCTTCTGAAGCAAGGCTAAAAGCTGTTTTTAGTGAAAAGACCTACAATACGCAGTATGTCACCAAGAACCGACAGTTGTTTCAATTAAAAGGAGTCTAAGTAACATTACATATTTGGAACGGTTATTCAAGGGAAAGTACCTGGTACCTCCTTTCTGCGAAGAACTGAACTGACATCTTAGCGTTTCGATGAGTACTCTCGACTGTTACCTACGCTAATATGTGGATGTTATTAAACCTGATTTGTACTTAAATTCAACTAATGCAGTTTCACCAACTCATTTTTGTTTTTTAGTTTCAGAAACGGCCATTTCCACAGTCGTTGCTAAATTTTCTAAAACGACACGGCTAGCACTATTTTCTAATCACATACTTGTGCGAACAATGACGACTTAATATAATGATAAATGCCACAACGTTTTGTGACAGATGGGAATTCCCTACCTGTCTTTGATGTGTATAGAGGAAACACATTGGCATTGATAAATCTCAGTACATTTGGTTCCATGTACTACTGCTACAAATTTTCCTTTTCTATTGGATTATTAGCTGTGAGTAATGCAAATTATTGTTTTGTAAAAGTGAATGTGGATTCCCGCGACGTAGATAACGGTGCAAATGTTTCAGATCACTGCCATTCCTGTCACGCTATAAAAATGAAAATATCAAAACTACATAAAGAAGAATTTGAGGTAGATCTATATGTTTTAGGAGGAGATGGAATATTTCTTATAAATAAATATTTAATGAGGCTTTCCCGAGAAAGACGACTGTAGGCGCTGTTAAAAATACATACAAGTATGCGTTATCTTCTGTACAATTGTAATTAAATATTTTTTGTTTTGTTTTATAACATGTTTTACTACATTTTATGGAGCAGATGAAACTAGTATAGAAAACGCAGCATTATACTGTGAAAGCTAAAATTTCATAATAGATTATCATCATCCGTGATCTTCAATTAATTAATGAGGATGAGTGTCGTATTATACTAAAAACACGACAGGAGAATATAGAAAGAGAGGCCATTTGATCACTCAAGTTTCGAAGATGGACATCCAAGGTTAAGTGTTCCATGCAGATTAAAAAAGCCCCCCGCCCCGAAACTTTAATTAAGAAACACAACCGGTTAAGTGACCTCTAGACACATCATCAGGTTTAAGACCCGAATAAAAAGAATCAATGAAACAATACTATGTGAGAATCTAGGATATAAAACGTAGACCGTAACTACACAATTTGGTAAAATCGAAATATTACGTAACTGAAAATTTACTGTGACAGTGAGTGGTAGTTGATGTTAAAAATGTGGCCAAGGCAGAACCAAAAATGGAGTATAATTATTCCATAAAAATATAGCAGGGAGAGACATAACAACGTAAACAGGAGCTTACCAAAACATTGGCCGCGTCGCAGAGGAACGAGTCAGCGGCGTGGCTGAGCGACAACCGCAAACTGGCGCCAGGATACACGATTGCTGTTGTAACGTTCTGGACACCTGGGCCGCGCATGCGCAGTACACGTGTGGCGGACGTAACCGGGACCCGGGACTCACAGGATAACAATACAACACTTCATTTAAAGTGTAAACAATTGCTCAGAATCGGGGACAGCAAGATTACTATGAGATTTTTTTTTTTTTTTTTTTTTTTTTTGGGGGGGGGGGGGGGGACCCTAAAGTGAGCCATACAGCGAAAAATGCGAATACCAAGAATAAAAATAATTGAGTAATCCATTTCTCTCCTTATTTTAACTGAGTAATTATTTTCGCTTAAGGTTCTGTCTTAGCCTCATTTTAATTTTTTGACGGACGTAGCGTCGTATCCATGAATTTTTATAGTGCCGCTTGAATAATGTTTTAACACTCACTTATGTAATACTTCCAATTTATCTTAAATAACTGGATCCGCATCAGTTGTTAATTTTAAACTCTTTTTTTTTATATTATGCACTACCCGAGTTTCGAGACCTATAGTTCATCATCACGTGCATCTGCAAATAAGAATCAAATAAAACAGTGATGTCTATCATGTAATAAAATTGCTACCCTACATCTTTACTACAATTACTCAGTGCAATAATACTGAATAATTTTAGTAAAGTGTAGGGTAGCATTTTATTACATGATAGACGTCACTATTTTGTTTATAAAATTATTGAATATCAGTCTCCAGATCGATTTAATTTTCTAGAACATTACCGGCTTCGGGACAGCTGCCCATCTTCAGATCAAATTTATGAAGTTACAGAGTAACCTGTCCTGTGATGAACGAATGTTCACAGTCGTTACATTCGTTCATCACAGGACAGGTTACTCTGTACTTCATAAATTTGATCTGAAGATGGGCAGCTGTCCCGAAACCGGTAATGTTCTAGAAAATTAAAGCGATTTGGAGACTGATATTCAAGATTTTTATAAATAAAATAGTGACGTCTATCATGTAGTCGTTACTAACATTCGTTCATCACAGGACAGGTTACTCTGTAACTTCATAAATTTGATCTGAAGATGGGCAGCTGTCCCGAAACCGGTAATGTTCTAGAAAATAAAATCGATCTGGAGAGTGATATTCAAGAATTTTATTCATATGACGATCGCAGAAACTCCCTCGAGACCCATAAGTCTTGCTTTGATAAACCATTTAATTTTGATTGATGATAAGATATAGGTCTCGAAACTCGGCTAGTGCATAAAATTAAAATAACAATTGTGGATCCAATCATTTAAGAAGAAGATTGACGGTTGTGGATGTCCCGAAAGCAGAAAATTGGGCCAAATGACTTCCATTTTAGTCAGTACCCGTCTAGGTAGTTACGTTTCTTATTCAACATTGTCTCATATCATTGACTCATGGTTTCTTTTTATTCCGATCAAATCTGTTGATGTGACTACAGGTCACGAAAGCTATCGTGCTTCTTGAATAAGATTAATCGTCATGGTTAGTATATATTTTTATTTCCCATGAACCACTTTACGCTACGTTTTGGAACATCGCCGAAGAAAATCAGTCGTCGTAAGATGAAGCACTGACCGTAAACCGCGTCTGCTTCGCGCGAAGCAATCAAACACTTCGATCGCGTCCGCTTCGCCGCACCGCAAGATGCCCCGCGCGTGCGCGGTCACGCAGGACAATTCAACCGTTGGTCAGTTAGATGCAGGGCCGGCGCAAGACCAAATGCCGCCCCGTGCGAATTGCTAAATTGCCGCCTCCCACCTATCTTTTTTTTTTTTTTTTACAAAACCTTTGTTGAATTTTATTTAAACAAATATATAGGACATAACAGCAATCCATCTCAATTTTTGTTTCTACTTTACCGGTCTACCTAGGTTTCGGCCAATGAGTGACCAGTCTCAAAGCTTTTAATGTGCGCTTCCATCTAACCGTCATGTTTACAGTTAGATTCAGTTTACTGTTATGGTATAGATGTAAACATAAAGCATTGAGAAGAGGCACACTGTGGCCGAAACCTATGTAGAACTGGAAAGTAAAAACAAAGATTACGATTGATTGGCGACATTCTCTTCAGAATGGGCACCAGCTCAAAAATGGAGTCAAACCTGATTGAAGAAATCTAGTTAATTTTAATAAGCCTTGTGAATTTACAAAAATGTTCAAATGTATGTGAAATCTTATATTACTGTAGGATACACTGTTCAGGAGTTGAAGTCATGAGAATTGAGCCACGTGAAATTGCATTTCAGACCGAATTTCACTGCACGACCAAAGAGTGGGGCGGAAGACAATGGAGAGAGGAAGAGTAAGGAGATAGAGTAACAGAATAATGCAATAAATACACACCCACGCATCGACGGTACTGATGCTAGTCGATATATTATATCACAGCACTGCGGCTGTTCATTTCAAAGAACTGATACTCGACATCTGTCGTAATTTATAGGTTTCAAATGTTTGTATAGTCTATGGGACTTAACTATGGGGTCATCAGTCCCTAAACTTACAAACTACTTATGAACTACTTACGAACTAGGACGGCACAAATATCCATGCCCAAGGGGGGATTCGAACCCCCGACCGTAGTGACCGTGCAGACCGTGACTGGAGCGCCTCAGTCTCCTCGGCCACCGCGGCTGGCTAATTTATAGGTGACAGTTCTTTCGTTTCTGATTATGGAATAAGGGGCAACATATTAGTCAACGCCGTATCACGTCAGTTTTCTGCGCTTGATTTTCATTCTAGCTATTGAGACGACGTATGCTTATTTGCCGACTTGTCAATTTTTGAAGTAACAGGTAATAGGAAAAATAGATGCTCGTATTCTGCTATCTGGAAGGAGGAACTTATAACTTATGAATAACATGCATGCGCAATACTAATTGTACGTTATATGAAAAGCACTTACTATTACATCCCAAGTTGCAAAAAATTCTGATGTAACAATTCTTCTGTTCTTACGAAACGCAATGAAAGTGCTTCTGACCAATCTTGAATTCCTCGGCTATCTACCGAAAGGAATTCTCTAGTTTTCGTTGTAGAGAACACAACAATAACAATACCTACGCCTGGAAAGGCGAAATGGTGACGCGGCAGTGGCAGGAACTAGGTCACGTGACGAAGTACAGCGAGGCTACGGTTAAACTAGCGCCCAAGAAGAAGAAGAAGCTCACAATAAGTATGTGACCGATGATATGGAGAAATGTATTATCACGCAGAAATTTCTATGGTATTACGAACAATAGAAAGAAATACGAACTTTGCGAAAACAGCACAAATTTTGTAAAACAAAAATGAGCTTCAAAGCTAGCAAGGAAACCCTTAGAAGCAATGTTCTGACTATGGATTTTCGTTTTACAAGGTGCCCAAAATTAACCTTTTGTTTTGTGCGGACGAGAGGGCATTGTTGCTAAAAGGTTTTCATCAGAATCAAAGCGACCATTAGTTTACTTAGATGAAACGTGGATTCACACGCATTATACAGTAAATAAATGTTGGCAAAGTGATAGTGTGCGAGTAGTATTGTCAAATAAAAGTGCCGGTCGGAGTTTATTGTTCATGCAGGCGGAGACAGGTGTTTCATGGCTCAAAAACCCGAAACATCCGATTAGCACTCAGAAACGGATAGCAAAAATGTTCAAAAATACGTCGAAATCCAACTTATGCCAGGCTCACTACCAATGTCTTTATCCCGTGAAATTACTCGTAGCGTATTTACTCATTCGGAATACTTCTAGCCATTGTAGGTGTTTGAGATGTTTGACTGTAGTAATGTTCAACCATTTTTTTTTCCATAATGCGGAAAGAATGAAAGAGTCGGAAACTGTCATTGAAGGGCTTAGTAAAATTACTTCATACTTAACATGTAACCGCAGTATCGAACATTGCATTCTAATTTCCAAATTAGATTTTGTCTTCTGCAATATTAATTGTGAGTAAACGCACGGCGCGTAACAGGCTGTCAGCGCTCCACTCATAAGAATACTGGTCGGGCATGTGCGCCAGACTGCTTCCCCCACTCTGTTCCTCCGGCGTAAACACGACGGCGCTGCCACAGTGGCGAGCAACAAATCAGCCCTCCTCCCTCCCGTTGTTCAACAGGGGCGGCCGACAGGTAGTCGAGGCGCCACGCCACAGTTCTCAAAGCCGCTGCCAACGAGGTTTGGTTTCGAATCCCCTCTTGGGTATGAATGTTGAGTTTGTCCTACAAAATTAAATAAGGGTGGGCGTCAGATTTGCCACCTCTCGGAAAGTGCCGCCCCGTACGGCCGCACGTTTCGCTCGTGCCTTGCGCCGGCCCTGGTTAGATGCGTTCGCGCGAGCGCCCCGCCTGTTGCGCAACAGTTGGCTCGCGTTAAGGGCCCTATTACACTAGGCAGCCAGGCTGCGCAGCCAGTCGCGCGGCCAGCTGCGTTGCTCGTCGTGGGGCATTCTATTCAGAGTTACGGAGCCTATTACACCAGGGCAGCCGGTCGCGCAGCCACAGTTTGGCTGCCGTGGTGACTGGTTGCTGTGCCCCGCGACCAGGCCGGCAGCCACTGGCGGCGGAGGGCCGTGGCGCAGTGGGGCAGCGAGTCATGCGGGGCCTATTATATTACACCGGGCAGCCAGGCTGCGCCGCCAGTCAGCTGTGCACTGGTGACCAAGGAACATGTCCCACAACAAATACACATATATGGTCCTCCTAGTACTTTTGATGAAAAAGAGACGGCGAAAGAAGAGAATGATGCATGTGCACCCTAAGCTATCATTAAGGGACTCTAAAGGACTGTACTATATTCTTTTTGATGAACTGTGTTCGGTCGATAACAAGTTTTTTAATTACTTGAGAATGTCTAAAGCCTCTTTCTTTGAATTACTATCGCCAATCCAAGTTGACATTACCGGGAAGGATTCGTGGGTGAGAAACTGTATCTCACCAGAGGAAAAGCTCGAAATCAATTTGAGGTTAGTAAACCAACAAATCGTATTGTAAGTCATTAACTTTTTCCTGTACGAAACATTAATTACTTTTTTAAATAGTTTAAAATTAAAAAATACGAATAGTTTACTTCAATATTTTTATCCACTTATGTCAAAAGAAAACTGATTCAAATTATGACTAGAAATAAACCGTTGATAAGAACAAACCCTGTTCAAAATCAGGTAGGAATTTGCAAATAATTTCATTCCAAGAATTTAATTTTAATTGGTTATTACTGTAAGCTTCAGAAATGGGGTCCCAAATTGCGGAATGTTATTCAGTTGCGTATATAAAATCTTCGGAATTCACTTTTGTGTCCAATAACTGCTGACACTCTTTCAAGGAATCCTCCAACTTCAAGTTCTTCCATTTTGTCGTGTTTACACATTCAGCCATTTCCACCGTGGAAATTTGCAGTCCATGCAATATACTGACGTACACACTGCACGAAAAGAACAGTGCTCGACTGGCGATGACTGCCGCAGCGTGAACAAAACAGTGACTGTTGCCACGGTGGCGTAGTTAGGGATGCAAACGATACATCGATGTTTTGAAAACATCGATGTTTCGTCCATAAACATCGAAGTTAACATCGATGTTTTGAATAGCGATGTATCGCCGATGCATCGACGACAGAAGTCCAAAACTATCGACTTCGTTCAACAATTGATTGGTAACTCCATTATTACTTTATTAGTTGCCCAGCCAGCGTCATCTCAACTGTGGTGCTCCTGCTGTCGTCGCTCGTCGCTGTTTTCATACTTTTGAAATAGTAGGTAAGTGAAATATGAAACAATCTGATGATTAATCTGATGTTTGTCCAGCACGGGCTGCTGGCATTGCTGAAATTTCACCCTCCAACATCAGTGGAATCGAATCTTTGACATTGTTACCCTGTCAGACTGATATCGTACTGTCAAAACGCCAGTTAAAACATCAAACAAAAGTCGACGAAAAATCCGAGACAAAAGCCAACAAGCCAAGTATAACATAGATTTTCATTTCAGAAGGTACATGATTTGATAAACGTCATTGATGAATCTTCATTTTAAAAATACATTATTAAGTAATACCTGTAAGATGCATAGTGTTTAATTTTCTCCACGTCGACAGCTAAGAAAAATGCAAAACGTCAACAAAACACAAGTTATTTCGCATGTAATGAACAAATCGATGTAAATCCCAAGTAAAATCAGCGCAATAGGTAGCGAAACCTTATTCCCAACTTCTTTTTCATTCTAATCTGCTATTTCGCTGTGTATTCGTAGCCTAGTGATAGAACGTAAATAAGGCAGATACTTTCTGGCAACACAGCTTCATTTCAGTGTGTTTTTTCTAATATTTCTTAAACGTATAGAAACATCGGAAAAACATCGATGTATCGTTTTTCAGGAGCGATGCTTTTTTAACAACGATATTTTTCCGCAGGAACATTGATGTTTTAACATCGATGTTTTTATCAACGATGTTGCATCCCTAGGCGTAGTTGACTGCGCTGCTGGCTGCGCAGCCTGGCTGCCCAGTGTGATGGCAGCAGCGCGACCTGTGGGCGACTGGCGGCGCAGCCTGGCTCCCTAGTGTAACAAGGCCCTAAGACATTGCCTACCGTGTCAACTTGCGCCTAGCCTGAGGGCGGCGAGATGGGTTGCGCCGTGGCGCGCACGCGGCGGCCTGCTGATTTGAACAGACAAGCAAGACTACTGCACGAGTGGAAGAGGTCTCGCCTTACTGGCCGGTGGTGTCACAGTAGGTTCGTAGGGGGCCCGAATCAACTGCGCAGACCGAGTAGAAATTCGTCGTACTACGCATGACGTCACCGCCGAAGCATGTGGCAGCAGCTTGTTTACTGTATATAAGCGGGAAGTTTTTTTTTTTTTTTTCTTTTTTTTCGTTTATTCGTATGTTTCACGACTGAAAATTCGATGCCTCTAATTCAGATTGATATGTTAATGATTCGTTTGACAATTTAAATTCTCGCAGAATCGTTGACAAAAAGACATTAGCAAGTGCCTGTGGAACAGACGAGCAGCTCCAAAAAGCAATTCTCAGCAAAATGTATTTGTGCTGTGAAACAATGCAGACTGGAAACCGAAGGCAGCTGTTACAATTTCAGAAAGGACTCTTAATATCAATTAATTCTATATTTGACCTTCATTCTGACCTTTTATCACTACACATTAAGAATATATTAACAGCACGGCTGAACGAGAACTGTCTTGAAAATTTGTTTTCACGAATTAGAGGTACTGGACATTTCCATAAGCACCCTCCTCCTAAAGAAGTAAAACATCGGCTGCGTTCGTTGCTTCTGAGAAAGAATGCCCAAGACATTCCACTGTCTAATACTTCGTCTGAGAGACAGGAAGAAGATTCACAACAATATCTGTCTTCTATTCTGCTGTGTGGAATTTTGCCGGATATGTCTGGCCGTGCCAGATGGGGAAGCAGAGATCCAGGATATAAGTTTTAGTTGTGAGGCTGCAGCAGCGTCTGCTGTGACAGATGTTGAATGCCCGGCTGAAGGATTCAGATATCTAGCAGGCTACATTGCACGCACACCTCACTGGGAATGTCGTCTAATGAAGTACTTTGTCCTCTGGCAAAACACCTCGTGGAATACGGGATCTAGCACGAGGTGGTTTGTTAGTGCTTTCTGATGAGTGGATGCGACAGATCTCAGAGTTTGAGCTGCTGTTCAGCGCCGGCCGCGGTGGCCGAGGTGACTGAGGCGCTCCAGTCACGGTCAGCACGGCTACTGCGGTCGGGGGTTCGAATCCCCCCTCGGGCATGGATATTTGTGCCGTCTTTAGTCATAGCTACTTCATAAGTCGTTTGTAAGCTTAGGGACTGATGACCCCGTAGTTAATTCCCATAAGTTGTACAAACATTTGAACATTTTTTGCTGTTCAGCGAGATTAGCGGAAGTGACCCACTTTCAAAAGAAGAAAATATTTCTAAGAGATTAGCCGACGTAATTTCGCAGAAACATCCTCACGTGGTGCCAGAGGTCATAAAAATATTCTTCGGACCCGAATTTTTATTAGAGTGATACTGATGATACTGAAGAAAGAGAAAGCAGCGCCATCAATGAGGCTAAAATCATGTCAGAGGCATTCTTCGGCTGTCGGAAGGATTTAACGAGGTCTGTAACTGCAATAAGCAATGCGTAAACAGCTAACTTTTGTGTGTTTTTTGTGTTCTGCGTGGCGGTGCAGCGCCGCTTCGCGCCCCTCGCTGACAGTTCTACTTCGCCACTGACGTCACTTCAACGGCCAATAGCAGGTCGTTTCGCTTCGGGCCCAACCTTTTGTAGAATAACCTTGGTTTAAGCAGCTGCCAGAAAGCTACTTTCAAGCCCGAGCTAGTAGGCGTTACTGCGCATGCGCAGCTATGATGACGTATTTGGAGCTTGCACTGCTTGAACGCTTTTATCCCAATTCTGGTACGATCCTCATGCGTAGCGGTGGAACAACTGAACTGCGACCTCGTTATTTTGATATTCCTATATAATGCCTAGCAATTATGCAAAACAATGGTTTATTTTTCGGTTTTATTAATGTGACTTAACGAAACCATGACAAGTGTACTAAGACTTTTCACGTAATACATCATACGTACAAAGTAACGAAAATGTATATAGTGATAAAACAGTGAACGATTTGTTGGCAGTGTGTTTCAGTAATTTGCCAAGGAATGTCAGTCTATAAATTTAAAACGTAAAAAACACAATTTGAAGCCTAGAGAATGTCCCATAGATATATTAAACATTGTTTCGTGGATAGTAGATGCCTAAAAGAAAACATTTTTTTCTTATTAAGCTGCCAATATTTGTATTTATTTTATTCTCAATTACTGATTCAATCGCCTGTGTATTAACCTTCAAGTAAATACAGGGCCGGCGCAGGGACCATGCGAAACAGGGGCGCCACCAGGGCGAGGTAGGGATGGGAAAAACCGACTGGTTAAAACCGATACCGGTATTTTAGTTTTGAATAACCGGTTTTTTCGGTATTTATTTGGTGTCGGTTGTAACCGGTTTCTTTTAGTTATTGTCAAGAACCGTGTAAAAAACCGGCACGACTACTTCCGGTAGTAGTGGTTCAAAATGTTTTTTGTAAATAATTTTAAAAAATTAAAACTAGTAGACCCTAATATTTAGGGCTATTTATAAAATTTCCACTGCTGTGAATTATTAGGTCATTGCAGAAACTAAGAAAAGCGATCAGTGTTAATTTAAGATCAATCCCGGCAGTCAGAAACGCTCAACAAACGCGTGTCATAAGAATTTAAGGACTGGTGCAGCTATTGAGGCATCGAGCACCTGTTGCCGTGTGGCGTGGCCTATTAGACGACGCGCGTCGACCGGCAGTGCCGTCTGGTCATGCGGCAGTTCCTTGCTGTCGTCGCCAGACATCGGTTGTGTCTTAAATGGCACTATCCCGAGTGTGGAAGTACTTCACGAAGTACGGGAGCAGTGAGGTACAATGTTCCATTTGCTTTAAAAAGCTGAAAACGGGTGGAGGTACTACAAACATGCTATGTCATTTAAGGAGAATGCATCCAAAATGTTCCTTGAAAGAGAAGGGAAATTCGATTCATATACCTTTTATGTAAGTGATGTACTCTAAGCTTGGAATACTAACTTTTAATGTATTATCATATTGTTATGCTAACAAGTTTGCCGGCCGCGGTAGCCGAGGGGACTGAGGCGCTTCAGTCACGGTCTGCACGGTCACTACGGTCGGGGGTTCGAATCCCCCCTTGGGCATGGATATTTGTGCCGTCCTAGTTCGTAAGTAGTTCATAAGTAATTTGTAAGTTTAGGGACTGATGACCCCGTAGTTAAGTCCCATAAGCTATACAAACATTTGAACATTTGAGCTAACAAGTTTTATTAATGTGATTCCTTGAAAGCGAGGGGCGTTTTAAATAACCAATATGGGTTTAGGTAACATTTATCATGTGGTGCCTCGGGAGGTAGCCGTGCGGTCTGAGGCTCCATATTACGGACTGTGCGGCTGCTCCAGTCGGAGGTTCGAATCCTCCCTCCTCCCTAGGTCATGGGTGTGTATGTTGTGCTTAGCGTAAGTTAACGTTAGATTCAGTAGTTTGAAAGTCTAGGGACCTATGATCTAAGCATTTAGGTCTCATAAGAACTCACACCCATTTGAACATTATTTGATCATGTGGTACAGAGCTTTCCTAGTTCAATTTTTGTAAATTTACACTGACAACAATCATACTGTTAATCGGAACTGTGACTTTATTTTTCGAAATACTTCTGCATCTCTGATTCAAGTTTATTTACTGACTGTAACATATATATTGTGTATATAACGAGATATTCGTATATGCACTGGCTCACAAGTCTAACTTACGGAATGGTTGGCTCAATATTCGCAACTGCCGGGTGGAAATACTAGGCCTGCTTCGTATATCGTCTTCTACGGACTCCTGGCTAGGCTTACACACACTCAAGAAGGCGTAGTATTGGGAGGGGATCTTGCAAAATATGGAAATACTAGTGATTTGTCGTATAACGTTAATGTACCTAAATTTTAACCAAATTTCGTAACTTTCGGTTTCGGCCGAAACTAGAAGAACCAAAAATTCGATTACGGTTTCTGTTTCGGCAGCAAAGTATGTTTCTACTGGAAATAATAGCAATAAAAAACCGGAAACTGGTTATTAAAAAAACGGGTATCTTGATCAATTTTTACGGTGCGGTTAAACTGGAGATGAAAAGAACCGGTATAACCGAAAATCGGTTGTTTCAGCGATAACCGCCATCCCAAGGGAGAGCGTGCAGACGCGGCGGGGTCAGCGTTCAAGGCGTCTTCAAAATTTTTGTGTCAAAATTATTTTGGCGCCGAAAAATCTTTGCCTAAAGACGTGGCCGCCTTTTGCGGGATATAAAATAAAGGGCCTATTTTTGTTTAGCCCTCCTGGACAAGCAACCTATAACGCTATAGGGCGCCATACTTTCAGAATCTGCACCCTTTAATTACATCCCCCTAAAGAAAAGAAAACCCCATATCTTTTTGACGCATCTTTATGAACAGACAATACCACTTACACCTGTATAGGGCGGCATCCTTTCCAAATCGGCGCTATTGATTTCAGTGAAAACTTGGTTCCCAAAAGACGCGACCGCCTTCTTCGGGAATTAAAAGAAACATCCCATTTGTGTTTGCAGCCCCTTCTAATATTTAAGATTACAGAATCTGCACCGTAATCGGGCGCCATACTTCTTTAAAATTTAGCGCCCCGATATATTTGCGCTGTTCAGTAGTCTGACACCTGGCTCCAAAAGACTAATGCGCAGGTGGTCAGGAAACTGACTTATTGGTGGTGGTGATGTGTGAGGGGATGAGTCAGCATGATGCGCGCTCAATACTTTTCCGTCACAACACGACCATGCAGTCTAACCCCAGCCACAGATTTAGTGCACTGAAAATCACGTATTTGCCAGGTGGCTCGATTTGCGCTGCTGTCAAACTGGTACACTCGTTGCCGTGGCCGTGCGCGTTAGCAGCTGTAGCGTTGGTACAACCAGGAAACAGCGGGCGCTCAGCGTTGCGATTTTCAATTGTTAGTCTGAGAGCGCTACGCGAGAATGAATCCAAGTCCGGCAACAGCACATTCTCAGTAACTCCCCAATAGATTGGCCATATGTAGCCTAACCTCAAATTAACGAAAGTCATTGTAACATATTGTTCGGTCCCCTGAGATTCGTTATATCAAGGTTTAACTATAGCCTCTCATTAAAATATTTTACTGTATCGAATTAGTATTTTCGCAAGTACACTTGTTTCAGGTTTCCAATTCATGTGTTTCATGATTTGTGTGAGATATCTCCATCAACGCGCAACTCACTCGTAGGTTGTGAAAATGAGCACCCAAAATTACGGATGAAGTTCGCCAAATACTCATCGAAAAACGACTTCAATTTCCCTATCGACAGCATTTCGGGTAGAAGATTCATGGTTGCCAATTACAGAACAAAATTGTCAAATGAAGAGAAAATCACCCGAGATTGGCTTGTTTACTCAATATCAAAAAATACGGTATTTTGTTTCTTTTGCAAACTTTTTAGTAATGGTAATGTTTCCTTGTCTGGAAGAGAAGGATATTCAGATTGGCAAAATATGTCAACGTTTCTACGTCACTGCGAAAAGTCTCCGTCATATGTTAAAGCTTCCCTGTTCCGAAGGCTGCAGTCAGGCAAAACGATGATGAGAAACAACAAATAATCAAATCTGAGAGTGAACGCTGGTATCAAGATTTAAAGCGTCTGCTCTGCATAGTGCAATTTCCAGGAACTCATGGCTTAGCTTTTCGTGGCACAAACGATACAGTCTTCAATGAAAACAATGGAGACTTTCTAAAGCTACTGGAGCATATTTCTAAATTTGACACTGTTCTTTCCGAACATCTCCGCAGAGTAACATTGAAAGAAACCGATGTTCATTATTTAAGCAAACAAATTAAAAATGATTTTATTGCTCTACTTTATAGGAAAGTTATTGAACACTTACTAAATGAACTACAGAAAACGAAATAGAACAGTTGACGATGGTGGTTAGGTTTGTTACTTCAGTACCAGGAAAGAAATCATTGTTTATTCAGGTGATAGATACAACTAAAATGTTCAAATGTTTGTAAAGTCTATGGGACTTAACTACGTGGTTATCAGTCCCTAAACGTACAAACTACTTATGAACTAACTAAGACTAAGGACGGCACAAATATCCATGCCCGAGGGGGGATTCGAACCCCCGACCGCAGTGGCCGTGCAGACCGTGACTGAAGCGCCTTAGTCCTCTCGGCCACTGCGGCCGGCGATAGATAGAACTGGCGAAGGCTTAACTACTTGTTTATTAGAGGGCTGGAAAAAAGAAAAATACCTTTGCAAAACATGTGCGGTCAGGGACACGACAAAGGATCTAATATGAAAGGCAAGCATGTGGGAGTCCAGAAACGGATTCTCGATCTTAACCCAAGAGCCGTTTACGTTCCTTGTGGCAGTCATTCCCTAAACCTCGTGGTGAATGATGCAGCTCTTTCTTGCATAGCAGTTGTAAGGTTTTTCAGTCTTGTTCAAGAAATTTATACTTTATTTTCAGGATGGACCCATATATTAACTAAGCACGTCACAGACTTGATTGTGAAGCGTCTGAGCGAAACCCGCTGGGAAAGTAGGATTGATGCTCTTGAGCCATTGAGATATTACATTGCTTACACTGATGCCATTGATGATGTTTTTGGGAAGAGTAAAGATACTGGTATTGCCAAGAAGTTAAAGGATTTCCGATTTCTCTGCTCCTTAATTACCTGGTCTGAGATTTTGTATAGAGTGAACTTGGTTAGTAAAATACTTCAGAAAAAATAAGTCAATATCCCAAGTTATCTCAAACTCATTAGAAGATTCAGAGAGTTTCTAAGTGGTATGAGGCCCGAAAATTGACTGAATAGTGAAATGATCGACCCAAGGAAGCTGGTTGAAAAACGAAAAGTTGCACCAGAATTCCCCACTGAAGTCCAAGTGAGGCCTAGAAATGCGGAACGGCAATTTTTGTGAGTCCTTTAAAATAGATTTCTTTTTTGTAGTTTTCGACAAGGCAATAAACTCTCTGGATGAAAGATTCGACGCTATGCTCCGATGCGCGAGGCCATTCCCCGTCGAGGGTTCGAATCCTCCCTCAGGCATGGATATTTGTGTTGTCTTTAGTATAAGGTAGTTTATAAGTAGTTTGTAAGATTAGGGACTGATGAGCCCACAGGTAAGTCTCTTAAGCTTAACAAACATTTGAACATTTCTTGAAAGATTCCAACTAGTGCAGAATAATGGCAACCATTTTCCAGTTTCTTTGATTTAAAACAGGTAGAGGAAATGAAAAAAGAAGAAGTTATAGAAAAGTCCAAGAAACTGGAAGCTGTATTGACAGCAGCTAATAGTAGTGACATAAGTGAAGAGAACCTGATGAAAGAGATCGTTATGGTAGCACCTTTGCTACCTAAAGATAAGGAACACTAAGTTATCTGACTAAAAATTCCCAAACGTACTTATTGCCTTGAGAATTCTTCTTACGCTCCCAGTCTCAGTGGCTAGTGGAGAAAGGAGTTTTTCAAAACTCAAAATGATCATGAACTATCTGTGTTCAGCCACTTCTCAATGGCGACTTCGTGCGTTGGCAACACTGTCAATGAGGACGAAATTCTAAACTCATTGGATACTGATACAATTTTGAGAGGCTTTGCCAAAATTAAGGCAAGAAATGCGCGAATTTAGTGTTATTCTGTTTCATTCAGTTACGCCATTTTTCTTGTATCTGTGAGATATTGTATTGTTAATCTTACAATGATACCTTTTGATGTTAAAATAAAAGAAATTTAAAATAAATATTGTAATATGGTTAGTTGGGTGTTTTCAATATCTCAGTTCCCACTTTATATTGCATTTTATGCTACCTTTATTTAAGATCTAAAAGGTCGATTAAATATCTATGTCTATATGCAGAAAATATTTATATTTACTTTTATTTTTATAATTTTATTCAATGTTGTATTTTAATTTGATTGTATATAATATGTTGGAGATGCTAAGAGGACGGGGGGGGGGCGCCAAAAATGACTCTCGTATCTTCAGGAAAAACCCCTTGCACCGGCCCTGAGTAAACATTTACTAATACCCGTACATGCGGCAATAAGAGATCCTACACTGTTTCATGAAACAAACAACACATCCGAGGATAAACCTAGTGTATCAATTTCGTATCCTTACTCGAACCACTATTCGCCTGTAAGAGTATATCAACATGACCATTGACCAGACTAACGTGTGCCTGATATTAAGGTTTTATGTTTGGTTTTCAAAATACCACTTTCCTTTAAGTATACCATCTTGTATAGTTCTTTATTATAGCAGAATATGAAATCTGTTAACAGTATATGCATTATAAAATAAAACGGGAGCAAAAAAAAAAAAAATAAAAAAAAATAAAAAAAAATAAAAAAAAAAAATAAATAAATACAACGAACAGTTTATACTAGGCAACAGTGCAACAGTCTGGTATATTGTTTCAAATACATTGTAGTTGATTGAAAAAACGCAAATTTTTTCTCAAAAAAATAACTTACATGTTCTTCAAATCGAATAATTCTTGATCTTGTATGAGCACTCGATAATGAGTCGTGTGTCCAAATAACTACAATATAACAATAATAGACATTTCCGCTTGGTGGTTATTATATGAAATATACATTTTTCAATATAGCATGTCAATTTCGTTCACTGAATGAACATCTTCAGTGTAGTTTAAGTCCTGGGAACTCATGTACACAGCACAATTTTTTAACAGCTAACATATTGAAAATGAACCGTCAGGTGTGAATTACACGTTCAACTCAGTGCTAATAACGTGTAAATAAAATCAGAAAACTGAAATCTTATCATATTATTTTACTAGCCTTCGGCGATTTTGTGAATAAATTCACCTAACAGTTCTCAGTCACAGAAATCCGTTTTGTTTTCATATGACAAGACACTTGTAGACGAAGACAAACAAATGAAACTGTCACGAAACGTAAACACAGATCACGGGGAGCGCCCTCCCACTGTAACTCAGACTGTTCTGCGCATGCGCGAATCTGGCAGCTTGAGCGCACCAGAAATATTTTCCCGGGTAGAATCTGGTAGCTTCCGGTTACTGCTCAAACAGTAAACAGCTGCTCGGCAAGTAGCGAAGCGAAGCGGGCGGAGGCGCTGCTCGAACTTAATTTGTGCTCTTCGCATGCGCGAGTAGCTCGCTGACAGCTGCTTGAACGAACCTGCGGTCTGGCACGGCGTCTGCGGGCGCTGCCTGCGGCGGCAGGTGGAGAACTATTGGCCGGCCAGCGGAAGTGCATAACACCGCGCCGCGTCTCGCCGTCCCCACCCCGACGTCGGCTGCGGAGGTGCCCGAATGCTGCTCGACCGGCCTTCGGCTGTGGCTCGTAATGGGGTTCTCTGGTGGCGACACAGCGGCGCGCGGCCCAGTCTGCAAGGGCAGACGTGTTACGTCACCAACGGCTCTCCCAAGTCTCGCACCCTACCAAACCAGCGTTCGATTTCTAAAAAATGGGTGACTGGTTTTTGACCCATCAAATCACGTTCTAAATTTAACTCCGCTTATTGGTTCATCTACAGGGTGAGAAAGTTAAACATTCAAAACGTTGTAAAAATAACACCACTGGTCGGAATCACGTCAAAATGCGACGAATCATTTTCAGAGAAGGGGGAACACGTATGGCAGGAAAAAATAGTTTGAAAATTGATCAATAGATAGCGCGGTCAGCATTATAATTTAATAGTTGTCCACAACAAATGACAAATGAATCATACAACAACGCCTGACGTCTAAGTCAGACGGTAAACAAACTGTAATACTCAGTGCGCATGGGGTAAAGGTGTGATGCTGTTACGTAAGTCCAGTCACCATGACAAGGTTATATCACATCGGATGGATAAATCGGTTTTTAATCGTCCTGAGGGCCTCAATCACATCGGTTTTTAATTGCCGTAGACCAAAAATCGCACACAAAGCGTCAATCAATATCAAATCGAATTTCCGTCTGACTGGCGTAAGACATGTTCAGTATGCTGTACACCGTATAGTACAACAAGTGAAAACGGGAAACATCATGTTACACAACTGGAGTGTTTCCAGGATCACGTTCAGAATGTGTTGTGCAATTTGTGCCTTCAAATGTTCAAATGTTTGTATAGCTTATGGGACTTAACTACGGGGTTATCAGTCCCTAAACGTACAAACTACCTATGAACTAGCTAATCCTAAGGACGGCACAAATATCCATGCCCGAGGGGGGATTCGAACCCCCGACCGTAGTGGCCGTGCAGACCGTGACTGGAGCGCCTCAGTCCCCTCGGCCACCGCGGCCGGCAATTTGTGCCTTCAATGCAGCTTAAGTTCCTTGTCGGATCACTGAACAAAATATCAGTAGTATAGCAATAGGAGAACTGAAACACTATCTTGGTTGGCTGGTTGGTTGGTTTTCGGCAGGGACTAAACGGCAACGATTATCAGTCCCTTGTTCCAGTCATAGAGGTAAAACAGTGTTTTAAGCTTCCCTATATAATCTCTCGACCATCGACGTTAGTGTCATCTCCTTCACCCTCAGACAGTGCTGAAAAAAGGAAGTCACTATGGGTGATTGACATCTATCACGAACTTACACTTAGTAGACAATGGTGGAAGATGACTGATTATATGATATTGCACTTCGGACAACACAGTTACTGTTAACAAAGGATGGTTGACATCGAACATGAAACTACACTTAAGAAGAGTTTGAAAACTTGTAAACAATAACAGCCTGGGCTACCTCCGCCAGCAGCCCTCTCAGGAAGGCACACACAACCCCCACAAGCCGCCCCTGTTAGCCTTCGCCAAGAGCCCCCAATTAATCTTTTAAAATACTAATCTGCATATCAAGTTAATTGTGACAATTTATAATTACATTAATAATTTCGGAAAGAACATTTCGTTTTCTACAGGAATACATCAGTAAGCATGCAGTTCGTAAGTAATGTTTAATAACAACAACAATTGTTTATAATCAAATATCATTAAACTCAAGTTAACTGTGTGTGTGCATTAAATTCATTTGAACCCAGCGGTAGATCGATTGGGAGGAGCGGAAACATCATGAGGGGCTCAGTTAGGGACATTAAATGAGAAGTCCTGGTTTCGAAACCTGGTCAGAACCATCCATGACCTAAATTTCTTTGCCTGGAAGAAAAATATTAATTTACACCACTAACGGGCAATAAATTCAGATGCAAAGGAAGGGATCGATAACAAAAACCTACATACATTTAACGACAATTATTTAAAACAATTATAACTGAAGTCAAACATTTGGAACTGTCAAGAAAGAAAATTGTTTTCGTAATTCGTTTGCCACCTAATGTCTCTGGGCAGAACTGTATACTACATCTTGATGCACCCTGTTAGGTAATGTAGTACAATGAATCTTAATTACAACTCGTATGGCATGCAAATTTTGCACATAATACATGATAAAGAATTTCGCCTGTACTGTCACAGATATAGGCACAAGAACACGTTATACAACGTGTCATTTTATTCTCCTTAAAACACGTTGTATAACGTTTTATTAGTATTTTACCAAGTGAGAAACGTATGTTAACTTTTATTTCCTTTCTAAAGTACGCTGCAATATGCATCACTGTCATTTTTTTGTATTTTTTGCGGGTTTAGAATGCTATACACTCGAAAAAATATGGCTTAACGACCTTCACACTTGATATTGCTGCATTTGCGTAACCATGGCGATAGTCGGCGTCCTTCTACAAACTTCTTTGACTACCAACCCGCCAGTTTAACTTATGTGTTGACTTGACAACGGCTTCACCAATTGCTACCATCTTTGACCCTTCCTTTGCTATGGTAATGGTCTCTTCCACGTATAGAGCCTTCTTTCGTGATGATTAAACCAAGTGTTGGTGATCATTAAATTGTGCTCTGCGCAAAATTCTACCAAGCGATCTCCTCTTTCATTCCTTTTTTCGAGTCCATATTCACCTACTACATTTCCTTCTCATACCTTTCCTACTGCCGAGCTCCAGTACCCCATCACAATCAAGTTTTCGTCTCCCTTAACTTTCTGAATGATTTCTTTTATTTCCTCATACATTTCTTCAATATCCTCAACATCGGCCGTGCTAGTACGCATATAAACTTGCACTACTGTGGTCGGTGTTGGTTTTGTGTCTATCTTTGCTACGATAATGTGTTCACTATGCTGTTCACAGTAACTTACCCGTATTCCGATTTGCTTATTCATTATCAGACCTACTCGTGCATTACCACCAACAGATTTTGTATTTATAACCCTGTACTCACCTGACAAGAAATCCTGTTCATCCTGCCACCGAGCTTCACTATTCCCTACCAAATCTAACTCCTCGGTTGCACAGTGACAGAGTGTCAGACTACAAATCCAAAGGTCGCGGGTTCGATCCCCGCCAGGTCCTAGGATTTTTATCTATCACTTTCCACTTCTTTCACATATCGCAGTATTGCTCATGTGAAAAGTACCGAGTAGCACCGTGGTTCGGAACCCACGTAAAACGAATCTCCGGCCTATAACTTAAAAAATTTTTTTTTCGCAATGTTCCAAGTCTTTTCAACATTTAACTGACACAGGTCAAACATACAATAGCTACCAATGTTTAAGCACTCCACAAGATGGATAACATTGCTTTTTATCTACATTTAACAAATCGATTCCATATTGTACAACGATATTTCCTTAGAGATTCACAATAAACAATAAAAAAGAAAATGTAATGAATTAAATTAAGATAGGCCAGTTACCGATTACCTCCCGTCTACCCTCAAACTTTTTTTTTCTTTTATGGAAAGCACTGTCCTAACAACCTCCTTATCGAAATGAACACTTGTCCAGACAGCATCCGAAAAACCGTAAACTGCTAAGTCACTAAGCAAACACCTGCCCCCTAACTGAGAGCATATAATGGTAATACTTTACCTGCCCCAACGTTTGTATGCAATGAGTACCAATATTTACATCAGATTTTCACTTCCGTAGAGCAGTATCGACCAGCCCTTCACATAGAATAAAGACAGAGAGAGACAAACATTCTTATTCCAAACACAGTTGAATTTCCTTTTTTGGGTTAAATACGATTTTTTTCTTTTCAATCTAGTAGACCAAAGTCGATTTTTTTAAATCGATAATTACATGTTGTCTGCCGCAAATTAAGATGTCTACTGTATAATCTAGGATGCTAACTTACGCACTGATACAGATTATCATTAAAATTTTTGTCACCATCACCGTAAAACACCAACAAACCTCACATATTTCTAAGTCCTATGCCAAAGTACAGACCGTGATAGATGTTCTGTCTAATCAATAATAGTAGCCATTGCTCAAACACAATGAAATTTAACAGACCCTCTAGAGTCCAAAACATTTGTCACTGCGGCCATCTGAGTTATCATCCTAACACGTCTCGGAGTAGTATTAAACAGACATAAACGTTTAAGCCATCAACTTAACGACGGAAGTAGTGCACCTTAGGCCTCATAAACGACAGTTCACAGTGCGAGAAGAGCGTAAGCTCATAAACAGATAAGCGGGCATCGAATATGTTGTGTCTACAATTTTAACTTACAGTACAACTGCATACGTGCAACATAATGATCACAGACGCTTCTAATGCATCCCAATGACAGACTCTTTCGACTAATCACAACGCAGGAAAACGCGTCAGGCTTCTGATATATATATATCGAACCATATTTCTACACGTTTGTCCGATTGCCATGCAAGCGCAACGTACCAACCAAAAAGCCGTTAAGTACTCTACATAGACCGCAAACGTTCTATCCAGCACCCTAAAGAATTATCGAGCTAACCTACCGTTCCTCTAAACAATTACACAAAACAATGGTAGTGCGATAACACAATGCAAGATCATTGTAAGCTCGAAACATCAAATCCTAGTGGAACGTGTGTAAAATCTTTTATATTCTAACCCAAAACGAGCTAATACAAGACCGAAGCATTCCAGAAAAGTTTCCATCCTTACCGTAAACACCAGATAATATACACAGTGCAAAGTATTTAACATTTATCACTTGGTTCATAAAACCTTCCATTCTTGTGGACACGCGACCATACGTTGGCATGTACGAAAAAATTGTTTGAAAAGTCTTGGTCACAATTAGCTTTATTTCATGACGCATTTCGAGATCATCATCAGACTGTGGTACAAAAGAAGAAAATTACATTTTAAATGTTTATAGAACATAATTATGATATCTATAAGGAGTATAAATCATATTAATACATATATACTTAGAAAAGATTTTAAAAAAACGATGGGAAATACAACCATCTTGATATAGATGCCTGATTACAACTTTAAAATATAATCATGGATGTCTGGTGAAGGTGTTGAACCAGACTTACATGCTCAACTGTGGTGAGAGGGGGGAAACACCGTAACAGGTAACCTAGGCCCCATTCGCCACCAGATGGCGCAGGGTTGGCATTGAAAGTTACGTGAATAAAACTATACATAAAACATCTTGGGCATACTTTACTTTGTGCAGTCATAGAAACTGTGAAAGTTGCGTGAATAACACTACACATAAAACATCTTGGGCACACTATACTGTGAGCAGTCATAAAAACTGTGAAAGACATTTCTATAAAAATGTGTTAAGTCATATAAAAATATATATAACTGTGAAAGACATTTCTACCATCCACCGGCCTAGAGTCGCAAGTCTCTAGGCGATCGACAAAAGGCGATACGTTATATCGTTCTTTTCTCGAATTTAGGGCCAGTCGTCGAGACGTCGTCGTCGTCGTCGCCGCCGCCAGCCAGCCAGCCAGCCAGCCAGCCAGCCGCATTCGTCGCCGCTAGCCGCAGCCGCAGTCGTCGCCGCTTGCCGCAGCCGCAGCCGCCGCCAGCTCGCAGCAGCAGCAGCAGCCGCCGCCGCCGCCGAGCAGTCGTCGCCAGCCCGCAGTCGCCGCCAGGCGTCTGCAGAGCCGCTGTCGCCTCCTCGAGCCTGTGCCGCCGCCCAGCAGCCGTCGCCAGCCAGCCGTCGCCGCCGGGTGTCTGCAACTTCGCTGTCGTCTCATCGAGCCTGCCGCCGCCGCCGTCTCCACTCCGAGCCTGCCGCCTTTCACCACCACCATCATCACCACCACCACCACCACCGCCACCGCCTCTTCGTCTTCAGTGTCTTCGCCATCGTCCTCATCATCCTCGTCGCCGCTCAGTCATCCCGGTAATATGTCTCACTCACCTGCTACAACCACATCCATCCACTACACCTCCCCGTCCCAGGCCTCCACCACCACCACCACCTGGAGTTCCACTTCCCTCCCCCAACCGGCAATTCCCTTGTCGGTCTTAATGTCCTTTTCCTCCGCTTCCCACGTCCCTCCTCCCCCTGTCTACACGCCGCTGACTTCGCCTCATGAGTTTCCTCCTTTACCGCCTGCCCGAATTGAACATCGCCGTGCCACGGTGGCTGACACGCCACAGTCGCCCCCACCGTCCTTCCTGCCCCCACACCAACCTACGATTATCCCACTCCACCCAGTCTCCTTTTCTCCTGCCCCTCCCTCCACCGCCTCTGCATCCTCCTCCACGGGCGCCAAGCCCAAAAGGTCGTCCAAACGTGGGAGCGCGGATCCCACTCCAACTTTGCCCAAAAAGGCTCCTCCCCCTCCTCCCCCTCCTCCCCCTCCTTCTCCGCCTCCGTCCAACCACATGGACACTGCCCCCATTCCTGCTCCCGTGCAGCCCGACCTATACTCGTATGTCCTTTCCCGCCCCGACGCCCGTTTCCTTGACTACAAGACCCTCTCCATTGAACTCCGAAAGTACTACCCCGACGTCCCCCTGACTCAGATCATCCCCCGCCGAGACTCCGTCCTCCTCAAATCCCCCAGCTCCACCCTACACACTGACATCCTCCACCGCCTCCCCCGCATCCACTTTGGTCCCCATGCCACTCTCACCCCTTACTACACCGCCACCTCAGCTCGCCAACCGCCTCCTTCCCGCCGCCCACCCACCTCACCGCCGTGATCACGAAGCTCAGCCCTCTGATCACGGAGGAAGAGGTGTTGGGTCAGCTCAACTCCATGCCCGACGTCACCATCCGCTCCGCCAAGCGTATCTTCAATGCCACTGGCCCGACATACCTGATGCGGATATTCACAGAGTCCGCATCGTCCCTTGATCACCTTTTCCTCCAGGGGGCCCTAATTTACGACCGCCGCCACAAGGTGGAGCCCTCCCGTTCCCCACCTCAGTCATACCGCTGTGCCAGGTGCCTCGTGTACGACGACCACCTGACACAGAATTGCTGCAACCCCCCCACATGTCCTCACTGCAAGTCCCCTCACCTGCACAAGCACTGTCCTAACCTTGCCTCCCCTCCTACCTGCAACACCTGTGGCGGACCCCATCCCACCTACTCCTACAAATGCAAGTCCGTCCCGGCCCCCACCGTCCCCGAACTCACCGTCCCCATTCGCCCCGTCGACCCACCCATGCACCCCAACAACTCCTTGCTCCCTCCCCCCACTGCCGAGGACGTCATCCGGTTTGTAACCACGGTCCTCGCAAACATCCATCCTTTTCAACGCCCGCACACCCTCCAGCAGATTGCACTGGCTGCACGGTCAGTGTTCCACCTAGAAACCTTTGCCACCTTCTCCCGCGCCCACTTCGCTTTTTCCCGCCTCGAAACACAAGTCTAAGCCCGCCCGCTCCCCCTTCTTCCGTTCCTCCTCCCGTACCCCCCCACCACCAACATGGCAGGCTCATCATACACCTTTCTATACCATAATGTCCGGTCTCTCCCAGCCAACAAGCACCTCTTCATGCATACCCTTTTCCATCACCGCGTGGACGCCTTCCTCCTGAATGAAACCTTCCTCCAACCCCGTCGTCCCGTCAGTACCGCTCCTTACCTCCTTCATCGCACTGATGGTCCCCCTCCCTTGGCCAGAGGCGGAGTGGCGATCGGCCATCTCCGCCACCACCCCGTCCGGCTACACCCGCTCCTCAATGATCCTACAGAACATTTAATCCTCAGTCTCTTCCTCCCATCCCTCACCGTCACCCTCGCCACCATCTACGTCCGCAGCACCTCTCCTCTCCCGTATGACTTCCTCTCCCACGTTGACCGCACCTACACGACCTATGTGGTCGCCGCAGACCTAAACCTGTCTTCCCGTCCGCCTGCTGAACTCCGGCGGTGGCATCAGTTTGTCACCACCTCGCTCCGGGGCGGAATCCTGCCCCTCCCTCGCCCGACTCGCCCCGAAAGCAATACCACCCCTGACGTCGTCTTGGCGTCTCCCAACCTCCTTGGGCGTATCACGGCAGACGTCCTTGACCTTATAGGCAGTGACCACGCCCCTGTCCTCACCCTTGACCACCGCCCCCGCCCTGCCCGAGCTCCCCGTCCTAGACCTCCTCCCAAACTCATTCATGACTACTCCCGTGCCGACTGGAATGCCTACGGTCGCTCCATAGATACCTCGGTCGAAAGCCACCCCCTTCCCCTCTGCACACCCGAAGATATTGAACACGCCTCCACCTTTCTCCAGCAAACCCTTGCTAACGCGGTTGAAGCCCACATCCCTACCAAAGCAATATACCCGCACAGTCCTACCCTGCCTCCACAGGCTGTCCTCCTCCTCCGAGAATCCCGACGCCTCTACCGCTCGTACCTCCGTACCCGGGACCGGGACACATTCATACGCCACCGGCAAATCCAACGTCACATTAGAAACCTTTTGTCCGCGAAAAATCGCCTTACTGGCCGTCACCCCTCCCCCTACTACCCGCTTCTCCATGATAACCGTCCCTTTCCCGACAATGCCAGTAAGGCGGAACACTTTGCCTCCTACCTTTCCGACGTCTTCTCCCTTCCTGATAATCCTCATTTTGATTACTCCCTCTTTCCCGATGTCCATGAGCGTACCGACACCTCTTCTCCCCCGCTCGCCCCCGGCTTCCAGTACTTGGGGCACATTCCTCCCTCCGACTTAAACACACCCATCACAGCACACGACATCATAGCTACACTTCACACCAAACGCAACACCGCTCCCGGTCACGACCGGCTCACCTACAGGCACCTCCGTGCCTGTCCCCTCTCCTTCCACACTGTCCTTGCCGCCCTCTACAACACTATCCTCTATACCGGTTTCTATCCTCGCCTGTGGAAAATCTCCCGCATCCTCATGTTCCCCAAACCCAACAAGCCCCCATCCCAAGCCTCTTCCTACCGTCCCATCAGTCTCACCTCCGTGTTTAGCAAGGTCCTTGAATCCATCATTTCCCGTCGTATCCACCAACACCTCCGACAGCACCAGCTCCTTCCTTCTTCTCAATGTGGCTTCCGACCATCCTTCTCTGCCGACGACCAGCTCCTTCGCCTCATACACCTCTTATCCGTCCAGCTCAATTCCCGTCGCTCCGCCATATTTGTGTCCCTAGATATCGAAAAAGCCTACGACCGTGTCTGGCATTCCGGCCTCCTTTTCAAACTCCAACTCTATGCCCTTCCTATTAACTATGTCCGCCTCATTGCATCCTTTCTCACCAATCGCCCGTCCTATGTCACTGTCTGCAATTCCAACTCCCGTTTGTTTTACCCCTCTGCCGGGGTGCCCCAAGGATCTGTCCTCTCCCCTCTCCTGTACCTTATCTACTCCGCCGACATGCCCCAACCTCAGCCTCCCGTCCATCTCCTACAGTATGCTGATGACACCGCCATCCTAGCCCTTGCCCCCTCCCTTGCCCGATCCCAGGTTTTGCTCCAGTCTCACCTCACCGCGTTCGCCGCATGGTGCAACCGGTGGCTCCTCTCAGTCAACCCTGACAAATCCCAGGCTATCATTATAGGTCATACCACCCGCTCCTTCCGCATCCCCGATCTCTACATCACCCTCCACGACCGTCCCATCCGCCACACTAACACCATTAAGTATCTGGGCCTCACCCTCGACCGACACCTTACCTGGACCCCCCATCTGAAATCCATCCGTGAAAAAGCCATGTCCTGCCTCAACCTCCTTAAACTGCTCACCGGCCGGACGTGGGGATTACGCCCTTCCACCATCCTCCACACATACAAATCCATCATGCGCCCCATCCTCTGTTCCTTCCACCCTGCCTGGGTATCTGCTCCTCCCACCTTTTATCACACCCTCCAAGTCCTTGAACGCCACGCCCTCCGCCTCGCCTACCGTATCCGCCTTCCTTCCCCCACGCGGATCCTCTACGACCTCATCCCCTTCCCTCACCTCCTTCAACACCTTGAACGCCTCCGCCTCCTGTATGTCACCCGAAAACTCGATTCCCGCAACCCGCTAGTTTACCCTATCCTCACCGCCCCTGGGCCTCTGCCACGCCTCCACCACTGCATTCCTCCCTCTCTCCACCTGCACACCCTACATATCCTCTCCCAAGGCAACTTCCGCTCCCTTCCCCTACCGGATGACGCCCTTCGTACCGAAATATACCCCTCCTATCAGCTTTGATCCCTTCCCCGTAGACTTAGCGGCCCCCTCTCCCCATCCCCTCCTTCTCCCCCTCCCCGCTTGGATTTCCCCCCTCCTCTCCCCACCTGGAGTCTCAATCGCGCCTGTCTTTCCTTCTCCCCACCTTCTCCCCCCCTCTCTCTCTTTTCGACCCTCCCCCGCGCTTCCTCGCTTCCTCCCTCTCCTTGCCCCGCGGGGGCTGCAGCGTCGCCTTTTAACAACAGTGTATTCTCGTGTCAAGTGCATCATCATCGCCGTGTGTTCATCTCCAGTGCGTCGCAACTCATGTCGCCACCACCTATATCATCGTGTGACTTCGTGTGTCCAGTGTTGTCTCTCCATGTGATTTTATCTCCACCGTGGCACAGACTGTTTTTAATCTGCTTATGTGTGTCAGTCTCTCTTGTTCATGTGTCTTAAGTCTGCAGTATTGTCTCCGCTGTCCAGTTTGTAAGTCTTCCACTTTTCCTCCGTACCATGTTTTTATACTCATTGTTTTTAACTTCATGTCTTTGTTCCTTTTATCTCACTTGTCATATGTCTCTTCTCTCGGCTGAAGAGCAGCGCTGATGCTGCTGCCAGCCCGCCGACGAAAGTCGGAGTGAAATTAACAATAAAGAAAAAAAAACATTTCTACAAAAAATGTGTTAAGTCATATAAAAGTATATAAAACACCAATTCAAGTACATTAAAACCATTAACGGGATAGGGCGCACGACAAGGGAGGCGTGGGAGGGCCAAACGATATGATTTGGCGTTGCTAAATACAGCACAAACCACATGACAAATGTTAAAAAATACGCAGCCAGACCACTGCGACGTTACAGAGACACAGCCGCTCATCACAGGCTACAAGCTACCATTTCAGAAAAATCTTTCACAAGTACCAGGTAGAAAATTATATGTACGGGCAATATGTCATATAACATTTATGTGCCATGATGTCGAGACAACTAACAAAGTCCGACAGTATGAGTACAATCAAGGTTTAAAAACCGAAACCAATGACAAAATAGGCAGTATACAAGTGCCATTGAATCACAACAATTTTCGTATAAGTGGTAGGTGGATGCGGTGTGGTGTTTTTTTTGTTGTTGTTTTTTTTTTTTAATTTTTTACAAAAAATAATACATGTTACATAAAACATAATATATGTTGTAAGATACAATGAACAATAGGACACATGAGACATGTCCAGTGGACAGCTGTGTTGAGGCATACATTTGAATAAGGTACAATTCTAAAGACTATAGTAGTCTCACATATTACATGAAACGTATGTTGTAAGATACAATGAACAATAGGAACATGTGACATATCTAGTGGACAGTTGTGTTGAGGCATACATTTGAATAAGGTACAATTCTAAAGTGTGCCTCGGTTGCACAGTGGTAGAGTGCCAGACTACAAATCCGAAGGTTGCGGGTTCGATCCCCGCCAGGTCCTAGGATTTTTATCTGTCACTTTCCACTTCTTTCACCTCTGGCAGTATTGCTCATGTGAAAAATACCGAGTAGCACCGTGGTTCGGAACCCACGTTAAACTGTAGGTCCCCCTATAACTGGCTGGGTAAGTCAGTTCGAAGGTCGGAGGAAGGCAACGGCATACCACCTCGAAACAGGACCATGCCTAGTAAAGCACTGTGGTGTTCAAACCAATCTTCGGATTGTTGACTGCTTTACCTTCTTACAATTCTAAAGACTAAAATAGATCAACCATATGTCATAGATAAATGGACCTGTGTCAAAAAGGGGGGCAAGGAAAATTGACTAGCAGTTGGGTGGTTATAATAAAATGTAAAAATATTTTCAGGTTACAAAATTATACCTATGGTACAGTCATCTTTTAGATGATTTAGATAATTTTGTAACCTGAAAATAGTTTTACATTTTATTATAACCACCCAACTGCTAGTCAATTTCCTTGCCCCCATTTTGACTATGTGTGATCAGATAAGGTTAATTTCACATATGACAATAGTTTTTAAAAGATGACTGTCCATAGGTATAATTATGTAACATGAAAATAGTTTGCATTTTATTATAACCACCCAACTGCTAATCAGTTTTCCTTACCCCAGTTTTGACTATGTATTATCAGATTTGGTTAGTTCCACATATGACAATATTTAATCTAAAAGATGACTGTACCATAGGTATAATTTTGTAACCTGAAAATATTTTTACATTTTATTATAACCACCCAACTGCTAGTCAATTTTCCTTACCCCCCTTTTTGACACAGGTCCATTTATCTATGACATATGGTTGATCTATTTTAGTCTTTAGAATTGTACCTTATTCAAATGTTTGCCTCAACACAACTGTCCACTAGATATGTCACATGTTCCTATTGTTCATTGTATCTTACAACATACGTTTCATGTAATATGTGAGACTACTATAGTCTTTAGAATTGTACCTTATTCAAATGTATGCCTCAACACAGCTGTCCACTGGACATGTCTCATGTGTCCTATTGTTCATTGTATCTTATAACATATATTATGTTTTATGTAACATGTATTATTTTTTGTAAAAAATTAAAAAAAAACAACAACAAAAAACACCACACCGCATCCACCTACCACTTATACGAAAATTGTTGTGATTCAATGGCACTTGTATACTGCCTATTTTGTCATTGGTTTCGGTTTTTAAACCTTGATTGTACTCATACTGTCGGACTTTGTTAGTTGTCTCGACATCATGGCACATAAATGTTATATGACATATTGCCCGTACATATAATTTTCTACCTGGTACTTGTGAAAGATTTTTCTGAAATGGTAGCTTGTAGCCTGTGATGAGCGGCTGTGTCTCTGTAACGTCGCAGTGGTCTGGCTGCGTATTTTTTAACATTTGTCATGTGGTTTGTGCTGTATTTAGCAACGCCAAATCATATCGTTTGGCCCTCCCACGCCTCCCTTGTCGTGCGCCCTATCCCGTTAATGGTTTTAATGTACTTGAATTGGTGTTTTATATACTTTTATATGACTTAACACATTTTTGTAGAAATGTCTTTCACAGTTATATATATTTTTATATGACTTAACACATTTTTATATGACTTAACACATTTTTATAGAAATATCTTTCACAGTTTTTATGACTGCTCACAGTATAGTGTGCCCAAGATGTTTTATGTGTAGTGTTATTCACGCAACTTTCACAGTTTCTATGACTGCACAAAGTATAGTATGCCCAAGATGTTTTATGCATAGTTTTATTCACGTAACTTTCAATGCCAACCCTGCGCCATCTGGTGGCGAATGGGGCCTAGGTTACCTGTTACGGTGTTTCCCCCCTCTCACCACAGTTGAGCATGTAAGTCTGGTTCAACACCTTCACCAGACATCCATGATTATATTTTAAAGTTGTAATCAGGCATCTATATCAAGGTGGTTGTATTTCCCATCGTTTTTCAAAATCTTTTCTAAGTATATATGTATTAATATGATTTATACTCCTTATAGATATCATAATTATGTTCTATAAACATCTAAAATGTAATTTTCTTCTTTCGCCGCCCTCCAGCCAGCTGCCGGTGGTCTCCCGCCGCTCCACCGCGGCCCGAGGCTTCCGCCAGTTCCAGCCGGCCACCTGCAATGGTCGCCAGCTTTACCTTGAACTTTCCACCTTTTCTTTCTCTTCGACTTCTTTCCCTCTTTGTCCTTAGCAATGTCCAACACCACCGTCACCACCGCCATTTTATATACCACCGCCCCCACCGTCACGACTTGGAGCTCCACGCACGCCCGCCCTTCCCACGACATCGCCCTCTCCGTGCTCCTCTCCACCACAGCCGCCTCCCACGTCTCTGCTCCACCCCCAGCCACCGTGTATCTCCCCCTCACCTCCCCTGCAGACTCCCCCCCCCATGTCACCAGCACGGATCACCCACCGCCGGGCCACGGTGGCCGACACCCCGCAGTCGCCGCCTTTTACCGCCGCACCGCAACAGGGCCCCGCCCCCCGCCACATTCCCATCGACCCCGTTCCGTCTTTCTCCTCCTCCTCCACTGGCGCCCGTAAAAAGACCACCAAACGTGGAAGCGCGGATCCCGTCCCTTCCGCCTCCAAGAAGGCTGCTCCTCCCCCTCCTCCTCCACCTCCACAGCCTGCCGACGTCATGGATACTGCACCCGTCCCCACCCAACCGGATCTGTATACCTACCTCCTCTCCCGTCCCGATCCCCGCTTCCTCGACAATCGTACCCTCTCTCTAGAACTCCGAAAGTACTTCCCTGCCGCCCCTATCGCCCAACTCATCCCCCGTAGGGACTCTGTCCTTATCAAATCTCCCAGCCCTACTTTCCATACCGACATGCTTCAGCGCCTCCCTGCCATCCACCTCGGCCCCCACGCAACCCTCACCCCGTACTATACCTCCTCCTCCCCCGTCAACCTCTCCCTCCCCGCCGTCCGCCCACCCTCACCGCCGTGATAACCAAACTTAGTCCGGTTATCACGGAGGAGGAGGTGTTGGGCCAACTCAATGCCCACCCAGACATCTCCGTTCGCTCTGCCAAGCGAATCCATAACGCCACCAGACCCACCTACCTGATGCGGATTTTCACTGAATCCGCATCCTCCATCGACCGCCTCCTCCTCGAGGGGGCCCTTATCTATGACCGCCGCCACAAGGTAGAACCCTCCCGCTCCCCACCCCAATCCTACCGCTGTGCCAGGTGTCTCGTTTACAACGACCACCTGACACAGGACTGCCGCAACCCACCCACCTGTCCCCACTGCAAGTCCAATCACCTCCACAAACACTGTCCCAACCTCGCCTCCCCTCCCGTCTGCAACACCTGTGGTGGCCCCCATCCCACCTACTCCTATAAATGCAAATCCGTCCCCGCCCCCACCACTCCCGAACTTACCGTCCCTGTTCGTCCTGTTGATCCCCCTCTCCATCCCAACAACTCCCTCTGCCCCCCTCCAACCATAGAGGACGTCATCCGATTTGTCACGACCGTCCTCCAGAACATCCATCCCTTCCAGCGTCCCCATACCCTCCAGCAGATCGCCCTAGTCGCCCGTTCCGTTTTTCACCTCGAAACCTTCGCCACCCTCTCCCGTGCACATTCCCATTTCACCTTCTCCCGGCAAGTTACCCTAGTCTAGACACACCGTACCCTCTTTTCCCGTCGCCCCCTCTCCCTCCTCTCACACCTCCCTTTCGGCCCCTATGGCAAGCCCTTCCTATACCTTCCTCTATCATAATGTCCGCTCTCTTCCTGCCAATAAACACCTCTTTATGCACACCCTTTCCCCCCACCACGTGGATGCCTTCCTCCTGAACGAGACCTTCCTCCAACCCCGCCGTCCCATCAGCACCGCTCCCTACGTCCTCCACCGTACCGATGGCCCCCCAACCCTCGCCCGAGGCGGAGTGGCGATCGGCCACCTCCGCCACCACCCCGTCCGGCTCCAACCTCTTCTTAATGACCCCACCGAACACCTGATCCTCAGCCTCTTCCTCCCATCCCTTACTGTCACCCTCGCTACCATCTATATCCGCAGCACTGCTCCCCTCCCCTATGCCTTCCTCTCCCACATAGACCGCTCCTTCACGACCTATGTGATTGCTGCCGACCTTAACCTTTCTTCCCGTCCGCCCGCTGAACTCCGGCGGTGGCGTCAGTTCGTCACCACCTCGCTCCGGGGCGACGTCCTTCCTCTTCCCCGCCCAACCCGCCCCGAAAGCAACACCACTCCCGACGTCGTCCTGGCGTCTCCCAACCTCCTAGGGCGCATCACGGCAGATGTCCTCGACCTTATAGGCAGTGACCACGCCCCTGTCCTACTTACCTTTGACCACCGCCCCCGCCCTGCCCGTGCTCCCCGTCCTATGCCCCCTCCCAAACTCGTTCATGATTATTCCCGTGCCGACTGGGATGCCTACTGTCGCTCCATTGACACCTCGGTCGCAAGCCACCCACTTCCCCTCCGCACTCCCGACGATATTGATCATGCCTCCTCCTTCCTCCAGCAGACCATTGCTGACGCGGTCCATGCCCACATCCCCACCCGGGCGATTTATCCTCACTGTCCTACCCTTCCTCCACAGGCCGTCCTTCTCCTTCGCGAATCCCGTCGTCTCTACCGCTCCTTCCTCCGGACCCGTGACCAGGACACACTCCAACGCCACCGGCAAATCCAATGCCACATCCGAAACCTCTTGTCCGCGAAAAAACGCCGGGACTGGCGCCAGACATGCACCCGCCTCAATTCCACGCTCCCTGTCAACTCCTCCAAGTACTGGCATGCCTTCTGCCGCCTTACTGGCGGTCATTCCTCCCCCCACTACCCGCTTCTCCATGATGACCGTCCTTTTCCTGACAACGCTAGTAAGGCAGAACACTTTGCCTCCTACCTCTCCGAAGTCTTCTCCATTCCTGATGATCCTCTCTTTGACTATTCTCTCTTCCCGGACATCCATGAGCAAACCGATACCTGCACTCCTCCGCTCGCCCCCGGCTTCCAGTACTTGGACCACATTCCCCCTCAGAACTGAACACACCCATTACCGCCCGTGACATCATTGACACTCTTCGGACTAAACGCAACACCGCCCCTGGTCACGACCGGCTGACCTACCGTCACCTCCGAGCCTGCCCCCCCTCCTTCCACGAAGCTCTTGCTACCTTATATAATGTCATCCTTTTCACCGGCTTTTACCCCGACCTGTGGAAGACCTCCCGTATTCTCATGTTCCTAAAACCTGATAAGCCCCCATCCCAGACCTCGTCCTACCGTCCCATCAGTCTTACCTCCGTGTTCAGCAAGGTCCTGGAAACCATCCTCTCCCGTCGTATCCATCAGCACCTCCATCGCCACCAGTTTCTCCCCCTTTCCCAATGTGGCTTCCGACCCTCCTTCTCTGCTGATGACCAGAACCTTCGCCTTACTCATCTCCTTTCTGTCCAACTCAACTCCCGTCGCTCCACAATCTTTGTCTCCCTTGATATCCAAAAAGCCTACGACCGTGTATGGCATTCCGGTCTCCTCTTCAAGCTCCAGTTCTACGCCCTTCCTATTAATTACGTCCGCCTCATTGCTTCCTTTCTCACCCGCCGCCCCTCCTATGTCACTGTCTGCAACTCCGACTCCCGTTTGTTCTACCCCTCTGCCGGGGTGCCCCAAGGCTCCGTCCTCTCTCCTCTCCTTTATCTCATCTACTCCGCCGACATGCCCCAACCCGAGCCTCCCGTTTACCTTCTACAATATGCTGACGACACCGCCTTCCTAGCCCTCGCCCCCTCCCTTGCCCGCTCCCAGTTTTTGCTCCAGTCCCACCTCACCGAGTTCGCCTCATGGTGCAACCGGTGGCTCCTCTCCGTCAATCGTGACAAATCCCAGGCAATTATCATAGGTCGTACTACCCGCTCCTTCCGTCTCCATGATTTCTACCTCACCCTCCACAACCGCCCTATCCGCCACACCCCCACCCTGAAGTACCCTCGACCGTAACCTCTCCTGGACCCCCCACCTCCGCACTGTCCGACAGAAAGCCCTCTCCCGCCTTAACCTCCTCAAACTCCTCACCGGCCGGACGTGGGGTCTCAGCCCCTCCACCATTCTCTACACCTACCGGTCCCTTATGCGTCCTGTCCTTTGCAGCTTCCATCCTGCCTGGATCTCCGCTCCCACATCCTACTATAAAACCCTCAAAGTCCTCGAGCGTCACGCCCTCCGCCTCGCCTACCGCATCCAGCTCCCGTCCCCCACGCGGATCCTGTACGACCTGATCCCGTTTCCCCACCTCCTCGAATATCTCCAGCGTATCCGTATCCTCTATACCACCCGTAAAATTGACTCCCGCAACCCCCTGGTCCACCCCATCCTTACCAACCCTGGGCCTTTGCCACGCCTCTACCGCGTTATACCCCCATCCCTTCATCTCCACACCCTCCATGTCCTCTCCCAGGGTAATTTCCGCCGCCTCCCCCTTCCTGATGACGTCCTCCGTTCCGACATATACCCGTCCTACCAGCTCTGATCCCCCACCCATAGATAAAGTGCCCCCTCTCCTCCCTCCCTTTCCGCTCCCCCGCTTGGCTAACCCCCTCCCTGCCCTGGAGTCCCTACGGCTCCTCCCGGCCGCCCCCTTTCCCCGCCGTTTTTTCCTGTCCCCTACGCTTTGCTCCCCCCCCCCTTTCTCGGGGTCCTGGACCGACAGTTTTACAAGTGCTACGTCAAGTGTTGTGTGTTGTGCTACAGTGAAGTGTGTGTTTTTTAACTGCGTCCACCGCAACCAGACAAGTGTCGCACCGTGTATTTTACTTAGTGTCTCCGTGTACTCGCCGTCCTGTGTTCTTGTCGTCCAACATGTGCTTTTTAAGTCACCGTGGCTCCTCGTTTTTAACTGACTACATCCGGTTTTTGTTCACCTGTCAACTGTTTGTACCTCCAATTGTCGCCATGTATGTGTCATTGTTCCTCCGTTGTTTTTTCGCCTGTCATGTATTTTAAATTTTCATCTCATCAATGTATTTTATTCTCTCGGCTGAAGAGCAGCCTCTGGAGCTGCTGCCAGCCTACTGGTGTAATCGCTGGTGTGAAAATACAATAAAGGAAAAAAAAATTTCTTCTTTTGTACCACAGTCTGATGATGATGTTCTCGAAACGCGTCATGAAATAAAGCTAATTGCGACCAAGACTTTTCAAACAATTTTTTCATACATGCCAGAGTATTTAAGCCACATGAACATAATGCTATCTTGAATTCTTTAAAGCCATATCTTAACAGAACATCATCCACATCTGGAAACAAGACACTGCATCGCATATTTAGATTATACCAAACACTTTTTACTAAAATCCTGACTCAAATAGCCTGTGACACTGTTTGTAAGCGCTTGTAACAACAACCATTTCCATCCCAGTGACAGGGCTACCTCTGTAGTCAAAACTAACCTACAACAACAACGGATCTAACCATTCCAGCTCTTTAGTGTTCTAAACCGACCAACATGCAAATTTCTCTGTATGCGAACTAACAATTTCCAAAGTTAAACCAAACAGGACTATTCTTGCAATCATCACTAACCCACAATAAATGGACATAACCATCTCAAAATTTTCCCTATACACTTTACACAAACAGGGTTCCACAGTCAGCCTTCCAACAGCAATCGAAAAGACATAATAGTCAAGATCTTCCTGACAGTCCGTAAACTGTTTCCATGAACGCAATTTAGCAAACTTTCGAACTCTCACTACCCAACAGCATTATTAGCTAGTTATTTTCAGAATATTCATCTAGTAACATCCAGTTGAATGATTCTATAACTTTTTCCATTGCATAGCTCACCAGGGGATATTTCTGAAAAGGTTTCTACCAGTCACTAGATCAGTTACTTCCTGCGTATAACAATCATTTGTGCACAAGTAGCCACTGCCTTGCCACTTCTAATGAGTCATTGCTCTCGACAAACATCTGTTACGCTCCCAACTACATGATAAAAATAATTTTTTCTCCCCCCCCCCCCTCTCTCTCTCTCTCTCTCTCTCTCTCTCTCTCTCTCTCTCTCTCTCTCTCTCTCTCTCTCTCTCTCACACACACACACACACACACGCACGCACGCACGCACGCACGCACGCACGCACGCACGCGCGCGCGCGCTGAAAAGCTATCAAGGGAAGTTTCAGATCAACACCAATTTCTATTTCTTATAGATATATCTAATCATGCCAATCACCAAAGCAAAAGAGTCTACACCATTTCAAACTAATAACTTAAAACTTAAAATTTTATCGAATCCCAAGAGCAATCCTTTAGAGATTAAACGTATGATTAAGCACATTTTCCAATGACGGCAACAAGCATACTTTAAGTCATTTAACTATAGCGGTTTATTCAACTCGATGCTTCTACACTGAAGCGCAATTTACATTTCAGTCATTACAGGTATGTTTCTGAGATTTTCCGCCTGCATTGTAAACACCACTAACAGACGAGATGCATGCAAAACCACCCTAACACACAACCATAGTACTAACTAACAAGATGCATTTCTACAAACGTGAAACACCTCTGTGTTTCAACGAATCGTATAACTAACCAATTCGAACTATGTTTTTCACAGTGCAGGACTCTGACTTAGGGAGCTCCAGAACAAAATACCAGAAAGAGTAAACATTCCATATCCTACTCTTCAGAAAACACGAAAATCCGCAGGACCACAAAGCCATTAGCCACTCATATACCTAGCATTTTATTTTATTCTACCAATCATCTGCCTGCAGTGCTATCCTGTGAAACAGTCAGCCAGATCATTTATCCCTCTTAATCCAAAGCCCCACTAGCGCTGGTTACCTTTATCGCCTATTTTTAACAGTTATCACCTCCTGTGAGAGAAAAATCACAGAGCACGAGTGTGAAAAATGAAAACAGCATGCTATTTCCAAGTCTGCAAATTTTAAACTATCTGAAACAAAACCACAACCAGCACACAGTACCAAAATACAATACAAGCCCCTCCTGTTAACGTAGCCAGTCAGTAATAAAAGACATTCCTAACAAGTCAAGATACATTGTCCGCATCAGGTTATGAATAAACAAGTGCAAATTTTACGAAGAAGAAAGCTATCATCAGACATAAAATGAAAACGATCGAATTGTCACAGCTATACCATCGCTCTTAATGCACCATCAAACCAATAAAATTCATGCCTAACTAGCCTCTACAAGTTTTGAGGCATTTACAGTTACAGCAAGACAGTCCCACACAACCGTATTACCAACAAGTACTGCAACATTTCTATGTGTCATTATATCATTTGCTTACAGTTACCACAAACATGATTTTTACCATAGGAGGTGACTACAACAGTCTTTATAACTGCTCCGGTGGCAAAGTATGGCTCCATACATATGACTGATAGTTATTTAGATTGGGTAGTATGGTCCTTCACCATGAAATACAGAGTTCGAACTGAATTTGTAGAAATCTATATTAATACTTCGTACTGTGTTTATGTGTTAGGGTGGTGTTGCATGCATCTTGTCTGTCATTGATGTTTACGATGCGGGTGGAAACATCTCAGCATCAAGTTGAATCAACTCCTATAGTTAGGTGACTTAAAGTATGCTAGTTAGCGTCATTGGGAGGAGTGCTTAATCGAACGTTTTATCTCTAAAGGATTATTCCTGGCATTTGATAAAACATTTTGTGTGCTGTATAAGTTAGGAATAGTGTAGAATATTTTGCGTTGGTGGATGTAGATATATATAATAAAGGGAACATGGTGTGGATATGCAACTTTTCTTGTTAACTGATCTGTGTGTGTGTGAATCATTGTTAAATTGTAGTTGGATGTGCTACGAATGTTTATTGAGAGTAAAGACTCATTAGAAGGGGGAAGACGGTGGCTATTTGTGAAAAAGTGAGTGTTAAATACTAGAGGAAAATGGTCTACTGACTGATTGAAAAAGTGTCAGATATATTGTCTGGTGGACTATGGTGTGCAAAAAAATTACAGGTTCATTCAAATGCATGTTACTAGATACATGTTCTGAATCTATGCAGCTAATAAGGAATTTGGGTTGTCAGAGTTCGATACTTTACTAAATTGCGTTGATGGAAACAGTCTACGCTGTGTCAGGGATATCCTGACTGTTATGTGTTCACTGTTATGTGTCTGTTGTGATGTTACCATGAGGTAGAGGGGTGATATATCAGGGGAGGAAAGGAATTTTTTTGTTTTATTTATTTTATAATTTTAAGGTGAGAACTTCTACATATTTGGTATTTTCTCAATCTGTATTATATAATTCCAGGGAAATTAATTTTTTTATGTGTCAGAGGAGTAGTTTTACGTTATAGTAATGGGTGTAAGAACTCGATAAACTTTGAATAATTATCAAATATTTTAAAAACATATGATGGTCGATTAGCTGATGTATCACTTGTCTAGTCTTGTCTACTTTCAATGGGTGTAGACATCTTGCTCTGTATTAATTTTAAAAGTATAATATATTGATGTGTTACCAAAAAGTGTCGCAAACTTCATTTTTTATTCAAGACAACACTTCATACAATATTTAGGCGTAAAATTAACGAACTACAGGCCCTGAGATGAATAATAAAAAAAGAAGAGGGTCCTTGTATCCGCTCAAATTGTGATCAAAACTTTTTGTAATGAATATTAACGTTAATCTATAGAAATTAACTAACATTTGCTTATTTTTCAGTAACATTTATACATTATTCCAGTGAACGTAACTATATCTGAACATTATTCCAAAAACAAATTATTTAATTATCATATTTTATTATTTTCAACAATAGAACTGTACACAATGGCGCCCAGCGGGCGGCCATTTATTGCATTAAGTGTTAATTTATGTTATTTTGTCTTGTTTCATGTACAACAATCTGGAAAATTACAAAGAAGAAAGAAGTATACGCGGAACAAGGAGATACACACATTCGAGATACGAAAGGTATTCATTCCATTTATATCAAGGCATCGAAAAGTAGGACAGAAACTTTATTTTCTATTCTCTACGTATTGTTTCTTGGTAACGGGAATATTTAGCCTGCCCTTCAACTCGTAGAAAATTCTGGTTTTTCTATTCTCTACGTATTGTTTCTTGGTAACGGGAATATTTAGCCTGCCCTTCAACTCGTAGAAAATTCTGGTAACTGCCCTCCAACTCGTAGAAAATTCTGTTACAATCAAGTGACCGAAAAGGTAGAGTTTGTACCGTTTGTAAGATCTGAACAAACCCCTTCCATACTACAGAATATTAATACGCAGCCAGTGATTGGGTCACACATTGAACATGTGACGGTTTCCCCGCATTCAGACGTGCCGCGTGCAAGTACGGTACAGGGCGTATCAACAGTCTTGACCCAAAATCAACGTACAAATAATGAACAGGTTACCACTATTGCGATCGAAGATGGACTTGTAGAATCGAGAAAGTTCCCAACATTTTCAGAGGAAAACAGGAAAAGCCACCCGGTTATTTCTCTGCAAACCTTCCGAAACGTGTTGCCACAATCCTGGTCAGATGCTACAAAAACACAAGAGATAGTCAGTCATATAGAAGGCAATGCATTTTGCCTGGGAAGCTAGCACCATAAATAGATGTCAAAATATACTCGATTTCAGCAAGAATTTCTTGCACGATTTTGGTCGCAATCTTTGTAAGAAAGATAACAGCGACAAGTTTTCAGTCCCGAGCCATACAACAGGAGAACAGGAAGTTTAAGGAAATATTTTGAAAAGTATCTGAATAAAACTTTGTATTGGACAACTTTAATCAAAAAATGTTCAAATGTTTGTATAGTCTATGGGACTTAACTGCGGGGTCATCAGTCCCTAAACTTACAAACTACTTATGAACTACTTACGAACTAGACGGCACAAATATCCATGCCCGAGGGAGGATTCGAACCCCCGACCGTAGTGGCCGAGCAGACCGTGACTGGAGCGCCTCAGTCTCCTCGGCCACCGCGGCCGGCACAACTTTAATATCCCATGTTGATGTCATCAGGATACTCAAATCAAAATTACCTGCTGACATCGCGGAAAAGATAATGTGGGTTCCGGAGTACAATCTCCCGAATTTTCTGGACGCATTGGATAACTATGATTTGATTCACGAAGGGACCGAAACACTGGTCGTAACGGTAATCGAAACGGTCAGTGGAGCTGAAGTTACACGCTAAATAATGACAATAACGATAGACAGAACACCAACCCCTCACAAAACAACCCAAATAGTAGTAACAACAACAACAATTACGGTTATGGAAACGGTAACGGAAACGGAGAATACCGGATGCGAAACAATAATACGAGAGAAAGCAGTCGATACAATCCGGGTTACCAGACAGGGCACCCGCAAACCGGTTTCCGTCGGAGTCCCGATAATCAACAGACACGTTCACGAGACGCTTCCCCAAGGCAACAACCAACACATCAACAACAACAATCGCGACTACCAGTACAATCTGGAACAATGAGTTGGGGTAACGCGAATAGGCAAACACGACAGAACAATAGTAATAGACAAAACAATGGTTGGTGGCAAGGAAATAATCAAGTTCAGATTATTGAATTAGCGTCCAATTCTGATGCTGAGACACAGACCCAGAAAAACCTGTTGTAGTCGAAACCTTATATATAATAACACTTAGAACAGACAAGTCAACCTGATTAGACGTAAACGTTTTGTATAACAGTGTTAAAGGGGTCCGCGCCTTCCGCAGTGCGTATCAAGAGAACCCCGTTGCTAAGTTAAATTTTACTTCCCGGAACTGTTTATGAACACTGCCTGTCGGCACTGAAACAACTGACGGCGAGCAGCCGCCAGCTGTCAAAATTGTTACCGTACGCAACATGCTAATCAGGTGTGGGGGCGTGTCCGACTTAACGCTGAGCATGCAAACAATCTAAATAAAAATAAGAGAGTAATTACAAACAAACAAAAAACCCTAACTAAGACTTAACGTAATACGTGATTTATAACTAATTAAAGATAAACGAGCGAAACAAACTAAACTATATACAAGCAGAAGAATAAAAATATATCCACGAGAAAAATAAACTATACACACGCAAGACTCTATAAACCATATACACTACGGTAAATCAACTAATCAACTATATATACGCGAGAAATTAATTACAAAAACGTACCCGACTCACACGATAATAGTAGGTGGTGATTTTAATTTACCCTCGATCTGTTGGCGAAATTATATTTTCAAATCAGCAGGTAGGCATAAAACATCGTCCGAAATTGTACTCAACGCATTCTCTGAGAATTACTTCGAGCAGTTAGTTCATGAGCCAACTAGAATTGTAAATGGACGTGAAAACACACTTCATCTCTTAGTAACAAATAATCCTGAGCTCATAACGAGGATCAAAACGGATACAGGTATTAGTGAACACAGAGCTGTCGTAGCGAAATTGAATATCGAAAGTTCCAAAGTTGCCAAAAATAAACGCAAAGTATATTTGTTCAGGAAAGCAGATAGAAACAAAATACATTGCTTCTTGAAAGACAGCGTCCACTCGTTTCTAAGACTAAATGTAGGTGTAGACCAGATGTGGCTCAAATTCAAAGAAGTGGTATCGACAGCAATTGACAGCTTTATACCAAATTAATTAATAAAAGAAGGAGGCGATCCCCCTTGGTACACAAAACAGGTCAGGACACTGTTGCAAAAGCAACGGAAAAAGTATACTAAATTTAAACGATGATGATGATGATGATTGGTGTTTTAGGGCGCTCAACAGCGAGGTTATCAGCGCCCGTAATTTAAACGAACACTAAATCCCCAGGATTTGCGATCGTACTCAGCAGCTCGAAATTTAGCGAAGATTTCAATGCGAGATGCCTACAATATTTATCACAACGAAACTTTTTCTCGAAATTTGACTGAAAACCCAAAGAGATTTTGGTCATGTGTTAAGTATACTCGGGGCAAATCACAAACAATACCTTCACTACGTGATAGTAATGGCGATCCTGCCGATGACAGCGCTACTAAAGCAGAGTTACTAAACATAGCTTTTAGAAACTCATTCACTAAAGAAGGCGAAACCAGTATTCCAGATTTCGAATTACGAACAGATGCCGTAATGAGTAACGTAGAAGTAGATATCATCGGAGTACTGCAGCAACTCAAATCACTTAACAAGAAGTCTTCTGGTCCGGATTGTATACCCATTAGATTTCTATCTGATTATGCTGAAGCGATAGCTCCTTACTTAACACACATATACAACCACTCTCTCATAGAAGGATCTGTACCAAAAGATTGGAAAGTTGCCCAGGTCACACCTATATTCAAGAAAGGCAGTAGGAGTAACCCACTAAACTACAGGCCTATTTCATTGACGTCAATTTGCAGCAGGGTTTTGGAACATACCCTGTATTCAAATATTATGAATTATCTCGAACAGAACGATCTATTGACCCAAGGTCAACACGGATTTAGAAAATATCGTTCATGCGAAACACAATTAGCTCTTTATTCACACGAAGTGATGGGTGCTATCGACAAAGGTTCGCAAATCGATTCCGTATTTCTTGATTTCCAGAAAGCTTTTGACACCGTACCTCACAAACGGCTTTTAATCAAATTGCGTGGTTATGGTATGTCGCCCCAAATTTGCGATTGGATAGGGGATTTCTTGTCAGAGATGACACAGTTCGTAGTAATCGATGGTAAGGCATCGACTAAAACAGAGGTGATATCGGGCGTTCCACAGGGTAGTGTTATTAGTCCTCTGCTGTTCCTTATTTACATAAACGATTTAGGGGAAACTCTAAGTAGCTCTCTTAGGTTGTTTGCATTTACCGTCTAGTAAAATCATCTGAAGAGCAAAACCAACTGCAGAACGATCTGAATAAGATATCAGTATGGTGTAAAAATTGGCAATTGACTCTAAATAATGAGAAGTGTGAAGTCGTCCACATGAGTACGAAAAGAAATCCGTTAAACTTTGATTATTAGATAAATCAATCAAATGTGAAGGCCGTAAACTCCACAAAATACCTAGGAATTACTATTACTTCAGACCTAATCTGGAAAGAACACGTAGATAATATCGTGGGATAGGCGAACCAGAGACTGCGTTTTATTGGCAGAACCCTTAAAAGATGCAACAGAACTACAAAAGAAACTGCATACACTACGCTTGTCCGTCCATTTTTGGAGTATTGCAGCCCAGTGTGGGATCCTTATCAGGTGGGTTTGACGGAGGACATCGAAAGAGTCCAAAGAAGGGCAGCTCGTTTCGTATTGTCACGATACAGGGGAGACAGTGTTACGGAAATGATACAGGATCTGGGATGGGAATCATTACAACAACGGCGCTTATCGCTGCGGCGTGGGCTACTTGCGAAACTCCAATCGCCAACATTTTCCTCCGAATGCGAAAATATATTGTTGACTCCCACTTACATAGGTAGAAATGACCATCAGAATAAAATACGAGAAATCAGAGCTCGAACAGAGAGATTCAGGTGTTCTTTCTTCCCGTGCCCTATTCGAGAATGGAATGGGAGATAAATAGTATAATTGTGGTTCGATGAACCCTCTGCCAGGCACTTAAATGTGATTTGCAGAGTATCCCATGTAGATGTAGAACTATTATAACGATGTCTTACAGCTAGCCGGACATAGATATTTAAAATTAACCTAAGCAACCACTCGATAATTAATTACCTAAGATACAGAATTAACAGCTAAGGAATCGACTGTAACTGAAAGACTGGTAACATGCAATATGTACAACAGGTTACCACAAGGCAATTACAGAAAACTAAACTATAATGCTCAGCATGATATATACACAAGACGGGCATAAAAAAGAAGCATGAGATAATTTAAAAGTTTTAAAGACTTAAAGACATATATATATATATATATATATATATATATATATATATATATATATATATGTGTGTGTGTGTGTGTGTGTGTGTGTGTGTGTGTGTGTGTGTGTGTGTGTGTGAGTGAATTATTGCCTTGAGGAACATTATTCCTTTAAAAAAAGGAATATACGACCAATTTTACAATGAAACCAGTCGGATCACATATTAAGTCACACACGTCTAGTGTTCAGTGACAAAGAGGTGGAAAGACTGACACTGAACTGAATTGAAGTTTATGAAGTTTCTTTCTACACACAAATAGAGCTACCTGAGTCACAGCCAAAGTACAGGTGGAGTAAATATTTCCAAGCCTCCCAATACACCTCTAACTACACCATGCATGATAATTGGTGTAGAAATTTTTCAAAAATGTTCAAATGTTTGTAAAGCTTATGGAACTTAAATACGGGGTCATCAGTCCCTAAACTTACAAACTACTTATGAACTAGTTAATACTAGGACGACACAAATATCCATGACCGAGGGAGGATTCGAACCCCCAACCGTAGTGGCCATGCAGAACGTGACTGGCGCGCCGCAGACCGCTCGGCCACCGCCGCCGGCTAGAAATTTTTCATTCTAACGTGGTTGGAGGGTAGTGGGGCTGTCTGTTTCCTTGAGAGCATATATAGTGCGTGTAGAGATCTGAAAAAATAAAATAAAAAATAGAAATCTATTAATAAAGAAAATAAAGTCCTCCTTGTTATATATATATATGTGTGTGTGTGTGTGTGTGTGGTTTCATAAGTATGTTAAATGAAAAAAAATCAAGGTTGGCTGAAAGAAAGGTAATGAAAAGAACGACAGTAACTATATGTGAGGCCTTTTAAAAGTGAAATGTAAATAATAATAATTTTTAATGAAGGGACCAAATGTATTTTTAGAGTAGTATAGGATTTTTTATGTAATAGATATTTGTATTATTTTAATGCATAAATGAGTATATAAAACTCATAGAATTAGAAAGGAAGCCTTAATGAATGAGTGATATGTTAGAAGAAAGTAAAATAGCTGATTTAAACAGTTCAGTGAGTGACAAGTGGAGTACAGTCGTTGTCTGGTAACAGTCGTCTCAAATATAAAAATAGATACATATTGAGTTTAAAAAAAATCTAGTTGAGAGTAGGATTCAGAAAGCCAACCTATGCATCAAGATTTTATGGTAACGCATATTCTCGTACAATCAATAAGGTAAGCTTAACACTCTGGTATATAATTATACTTCTGCCTCGTGTGACACATTCGTCAGAAGTATGGGGCGGATGTGATGTTACCATGAGGTAGAGGGGTGATATATCAGGGGAGGAATGGAATAATTTTTTTAAATTTATTTTATAATTTTAAGGTGAGAATTTCTAAATATTTGATATTTTCTCAATCTGTATTATATAATTCCAGGGAAATTAATTTTTTGATGTGTCAGAGGAGTAGTATTACGTTATAGTACTGGGAGTAAGAAAACGATAAACTTTGAATGCTTATCAAATATTTTTAAATCATATGATGGTCGATTAGCTGATGTGTCACTTGTCTAGTCTTGTGTCTTGCTATGTATTCATTTTAAAAGTATAATATATTGATGTGTTTACCAAAAAGTGTCACAAACTTCATTTTTTATTCAAGACAACACTCCATACAATAAATAGGCGTAAAATTAACGAACTACTGGGTCCGAGATGTATAAAAAAAGAAGAGGGTCATCCTATCCGCTCAAATTGTGATCAAAACATTTTGTAATGAATGTTAATGTTAATCTATAGAAATTGACTAACATTTGCTTATTTTTCAGTAAAGTTTATACATTATTACAGTGAAAGTAACTATATCTGAACATTATTCGAAAAACAAATTATTTAATTATCATATTTTATTATTTTCAACAATAGAACTGTACACTGTGGAACCTTATTTGTGTGAAGTGTATAGGGCAAACTTGGAGATGGTCATGTCAGTTGTGTCAATAGTGAGTCAGCTAACATCTCATTTAGAAATTTTCCCTCTGACGTAACAGCACCAGTGGCTTCATGTGCCACCTACCGTTAAGTGTTCCAAGTAAACATGCTTTCTTGAGTGTGGCATTGTGTGGCTTCTAAAAGGATTTTAAGAGTCCGTATTTCCCCACGAAGGCAGTGGCCATCGAGTTTATATTAAAAAAACTTCATCTTGACGAGCAGAATGTGATTTTGAGGTCAGAATATGCAGGAAATGACAGTGAGGAAAACTTTACTCCTTACATATCCCTCCCGTTTTGACAATTTTTGTCTGGGATTTTGTTATTGCCAAGGAAAACATTAACAAAAAAAGGTAAAAATTACCGATTCAAAATTATCATTCATCCATTCTTAACAATTTGAGATTTCCTTACTTTCTATATCGATTTAACTACTATTTATACACTTGTGTTTTCTTTTATAACAATAGTGCTTCTTTTCACTTTCTTTCGTTGCCATTATGTGTTTTTTTTTTCTAAATTCGTTCGTGACAGTGTTAGTGCGTGTGATCTTTCATGGTTTAATTTTTTAGTTAGCTTTGCATGAAGTCTGCAAGAGCTTATGGTGTTTCTCTGTTTTAATTTTAGAATATTTTATTTATTTGCTTCTCTGCACTTCAATCAAAGAATGAAGAAGCTGCTCTACTTTACTATTCTTCATGAGTAGTTTTTTTTTTTCAAAAATTTTAAAATATAAAATTTAGGTAACTTTACAAAAAATATAGTTTTAAATTTACATACAAATTAATACAATAAATTATATATATAGAAAGTGGAATGTTACTTTACATAGGTAAATTACATGAGGAAAGGATAGATTATATTATTATTTTTCGTTGCACAAATCAATAATTATTGACGTTTCACATGTGTCTTTTAATAATGAACCATTTTTATTTTTATTTGTACTATTACTTACTTTTTATGTTTTCACGTCGTTTATTGTTCTGCTACATTCGTTGATTTCTTGTCTGACAATCCATTGTAGTTGTGGAATTTCGTCGACTGTCTTTAGAGCGGTGTACGTCATGAGAGCAGTACTATAGCGCGCGATGCTGGGTTTTATCGTTGTTGAGACGCAATGTAGTAGAATTCTGCCTCCAGTTGACAGCAATTGACGACTTTCAGCTAATGTATTGGAGAGATGATGTAACTCTTCCATCACATCTGAACCAGTATGACAAGATCTTGATGTTGGTTTTGTGGTAGAAGAATCTGCTTTGCAGCAGTGTTTCATGTTGCTCGTTTTTCATGACGATGTATAGTAAGTGCGAGACTTACATAACTTGCTGGATCAGTTTGCATTTAGTTAGCTCTGCAAATGTATCATTGAGATATGGATAGTATGGTGACTACTCTACAATGATTGTGGAAAGACTTATTAATTGTTTTAGGATAGGAGAGAATGGTATCTCAATCTTCTGCCCATCTTCTGTCCTCTTCCGACCTTGGTTGCTTCTCATCGTCTTTGTTCGCTTCTTTCTTCTGTGTTCTCTTCTTGGGCTAGTAGGAATAGTGATTTATTTATGGAATATAAAGGATTTGGGATCTGATTACCTTTCCAATTGTGTATTGAGATGATGCTAGGTCTCAATATACTGTAGATTTGCTATATTATTACAACATGACTATTCTTCTCTCATACTCGTAGATTATGCTTGTGACGTATTACAATGCCTGTGGTATACATTGTCCTGGTGAAGTCCAACCTGGATGCAGCTTGCCTCTCCAGTGAAACACTGGTCTTCACTTCATTTTCTTTTACGCTTTCTGACTCAACATGACAATACTGTCTGTCGTTAACTCAAAGTTGTAGATGCTGAATGGGATGGAGATGGTCTCTGAGGATCCTGCTTTGTGATTTAGTGATGTGCAGGACGGATTTTAAATTTTTGTTTCACATGATTTAAATTTTTATCATCTTATACAATGCAAAACTCGATTTTTATTGTTGAGAATAAATACTAAATTAAAATTAATTTTTCTAAACGTTAAATCTTATATTTATCACTTCTTAATTCTTGTTTTTTTTTTTATTGGAGTAGTGTGTTGTTTATTCACCTACCACTGTATGAAATTATGAAATTGATAAGGCGTCTCGCTGCGGAGCGTGCGGTTGCTCGCCGTCGGAGGTTCTAGTCCTCCCTGGGGCATGGGTGTGTGTGTGTTGTCGTTAGGTTAGTTTACTTTAGTTTAAGTAGTTTGTAAGCTGCAGACTGATGACCACGCTGTTTGGTCCGACAGATTTACAAACATTGGAACATTTTATGACACTGAAATAGGCTTAATTTACTTCTTTTTTATTTAGTGTGTTCTCTTTTTATTTTTCAAAATTTTTATTTACATGATTTATCATTGTATAAATAAAAAATTTTACCTCATTTTCTCCTCTTCATTACTTCCATTTTATAATTATTGGTTCTCTGTGCCCTGCAAAGAACTCCTCAAAGTCTCTTAAGTTTTTAAATTTATTATATTTGTGTCTATGTTTTGTCTTGTAGAAATTATTATTACTTCATGATGTTTCCTCTAATGGTGTAACTTGAATGGTCTGCTTTTGTTGTGTTGTGTTTGGTGAAGAATCCCATAGCGGTATCACTTGTGAGATATTAATATGACAGAACATGATAATAATATCAAAAAGGAACAACTTCCTGATGTCCTGCAAACTTTTTTATTGGTCACAAACCGGCATTCGGCTTCTTAGGCCATCATCAGGTGTCACCTGATGACGGCCTAAGAAGCCGAAAGTCGGTTTGTGACCAATAAAAAAGTTTGCAGGACATCAGGAAGTTGTTCCTTTTTGATATTATTATCATGTTCTGTCAAGTACCGACGGAAAAATCAATTAACTTGTGAGATATGTCACTTTCCGTTTCGTATCTAATTCTTCTCTCTCTTATAGACATTCCATTATGTACTCAATTTCAATATCTTTGTAATTATTTGTGTTATATACATTACATGTCTGTTATTGTGTCTTTGTTTTACCCTTTTATCATTTGCCTGTTTTTGTGACTCGTTTTTATTCTTGTTGGTTTCATCGAATACATCGAACAACGCTGTGAGTAATTCCTTATCTGTAATTTCTTTAATTTTAGGAAGAGATGGCAACTCGTCTTCGCTTTCGGAATTTAACCAATTAATGCTATCTTCCCATGCTTTGAACTGTGCTTCTATCGGTTCTGAAGTTACACTATGGCTTGAATTTTGAAGTTTATTTTGTTGGTTTAAACTTTTACTGTTATGGTCAGATTGAATTGTATCTGATTTATTTATTTGAATGCAATGGATGTTTGATTTTGTTGTGCTTGTGTGCGGTCAGTGTGTGGCCTATCCCCCTCCATGTTTCGTGGTCAATCCTTACGTTTTTCTGGATTTGGTTGTCTGACTTATACATCAGGATGACTTTGTTGATTTCCTCTTGTCCACGTGGATCTTGATTTCCCTTAAAATTATTTGAGCTCTTGTCTCATCAGTTGCCCTTTCTCACATCATTCCCTCTGTCAAAATATGCCAGATTTTTTTGGTTTCTGAATCCATACCCACCTTGATATGAACTGCCATACCCATTGTTATTATTATTCGTTACTTCTATTCCCATTATTTCCACCATTGTCCCATGCTTCTACGCTATCTTCATTGTTTTGTGATTGAAAATTGTTATTGTTTGTAGTATTATTAAATGGTCTGAAGTTTCCACTATTATTGTTATTACGGTTAAAATTAATGTGATACTCATTTCTGGGCCTCTCCGTCTGAGATTCCCTTTTTTCTCTTCTGTAAGTTCTTCTTCTTTGAACATCAATTCTAGTTCCCTCAGTACTTTCTTAAACCCTCAATATCTTCATTCTTTGCTACTGTCGATTGCTGACATTTGACCGATAGTTTCATTCTACATAAATGTATTAGTTCTCCTTTGCTGTATGGTCTATCTAAGCATTGGTTTTGTAATCCATAACGTCAAAAAATTTGACTACGCTTTTCTCGCCTGAGTTATCGTAATGTGCCATCTCTAATAATTCGTATTTGATTTTATTCTGAGCTTCATTTTACCAATATCGGTTCAAAAATGCGGTACTAAACTGTTGATACGATGTGCAGTTTTGTGCAACTCTTTGCATTACCTCTGCCACTGGTCCTGACATGTGTGTGTATACAAAATCTAGCCTATGTGCTAAACTCCAATGGTTCGGTATGCCCACCTGAATATGATCAATCAAGTTTTGCGAATGAATACTTCCGCCTTCCTGTTTGAAGTGTTGAAATTTACGAACAGCCAGAAAGTGATCTGTAGCGTACCTATTCATAGCTCCTAATCGTGCTTGTTCCGTCATTTCTAACATTCCTGTCTCCGTTACGCCGTCTTGCCTGTGTTGTGCCAACCCACTACTCATCTGCATGTTCCCTGTTGCGTATCCTGTGTTAATTTCGTATCGTTGCAACGGCGTACAAAAATGTTGCTCGTTTATTGCTTTTGGTGGTTCAAACTCAGTATTGTCAAACTGTGGCAGTGGATTAACTGGTTTTGTTGCCTGTCTTTCAATTGCTAATGTCTGACTGTACATTCCGCGTATTCTGTGTGTTTTTGCGGCACATCGTAAGTTGATGTTCTAACTACTTTCGGCCTTACTTCCGTGGGTGTTACTTCCGTTTTCTTTTCGTTTTGTCTACCTTTTACTTGTGTCTGTTCTTGTACTGAATGATTACTTGACGTATCAAGTCATTACACTACAAGTACAGTCGGTCTCTATTTTGGATTAACTCTGACCTTAGTCATTCCAGCTGATCTTTCGTCTTTGATTAAATTTTATTTATATGCTGGTCGTACCGTTTTAAAGCGACTTTCGTTACTTTACTTTGAACAGCTTGTTCTTCAGTGGTTTGAATAGCTGTACGTTTCCGAATCTTTTGTCCAGACTCACTGCAGTCATCAGACCAACGCCGTTCTTCGACCCCTTCATTGTCCGAAACTTCTGCAGAGCAACTTCTGGACAGTCATCATACTAAAACAGCTTTACAAGCAGAGCGCGATCCTGCATTGAGACTCATGGTGAACGTCTGACATCAAATGAGAAACCATACACCCAACGTGTTTGTACCAACTTCAAGGAGTCTTACAGGTGACAGGTATTTTCATGTACATATTCTAACATGTACTGCGCCATCTATTGATCAATTTTCACATTCAGATGTTCAAATGTTTGCAAATCTATGGGGATTAACTACTGAGGCAATTAGTCACTGGGGTTACAAACTACTTGAACTTAAATTAACCTAAGGACAACACACACACACACACACACACACACACACACACAGAGAGAGAGAGAGAGAGAGAGAGAGAGAGAGAGAGAGAGAGAGAGAGAGAGAGAGAGAGAGCTATGCCCGAGGGAGGGCACGGACCTTTTAGTGTTTTTAATGTTACAACTTTCTGTAAGCATAAATTCTGAGTAATGTTTCAAGTTTCAGGTAACACATTTGATTTGTACTTACCATTTGTATTCAGGGTTTATCTCTTCGCTGCATTTAGGGTCCTGGTGTGTGTTGTTCAAATAAAAATAAACTCCAGCAATTAATTTTCTAATCATTAATCACCCCTAAAACTTTCCTTACAATGTTCCATATAATTTGAAATCTCTCCAAAACAAATGCCCTTTTACGATACAAATTGAATCATAAACACGAACTAGGAACTCACATTCTAACTCGAACTGGAACTTATACTGGATCTGCCGCGATGGAGTAGTCGAGCGGTCTAAGGCGCCTCGCTGCGGAGTGCGCGGTTGGTCGCCGTCGGAGGGTCGAGTCCTCCCTGGGGCATGAGTGTGTGTGTTTGTCCTTATGTTAGTTTATCTCAGTTTAAGTAGTTTGTAAGCTACGGACTGATGACCACGCAGTTTGGTCCAATAGATTTACGAACATTTTTTTTTTTTTTTTTTTTTTTTTTTATACTGGAACTCCCGAGTGCCCTATGGCACCGCTAAATATAGATGTTTTATCAATTGCCATTACAAACATATTGTTTGAAATAATGACATTAATCGAATTTCAATGAACAATTATAACATGAAATGATTTTACATACTGTTACATAATAGTAGAAGATAGCCAAACCAGGAGGAGGCTGAGTGGAATGAATGATTTTTAAAAAAATTTTCATAAGATATAAATGTAGATAAATATTTTTATTTATGTAGAATCAACTAAACTGTCAGTAATATCGATATGAATCCACAGATGTAGTTATAGCGTAATTTACGTAGGTAGAAAACAAAATAACTAATTGATTCTTCAAATGATTTAGTAACAAACGATAATTGATGTAGAGTCCCACATCTGATGTCATGAAGGACAGATGTAACATTTCATATATGTGTGAAATTGTATACTACAAAGTTTTAATATTATAGAGTTCATAAAAATAGTGTACACATTTATTTAGTAAAGTAGTGGAACCAGTGCATGGCCTTAAATAGGACAACACCCTGAGATTTCATCAACATACAACATCAAAATGTCGGTAACAAAGAAAATTTAGCCGGACTTCGAAGTTGCAGTTAAGAAATAGATACTGATAAACAGTTACATTGTTAGATTTGTTTCAGCTCTCAATTTCAATACCTGCAAATATAACTAATAATAATAATAATAATATGCTATATGATTTAATATCAAACAAAATATTTTATTTGTAATCGTATAAGACACCAAATAATGGAATACATAAAGCTGAGATAATATATAGATATATATATTTATTCTTTGCATTAAATCTTACAAATACGAATACATACTTCATTTAACAATGTGAAATGGTTATTAATGTTTACTTAATTACGTAGATGGATTTCAATTTTCCTAACATTTCCATAGCGTATATATACAGGGAATTAGTTTCAAAATGTACAATACTTCTGTTATTCACGAAATGTTACACAGTTTCATATAGATCAGTTTCCCATTATACATTGCTTTATTTATGTTTTTACTCTTAGTTCAGTGATATTCGGTTTGGTAATTATTTAAAGGACATTTACAGACATAAATCAGTTATTTAAGACCTCAGCCTCTTTCCTATATTCGTTAATTCAGGGTGGACATGGTTTGAACTTTCTGGAAAGCAAGACGTAACACGTTATTTTATTAAGTAACCATCAAAGTTTCTCCAAATTACTCAATATGACACCAACACACAGTTTATCAATCATACACTCACAGTAAATTTTTTCTCACAGTTTAAACCGTTCATTACAAAATCATACTCATATTGTCATCACACTAATTAGCATGCCAAAGATTAAGCAGTTTGACTACGTGATATGTTCTTTTATATTAAATTACACGATACCCTGTCTCTAAGGAGCTGACAGTGATAGTTCCACTGGTATCGGGTACCTTAGAGCACTCGGCCATTCCACTCGCCGGCCGCGGTGGCCGAGGGGACTGAGGCGCGCCAGTCACGGTCTGCACGGCCACTACGATCGGGGGTTCGAATCCCCCCTCGGGCACGGATATTTGTGCCGTCTTTAGTGATAGCTAGTTCATAAGTAGTTTGTAAGTTTAGGGACTGATGACCACGTAGTTAAGTCCCATAAGCTATACAAACATTTGAACTATTCCACTATTCCCCCTTCTCCGATAACCTTCCGCTGTAATTTGACGTCATTCTGACAGGTGGTGTTATTTTTACATCGTTTTGGAATTTTAATTATAAACACCCTGTATATCTACGCGAATAAAGAAGTATGTATGTTCCCTTATGGACTCCAAGACAGGTGGAGCAATTTTAAAAATATTTTCTAAAATTGGTAACCGTATAACGACCTAGCACCCGCCAATGACAACCTCATGCAAATTGATGATTAAAAAGAAACTACGCTTCCATGGATATACTGTTAACAAACCCACAACAGTGTGAGGATACAGGGTCTTAGCTTAGTAACCTCTTTGGTACGTTTTGGTCGAACGAGAGCTATCGTTGGCGTGGAGCGATAGCTGCTGGGCGACAATGCTTAGGTTGGAATGTTTTATGTTTGTTGGACGGTGTGCGGCAGTCTCCCGCCGAACGCAGAGCGAGGCAGTATCACGTTCATGTTGACAGTGAGTCCGTAACCCGCGTTTAGCGTTGGCTAAAGTTTTTGCCCTTCAGTCGTATCTCATATGAGTTTCGGTTGCAGTTGCGTATTGAAATGTTTCAGTGTGGACTTATAGACATTCATCGTAGTGGCACGCGGTTATTTAATCAGTGTATTTAAAGGAAGAGTTTTTAACATTTGTCGTTCCATAATAAAGGAAGTTAACAAAGTTTAATGTTATGGATCAACCTAGTAATTGTCCGCATCCCATTCCGTCAAACCATTGGAACAATGATTAAGGATTAGTTAAACAGCAAATAGAATATAACGGCACCTTCGCCCATCGAGGATTAGGTGGACGCAGCTGTGACGTTACAATAGGCGGACGAGATGAGGGTTAAGGGGTTGCATCGCAGGTTCCGCTACAAAGGTTTTCGGTTTCGAATCTACTTACATGCTGCATTTTCTCCTCCCTACTGCATCGGACATATACGAGCACTGCCATAACTAGTATATAACACGCCATATATTTACTTCTACATACTGTTATTTTTCAGAGCATTCTAGGCTACTATTTAGCAACAGAAATATTTCCCGTTATTGTTGATAACATGCAAGATTTACTTAAAAAGTAATTGGAAAGAGAGATTAAAAAATAGTATCTGTCCATGTGCAAATGCTTTCGTAGTCCTTTTCATAATATTTTATCGTTTCGAAATCTTCCAATTACTATCTATTCTGATATTGTGCGATTTAAAACCAACAGAAATTTCTTTCCATGCGTCTATCTTCAAGGTAGTAGTAACTTTATCCGTTTCTTCCTTTCTGTTGTGTTCTTATATCTCCAGAAAACCATTTCTAGAATTAAATCTGTTTCGTTTTGGGAGAAGTTTCAAGATAGCCCTTTTTCTGATTACTTTCTTCCATCTTTAAAACAGGAAAACTTCGATAACAAACACTATGTATCGATTAACATTTAAGTCGAGGCGCAATAATCATATCGGTAGCCGATTTTAGCGGTTTTGCCAAGCATCAGAAAATGTTATCAGTCCGTAGGCCTACAAACTACTTAAACTAACCTAAGGCCAACAGCTTCGGGGATCTAGGTTTAGAGTTATACAACAGAGCGGAGCTCTTATGGAGTTTAATTTCTTATTTGATCTCCAGTTAGCGATGTTTATACAATAGGCTACGAAACTTTGTAAGTTATAAGTTACACTTTTGTATTGGCAGCTACGTAAATACGGATTTGAAATACGCAGAAGACTGTATAAGCAAGATGTGCATTGTGTTTGATCATGTTACGTAGAAGATAGTAACGGATGAAATGCATACACACATTCACCCGTGCGAAGCTGGGCGGGTCGCTAATATAAAATAGCAGAGAAGTGATGACATAATATGTGGAGTGATAGATTAATGGCAGGTATTGTAGTATCATTCCCATGGGAAATTCTGCCAAAATGGTAACTATGATCTCATTAACTGAAACTCAGATATCCAACACGCCAAACGTTCTAATTTCATTTCTCAGTATTTAAGAAACCGGATTTCAGGTTATATTTTCCGCCATGCCTCCAAGTCGAGCTTACAGCCGTACCATCTTTTTCTGGAAGCCATTTATGGTACTTTCGACACTCCTATAACTTCGTCGGGAATAAAGATATAAGCCTGAATTTTCTGTAACCAAGAGGATCTATTATAAATAGCTACATTCAAAAATTATACTATTATCTCTATTTATAAAAAATGTTAGTTGGTTTGGGTGTGTTTCAAAATCTCAAAACGTTCTTCACGGATTGATCTCCAAATTTGTCACAACGTTGCACTGTAACACAGAAAGTTTTTTAGATACCTATTTATTTAATATATTACACATTATATATATGACACTTTTGCCATTTTTGGTAACAACTTTTCCACATTGTAAATTCATATATGAAATATATTTAAAAACAGGTATGTAAAAACATGCGCGTTTTCCAGTAGTATGTTGCATCAACATTTTTAAGCATTCGGTCAAGAACATTCGTAGATATAAGATTTTGAACATAACACTAAACATGGCGCTAAGTTACAGCTCTAAGACGAGATACAGGAAGGGTATGGAGATAAACAGGTACTTCTTTTATTGTAACCAAGACTCCTAATGCCAAATTTTGTAGTGCAGGCTTCAAAACTAACTTAATAGCTGCATTTTAAAACTAGTTTCATCCCCTATTTCACCCTCTCAATGGCCGATTTTCAGAAAAAGCCGAATACCCTTTGTTTAAAATTCTAAATAAGAATCCATTTACCAATTTATGTAGGTATAACTTCAAAACTGACTTGATAACAGCGCATTTAAAAAAAAAACTTTTTATCCCCTATTTCAGCCCCTTAGGGACGGAATATCGGAAAATAGCTTCTTAAACGACGCCAACCGTGTAAGATGAAAACGCTCTGCAAATTTTAAGTTTTTATGATCAGTGGTTTGGGTGGGCGATGTCAGTCGCCAGTTACTCAGGACGTTGCCTTTTATGTGTAGATATTACGCGTTACACGATGTTTTACTCTCTCTCGAAGGTAGTCTATTCAGTGTCCCGTCACAAAGCGAAGTCGAACGATTCAAAACGTTCAATTGCTTGTAGAGTCTATGGGACTTAACTACGGGGTCATCAGTCCCTAAGCTTACAAACTACTTATGAACTAACTACAACTAAGGACGGCACAAATATCCATGCCCGAGGGGGGGATTCGAACCCCCGACCGTAGTGGCCGTGCAGACCGTGACTGAAGCGCCTCAGTCCCCTCGGCCACCGCGGCCGGCTCGAACGATTAGGAGGACGATCCTGCTACTCAACGAACTGATGTACGGTGAATATCGATTCCTTGAGTGCCAAACATTAGCCCCTCACCGTGCAAAATCTCGCAGCGGAATGCTCGCTTCATGAGGATAATTTATTTACCCAGGACAAAAGTACATATAAGAATCTGTCAACCAGAGAGCAAGCACAGACTTAATTATCTGTTAAATTAGAAACACAAAAACTGTTCCCATCAGCCTGTGTTATTGGTAGCTCGGATAAATTTGACTTACAGTGTCAGTTGCATAGAGTAGTAAAGTTGGCAACGAAATGTTCAATTTACAAGGATGATTGATTTATGGACGGACAGTGGTTCGCAAGGACATATTAACGACAAAGCAGGAACTGCATTAAATGGTTGTTTTATGGTCAACAAAACGATTCATTCTATGTAAGTAGGTTTCCAAAGCGCTTCAACGGTTTTTCTAACCTCAGTAATTTAGTTCATGGTCAACACACAAGAATATGCCACTCATTGTAGGTGATTGAGTTCATTTAGGGATCTCTGCCAACTTCAGCATAATATTCTACACCCATAAGTACTGAAAAAAAAAAATCTTCTATGAAAAGTATGCTTTCTTTTGTTTCTTATTTCTCATCCAGGCAATCACAATGTGTCACTAAGAAGCGTGGCTGGGTACAACTATCTAATACCTACATAAATTTGCACACGCCTCTAACGATTTGTAGTAATATTTGTAGCCGCGGCGGAGCGGCCGAGCGCATTGAGGCGCTATGGTACGATGCACGAGGCCGTTCCCCGCCGGGGGTTAGAATCCCCCATCGGCCAAGGATGTTTGTGTCGTCTTTAGTATAAGGTAGTTCATAAGTACGAGGTATGTCCACAAAGTAAGTTCCGTTTGGTTATCTAAAATAAACGTGTACAGATACAGAAAAAAATTTATTGTACAAAAATAGACAACTATTAAACTACTTTTCTACATAGCTTCCGCAATTTTGTAGATATTTCTTATAGCGTGGAAGAAGTCTTTATATGCCTTCTTCGTAGAAGGTTGCCACCTGTGTATTCAACCATGTTCTTTCAGCTCGTCATCATCGCTGAAGTGTTGACCATCATGGACAGGTCTTAGGTGTAAGAAGAATGTCTCTAGGAGCGAGACTGTACGGAGGATGATCAAACACGTCCCAGTGAAATTTCCGTAAGAGTTGTTTGGTCACATTAGCCCTGTGAGGTCGGGCGGCAACGTGAAGGGAAGAAGAAGACTCCTTTCATCTCTTCTTACACCTAAAATCTGTCCTTGGTGGTCAACACTTCAACGATGATGAGCTGAAAGAACATGTTTGCCACAAGGTTGAATACATAGGCGGCAACCTTCTATGTAGAACGCAGACAAAAACTTGTCCCACGCTATGACAATTGCCTACAAAATTTCGGACGTAATGTAGAAAAGTAGTTGAACAGTTGCAGATTTTTATACAATAAATATTTTTTCTGTATCTGTTCACGTTTGGTTTATATAATCAAACGGAACTTACTTTGTGGACATACGTCGTTCTTTGTAAGTTTAGGGACTCATGGCCCCGCAGTTAAGTCCCATAAGCTTAAAAAACATTTTTGAATTTTTTGTATTTGCACAGGTTTTTGCTTGCTTACTCCATGTTTGTACGGGTCAGTAAGAGGGAAAATAATATGTGTGTGTGTGTGTGTGTGTGTGTGTGTGTGTGTGTGTGTGTGTATGTATTACTTTTATTCTTCTATGTATCCGGAAACGGCTGTAGCGATTTGAATCAAATTTTGTATGTAGATCAGGTTTTGCTTATTGTTTTTCATAAGTAATGGTATCATTCCTGCAAAAGCACATGATTCAAATAAATAAACATATGCGGATACACTAATTTAATGTGTCTCATAAACGGCGCTAACGTTTTTCTTTGGTTATAACAAGGAACTCATGCGTGTGTATATTAATGGTTACAACAAGGAAATCATAGGGTGTGTATATTCCTAGCCAATCTTTGCACATCAAAAACGTTCACATGTTTGTTAAGCTTAAGGGAATCAACTGCGGAGTCATCAGTGCCTAAACTTACAAACTATTTATGAACTACCTTTTACTGTAGACGACGGGGAGTGGCCTCTCTCAAGGCAGCATAGCGCCTCATTGCGCTTGGGCACCAAAGACCTTGTAAAAAATAACTAGACTCACTAACGGCGCTGCAGTCGCGGGATAGTTTAAACCTTCGACCGCCGGCCGCGGTGGCCGAGGGGACTGAGGCGCTCCAGTCACTGTCTGCACGGCCACTACGGTCGGGGGTTCGCATCCCCCCTCGGGCATGGATATTTGTGCCGTCCTTAGGATTAGCTAGTTCATAATTAGTTTGAAAGTTTAGGGACTGATGACCCCGTAGTTAAGTCCCATAAGCTATACAAACATTTGAACATTTTTTTGAAACCTTCGACCGGCCGCCACGATAGTGGCAAGCGTCAGATAAATACGAATGTTGTTAGTAGATAAATCGTGCTTTATATAGTTACTACGCTATATATACTCAGTTGGTAGTCACGTCTGTGTTATTTTACTATTGCAGTATACATAAAGCACGATGGTAAAGAGCTACACAGCGTTTAAGTGCGTAAATCGATTTAAAAAAGGAAGAAAAACAACGAATACTGTCTTCCCATTTATACTTCTCAGGAACACAAGTAGCCCTACTACGTGGGTTGAGAAATAGTTACTCTTGATTAACAGGCTTTTAATCAAGAACAATGTAGGATTTTGAATGAAATAAATGACAAGCCTTGACAATACCGGTAGCTCTTAAAAATGAGCTACTTTAGGCAGTACTGGTGGACAGGAAGTTTAAAATGTTTCATTTTAATAAAATAAATATTGCGGTCAAGAAATCAGTTGCCTCACTGCAGTTCGAATTTTTCTTAATGAAATTAATATTAGCAACTTGTAACACAGAATTAAGGTCATCTGCTTCACATATAGATATAACAACTGAAAGGGGTTTGCAGAACTGTATATGTTTCCATATATGAATGACATACAGCCACACTGGATGCACATCGTGAAGTTGAACCCTGCGACAATAGTTACTGACTTTGATCAGTTCACACTACTGTAAGACATTTGGCTTACAGCATTAGGTACCCTAATGGTAATGTTAGGTGCACTTAGTTAAGAAAAAGTTATGACATACTGTTTGTTCTTAAACGAATTTGGTAGTGGCTGGTTGCTGTATTCACAAGGTAAGACGAAATTTTAAAGCTATGTATCTGATGGGTTATTTCACAGTAGATTTTTAACATCAGCTATTTCAGAGAGCCCTGATTTATTTATTTATTATGCTAAAAAATATCTAAATATCGAATACAGCAGGTACTCAAGCAAAGACGTAAAGTGTTGTGTAACTCTTCTGAAATTAATGTTTGTACAAATGTTTCATCCTCGCAGAATATACTGAGAAAGTGCCAAAAAAATCTTGTCTGATGATGAATTCCGTTTATATGCCACACTTAGAAGGCTAAATACAAAATGTTATAATTCGGTTTAGTTAGGAAGAAGAAACGCTGTTGGCCGATTTCTACACCGTATGTGTAATATATTTACACAAAACCGATAGTTGCTGCATATTCAAAGAGTCTGAAGCTGTTTTGTAGTTATATATGAGACATAGTTTTCGCGACTTAAGTCGAATGAATACCTCCTCTAACCAAAAGAGTGTTACGCACATTTAAGGTTCGTGCGGGTGTTTGCCACCATAATGGCCGCCGAGGCACTCTTCAATTTGCCTGCTGTTCGCAGGCGGCCGCTTACGGGATTGTAGGAGCTTGTTGGCCAATCCGCCGTGGCTTTGCACATCAACTGTCATATTCATTACTGCAATTCCTAAGTAGGTAAGAGTTCAAAATATTCAATCTGGTAAGAAAATTTGGAATAGGGATTAAAGTTCAGGGGGAAGAAATAAAAACATTGCGTTTTGCTGATGACATTGTACTTCTGTCAGAGACAGCAAAGGGCCTGGAACAGCAGTTGAATGGAATGGACAGTATGTTGAAGAGAGCGTATAAAATGCGGAATGCGGTCTTAGAAAATCGTGTGATGCTTGAGGAATTAGATTAGGTAACGAAACAGTGAAGGTGGTAGATGAGTTTTGTTACTTGGGTAGTAAAATAGCATGTGATGGTCGCAGTACAGAGGATATAAAATGCAGAATGGCAATGGGAAGAAAAGCATTTTTGAAAAAGAGAAATTTGCTAACATCGAATATTAATTTAAGTGTAAGGAAGTCTTTTCTGAAGGCATTTGTGTGGAGTGTTGCCTTGTACGGGAGTGAAACATGGACGATAAGCAGTGCGGACAGGAAGAGGATAGAGGCTTTTGAAATGTGGTGCTACTGAAGAATGCTGAAGATTAGGTGGGTAGATCGCATAACTAATGAAGAGATACTGAACAGACTTAATGAGAAAAGGAATTTTTGGCATACCCTAACTAAAAGAAGGGATCGCTTGGTAGGACACATTCTTAGACATCGAGGAATCGTAAATTTAGCAGTGGAGGGAAGTGTGTGGGGTAAAAATCGCAGAGGGACACCAAGAGACGCGTATAGTAAGCAGATTCAAGTGGATGTGGGTTGTCGTTCTTATGCGGAGATGAAAAGGCTTGCTCAGGATAGAGTAGGGTGGAGAGCTGCATCAAACCAGTCTCCGGACTGAAGACCAAAACAACAACAAGAATATCCTTCGAATTAACACTGTGTTACAGAAAACAAAATTCCCGAGTATCACTCGAGAAATTTCTAATAAGGTTTGCAATTCAAGTAGCTGGGCTCCTAACTATATATATCGAATGCGCGCAATTAAATCCATGCCGACAAAAGATGGACGTTTACCATCGTAGAATTACTTAGAAATGAAGGTTACTTAACGGCAGCTGCGGCATTTGGTGCTAATCTAATACTTCATGGTAAACACGGAAGATTGTTAGCCTCGTTTTATGTAACTGAGTTTTCAAAGAACAGTCGAGAGATTTTGGCAACTTCAGCTGCAGCAGCAAGTGAAATTGTATCGAAATCATTATACAAATACATCAAAATGAAAACTGACATATCGATTTTCGATTATGATTGTTGTTGTTGTTGTGGTCTTCAGTTCGCAGACTGGTTTGATGCAGCTCTCCACGCTACCCTGTCCTGTGCAAGTCTCTTTATCTAAGAATACGTCCGGCAACCTACGTCCTTTTGAATCTGATTACTATATTCGTCCCTCGGTCTCCCTCTACGAGTTTTACCCCACACGCTTCCTTCTAATGCTAAGCTGACAATTCCTTGATGTCTCAGAATGTGTCCAACCAATCTATCCCTTCTCTTAGTCAGGATATGCCAGAAACTCCTTTTCTCCCCGACTCGGTTAAGCACCTCCTCATTAGTTACATGATCTATCCATCTAATTTTCATCATTCGTCAGTAGCACCACATGTCAAAAGCTCCTATTACCTATTTATTTGAATTCCTAATCGTCCACGTTTCACTCCCATACAATTCTACACTCCAGACAAATGCTTTCAGAAAGGACTTCCTAACATTTACATTAATATTAGATGTTAACAAGTTTCGCTTCTTTAGAAACGCTCTTCTTCCCATAGCCATTCTGCATTTTATATCTTCTTCACTTCGTCCATCAGAAGTTATCTTGCTACCCAAATAACAAAATTCATCTACTATTATTGTCTCATTACCTAATCTAATTCCTTCAGATCGCCTGATGTTCTGACATTACATTCCATTACCTTCGTTTTACTCTTGTTAATGTTCATCTTATATCTTACTTTCAAGACACTGTCCTTTCCATTCAGTTGTTCTTCCAGATCTTTTGAGGTCTCTGACAGGATTACTATGTCATCGACAAACCGCAATGTTTTTATTTCTTCTCCCTTCACTTTAATGCTCTCTCAAAATTTCTCCTTAATTTCCTTCACTGCCTGCTCAATGTACAGATTGAACAACATTGGGGAAAAGCTACAACCCTGTCTTACTCTCTTCCCAACCTCTGCGTCCCTTTCTTGCCCTTCGACTCTAATAACCGCTGTTTGGTTTTTGTATAGGTTGAATATAACTCTTCGCTCCCTATTTTTTACCCCTGATTCCTTCAGAATTTGGAAGAGTATATTCCAGTCGACATTGTCAAAGACTTTCTCCAAATCGACAAACGCTAAAAACGAACGTTTCCCTTTCCTTAGCCTATCTTCTAAGATAAGTCTTAATGTGAGTATTGCCTCCCGTGTTCCTACATTTTACCCAAATCCATACTGATCTTCCCCGAGGTCGGATTCCATAAGTTTTTCTATTCGTCTGTAAATAATTCGTTTTAGTATTTTGAGACCATGACTTATTAAGCTGATAGTTCTGTAATTTTCACACTTTTCTGCACTTGCTTTCTTTGGAATTGCAATTACAATATTCTTCTTGAATTCGAAGAGTATTTCCCCTGTCTCATACATCTTGCATACCAGGTGATACATTTTTTTCATGACTGGCTCTCCTAACGACATCAGCAGTTTAGACGGAATATCATCTTCTCCAGGGGCCTTATTTCGACTCAAATCTTTTAGCGCTCTGTCAAATTCTTCTCGCAGTATCATATCACGTATCTCGTCTTCCTCCACTTCGTCTTCCGTTTCTAGAATACTGCCTCCAAGTTTATTTACATTGTACAGGCCCTCTATATATTCCTTCCACATTTCATCTTTCCCCTTTTTGCTTAGTACTGGTTTTGATATTCATAGAGCTGCTTTTCTTGTCTCCAAAAATCTTTTATTTTCCTGTAGGCGGTATCTATCTTTTCCCTAGTTATGCATTCTTCTACGGTTCTGCATTTGTCCTCCATCCACTCCTGCTTAGCCAGTCTGTACTTCATGTCAATCTCATTTTTCAGACGTTTGTACTCCCTTTTTCCGGTTTCTCTTGCTGAATTTTTATATTTTCCCCTCTCCTCAATTAAGTTCAGTATATCCTGTTTTATCCAGGGATTTCTAATAGGTCCTGTCCTTCTGCCTATATGGTCCTCTGCAGCCTTCACTACCCCTATCTCTCAGTGCTACCCATTCTTCTTCTACTGTATTACTTTCCCCCGTTTCAGCCAATCCTTGCCTAATGCTCCCTCTGAAACTCTCAACCACATCTGGCTCCTTCAATATGTCCAGGTTCCATCTCCTAACCTTTCTACCTTTCTGCTGTCTCTTACGTTTTAATCTGCAGTTCATAAACAATTCGTTATTGTCAGAGTTTATATCTGCCCCTGGATATGTCTTACAGTTTAGAACCTGGTTTCTAAATCTATTCCTTACCATTATAAAGTCAATCTGGTACCTTACAGTGTCTCCTGGTCTCTTCCAGGTATACAACCTTCTTTCATGATGATTAAACCAAGTGTTGGTGACCATTAAATTGTGCTCTGTGCAAAATTCTACCAAGCGATCTCCTCTTTCATTCCTTTTTCCCAGTCCATATTCAGCTACTACATTTCCTTCTCTTCCTTTTGCTACTACCGAGTTCCAGTCCCCCATCACAATCAAGTTTTCGTCTCCCTTGACTGTCTGAATTATTTCTCTATTCTCTTCATACATTTCTTCGATATCCTCATCATCGGCCGTGCTAGTTGGCATATAAACTTGCACTATTGCGGTCGGTGTTGGCTTTGTGTCTATCTGTACTACGATAATGTGTTCACTATGCTGTTCATAGTAACTTACCCGCATTCCTATTTTCTTATTCATTATCAGACCTACTCCTGCGTTATTACAACTGATTTTGTATTGATAACCCTGTACTCATCTGACCAGAAATCCTGTTCATCCTGCCACCGAACTTCACTAATCCCTACCATATCTAACTTTAACCTATCCATTTCTCTTTTCAAATTTTCTAGCTTACCTACACGATTAAGGGTAGGTATTATAAAAGTAGACCAATGAAACTTATATAATTCAAAAGGCGCTTTGTCATAGATGCGTGCAAAACGGAAAGCATGTGTATACCAGTATACGTAGCCATTAAGATAGGAAAAGGAAGCAGATGTTTTCATATCTATAGCTCTGAACACGATTTAAATTCTCCAACTGCCAAATAAGTGAGCGTCGAAAATTGGAGTGGTACCAACTTCTGCCTTGCGTACCGATCATGTGCTGTTGTAAAAATCCACCACTAAAATAACAACTTTTCGTGGAAACGCATTTTAGGTTTTGTGTCCCAGCCTCGTCGCCGCTTTTGTGTCCCGTTTCCGTCGTAGGTGTCGGTGGCCGAGTGGAATGAGACCGACACAGGAATAAAGATAGCACGCTGGTGCAGGTACGGAGGGGAGCAGCCAGAAACTAGAAACACTAGAGTAAATTAGAACGAGATATATATTGCACAGAATTTATACAATACTTAACTTTTACATAGATCAGTACTGCAGAATGCTGATACATAGTTGAGCTAGAGTCCTGTCTATTGCCTGTACGATAGCAAAGTCTTCACTGGTGCCTATCTGATTCCGAAGTCTTAACTGGTTGCTATCTCAGTCCCAAGTGAACGATGTCGTTCAGTGGTGGCCACGAGCGGAGTTGTAGCAGAGGGCGCTCGTGGCCGACGTCGTAAGAACGCCGCGCCGTACGTGCATGGCGGCGCGCGGCGAAAGTAGGTGGCGCGCACTTTGGACTTGTGCGACACCACATTAGGTACGTTCATGTTTAATGGTTATTTTCAGTGAGACCAATCATGATATTAGCAGTGAAAATGAAAACACCATAGAAACAAATTCTGAAAAAACATTGTTTATAGGCTTCGTTATTACATTTAATTTTTGTAACAGTGACTTCGTGGTAGTTTCCAGTAGATAACGCAAAATTTGAAGCAATTCCCTAATTTTTCATTTCTTGACTTTTATATACACGGTGGTCGGAAATTCCCGTTACAAACGTCTAGAACTTATAGAGGGTAACGAGTACATAACATTCCACGATGGTTTCAATTACAGATGATTATCTCATCCACTCTTACTTGAAGAATGTAATTAGGCGTGACCCAGTACAATTGTTACAATCAGATTTGAAAACAATACTGAATCGTTCTGTTATTACTTACGCATTTTCATTACAATTTACATCTATTGTTTACTTTAGTCGACAACAACAAGAACCCAGCATCTACGGCACCAGCCGCAACGTACTGATGCTTACAACAGCGGCTCGATGTAGCGACCACCAACGTCGTTACACACATTGTACCTCAGAAGTATGTTCTGGTACACTCTCTCCATCCCACCTGGTGTCTCTTCAGTGTCTTGTGCAGCGTCCAGACCTCGTGCCAGCAGACGTTTACGAGTTACACATCTGAATTGAAACTGCCGTAGAACGGAAACGGTACGTTTCCGGACACGGGTTCCTATTCAAAATATTATGTACTCACTTCCCTCTACAAGTCCAAGAAGATTGTAACGGGAATTTCCGACCACCCTGTAGGTACGACGATCGAAAGACGATACGGACATAGAGGTAGATAGAAAAGGAGATGGAAGATGGATGAAAAGAAAGGGAGTCTTGAACAGAGGCCGGGGGTTAGATAGAGGGAGGATGAAGAGGTAGATAGTGGGGAAGCAGGATACAGACGTAGCGGAATGGGAAATAAATGGAAAGAAGCTTTTTACAAAGGTGAATTATACATCACATGGTCCAGAATCGGTAAACTGATCTGTACGTTTGTGGAGTAAACGAACAACGAAAAATGTAATTTATCTTATGGGTCTAAAATAATGAGTATCTGCGAAACAATATTTTTTATAACTTCCGTTTCACATAACCACAGTAACCCAACGAACGATATTGACTTGATTGAAGCATTATCTCGATGATTCTATGTTCACATGAAATACAATATTTTATTTTCTATTTATTTCATATGAGAAATGGTTACACAGGATAATTGAGAAGGCGTGGGAATCGGGACAGGTTCCGGCTGACTGGACGAAAGCGGTAATCACGCCAATTTTCAAACATAGAAACAGAAAAGATTGCAACAACTATCGAGGTATATCTTTAATTAGCGTCGTAGGCAAAATATTCTCAGGTATTGTCGATAGGAGAGTGCGAGTATTAATTGAGGACAAGTTAGATGAAAATCAGTGTGGATTTAGGCCTTTTAGACGCTGTCAGGACCAGATCTTCAGCCTATGGCAGGTAATGGAAAAGTGCTATGAGTGGAAGAGGGAATTGTATCTATGTTTCATAGATCTGGAAAAGGCTTATGACCGTGTTCCTGCTACTGTCAGTTCTTCAAGATTATGGTATAGGAGGCAAACTTCTGCAGGCAATTAAAGGGCTTTTCGTAGACTGTCAGGCAGCAGTTAGAGTAGGTGGCAAATTAAGCTCATGGTTCAAGGTAGTTTCAGGGGTAAGACAAGGCTGTAACCTGTCACCACTGTTGTTCATACTATTCATGGAGCATATGTTGAAAACAGTAAACTGGCAGGGCGGGATTAAAATAGGTGAAAACAAAATAAGCAGTCTCGCATATGCGGATGACTTAGTTGTAATGGCCGATTCGATTGAAAGGTTGCAAATCAATATTTCAGAGCACGATCAGAGGTGCAAGGATTATGATATGAAGATCAGCATCTCCAAAACGAAAGTAATGTCTGTGGGAAAGAGATTCAAACAGATTGAGTGCCAAATAGGAGGAACAAAGTTAGAACAGGTAGATAGTTTCAAGTACCTGGGATGTATTTTCTCACAGGATGGCAACATAGCGAAAGAACTGGAATCGAGGTGCAGCAAAGCTAATGCAGTGAGTGCTCAGCTAAGATCTACTCTCTTCTGCAAGAAGAAAATCAGTATCAAGACTAAGCTAGCAGTGCACCGCTCTATCTTTCGACCAACTTTGTTGTATGGGAGTGAAAGTTGGGTGGATACAGGTTACCTTATCCATAAGGTAGAGGTTACAGATATGAAAGTAGCAAGAATGATTGCAGGTACTAATAGATGGGAACAATGGCAGGAGGGTGTTCATAATGAGGAAATAAGAGAAAAACTGGGAATGAACACCATAGATGAAGCAGTTAGAGCGAACAGACTGAGATGGTGGGGTCATGTTACACGCATGGAAGAAGCAAGGTTACCTAAGAGACTCATGAGCTCGGCAGCGGAGGTTAAGAGAAGTCGAGGTAGACCAAGAAGAAGGTACTTAGATTCGGTGCAGAATGATTTTGAAGTAAAAGGCATAACATCAGACGAGGCATCAATGTTAGCATTGAATAGGGGATCATGGAGGAATTTTATTAGAGGTACTATGCTCCAGTCTGAACGCTGAAAGGGATAATCAGTCTCTAATGATGATGATGATGATGATGATGATGATGATGATGATGATGATGATTCATATGAGAGTGAGCCATAGCGAAGCGTGGCCGGGCTTAGCTAGTATTTCTTATAGTGTACGAATTATAGTCCGTCGAAAATAATTTTGTCACTCAGTCACCGATCATCAAACTTTATGGTACTTCTAACAGACATAGGATCTTCAGATTTTGAAATGAGTTAGTATTTAATCTATAATGGAAGGAAAAAATTAAACATCATTAAATTTCAGTCCCATTTCCGAACATTCCTTTTAATGCTAAAATTAGACAGTGTATTAAAGTCTGTAAGTAACGCACCTGCGACAGTCTCGCGAAATGCGGTATTTTACCACACGATGAGCCTATGCGCTCGATTCCGTAAGTACACAGTCTTTTATTTTGTTCCAGTTTTCATTTTATTGTAACCTTCATCTCTCTATGAAGTGAGTAATTGCCTGAAAGGACACGTGCTTTGAATTCCACGTTAAATTAGTTGTGAATGGTGCCCAGAATTACACTCATTCTTCACTGTTCACGTGGATACGTGGGTGGCACTTTCTAGAATGAAAAGTCTGGCGGATTACATATAATTAATGTCTACTTCGGTTCTACTAAAGCCTAAGAGACCAAAATAGCTGAATATCATCGACTTAGAAGCACTGATCGTCCATACTTTTCAGTAATTATTGTTACATCAATTCCTCCGAGAAAATATTTCTTTACACGAAGCGTACCAAATCGAATGCTTATTACATTTAACATAGACCATCTAAAGCCGATTATCTAACTAATCATGTTAGAATGAAGTATTTTGATATTATGTTGTCGCGCGGTGGCTTTATAAAATCCTTTTCATGTTTCTGCAATGATTTCGGTTAATGTGCACTGTATGCAATACATGAAGAAGAAAGAACTAATTACGGATTTGACATAGTGGCGCTTGTGGTTCAAAGCACCTTTAGCAGGAGCCCTGGAAGATGACATCCCTGTTTTATCCAAGAAGTTTTTATTAAGCCATAATTGATTTTGCAACAGTTATGTTTCTTCTTCACATGCCTGAAATGTTAGATTATTACAGCTGTCAGTTGCTTTTGTTTCAATATATTTGACACTCTCTACGTCCTAATATTTGCTCTCGTCTATAACTTATTGTTATTGATGTATATTGCGCACTTAAACATTCACTGGGTATCAGTTGGATATTTTTACTCATACTGTTGTATTATTCCAGTCGAGATGACAAACTTTTTACGACGGTTTCGATGAAGTACGGCGTCCCTTTTGAACGTGTCCGACAGCCGATTATTTTACATTCAGTTATATAGTTCCCATCAGAATTTAGTTAAAACATTAAAATTTATATTCGGTCGTCGTTCTGTATTTATATCTACTAGAACTTAATATACGGTTGTAAGACGAGAAGCCAGCATAGGTCTCTAAATTTAATCGCAAAGATAATGACGATAAGAAGAAAGACTTTCGTATTATTACTCGGAACTGGACAACAAAAATGTTCAAATGTTTGTAAATCTAACGAACCAAAGTGCGTCGTCATCAGTCCGTAGCCTACAAACTACTTAAACTATGGTAAACTAACCAACGCCGATGTATTACGTTGTCTTTTGAGTGGAACTGGAGGCACTAGAAGGAACTTTTTAATATAAGGATATTATATATACGGTGGAATAGGAGTTCAAACACATTTTTTATCAGTGCTCGAACAGGAATACCCGCGATCAATGTAAACGACTTTACATCGCATACACTCTTGCTGCTTCTTGTGGAAGTTTCTGTGAGTACGTTTTCCTTTTACTTAACACAGGGGCTAAGTCTGGTCATGGACAGGTATGTGGATTACGTCTAATTCATGCCGACTTCAGTGTTACGAAAGCTCACAAGCGTACAATCGCGGATTACAGGGTGTCCCGCTTAAAATTTTCACCTAGATAGCACTGGGGATATGCAGATATTAAAAGACGACTTGCACCGACGTGAACATATGACATGGGTTTATGAAAGTAAATACAATGAGACGATCTAAAATATAAAGAAATATTTTGTTTCCAAACAAACACCAGCACTAAATTACTGGGATTGACGACTCAACCGGGACTTCTTGTTCGAAACCCCCCCCCCCCCCCCGGCGCTGTTTGTGTCACATACAAAGTTTAAGCTTGGATTAAAACGTATTCTGCAGTTACCGAGTACAAAAAGTTACGTAGAATTTACATTTACTGTTATTGACAATACGATTACGATAACAACTACGAACTATGTTAAACTGATTAGGTATCTCAAACTAAATTCTGCTTGATTTTGATAGGGAAGTAAATAAATAGCCCGTTGCCAACACATTAAGTTCAAGTTTACAAAATTCATCATATATTGATCTAAATACAGTACTTCTGTTGTCAGAATTGAATAAAACTATGCTAGCAACATTTCTGATATCTATTTCATCCAATAGCAACTTGCGCATATTGCAAACTACTACGTGATTTAGTCTCTGCTTCATGCGCTCCGATTATGTGGGTACGTCGGGACTGGAGCACCTCCAAACATAATCTTGTGGGTACATACGTCGCGTTGCAATCCAGAATTCAAGAACACAAGTCTTTTACCACGCAATATAAACGTATCTTTGAGTCAGTCCGTGTCCATAAAAGACTGTAAATGAAAGGTAATCACTAAAAAATAAAAGACTCCTCAAAAACGTATACTACATTCCGATGTGATCTCAGTGGGGGATCTAGTATCTTGGTCTGGGGGTTCGGGCTGAACTCATTGAATTTTTGTGTCGTTATCTAAAAAATTATACATAGACATCTTTTCCATTGGTGCACCCACATAAATTTTGGAAACTCGGCGCCTTTGCTCTTCTTTATCTGCCGGTATGAAACTCACGCATCATATCCGCCTTTTCCAATAACACTTCTTCCAAAGAAGCTTGTTTTTGTATGTCACGTTGGTCAAGTATTACATATCTAAGCCCTTGGACAGCTGAATCATTGATTTCAAAATATTCCTGCCTGTAAAGTTCTTCAAGCGATAGAAATTCATGCGGATCGTTGCCTTCAGACAAACTCTTGGGAATTTCTTGTTTCCTTGGGAGTCACAGCTGTTCTAACAAGGAGACGACGCCTATTCGTCATCGACGAATTCGTCCAAATTTATGGTACATGTAGAGCGTGGTGAGACACGAAAGTGCCCCAAGTGGGAACTCCAGATGGCCAAGCGTTTAGGAAATAAAAAGAGGTTTGATACGGATCTATCACCATATGCATCTAATCAACTGCCCCTGTGACGGAGTTTTCAGGCAGCGGTGTTTGGCTCAGCGGTAAAAGATCGGATTCCTATTGAGAAGACCGCGGGTTCAACTCCCGTCGGCGGCAGATTTTTGTCTGCTCCTTCGCAATGCGTACACCTAAATATTGTTGCCGTAGGGATCGCGAGGACAAGATTAGATTAATTACAGCACGCACGGAGGCAGTTAAACAATCTGTGGTGCCCCACAAGTCTGAAGTGCGCGCCATGTACTTTCGCCGCGCGCCGTCATGCACGCACGGCGCGGCGTTCTTACGACGTCGGCCACGAGCGCCCTCTGCTGCTACCCTGCTCGTGGCCACCACTGAACTGGATCGCTCACTTGGGATTAGGACAGGCACTACGACTCATCAGTAGGCAGGCCTATACCTACTTAACCTATGTCTCAGCAGTACACTTAGTTGGCAATCATAAACTTTGTAAAAGTTAAGTATCATAGTTCTACGAAATATACTACTTGTTCTAATCTAGCTTAGTGTTTCGAGTTTCTGCTGTCCCACTGGCTGGTCACCTCATACTCTACCCGCACACGCGTGCATCCTATTTCCCTGTGTCGGTCTCTCTTTCTACTCGGCCACCGACACCCAGGACAACTGGCGGAAATGAGACACAAAAGTGGCGACGAGGATGGGATACAAAACAATCATTCTTCGACGATTAATACGTGAATGGAATGGAAAAAAACCTAATAACTGGTACAGTGGGACGTACCCTCCGCCATGCACTTCACAGGGTTTGCAGAGTATTGATGTAGATGTAGACTGACGTCACAATTAACCGCAAAAAAGGGACTGTAGTTAACACGTACTTGGGGACGTTGTGTATGTAAATCGATACTTCCATTCTTTTGCAATTTATCAACTACATGTATCGGGGTGATATTCATTGAAGAAACATGGAAAGCAATAATTTTGCGAGATAATTGTGCTTGTTTTATATAATGACGTCCCATGCTGATGTTGTGCACATATAAATACAAAATAACATATATGATGTTGCGGTTAAGTGTGAAGTCAGTAGTGTACGCATTGTCAAGGAGCAAAAAAAATATTTGCCGCCGGGTGAAATCGAGCCCGCGAACCTTTCAATATAAATCCGATCTCTTACCGCTTTTTTCCTTTCTCTTTTTTCTCGTGTTCAATGAGTTCTTGGCTCAGCTTTTTTATTACAGAGCGCATAGAGCTCTCTGACCTGGCGCGCTGAGCCACGGCGCCCGGCACCGCTGAGCCAAACACCGGGGACAGTTGATAAGGTGCATATGGTGATAGATCCGTATCAAAATTCCTTTTATTTTCTAAACGCTTAGCCATCTGGAGTTCCCACTTAGTGCACTTTCACACCTCACCACGCCCTACATATACCATAAATTTGGACGAATTCGGCGAGCCGGCCGCGGTGGCCGAGGGGACTGAAGCGCTCCAGTCACGGTCTGCACGGCCACTACGGTCGGGGGTTCGAATCCCCCCTCGGGCATGAATATTTGTGCCGTCCTTAGTTGTAAGTAGTTCATAAGCAGTTTGTAAGTTTAGGGACTGATGACCCTGTAGTTCAGTCCCATAGACTCTACAAACATTTGAACATTTTTTTTTGATGAATAAAGTACTGGTAAATTATTGTTATTATGTTCATTGGAAAATGCATGGGCGACGGTTTGTGAAGCTCGAGATGAAAGCGACCAGTTTTATATAGTTTTGTCCTATAACAGTGCATAACTTAAACTTTTCTATACGGTTAGGCTTGCTTGGACAGCCCCATAGGAGTTTTAAAGGATTAATTCTGAAGAATCGTACAGTACACACTTAATGCGAACATACGTAGCCGGCTGCGGTGGCCGAGGAGACGGAGGCGCTCCAGTCACGGTCTGCACGGCCACTACGGTCGGGGGTTCGAATCCCCCCTCCGGCATAGATATTTGTGCCGTCCTAGTTCGTAAGTAGTTCATAAGTAGTTTGTAAGTTTAGGGACTGATGACCCCGTAGTTAAGTCCCATAAACTATACAAACATACATACATTCACACTTTAGTTTCCTTCTAACAATAAAATCTGTGGGGGAAGAAGCAACTAGGGGTTGGGGTCAAACCAGAAGTGTATCCCGCGACGCATGAGTAACCGTGCTTTATTCATGCAGTATTTAACGACGAGTACACTTCGCGAATGCCGCGGTGGAGTTCAAATGTTCAAATGTTTGTTAAGCTTATGGGACTTAACTACGGGGTCATCAGTCCCTAAACTTACAAACTACTTACGAACTAGGACGGCACAAATATCCATGCCCGAGGGGGGATTCGGACCCCCGACCGTAGTGGCCGTGCTGACCGTGACTGGAGCGCCTTAGTCACCTCGGCCACCGCGGCCGGCCGCGATGGAGTAGTCGAGCGGTCTAAGGCGTCTCGCTGCGGAGCGCACGGTTGCTCGCCGTGGAGGTTCGAGTCCTCCCTGGAGCATGGGTGTGTGTGTTTGTCCTTAGGTTAGTTTACCTAGGTTTAAGTAGTTTGTAAGCTACGGACTGATGACCACACAGTTTGTTCCGATAGAATTACAAACAAACAAACTTCGCGAATTGTAAAAAAAAACATTACACACAATGTTAAACCATCAATAAACTTTTTCTCGCTGACTCCCCTGAAAGGAAAACAGTTTGCCGCTTACCTGTTTTGCGCTGTTCATGCAGTAAAATGACGAAATTTGGCACGACGTTATATTTTATTATTTATTTACTATGAACTCTGTTCTCCATGTATTTTACATACAATAGGCCTACGCAAATGTACTTAGCCACTTACGTAAAGTTTTCAAGAATAACGGCTACAGCAAGAGACAAATAGCTCAGGCAGTTTCACAGAAGTCACTTAATCGGAAGACACCTGAAGAAGACGTCAAGAAGGCCGCTTATTTACTGTTTAGTATATCCATAACATGGAAAAATAACCGGCTCCTAAAAAAGACATTAAATCGACACAATCTTCAGGCCCCAGCAAACATCCGGCGACTAATGATTCCTTTGATAGATGATGTAGGTCTCAGAAGACCAGGAATTTATAAAATTACGCGTGAGTGTGGGCTCTTTTATGTCGGCCAGACACAGCGACACATAGGACATGATAGGTGTCTCCGATTACGCTATCCAGAAAGGGCATCTGTGGTCGAACATGCTTTGAAAAACGGACACCGACTTGCTTTCGACGAGACGTTAATTATTAAAGGAACGAACAGCTTCTGGGACAGCGTTATAAACGAGGCAGTAGAGATCAAAATTTCCGAAAACACCCACAACAAAGACGGCGGCTTGCGGCTTATTACGGCTTGGGAACCTATAATTGCGGAGTTGAAGCGGGCGCTGCCAAAACATCGACTTTTATGGTCAAGGAACTGGGCACCATTGACGTCACTGGCGGCGGCGCGGCTATAGAAGCACGGCAGTGGCCGCGAAATGACATCCATTTGACATTGATAGAGGAGTTCTCTGTCGAAAGCTAGTGGGCAGGAAATCACATGACGCGGTTTTTCACCCGAGAGGATTTTATTAATACACTAGCTAAAAACCCGGCGTCGCCTGGGTAGTTATTTATTCCAATCTTCAATCACTACGTCTCTCCTTCCATTTTTTCTCTCTGTTCAGCTTCTGTTTTCTTCTCTCTCCCTTCGTCTCGTCCCCTCCCGTCTCAGTTTTTCTTTCTGTTCATCTCCTCTCCCTTCTCTGAGTTCACCAGCTCCTCCCCCCGTCTCCCTTTCTCTGTCCATTTCCTCCTCCCTCACCCTCTGTTCATCTCGTTTCACATTTCTATCACCATCTCCCCTCTTTCATTCTCTTCCTCTCCGCTCTCTCTGTCCGTCTCCTCCCTCCCCTTTCTGTCCGTCTCCTCCACCACCTACTCCTCTCCCCCCTATACATGAAAACATACATACAGGGTGTTCCACTAAGTGTGTTTGCCTCTGTAAATTATAAAATAATAGGTAACGGGAAATTTTAATGCGGTAGGTCAACAGAAAAAATGTTACACTTTCTGCGGAGCTATGAACATAGCTTATTGCATCATTTTCCAAAGAGTTACAGCACAAAGATATAATTTTTTTTAATGGAACAATAGTTTTTTCTATCGTGCATTGCATTCGTTGAAACCAGCTGCGTCCAAATCAATTTAAACTACATTCCTATCACTGTTAGTTTGGGAGCTACAACCCTTCAAAGTTTAGGGGGCGGAGGCTACGACAGTGTAGCTGACTGGCTGGTGGTCATGAGACAGTGGGCCGTTCCCCAGGGGATAGCCACTCGGCCAGTCAGCACTGATAAACTGAATTGTTCAGTGGAATACAACTGTAGAATCTAACGAAGTCCATATGTAAAGTATCCTCCGTCATGCACCATGAAAAATTTTTGTGACAGTGACCTTACTCTTGATTTGAAGGTCAGGTGTCGAAAATGTCATGAAGATTTCAGAATGAATAAAGTGTCCTTATTCGCATGTCGCATGATGCCACAGGTTCTCAACCATATAATTGTTTATGACGTCATATCTCCTGAACTATATGTCGTAAGCAGTTTTTACGCCTACGTAAATTGTTACCTCATGGAAGGAATAGTGTACCAAATTTGCTTAAAATCGCTACAGTGGTTTAGAAGCAGACGTCGCAGGATTCACCACTTTTCCGCATATTTCATCGTTTGTTACGTCATATCTCCTGAACTATTTGTCATTCAGTCACTTAATGGTGCCTATGATCATCGCGAAAGTACGAGCAGTATGTTGACAAAGTTTCATCACAATCTGTTGAACGGTACGGCCGCGCATAAAATACGAACATACAAATATTCATTTTTTCATATTAGATATCGCCTCGAAAACACGCACTCATACATACTTCTAAATGAACCTCTAATATTCATTACGACTTAGAGTTCATGAGATTTGAGATCAGTATTTAGCATCTTGTTATTGCATGTTAGACATGTGGGAGCACGATCATAAATTTATGTATGTTAGTGCAGATTGTTCAGTTATGTAGTTGAAACTGAAGACTGCAGTTGGAGGTGCCTGTGAAGCCCAGTTCGGTGCTGGCGGTGGCTGTCACAATATGCACACGTTCGTAAAGTGCACCAGAGCTGACTGCACTGTCGCAATCCATGCGCACTCACTGTGTCGCCTAAACGCTGATGACTTCGTAATCGGTTATTCGCAATTCCCACCAAGAGCGCACGGTTGGTGGGGACTTCCTCACGGGCTATGGTTTCCCAGGTGAGTGGTGTAGGGTACGGAGCTATCTGGGGTGTATACAATTATGAAAAACGAGTGAAAATACTTGTCCGCGTTGTGGTAAGGTGGTCGAAGTAGTATGTTGTCCAGTGGGGGATTGGTTGGTGCATTAAATAACACTCTAACACGCATATGGTTTTAATTTATTACATTTGTACTATTAACTCTATTCGCAACACATTTAGCGGACAGTTTCCTAACGTTCTAGTAAAGGGACTAAGAAAATTCTATTGTTACAACGTATGTTGTTCAGGAGACCTGACTTCATTAGAACAGAAACTAAACTAGAGGCCAATATCCGCTCAGATACTAGTGGAATATAATGGGCTAGAAGGCGATGGACAGAACAGGGAGATGGAGGTGGGTAACAAAAGAATGGAAAGAATATATACGTAAGCAATACCCGGTGCTGAGGCTAGTTTCATAATAAATATTTATTTACTATAATTCCTTTGCTTTTTTAAGAAGGTGCCGTTTAGTCTCTTCATTGCTATTCTTCTTACTATAAGTGTATACGAACGCTTGACAAATGAAACGACTATAAATTCAGTTCTATCAGGCCGTGTCACAGCAGATGTGTCGGCTGGCAGCTTTCTTGACAGGTGGCCCCGCCACCCGGTAGCTTCACTCATCAGACCACATGTAGCACTTTCGTGTGACCAAATGCTCTGTCCTTGTGTGGCGTATTATTCACTGTTACTTTACTAGCAGGTAAGTGACCATGTAAACGAATAAATCATACAGAATACGAACTTTAAGTATGTTGTTGTTGTGGTCTTCAGTCCGCAGACTAGTTTGATGCAGCTCTCCACGCTACCCTGCCCTGTGCAAGACTCTTCATCTGAGAATACGTTCGGCAACCTACATCCTTTCGAATCTGCTTACTATATTCGTCCCTCGGTCTCCCTCTACGATTTTTACCCCACACGCTTCCTTCTAATGCTAAGTTGACAATTCCATGATGTCCCAGAATGTGTCCAACCAATCTATCCCATCTTTTAGTCAGGATATGCCAGAAACTCCTTTTCTCCCCGATTCGGTTAAGCACCTCCTCATTAGTTACATGATCTACCCATCTAATTTTCACCATTCGTCTATAGCACCACATTTCAAAAGCTTCTATCATCTTTTTATCTCAATTCCTAATCGTCCACGTTTCACTCCCATACAATGCTACACTCCAGACAAATGCTTTCAGAAAGGACTACCGAACATTTAAATTAATATTGGATGTTAACAAGTTTGCCGGCCGCGGTGGTCGAGGGGACTGAGGCGCTCCAGTCACGGTCTCCACGGCAACTACGGTCGGGGGTTCGAATCCCCCCCTCGGGCATGGATATTTGTGCCGTCCTTAGTGTTAGCTAGTTCATAAGCAGTTTGTAAGTTTAGGGACTGATGGCCTCGTAGTTAAGTCCCATAAGCTAGTCAAACATTTGAACATTTTTTTGTTAACAAGTTTCGCTTCTTTAGAAACGCTTTTCTTCCCATAGCCATTCTGCATTTTATATCTTCTTCACTTCGGCCATCTACTACTTTTATTGTCTCATTACCTAATCTAATTCCTTCAGCATCGTTGATTTTCTGACATTGCATTCCATTACCTTCGTTTTACTCTTGTTAATGTTCATCTTATATCTTCCTTTCAAGACACTGTCCATCCCATTCAATTGCTCTTCCAGATCTTTTGCGGTCTCTGACAAAATTACTATGTCATCATCAAACCGCAGTGTTTTTATTTCTTCTCCCTGTACTTTAATGCCCTCTCCAAATTTCTCCTTCCATTTAAGTATGTGTGATTACTTAAGCTCGAATATATTCGTTTAACGGCGTCATTTTTTGTCAACCAAGACAAAAAAATTGAAACTGCTTTCACACAGCACCCTGCGGTGACGCCCATACCCATATCATTTCTCATGAAATCAGTGGCATGAAAAGTCAGAAAAACAATGTTCTTCGTTAGATCGCAATATGTCAGTTACATCTCGGGATATTAAGAAGTGAATTTGATGCATCAAATACGTGAGTGCACAGACTCAAGCGTGAACGCCGCACTGCCCAACCATGCACCCTTGGCGAGAATTTCGGATAACCCATTACGAAGTCATCAGCGTTTAGGCGACACATTAAGTGCGAATGGATTGCAGGTGCAGTCAGCTCTGGTGCACTTAACGAACGTGTGTACATTGTGACTGCCACAGCCAGCACCGAACCGAGCTTACAGGCACCTCACGTGCCGAGTCTTCAGTTCCAACTACATAACTGAGCAATCTGCAATAACATACAGATATTTATGATAGTGGTCCCACATGTCTAACATGTAATAACAAGATCTCAAATCTCATAAACTCTACGTCGTAATGAATATTGGAGGTACGTTTAGAAGTATGTATGAGTCTTTTCGCGGCGATATGTAATATATAAATATATGTATTTTATGCGCGACCGTACCGTTAAACCGATTGTGCTGAAACTTTTTCAACATATTGCTCGTACTTTCGCGATGGTTATAGGCACCATTACGTGATTGCACGAGAAATAGTTCAGGAGATATGATGTAATAAACAATGAAATGCGCGGAAAAGTGGTGCATCATGCAACGTCTGCTTGTAAACCAGTGTACCGATTTCAAGCAAATTTGGTACACAAATTCGTTCCATGAGGTAACAATTGACGTAAGGGTAAGAACTGCTTACGACATATAGTTCAGGAGGTATGACGTCATAAACAATTATATGGTTGAGAACCTGTGGCATCATGCGACATGAAAATAAGGACACTTTATTCATTCTAAAATCTTCATGACTTTTTGGACACTTGGCCTTCAAAACAAGAGTAAGGTCACTGTCACAAAAAGTTTGGATGGTGCATGACAGACGATACTTAACATATGGACTTCGTTAGAATCTACAGTTGTATTCCGATCCTGATGAAATTTGTAAATATGATTGAACAATTCAGTTGATCAGTGCAGTATTGATATATTCAGAGCCTGTTGTTTTTCCTCATTGTTTCCCTCCCCCTCCCCTTATTATGATTACTGTTAGTGCTCCTGGAGCCTCTCCATACAAACTCCCCACCCCCTCCTATCCTTTCCTACCTTACTTCCTTCCAACAACTGTAAGACTGATCTACCGATTCCAGAGCCTGTCTGCTGAAACTTCGAGCGGAAAATTCTTTTTATTTGTATGAATTTCACATTCTCTTTGAGATTATGTTTATGTTGTCTTCTTCTTTTGGGTGGTGTTTCCAACTGTAGAATGTTTGTATGTGCTATCTCTGCTTTATGTGTGTGTGTTTACGATGCAATTATATAAAGAACTGCACCAGAAATTGATTATTTTAATTACTCTTGCTCTTGAAGGGAGAGAGAGACAGAGAGAGGGGGGGGGAGGGAGAAAGAGAGAGACAGGGGGAGAGAGATGTGAGTTTGTGGGTATATCACGCTTTTTAAAATTATTATTATTGTTATTAATTCATTATGAAACTGTGTGTGAGTGTGTGTGAATTTTTCTTTAGAATTACTGTCTCATTTCTTTGACTAGGTTTAGCAGTGAGTTATCATTGATGTTTGTCTGTTCATTAATAAGTTGGTTCTCGGTTACGGCTTTCTGAATGTGCTAGTTTTCTTGTGTTTGTATGAGATGTTTGTTGTGCTTGTTGGTCCTGATAATTTTCATGTCTTGGTCTATATTGTTTGGGCAATGGTTGTGTTGTTTTAAGTGTTCGGCATATGTGGACTGGTTTCTTTCATATTTACAACATCCGATATTGTATATTGTTTTTAAATCTGTTTGTCATTCCCATGTACTCTGCAGCACGACTATGACATTAAAGTTTGTATATTTCAGATCCTTGGCATATATATCTTTATTGAGTTTTGGTTTTACTTTTGTTTGTAAAGATTGGGTAGTTTTATATGCCACTAGCTGCAAGTACCCGGCTTTGCCCGGGTTTAAAATAAGGTTTTCTGTAGAAGCGTACAAAACCGTTTATTTGCATGTAATAAAAGAGTACATTTATGTTAAAGCAATGTGATATAAAATTTCATCAAAATCGGAGCAAAACTGTGAATTTTGGCGAAATCCTTAAGTACCCTCCACCATGCACTGAACGAAATTTTATGTAGACAGTGCCCATCCTCTTGTTTTGAAGGTCAATTGTGCAAATTTTCATCAAGATCAGTGTGAAGATATAGATTTACACGGACACATTGAAAACGCACTTTCACTTTTTCTTAAATTTTCCGCTTGGTTTTCCAAAAAATTGGAACGAAACCTGTTTAAGAACCTCCCCCATGTAATTTTGTGTACGTGTAGCAAATTTCACGTTTTTTGATTGTCTGGATCTTAAGTTATTAGAGAACAGACAGACAGGCAGACAACAAATGCGTCTTATAAGTATAAAGATGTGGAGTCCCTTTTTCTTCAGTACGTTTGTCACTCTGTGTGTTAATTTGTGTGTGTATGTCGTGGTGCACCATTTGGTTTTGTTTTTGTGCGATTTTGTCATTGTGTGTGTTGTGTATTTTCCTGTTTTTTGGTTTTGTTTGAAATGTTTTGTTTGTTCTGCATTTGTCTCAGTCAGAAAATTTCTGGTACAGTTCTTACTGCAATTACGTCGGGAACACGCACGCACGCGCGCACGCGCGCACGCGCGCACGCGCGCACGCGCACGCGCACGCGCACGCGCACGCGCACGCGCACGCGCACGCGCACGCGCACGCGCACGCGCACGCGCACGCGCACGCGCACGCGCACGCGCACGCGCACGCGCACGCGCACGCGCACGCGCACGCGCACGCGCACGCGCACACGCACACGCACACGCACACTGACATAAAGCAAAGATAGGACACACACATATTAAACAGTTGGAAACATCACCCAAAACAAAAATACAACACAAACCGAATGGCATGTGCCTAGTTCTGGTGCTAATGGTGAAATAGTAAAAATAGGAAATCGCCAGAAAAATATAATACAACCAGAAGTCACCAAGCAGCACTAAATGGAAACAACCATCCACCAAATATTGTAAGTTCTAACTTCCAAATATCATTAATTATACTTATATAATGCACCAGAACTGTTAATAACCTAAAATACTAAAAACGTAAAAAACTAAATATTGTAAAACATAATCATGTATATATTACAGGCCACTGAGGATGCCTTCCAAATAAAGGCGAAATGCGTATGGCAATATAAAACTTTCACAATTCAGTTGCATAGACGGTCTGCATAAATATCCACTTTATAAATTATGAAAAACCTCGAAGAGAATGACTTATCGACCCATAATCAACAGGGGTTCAGAAAGTATCGTTCTTGTGAAACACAATTAGGTCTTTACTTACAACACCTGAGTGATGACCGTTATCGGCTAAGAATCTCAAATGGATTCCATATTTCAAAATTTCCGGAAGTGTTGACATTGCAAATCACAAGCATTTAATGATAAATTGCGTGTTTGTGGCAGGTACCCACAATTGTGCTATTGGATTTGCGATTTTCTGTTAGAAAGGACAAAGTGATTTGTAACTGACGAAAAGTCATAGATAAAACGGAATTGATATCTAGCGTTCCCCAGGGAAGTGTTACAGGGCCCTACTTTTCCTTGTCTTTGTAAACAATGTGTGCAGCTCTCTTAGACTGTCTGCGAATAATGGTATAATATTGCCGCGAGAGACCACGAACACCGACTACCGGCGTGGCGCAGGGGATAGTGTCACGGACTGCGGTGCTGAAGGTCACCTGTTCAATCCCCCTCAGGGCCGTCTTAAGCCATGCAGGGCCCCTGGCTATTCTGTTTTTTGGGGCCCTTAAAAAGAAAAGAACTAAATGAATGCATCAGAATGGTGTACATTTATTTAGTGACTTAATTGGTTAAAATATTACTAACCAAATACTAATGATTAGTTCCACAAATTAGTCTTTCATTCAAATTAATAATTTCTTTAAAGATTTCCAGAGTACAAAATATACCATTTTTGGAGTATGTCTCTTTCCATACAGATAACTGGCACACAGATTAGGGGACCCTTCAACAAAACAGAATTTTCCTTTGAATGAACTCACCATAATGATGTACATTTGTTACTGAATTTATTGGTTATGGTTAGAAATACACGAATAAAATACTAGTTATTACTGCCAGAGTGAAACTTCACTCAGCAGCGGAGTCTGCGCTGATATGAAACTTCCTGGCAGATTAAAATTGTGTGCTGGAACCGAGACTCGAACCTGGGACCTTTGCCTTTCGCGGGCAAGCGCACTACCGACTTTTTTTTTTTTTTTTTTTTTTTTTTTTTTTTTTTTTTTTTTGGGCCTCCAACCTCCCCTCACAGCCCCTCCTTTCGCTCTCCAAATGTCGCCTTCATCGGCGTATTATTATTATTATTTTTTTTTAATTTATGTATTTTTTCCTTCCTCGTTTTCTGTGGTATCGATGCTGGACGGGAATTTGCACATTTGCACTGCGGCTTTGAGTTTGTCTTCTCGAAAATAATGCACTTCTGCTGTATTCCATAATCGTTCGATTGTTCTATCGTCTAATACTCTCCTTCTGTGCGTCTTCTCGTAACTCAGAGCGCGGCACTGCTTGATGCTACACACCCGTCGATGTCGTTCCAGCTGACAAGGACGATACCAACCACTTATTTCTTTGTCTCTCCCTCTCTTCCAGGTAAGGAAAACGGAGTAGTGTTGTGCATCTATCATAACCATAAAACTAAATGATAATTTGCTCTTCATACAACAAAAAATAGCAGCACTTCTGGGCTTCTATTAGAAACAAATAATATGAAACTCAACGGGTGATTCTCAACAGTCTCCTTGATAGTATATCAACAAAATCCACCCTCCTGTGGAATACTAGAAAGAATATATGCTTCTTTTTCATAGTTAATCTGTAATATAATCTTCACTATCTCTATGGTCAGTTTAAATCAAGAACAGCAGGTAAATAACCACCCATCATTACTTTCCATTTCCCGTGCTTCGAGCATTTCGCGTACTCCTGCATGATGTCATGCTGTAATTCCAGAAGGGACTTTCTCTCATTTGCCAAACAATACTCAATGAACTTGCCCATTAACCAATATGTGGACATTCTCTTTTGGTCTGGATACGGCCAGCTCGTTGGAGCTAACAGTTCCTCCACAGTTATATTACTGACTGACGTGCGGTTCATAATAGCAAGCTTGCGCCTTACCCATTGCCATATCTCATTAGCTGCACCGCAAGTGAATCGATGAAGTAGAGTGTCTGTCTGCTGACAGTCCATGCATTTGTCCGTGTTTGATATGCCGATCCTGAAGAGACGCTCATTTGTGCTGACGATGTTGTTTACTGCACAGTACCACGTAGCTCTTACATTAGATGCTGAGGTCTTCAAATGAATATTTTTCCACACTCTGCTCCAGTCGATTGTGGGGTTGTTCTTCTGAACTTTACTTAAGCCATTATCTTCTGTCAGCACTTTATAAATTTCCTTTGTTGTGTAGTTTCTTACTTTATGATGAATATAGCTGTTTTCAATTACGTATCCTTTAATGTGTCGAAGCTTATAATTAATATGACCGACCATAACTGGCACCCTGCTGTCTGGTGGAGTCACCGATTTTAAAATGTACGCTGTGAGATTTCCGTCTCCAGCTTCTAGAGCCTTAGCCGTCCTAGATATTAGCAGCGCTTTACATTTCGCTTTGACGTTGGTGAGTCCTAGACCTCCTTTTGTTTCAGGTAATGTCGTCGTGAGGTAGTCAACCCGAAGGACACTCCCCCTCCATATAAACCACGCAAGTGCTGATTCAATACCGTGTCCGATTGTTTCAGGCAGGGGAAAGACACTCGCAAGGTAGTACACTTTTGGTAAAATGACTAGATTTATCAAAATGATTTTCTGTATGATATTTAAGGAGCGAGTGGAATTCTCTCTTAATATCGCTAGTAGGCTGTTGAGTTTCATTTTCCAATTCCAGGCTGCTGTCTTGACAGGACATTTATTGTAACGAATACCAAGTAGTTTGGTGTGATCTGTCACTTCGAATGGGCCAGTTCCGATGAATTTTATCCCTTTCCCTAGCTGTAGAATGCGAGATTTGCGGAGGTTGATTTTAGCTCCAGAGCAGTGACTATATGTGTGAATCACATCTTCTATTCTGGTGAGATCAGAGGGGTCAGTTATGTACACAGCCAGGTCGTCGGCATATCCTCTACAGACGTATTTCTGTCCCCCAATTTCAAGTCCTGGTAACTGAACATACAATGTTCGTAGGAAAGGCTCAATTGATATGGAGAAAAGCATCATTGAAAGGGGGCATCCTTGCCTGATCGACGTTAGTATGGGTACTTTTGCTGTGCATTGGCCATTTACAAGAATTCTTGATGTTGCACCAGTATATAGTCGCTGGATAATATTTATGAAAAACGGTCTCATACCCATTTTTGACATCACACGAAACAGATACCTATGTCGAACCCTATCAAATGCTTTGTCCATATCTAATGACATGATGGCCGCTTTGCAGTTGGAGGCTGCAGTGACAGCAGTGACATCGCGGTATTCCTCCAGAGCTTGCTGTATTGTTCTCCTGGGCACGGCGCACGATTGATATTGACCGATGATGCGAGCAGCAATGGCGTTCAACCTTTGGAGCAGTACCCTAGCAACTATCTTGAAATCTGCATTGAGCAGCGATATATGACGCATGTTTTCCAAATAGTTTGTTCTGCCCTTTTTGGGGACCAACACTATGATGCCCTCTAAAAACTCGCAGGGAATCGTGTCAATCGTGCGTATTTCATTAAAAACTTCTGTCAGTGTGCTGCCAAATATGGACCAGTATTTTAAGTAAAATTCGACAGGCAACCCGTCGGGTCCAGGGGATTTGTTCCGTGGACTTCCTTTCACAGCATTGTACAATTCGTCTTCTGTGATTTGTGCCTCAAGGTCTGCATTTTCTTCGTCCGTCACGGTCGGGTGAATGCAATTTAAAAATGATTCAGAAGCGATATTGTCATACGTGTCACCTGAAGCATACAGTTTAGTGTAATAATCTTGTGCCAACGTCATGATGTCCCGTTGACAAGTAATCTGTGCGCCGTCATCGGTACGAAGGGCACTGATGTGCTGGCGCCGTCCTCTTCTCAGTTCTGCCAGGAGATGGAAGAGTGCTGGCCTTTCTTCCGAAATGCCACTATGATCCCTCGATCGTATTTTAATACCTTCCAGTTGTTGGCGTTTCAAAGCGGTTATTTTCGCCTTGATTCTATTGATTTTCACGATGTGGCGTGACACATTGATGTGATCGGCATGCAGTTCTCGTAAACACTGGAAGTAAAATTCCATTGTGTGTCTTTCCCATTGCTTCTTCTCAAACGCATAGCTTTTGAGGAAGGATCTGATTTTGGGTTTTGCGTGTGAGACCCACCATTCGAGTTTGGACCTATAACGATGTGAATTTCTCAGACACATTTCCCAGGCACGCTTCAATCCCGGTTCTAAGGAATTGTCCATTAAGTGTGCAGTGTTAAATTTCCACATGCCTCGACCCCTATAGGTCTTCTGTTTAGCCATGTTAATGTTAGCTAAAACTGCCAGATGGTTGGAAAAACTGACAGGACAGGTTTCGACACTGAGTACACTCTTCTTCAAACTAGTAGAAGTGTATATTCTATCTATACGGCTCTTCGAGTGGCTGGTGATAAACGTAAACCCTGGGTTCCCTCGTGGACGGTTGTGCCAGATGTCAGTGAGGTGCAATCCATTCACTAAATCTCCCAGCTGGATACAAATGTTAGGATTCGGTGTTTGATCGGTTGCAGAAGTGACGCAGTTAAAGTCACCGGCCAGTATGGTGTTTTCCGTCGCGGGATTTATTAACTCGAGTATACTTTCTTGGAAAAAAGTTACTCTGGCCTGTCTGGCATGGGAGCCCGATGGCGCGTAGATATTAATGATCTGGGCTGTGTCTGTTTCCACCGATATTCCCCTTCCACTCGCTAACTGTTTCACATTTCTCGGTATAATGCCGTCTTTCAATAACGTGGAAGTGCCGCTTTCCGTGCCTCGGTTGAGAATTGCATTGTACCCCGCGATGTGTTGTACCCTGTCTGTACACACTTCTTGTAGCATGACAATATCAATGTCGAAAGCGTAAATAAAATCGCGTAGGCACTCTACTTTGGCCTGGCTTACAATTCTGTTAATATTAATGGTGGCTATACTATATGACTGCAAGGTAGTAATAGCTGTCATAACATTAATAAGTGGTTTCTCTATTAATAAAAGTTGTCCTCCATGTCTTCATCACACCTGTCGACCTCCATGGCGCCACGTCGTATCGCCGACGAATGACTAACTTCCATGTCGTCGTGACGAGACTTTCTAGAAGATGAGGATGCAGTTTTATTCACGCTGTTGGCAGGAGGCTCTAAATAAAGTCCAACATCGTGTTGTACACCATCCATCGGAGATTCTTGTCTGCGAAGGTTAGTGTGGTCCCTTCCTTCAAACGTGGACGTCTCTATATTTACATCTGGTGCTGCATGTTGTTGTGGTTTCTGGGTTGGATTTTCTCTTTGTGGTTGTCCCTTTTCGTCTTGAGATTTCGGCATTTCGTGATCTGAGGCGCTGCTGTCTTCTTCATCGCCCCAAGCTGGCATTTGGATGGTTTTTTGTGTGCCTTTTGTCCCTTTCGATACTTCTGCAGGTTGCTTGCCTGTCACTCCTTCTACTTGGAACATTTCGGCGGCATTTGCCTTCGGCCCTGTTTGTTCCGTCACGTCTGCTGTCATTTCTGTAGTTCGTGATTTTTTTGATGTTTGCAGGTTGGCTTCTTGGGTTGCGGTTGGCTCGCACTGTAATTTTTGTCGTACATTTTTGGCCTTTTCCCGCAACGTGGGGGCCGTATTTGCCGCACCTTGATGGGCGATACGTCGTTTTTTGGTGTCCTTTAGGGAGTTATCTGGCACATCATTAACCGTTAGCGTTGACAAAAAGTCATTCGAAGACAGTAATTCAGTGTGTTGTGCGGGGGGCGGGTTCTCAGTCCGTGGGCGGTTCTGTACTGGCTCTGTACTGCTGCTCTGTTGTTGTGCATGAGAATGTCCGTGAACTGCGTCTACTATGGGTTCCTCTACATTAACAGTTTCCATGCGCCGCGTGTCTTCCCCAATTTTACTAATATCTTCGGAGAGAGCCTCTTCTATCGTAAGTATCGTAGTCCCGCGAGCTGCCGCTGCATAGGTTATCGGGAGCTGCGTCATGTTAGGTTGTGCTACCGTCTCACCTCTCGGCAGTTGCGTCACTCGGCGCTGCACACACTGAGCGCGCACGTGGCCAGTGGCACCGCATCCTGAACACGTTCTCGGCTGTCCTTCATAAATTACAATTGCCCTGTATCCACAGACAGTTATGTATAAAGGAATGTGTTTGGTCATTTCAATTTTTACCTGTCTTACGCCATTTAATACTTGAAATTTATGAGCGGAAGACCATTTTTCGGCTGTATTACTAAGAACTGTACCGTACGGTTTCAGAACAGCATTAATTTCCTCTGAAGTGATTTCAAATGGCAGTTCAAAAATTCGAATAGTCCTCGTGCCAAGACCTGCGTGAGTGACTTGAACGTCGCCAATACTACCGTCGGGATGTGTGAACTTTAATTTGTTCCCATATAATTCAACAATTTGATCACATTTTGTAGGGCTACTTAACTTCAAATAAACTGTACTGCTACTAATCGAGAGATGTATTCCAATAATGTCGTCATCAGTTAACTGCAATTTTTCGAACAAAAAGTCTTCTACATCAAACGATTTCGGTCGCGGAAGAGTATTGTCAAACGTTATCTTCAGTGTGTCTTTCCGTTTAGGTTCCATTATGTGTTCGTCAACTCTGTGTTCGTTACAAAAGAGGAGTGCAACGCGCTACGGCGTTAAACTCACCAACAGCGCTCGGCCGCCGACCGCGAAGACGTAAACACCACACTTCCGCTCGCTACGGCCTATGCCCGACTGTGCTATCCCGACACGACTCACGATGCCGCCTCACAACTTTACTTCTGCCAGTACCTCGCCTCCTACTTTCCAAACTTCACAGAAGTTCTCCTGCAAACACACCGCTGCAGAGTGAATTTTCATTCTGGAAACATCCCTTAGGCTGTGGCTAAGCCATGTCTCCACCATATCCTTTCTTCCAGGAGTGCTAGTCTTGCGTGTTTGCAGGAGAGCTTCTGTGAAGTTTGGAAAGTAGGAGGCGAGGTACTAGCAGAAGTAAAGTTGTGAGGCGGCATCGTGAGTCGTGTCGGGATAGCACAGTCGGTAGTGCGCTTGCCCGCGAAAGACAAAGGTCCCAAGTTCGAGTCCCGGTTCCGGCACACAATTTTAATCTGCCAGGAAGTTTTAGTTATTACTGTTTTGCAAATTGGACTTATGTCGCTGTTAAAGGTTTCTTTCGGAATTTCTGAAATGCAAAATCGTCTATTATGTCTTCAAAGTCCAACTGTTGAAGGACGTCACTTTCTATGCACATGATTGACAAATAAGTAAGTCGTTCCTGTAGCATAGTCGTTCGTAATTCATTTCTGATTCTCTTTAACTGGGAAAATGAACGCTCTTCACTGCAATTGGTTACCATTAGACAAAGAAATATCCTGATAGAAACTTCTACATTCAGAAAGCTTTCTTCTATTTTACCTGCTTTTATTAAAAAATGTTAGAATGATATACTTAGCTCTGGAGATTCATTTGGGTGTTTTTCAAATATTGTTTTAAATGAAAACATTCTGATATGAGTTAATCAGCATTAACGTCTGCATGATAAAATTCTGCGAATTCTTTGCACCTGTTTCTCAACTGTTCAGAATAGATTTGTTTTAACTGAGGAAGGAATCTAAAATGTTTGCTAATTTCACCTAAGCTACTGAATGTCGCTTCAAATTAGAATCCAATGTGTCGATTACAGGGAGAAAAACGTCACGAAATTTTTCTTTGGCACTCAGCTGGACAGTCTCAGGCAAATCTTCAGAAAAAGTGATATGCTTGCTGCAAATTCTCGTTCTGTGGGAATTACCCTTATAGTCAACACCTGCATTTTTCTCTTTGGCTGAAGATTCATACTGATCGAATTTACTGCGTGCAGATCTGATGAAATGGGAAATAGATGCAAAAAGTTTTGTTGCAACGTGGATTGTGTCGGTACTGCTTTTTATAGTTACATTTGTGTTCTTGATAGTTCTCAAAAGGTCATCTCATATCTCTGTTAGGAGAATGGTCTCGAGTTTTTCCATTTTCTTGCAAAGGCATTGAGCTTCATTTATCGCTTCCACTGGCTGATCAGTGTTATGCAAAGCGTTAAGAGCGTCAGCACGAGCAGACCATCTGGTTTTCCAGAGGGACTTCAGAACTTTATTTGCACCTAAACATTCTTTCAAAGCTTTCCATCGATTGTTCGAAGCAGAAAGAAAGGTGAACAGTTTATGGACAAAATGGAAGTCTTACCAAATTTAGTGAAAGTGTGGCGCATGGTACAAAAGGAGCAATTTCACGTTTTTCTTTTACTCTTTCCTGAACATCTAAATACTTTCCAGCCGTATTTGCTGCATTATCATAGCTCTGTCCGCGGCAATCTTTTATTGAAATGTAAAAGCTATCTAAAAACTTCATAACAGTATCTACTATACTTTGAGCCCTGTGCTCCTCCATAGGCAAAAATTGCAAAAATCTCTCAACAGGCTGTCCATCTTTTACGTACCGAACGATGAAAGTTAGCTGGCCAACATGGGAGAGATCTGACGAGGTTTGCCAGGCTTATTGAATAGTACTTGTCTGCTTTTAATTCTTTGACAATCGTCGTTAAGGCGTTACATTAATAAATTCATTGGAAATATTTAATAACTAATATGATGTATTTCCTTTGCCACGACTGATCGTATATGATCAGCAAGAAAAGTATCAAACTAACTTATTAATTCTAAGCATCTCAAATAATTTCCACTGTTTTGAGACCCCATAATATCATTTTCTCCACGAAACTCTAGTCCACTTGACGCCAAAAATTACACAACTGCAACAATTATTTGCAATATGCTCCTCCAATAGTTGACCTCAGCATTAAACTGGGAAAGCAATCCAGTATCAACTTGTTCAACAATTTTGCTTATTACAACATAACTCATTATTGATTCCCTGTGCTGTAAAACTGTTCTCATGCTCCTTTACTTTGTTCTAAGGGGAGACCGCATCAGTCTGCTTCAGACCCTTCTAGTTATCGAAGTTCATGTGTTGCTGCTTCCATATGTTAAAGATTTGTATCTGATTAAATGGGCTCTGACCGAAGGCATTAAAGAAAATGTCATACAAATGTTTCCAATGTTTCTAAATCTGTCGGACTCAAACTGTCATACACAGCGCAGCATTGCAGTCTACACCAGTTTGGGCAGGAAGGGCTCTGCATAACCAAATACAAAATATTGTGTATAACGTAATTAAGTTTATGTCGTAAGACGTAAAAGACAGGATAAAATCGCTAAAAGAGTTCTCTTGATAAATTTCAAGTTACTACTGGGGTTTGACTTGGGACTATCAGAAGAGTAAAGAAAGTGGGAGAAAAACTAAATGTCGGTAGCTGATTTTTTCCTTACTCCGGGAACAAAGCGGAATAAAAAAAAAAAAAAAAAAAAAAAAAAGAAAGAGTTGTTACATTTGTGGAGGGACTGACACGCAACTTCCACATGACAAGCAGCGTCCCACAATAAAGTCACTTCTCTCGGAATAAGAGAAAATATGTCTTTTAAATGAAATACCTTCTCCACACGTTAGACTTCAGGTATGTCAGATCATTTTTAATGCCCATCTACTGTTTACACGTTGAAATCTTAGTATAAGTAACACATCAGTTATTTACCAGCTGTGCTCAAAGCAATAAAAAACGGTACTGTGGTTCAGTAATTAAAACTTCCGGGCTGAGACCGCCATATCTTGTCTAACTTCAAGCCTTCTTCCTTCCTGTTAAAATTATTGTGGTGTTTAAAAATCTCTATAGCCTCTCTATTCATACGTGCATTGTACCAAAGATGTGACAATCGATTACCTTCGATCAAGAGTAATGACGCCAGCCAGAGATAGTTTTACTGTTGACATCACGTGACGAGTGGTGGCGCCCTCTATGCCCTCTATATATGCAGAATCTCCACGGCCCAGCAGCCAGTCGTCGACTCACCTCAGAAGATGTTGCCCGCAGCCGGCAACGAAACGTCAGGGGAAGAAATTTCTACTGTTCGACCACGGCTTCTCAGCCCGGAAGTTTTAATTACTGAAGACGCCGGCCGTGAAAGCCTACACGGTACTGTGGTAGTGAAAAGTTTACATGTATGTAGTAAATGCAATGACTAAGAAAAATAAGAATATACTGCGAACAGGGTAGGTATATGGTATATGTCAATGACACATATTTGGGCAGTTCACATACACCCTTTGAGTGTAGTACAACGTCTAATCAGAGCACGCGCACAAAACTTAATTTACTTCCAATGGCTACAAACATTTTATAAATGCGTTAATAAAAATTTATCGAAATGTTTCTATACCAAATTATTGCATTTCATTAAATGTAGTAGTTCTTGTGCTAAATAAATTTTTAGTTTTCAAATTGGAAGCTAAAAGGGAAGAGTACCATGAAGAGACGAATGCTGCAAAGTTTTCAAGTCCATTGTTTTATCTTTTACTATCGGATTGAGGTACACTCAAATAACTGTTGCACATCGACGTAACAACACACAGACACACACACACACACACACACACACACACACACATATATATATATAATTTTTTTTTTTTTACGGTAAAGTACGTGATTATGACACCCTTTGCGTTGCTCACTAGGATTTCTTTTGCACTTCCTCAGTTACGTTGCATGGAAAGACATCATCTATAATTTTTTATGAACTGTTCATTTTCGCGTATTTCAATATTGGAAACTACTGTACTCTAAAATATTGAGTTCACCCGTTACAAAAAAGAGTTCTAGTGCCACTAACTGGCTCTACCATCAGATGCCACTGCTCTGTTCACTGTAGAGATGGGTCGTTCGCGAACAAACGGGTGCAAAGGAACGGTTCACAAGAGTGAACGGAAGGACCGAGGAACTGGTTACAAGGAACGATCACTTCGGCGGTCCCGGTAGCGTGGCCGTTCCCGTTCCAGCTCCAGGATGGCAGTGCGGCCGTTCCCTTTTAGGTCGAACGTTGCAGTTCCAATTCAGTATAGAGCTGTCGATTTTTTTATTTACTTTTTATTTGTTTATACCACGGTGAAGCAGCGTGCTCATTGTTATGTAAGGAACAGCGATCGGTGCTCCATCGATTGTAGGGAATTCACTTTTGTAAAATATGTAACACGGAGTTGGTGAGCACAGAGCGAATGCAGCATGGTTGCAATTCCAGCTGTTATGAAAACCCATAGATATTGAGAACTAGATAAAAAAGTAACGGTGTACGAGTAAAAAGGTACGGTTCCAAAAAAGAAATGATAATCAGTGAACTAGGTTTCAAAAATGAACGGGTTTGCCCGTCTCTAGTGTGCAACACTGTGTGATTGCTCGTCGTGTGAAGGCCGCTATTGGATACAATTTTCCGCCAAGTTATATTTGAAACAGACTGCCACAGTACCTACTACAACAGTGTCGCCGTGTGTTCTGTATCTTTGGCCCGCAATAATAACTACGATTTTGCATGCAGACAGCAAACAAAGTACTTGCCACATAATATATGACATGTTTCGAGACAATTTCTGGGTCTTTATAATGAATAAGTGCGACAAAAATTCATTTAAAAAAGTCATTGCCTAGTACAAAGGAACGAGTTTCTCGGGGCCCCCATCAGGCTGGGCCGGCCGATGGGACTGAGGCGCTCCAGTCACGGTCTGCACGGCCACTACGGTCGGGGGTTCGAATCCCCCCTCGGGCATGGATATTTGTGCTGTCCTTAGTGTAAGCTAGTTCATAAGTAGTTTGTAAGTTTAGGGACTGATGACCCCGTAGTTAAGTCCCATAAGGTATACAAACATTTGCACTCCCATCAGGCTGGGGGCCCTGGGCCTGTTCACCTTGTGCCCCTATGGTAGAGACGGTAGTGATGCCGCCCACCGGCAAAAATTTATTTCTTTGTAATTAACAATTTCAGAATGTTCTACATCTTTCTTATGTTGACTTGTAAATTCTACTTCTTTCTTATGTTAACTGTTCTAATTACTCGTAAATTCTGTCTGTGTATAATTAGCAGAGCACTCGGCTTGAGAGGCAGTCAGAGCTGCGTGTATGTTGAGTTCGTAATAAACGTGCTTTCAGTATAAGTGCTGTGTTCAGTCGCCTTCGAAGTCAAGCCTGCTCCCATTTCAACGCGACATTGTTTGGTGGAGGTGCCGGGTACACTGTGCAACAGCTGCATCACCGTGGCTCCGATTAGGCAACGTAAAAGCCGTCGCTTCCACGGACTAGAACCGGAATACAAGGGATATACCGAGTACATCCTTCCGAAAGTCCGTATCATCAGAAGAACCTTGGGCACGAAATCAACGGTAGGCCAGCTGCACATTAAACACCCGTCGGTGTTCTCTGGAGACGCTCAACAGGATCCCAATAAATGGCTAAAAGGATTCGACCGAGTCGCCAAGTACAACAGGTGTGATCATACAATGTGCTTGGCCAACGTTTATTTCTACCTGGACGGAACAGCCCAGCAATGGTTCGAGAACAACGAAGACAAACTTAATGACTGGGAAACGTTCCAGGTGGAACTTAAGAAGACGTTTGGAGACTGCCAGCGACAAATCCGCTCGGCGGAAGAACAACTGAAGAACCGGGCCCAACGACATGGTGAGCCGACACAGTCTTATATACAGAATGTTTTGGCCCTGTGTAACACTGTCAATCCGCACATGACTGAGGCCGACAAAATCACGCACCTGATGAAGGGTATAGCAGAAGGCATGTACCAAGCCCTTCTGATAAAAGACGTCGCTACGACAGAAGAGTTCATCAAGTGGTGCCAACGTATTGAAGAGATGCAACAAAGGAGAGTTGGACGCAAGTAGTATGACCGACTCCCCAATGTAGTCCCTATGGCCCTTGTGGAAGACCAGCAGGACTTGGCTTCTATCATACGACAAATCGTGAGAGAAGAATTACAACAGTGCATGGCAGCCGGAACTATTAGACCGAGCGAGCATCAGATTATGGCCATGTAAGCCATGTAAGTCACGAGGGAGCCGACGCCGCTGAGGAAGAGGTATTTCAGACATTAGCTCCTGTCTGCCCCGCCAATCGCACCCGACGTGAAGAATGGCGTCGCCCTGCTGTGACATACGCTGCAGCCGCCAAACGGTAGACTATGAACCGGCCGACGCGGCCACAACCAACTCCCCCAGTAACAATCACCCCCCGCAGAAGAACAGACTTCTGGAGGACAGAAGACAACACACCACTGTGTTTCCGCTGTGGGCGCCCTGGACATGGCGTACGCTACTGCAGAGAGAGAAGGCGAGTATTCGACGATTATTTTGCCGCAAGACGTCAGCCATCAGAGCAGTTCTATCCCAGGCAATCACCTGCTGATGAGATCAGTCGACCTATGGGAAGAAACCCATCGCCGTACCCTAGACGAGGTCGCTCCCCGACGCGCCGCAGCCGTTCACCGTCGCCGTACAGAGGTACCAGCCGCTTCCCTAGCCGCCGCGCCCAGGGAAACTTCGCGAGGCGACCATCTACGGAGGTGAGGCCGCCGCAGATGAAAATCCTCCATGGACGACAGTCGCTAAGATGTCGGGAAATCTCATCGACGTCATAATCGACGGCCAACCTGTCCGGGCACTTGTTGATTCAGAAGCGTCTTTTTCTGTATTATCGGATAATTACCGCCGCACACTAAAGAAGACAATGTTCTGTGATACGGGGGCAACTGTGGTGAAGGTCGTGAATGGAAAGTACGTCCACCCAGCAGGAACTTGTGTCGCAAGAATAACCATCAACAACAGGACCCAGCCATTTGAATTTGTCGTGTTAACAGAATGTAGTCATAATGTCATCCCCGGATGGGTCTTCCATCAGGCATCCCAAGCTATCATTGACTGTGGAAGATCTGAGCTGCAAATTGAAGAAGTTGTTCCGCCGGATACACGTAATACAGAATTTTCTGGGAAGTTATTCGTCGTTGACAATGTGACGATACCGCCGTTGACAATGAGAAGAGTTGCAGTCACAAATACAGATGACTGGTTAAACTGTGAAGTACTAGTTGATAGTAAAAAGTTTATCAGGCTGACAAAAGAAATTTACATACCAGCAGCTATCATAAGCATAACCGATGGTCAAGGAGAGATTTGGGTCACAAATTGCCACGAGCAATCACAACTTATCCTCAAGGGAATGTGTATCGGGACAGCTGAACCAATCCAGGACGGTGAGCTCAACATCATCAATGAAGACCCCATACCCTGCTGTTAGTACAGACAACACGCTGGAGGAAGCAAACGTGGAAATGCCAATAGGGCCTGGACTGACCAAGGAACAACGCCAGCGGGTGTTAGGTGTACTACGCCAATTTTCGGGTGCATTCACACCTCAGCAGGGGAAAAGTCATACGAAACGGCCCACGATAAAGCACCGTATTCAATACTGGGGATCATCCGCCAATTAGCCAGCGTTCGTATAGAGTATCGCCACCTGAAAGATGGATAATTCGGGAGGAAGTGGAGAAGATGTTGGAAGATGACATTATTCAACCTTCGGAGAGTCCTTGGTCGTCTCTGGTGGTCCTCGTAAAGAAGAAGGATGGCACGCGGCGATTCTGTGTCGACTATCGGCGGCTGAACAGAATCACAAAGAAAGATGTCTACCCATTGCCGGGCATTGACGACACCTTAGACTGCTTGAAAGGAGCTACATACTTCTCAACTATGGACATTCAGACAGGTTACTGGCAAATCGATGTTGACGAAGCTGACAGGGAGAAGACGGCTTTTATTACTCCTGACGGCCTCTATGAATTTAAAGTAATGCCATTTGGATTATGTAATGCTCCAGCCACATACGAATGCATGATGGACAACTTGCTTCGACACCTTAAGTGGACGACGTGTCTCTGCTATTTAGATGACATTGTCGTTTTCTCGAAAACATTTGAAGAACATCTGAGTCGCCTGTCAACTGTGTTGAAGTGTGTTCAGACTGCAGTACTCCGCCTCAATCCAAAGAAGTGCCTCTTCGTCACCAAAGAGATAAAAATCCTGGGGCACCTAGTCAACGGAGATGGTGTCCGTCCTGACCCAGATAAAGTAAGGGCAGTCACAGAATTTCCAACTCCTCAGCACATCCGTGATGGAGACATTTTATCGGGCTGTGCTGATACTACCGACGTTTCATAAAAGGATTTTGTAACAAGGCACGTCCATTACAAGAACTTCTGCAGGGATGAGACAAAAGAAAGAGCTTTCCGGGCGCTTAAGGAGGCTCTAACTTTCGCACCAGTGCTAGCCTTGTACGACGAGAATGCAGAAACGGAACTTCACACAGACGCCAGTGGCTATGGATGTGATGCAGTGCTGTACAAGTTCAGGAAGGTGCTGAAAAAGTGATAGCCTATGCATCAAGAATACTCACAAAGTACTCTACAACTGAAAAAGAACGTCTCGCAGTTATATGGGCTATCAACAAGTTCCGTCCGTATTTATTCGGAAACCATTCACCGTCGTGACAGACCACCATTCTTTGTGTTGGCTGACTAGCTTGAAGAATCCATCAGGTCGACTAGCAAGATGGGCACTAAGACTCCAAAAGTACGATGTCACAGTGGTATTCAAGAACGGGCGCAAACACAAGGATACCGACTGCCTTTCGAGGAATCCATTAGTGGAACACAATAGAATGAATGAAATGTCAGCCCTCACTGAATTAGATGACGTCACAGCTGAACAGAGGGAAGATCCAGCATTATTAAAAACGATAGAAGCCTTGGAGAAAGGAGAACCGTCCAATGGAGAGTTCAAACTTATAAACGGAACATTGTATAAGAGCAAGTACGATCCACTGGGCCCGAAATGGCTACTGGTTGTTCCAGCTCATCTCAAGCCAGATATTCTCAAATATTTCCACGATGCTCCAATCTCCGGTCATCTGGGATTCGTGAAGACCCTAGACAGAATCAGACGCAGCTATTACTGGAAAGGTCTCTACCGATCTGTCATGCACTATGTGAGTCACTGTAAAGAGTGCCAGCGACGGAAGCATGTGCCGCAATTACCTCCAGGGCATCTCGTACCGATTCCGCCGGCAGCAGCTCCATTCTACCGAGTTGGGATCGATCTTTCAGGGAGGTTTCCGAAGTCGACAACCGGTAACCGTTGGATAATAGTCTGCACTGACTACCTCACACGCTACGCTATCACCAAACCTGTGCCGACTGCAGAAGCTCCAGAGATCGCAAAATTCCTTGTAGAAGACATTGTTTTGAAGCATGGACCACCACGTGTCATGATATCGGATCGTGGAAAAGTATTCCAGTCAAAACTAGTATCAGAGGTAATGTCACGGTGCGACATTGTCCACAGAATGACAACTGCTTACCATCATAAGACAAATGGTCTTACGGAACGTTTTAACAACACGTTAGCCGACATGCTGTCGATGTACGTCAATGTTGAGCAGAAGGATTGGGATACAATTCTGCCAGTTGTGACATTTGCTTAGAATACCGCAAGACAAGACACCACAGGCTTCACTCCGTTTTTCCTGCTCCATGGCCATGAAGATGAGACGACAATGGATACGCTGTTCCCGTTCCAACCGGACAACACTCAGGATGACTATGTTAAACAGCTCATCACCAGGGTCGAAGAAGCAAGACAGCTGGCTCGCATACGGACACTGGACGCCCAGGAGAAGGACCGTCAGCAGTATAACGACAAGCACCGACCTGTTGTGTACAGCCCAGGAGATCTGGTATGGATTTTTACCCTGTACGGAAGGTTGGACTGTCAAAAAAGTTATTGAAGCGATACTTTGGTCCGTATCGTGTCATACGCCACCTGTCAGACGTCACATACGAAGTTGAGGATTATGAGCCGTCGTCGAAACGTCAAAAACGAAGAGACATTGTTCACGTCCTGCGCATGAAGCCTTGCTACAATCCTGAAGAGCAGGTAGACGACAATGGCTTCGTGTTCAAGGACTCTAAGGACGGTAATGTTCTCGATAATCGTCTGTCGTCGATAATCATGGAGAAGGGAAGGATTCTCATGAACTGTCATAAAGAGGACCCATGACACGGTCAAGATCCAGGACATTGCAGCTGGCTCCACAGGGATCATGACAGCGGGTCGCTGTTTTTCCAGGAGAGGGAGCAATGCCGCGAGAGACCACGAACACAGATTGCCGGCGTGGCGCAGGGGATAGCGTCACAGACTCTGGTGCTGGATGTCGCCGGTTCAATCCCGCCCATCGGCAAAAATTTATTTCTTTGTAATTACTAATTTCAGAATGTTCTATATCTTTCTTATGTTCACTTGTAAATTCTGCTTGGTTTTTATGTTAACTGTTCTTCTAATGTCTGGTAAATTCTGTCTGTGTATAAATAGCAGAGCACTCGCCTTGAGAGGTAGTCAGTGTTGCGTGTATGTTGAGTTTATAATAAAAGTGCTTTTTAGTGTAAGTGCTGTGTTTAGTTGCCTTCGAAGTGAAGCCTGCTCCTATTTCAACGCGACAATATTTCGATTAGTATAGTTTCCAGAATATCAAAAGCAACTGCAAAACATTTAGATAACATGTATGCATGATGCAAAAATTGGCAATTGTGACCCTAAATAATAAGTGTAAAGTCATCCATATGAGTACTAAAAGAAATCCGTTAAATTTCATTTACACGATGAATGAGTCAAATCTACAACCCGTAATATTTTATTAAATATCTAGGAATAACAATTACGAGCAACTTCAATTGGATAAAACACATAGAACTTTTCGTAGGGAAAGCGATCCAAAGTCTTTGTTTATTGGCAGAACACTTAGGAGGTGCAACAGTTCCACTAAAGAAACTGCGTACATTGCACTTGTGCATCTTATTTTGCAATATTGCTGTGCATTGTGGGATCCCTATCAAGTCGGACGGACAGAGGATATAGAGAAAGGTCAGAAAAGGGGAGATAGTTTTACAATATTGCGATATAACGGAGAGAGTGTCACGGAAATGATATTATTGTCCTTAAAAATATAAAACAATAAAAATCATGATGTTATTTTTTACCATTTTCAACCTGAGCAACCTGAAATTTTCACGTCATGTTTCTCATATACAGCTTTTTATTTTTTCTGATGAAGTTAACCATAGCAATGACGAAACCAGGCCAAGAACCTTAAATTTTACGGAACCGGTTCGCTGTTACACATAAAAAGTAAGCGTTCCAGAATTCTAATTAAGAACAGCTGCTAACATCATAACATAGTAGATATCATCGGAATAGTGAAACAACTTAAATCGCAAAAATAATTTAAGACTTCTGGTCCAGACTATATACCAATTATGTTCTTGTCAGAATTTGGTTATGTAGCATTAATTTATGCTCGCTCGCTCTACGAAGGATCCATACCCAAAAGTGGAAAGTTGCACCGGTCACACCTATAATTGTGAAAAACAATACGATTAATACTCTTAATTACAGGTTAATATCATTAAATATGTTTTTCAGCATGGTTTTGAAACATGTACTGTCTTCAAAGATTACAAATCTCAAAACTAACGGTTCAGTGATCCCTAGTCAATAAGGATCTACAAAATATCGTTTTGCGAAACTCAACTAGCTTATTATTCACGTGAACTGATGAAGTCCTACCGTCAAGGAAATCTCAAACTCCCATTTTTCTAGGCTTCCAGGAGCCTTTAGACGCCGTTCCGCAGAACAAACCGTCCATCAGACGACGGAATTGTGATGCTGGATTCATGACCGACTACGAGAAAGGTCACAATTCGTAGTAATTGATGGAAAGTTATTGAATAAAGATGAAGTTGTACCTGGCATTCCCCAGGGTACTTATCTGTACTGTATAAACAATTTGGGGGAAAATCTGAGCGGCCTCCCGCGTCGGAGGTTCGAATCCTCCCTCAGGCATGGCTGTGTGTTGTCCTTATGTTATTATAACTTAGTTTAAGTAGCTTGTAAGCTACATTTGAGCTTTTTTTGTAAAGGAAAGTAAATTTATGACTTAAACAAATACATTTATTCATTAAAGCACACAGAAATTCGGGAGATAGTTAACAATTAGTATAAAGGATTTTGTAAATGAAATCACAGTTAAAGTTGTAACATATATATATATATATATATATATATATATATATATACCCTATATTTCTACCCAATAGTTCAGTCCCAAATCTTAATACATTTCTGTCCCAAAAGCTATACCATTGGTATAAATAGATATTAGTACCCATATAAAACGTTGTAATCAGCTATTTTTCATTATAATACCTTTACTAAAACTCGAATGCAAACGATTTATATTATTCAACTACAAAAAAAGTTTAAGTAACCATAAACAACATAATATATAAAATAGTATTCTGAAACCCATTTACCTACTATACACATACATCACAAATCTGTTTATTAATGTTTAGCTGGTTTTACTGATACAATCGTCATTGGCATGTGATGCAAATAAACAAATATTATAATTGAAAATAGGCAAACAAAACCTATTACCTCCCTAGAATCATTATAATGCACTAACAACAAATATTGCTCTCACAGACGCAATCAATACTAATAACACGAGTAATTACCAAATAAATAAATATAACGCTATTTTTCAAATCCAGGTAAATTTGATCACAAACAAACGAAATAACTACACCAAAATACATTCAATAAAATAACACACCATTTGATAACACACGCAAACTCGACTAAACTGTCACATAAAATGTCAAAACATAAAATTTCTGTTGATAAACAAAACGCCGCCATTTTCCAAGTCAAAATAAAACACAAGTTAACAACACGTTTCAAAATGCATTTACAAACACACAAGATAACGCACACCGATTTAAAATAAGAAAACAAAATAATTAAACTATAAACTTTATTTACGTAATTACTTTTATATGTTCAACAGTTTTAAAAAATTGTTTACCTTAGTGACACTAATTTGTATTGAGAGGTGAAAGAGGAGTGGAAGAGAAAGTTAGCCATTGCTAACACTGTCTGCTTGGATCTGGAAGGAGACAGACGCTTTTCTAACAAGTTGTAGAAATCAATTGTTTGTGGAAAGCAAACTTGCTGTATAAAATTAAACTTTGATGAGCTTAACCTGAAGTACGTTATTTCAAGAATTTCCTGCAAGATTTTGTAAGTTTTAGCTCTCGCCGAAAAAACAACGCAATGTCAAGTAAAGAAGAAGAATAAGCAGATCAACAACAAAGAAGAAACCTTAAAAACCAAGATGAGTACATATTAATGTTCATTTTTAGTTTCACGTATGTTTAATTTTTATGGGCCCTTCTTCCACATGCCAACAACATAAGTTTTTCAACTTGTCCGAAACTACGTATATGTAGCGGAAAAGTGGGAAACAGCTTGGTAAAAAATGCAAAGTGTAGTCAAGCAATAGGTTACAAATGAAAATAAATATTTATAAAAAGGACATAAAACGCAGTAAAATCGGTTAAGACCGCGGAATACATGTGTGACCAGCAAATTGTCTGAGTTTTAACAAATAAGTTTACAAATCAATATACGAAGTCTAATAGGAACGAAACAAATGGAGCCGTAACGTTCACATGTAAAGTTTTTAGCACTAAATTAATCTAAACAGTGAAATATCTGACTATACGTGTGGCGTTGTCCTATAGTGAAAAATAGAAAGGTGGACAGAGGCGCTAAGAAATTATAGGAAAGAGAAGTCAACATCGATCATACACACGCACATACACACTGATGGATGATTACTGCAACTATATAAAACAACCCTAGCAAATAGCGAGCATCACTTTACCAATAACCTTGAGTCGGCTTGTTCTGTCGACGCTAGATCTCGCTGGCGACTGAACATTGTTGAAGGAGTGGAGCTGAAAGAGAATAAATTCTTCCACCCGGGAATCTCACTGTGAGGTGTGAAGCAGTATCATTTAACTGTAACAGCCTCACTATCACGGCAGATACCAGTTGTCAGGTTGAGTGTGTGTCCAGTATCGGCTAGGACATACACTCACACACTCAAGCGCAAAACGCCAGTATTGAGCACAAGTGTCCCCAGAATGGAATTGCATAAACCACTAGCACGTCGGTACGGCCAGTACGACGGTGGCTGTCTAATCTCAAGTCTCGACCGAGCAAGAATATAAAACACAGCGAACAAAGCAAAGCGAACAACTGCAGCTAAGTTCCTGTCCGGGTCGACACGTGAAATTTTCAAAGTCCGCGATCTGCTGCAGGAAAATACCTCAGAAAACTAAAGACCCACAAAAGCTCTGGACTCGACCCAGAAGAGCGAATAAACTCTTCAGGTCCTATCTGAAAGAAGACGTCTGAACTAGCCGGAGCCTACAGGAGAAGTCTCTCCCAACTCTTCGTCCGCCCACGAGAAAAACTGTGCGTGACCTTCCCCCAAAACTCTATACACCAATCACTGGAGAGCTCTAACCCTCCAGCCAATGAGATGGACAGGAAGCTATGACAGATAGCGAGATCTGTCGCCTACAAAGATGGAGCCAATCGGATCGCCTCCAAAGGACGGCACCCAACTGTCCTTTCGAAAATTCCTCACACTAATCGTTTCCCAGCCTTTTGATCTAAACGGAATTTAAAGTCTTATCTAGCGAGCCTGTAGCCCAAATAACCACAGATAAAAGAGCAAAGTGGAAAGGGGTCACGGAACACCAGACATGAGAAGACTCCATTGCGCACCGAAATTCCACAGGATGCCAGGCAGTATATCACCCTGAAAAAACGTGGCCCGACTCAGCCCCCAGCTGTAATTCTGCAGGTAGGGAAGGCTAACGCATACTTAGAAGATAACCTCCCCGAAGGCGTACACTAAAGAGGCTCCGTGATGATAGGAACCCCACGCAATGCGGCTCACACTGCCCCCTATCTGAAAGGGAAGCGATACATTTCCAGAGAGTGAGACCACAGGTAGGGACAGGCAGGAACAGCACCTAAGAGCCAATGAATACAGTTCCCAAGAATAAAGTGAAATTTGTCATCCAAGACATACTGCAGATTCACCAAAGAATACATTCCGAGGCACACGCGTATGACATGCAAGAATAAATTTAAAAACAAATAATAATAAAGGAATAGCAAATTACTCCCACTACACACGGCACACATAAAGGCTCCAGAAAGAGAGAAAATAAATGAACAATTAATTGACCACCCTATAAAGTCATCAGAATACAGAGCAGAGAGATTTATATATCTGTATGGCACGAAAAATGCTAATTGACCGTAAATAATGAAAAGTGTGTGATCATCGACATGAGCGATAAATGCAATGAAATAAGTGAATTCTAAAGGCTGCAAATTGAACTGCGTACCAAGCAATTACAATTACGACTGACGTAAATTGGAAAGAACGGATACTCAATGTCGTGGGGGCAGCGAACCAAAGACTGCCATTTTTTATTTTTTATTTATTTATTTTTTGCGTGATCCCGTTGCTAGCAGCTTATGCAGCTGAGTCTACTTCAGTTCCTCCGTTTATGTATAGCATTTACAGCTGAACCCGTATTTCTTGCAGTCTGGTTACCTACGTTTTTCATTACATGAATCCTAGAAAGCAAACAGACTATTACCGCGCTGGTGCGGCCGGGCGCTATAAGGCGCCTTGCTGCGGAGAGCGCGTCTGCTCCCCGTCGGAGGCTTATGCTCCCTCGGGCATGGGTGTGTGTGTTGTCCTTGGCATAAGTTATTTAAGTAGTCTAGGGAGTAAAGTTGCGGCGATTCGTGATTGAGTCGTGCATTTGAACGAATGCAAATAAAGAATCGTCGGAATCGAATCGTGATCCGGACGAATTCAAAAGAATCGTCTGTCTCGTTACGATTCCAAGATACGATTCATGTTTCGAAGACAACTGGCGAATCGTGCCGAATGATTACGAAAGCCAGAAAGCAGTATGGACAAAGAAAGCGCAGAACGAATTACAGATGACAGAAATGAAACGCAGCTAAATAATCAGCTGCCAATACACACTATTGACATCAGTAAATGAAAGTTTGATGAAAAATTACGTATCTCTTATGCGTTCCAGATGCAGTGCAATTACACACGTCTTTTACACATGTAACACATTAAAACAAGCAATTCTTGCAAATTTATATTCCGCGTATCCGGAAACGGCTCTAACGATTTTGAGTTCATCTACATATTTGTAGTTTTTGTAAAAACTCAAATTTACAAACATTATTCGTTTTATATAAATTCGCCAATTTAAATGTTTTAACGCCATCTCGAATATCTTTTTACTATCTCGGTTTTTATGTTAATCATTCCTAAAAGAAATCGTTTTTACACAAAGAAACATTTTATATAAACAAGCGAATTTCTTGTATCTCGAATAAAATTTAGTGTTTGGAGAGGGATTTATATTTTCAAAGTTTATTTATATACACGTGGTTTTACATAATAAGTCAGGCACGGCTGAACACCGCCCAGCGCCCTCGACGCGCCCCCGACGCTGCCCTCGCTGCGCAGCGGCGAGTGGGGCAGAGTTCAGAATTAAATACAGGTTTCTAAATATGTTACACAGCTTAATGTACGTTAGTGCTGCCATCAAGCGGACAATTCGTGAATTAAGAGCTCAGCAGTGATATAGTTCCGCCGTGTGTTCTACAACAAGAGTTACAGAAGAAAACTTCGTTTTATGCACTGTTGATCTAAGGTAAGTTCTAAATCTGTAATTGTTCATGTCACACTGTGTGCTTCTAAAGCGAGTCACAAATATTTCGGCTTTTAAGGCAGTTTATAAGGAAGATTTTTTCGCGTTGTCGTTAGCTTACAAGATGGCGTTCTCCCGCAACGTAGTTGTTGGTGCAGGATGAGGGCTTGGGGCAAAATGATCATGTACGGGGATCTTTATACCCCGTAGGGATAATATTACCCCATTAATAAACTATTACATATAAATAAGCCTACTTACATATTTTTATGCTTACATTTACTTAACGGCATACTTATTTGTTCAGTTTCATGCGAGTATTTATTTAAGTCTTTCAATTTTCAGATTCAAAAATGGTGCGAACTTACGTTCGGAAAACTGATCGTCAAATCTGGTGTGCTGACAATATGAACAACGCCATTAAGGCAGTTCAAAATGGAATGCCTGTACAGACAGCAACTAGGAATTTTCATGTCCCCAGAATGGCACGAAAAAGAAGGGTAACAGGAAAAAAATACATCTGCTGTGCAAGATAAGAAAGTCTTAGGAAATTATAAACCCGTTTTCACTCAGTGCCAAGAGGAGGAACTGGTTAACGATATCACAGATATGGAAACAAGATTTTATGGTCTGACAACAAAACATGTGCGCCACTTAGAATTGCAGTTAGCAATGAAAAATGGTATATCACATCCTTTTAACACAGAACTGGGCCTTGCTGGGGAAGATTGGTTAGCTGTTTTTCGACGACGACATCCAGAGCTCTCGCTCAGAGTCCCAGAGTCAACATCAGCTGCAAGAGCTCGTGCATTCAGTCGGTCTGTAGTGACGAAATTTTTCCAAATTCTTGGGGAAGTAAATTCTGATCGGCCATATCCTCCTCACAGAATTTTTAACGTAGATGAAACTTCTATTGGGACAGATTCATCTAGGAACTCACGAGTTTTGGCGAAGAAGGGACGACCACAAGTAGGGCGAATTGCGTCTGGCAAGCGTGGTGAGTCGACTACAGCTGTTTCATGCACGTCTGCTGGAAGAACATTCATACCACCGATGCTCATATTTCCCCGAAAAAGGATGAAAGCAAGAGTTAACTGATGGAGCTCCGCCTGGAACTATTTTTGCCTGCAACTCTGTTAGATGGATGAGACTCGAGGTGTTCGAGGATTGGTTTCAGCATTTGTGCAACATGCGAAACCATCAAAGGAAACGCACTGCTACTAATGGATGGACACCTCAGGCACACGAAAAATTTGAATGTGATTGAAGCTGCCAGAAAGAACTTTGTTACCATCATATGTTTACCTCCCCAATGCACACACAAGCTCCAGCCACTAGATGTGTCAATAATGTTTCCTTTAACCACATATTATGACAAGGATCTTAAACGTAAACAAGTTCATGTAAAAACATCTGATAGCCCCTTGCAGAGAAGAAAAGAAACGTCTAAGAAGACGGAACGTCATGCATGCTAGAGAGTTGTGAGAGTGACGATGCTGAAGATGTCGATGACGATGGTAACCCACACGGTATTTACTGCAAAGAAACTTTCCTAAGCTCGTTAAGTGGTGAAGGTTGGATTATGAGTCAGGGCTGTAAAAATTGGGCTCATGACGAATGTGCTGGAGTTGACGATGATAATGAGCCGGCCGCGGTGGCCGAGGGGACTGAGGCGCTCCAGTCGCGGTCTGCACGGCCACTACGGTCGGGGGTTCGAATCCCCCCCTCGGGCATGGATATTTGTGCCGTCCTTAGTTGTAAGTAGTTTATAAGTTTAGGGACTGATGACCCCGTAGTTAAGTCCCATAGACTCTACAAACATTTGAACCTTTTTTTTTTTTTTTTTTTTTTTTTTTTTTTTTTTTTTTTTTGGTGATGATAATGACTTCATTTGTGATTTTTTTTGTAGAAGGAGAAATGTTCTGGCATGTAAAAGGAATTGAACATGTAAACAGTTTCGTATTATTTTTCTTCAATTTGTATTTTAAATGAAAGCCTTGAATATTTAATTTTTTAACTTTTTGACAGTTAATCACAATTTAATTTCCGCTCAACTATGTGCATTTACGTAAAATAATATGTTATGTAAATACATTGCACAGTAAAAGTTGAATACCATATGCGTTTAATTTGCTAAAACAGCAAAATTACAAAGAATATCAGTGTTGTTGTGGTCTTCAGTCCGGAGACTGGTTTGATGCAGCTCTCCACAATACCCTATTCTGAGCAAGTCTCTTTATCTCCACATAAGAACGGCAGCCTACATCTGTCTGAATCTGCTTACTGTATCCATCTCTTGGTCTTCCTCTGCGATTTTTACCCCACACACTTCCCTCCAATGCTAAATTCACAATTCCTTGATGTCTAAGAACGCGTCCTACCAATCTATCCCTTCTTTTAGTCAAGGAATGCCAGAAATTTCTTTTCTCTCCAATTCTGTTCAATACCTCCTCATTAGTTACGCGATCCACCCACCTAATCTTCAGCATTCTTCTGTAGCACCATATTTCAAAAGCCTCAATCCTCTTCCTGTCCGCACTGTTTATCGTCCATGTCTCACTCCCATACAAGGCAACACTCCATACAAATGCCTTCAGAAAAGACTTCCTTAGGCTTAAATCAATATTCGATGTTAACAAATTTCTCTTTTTCAAGAACGCTTTTCTACCCATTGCCATTCTGCATTTTATATCCTCTGTACTGCGACAATCATTTGTTATTTTACTGCCCAAATAACAAAACTAATCTACCTCCTTTATTGCTTCGTTTCCCAATCTAATTCTTTCAGCATCACCTGATTTCCTTACACTGCACTCCATTACCCTAGTTTTGCTCTTGTTAATGTTCATCTTATATGCACCTTTCAGCACACTGTCCATTCCCTTCAACTGCTCTTCCAGGTCTTTTGCTGTCTCTGAGATTATTACAATGTCGTCGGCAAAACGCAATGTTTTTAATTCTTCACTCTGAACTTTAATTCCTTCACCAAATTTCTCCTTGCTTTCCTTTATAGCTTGCTCAATGTACAAATTGAATAACAATGGAGAAAGACTACAACCCTGTCTTACTCCTTTTCCAACCACTGCATCCCTTTCATGCCCTTCAGCTCTGATAACCGCTGTCTGGTTTTTGTACAAGTTATAAATAACCTTACGTTCCCTATATTTTACACCTGCTTGCTTCAGAACTTGAAAGAGTTTATTCCAATCAACATTGTCAAATCCTTCTCCAAATCTACAAAAGCTAGAAATGTAGGTTTGCCTTTTCTTAATCTATCTTCTAGGATAAGCCGTAACGTGAGTATTGCCTCCCGTGTTCCTACATTTCTCCTGAACCCAAACTGATCTTCCCCGAGGTCGGCTTCTACCACCTTTTCCATCCTTCTGTATATAATTCGTGTTAATATTTTGCAACCATGACTTATTAGATTGATGGTTCTGTAGTTTTCACACCTGTCTGCACCTGCTTTCTTTTGGAATGGGGATTATAACATTTTTCTTAAAGTCTGAGGGTACTTCTCCTGTCTCATACATCTTACGCACCAGGTGAAACAGGTTTGTCATGGCTGGTTCTCCCAGTGATTTCAGTAGCTCTGAGGGAATATCATCTACTCCAGGGGCCTTGTTTCGACTTAGGTCTTTCAGGGCTCTGTCAAATTCTTCTCTCAATACAGTATCTCCTATTTCATCTACATCCTCCTCCCTTCCTACAATATTGTCTCGGAGTTCAGTTCCTTTGTAGAGCCCCTCTATATACTCTTTCCACCTTTCAGCTTTCCCTTCTTTGCTGAGAACTGGTTTTCCATCCGTGTCCTTGATATTCATAGAGCTGTTTTTCTTATCTCCAAATGTTTCTTTTATTTTCCTGTAGGCTGTATCTATTTTTCCCCTATTTATACATTCTTCTACATCCTTGCATTTGCATTCTAGCCACTCCTGCTTAGCCATTTTGCACTTCCCGTCAATCTCATTTCTTAGTCGTCTGTACTCCATTTTGCCTGTTTCATTTACTGCATTTTTATATTTTCTCCTTTCATCGATTAAATTTAGTATCCCCTGTGATATCCAAGGATTTTTTGTAGGTCTTGCCTTCCTACCTATTTTGTCCTCTGCTACCTTCACTATTTCATCTCTCAATTTTACCCATTCCTCTTCTACTGTTTTATTTCCCCCTGTTTCTGTCAATTGTTGCCTAAAGCTCCCTCTGAAATTCTTAAGAACCTCACGTTCCTTCAATTTATCCAGGTCCCATCTCCTTATATTCCTACCTTTTTGTAGTTTCTTCAGTTTCAGCCTACAGTTCATAACTAACAAGTTATGGTCAGAGTATATATCTGCCCCTGGGTATGTTTTACAGTTTAAAACCTGGTTCCGGAATCTATGTCTTACCATTATAAAATCTATCTGATACCTTCCGGTGTCTCCTGTTCTCTTCCACGTATACAACCTTCTTTTGTGATTCTTAAACCAGGTGTTTGTTATAACTAAATTGTGTTCTGTGCAAAATTCTACCAGGCGGCTTCCTCTTTCACTCCTTTTGCCCAGACCATATTCACCTACTATCTTCCTTTCCCTTCCTTGTCCTACTACCGAATTCCAGTCTCCCATAACAATTAAGTTTCCCTCTTCCTTAATTGTCTGAATAATTTCCTTTAGCTCCTCATATATTTCTTCGATTTCCTCATCATCGGCAGAGCTAGTTGGCATATAAACCTGTACTACTGTTGTCGGTGTTGGCTTCGTATCTATCTTGACAATGATAATGCGATCACTGTGCTGGTCATAGTAGTTTACCCGCATTCCTATTTTCTTACTCATTATCAATCCTACTCCTGTGATACCCCCAATTGATTTTGTATTTATAATCCTGTACTCACCTGACCAGAAATCCTGTTCATCCTGCCACCGAACTTCACTAATCCCCACTATATCTAACTTCAACCTATCCATTTCCCTTTTTAAATTTTCTAATTTTCCTACCCGATTAAGGGATCTAACATCCCACGCTCCGACCCGTAGAATGCCAGTAATGTCTTTCCTGATGATCACATCCTCCTGAGTAGTCCCCGCCCGGAGATCCGAATGGGGGACTATTTTACCTCCGGAATATTTTACCCGAGAGGATGCCATCATCATATGTTCATACAGTAGAGCTGCATGTCCTCCTGAAAGGTAACGACTGTAGTTTCCCCTTGCTTTCAGCCGTCCGCAGTAGCTGTGTGGCAAAGCCACATTAGCTGATGTTACAAGGCCAGCTCAGTCAATCATCCAGACTGTTGCCCCTGTAACTACTGAAAAGGCTGCTGCCCCTCTTCAGGAACCACACGTTTGTCTGGCCTCTCCACAGATACCCCTCCGCTGTGGTTGCACCTACGGTACGGCTATCTGTATCGTTGAGGCACGCAAGCCATCCCACCTCGGCAATGTCTGTGGTTCATGGGAGTGGAGAATATCAGCAATCTACAAATTATAAGCCAGGGGATCATTTTACGCGAAAGACCAGGGGCAAAATGATCCTTTACATTAAATCTGTGTGTGTATTTGTTCTCAACTTCACTAAGTTTAAAAAAATTTTAAGTAAGTTAAATAACAAGTAAATATGTGCAAAACATATACCCAATGGATTTTATAAAATATTTTGAATATTACCCACAGTAAATGGACGGACGCCTTAAAGGAATCGTTTTGCCCTGGTCTCCCCTACTTGAAAATAGATCGGCCAGAGAGATGTTTTAGTTACCTTCATTCGCCTCAATGTCAATCACGGACAGGTTGAGACGCAACGTGGCTCCGTGTGGGCAACAAGAAAGCGCAGACTACCGGCAGGACCGGTTTCCTGGTACCGCAAAGACCGCCGAAGCTTCAGGGGCTGCCCTGACCTCTGCCAGTGCTTGCCCTTACCTAACCAATAGTCTAGTTTCCAGCTGAAAGAATATGAATCTCCAAATTTACTTACTTACATATGGTAGCTATCATGTACGGATCGCACGCTCAGCAAAAACCCTTACCCAAATACAGGACAGCTGCATAGGACACTCCAGTCTTCAAAAATACTGAAGCATTGACCACAATTTGGATCATACTCTTTATTCGGACATTATGAACCGCATAGAAGATAACGACCTACTGGCCCATATCAACACGGATTTAGAAAGTATCGTTCTTGTGAAATATTGATGGTGAATTTATGCGAGGCGCGTCCAGAAAGTAAGTTCCGTTTGGGAAATAAAATGAAATTGTACACAGATACAGAAAAAATTTTTATTACACAAAATTCTGAAACTCTTAAACTACTTTTCCACATAACTGCCGAAATTTTGCAGGCATTTGTCATAGCGTGGCACCAGGTTTTGTATACCTTCTTCATAGAAATCTGTCGCCTATGTCTTCAACCAGTTAGGAATAGTTTCTTTCAGCTCGTCGTCATGGGGGAAGTCCATAGCGAGAGCACTAATTGTATACCTACGCTTTTCCTGGATCTTGTCAACAATCGCGTGAACCAGTTCTTCTGTAACCAAAAGTGGACGCCCACTTCGTTCTTCATCGTGCGCATCACTACGCCCGCCATTGAACTGTCGGACCCATCTTCTCACCATCGAATCACTCATCGCATTTGGTCCGTAAGCATCGCAAATTTGCCGATAAATTTCACTTGGTTTCACTTTCCTCGCATTCAGAAACCGTATCGCCAACCTGATTTCACAGGCGGCGGGATTTTCAATCAACGCCGACATTTCAAACAAGCACAACAAAGCGTACGTAACTGACAGCGATCTCCAAATGGCGCACGTTCTTCTCCTTGATACACATCGTCTACAGCGCATGTGCGGAACTGCAATCGCAGCGCTGCAGCGGAGATAAATTGAAACGAAACTTACTTTCTGGACGCCCCCGTACATTGCATCAAGAATACAGATCCTTAGCGTCTCCATATGTACAATTACCTGACAAAGGAGGGGCTCTGGAAACATAACACGATGTAGAATGTGTTTTAAGTATTTAAACGTTTTATGTGTGACGTACCATTGGTCAAAGTTGATTGTTTTATAATTAACGTTTTGAAACGAAACTTACTTTCTGGACGCCCCCGTACATTGCATCAAGAATACAGATCCTTAGCGTCTCCATATGTACAATTACCTGACAAAGGAGGGGCTCTGGAAACATAACACGATGTAGAATGTGTTTTAAATATTTAAACGTTTTATGTGTGACGTACCATTGGTCAAAGTTGATTGTTTTATAATTAACGTAGCATTTTAATGTCATACGCCTTCACAAAACGATAACATAAGACACAAGTGACCAGATGATGAAACCTTAAGTGTATCAAAACCGGTCGTCAGGAAAAATAAATCAATATTTGCGATCTCGGCATTTTAATACTTAAAAGTAAAGAGATCGCCGTCGTAACATAGAAAAATTAAACAGAAAATGAAGGACAACAATAAGCGATCTTGGCTACATTACGTTATTACAGTTGTTGATTTTTCTCATAGATATCGCGCAAGCCGCACAAAGATGAAAACAACCCCGCATGAGAAGGGCCAGTGCGACCGAGTGGGTATGAGGGCAGGTCAGCTGCAGCCATAACACCAGGAAGATTCAAATGTTTGTAAAGCTTATGGAACTTAACTGTGGGGTCGTCAGTCCCTAAACTTACAAACTACCTTATATTAAAGACGACACAAACATCCAAGAGGGATTCGAACCCCGCGACTGGAAACGGCCTCGCGCATCGTTGTATAGCGCCTCAACGAACAATACTTATATTGACTGTAGTTCAGCTATACCCAAAAGGTCAGTTACGAAGTTTGATCGGATCCGCATTGTCACTTTGTGTGAGAATGGACTCTCATCAAGAAAAGTTTCCAGACGCCTCGGACTGAACCAAAGTGATGGAGTTCGGATGTGGAGGAGGTACAAAGGAACAGGAACTGTCGATGACTTGACCCGGTTTGGCCGTCCAAAGGCTACCACAGCAGGTGACGACCGCTACTTACGGATTGCAGCCAGGAGTAACTCTGAGTGAAACTGTCGTAACAGGCTCCATGACACGCAACTTCACCGTCGATGCCCAAGACGAGGTCCAGCTTCGGCGCCTAGGCACCACGCAAGACAGGCCCAGCAGCATGCTTAATGGCATCAACTGCTATTCACAGATGAGACGTGTATCCGCCTTCAAGCAGACGATCGTCGGAGGCGTATTTGGAGGCAGGCTGGTCAGCCTGAACGTCTTAGACACACCGCCCAGCGAGTGCACCAAGGTGGAGATTCCCTGTGGTTTTGTGGTGGCATTTGGCTCCACCGTACTCCTCTGGTTGTCGTAGAAAGCAATCAGACGGCTATGACATCTTCAGACTTATAGTACAACCATATCGGTAGTATGTCGGTAAGGAATTCGTCTTCATGAATGACAATTCTCGCGCTCATCGTGACACTTCGTGAATGCGTTCCTTCATGGTAACGACATCACAAAATTATATGACTAGCATCTTATGCAGGCATGACCCCTATCGAACAAGCCTGTTGTACATTGAAAAGTGCTGTTTTGGGGCGAGACAACCCACCAGACAGTCTGAGAGATCGCCGTTCAGGAGTGAGATAATGTGAACCAGCAGTCCCTTGATGATCGGCTTTTGCATGGATACCAGTTTTAAATATTCTTATTGAACAACCTCCTCTCTAAAATGTTCAAATTTTTATTAATCTGTGCGACTACTCTGTTCATCGGCCCCTAGGCTTACAAACTACTTATGAACTAGCTTATACTGAAAACGACACAAACATCCATGCCCGAGGGGGGGATTCGAACCCCCGACGAGGAACGGCCTCGCGCATCGTAGTACAGCGCCTCAATGCACTCGGCCGGTCCGCCGCGGCAGAAATTAAATTGCCAACATCCGTGTCAGAATACAAATTTCCTTTCAGTGTTGTAGATCATCCGGAAACGTAGTTAAGAGTTGCTTTCTGCGCTATGAAGTTTTAATTTTTATTATTTTTCTTTTTTATTCTTTCTGTTCTCTCCCCCTCCTCCCTCTAGAACGAAAAATTATCTACACCCATAAGTGCATATACGATAATTTCGATGCCATTATGCGATCCGGTAACGTTGAAGGGTTGCTAACACTGAGATCGTCTCACAGATTTGGGGACTTTGATTTGGTGAAGCAACTGGTCTTAAAACATCTGCAGAACGGAAAGCTCACAAAGCATAATTGACGATGCCGCAGGCTGATGAGGTGCTGTATACTACCCACTGCAGCTTACACTTGAATCTCTTGAATGTCTGTTTTACTACAAAAGTGTGATCACGCCAGGGAACGAGCAAGGAAGGAGCATTTCATATTGCAGCCTAATGGTAAACATTCGTTAATGTACAAATCATTAAGTTGGCTGTCCATATATTACACCAGGAAAGAAAGTGACGCAGGTCACAAAATGCCAGTTTAGAGTCCGCTTGAGAAATTTTATGAAACGCGTTAGTGTACTCGAAAATATCGTCATACATCCACCTGATGACAGCTGTGCTAGTTTTATTGCAGGAAAAGACAATGACACTTCACATTGCTACTGAAATGTGTTAATGAATCGAGAAAAAGGAGCCATATTATTGAGTAACACGTGAAGTAAAACTTGTAAACTCATAAGTCGTATCAGTTTTCTCTCTTGCCGAGTAGGCCACGGTCGAGATAAAAACCAGTTTCCTCGCTGTGCTGATCGTAGGTTCCTGATAACTGTTTTTATCGCTACTTTCCAACGCAATATTTATTACTATCCGTCCTGCATTCTATTCCATGAAGTAGTTGCAGTAGTGGTATTCCTTCTTCATTTGTATTATTATATTGTCACACTCATTAATCTTATTAGTGTGCTAGATCTTTAAGAGCCCCAGTGGGAAATTTTCGACGTGGTTTATTGACCATTTTCTTGTTTAATTACATTCTAGATTATTTCGATTTTAATAGAATTTTATAGAAGGTGTATGACAAAAACTATTCTTAGTTATCTGATATACACTAGTGATAAAAAATTAAACATAATCAAGAAAACCTGAAATATAAAGAAGGAAACATGGGCGGTCGTCGATAAACGCACTCATTATTTACTTACCAACCATACGTGTTCTCTCTGTATAAGAAAGGAGTATTCCGTGATTTGACTAGTGGCGCAACTGCCGGGTGAACAAGAGCGAGACTCGTAATTCCTCACTCGCGCCTGGCCTGTTACAGTGACCGGAATGTAGCCTCGTGGTGAAAGGGACAACATAATGGCACAACAGGCCATTTGGACCCTGTTCTGCAGGGTGGAATACTCGGCCGCCTTGAAGCATACCAAACACGGACCAGAGTCTCCATAGCCTTGTATGTGCCACCTAGTGTAATTTCAAAGCTTTGAAGAAGATTTCGAGACACAGGCGATGTTCCCTATAGACCAGTACGAGGTGTCCAAGAGTAACAAGCGCATAGCGGGACCGATATCTTGGTCTTAACTGCCCAACGAAACCGAAATGCACCTGCATTACAATTTCCTGCAGATCTTGCAGCTGCCTTAGGGCTTGCAGTGTACCAGAGGCTCAGAATGGCAAACCTGTTTGGTCAGACGTCCAGTTGTGTGCGTCTCGCTCACTCGAGCGCAACGATGGGCTACTTTAGGGTGGACTAGGAACATCGAAACTGGAGCATGAATGAATAATGGAGGAATGTGTTCTTCACAGATGAATCCCGCTTCAGTTTAAATAATTATTCCTGTCGCACATTAATCTGGAGAGAACCTAGTAGCCGATACGACCACAGAAACATCGTGGAAAGAAACCAGTACGGTGGTGGTGGCGTCAAAGTGTGGGGAGGCATCATGTGAAATGGTCGTAAGGGGCTGCACATCCTCCTTAGTGGTCTGAGAAACACTGTTACCGTCAAAGATAGGGGATGAGGAGACTTCCTCTTTATGGACGATAACGCCCTTCCGTATAATACGAATCTTATAAAACACTAGATGACCCGGTGAACATCGTATCACTTACCTCTTAATATAAACCATATTAATTTAAATCACATGTATTTTAGACCCAGTAGCTTTATGAAGACATCATAAGATAGTATCGGCTCGATAGTGGGCGGAAAGAGTCGGCAAATCACATACACATGTCCAGGACAATGTTCATGTCACATCAGTGGAAAGTCAGGGAAGATTTAAACGATGATAACATATGGAAAAGTTGCGAGGAAAATTTTGTTTAAAACATTTAAAATAATGACTTGGTTGTTGGGTGCCTTTAGAAATATACTATGAAAGAGTAAAGTTCGCTTTACACGATTTGAACCCGTATATGAACTGTCAAAGATAAAAATGGTTTGCTGTTAGTCAGTCTCGCTAAAACTCGAGAACGCTTGAACCGATTTGGCTATATATCATTACATAAACCACTGAATCTATTGTGATGAAATCTGGTGTGGAGATAGCTTGAGTGCTGAAGTACCGGATAAGATGCTTTAGAAAGTGTGTAATGCAAGATATTTTTTATTTGAATTACAAAAAGCGAAATATCGAACAGTAACTTTTCTCTGGAAAAGCTACTTACTCTTTGACTTCTGAACTATTTATCAGAAGTTATAATTAACTTTTAAAAATTCATTGTCCCTTTTCTAAAAAGTGTATAGAACAGCAGAAGTACCTGTCCAATTTTCTGACCAACTATTCCAAACTTTTACTTCACTCAAAGCTTCCTCTTGCTTTGAACGTAGAACGTGCAAAATCTTATCGCAATCAGACGAAAGATATTCATATCCCATTGAGCAAACCTCTTCAAGTTTCTCGTGAATTTTCAAATTTTCCAGGTAACTTTCCCAAATTTTTAGTTCGTAAGAACGTTCATTTTTCGTTGAACGTCAAATGATCGAAATTTTATCGCAATCGGATGAACGGTTCTGAACTTACAGTGTTGAGTACATTTAGAAGCACATTGAAAAAGGAACTTGCTTGGAATTTTGCGACTTTCCTTTTTAACTGTCTTTTTTTTATTTTATTTTTTTATTTTTTTACTGAAAACGTTTCTAAATCTTAAAGAATTATCTCTCTCCGTCGTGCGAATAGTTAGTCAGATATAGTGCTGAATTAAATCAAAAACGCATTGAGAATCGCACTTTCGGTTTTTCTCAAGTTTTTCAATTATCTGGTAGATTTTCCAATAAATAAATAAAAATAAAAAATTATTTCATACAAACCTTGTCCTGTCAAGCCGTACTCAAATGATGCTCTTACAACCATGTGGCAATTGATTTTTATTCATAGAAAAAAAATAGCTTACGGTTTTTCCTAAATTTTCCTACTTTCCCGGCGGCTTTTCCTAATTTTTATTTGATGCGAACCTTCCTCTCGCTTTCAACATGAAATGTACAAAATTTTATCGCAATTGGACGAACGGTACTGATAGCTCACTGGAAAAAGCTGTTTCAGTTTTTCCCGATTTTCCTCTTTTTTCGGACTTTTCCATGTTTTATCACCGTTTAAACCTTCCCTGGAGTTACACGAATATTTCCAAGACTAAAATTATCCAAATCGTTCACGAGTTTTAGCGAGACTAACTAACAGCAAATCATATATATATATATATATATATATATATATATATATATATATATATATATATATATATATATTGGGATGCATTAGGGTGGCAAATTGCATCACGGCGGCCTCCACCAAGGGACCCTACAAGACCTCCGCATTGCACTTTTGTAGGAATGGGATCGATTGCCAAGAGAGCTGTAACTCGTAGCCCATCTGGTAGAGAGCATGCCACATCGCTATGATGCATGTGTGGTCGTTATGGGTCACCCCCACCATACACCCTATTAACAGCTTGTTTTGGTGTAGATGACAATTCCAAGTTTTGTAGTGTTCGTATGATGTGCTGTAGCTATCAGAACCATTCTTAAACCATTTTGTTTACTATTTGTATGATATTTAGTGTGTGATTAAGCTTCGGTTTGTTCACCAGTCCTTATGACTTTCTGTTAAGGATGTTGTCCTTGTTTAATGACTATGCTTAACTTTTGGGCACTAGTGTAGTAGGGAACGAGAATGTGCACATTTTTGATAATAAAACACTGCCTATAAATGAATCATTTTGAACTTTTTGAACTTACAACTATATGAAGGGAGCTCTTTAGTATAACAAAGTGCTCGAAGGATTTCGTAGTAAAAAAATTATGAAATTTAGAGTATGCAAGTGTGGTATAAACTGTTTTCTTTCGGCGACATAATTAGACTTCAAAACGTTGAAAATTGAAAACATATATACAAATGATATTTTAATTTGTAGCTAACGCTATCTATTGTATGTAAATCTAGGCGCAAATGCGTATGGAAGTCAGATGTGTGAATGCTGAAAATAAGCTCATAAAAAATTGCAGTGTCCACATGCTGCAAACAGGAATTTTAACTTGCCCTGAAAAATATTCTGTCAAACAAGTAGGCTCAGCCACAGTTATCGTTTAAAAACATTGCAATATGACGCGTTTCAAGGACCAAGCCCTCATCATCAGATAATCTGTACAAGAATCTAAAAACATGAAACCATAGAATTATAAAACGTAATAAAAGAAAACGTGGTTACTTCCCTTGTAACCGTGTCTACGAAGAAAGGTCCTCAGCATACTGTGCTACGTCAGAATTCAAACCAAACCCCAGTACTGGCGGCGCATAACATAACCGAAATGCACTGAGTCAACAACACGACTTGGGCGCACGTATGCACATGAAAATCCACAAGCTAGAGGGTACATTCAGGTATAATTTGCACAGTTTAACAGAGGTTGAGATATAAAATAAACGACTTCTGTGATAATAGGTCCACAAAGTTTTTAGAAAACCTGTATGTATTACCTTGAACTTGTTCATTTAATGAAGCGTCACTTTTAGCGTTGTGTATTATAATCTCCAGTTGTTCTAGCAGATCTAACTTTCTTCCCTTATCATGTTCGTGTAAAATCTTAAGGTCTTCTTAAATCTGCTTTAAAGGGTGGCCAGTTTCGCGGATATCCGTAGCTACAACGGTCTTGTCAAAATTATTAAGTCGGAAGGCGTCCATATGTTCCTTGTACCTAACTCTAAACGATTTACCAGTCTGACCAATGTAGTTGGCATAGGCAGGATAAGGGTAGAAAGTTATATCTGCTATAACAGCTGGAAATATTCTGTGAATCATAATAATCAACTACCTTCGTTAGTTCATTGTTTGTACGATAAGAAAAACAGTTGAAACATGTCTGAGTTCTTAAAACGTCCTTTGTATAGAAAAACAAGCACTTCCAGATACAGTATTATTGCTAAGTAATGTTTATATTCGTGTCTCCATCAAAAGGAAGAATTATACTGAATATCCACAAAAACTGGTATACGTATGCATATGCAAACACAGGGATATGTAAACACCCAGAGAACGCCGCTGCGTCGGCAACGCCAGCGCCTACATACAACAGGTGTCAGGCGCGGGCGTTAGACCGGTTACTGCTGTTACAGTGTCAGGTTATCGCAATTTAAGTGAGTTTGAACCTGGTGTCATAGTGGGGTATGAGAGATGGAACACAGCCTCTAATGCTCAAGTGTTTGTATATCTATGGGACTTAACGTCTTTGGTTATCACTCCCTAGGCTTACAAACTACTTAAATTAACCTAAGAACAATACAGACACCCATGGCTGAGGGTGGACTCGAATCTCCGATGGCAAGCAATCGCGTGCTCCTCAGCAAGGGGCCTTGGACCGCTCAGCCACTCCATCGCGACAACAAAGCATCTACGAGGTAGAGTTGAGGTGGGATTTCCCTGTACGACCATTTCACGACTGCACCGTCCACATCTGGAATCAGGTAAAACATCAAATCTCCGATACCGCCACGGCCGGAAAATCATCCTGAAAGAACGGGACCAGTAACGACTGATGAGAATCACTCAACGTGACAGAACTGCAGCCCTTCCGCAAACTGCTTGCGGATTTCAGTGCTGCGGCAGCGTGCGAAACATTGGATGAAACATCATCGATATGGGCTTTCGGAACCGAAGGTCAACTTATGTACCCTTGCTAACTGCATGAGACAAAGCTTTACGCCTCTCTTGGGTCCGTCATCACCGATATTGGAATGTTGATGACTGGAAACATGTTGCCTAGTCTGATGAGAAGTGTTACCAATTGTATCGGTCAGATGTATGTGCACGGATATGAAGACAACCTTAAGAATCCATGGATCCAGCATGTCAGCAGGGGGCTGGTCAAGCTAGTGGAGGCTCTGTAATAGTGTGCGGCTTGGTCAGTAGGGCTGATATGGGTCCCTGGCACGTATAGATTTGATACCGATAAGTGCCACGTACGTACGCATCAATTCAACTTAACTACTCGTGTCATCAGTCCCTAGGCTTACAAACTACTTAAACTAACTTATGCTAAGGACAATAAATACACCCATGCCGTAGGGAGGGCTCGAGAACCTCCGAAGTACGCATCCTGGTGATCACCTGCATCCATTCATGCCCATTGTGCACATCGATGGAGTTGGCCAATTCAGGCAGAACAATGCGACATCCCAAATGCTACAGAGTGGCTTCAGCAACACTCATCTGAGTTTAAATACCTCCGCTGCCTACCAAACTCCCCAGACATGTACATTATTGATCTGGGGTGCCTTGTCATATTCCGTTGTGAAGAGATCTCGATCTCCTGGTAATCGTATGTTTTATGAATAGCCCTGTAGGATGCATGGGGTCAGTTCCATCCAGCATTACTTCAGACATTCGTCGAGTCCATGGCATGTCGTGTTGCGGCAATTCTGCTTGCTCGCGTTCGTCTTATATGATATTAAGCAGGAACAGTTATACTATTACACCTCTGTTTAAAATTAGTATTCTGTGTCGAAACATTGCGCTTTATACATGTAATACAATGACGTCGCAATCTGCATAATTTCCTCGAATATTTATAGCCGCTGTTATACTGTTCTTCCAGGTCTTTTGCTGTCTCTGACAGAATTACTATGTAATCGTCAAAACGCAATGTTTTTAATTCTTCATCCTGAACTTTAATTCCTTCTCCAAATTTCTCCTTACTGTGAGATTACCGCCCAATATAAATACTAGTAATTAATAGCATTTGATAATTAAACAGTATGAAGTTCACTGCAAACATTGACCATGCCAATGCACTAAATGTTACACGATTTTAATCTTATTAATTATGGTAGCAATATATGTACACAGTTGGGTGACAACAGTTATAGTTAGGCCATAGGTAGAAATTCTCCACGTTGAGATTTGCTGTGTGCTTGTAGCTGACGGGAGGCCAGCGAGCAGGCCGATGTTGGTGGCTTGTTCCAACTTAGGATTTTACAGTTCGTTTCCGGTGAGGGGAGAGAGGGACATTGGCGAGTGCCAGGCACAGTGCAGTGCACAAATATTGTAATACTACTAGCATTTGAAGTAATACGATGCAGTTAGGAACCTTTAAGGCCCTCATTACAAAATAGCCTGTTGATAAATAAACAATACATTAGCTGATATAGTCACATCTAACGTAATATGTTTAATTGACAATGAAAAGTAATAAATTACCAACGAAGACAAGACAGTTACACAACTAGCATGGCAATGTTTGTTTATAAAAATAATATATTAACTATTTTTCATTTTATTTTCAATCAATCTTTTGTATTTTACCTTGAAATATTCAGTTAACTCAGTTATCTGTGATATAAGAAATTGCACGATTATGATAAACAGTACAAAGGATGTTTATATTAATATAAAAACGTAAGAAAATATTTGTTTAATGTGTAGTGTAATTATTTTGATTTTAAGTAAAGTTTTAGAAATGTATTGGCTGAGCGCTGTACGTTGGCAAATCGGTTACAACAGCTTACATGGGGAAGTTGATGACGTAGGGGAAAAACCCCCGGCAGTCGAGCTTTTGGCGCGCGCGCGCGCGAGGGCAGGAAGTGAGGACTCCAGACCACGTGGTGTGGCTGGCCTGGCGGCGTCGCTCTGCCTCAGTCGGCATGTGGATCTCGAGGTAGTGACTTGAGATTTGTCTGTGGCAATCGCCACGTGTGGTTGCTCGTCGTAGACTGCACCAAGTTAAATCGAGTGCTACTGTGTGTTTGTGAATATTTAGCCGTTGGAACAAGGTGTGCATCGCATTGAATTAAAGTGACTGTGATTTGTTAATGTAACACGTGTCGTCGCATAGGCATGAACATAAACGGTGTTTGAGACAGCCATGTGGTGTGAAAACAATTCGCGACAAATATTCATTTTGTCTGGGGGCTCTCGAGCTATAACTTTATTTGATAAATGTGCCGACGTACAGACGTATCAGCCACAGGGTTCAAGTATTGTGAAATAAACAACATAAAGTGAACTTTCACGTGTTTTCAAAAATAGTAGTTAGTACACCCTTTTCTCTCATGAACTTGAATTTATTATGAATTTGTTTTGTTAATCATATGCAGGGAAGGAAAGCTGCGAACGTGTGATATCCCCTAGAAAACGAGTCAAACAGTCGCAATAACAGTTCCAGTGTTTTTGCATGTTTAGGAATTTGGTTCGCAGCTGGTGGTTGTGAGTTTCAAAAATTAATCTTTCCCCATTTTAAACTCTCACCCCGACCTTCACCCTCGCATTACTTTCCTTTATAGCTAGTTCAATGTACAAATTGAATAGCATTGGAGAAAGGCTTCAACCCTGTCTTACTCCCTTCTCAATCTCTGCATCCCTTTCATGCCCTTCAACTCTGATAACTGCTGTCTGTTTTTTTAGTTGTAAATAACCTTCCGTTCCCAATATTTTTCTCCTGCTGATTTCAGAATTTGAAAAAGTGTATTCCAATAAACACCGTCAAAAGCATTCTCCAAATATACAAAAACTAGAAATGTAGGATTGCCTTTCCTTAATCTATCTTCTAAGATAAGCCGTAAAGTGAGGATTGCCTCCCGCGTTCCTACATTTCTCCTGAAACCAAACTGCCCCGAGGTCAGCTTCTACCAGCTTTTCCGCCCTTCTGTACATAATTCGTGTTAAAGTTTTGTAACCATGACTTATTAAACTGATGGTTCTGTAATTTTAACACTTGTCTGCGCCTGATTTCTTTGGAATTGGGATTATAACATTTTTTTCTTAATGTCTGGAGATATTTCGCCTGTCTCGTACTTCTTACGCACCAGATGAAATAGTTTTGTGATGGCTGGTTCTCCCAGAGACTTTAGTAGTTCCGAGGAAATCTCATCTACTCCAAGGGTTTTGTTTCGACTTAGGTCTTTAAATGCTCTTTCAAATTCTTCTCTCAGTATAGTATCTCATATTTCATTTTCATCTACTTCCTCTTCCTTTCCTACAATATTGTTTGTAAGTTCATTTCATTTGTAGAGCCCCTCTGTATACTATTTCCACATTTCAGCTTTTCACCTAGTTTTCCATCTAAGTTCTTTATATGTACATGTGGCGTCTATTCCGAAAGAACAGATGTCACTTCTGATCCTGCAGTTGTTATTCTTTATATCACAGAATATATGGCATCAACTGCGAATGGGGAAAGCGGAAAATGTGTAGCCAAACGGGATTCGAACCCGAGTCTCCCGCTTTCTAGGCAGTTGCGGTGACCACTACACCACTGGGGACACAGTGATCACCGCACCTGCAAGGACTACCTAAGCACGACTCCCGTCAGATACAAACTTCCAGCTTTACCCTGCCCACAGTACTCAAACTCGTAGTTTTGATACTAATTCCCGTATCCCTTACTCTTACTAATATAAGAAACATGGAGAATATTCTGGAAATGATAATTACAAAGAAATAAATTTTTGCCCGTGGACGGGATTGAACCGACGACCTTCAGCACCGCAATCGGTGATGCTATCCACTGCTCCGGCAGTTGGTTAACGTGGGGTCTCAAGGCAATATTTTGACTAATAAGAAAAGGAAACAGAAAAAAATTAGACCTGTCGTTAATTTTTTCACTTTCAGAATGAAAATGCATGTGCTGTAGTCTGATTATGCATAAATGCTTGCATGTTTTGCGAAGTTATAATGTATGAAATTCTTGTCTTTACTGATAAGCTAAACTACTGCAAACATGGACATAATCTACCACAAATTAGATGTCACATAGCATGTTGAAGGAAATAATTGAAATACGAAAGAAATGTTATACGTAATATATGCGCCTTTCGCGACTGTACAATAAACTGTAGTTAGATCAGACGCGTTTCACTTTATTTTAAACATCTTCGATAAAACAAAGTGAATTGTGGACTTATTAAAATGTAAAAACTAAAATATAATATGTTCCACTGAAGTGTAATGAGCTACAAGCTGAACGTATATTTGTGTGACTGTCGTAAACAATCTGCAAATATTTGCTAAGAAATAGATCAGTCGACGCCTACGTTGAATATGATGATACGACAGTTACCGACGCAGGGTAAATGTATAAGCCAAAAAACCGTCTACTGCAGATTCTTCAAAGTAAGACAGTCACGAAATACGATATATATATATATATATATATATATATATATATATATATATATATATATATGGTATCGGTGCCTGATGCATCTGGTCTTAGAATGATGATGATGATGGGTTCAGGGCCAGTGTTAATTAAAATTTCCCTCCCTGTCCTCTTGTAGCCGTTTAGCGGGCCGAACACAGTCATCCCATGCTGTTCGAGTTACGCTGTCATGTGCTTCGTGCGAATGTCTTTCTGTGTCAGCAAGTTTAAACGTTGCATTTCGTCATGCGACGTACTCTTTCACTTGTGCCCGTTTGAGCTCTTATCAGGTGTACTGTTAACGATACGGTAGCAAACGCAAAACTCTATATCCATGTACCTGTAGAACAGAATAATTTACGAGGTTTATGAAGGCTACAACATATAAGGTTTAAATGTCCAACATTATACGGTTTCTCTTTACATGCAATGCTCTGAGTGATATCGGCATTTTTTGTACCCGTTGTGAGTGCCTTGTAACAACAATTAAGTCATAACTTGCACTGTCTATAACAGTCATAGAGTTTGCAGGCAAGTAAGGAAGAAACGGTTACGTAAATCATAATTAAAAGTGTCCGAGTTCATTTCAGAATGGTAACCCCTGAATTGTTTTTTCTTTTTTTTTCCTGAGTGAAGCACAATTTTTCGTCCACTTTTACCAAATAATTCTTTAAAGCCACCCGAATCATCACTCATTTTCCAATATGCTTCCATTGTACGGTTCTGGTTTATCCAAGTTGCATCCAGGTAAAAAAAGTTCCCATTGTCGGATTATTTCATTTCCAGAATACTACTTAAAACTGTGCACTTGAAGCAGCAATATCATTTCATACCACATATATATACCTGTCGTTTGCATTTTCACATTTGAGAGTCATGTTTTTCAGTATGCTATGTATTACCGTAATACCCCTTAAAATGTTAGTATAACTCATTTTCAACAGACGTTTTTAACAAAAGGAAATTCACTTGTCTCGTATGTATTGAGCACAACTCTTCGATGAAATTTTTGTCGAAATCGTCTAAATTTGGGCTTCCACAGGTCTGGGCAGATAAATTACTTTCACTGGCAATCCACTGTACGGTTCTCACCATGGAGCTAAAAGGAGGGGAGATGTCACTGGAGCGTTACATTAGATTAGATTAGTTATTTGTTCCGTAGATCCCTGTTGAGGGGATCCTCGTGGATGAGTAACATGTCAAGAAACAAAATTTACAAGTTGAATAATAGATAATACTAATAATATAAATACAAATACATACACTTATAATATAAATACAGATACATAAATTTTTAAGTTTATTTTTTTTTTTTTTTTTTTTTTTTTTTTTTTTGCTGATAATATAATAATACTAATATAGTATGAGTGCATGCATCATTTGGTACAATTTAGAAATTCACTAATGGAGTAAAAGGAGTTGGCCACTAGAAAGTCTTTTAGGTACCTCTTAAACTGATCTTTATTTGTAGCTAAATTTTTTATACTTGATAGTAAATTATTGAAAATGTGTGTTCCTGCGTAGTGGACCCCTTTTTGAACTAAAGTAAGTGCTTTTCAGTCCTTGTGTAGATCATTTTTATTTCTAGTATTGTATGTATGAACTGAGCTGTTTGTTGGGAAAAGGGATATATTATTTATGACAAATATCATTAAGGAATAAATATACTGAGAGACAGTAGTTAATATACCCAGTTCTTTGAAGAGGCTTCTACAAGACGTCCGTGAATTTACTCCACAAATAATACGTATTACACGTTTTTGGACTCTGAAGACTATTGACTGATTTGAACAGTTACCCCAAAATATTATACCATATGACATTAAGGAATGAAAGTAAGCAAAGTATGCAAGCTCTGTTATTTTTATGTCTCCTATGTCTGATAACACTCGTATTGAAAATACAGATTTGTTGAGTCGTTTCTGCAGTTATGTGGTGTGCTCCTCCCAACTAAATTTATTATCAGTGTCTGCTGTACTTCTGTTTGAAGCCGGAAGGCGTGGTTAGGAGCCATGTTTGTTTGTTCAAAAGCTCACAAGCCCTTAAGGAGGATTTATTTATTTATTTAGCCATCAGTAGAGATTTTAAAATGTATGGATGTTGTCAGTTCATTTACATTCACATATGTATAGTTTTTTCGTTACAACTAGTTTAACATTGTGAGACATAACTAAGATAGACAATTCTCAGGCATTTATCATTGCATGTAGGTACAAGGACTCTAAGAGCATAACACGTTGTGGATAACTTATTCGAGAGTTTCATAGCATGTTCTTTCTACTTCATTTGGCTATCAATGTGCGACCCTAAAATTTTTGTTGTAGGTACATCATCTATGGATGTATTATCTAGAAATCAATTTAATGGACTCAGTTTCCTATTAATTCTAAAGCATATTGTATTTGTTTTCTTTATATCGAGGATTACTTTATTTTCCTGTGACAATTTATAAACATCGTTCAGCACTTAAATAGATTTTTCCAGCATTTGTGTTTGCGTGTAACTGGTGATTAATATGTTGATATAAACGGCAAACAATTTCTCTCCATAGCTGGTATGTTGCGCGAAGTCATTTATATACACCAGAAACAATATTGGGCCTTTCATACTTCCTTGGGAGACCCAAATATTGATATGCTGTGGATTCGATATATGTTCCTCAATGTACTTTGACCCATTAGAGACATGTGTGATCTCTAATGACTGTACTCTGTTCTTTAGATATGAACTAAACCATTTGTTTGTCACTCCCCTTACTCCTAGTGCTTCCAACTTATATAACAATTTCTGGTGGTCAACTGAATCAAATGTCTTAGAAAGTTCTAGAAAAAGACCAGTTACATAGCTGTTCTCATCTAGTGCTTTGTTTTTGTAAACTCTGCTATTTCGGATGAAATTGCTTGTTCTTCATGTTTAAAGTCCTGTGCACGGAAAAACTTGGGCGATGATGAATGTTACCCTATTGCCAAGCGTAATACAACCCCAGAAAAGGCTTTCTTTTGTTTTTAAAATGAGTATTTGACCCAGCAATACAAAGAGTTTGGTGTCGTCAAAAAATCAGTGTTTCCCTTGGTTACAGACTTCAAACAATAAAAAAATATTACTGCGCAAAGGAATAAACTCTTTTGAACTCACGTCAAACCACGTCCTACGGTTTATACTTTTGTGTAATCTGAAAGCATAATCCAAAAGTAGTTTTTGTTTACATACTGTACCTGTTTTTGTTGCTCGTTGCATTATTACATTTAAATTGTTGTATGGTATTTTATTGCTCAGGTGTGGTTTCTATGTCAATCCACAAAATTAGAAAATGCGCAAAGAAGTAAGCATATTGTCACGGTAAGATTGCCTTGCCAGTGATAGTGTTTTGTATACTGCGATTAAAAGCACAAAAGACTGACTTACATGCCCGATACGTCAAATAAATAAGCAAAATTTCCTTTGAAACTTCCTGGCAGGTTAAAATTGTGTGCCGGAACCGGGACTCGAACCTGAGACGTTTGCGGGTAAACGCTCTACCACTGAGCTATCCCGACACGGTGCCACCCCACAACCTCAAAAGTCGGAGGCGAGGTACTGGCAGAATTAAGGTTGTGGGGCGGCACCGTGAGTCGTGTCGGGATAGCTCAGTGGTAGAGCGCTTTCCCGCAAAAGGCAAAGTTCCCGGGTTCGAGTCCCGGTTCCGACACACAATTTTAACCTGCCACTAAGTTTCACATCAGCGCGCACTCTGCTGCAGAGTGAAAGTTTCATTCTGGAAACTTTACTTTGTTTTGAAATTAACTAAATGTCATAAGGGGGCTATATATTCTTTCTCTCACTTAAAAATATAAACTTCTTTTGTCTTTTCTGTCTGCACAAAATTGTTCGATAAGAAAATGGATATATAAAGAAGCATACTATAGTACCTTTGTGTTTGTTAACACGACGAAATTTTCTTCCCAGTACCCACAACAGGATTTTCAGTACAATTTTAAACATCTGAACACAATGAAATGGTAAATAATATGTTGTTCTGTATGCGATTATAAAGAAAAATAGACTTACAGGTCAGGCATAATAAACAGAAACTTTCCTTTAGGGCATACTTCCGTAAATGCCAGTATGTAGCAATACCTTACTGCTCAATTTTGGAGATATAATCCCCTTTTTCAGTTTGGGTCACTACACAAAATTGTAGGATTAGAAAATGGAGACAGTTGCTTCCTAAACACTTTCTGTTGACAGTGACAAATTTTCAGAAATAATTATTTCTACTTCAATGTAATCATGATCATGGCTGACCAAATGGCTATCCCAATCCACTGACAGACGGCGTTCAGAAATTTATTTGCTGTTCTACATTCTATAATTTAAAATAGCAATTTCTTCCAGGACTACACTGTTGCCTGTCTGCGATTCACGGATTTAATTGTGGATTAGGAGTCTCTCATAAGATGATAAAAACTGACGAGCACTTGGGTTGTTGATTCAGCGCCTCTCCCCCCCCCCCCCCACCCACGACTACGGACAGCACTGAATAACATTTCCAAATGATCCTGTCTACACTTAGAAACTGGGATAAACTTCAACAAAGGTGCACATGATTGTGGATCTACAAGCTTTGCATAGAGGCATGATACACTGGCTATACCCACAAGGAGCTAATGAAACCTGTCTTTCTGTTAAATTCCACGTCTTTCGGCCCATGGCGTACTGGAGATGCAGTAAGTGTTTTGATGTGTGCCAGTGCATTCCATAAAAATTCTTTCACAACTATGAAATTGTGAGTATTCAATGGCTGCTGCAAGTTATTCTGAAGTAGGCTTCTTGAATGCAGAATATCAGACAGACAGTTGAATACCCTTATAAATTTTATTGATGCAGACTATCTGCAAACCCTGCTATCTTCCTATCGCAGCAGTACTGTGTGGCATCTGTCACAGAGTTGCTGAGCAGCTGGGCTGATAACTTCACCTTCATTTTATTGTTAACAAAATTATTATAGTTACTTGTAATTTTGCTACCTATGTGGAATCCTACCTTGTGGAGAAGTTCAGATGCCAAGAAATAAAATTAGCTTGTTCATCCCAAAACTATTTTTTATCTCCTAATGCATGTCTCACAAGTTTTAACATGTGGGGAGGGTCAAACAGAAATGCTATTTCAAAACTGTTAGCTTCAACAACAAAACTGGTCCTTATCAACTTCAAGATTCCGTCCCAAGCATTTGGCCTCAGACAAGCTGGGGGCACAACCGTCACACGAGAGAGAGAGAGAGAGAGAGAGAGAGAGAGAGAGAGAGAGATTAACCACTTGAATACTACTGGCTTTTCAGAGGCTGATACATTATTTAACCAAGTGAGCTTTCTGCTCACCAGTTGCTCCACAGGTCAGGAAGTAGCCCTCAGGTAACTTCCATGATCTACTGATGGCAATTAACACTAATACAAATGCCCCTTTTGCTACACGCAAACTATCCCTAGCAACAGAGAAATCCGTATCTATGTATTCGTAATATTGTGTTCCATCAAACTCTGCGAGTTGCTTGATTGAAATTTCATCAATCAGCAAATTGCACAAAATTTGACTGCTTTGTCCCTATGCGATGCTTTTTCGGTAATAATAGAAAATGCCTCCATGGTAAATCCGGGTGCCTCATACACACATTGATGCCACGTTCCTAGAGTTCTTGAATGTTGCAAGCATGTGTTGAAGCTTCGGTTAACATACTTATATGCTCTTGGGGGGTAAAGCTGAGAGTTACAGCAAATGAGCGGAGCTCAGGCCTGTAAGTTATAGGCACACTTCGGCAGTTTGTCTTTGCCATCTGTCGTTGCAATAGCTCCTTAAGTACTCTAGGTATGCAGAACAGTTCCTCTTAAGGTTCCTCACTATTTGTATTTCTTCCCGATTTCCACTGAAAAACTGTAAAGGGGTGGTAGCAGAATAGGTAGAAGCTTCATGCTGAGATCCACTGGTAGTAGCTGCTTCTTGTAGCCCACTAATAACATCAGAACCAACAGATGGCACCATTTGTTTTGGTAGTTGTTTCTACAGAAAACAAAGAATGAAAACAAATAAAAAATCTGTTCTTTTAAACATATTTCAATATATTTATAATCATCCTGAACAGTCAGATATTTGCAATACTTACGGAATTTTATATTTTTAAATATTTATTTGCAGTTGTTGTAGGCAACACTAAAGGAGGGGCTAAGGAGAGAAAACTGCTTTTATGAAAAGCTCTGTTTTGTTTTGGGGCATGCTGTAACGTATTAATTTTGTTCAGTTTCGAATCCAGTGTGTGTTTTTAAATACACTTCTGGCCATTAAAAATGCTACACCAAGAAGAAATGCAGATGATAAAGGGTACTCATTGGACAAGTATATTATACTATAACTGACATGTCATTACATTTTCACGCAATTTGGTTGCATAGATCCTGAGAAATCAGTACCCAGAACAACCGCCTATGGTCGTAATAACGGCCTTGATACTCCGGGGAATTGAGTCAGAGCTTGGATGGCGTGTACAGGTACAGATGAACATGCAGCTTCAAAACGATGCCACAGCTCATCAAGAGTAGTGACTGGCGTGTTGTGACGAGCCAGTTGCTCGGCCACCATTGACCAGACGTTTTCAATTGGTGAGAGATCTGGATAATGTGCTGGCCAGGACAGCAGTCGAACATTTTCCGTATCCAGAAAGGCCAGTACAGGACCTGCAACATGCGGTTGTGCATTATCCTGCTGAAATGTAGGGTTTCGCAGGAATCGAATAAAGGGTAGAGCCACGGGTCGTAACACCTATGAAATGTAACGGCCACTGTTCAAAGTGCCGTCGATGCGAACAAGAGGTGACCGAGACGTCTAACCAATGACACCCCATACCATCACGCCGGGTGATACGCCTGTATGGCGATGACGAATACACGTTTCCAATGTCCGTTCACCGCAGCTATGGTACCCGAGCTGATAGTCCATGCTGCTGCAACGTCCTCGAACCGTTCGCGCAGATGGTTGTTGTCTTGCAAACGTCCCCAGCTGTTGACTCAGGGATCGAGACGTAGTTGCACGATTCGTTACAGCCATGCGGATAAGATGCCTTTCATCTCCACTGCTAGTGATATGAGGCCGTTGGGATCCAGTACGGCGTTCCGTATCGCACTCCTGAACCCACCAATTCCATATTCTGCTAACATTGAATCGCGGCCAATGCGAGCAGCTATGTCCCGATACGATAAACCGCAATCGCGATAGGATACAATCAGAACTTTATCAAAGTCGGAAATGTGATGGTACGCATTTCTCCTCCTTACACGAGGCATCACAACAACGTTTCACCAGGCAACGCCGGTCAACTGCTCTTTGTGTGTGAGAAATCGGTTGGAATCTTTCGTCATGTCAGCACGTTGTAGGTGTCGTCACCTGCGCCAACCTTGTGTGAATGCTCTGAAAAGCTAATCATTTGCATATCACAGCATCTTCTTTCTGTCGGTTAAATTTCGCGTCTGTAGCACGTCATCATTGCGGTGTAGCAATTTTGATGGCCAGGAGTGTACAATTTACGAAAGGCCCTTTTACCAAGACACTTAATGCCAATGTTTCTCTTTGTTGTAGAAAAAAAACACTGCAATTGAGGGAAAGTATTGCTTCGTACGTCAGGGATGAAGACGAGAGTTTCTGTTCACTAACCTGATATCTTCTTTCGCTCCTGTTGTCCTCTGCGCAGAAGCAGCACTAGGGTCGTCGATCCGTTGTTTCTTGATCATCATCATCATCATCATCATTAGAGACTGATTATGCCTTTTAGAGTTCAGTCTGGAGCATAGTACCTCTAATAAAATTCCTCCATGATCCCCTATTCAATGATAACATTGATGCTTCGTCTGATGTTATGCCTTTAACTTCAAAATCATTCTGCACCGAATCTAAGTACTTTCTTCTTGGTCTACCTCAAATCCTCTTACCCTCCGCTGCCAAGCTCATGAGTCTCTTAGGTAACCTTGCTTCTCCAATGCGTGTAACATGACCCCACCATCTCAGTCTGTTCGCTCTCATTCATCTATGGTGTTCATTCCCAGTTTTTCTTTGATTTCCTCATTATGGACACCCTCCTGCCATTGTTCCCATCTGTTGGTACCTGCAATCGTTATTGCTGCTTTTATATCTGTAACCTCAACCTTATGAATAAGGTAACCCGTATCCACCCAACTTTCACTCCCATACAACAAAGTTGGTCGAAAGATAGAGCGGTGCACCGCTAACTTAGTCTTGGTACTTACTTCCTTCTTGCCGAAGAGAGTAGATCATAGCTGAGCACTCACTGCATTAGCTTTGCTGCACCTCGATTCCAGTTCTTTCACTATGTTGCCATCCTGTGAGAAAATGCATTCCAGGTACTTGAAACTGTCCACCTGTTCTAACTTTGTTCCTCCTATTTGGCACTCAATCTGTTTAAATCTCTTTCCCACAGACATTACTTTCGTTTTTGTTTCTTGATGTGAGGCTGAAATAGTAGTGCAGTGTCGCTAGGCCTTAACACTTTGACTGCCAGCCATGTAAACCATTCCATACCTTCGCTGCTTGCAGGAATAACCCGAGCTGCACTTGGTTTCCTTATCTTCTGTCCGGCGCAAAGAATTGTCTGTTCTTTGAAATGAGCTAGAAGGTCCCTGTCCACGAAACATGAAAAGAAATCCAGAACTGAACACACAGCATCTATTTACATACGACACCAAGAGCCCCACTAAAAACGTCTTTACGTTTGTATAAGTCCACCCCCCTGTAGATTCACAACCATATGTTATGTTGCTGTGGCGCCCCTCTGACTTGGTCATCTCTCAGTACTGCCAGGGAGAATATTTTGCGTGAAGCCATGTCCGTTCATTTACCTACTGAGAGAGCGGACAACATGTTCTACCTGCCCCGTTTCATACAATGAATACGACCAGTCGGCCGATTTAGAAACTAAATTTACAAGACCTATAGGTTGTTTTAGACTCTAGGTTCACCAAGTGTAGTACTTAAGATAGATCTAGCTCGTCATCAAACTTGATTATGTGTTTAAAAGCACGAAACCGAAGATTACGTCAAATGACGTGATCGGAATTCTACAGAAATTTCCGCATCTCATCAACTGACGTGATTGGCAGTCAAACTCTTAAGATTCTACAGTGAAGTATGTCACACGAAATTTCGATATGCCAGTGGCTTTTATTCTTTCATTTATAAATCACTGTTCTTATACAGAAAGCTTAGAAATTCATAAGTATTTAACAATTATATATTACATTATACGCAATATACGCACTCGCAATAGTTGGGAAGGGAGTAAGACGGGTTGTAACCTTTTCCCAATGTTGTTCAACCTACATTCAGCAAACTGTGAAAGTATGCAAGAAGAAATTTGGAGAGGGAATTAAAGGTCCAGGGAGAGGGAATAATAACCTTCCGGTTATCTGACGACATAGTATTTCAGCCAGAGACAGCAATGGACTTGGAAAAGCAATTAAACGGAATATACAGTGTCTTCAAAGGAAGGTATACGATGAAAAGACTAAAATGAAGGTAATGGAATGTAGTGTCAGAAAATCAGGCGATTCTGAAGGAATTAGATTAGGTAATGAGACAAAGAATGTGGTGTTACAGACGAATGATGAAGATTAGATGGGTAGACCGCGTAACTAATGAGTTGCTCAACAGAATAGGGGAGAAAAGGAGTTTCTGGCATATCCTAAGAGAAGGGATAGATTGGTTGGACACATTCTCAGACGTCAAGCAGTTGTCATCCCCGGAGGGGTTGGCGGACTGTGAATACTAATAACAGCGAATCACATTTTAGATGGAAGTATGGATGGAATCTTCTTACGGGATACTTGTTCCCTGAATCATACGCTCTATGTTTTACTCACACCACATATTACGTAATTCTCTTTCCAACACTGTAAAATTTGTCTTACACAATAAAATATGAAAGAGCAAGCAAATGACTACAAATCAGTCCCCCTCCGTAATTAAATTTTCTACTTTTCTTCAATTATTACAAAAAATGGGCACTTTGAAAATATATCATATAGAATGGAAAAACGTTGAAGTTAGAATAGGTAAGTTCCCGAAATCCACACTAATCTGGAGTACATAAAGTACAAAAGTACAGTAAGTTATAACACAACATATTATTTCAAGTATGTTTATTCCGAAATAGCACAGCGATATAATAGCTGCAGGTTATTGCTTATAATTAATACTAGGAGTTCCTTTTAAAAAGTCTGCAAAATGCTGTAGCACTGAAGCATCATTGCTTTTCATCGACTAAATGCCGCCTCTTAAATAAATAAATAATGCTTTGTCACTGTTTATATACCAAAAAGTGGCGATAATGGTTTTAAACATTCATAATTCTGTAAAATTTTAACATTCAAACAAAATTAATTTTCGTGGGCTTTATGCCGCCCCTAAAAAGTATTTCGTCACTTTGACATTTATATACCATAAAATGGACAAGGTGGTTTTTTTTGTTTTTTTAATTACTGCATTCACTTTTTCAAATGTTCAAATGTTTGTATTGCTTATGAGACTTAACTACGGGGTCATCAGTCCCTAAACTTACAAACTACTTATCAACTTGCTAATCCTAAGGACGACACAAATATCCATGCCCGAGGGGGGATTCGAACGCTCGACCGTAGTGGCCGCGCAGACCGTGACTGGAGCGCCTCAGTCTCCTCGGCCACCGCGGCCGGCATTCACTTTTTCTTTATATACTTGTTTAAAAAAAACACTTTACACATTTAACATAAAGTTTTACATAGCCGATATACTGCATTCCGACTCCCCTTAAGTTTAATAATTTTTTGCACCCTCACGAACATAGACATTGCCGAGGTGTGGTGGATTGCATGTTTCAACGATGCAGATAACAGTATTGTAAGTGCAACCATATCGGAGGGGTATCTGTGGAGAGACCAGACAAACGTGTGGTTCCTGAAGAGGGGCAGCAGCCTTTTCAGTAGTTCCAGGGGAACAGTCTGGATGATTGACTGATCTGGTCTTCTAACATCAACTAACATGGCCTTGTCATACAGTTTCTGCAAATGGCTGAAAGCGAGGGGAAACTACAGTCGTTACTTTTCCCGAGGACATGCAGCTCTACTGTATGAATATATGATGGCATCCTCTTGGGAAAAATATTCCGGAGGTAAAATAGTCCCCCATACGGATCTCTGGGGCCGGACGCGGTGGCCGAGGTGACTGAGGCTCTCCAGTCACGGTCTGCACGGCCACTACGGTCGGAGGTTCGAATCCCCCTCGGGCATGGATATTTATGGCCTCCTAGTTCGTAAGTAGTTCATAAGTAGTTTGTAAGTTTAGGGACTGATGACCCCGTAGTTAAGTCCCATAGACTATACAAACATTTGAACATTTGAATGGATCTCTGGGAGGGGATTACTCAGGAGGATGTCGTCATCAAAAAAAAAAAAAAAAAAAAAAAAAAAAAAAAAACCAGGTACTCTACGGACCGGGATGTGAGATGTTATATCCCATAGGTAAGTTAGAAAATTTGGAAAGATAAAAGGATAGGTATAATAAATAATTTTGTGTGGCTTATTGGCCTGGTGCAAATCTTTCAATTGGACGCCACTTCGGCGATTTGCTTGTCCCTAGCGTACCCCAGTTATTCAACCGGGGAAAGGGGACCTACAGCTTAACGTGGAATCCGAACCACGTGTCGTTTCTGGCGACTCCTCACTTCGTTGAGAAGTGAAGCATTTGTTAAAACGCAGACTGAAAAAATCCGAGATCCGAACGGGTATCGAACCCGCAACCCTTCGATTTCCGGTCGAACGCTTTACCCCAAAACCACCGGGCCCAACAAAGAATAGATTAATGTTAGATATAGTGAGGATTAGTGACGTTCGGTCGCAGGATGAACAGGATTTTTGATCAGGTGAGTATAGTGTTATAAATACAAAATCAGTTGTAACGCAGGAGTAGGTCTGATTATGAATAAGAAAATAGGAATGCGGGTACGTTACTACGAATTGCATAGTGAACGCATCATCGTAGCAAAGATACAAGAAGCCAACACTAACCACAGTTGGTACAAGTTTATATTCCAACTAGCCCTGCCGATGATTAGATCAAGGATTATGTATGAGGTGATAAAAGGAATTATTCAGATAATGAAGGGGAAGAAAAGTTGATTGACATGGGGGACTGAAATTCGGTAAAGGGAAGGAAAGAAGATATTGACTGGTAGAATTTTGTACAGAGCAAGATTTAATCATCACAAACAGTTGGTTTTATCGTCATGAAAGAAGGTTGTATATGTGGCAGAGACCAGGAGACATTGGAAGGTACCAGATCGACTTTCTAATGGTGAGGCATATGTTTTAAACCGTGTGAGAGGTCGCAACTAGTGGGTAGAATTTATGTAAAGGCAAAAAATAAATAAAAATAGTTCAAATGTTTGTAAATCTATCGGACGAAACTGCGTGGTCATCAGTCCGTAGCTTACAAACTACTTAAACCTAGGTAAACTAACCTACGGACAAACACACACACATGCCCCAGGGAGGACTCGAACCTCCACGGCGAGAAACCGTGCGCTCCGCAGCGAGACGCTTTAGACCGTTTTTTTTTTTTTTTTTTTTTTTTTTTTTTTTTTTTTTTTTTTTTTTTTTGCTCTGTGGGTAGTTCCGTTCATTGCGGACGCTGTTCGTATTTGTTCGTTGATGTTCGAAGTGTTCTTGGCTCAGCTTTTTTTATTACAGAGGGCGTTGAGCCCCCTGACCGGGCGCGCTGAGCCACGGCGCCCGGCACCGTTCGGCTACTCCACCACGGCTATGTAATGGCGCGTGGTTGACTAGTATTACCATATCACAAAAAATAAAAATCAATTGATCCTCTCAGTACCTAAATGTTTCATACAAAACACTTGATTGCAGTATCAGGAAAATTGATTATCACTTGGAACAGATGGGATGCGTAATCCTAATAAATAAGAAATTGGAGGACGCAATTTTAAATATTTAATTATAAAAAAGGACGGTGCACAATTCAGGAATGAAATGTCGATACAATAATAACGATTATCCCTAACAAGATGGCACAACCTCTACCTATTATAAAAATGATTGGTACTGAGGAGTTGTCAAATCAAATCAAATGTTCAATTGTTTGTAGATCTATCGGACCAAACTGCGTGGTCATCAGTCCGTAGCTTACAAACTACTTAAACTAAGGTAAACTAACCTAAGGAAAACACACACACACACATACACACACACATGCCCCAGGGAGGACTCGAACCTCTGACGGAGAGCAACCGCGCGCTTCGCAGCGAGGCGCCTTAGACCGCTCGGCTACTCCACCGCGACGAGGAGGTGTCAGCGTGTTTAAAATAAATGTAAATTGCTATTCAGCTTGGTAAAGAATACAAGAGAAAGATAAAAAAAAATGTTCAAATGTTTGTTAAGCTTATGGGACTTAACTACGGGGTCATCAGTCCCTAAACTTACAAACTACTGATGAACTACTTACGAACTAGGACGGCACAAATATCCATGCCCGAGGGGGGATTCGAACCCCCGACCGTAGTGGCCGTGCAGACCGTGACTGGCGCGCCTCAGTCCCCTCGGCCACCGCGCCCGGCGAAAGCTAAAAAAAAAAAAAAAAAAAAAAAAAAACAGCTTAGTAGTGGAATGGTGTTTGTGAATCTATCGGGCTGAACTGTGTGATCATTAGTCCGTAGCTTACAAACTACTTAAACTAAGGTAAACTCAAGGTAAAATCAAGCACTTCCAGATACACCATTATTACTAAGTAATATTTATATTTGTATATCCATCACAGGCAAAAATTACACTGAAGAGCCACAGAAACTGGTATACATATGCTCATGCAAACACAGGGATATTTAAACACCCAGAGGACGCCGGTGCGGTCGGCAACGCCAGCGCCTATATACGACAACAGGTGTCAGGCGCGGGTGTTAGACCGGTTCCTGCTGTAACAATATCAATCTATGGGACTTCTTTTGTTGTCAGTCCCTAGGCTTACAAACTAAGCAAAAACCTCCGACGGCGAGCAATCGCGTGCTCCGCAGAAAGGGGCCTTAGACCGCTCAGCCACTCCACCGCGGCAACACAGCGAGGTACCTTAGACCGCTTTTTTTGTTTTTTTAATTCGCCTTCATCGTCGTCGGCTTCATCGGCCTTTGGGTAAAGTAATTTCTTCTTCTTCTGCAGGTGAAGGTAGTGGATTGCTTCCACGAAGAAAACAAAAAAAATGTTCAAATGTTTGTTAAGCTTATGGGACTCGATTACGGGATCAACAGTCCATAAACTTACAAACTACCTTATACTAAAGACGGCACAAATATCCATGCCCGAGGGGGAATCGAACCCCCGACCGTAGTGGCGTTGCAGACCATGACTGAGGCGCCTCAGTCTCCTCGGCCACCGCGGCCGGCAAGAAAACAAAAGCTTCCTCCATAAATAACAAAAGGAAACTGACGTACCTCCGTGAAAGACACTTTTTTTTCCTAGCTCTCTGAACGCTTCCGAGTTCGCCTTCTCGAAAAATGAAAGTTACCGTTTTGTTTCTATCGTTTCTTGCAATTCAGTTAATTTCTTTGCCTCTTCTCTTTATTTATCTTCTCTTAACTCGCGAATCGTGAGCTGCCAGTTTTGATTTTTTATGATGATACATGTCAATCCATAAGGAAAATGCTTAGTACATAATTAAAGGAAAGGCGTCCTCTCGCTATTTAAATGTAGAACTTACTGAACAAATAATTCTATTCAAATTACATTCTATCTTCGTGTTCCACGTTTTCAAATGTCTGGGATTCTCAGTAATTCCTACATTCTTCTCTGAAAACTGCTTCCAAAAAGTTCGCATAGTTTCGCTTGTAATATTTTTTTCGTAATAAATGGCGAAGTTGCTGAACTAATATATATATATATATATATATGCAGAAGTCCTCTTCACTTTTAGTTGTGCTTGACATTAAATAGTGGACGAAGTGCCCTTTTAGCCAGTTAACAGAGTTCCGTTTTGTTTTAGGGTACGGAATAGTATCTGGGTACAAGAAATTGTCAGGTGTAAAGCGAAGAACCGGTGTTCTTGTGATGGTTGCAAGCTTTTTAGGAATATAGTTCCAGACTTCTTGGACCTTGGAGCAAACAAAAAGATGCTCGTCGCTGTCCATTAAGTTGTACGTTGCGCACAAAGGTGATTCCATCAAATGACCGCTCGGCTGCTCCACCGCGGCAGCATCTTTCCCGCCAGAAAGAAGTTTCTAGAAACATTCGACCGTTTGACGGATCCCATGAACGACAACAACAAAAATTAATGTTACATTCCGTAGAGGATAAGCTCTAGGAGACGCGCATCTTCAACTTAAAAATTTATTAGTTTTTTAAAAAATATCTATAAGTTTTATTAATGACTACCTGCAAATTTTGAACACTTGTATTTTAAGTGCAGTCTTATTTATTAACGCCTAAAGGAGAAATAGTTCTTTGAATTAAAGTTTGTGGTTTGTGATGCGGCCGGGAATCGAACCCGGCCCTGCGTGCTTACGAGGCAGACGTCTGACCACTTTTTCTTTTTTTTTTTTATGTGAGCCGGACCAGGAATCGAACCCGGGTCTCCCGCTTCGGGCCAGCGGTCGCCTTATACACTTTTTTTTTTATTTATTTTTATGTTTTATCCCTTCTTTATTTACAGTTCTCATTTGGTTTGCTTTTGCGAGAATTTTGTAAAGTAAAATATTCTTCTTCAAAATATAAGAAAACTAATTTTTTTCTTTTTTCATTTATTTTATTTTATTTATATTTTTATTGTGCGTTTACCATGCAACTAACTGGCCTCAAAGTTTGTCTTCTCGATTTTTGTACTGCTTTCGCAGTTACCACAATCCTTATCGATTTTTATCTTTTAGAATACGTTGTTCATCTATGTTATCTTCTCTGAACTTCGAGAGCGTCTGTCACTGTTAAACTACACTTTTATATAGGTATATATAATGCACTTCCTTGCAGAAACATAATTAACTAATTAACGGAAGAGTTGTCAAGGTAAATGCCTTATCTTTGGTATATTAGTGTTGCAATGATACTATCGTAACAAAAAAAAAAAAAAAAAAAAAAAAAAAAAAAAAAAAAAAAAAAGTTTCTCTCTTTTAGGAAAACAAAAGAAAAAGATCTTCCTCATATATAGAAAGAAAGAATTCCAATTATTATTCGTCGTATATTTCTAGTTTTCTTCATCAATCTTAATTTAATTATTCCTTTTTCTTCTTCTTCTTCTCAAGGGCATGAATTTTTTTTTTTATCGAACACGAAATTACCGTTTAGACGTACATCTAATCATAGCTCGCAACGCTGTTTCAGAGTTCTGCCGAGGCCTTCACGGCTACCGTAGCGGCCACGGGGCCCTCGAAGTCCCCACCGTACTTCAACCTCAACAGCACTCCCCTACTTTGTCATGCAAACCACAATCAGGTTAGCCGACTGAAGTTAGGCTGTCATGTCATGTCATGTAATGCTCAAGGACCAAAATTTTCAACATGTTTCCAAATTTCTTTGTGTGGTCTTTCCACCTGTACAGTTTATAGAATTCCCCTTTTAGAAATTGTTCGTATTCCGGTATACAGGCATTTCCTTTCTTTGTTAGGACGTAATCAATGTAATTTCCAAGTAGCCATAGATTACGTTGTTTCTTCTGTTCGGGAAAGTACACTTCATCTGGCTAAAAGATGTTAGCTAGGGTAATTTCTCGTCCGTCACTTCGCTTGAGTAATGCAATCTGCTTCTTCACCGCATTCCATACATCCTTATAGACTTGACAAATGAATCGATGAGTTAATGTATCGATTTCACGACAATCTGGACATAAGTTAGTGACACATCGACTAATTAAATTTAATTTCTCATTTGGAGCGAATAAATTGTTTATGACCGGGTACCAAATCGCTTTAATATCTGTAGGTAGGACTTTATTACTGATATTTCTCCAAATACGTTTCCAGTTTTTACCTGGGTACTTCAGTTTCATCCTGTTTCGGCATCGTGGTGGGTAGAGTGCGTCCATGATGCATTTACTATTCCTCCTGTTTTCCTCTTCCACAGAGCACTGAAGGTAACTTAGCTCCAGGTAAAATTTTTTGATGTGTTCCAGTTTGTAATTGATCTTTTGAGTATTGATGGGTGGCATCATGCTGTCAGGCTTAAGTATTCTGAAAAGCTTCGACGTAATGCTTTTTCGGTGATCGTCAGTGATTTGGATCGTCCTTTTAATATATAAAGCCATACTCTTGCGATGGATATCAGCAAGGCGATCCTCCTGCAGTAGGTTTTAGAGTAGCAACGGTTGAAGCCACTCTGAAGATCTGGCCATGCCAGAGGTACTGACAAACATGACTCATTATTGTTTTCGCAATTGGCCTGGGAATAGGGAAAACTTGTGCTACATAGGCTGCCCTGGACAATATGACAGAGTTTATTATTTTGACGTTCTGTAGAAGGTTCAGATCCCTAGTTTGATTAAGTATTACAGCGCCTCTAATTTGATTTGATAGTGTTCTCCAATTATCTACGTTCGTCTGGATTGGACATTTGCGGAATGTAACGCCTAGTGCTGTATGGCTGTCTACCGACTTCGCCCATCCTAAATAAACATTTCAAAGGCCATTTAATTTTAAAAAAGGACTTTTGACGTCATTTATTTTTGCGCCTGTTGCGCCACAATAGAGATGAACGATATCTGTCAGCTGTTGAATATCTTCTTGACTCCGTATGACAACTCCGACATCATCAGCATGTGCGTTTGACACCCTGCTGATTCCTGATATTTGAATTCCCCCTGGTGTATTGTTAAGGGTCTCAATAGCGGTTCTAAAGCAGCGATAAAAAGTAGCATAGATAATGGACTGCCTTGTGGGACGCCATTGTCAATGTTAATCACACGAGTACGGTGTCCATTTATGGAGACTTTTGTTTGAATACCTTCCACAACGTTGGCTAAAACTTTGACACAATATTCCTTAAAAACCATTTCTGTCAGGAGTGTATATAAATACAGGTGATTCACTCTATCGAAAGCCTTCGAAAAGTCTATAAATAGCAATCCTGCTTGCGCTGTTATTGTAGAGAAGATGGCTATTATATCACGATATTCACAAATTGTTTTGAAAATATTGCGACCAGGGAGACACGTCTGATGATCTCCAATTATCTGCTGGAAAATCATTGCCCGAGCGACGAGTTTGCAATCTGAGTCCATTTACTAAATGGTAGAGTGATGCGTTTTCATCCTCCACCATGGACTTCACATGAGACTTGATTTTCAGTCCTTCTAGTTGTTGCCGTTTCAGACTTATCAGTTGAGCTTTAACCTTCTTGATATGTATTATGTTATCCTGAGTCAATGGTTGTTCATAGAGTTCACGCAGGCATGTATAATGAAATTCAACAGTGTCTTTCAGCCACCTCGCTTTGTCCTTGCCATAAACCATTAATGTGCACCGTAGTTTCCTCTTGGCGCACATTGCCCACCATTCCAGCGATGTTCTATATTTATGGCGCAACCTTAGAGCAATCTGCCAAGTGACAGAGATCCTCCCAGCTAAATCGTCATCGTGTAGTAAATTTATGTTCAAACTGCAAAGAGGACGTCCCCAGTAAGTTTGTTGCTTCGGAAGCGTAATGCTACATTTCACAGCTTGATGGTCGGAAAAAAGAGCAGGTATGGTCTCTATACCGTCGATTTTACTTCCAAGGTTTTCAGTTACATATATCCTGTCGATACGACTCTTCGACGTGGCAGTAAAAAACGTAAATTTCATAGTATTAGGGAATATTTATCTCCCACGCACCTCGCCAACACATATTGGTAACGAGACTGTCCAGCTCTTTCGAATAATTAAAGTTTGGCCACTGATCCTTTCGATGAAGGACACAATTCCAGTCTCCGCCAATTAAAACTTCCGTGGGGTTATCTCTAAGCAAGTACACCATATCGGTTTTAAAAAAACTGCGCCCTTGCTTCCCTAAAATTATTTCCAGAAGGAGCATACACGTTGATGACAGTAGTGCTAAAAATTTTACAACTAATGCCGCGTCCAGAGTCTAAATAGTTGATGTCGTTAGTGGGTAGCCCTTCCTTCACAAGGATAGTTGTACCGCATCCATTTTCTTCTGCAGCATTTAAAATCTCGTTAAAACCAGGAACCTGCAGACTTTTAAGTTTAACTTCTTGAAGCAAAGCTATGTCCGTTTCTGACTGGTACAAGAACTCTTTTAATGCAGACATTTTCGTTTCACTAAGGATCTTATTTATATTAAGTGTGGTAACGTTATACGATTGTTCCACTACGGGTCAGTAAGAAGAGCGAGCGAGGCGGCAGATGGTCGCCGCCCCCTCGTTGTTTACCACGCGACTCAGAGGCGGTCGTCACGCGCCGCGGTCTCTCCGCTGAGTTCCTCCATGTCTTCGTCTGTCTGCTCAACTGTGTCATCCGCCCAGTCACCCCCATGCATCGTATTTTCCTCCTCAGACGCGTTCGATACTTCCCGGAGGTTCGTATTGTGAGACTTGTCGTCAATGACTATCTGACCAGTTTCCTTCGTCGTCATATATTCACTCATGAAATTTGTTATTCACAATCCGACCCAATTCAAAAGTAATAGCAGTGTGCATAGCTACAACACTAGGAGAAAGGATGATATTCACCATTCAAGGTTAAATCTAACTTTGGCTCAGAAAGGGGTGAATTATGCTGCCACAAAAGTCTTTGGTCACTTAGCGAAAAGTCTGACAGATAGCCAACTAGTATTTAAAAAGAAACTAAAGGAATTTCTGAATGGCAACTCCTTCTACAATGTAGATGAATTTTTAGATAAATATTGAAAAAAAAATCTTTAAAAAATTGATTGTCAAGTATAGACAACATTTACTAAACTGACACGTTCCACATCATTACGAAAAGTCGTATATATGATCTATGGAACAAGTATTAATCTAATCTAATCTAATCATGTCCGTGTCTTGCTCCTTTTCCTGATCCCTTTTCAGCATTTCACGTAACTCCTCCCTGATCGCAGGAGCGAGACTTTCTGCCGCGTCATGCGCGATTCTCCGTTTTCTGTGGCTTCGAGACTTCTTTGGAGATCTCGCAGGTGACGAGGTCGGCGATGTATTCGCATCTTTCAGGGTGTTTTTGGCATCAGCCGTGGCCGCAAGAATAGTCTTACGAACATCTGGTACTGTGTTTTCTACGTCTTGTCCTTCTTTCTGTCCAATATGTTCTCGTCTTTCCTGCTCTTTCTGTTTTTCATCGGAAGGAAGGAAGGAAGCTTGGAGTTTAACGTCCCGTCGAAAGCGTGGTCATTAGAGACGGTTTCAATGGATGGGGGGAAGATGTGACGTGATTCCGGCCCTGCTTTTTGCTCATCTTGAGCATCGGCAGGTAGCGATTGTACGACATTTGTAACTGTCAGTTGCACGTGAGACGGAACTGTATCAGTGCTCTGCACAAGGGGCAACTGCGTAGTCATAGATTCCACAGATATAGGTTCGGTACAGTCCATTGCATGTGTCATTGAATCTACATTTTCAGGTGAATTAACGTTATCCGGGATCGGTTCTACATTTGTGGTCAATACAGGTTGTGTCAGGGGTTCGGAACCCTGTCCTACCTGTTCCTGTGCAGTGAGATCATGAAAAGTCGTGACGTCTGCGTACGTCGGTTTCATAGTTGCCACCTGACTTTGATCAGGAACTTCACCTGTAGGAATCTGCGGCACACGCCTCCTACTACACTCCGCACGGACGTGATCTGATGAGTTGCATAATAGACAGGTTCGTGGTTGGCCTTCATAAATAACAAGGGCACGGTACCCACATATCGTAACGAATGAAGGAATGTGCTTTTGCAATTCTATTTTGACTTGTCGTACACCATTTAGAACTGGAAACATGTATGGTTCCGACCACTTCTCTGCAATATTCGAAATTATTCTACCATAAGTCTTTAAATCCGCATTGATCTCCTTGGCTGGCATCTCGAAGGGAAGTTCAAATGTTCAAATGTTTGTGGGACTTAACTACGGGGTCATCAGTCCCTAAACTTACAAACTACTTATGAACTAGCTGATACTAAGGACGGCACAAATATCCATGCCCGAGGGGGGATTCGAACCCCCGACCGTAGTGGCCGTGCAGACCGTGACTGGAGCGCCTCAGTCTCCTCGGCCACCGCGGCCGGCTCGGAGGGAAGTTCAAAAATTCTTACAGTACGTACTGCAAAACCAGCATACGACACAACGACTTCACTAATAGAACCATCTGAATGATTGAACTTTACTTTATCTCCGCAGTTTTCTACAATTGCACAGCATAAATCGCCAGTTTTCAACTTAACGAAACAGGAGTTAGTCACAAATGCCAAAAATGCCCATAATGTCATCCTCTCGAAAACCAACTTTCTCACTAAGCCACAATTTAACCTCAATTGCTCTGGGTCGAATAAATTTACGATGAAGTATAAACTTCACAGTATCTTTTCGATGGTAATTCGTACAATTCATCTTGTCAATTCAAACTACAATTGCAAAGATAGCGAATGAAGCGCAAGCAGCGGTGGCCCAGGCTAACCTGGAACGCAGCGCCACAGCCGTTGTTTACACTGGACGACGACGACCGGCTCCGCCACGCGTCCGTCCCGCACAGCGGCTGCGACTCGAATATTGGACCACCGCACCACCAGCGACTAAGGCGTCTCGAAATAGTATGACTTTCCTCCACGACACAAACTTTAATTCCTATTCTGTCTTCCATGAAATATTGCCCCTGCTGCCAAGGCTCTCCATGCAGTGGAACAGCACCTCTGCAATGGACGTATTGGAACATTCCTGCCTTTAACCTTAGGCTAAGGTGATATAAATATTCAATGCTTCACCTCTATCTTTAATATCTTTGACATGGTCGAGACGAAAAATAGTCTCAGGGTTTGTATATTTCTATTTACAATGATATTTATATCACCTTAGCCTAAGGTTAAAGGCAGGAATGTACCAGTATGTCCATTGCCAAGGTGCTATTCCGCTGCATGGAGAGCCTTGGCAGTAGTGGCAATATTTCCTGGAACACAGAAGCTGAATTATTGTTTGTGATGTGGCGGGAAGTGTTACTTAGACTATTACAAGGCGCCTTAATCGCTGGTGGTGTAGTGGTAAGACAGCTGTGTAGTAAGCATGGAGGCCCGGGTCCGTTTCCCAGCTACATCACAAAATTTAATTCAATGCTTCACCTTATCTCTAACGTCTTTGAGAAATAGTGTGTTCAAAATTATATATATATATATAGGGTGTTTCACTGTGTTTGCCTCTGTATCTTATAAAATACCGCATTAAAATTATTATTTTATAATAGGTGACGGGAAATTTTAATGCAGTAGGTCAACACAAGAAATTTTACACTTTCTGTGGAGCTATGAACATAGTTTATTGCATCATTTTCCAAAGAGTTACACCACAGAGATATAATTTTTTAAATGGAACAATAGTTTTTTCTATCGTGCATTGGATTCGTTGAAACCAGCTGCGTCCAAATCAATTTAAACTACATTCCTATCACTGTTAATTTGGGAGCTACAACCCTTCAAATTTTAGGGGGCGGAGGCTACGACAGCGTAGCTGACTGGCTGGTGGTCATGAGACAGTGGGCCGTGCCCCAGGGGATAGCCACTCGGCCAGTCAGATACGCTATCGCAGTCTCCGCCCCCGGAACTTTGAAGGGTTGTAGCTCCCATACTAACAGTGATGGGAATGTAGTTTAAATTCATTTGGACGCAGCTGGTTTAAATGAATCCAATACACGATAGAAAAAACTATTGTTCCATTTAAAAAAATATATGTGGTGTAACTCTTTGGAAAATGATACAATGAACTATGTTCGTAGCTCCGCAGAAAGTGTAACATTTCTTGTGTTGACCTACCGCATTAAAATTTCCCGTCACCTATTATTTTATAAGTTACAGAGGCAAACACACTTCGTGAAACACCCAGTATATATTGGACAACGCTGCTTCGAAGCACGAATACGATACGAGAACATATATGTGTCTCAATAATTATTCGCCTAACTATTATGATATACACATATTTGAAATCGTCTTTTTAAGCCCATCATGTTACGATAAAATTTAACGTGGGGTTCCATATAAATAACCAAAGATCGCCTCATATCTCTGTAATAAAAATAGCCCAACTGTGGTGTCGCACAAGTCCAAAGTGTGCGCCACCTACTTTCGCCGCGCGCCGCCATGCACGCACAGCGCGGCGTTCTTACGACGTCAGCCACGAGCGCCCTCTGTTACAACTCCGCTCGTGGCCACCTCTGAACGACATCGTTCACTTGGGACTGAGATAGGAACCTTCATATTCAGATAGGCATCAGTGAAGACTTGGCTATCGGATAGGCACTAGGCAGACCTCTTGCTCAACTATGTATCAGCATTCTGCCGTACTGAATTATGTAAAAGTTAAGTATTGTATAAATTATGTGCAATATATATCTCGTTCTAATTTACTCTAGTGTTTCTAGTTTCTGCACTGGCTGCTCCCCTCCGTACCTGCACAAGCGTGCTACCTTTATTCCTGTGTCGGTCTTCCTACTCGGCCACCGACACCTACGAACGGAAACGAGACACAAAAGCGGCGACGAGGCTGGGACACAAAACCAACCATGAAATGTGATGTATTCAAGTAGCCTCAGTCCCTGCAATTCACTGTCCAAACGGCAGGCATTTTGTAACAATTACGATTGGGAAGATACAAGGAGTGTTATGACTTATATATATGTAGGGTGTACATAAAGTCCGGGAACACGTTCAATTATTTATCGGACGAAAATCAAACACTGTACAGAAATCATACATATGTCATTTTGAAGGCCAACACTGAAAGTTTTTATCATGTATTTTCATCATGAAGCTCGTCGGGCCCGGTGGTGTTCGGGTAAAGGGTTGTGGGTTCGAAACCTGCCCGGACCAAGGATTTTTTCAGTCTGTACTTTAACCCATCCTTCACCTCTCAACGATTTGAGGTGTCGCCAGAAACGACACGTGGTTCGGATTCCACGTTAAGCTGTAGGTCCCCTTTCCCCAGATGGATAACTGGGGTAGGCTAGGGACACGCAATTCGCCGAAGTAGCGCCCAATTGAAAGAGTTGTGTCAGTGAGCCATACCAAATTATTATTTATATCGTGAAGTTCGTTGGTACCTGAATACGGAGCTGCCGCATCGATAGATCGGCTTTGCTGTTGAAGGGGGAGGGGGGGACATCTGTTTCATGAAATGACCTCCCTGATCACCAGCTCTCACTCTGTGGGACTTTTTTTTCTGTTGGGACGCATTAAAGATCCTGCGTATGTACCGCCTCTACACGTAATGTAGCAGAGCCCCAACGTCTGTCGGGTCATGGTTAGCATCTCGAATGTTCGTAAAAAAAAAAAAAAAAAAAAAAAAAAAAAAAAAGCTTTCAGAGTTTCTCTTCAAATTGCAATATGTATGACGTCTGTTCTTGTGCAATGAATAATTGAAAGTGTTCCCGGACTTTATGTACTCACTGTGAATATAAAGTAATTGGCAGAGCGCTAGCCCGCGATAAGCGAAGGACCCAATTCCGTAACCCGATCCTGCACCAGTTGCAATCTACCAGGAAGTTTCATACCAGCGCACGCTGCGCTGCAGAGTGAAAATGTCATTCTGAAAATCTGGTAGTGGTATTTTAAAGCCGCGGTAGGGTAGCCGAGCGGTCTAAAGCACCTCGCTGCGGTGCGCGCAGTTGCTCGCCGTGGAGGTTCGAGTCCTCCCTGGGGCATGGGTGTGTGTGTGTTGTCCTTAGGTTAGTTTACCTAGGTTTAAGTAGTTTGTAAGCTACGGACTGATGACCACGCAGTTTGGTCCGATAGATTTACACACATTTGAACTTTTTTTTTAATCTTAAACTGTTGTCGCATGCACACCACAGGAATTAAGAAAAAAAAAAGCAATAGCCTGCTAATGTTTTGGGGCCACTAAGACGGAGGAGCCGCGGCGGAGCGGCCGAGCGCATTGAAGCGCTATGATACGCTGTGCGCGGCCACTCCCCGTCGTGGGTTCGAATCCCCCCTCGGGCATGAATGTTTGTGCTGTCTTTAGTCTTAGTTAGTTCATAAGTAGTTTGTAAGTTTAGGGACTGATGACCCCGCAGTTGAGTCCCATAAGCTTTACAAACATTTGAACATTTAGTCGGAGGACGTTGGCTTCAATGTTGTGGCGCCATGTTATCTGTCCTCTTCCATGCCTGCATGCGCAGGCTCGGTCAAGCTGAGCAGCGGAGGCGTGCGCATCGTCGCTGTAGCGCGCTCTGTACCCGTCGCCTGAGAGCTGCTAGGAAGTCCGTGCTGTGGCCGAAAAGTGAGCAATTGTCGTTGCGTTGCTCTAACGACGGAGCAAATTGTCGTGTTCCTCCGCAACACAGCATGGTGAAGAAACCGTGCTCCAGAAGAAACCTACTGCAGTGAAGGGGCCATAGCTCACGCAACTCATTGAGTCTGCTGATCACGGCAAGGAGGCAGAAGAAGATCGTGCACTTCCCCCACCCTTGTATGAACCATAACATCATTTCAAGTAAATTAGAATTGTACGATGTTACGGGAAATGCTGCAAAATGGTTCAAGTTTCCTCACTAACAGGAAACAAAGGGTGTCAGTGCACCTGACTAGTGTATTACGCCAACAGTCATTATCGGATTGGGAAGAAATTACATGTGGTGTCCCACAAGGATCCATCTTAGGGCCATTGCTTTTTCTTGTGTACATTAATGACCTCTCATCAGTTACACTACCAGAAGCAGAGTTCGTATTGTTTCCAGAAGATACAAGTATTACAATTAAGAGTACGTCAAGCATAGTTACAGAAAGGTCTGCTAATGATATTTTCATGAACATTAATAAATGGTTTAAAGCCAACTCATTGTCATTAACCTTTGAAAAGACTCACTACATGCAGTTGAGAACATGTAAGAGATTTCCTGCCAGCATATGCATAAAGTATGAAGAAGAGCAGATAGAACAGGTTGACAGTATTAAATACCTGGGATTACAGCTTGATAATAAATTCAGTTGGGAGGAGCACACCACAGAACTGCAGAAACGACTCAAAAAATCTGTATTTTCAATACGAGTGTTATCAGACATAGGAGACATAAAAATGAAATAAAAAACTTGCATACTTTGCTTACTTTCATTGCATAATGTCATGTGGTATAATATTTTGGGGTAACTCTTCAAGTCAGTCAAAAGTCTTCAGAGTCCAAAGGTGTGTAATACGTATTATTTGTGGAGTAAATTCACGGACATCCTGTAGAAGCCTTTTCAAAGAACTGGGTATATTAACTACTGCCTCTCAGTATATTTATTCCTTTATGAAATTTGTCATAAATATTATATCCCTTTTCCCAACAAACAGCTCAGTTCATACATACAATACTAGGAACAAAAATTATCTATTCAAGGACCTAAAAACGCTTACTTTACTTCAAAAAGTGGTCCACTACTCAGGAACACACATTTTCAATAATTTACCATGAAGTATAAAAAATTTAGCTAGAAATAAAGATCAGTTTAATAGGAGCCTAAAAGACTTTCTAGTGTCCAACTCCTTCTACTACATTAGTGAATTTCTAAACTGTGCCGGCCGCAGTGGCCGAGGGAACAGAGGCGCTTCAGTCACGGTCTGAACGGCCCCTACGGTCGGGGGTTCGAATCCCCCCTCGGGCATGGATATTTGTGCCGTACTTGTTCGTAAGTAGTTCATAAGTAGTTTGTAAGTTTCGGGACTGATGACTCCGTAGTTAAGTCCTATAAGATTTACAAACATTTACTTTTTTTTTTTTTTTTTTTTTTTTTTTTTTTTTTTTTTTTTTTTTTTTTTTACATTTCTAAACTGTACCAAATGAAGCATGTATCGTATTCATATTATCAGCTAAAAAAACTTAAAAAATATATGTATCTGTATTTATATTATTAGTATTATATATTATTCAGCTTGTAAATTTTGTTTCTTGACATGTTCCACATCCATGAGGATCTCCTCAACATGGATCTACGGAACAAAAATCTAATCTAATCTAGGGGCGCGTGGGCGGAGGTGTACGATACCATAGTCGGCTGCTGCAGGAGAGACGTCGGCATCGACACGGTCGACTCGGATGCCACCATATCACTACAGGCAGCGACGAAGGCAGATCACAGGGCCCTCAAGACTGCTGTGACTGCCTTCATAGTCGACGCTCCTCCCTCGAAGACGTCTGAAGGGAAGCGAGAGAAGTTCACCAAGGCGCTCCTGAAGGGCCTGCCACGGTGCTGCGACGAGGCAGCAGTCCGGGAATGGCTGCGGCGAGCTGAGTTCGGTGGTGCAACAGTAAAGTTGCACAACCGGACCAACAGCAAGAGGCCACCGCTCTACGTTGTGGCCGTGAGAACGTTCGAGGATGAGGGCGACGTTTTCGGCTTGCGGAAGCTCTTGGGCTTTCCAGTGACGGTGGAAGCTCTCCCCGCCGTCATGGACCCTCTCCCCCAGTGCTTCGAGTGCCAGGGGGTGGGCCATGTGGCCAAGTACTGCCGCAACGCAGCGCAGTCCGTCAAATGCTCCGGGGAGCACGACACGCGTGACTGCGTGCGCGGCAGAGAAGAGGCGCCGACTTGCGCCCGTTGCGGCGGTCCTCACGTTGCCAACTGGAGAGGCTGTCCGGCTTTTTCGAGCCGAAGCCGAACCGGTGGTGGCGTGGCGGCCTCTGCTGCGGCGCCGCAACGTCGGCAACGATAACGAAGTGACGGCGCGGCTGCCGCACCCCCTGCCCGCGTCCGGTCGGAAAACCCCTCGAACGGTGGCGCGGACCGGCCGAGAGCGGAAAGGGGGCCGGCACCACCCGCCCCAAACAAGACGGCGCGGAAGAGGCAACAGCGGCATTCAAAGCCGCCATGGCAGCAGAGAGGGTGGCCTTCCAGGCCCAACTTCTGCAGAAGTGGAAGAGGTCTGCCGACAAATCAGGCAGCTGCACGCCGAACTGGCACGCGACCTCTATGAGTACGACGCTGAGAACGTTACGACTGGCGCTCCTGCGGTTGTGAAACCGCAGTCGACAGCTGCCGACCAGATCACGCCTGCTCAGAAGCAGGCGCTAGAAGACCTGAAAGCCGCGCTGGACGGAAACTCGCTGGAGAAGGCGCTGAAGGAGTCGTGCGCCCCCCAGTGAAGATGCGTCCTCGACGACCGGCGGCAGGAACCTTTCCGCGCAGTCATTTGCGTGGTGAGTAACCGCGACGAAGGACGCCACCACCGGAGAGAGGACGCAAGAAACATCGTGGCACCCAGCCGCACTTGGCCAGCTGGTCGAGTGTAGCAGTGTTGCCCAACGCAGCAGGTTCTGCTGCAGCACTACGGGACTCATGTATTTTTTTTGTTTTTTTTTTGTTTTTTATTTATCTATGGGACTCAACAGCTTGGTTATTAGTCCCTAGCTTACAAACTACTTAATCTAAGGATAACTAACCTAAGGACAACACAATCAACCATGCTCGAGGGGGGAATCGAAACACCGTCTGCGGACGGCCGCGCGAACCGCAACACGACGCTCCAGTACGCGCGGCTAATCCGCCACAGCACTGATGTCTTTATGACGACCTTAGCTCTGTCACGATATTCGATGCACGATATCCGCTACTAACATAACCTACCCTTGCACGAACTATCACAGTTAGCAAGAAATCCGCTACTGCCCTTACTACCCGCTCCCGACTGTCGCAGAGGTTTTTTTCCCTTGGCACTTTTTCCCCTCTGCCCTTAAACCCGCTCTTCTTTCGAAGTTTTCGACCACTACTCTCTCCCGATATGGACCGTATTAATGGGTAATCTTACCCACACGTACGCCACACATCACAGTTCCCGCTCCTGTGACTCCTAAATTAACTTACTAACACATGCAGAGGTGACAGTAGAACTTTTGAGTTGGTCACCATGCTAGTGCGAGCGTGGAGGGGCTCCACTCTTTTAAAAAAATAAAATAAATAAACAAATAAAATAACATAAAATAAAAAATAAAAAATAATAAAGGCGCGGGAGGTCGCCGGAGGCAGGTGAGGCTCCTGGTCTCTCTGGCTGGCGCCACCAGCGAACGCAGAATAACATAGAGAGGCCATACCGCCGACATCAGCATACAGGCAATCAAACACGGCAACCGTCTTGGATGGCTGTAGAAACGCAGTTTGGCCGATGACTGCATAGTTCTTCAAATGGTGCTCGACTCAATTGCATTGTTATTTGAACCCCTTCGGATAGGAAAAAAATTACCAAAGTTTTCACGCAGAGAGGTGAAAACTGAAGGAGCCGCGGTGGAGTAGCCGAGCGGTCTAAGACGTCTCGCTGCGGAGCGCGCGGTTGCTCGCCGTCGGAGATTCCAGACCTCCCTAGAGCATGGTAGTGTGTGTTTGTCCTTAGGTTAGCTTAACTTAGTTTAAGTAGTTTGTAAGCTACGGACGGATGACCATGCAGTTTGGTCTCATAGATTTACAAACATTTGAACATTTTTTTAAAAATCTATCGGACTTAACTTATAGGTTATTAGTCCGTAGCTTACAAACTACTTAAACCAAGGTAAACTAACCTAAGGACAACACACACACACACACACACACAGACACACACACACACACACACACACACACACACCCATGCCCTAGGGGGGGGGACTCGAACTCCCGACGGCGAATGACCGCGCGCACCGCAACAAGGCGTATCCAGATCGCACGGCTAAACCACCGCGGCTGAAAGAATTCAACAGTGTTCTTAACAAGTACAAGACGTATTGTGTTTGTTAAAAAAAATAATAACTGAAATTTTGACGTTTATATGAAATAAAAATTGCGACATGAAAAAGCTAGTCGCCTGCCACTTTTTTGTTGTCATGATGTTTTCGTCAGCGAGAAAGTTGATATAAAGAAATGAACTTTTCTTTTTATTTACACAACTTTTTTTATAGTTCCCCTTGTTTTCTCACAAATTTGGATAGAATGGAGAGGTAGAATCTTTCAAATTCTACTCGTTACTTTTAACGAGTTTGCCGACCAGCGAGCACTGATTCTGTTGCCCATAAACCTTGTAATTTGTGACCAATATTGATAAACATTTGAAATTTGGGATACAATTTTCGGAATACAATAATTATGACTTAACACCATTTATTTTATTAGTAACCATCTAAGTAGACCCGCCTTTGCACGGGTAATCTTTAAACTACTTTAACTCGAGAACTGCAGAACGTATCGCGTTGCGGGTTGTTTCAATTTCATCGGTATAATCCTGGGTTCAACGTAGGCTATATTAAATGCCAATACGAAAATCAGAAATAATTGAAATAAGAATAATAACGTAGAGTGATTTACCACTTTCGCACTTTAGTGACCTTTGTAGTGAAAACTATGAGAGTGGCGCCAAAGTACAAAGTGTAGAATTATAGAACTCACTTAAAAAAAGGCCGCGACATCATACGTCAACTTTTATAGATCTCCCACAATCATTACATTTGTAGTTTGATCAAATGTTCAATGGTTTGTAGAGCGTATGGGACTTAACTACACGGTCATCAGTTCCTAAACTTACAAACTATTTAATAACTAGCTAATACTAAGGACGGCACAAATATCCATGCCCAAGGGGGGATTCGAACCCACGACCGTAGTGCCCGTGCAGACCGTGACTGGCGCGCCGCAGAGCGCTCGGCCACCGCGGCCGGCATATTTGTAGGCTTAAGCCATATGGCGCCAACGCTTCAGAACAGAAAAATGATAAATATGTTTCACTCGTAAAAGTTAGACACATGTACTCGCCTATTTTCGTTTTTTATTTTAGATGTTTCTGAATTCTGCAAATATATACTATGTACACTGGCCTAGCTCATAGTTTAGACTGCAGAGCTGACTAAAGTGCAGAAGCGGTTTTCTACATTATGGTTCTTATTTTAGTTTTTTCATATATTCGTATCGACATTAAATACAGTCTAAGATAATCCCAGGATTCTAAAGAAGAAATTCAAAGAAACTGCATGACGATACGTTCAGTATTCCTCGAGTTATAAAAGGTTAGAGGGACAGACAGAGGAAAAACGTAGTTCTCTTTAGTATGATCTGCTATCCCTACCTGAAATTTGTAATTATTTACGGCAAAAATAGATTGTCAAAAAAGGAACGCCTTAAAATATATGAAAAACGAAATTAACAGACAGCGAACTCAATAGACTACCCTGTGGTTGCAGCTCTGGCTGGTGGTGCTCGGCCGCCATGTTGGTTGGGTGTCGCGCTCTCAGCCGGCTTCACTTCAGTGTTGTTGGACGGCCTCTCTATGTTACTCTGTGCTCGTTGAGCGCCACCCGCCGGATACAGAGTGTGGTGTCGCACAAGTCCAAAGTGCGTGCCACCTACTTTCGCCGCACGCAGCCATGCACGCACGGCGTGGCGTTCTTAGGACGTCGGCCACGAGCGCCCTCTGCTGCAACTCCGCTCGTGGCCACCACTGAACGACATCGTTCACTTGGGACTGAGATAGGAACCAGCTAACACTTCGGAATCATATAGGCTCCAGTGAAGACTTGGCTATCGGATAGGCACTAGGCAGACCTCTAGCTCAACTATGTATCAGCATTCTGCAGTACTGAGCTATGTAAAAGTTAAGTATTGTATAAATTCTGTGCAATATATATCTCGTTCTAATTTACTCTAGTGTTTCTAGTTTCTGCTGTCCCACTGGCTGCTCACCTTCGTACCTGCACAAGCGTGCATCCTTTATTCCTGTGTCGGTCTCCTTCTACTCGGCCACTGACACCTACGACAGAAACGAGACACAAAAGTGGCGACGAGGCTGGGACACAAAAGTGGCGACGAGGATGGGATACAAAAGTGGCGACGAGGATGGGATAGACGAACCTTGGACCAGCAGGCAGACAGCAACAGTCGGAGCACGCAGAAATTGCTCCCGCCCACCCAACCTTATTATAAGATTTTTGAGGGGAACATATTCTGTTACGTGTTTTGTGGAATTTTTGTTGCAGAGCATCCCCTTTCATATTGCATTTGTGTTTTGTTATAATTTACTTGTATGCGCGGCGCATAATTGGTCAGCATGGCCACTAACTCGAACCCAAACTTAATGGAAATTATTCAGTTACAGACGGCGCAAATCACGCAACTACTCCAAGCGATGGCGCAGTTGACGGCCGCTAACCAACAACAGCCATTGCTTCAGCAGCCCACACCTGCCGCTGCACCACTCCCTATCTTCCGCCACTACAACAAATGTGAGGGAAAAGGGAGCGACTACTTCGCACAGTTTCAAGAACTCGTCGTGGCTCATCAACTTACAGGTCAGAGAGTGAAGAACCTTTTCTTATCGATTGTGGGCCCCCAGACCTTCGTATTACTGCAGAAACTTTTCCCCCACACATATCCTCGTGATGTAGAATTTGAACAAATTGTAGATGCACTGAATGCTCATTACGAGAGAAAAATTCTCGTAGCTGCTGCGCGGTACCGATTTTTCAGACTGATAAAATCACCGGAACAGACCCACACGCAATGGATTACGGAATTAAAGGGCTTAACCCGCAAATGTAAATTTATTTGCTCTTGTGGACTTTCTTATAGTCATGTGATGTTAAGAGATGCGATTACGCAGAACATTCAGGACCCCAGAATTAGGGCAGCAATTCTAAAACAGTCTGACCCCTCATTACTGCAGCTTATTGAAGCGCAAGATACTTTTAACTTAGCAGCTGTAGAAATGCAAAGCCACAGTGTTAATTCAGTGCGCCGCAACGGACGCTTTCCTAGTGACAGTTTTCAGTCTAGCCGTGATTCTTACAATTCTACAGGCCGTGTTGAACAGACAGTGAACAGTAGCCAGTGTAAAAGTGCGACACAAAGGTCGCCCCATTGTGTTAGAAACAGTAATTTGAATAACGGGCGCCAATGTTCATTTCAGAAAAATGTTCGTAAGCCTTGCCCCAGTGTGTATCTCGCCATAAGCGTGCAAAATGCCCTAATCGCAAAGCGACCTGTTATCAATGTGGCAAATCAGGACACGTACAAACAGTGTGTATGCAAATTAAAAACTCAAAGAACGGTACCGTTAGAAACAGTGCTTCGCCGAGTGCAGGAACAGTTCATGCTGTCAATGTCATAGACGCTGTGGAATTAAACAGTGCTTTACTTGGTTCTCAATTACAAGAAAGTTCTTCTGCGCCTACTGCAAAACTATGTAGTGAGCCACGTAGCAAGCACCGATGAGCGCGTAAATCTGTGCAACAGAAAAGGGTTCGGGCAAGCAAAATGATTATGTACAGTGCAATCCTGTAGTGAACCTAGTGCCTTCTGTAACTTCTCCTTGTAATAGTGCCCAGTACTGTGTAGCTAGTGACAGTAGACTTGATGTAGCTACTCAAAGTAATTTTAGTGCAGTAGCCTCGCATTGCGCGGACGCCGATCCGGCGGTAGTGACATCTAGTGACAGTGATATTAATCTGTGTGCCGATTCTGCACCGCTTCCTACCGCACGCAGCCCGCGCATTTCAAGCGCATCAAACAAGTTCTATCAGGCGTTGCCCACATTCGCGCACCTGTCGAGCGCCACAAGCAAAAACTATTAGTGACTCTTTCTATAGAAAATAAGACTGTGCCATTTCAGCTTGATATTGGTTCCGCTGTCACTTAAATGAATAAAGACACTTATGAACTTCTGGGCTCGCCAAAATTGTCGCCATGTCAACAAGTGTACACAGTGTACACAGTTCAAAATATTCCCGTGCTAGGAACGTGTAGCCCGCCTGCCTCTTTTCAAGGTGTAACGAAAACAGTTTCTTTTGTAGTTCTTCAGGCCAAATCTACACAGAAAATTTTTGGACTAGATGCATTGGACTTGTTTGGATTATCAATTCAAAGAGATGTGCTTCAAATTTCGTCAGTGAGAATGGACGTCAGTTTGTTAGTGCGGAATTTAACAGTTTTGTCGTGTGAATGGCATTCAGCATCTCACCACCGCACCTTTTCACCCTCAGTCCAACGGTGAAGCAGAACGTTTCCTTCGAACATTCAAGTCTCACATGGAAAAGATGAAAGGTCAGCACGCCAGGCTGCAAGCTCTTCAAATTTTCCTGTCTACGTATCGGTGCATGCCACGTGACGGCCCGTCTCCTGCCGAGCTGCTACACGGCCGCCGTCACCGCAGTCTCCTTCACCTGCTGCAGCCTCCCACGCACCGAGTCGGTTCGTATGGCGCTACGCGTTTTCAGGTTTCTACGCCGGTGCTGTACAGGGTGTTTGCTGGTATGAAGAAGACATGGTTGCCAGGCACCATTCAGCGCGTGCTCGGTCGCAATATGTATGTTGTACGTTCTTCCACAGGGTCGTAGCTGCGGCGCCACGCAAACCAATTTCGCCTGCACAAGGCCGCGCGATGTCTCGGGTTTCTTGATTCCAGACCCAGTTCACCGCCAGGGAGCACAGCCACATCGCCCGCCGACGGGCCCAGCGTCCCCGGACTACGAGATCGTACCAATGGAGGTGGACGCACCTCCTATGCAGTCTTCCTCTCCGCCTCCGTCGCCGCCACAGATGACAGCGTCACCGAGAAGGACTCCGGGACCGTGCGTGCCCCCGCCGCCTGGGCCACGCACCACAGAAGAAGATGACCTGCTCCCTCTGGGCGGAGGGGTGCGCCCTTCCCCTGGTTTTGGTGGGTTTCCTGGGGGATCGCAAGGTGGATGCAGGAGCGCGGACGGCGTCTCGATCCCAGCCTCAGCTACGACGCCCGTCCCAGGCCCCGACGCCTCCGCCCAGGCCCTCCTCCCAGTGCCGTCGCCGTGGCCCTCAGCCCTATGCCACGACGGCGCGGCGGTTTGGGGGGGAGGGGTTTGGTGTCGCACAAATAAGTCTAAAGTGCGCGCCACCTACTTTAGCCGTGCGCCGCCATGCACGCACGGCGCGGCGTTCTTACGACGTCAGCCACGAGCGCCCTCTGCTGCAACTCCGCTCGTGGCCACCACTGAACGACATCGTTCACTTGGGTCTGAGATAGGAACCAGCTAACTCTTCGAAATCAGATAGGCACCAGTGAAGACTTGGCTATCCGATAGACACTAGGCAGACCTCTAGCTCAAGTATGTATCAGCATTCTGCAGTACTGAGCTATGTAAAAGTTAAGTATTATATAAATTCTGTGAATATATATCTCGTTCTAATTTACTCTAGTGTTTCTTGTTTCTGCTGTCCCACTGGCTGCTCACCTCCGTACCTGAACTAGCGTGCATCCTTTATTCCTGTGTCGGTCTCATTCTACTCGGCCACCGACACCTACGACGGAAACGAGACACAAAAGCGGCGACGAGGCTGGGACACAAAACAGAGCACTGTCTGCGTGAGGTCTGGAAATGCCGCTGATCTGCTCTAAGACTCCTATAAACCCGAGCTGAAATGTCCGCCCTTTTTCCCCAAGCTGTACGAGTTGCCACGTTCCTAACGAAGCTCAAACGTTACCTCTCGTTTCATTCAAATCGCTCATACTCGCAAACTCAAACTCAAACTCGCAAACTGTATGAACGTGGAATTTTCATATATGGGAAGGACTACACTACATTTTCATTTTAGTTTCATTTGAGGTAATAGTTGATTAACAGGACACACTGACAGTTAACGAACATGCACTTTCTGACCACATTACGGAATTTTCGACATGCGGGGAACTTTTTTTCTGTTGACGTTAGGTGAACACATTAAGCGAATGAAATATGCAAAACAGATGAAATTGTCATCCTCTTCTAACAGAAAATCTGTGAGAAATGTACAGGGTGTCCCAGCTATCTTGTCCACCCAAAATATCTCTGGAACAATAACAGCTATTGGAAAACGACTTTCACCGGTATCAATGTACGGCTGGGGCCCATGCATGTACATATTTGGAAACATTCTAAAACGAAAGCAAATGTGTTTCTTTAACACAAACGTATGTTTTTTTAATGGACACCCTATATTTTTTTCAGCAATCCATAGCACGACAAATCACATAAACAGTGGCTTTGATTGCATCGCAATATTCCAGTTACATCCCGAGATATTGCGACGCGACGTTGACTCTTCAGTATTACAGCTCCTCATAATTAGACACAGGTTGTCACTGCATAACAGCCATACTTAAAGATACTGGTACTGACTTCTTAACCCATTAAATTTAATAGTCACAAATTACAAAAGTGTTGTCTGTGTATGTAATATTCAATTTCAATTTTTCAGTTATATAAAAGGGGCATTCTAAATATCTCAATACAGAGTGCTTTATTATGTGAGGAAATGAGAACAAGTCAGTTCATTAGGTAGTAAAGAGATTCTTGGTATCTGTCATTTTCTAGTAGTCTTACATAAGATCCACATTAGATGTAGCAACTTTACTGGTAGGCGTTAAAATGAAAGAAATGTAATTGCTAATAGTTTTTGAAAATGGAATAGTAGCTTTGAAACGCGTTGGAGAACAAGCAAAGAAATACATATTTGTGACTAATAAAGGAATACCTTTACACCGATTAATAAATCCCTAACTTTACTCTTTTTCATTTAAAAAAATCTACATCTCCTTGAATAACGCAACAGTTAAAGAAGTTTTGCATAGTAACCATATGGCAAAATACGCCCCTTTTCATGTGTTATCATTTGCCAAAATATCATTTTGACACCTCTAACCGTGTATGAGACACGTTGTATTTCATTCTGGCCTTATCGGCATCGGAAATGTGTTCGCTACTTAAAATAAAATTGACCAATATGAGTGAAAGCTATAGATCTCTTCCAAAGTCGAAAATAAAATTCAGTACGTTAGGTAAATTTCATCCGCAGCAACATATGGTGTAACATGCACCAAACAGAATATCATAGCAGCCCCTATTTTGCACTGCAAACTTTTCCTAACCTAGCGCAGTCTCTAATTTTGAAGCCAATATCTTACGAACTATGACTATTAACAAGATACTACGCACTTCGTCCAATGCTGATATACAGGGTGTTTCACTAAGTGTGTTTGCCTCTGTAACGTATAAATTAATAGGTGACGCGAAATTTTATTGCGGTAGATCAACAGAAGAAATGTTAGACTTTCTGCGGAGCTATGAACATAGTTTATTGTATCATTTTCCACAGAGTTACAGCACAAAGATATAATTTTTTTAAATGGAACAATAGTTTTTATTTATCGTGCATTGGAATCGCTGAAACCAGCTGCGGGCAAATCAATTTAAACTACATTCCTATCACTGTTAATTTGCGAGCTACAACCCTTCAAAGATTCAGGGGCAGATACCACACGCTGTACATAATACATGGCTGTGTGGTGGGTGATGGCTGTTATGGCGGTGGGAAGATGATTTACATGAGATGTTCAAATGTGTGTCCATGTTCCTCAATGCATAATGCAATGCGCCGTCGAAAGGATCTGCGGACAAGATGTAACATCGCCGGTGTGACGGCGCGACATGCGTCCTCGATGCGCCGTTTTAGATCATCTGGGGATGTGTGCTCAGTGACATAAACACGATCCTTTAGATATCCCCAAAAAAAGAAATCTAACGGTGTTAAATCGGGCGACCTTGCGGGCCATGAATGAGGACTATGGCACCCCAACCATCTTCCTGCAAACCTGTTGTTTAGTTCTTCCACAACAGCACGCGCAGAATGGGCTGGGTGACCATCGAGCTGCACCCACATATGGACTCTCGTGTGTAGACACACATGTTCAAGGAGACCATCCAAACTGTCGGCTATAAAAGCGCGATATAACTCACCTGTAAGTTTACCTGGGAAGTGTACCGATGATTTCATCCCCAAGGATTCCACATCACACGTTAATAGACCACCTACGTTGACGGTCGACAGGTCGTACCCACCGAGGATTGTCTGCGGCCCAGTAGTGCATGTTATGGCGATTCACTGCACCATAACTTGTTAACGTGGACTCATCAGAGAACATAACACTTTGTAAAGACTCCAGCGTGAAATTACGCATGACCCACTCACAGAATGTCACTCTTGCACGGAAATCGTTCCCATGCAGCTTCTGGGTCAGTGACAGGCGGTACGAGTGAAACCTGTGTCCGTGTACTATACGCCACACAGATGTGAGACTGACACTAGCGACTGCAGCAACGGCTCGTAAGCTGACATGAGTATCGTGGTGTAGTGCAGCTAAAACCAACACCTCCGTCTCCTCACTTCTTGCAGGTCTTCGTCTGTTACTGCGGCGCATTACCAAGCTGCCTGTTTCCCGAAATCGTCGTCGATCGGCACGTAAGAACGTAATGGTTGCCGGGGCTGTTCGCCTAGGATATCTCACGGCATACGCCGTGGCTGCTTCAGTGGCATCGTGTCGACACTCGCCGAGCATCAGCAACATGTCAACGTACTCGTTGTTCGTGCATGCCATCGTCATCCGATGTCAGTAACTGTGGTATATTGAGCCCCGGTTGTTTGTGTGGCTCCAACTGTCGGGTATACGGCCGTTTGCGGCGACAGTCGGCAGTCTAACAGCGCATTCAGGAAGCTTCGAGATCCGTCACACCGGCGATGTTACACCTTGTCCGCAGATCCTTTCAGCGACGCATTGCATTATGCATTGCGGAACATGGACACACATTTGAACATCTCATGTAAATCAACTTCCCACCGCCATAACATCCATCACCCACCACACAGCCATGTATTATGTACAGCGTGTGGTATCTGCCCCTGAAACTTTGAAGGGTTGTAGCTCCCAAAGTAACAGTGATAGGAATGTAGTTTAAATTGATTTGGACGCAGCTGGTTTCAACGAATCTAATGCACGATAGAAAAAACTATTATTCCATTTAAAAAAATTATATCTTTGTGCTGAAACTCTTTGGAAAATGTTACAATAAACTATGTTCATAGCTCCGCAGAAAGTGTAACATTTCTTGTGTTGACCTACCGCATTAAAATTTCCCGTCACCTATTATTTTATAAGTTGCAGAGGCAAACACACTTAGTGAAACACCCTGTATAAAGATTTAAGTGGCGAAAAAATTATTTTTTTCTGACAATTAGTTTTGACGAAAGCGTTTGTGAAAAGATGGCAGGACGTGCACCTGTACGCTGTTAGTGCAGCGCAAATGCACCCATGTTGGGGAAAACGTGGCGGACGATTCAGCCTGGGTATTTAGGAGCTCTAACCTGCGCTGTTCCCGAGGCCCACCGCCGTGCTGCCAGAGCTCAAGTTCGCTTCATTTCCTGCTGCTTAAAATATTTGTGCCAAGGGAACTGCTGCTCTATGTGCGGGTTTCCTTTTGTGCAATGACTGATAATGGTGCCGGCAACAGAAATCGTGTCGCTCCAACATCTTAAAGCGACAGGTTCCGCGCTATTCCGCGGTGCGATTAGAGAAGAATTCTTTCTTGTTGGCTGCTACTGAACTGTCGTGTCGACGACGTCTCATTATACTTGACAGATATGTAGGACACTGCTTGAATAATTCATGTCTGTATATAGCCTCAGGTTTCTGACAGATCGAAGTCACACTAGCCTGTAGAACGCTAATGGAATAAAAATGACGGAACGTGGGATACATTTGAAAAGCACTCGTTAGCGAGCATAGGCGAGTCAGAGTACAGTGCATCCACGTCGATCCGGTTTTGTTTCGAGGAATCGCTTGCGGTGGAGTTAGACCTAAGGTGCGCCGACAGGTCCGGCGCCCTAATCGGATTCAGCCGGCCGCGGTGGCCGAGGGGACTGCGGCGCGCCAGTCACGGTCTGCACGGCCACTACGGTCGGGGGTTCGAATCCCCCCTCGGGCATGGATATTTGTGCCGTCCTTAGTAGTAGCTAGTTCATAAGTAGTTTGTAAGTTTAGGGACTGATGACCCCGTAGTTAAGTTCCATAAGCTATACAAACGTTTGACTTGGATCGGATTCAGGAAGAGATAAACACCATTTTTCACCACAAAGTTTCGTTTAAAAAACTCATCAATAGAAAAGAACTATAAATAAAATTTAATTAAAAGTATAACAAAAAGTCTTTAAGAGGTCAAATATGTTACTGTAATAATACGCTCTTTGAGAGAAACTGATTTAACACTTGGTAGAGTATTTAATGAAGAACTATTGTTTCTTGGAAACAATGAAATTATTCAAACAGCAGATTAATTTGAAAGGCAGTGTCTTCTAAAGACAACCAACTCATTAGAATAACATTAAATTCTTCAGACAATAATCAATGTAAAAACCAGATAAGTCCATTTCTGGTCAAAAATTAGTTTTTATCGGCATGATATATAACATCGGAACGTGCACCTTTGTTGCAAGAACCAGACTTTTGCGGACTTATCTTAATGAGATATGCATTTTCGCGTTTGGTGGAATAAACGGATTAGTCCTGGGCTTGCCAGGTTCCTGCACCAGTATATGGCAGCACTAGCGTGGCAGGCTGTTGTGTTGTTTACATGGCTGCATGTGAAGTTGAAGTCGTTCACATCGTGCGTTTATCTGTAGTGTACATTATGTTTAAGACATGTCTTCCGATGATTCACGTAGTGATAGTGAATATTAACACGTTACAAGGGAAAGAAAAACGTGATTCTAATAAATGGAAAAGAAACAGGGGAAAACTGAAAAGGCTACGTGGTGGATCGTATGTCACAAGTAGTGGCAAGGTTATTCCATCTCGTGAAACAGGGCCTGCATGCAACTGCAAAAGAAAATGTTTAAATTACTTGATACAAAGGAAAAACAGGAAATACTGACAAAGTTTAACTCGCTCGCAACAAAAGAAGCACAGGATGCGTTTTTGTGTGCATCGATTACACCAAAGCTAGTTGACCGGCGAAGGCCTAAAAAGGTGAAGAGTCACAAGTTCGTAACTTCACATACGTTTACAAGGTATTTGTGTAATAACATGCAGTGAAGTAATATTAGCCCAAAATAATATCTATTTTTAAATGAGGAAACAGAATTTATTCATGAAAGGTTCTGAAATAATATTTTATGTCTTTCCAGGTTCAGCTTAAAACCCAACAATATGTAATATGCAAAAAAGCTTTCTGCAGCCTTTATGGGATAGAGAAGGCATGGGTTGAACGTCTGACTTCATTTGAATCCAAAAATATTGGTTCACCCGCAGATCGTCAAGAAAAAAAATGAAAACAGGTCTAACAGAGTGAGTGATACTGACTTAGAAAATGTTATAAATCACATAATACAGTTTTCTGCACATACGTCGCACTACAGTAGATCAAATAATATTAAGAAAGTATTTTTGTCTCCAGAATTGAATGTAAAGAGAATGTATGAGTTACATTTAGAACAGCATGAGGCAGACGTTTTTAAGGCCTTAAAACCAGGTGAAAAAGTGCAAAACTGTAGGGTAGCATATGAATATTATTATACATGAAACTTCATGGCAGATTAAAATTGTGTGCCGGAACCGGGACTCTAACCTGGAACCTTTGCCTTTCGCGGGCAAAGGCAAAGGTCCCAGGATCGAGTCCCGGTTCCGGCACACAATTTTAATCTGCCAGGAAGTTTCATATCAGCGCACACTCTGCTGCAGAGTGAAAGTTTCATTCTGATTATTATACATGTTTTACAGCTAATTTCAATATTTCATTTGGAAACCCAAAAAGTGACACTTGTGAGAAGTGTGATTCTTTAAAGAAATTAATAGAAGATTGTACTGATGATTTGGTACACAAAAGAGAGCTCTTGAATTCGAGAAGGAAATACATTTGCCAAAGAGTGAAGCTGTTGCATGTCTATCATTCGATTACCAGCAAAATTTGCCACGTCCAGTACCTCCTTCCACAGACAACTGTGGATGTACAACTTTAATATACACTGTTGCATCAGTGGAAAGGCTCACATGTACATGTACACAGAATGTGATGGCAAATAGGGTCCTGATGAAGTTATTTCCCGCTTATATTGGTACCTTAACGCCCTAAACGCCAACCCCTTAAAATTTACGGGCCTACGAACGCGCAAAAGTCACCAGACCCATGAAATTTACGGGCCGCTAAATTAATTTCATGAAAAACACTGCGACGTTAATTATACTGGTTTGGCTAGCGTTATATGTTCTACAGATGTTTAGTAACAAAATGCCTCCATAGATGGTACGAATATGAACAGTGCGGCGTTGCACTCTATCTGGAACCCTTGCTTGAAAATTTTCCACAGTAAAAAAAGCGATATGATTGTGTGAGAAAATTTGTATGCAGTTACTGTAGTCTGATAGAAATATGTAATGTAGTGTCATGCTATTGGTTAAAAATAAATCACAATTGCATTATCTTATTTGTAGGACTTTTCTAATTTCTCAAAAACATCTAAGTAATTTGTATAACTGTACCTTAAAGCAATGCGTTCCAAAGTAGTTTCTTTCGCACAGAATTAAAGTGGCTTCAAAATACTACTAAATTTCCCACAATCCTAACAGTAGATTTCATTCAGTGATTTTTTTCAATATTGTGCAAAACTGCTCGGTTTCTGTTGACAAGTACACAAACTGGGCCTGGTACTGAGACTGTTAAGCATGTCATTTCCCCAGATACAACTGAAATTGTATTATTTTTCAAATAACTATGCTGCCCAAAACAAAAACAAGACACGTCTACAGTATCTCTTCACTCTTGCACATACTAAAGGATTTTAGAAAATTAGACATTACTTTCCAGAACGGGGAACTCATTTTTGCCTTGTGATACGGACTTTGGGAACATTGAAAAGAGGAAAAGGGTTTGTAACTAGATTGCACCTTCCTGAAGAGTGGCATTCACTTGTTAGGAAAACATCTAAATTCTTTACTGTTGTTCCTGTGAAACAGAACAAGTTCAAAAGTAACAAAGGCCACTTCAAACAATTATTTAAAACAAATATGAAAACAAAACCCAATGAGTTTTTCAAAAGTTCACAGTATAAACGATTCCAGTACAGTTATGCTCACAAATACATATTTAAAGCCAGCCAGAATGCCGCGGCGGAGCGGCCGAGCGCATTGAGGCGCTGTGCTGCGATGCGCGAGGCCCTTCCCCGTCGGGGGTTCGAACCCCCCCCCCCCCTCGGGTATGGGTGTTTGTGCCGTCTTTAGTAGAAAATAGTTCATAAATAGTTTGTAAGTTTAGGGACTGATGACCCCGTATGTTAGTTCCATAAGCTCTACAAACATTTGAACTTCATTTGAACCAGCCAGAATCAACACATGACTGTCATGCCAGAGTTTACAACGCTAAAGAAGCCAACAAAATGTCACATTACCTTCCCAGAGGAATCACTGTGGTCCTTTACCTCATAAAATATAGAATATTTTAAAATGACCATGAAATACACTACTGGCCATTAAAATTGCTACAACAAGAAGAAATATAGATGGTAAACGAGTATTCATTGGACAAATATATTATACTAGAACTGACATGTCATTACATTTTCACGCAATTTGGGTGCATAGATCCTGAGAAATCAGTACCCAAAACAACCACTTCTGACCGTAATAACGGCCTTGATACGCCAGGGAATTGAGTAAAACAGATCTTGGATGGCGTGTACAGGTACAGATGCCCATGCAGGTTCAACACGATATCACAGTTGAACAAGATTAGTGACTGGCGTATTGTGACGAGCTAGTTGCTCGGCCACCGTTGACCAGACGTTTTCAATTGGTGAGAGATCTAGAGAATGTGCTGGCCAGGACAGCAGTCTAACATTTTTCGTATCCAGAAAGGTCCGTACACGACCTGCGACTTGCGGTCGTGCATTATCCTGCTGAAATGTAAGGTTTCGCAGGGATAGAATGAAGGGTAGAGCCACGGGTCGTAACACATCTGAAATGTAATTTTCCATTGTTCAAAGCGCCTTCGATGCGAACAAGAGGTGACCGAGACGTGTAACCAATGGCACCCCATACCATCACGCCGCGTGATGCGCTAGTATGGCGATAACGAATTACAGGCTTCCTATGTGCGATGTCGCCAAACACGGATGCGACCATCATGGTGCTGTAAACAGAACCTGGATTCATCCGAAAAAATTGACGTTTTGCCATTCGTGCGCCCAGGTTCGTCGTTGCGTACACCATCGCAGGCGCTGCTATCTGTGATGCAGCGTCAAGGGTAACCGCAGCCATGGTCTCCGAGCTGATAGTCCATGCTGCTGCAAACGTCGTCGAACTGTTCGTGCAGATGGTTGTTGTCTTTCAAACGTCCCCATTTGTTGACTCAGGATCGAGACGTGGCTGCACGATCTGTTACAGCCACGCGAATAAGATGCCTGTTATCTCTACTGCTAGTGATACGAGGCCGTTGAGATCCAGCACGGCGTTCCGCATTGCCCTCCTGAACCCACCGATTCCATATTCTGCTAACAGTCATTGGATCGCGACCAACGCGAGTAGCAATGTCGCGATACGATAAACGGCAATCGCGATAGGCTACAATTCGACCTTTATCAAAGTCGGAAACATGTTGGTATGCATTTCTCCTTCTTACAAGATGCATCACAACAACGTTTCATCAGTCAAGGCCGGTCAACTGCTGTATGTGAAATCGGTTGGAAACTTTCCTCGTGTCAGCACGTTGTAGGTGTTGCCAACCTTGTGTGAATGCTCTGAGAAGCTAATCATTTGCATATCACAGTATCTTCTTCCTGTCGGTTAAATTTCGCGTCTGTTGCACGTCATCTTCGTGGTGTAGTAATTTTAATGGCCAGGAGTGTACTTTAACTTAAATTATATTTAGTTAATGCTAATATCCTTAAAAAATTTACATCGGGGCAGAATAATTTACCTTATAAGCAAGGCCCAGATTTTAATTACCTAAAAAAGTGAAATATGAAAGCATTTATGACCTAAAACTTATAGAAATATGACCTTAAAAAAGTAAAATATGACTTACTAGAAATTTATTTCAAGCATTCTTGTTTCTTTATTTTATTTTTTATTTACCACAAAATAATATAAAATTCCCTTCTCAAAATATTTTAAGTATAGTTCTTTCTTTCTGTAGGGTTTGAGGCTAATTAGCACCTATTTTTTAAACGTCTGAATCTTATTTTCTAAACACAATGTACAGTGAACAGGAGATCATCTATCGAAACAGTAAAACAATATTTTTATTTCTGCACACAAATTATTTAAATCACTTTACATTATTTAATACCGTCTGTTAATCTTCAGTATCTGCAAAGTTGCACTGGATCACAAGGTGCATTTTCAGGTTTTCCATTGTCAAAGATCTACGGTTGTCGCTGAGGATAGTTTTGTACCTGGAAAAGCTCCTCTCCACTGCACAAGACGTCACTGGAGCATATTTGAAGGCAGCTAGGTCACTACAGGGCAGCTTTGCTTCACTGTCTTCAAATGTTGCTTCATTCCCAGAAAGACTGTCTCTAATTTTACACATTGTAGAATATCCAGGATTCCGTTGTAGAACACTCTGCAGTTTGTTTTTTACTTTGTCAGCCACATGACCACGGGCTCGATCCGACTCACTCTGCACAATACTCAGGGCCGCACATAGCTGAGTGCCAACAGCTTCCATTCGTTTCATGGCTTTCGATATCACGGAAAAATTGGCGTTGATGTATGCCAAGTTTCCAGACAATATATCTGTAAATACGTCTTTCACAGTTTTGATATCACTTGATTCATCGCTATCGAGCTCACAGAAGATTGTCTTTATTTGGGTGTAGTTGGAGCAGTAATACTCAGTAGCATTAAGCCAAGAACCCCTCGTGTAAGAACAGGTTTAGGTGGGAGGGGTATTGAAGGTGCCTGTTCCTTGAATTTCTGCACCCGTAGCGGAGCTTTGATATAGATTTTCTTGCCACAGAAAATTAATTTGTCCACGTCAGGGTAATTTGATCGTATCTCTTCAGCAACTCTGTGCAACGCATGTGCAAGGCAAGTGACATACACCATGCTGGGGTACAGAATCTGACGTCCTTTGGCTGCTTTAGCCATATATGAAGCAGCATCTGTTACAAGTAGCAGAACGTTGTCTCTTTTCACCCCATCGGGCCACAGTAGCTTCAGAGAGTTGTCAAACAAAATAGCAATCGTGGAATTGTTTATCGAGAGCTTCACACGTTAGTAGGAAAATATCTCCAGGCGCATCAACTTTTAGAACACCAACAACAACATATACCGCCCATTAACATCCGTAGTTTCATTTATCGACAGTCAGATCTTTTGCTCAGCAACAGTAATTAGTATTTTGTTGAGCACATCATTGTAGCATACCGATAAATAGTTCTTTCTCAGTGTAGATTCATCTGGAACTGTATTTGTTGTGTACTTCTCCAAGAACCGTCTGAAGCATGGATTCTTCAGATTTTCCAATGGGATGTTACAGGACACCATCATCTCACACAAATCCTTGCAGCATGATTGCACGGTTGAAGATTGACCTGTCTGTTCAAATAACAACATTTGTCTGCTGACCTTTTCATTACTTCGTTTCACAGAGTTGCTGTGTTTGGCGTTATTACAGTGTTGTTCAACATTAAAGCGCTTTTCTGCACTAACTTTAACTTCACACAGTTTACAAAACAGTATTTTCCCATCAGTACTAAAGAACTTCTCTCCTAATTCTCGAACAAATCCTCGCAACTTCACGCTGTCTGAGCACTTTGCTTTAGGCATGATGAACAAGGCACAGGCTGTATTCAAACTGGTTACAGTAAACACCTGCGCAACTGCGGTTGTTATTACGACAGAAGCCGCCTTTGTTGGCTCTGAGAGCGTATTGTCGACTCTGCGCAGCAGTGTTCTATGTTCGTGAAACGACTGTTGTGCCACACTGCTTTTCTACTACTGTCCTGAGAAATAAAGCTCTGTACCTAATTTATCTGTTTATGTTTCATAATATCACGTTAAATATTGTCTCATGAGCAACATATTCATTTTCTTCTTCCTGTACCCCGAAAGATACTAGAGAAACAATTTGGCGGAAATATGACCTGTTACTAAAACATGTTGAAATATGACTTTATATGCACAATTAAAATACATTTTCTCTACACTAAAATGCCTAGATTTGTGTATAAATTGTTCTAAAATTCACCCTGAAGTTCAGAAAAAAATATGACTTGTCATTAAAATCCGGGCCCTGCTTATAAGGCATGCAAAACTACGTATAATTTATCTGACAAAAGATATTGTAAAAGGTCTGGTAATTAATAAAAAGTAAATTGTGATTCATTATTTGTTGTTATTTTGTTTTCATGTTATTTATGTCCGATTTTGCATGTAGTATTTCAGATTTTAAAGTCTTTGGTACAAAAACCAGGTAAGTCCAAATATTTATAATTTAAATTTTTATTTATTTATGTGTATATTTTTATTTCAAAATTTTATATATTGCACATAAAATACAGGGTTATAAGTCAGTAACATTGTCTTATATAATTTCTCAATAATACACACCTTCTGTAGATGTCTAACTTTGTTTTTCAGTTTTCTCATAATGTGTATTTTGTGACATGCCTGGTTTTTGCTGCAAACCCTTCGTTTCTTCCTTTTAAATTTATTTTTAATCATGACAAAGGTGTCAATTATAATGGAAGCAATAGAAAAAAGCTTAACAGTGATAGAACGCGGATCCTTAATTTTTAACATATTCCTGAGCTCCTACTTGGAAATAAACTAATGTTCATGCGTTTCATGACTAATTAAAATCGAAACAGCTACTTTCATAGAACCTAAAATAACCTGTTTTGGCGTAAATGCCTATTTTAGTCTAGTTCAGCTTTAAAATTCTAAAAGATACCCATTTCTTCTATTTCGAAAACAATTGCTTCGAAGAACCAAAGAAAAGAGTTCTTCCCTCGGTTTGCACCGGCAGAGTTAATGCTGCGTAAGAATTACCTGCACTCTGTTTATACCGACAAACTGCGAAGAATCCGAGAAGGTACTGCGGAGCCTTGCCCTTGGGAACTACGGACAATTTTAGCCGGCACATTAAAAACTGACTGTCGCAAACCTAAAGCTTATTTGATTTTTTGAAACAACTTGCAATCGCATACTCTTTGCCAACACCGTGTAGAAGACGCTATATTCAAATTGCGTAAAAGAAAATGAAGTCCTTCTGGCTTTGACAGATGCCGCTGCACATACGCTTCCACTGTTTCATTGCTCCAAGTGTTCTACCTTGATGCTTCATATGTGCATCACATGATATGAACCGTGTAGCGCGGCAATCTGCTTGTTAAGAAAATGTTTGGTAAGATACCGTTAAGGATAGAGGCATTCAAAGAACAATTTCCAGATGTTCCCATGCACCTGACTCTACTGCTTCCCGCTGGGGCACGTAGTTAGCAGCAATAGAATACTACGGTAAGCACCTCACAGCTGGCCAGAAGGTACTTGAAAATCTACCGGAGAATGCCGCTTCTGGAACTTACGCAACACAATTACTCGAAGATACGTCAGTTCAACTTCTTGACTTTACTACATTTATGGCGGTAATTATTTACCAATTAGAACGCTCAGGAAGACCTATCTACGAGAAAATCGCTTTGCTGGAGGAAGTGAAAAAGAAAATAAATGAATGTTTTCCAGAACAGCACCGGTCTGAAGGGCCTTTGCGTGTCAGCATCCATATTCATTGGAAAATCCTGTTCTATTGAATGCGGAGTTCCTGTCGAACTTGTGCCGAAAGTGAAGAACGCCCCTGTCAGCCTCGGCGTATCAATTGATGCTGACCGTCGAGCGACACGGCTTTTCTCGCGAAAATATCAGTCGTTTACCGTGAAGCCAACTACGGTCTGAATGTTTGAAATCACTAGTTTAGTCAGCGTTTGTTAAGTAGTACAACACATTCCTTTCAACATATGGCCTCTGATTTGCATTGCACTTTTATCTCGGAAAAACTATAAAGGTTTGGTATCACTTGTGCATCGACAAACTGTCCAAATTTTCATTTTCCTTATTGTAAACGAATAAAAATTTGCTCATAAGAGAACACTACGTTGTAATGATACTTTTTTTCTGGATTTTATCGCTGGTGTTGTCACAAGATCAAAGTTGAAAACCGTAAGATCAGCAATGAATATTAATTTTTGAAATGGTTAATACACTGAAAAGACCACAAAAGATTCCGCCGTCAGTTCTCAGTAACAATGTAAGTTAAAAATTACGACAACACCAGAAAGCACCATTACATAAGAAAATAGCGAAATCAGTTACGTGGTATGCATTCATTGGTGGAAGCCGTGACACTGCAGTTGAACCTGTATGAATTGATTAATATCTTCGTTCTCGTAAACTGATGCTTGGTTTCATGACTATTAATTACTAAAGTTTTAAGACCGTGTGTAATTTTGATCACTATGGTTATCGAAAGTTAAAGAAATTATCGGACTTCGCTTTTAACAGGATGAAGATTTCCTGCAGGCATTGAATTCAATTTTTAATATAAAATGAGAGTAAATAAATTTTGCATCGAGAATGTTCTTTCGTCTTCATGAAACAATAGGCAACAATGACCAAGCATCAATTTACTAATATTGCTGAAAATCAAGTCATAAATTAAATGAAAGATGGGGAGAAATAGCCATTATTTAAATAAAATAGAAATTTCAAATGAAATTTAAAATTTATTGCGTTAAAGGATGCTAACCATGGCTCACGCTTACATAATTCCGGAGGTCGAGTAAAATACGTCCGCTCAGTATAAAGGTAGAAAAACTAAAGAAAGAAAAGCGATTCCGTTTTCTCTTCAGATCTATTGAAATAGTTAAATGTACTACTTGAAACAAGGATAATCAGAGATTTATTGGCAGAGAGAACGGATGCTAGCGACAAGCGTCGCAGATATAATTTTCAATAAAAAAATATTAATGTATCGCTACAACGTATTTTACATTTTTTCTCTCTGATCAATAAGTGTTAGGACGTATTTTAGATTTTTTGTGGCTAAATTACGTAAAGAAAGTGCCTATTTTAAACACCTAAAATTCTCTTTTTACTACCTTAAAATCCGTGGTCTAGTGATAAACATTTGTACATGGGCATGAAATTAGACGTGCATAATAGTAATTTCCCCCACAACTGGGCTACGTCCTATAGTTATAAGCATTCACACATGGGTTTGTGGAGATGTCCGCGCGGTCTGAGGTGCCATGTCACGCATTGCGCGGCCCCTCCCACCGGAGCTTCGAGTCCTCCCTCGGTAATGGGTTTGTGTATTGTTCTGAGCATAAATAACTTTAATCCTTTCACTCCTGAATTATTTAAAAAACTGAATAAAACTCATTCTTACACTTTTTCATGTCCATAAGACCCTATACATTGTATATTTGAGCAAAAATAAAAATTTTCATACTTGGTTCCAAAAATAAAAAAATGCCAAATAAATTGGACACTGTCGCTAGAAGGCAGTTAAAGATGTGAAACAAGAAGTCAATAATTACGTATGTCACTCCATATTTATTATGGAACTTACACCGCAAAGTGAAATTTCTGCAAAATTCTTAAATTATTACATAAAATAATTTCAACAAAAGATATCATGTCTGACGCACTCCGCAACGGGTCCGCCATGTCCACCGTTTCTCATTGTATTCTGGTGACATATGGTAGCAAAAAGCACGAAACTAAAAGCGACAGATGTCCAGCAAACAGACTGACGAGTCTCAAAGTAAAGCGCATCCGTATAGTGTTCTAAAATTAATACAAACTCGGTGTCCATTACAATGGACTCCAAGTCTGAAAGGGTTAAGTAGTGTGTAACTTTAGGCACCGATAACCTCAGCAAGTTTGTCTCATAGGAAAAATATATAAAAAATAAATCATGAAATTCATTAAGGATGATAAACTGACAAGCATTTAATTGTTGTCAAAGACATTAAAGTTGGCTAGCATTAAAGCTTTTTTCGATGCAGCTAATTCTTTAGCTCGGAAATGAATAATTTGATTGTAGTAAATCTTTAAATACAAAACTTTGAGACAAACTCAAAAAGCAACAAATAAACAAGAATGGATGGTGGGAGAAAATGTAGGGAGGAGCTCAAGGATCTGTAACAAGTAAAGAATGTTTCCAGAACAGCCTTGGCGGCGGGCGAACGTAACCACAGGCTCTGACGCACCGAGTAGCCACCGGGGGAACGAGATATCGCAGACCTGTTGCTTGAGTCACACATCTTCCGACATCCAGCAATCGTTTGCGCCGGGAAGAAACTTTCCCATGGCCTTCGTTTCCGTTACTTGAAGTTTAAGGCTGACAGATGGTGGTCAATAATGAAAAACGTTACCTCAAAGTTTCGTCTTTTTCCGGCTGCGAGACACATGATCGAAGGTAAAGCGGTAACGTCGGTAAATTGCGACCAGAAACCTTTTACTTTTTTGTTTTATATTTATCGTTCCCACACCTGAAGAGAAGAGCGCCGTATGTATAGGCGATGTAGAGGGCACCACAATATATCTCGTAACGTCGGCTACGGGAAAATGTTCAAATGTTTGTATATCTTATGGGACTTAACTACGGGTCATCAGTCCATAAACTTACAAACTACTTATGAACTAGCTAATACTAAGGACGGCACAAATATCCATGCCCGAGGGGGGATTCGAACCCCCGAATGTAGTGGCCGTGCAGACCGTGACTGTAGCGCCTCAGTCCCCTCGGCCAACCCGGCCGGCGGCTACGAGAACATCTTTGGTATTACCAACATCATTGACGGAGTATAATCGATTGTCAATCGGTTAGTGCAACGATGAAATCCAAATTTTATCCAATGTAACACTTCCACTTTTCTGTTGAATCTATTGCGGTGTTTGTAAATCTCGATGGCACCTCTATACGAGCGCGCATAGTAGTGCAATGTTTTCGATATGACTCCAGTCTCATTAAATTTTATTTCGTAGTTGCCGTCTTTGCAAAAACGTTGCGCAGCTGCCGATTTCTGCTTTACGTCCTAGCAGGCATTTCCTCTTATGTTCACCCACATGAGTGTTGGCACTTCTTCTTATAGCGCTGATGTAACCTACAACACAGCTACAAGCAATCTTCTTCTTTTTCTAATACATAAAGCAGAGTGTCCGTATGTGTGTACATGTTGCATACAAATCTACAGTTTTAATCCAATCTTTCTCAAATTTTATACAAGTAAGCTTCAATCCACGAGACCGGTCGCCGTAAGTGTAAGAATCACGTACGATACATAGTTGACGATATATGACGTCATAAACAATGAGATGCGCGAAAAATTGCTGCATTTTGCGGCAATGCTGCTCATTTTCTCCTAAACCATTGGACCAATTTCAACCAAATTTGGTACACACATCCCTTACCGTGAGGTAACAATTGCTGCATGGTGAAGAATCACATACGGCACATGGTTCAAAAGATATTACGTCACAACCAATAGAAATCGCAAAAAATGCCATATAATGCGGCGAGACTTTCGAAATACACTGTATGAGAATGACAGTACTTAGCGACTTGCAACAAACCGTAAACATAATTTGAAACCTTTATTAAACTTTTTCTCGCTGGCAACCATAGTAGAATGATGAAAGGAAAAAATTTTCTCACTTACTACTTTTCCGCTGTTTATGGAGTAAAACTGCGGCTCTCGGTATGACGTTACAATTTATAATTTGAACACTACAAATTGTAGTGACAAGAAATTTTACAAACAGTATATACATATATAGTTGAGTGTACCTTCTAAACTGTATCACAGTACGAGACGTAGTTCATGCGATATGACCACAGAAACAGTAACGTTCCGCTGTTCATGGACTAAAACTACGGCTTTTGGTACGATGTTACAATTTATAATTTCTACATTACAAATTGTCGGTCTGCACGGCCACTACGGTCGGGGGTTCGAATCCCCCCTCGGGCATGGATATTTGTGCCGCCCTTAGTGTTAGCTAGTTCATAAGTAGTTTGCAAGTGTAGGGACAGATGACCCCGTAGTGAAGTCCCATAAGCTCTACAAACATTTGAACATTTTCTACAAATTGTAGGCGCAGGAAATCTTACAGACAGTATACAAGCATATTGTTGAGTTTACCTTCTAAATTGTATCACAGTACGACACGTAGTTGATGAAATATGAGCACATAAGCAGTAACGTTCATGTAAAACTGCCCCACCACGCACCAGGTTTTAATCTATTACTTCTTTACTATCAATTGTATTCCCAAGAGATTTTACAGACATATAGCCCTCAAACAAATGAATATAGACCTGTAAAATGGCAAGAATAAATAAATAAATACGCGGGCAGCGCCGCGTATATATATAGTAGAGTGTCCGTATGTCTGTACGTTTTCAATGCAAATCTACAGTTTTGTTCCAATCTTTATGAAATTTTGCACACGTAAAATTCAATCCATGAGGACGGTGCAACACGTGCATCACGTGCAACACACAGTTCACGAGATATGACAGCATAAACATTGGCATGCGAGAAAAATTGCTACATTACGCGACAATGTTGCATATTTCCTTCTACAAAATGCATGATCGTGTGCAGCCAAAATGATGAAGGCGGTTGTGGACACAGTTATCAGTCCATACCAGGCATGTAATGTGATCCGGCGCAATATTTTCCGCGCCGTCACAGCATATCACGAAGGCGTTTGTCATACTGCTGTAGCTGGAAGGATTGCCAGCGTACTCTCCATTGACTTCGCGAACGCATTCGACCGCATCAGCCACAATTACCTGTTTCATGTTTTGCACCACATGGCATCGTTCGGAACCTTTTGAGTGGAGCTGCCTCCACCATAGCCATCAACGGCTAGAAGACCCGGCCTGTCTCGGTCGACTGGTCTGTGAGGCAAGGTTGCCCCGTCTGAGTGTTTCTCTTCGTTGTCGCCAATGACCCCGTATTGCGGGCCTTGGGCGACATCATCACCAGCATCCCAGTGCATAGCACCTCCGTCCAGTGCGTTGCCTTCAGTGATGATTTTGGCCTGCTTGTTTCCCAAAACTCCGATATAGACGACGCCCGACATATCCTGCAGCTCTACGACTGCGCCTCGGGAGCAGCCATCAACAGTCGCAAGACTGTTTTAATCCCAATTGGCCGGCATGGTATCGAGACGCCCCAACCGTGGTACCGCCTAGTCGTGGAGCACACGATCTTAAGTCTGAATGTTACTAAGAGTCCCAAAGAGATGCAAGTCTGCACTTGGAAGAGGGTCCTCGCCTCAGTTCGAGGACAGTGTCACATTTATTCGACTCACTGCCTTCATCTAATTCAGAGATTCTCAATTAATACTCATCTACTCTCTCGGGCATGGTATATAACTCCCCTAAATGATAGCCCGAACAACATCCCAGACGATTTATTGGTTGCTGTGGAAACACAAACTGTGTCAAGGCCGACACGTGTGAGCTGGACCACACTATGGGCGGTTTGGCGCTTGTGAAATTTTATTCTAAATGTATGGCACTCTTCAGTCACCTGACAGCTATCTTGCAGGCCACCCCCTACAGGTTCTGACGGCAGCCACTTTCGATCTGTACTGTTCAAAGTGCGAGGAAGCTCCTGTCTCAATAGTCGGTATCCCATTAAAAATGCCCCACATTCGAGACTACTATTTGAACCGGAGTTATGCCTCCAGCCTGCTCAACATTGACATCGAACAGCTCACATGCTGTACAGAAAACTTTCTGGGACGTCCACCAGCTCATAAACTGGAAACCCGGCATCCTGACATCAACTGGAAGCAGGTGTGGATCAATGTCTTTCATCCCCTCCTCCCGTCAGATGTCCGTAGCCTGCAGTGCAGGCTGGTTAATAACATCCTACGGACCAGTAAGAGGTAAGGGGTTTCTTCCTTCTCGCCATTGTACAATGTGCCACATCCTGGATACTAGGGAACATCGTTTCCAGTGTCGCCAGATGTCCACTGTGTGGGACCTCACTGCTCAATGGGATAACACCTTCGACTGTGCCGGTGGAATGGTTTACCATGCCTGACATGAATCCCAGACCCAGAACCAAATTAAACTTCACCGTTTGGCTGGTAGGTCACTCGGCATATGCCATTGTCGACCTACAGATAGTGGATGGTGTAGAGTTTATGGCCTACCTCAGGGCTGCTCACGAACGAGCCAAGTCATCCAACCATTACCAACAGCGTTTGACGACCTTACTGTCGGCGGCACTCGTCCATGGTTATCAACGCATCCTGAGTCGCTAAATAGCACCTGCGTCAACTACTGGTTTCTTGTGCTTTGTATGTCTTTTCTTCTGTTCTAACGATTTCCCCCTGTCAGTCTTGTGCCTAAATCCTCGCCCCTTAGGGGTACCTATGTCTTGAAGTAAAGCTTAGGAGTCGCTTTAGTTCATCTTTTGTAATTGTTGGAGTTGGTTTCTGTTCTCCTTTTATTTGCCTTAAAGTCCCCTTAGGGCGATATTATTTCGTTAACCAGTCGTCCGTCTTGCCGGATGAGCGACCTCTCATGTTTTGCCGATCCTCATTTCATGACTGGCTCGTAAGAGTTTCATGCGACGGCCGTCGCTGTTTACATTGTTCTTCTTTACTTCACCTGAATGGTGTTTCCTTCATACGTTTCACGTCCTTGTGACGACAAGACCTAAGCTGTAGGAGTTTCGGCCTCAATTTAAAGAAAAAAAGTGAGTAACTCTGGCGCATAAAAAAACAAAAACAAAAATGGGAAAAAACAGTGGACCAATTTCAACAAAATTTGATACACACATTCCTTACCGTGAGGTAACATTGGCTTGGGGTTAAGAATCACACGCGACTGATGGTTCATGAGATATGACGTCACAAACAATAGGAATCGAAGAAAACTGCCACACTAGACTTTATTCATACACTGCATCAGAATGAGAGTACTTAGCGACTTGCAACAAACTTTAAACATAGTTTCAAACCTTTATTGTATTTTTTTTCGCTGAGAACCACAGTAAAATGATAACAAGAAAAATGTTCCTCGCTTACTGCTTTCCGTTGTTCACGGACTAAAACTGCTACTTTCGGTATGACGTTACAATTTATAATTTCTACATTACAAAATTTAGCCGCAGGAAATTTTACAGACAGTTTACACACATATACATGAATGTACCTTCGAAATTGTATCACAATACGACACGTAGTTCATGGGATATGAACATATAAACAGTAACGTTCATAGAAAACCACCCCATCACGTTCCAAGTTTTAATCTATTACTTCTTTAGTACTAATTATATTCGCAACAGATTTTGCAGACATACAGTTCTCATACAAATTAATATATACTTGAAAAATTATACAATTGTACGACATATAACTCAATAAATATGAGATCGTACGAATTTTATAAGTCATTTGTATTTAGATAACTACCTTTCTTTATTCGAATAATGCACTTATAATTTTGTACATTATATAAGACAGCCCTATTTCTTATATATTCCTTGATAAATATAATTTGTTTTTAGAAAAAAGAAGATGGACAGAGAGAGAAGGGATAGGAGAAGTAGTAACTGAAGGCAGGAATAAATAAGTGGATACCCGGGCAATGCCGGTTTTTCAGTTAGTTATATATACAACCGGTGTGAACCAATACTGTCGTACATCTTCTACAGATCTTAAATATTGTTTAATGTTTCTAGTCTGTCTGAATCTAGTTTCCATCCTATACTTGCTCAGCACTTTTCCAATGCGATCCGTAACGTTATTAATGAATGGAAAATAAATTTTTCCCATAGATCCATGGATGATAGTTGTTCCTTGTTGATTTTGATTGTCTAATTTTATGGGAACGTTATCCCTGTAGAATAACTATTCTTCTTGAAAGTCAGCCGTAGATGTTCAGCCGCATATTTTAGATAAATCGATTCACAAATATTTTGCGGTCTATCGACCAAATTTTTATCACCCATATTACTTGTGTCGTTTCTGGCGACTCCTCACACTTTGAGAAGTGAAGGATGAGTTAAAACGCAAACTGAAAAAATCCGAGGTCCGACCGGGTTTCGAACAAGCGACCCTTCGGTTTCCATTCGAGCGCTTTACCCCAAGACCAACGGAAAAAAGGAAAACTATTATGTTTGTGCAACCAAGACTGTTCTTTTCCAAAATATTCATTACGGTTGCTGTAACATTGGCAGTGATGCTTACCCTTACTTAAAATCCTGAGGCCCAACGATCCGTCCACTCGCTCGATCACTCCCCCCCCCCCCCCCCCCCCAAAAAAAAAAATCGATAAAATTCAACCGCCCATTCCTTTTTTGATTTCATAGTAAACTGGATATTGGGGTTGGTGCTGTTGAGATCTACCAGGAAGACATTAATTCCTCTGCGCCATGTGCCAATACTACAAAAAGTGTCATCGACATAACTGTAGTACCTGGATAATTTTTCTCTCTTCAGAAAGACTATCCACAACTCCGGACAAAAAATAGGGTGATAAAAAATTTGGTCGACAGACCGCGCAAAATTTATGAACCGATTTATTTGAAAAGTGAGGTTGAACATTTACTATCAATTTCAAGAAAAAAATAGTTCTTGTAACGAAGAGATAGACTCAGCGCTTAGTCCTAGAGAGAGAATAGAAATCAACTAGGAATAACGACCGCTGAACAGGCACATTGAAAAGTGCTAAAGACGTATGGGGTGGAAGCTACTTTCAGACTGACCAGGAAGGTTAAAGAATATTTAAGATCTGTAGAAGATGTATACCACTCTTTATTCACACTAGGAGTATATATAATCAGTACTACGAAAAGTAGTGTCAACACACGACTGGGTGAACATGAGAGAAATTCCAAACTGGGATATACGAACTTAATCAGCCGTTGCCGAACATGTCTCCCAAGAGGGCAACCATGAAATAAAATTTAACAAGACTAAAAGAGTATTATCGAAAACTTGTCGCCGGCCGCGGTGGCCGAGGGGATTGAGGCGCTCCAGTCACGGTCCGCACGGCCACTACGGTCGGGAGTTCGAATCCCCCCTCGGGCATGGATATTTGTGCCGTCCTTAGTTGTAAGTAGTTCATAAGTAGTTTGTAAGTTTAGGGACTGATGACCCCGTAGTTAAGTCCCATAGACTCTACAAACATTTGAACATTTTTTTTTTTTTTTTTTTTTTTTTTTTTTTTTTTTTTTGAAAACTTGTCACGACTAAGCGCGCACGTTTAAAGAAGCCATCGATATTTACAAACATCGCATAACTTTGAACAGAAAAAAGAAAGGTGTTAAATTGCACAAAATTTGAATTTAAGCGTTGCGACTTTGCCCTGATCTATTGACACTCGATTATTCTCTATCAACAATGTTAGTAATACCAGAGGTAGTCTCGTCGCCTTCTTCATGTGTTGATTGTGATGCCCTCTATAACACCTGCACATTTTCCACTCTCTTGGATTCTGGCTGCAGTTCGACGCCTTACTTCCGAAAACGAAACGTTAGGGATAAAGTTTTTTTACCGACTACGGCCTCTTCAGCACATGAATTTTAAGTGACAGTTGAATTAGTGGGTACCTTTACATCCGTATACTGATATCTTGTTTGGATGCCTGACGGAGCCGATGAAGGCGAGCAGGACAATTAGTGTCATTACGTAAGTTAGTGGGGGGACCAGATTACAGTCCGCCTCACAGCAGACCGACCGAGTAACTCAACTAAACAACATGCATGCATAAAAACATACTTAATCAGACGCAAAACGCAACTTTAAAACTACACACTAACGTACCTCACTGATTTGCAGCAGCAGCACTCCTCGAGTCAAAGAATGGAGGGCATAGTCTTTCTTATACGAATAATGCACATAAAGACGAAGCCGTCTTAAATTTAGTTAAACCTTGCAGACACATTAAGCAACACTGACTAGTCATAAAGTATAGAATCCTGCAGAAGAGTGAAAGTTATCCATAGAAAGGGGGTGTTTCTATTTATCAATGAATGCGTCACTGTTGTTTGTATGACATACAATTCTGTTAAGTGAAAGCTGTTCATAAAATTATTTATAATCAGTAATTGGTATTGTTCATCTGCACTTGTACCATAACACGCTAATCTGATTGAACAATTATCAAAATGAGTAATGATGACTTTGAGCAACAACAAAATAAATACAAAATAAAACAAATCCTGAGAGTGTGACTTTGTTAATAGAATATGCAACTTGACCTCTGGTAAGAAAACACCTGTATTATTACATAAGACTTTGAATAGTACGATGCAAGCGTGGTGTAGAAGAGACAAAATATTCAAATGTTTGTATAGCTTATGGGACTTAACTACGGGGTCATCAGTCCCTAAACTTACAAACTACTTATGAACTACTTACGAACTAGGACAGCACAAATATCCATGCCCGAGGGGGAATTCGAAGCCCCGACCGTAGTGGCCGTGCAGACCGTGACTGGAGCGCCTCAGTCCCCTGGGCCACCGCGGCCGGCCAGAAGAGACAGATTGACAATTAAATCAGAATGTGACAGTTCCTCTTGAAAAATTTGTTTCAAGTGTTAACACTGTATGTCTTTCTGGCCTACCTGTGCGCAAGGAAACAGCGTGTGCTACTGCTCTCAACTCTACTGCCACAAGCATGCTGCTGCTACTAAGAGACAAAAAACTAACTACTGAATTCGCGAAGGTACTGTGCGAATTCACTTACTACAATAAAAACAAATTTCGTCCATGTTTGCAGAAAAACAATTAATGGGGTTTTACGGATATATGGATAACTTGAAGTAGATATGAAATGCATTTAAGTTGAAATCTTCTATATTGAACAAGACTCTAAACAACGTTGTACAAAAACTGTAAGGAATGCTTTACATCACACTTCAAGACTCTAAACAATGTTGTTCAAAAACTGTGACTTTAGTTCCTTCACTTTCTGCACTCTCAAAAAGAGCATACAAAATTCCTGCAGTACAAACATGGATCATATCTCCCCAATGCGGACAATAATAGCAGCATAATGCTTCTTACCTCTAATCTTCATAATGTCAAGGTACATATCAGATTCAATTATTTTCTTAACATCTTTATACATAGAAAAATTCATTGAGAAATGTGCCAAGGTCATGCTGCGATAAACAATTTCATTCTTAAGAGTGCCTGCAACACTCTCCCTGTTCACAATTCCGAGTCCGGACAACAACCACCACTGCACTGCTACTGTTCAAACGCGGGAACGCGCACCGACCAAAGATGCTCCCCGCGGATCAAAGATATGAATCGCAGACTTCAACCTTACATAGCTACCTTTCAAGAGCAGTACACGTAAGGAACAGATTGCGCAAGTGTAAACAGTAAGGTGTACCGCGGTACCAAATCCTTCCCGTGCCTGCTCAAATCATACTGGACCGGACAGTGCTGGTCACGTACCGTACATAACTTACAGGATAAGCCCTTTGAAACCTCCAAAGAACGCCCACGCCAGTAGCCACACTGGGCTGGCGGTACTCTTCACACTCTTCTGAGCCTGTTAATTTTGCAGCTTCCGGCTTTCTTCTCGGGAGTCAAGAAGTCTCAACAGCTTTAGCGATAGGTAAATGTTCGTAGTGAAAACTCGCCGCGCGGGTAAGCTGGAAAGAAAACTTTTACGGCAAGCACACCGCCGGACACGTACAAGGAATTTGTGCGACATCAGAACAGCGGTGGGAACAACACCTTTTGGTAGCGTTTGTCCATCTCTGTGAAGAACTGAAATCACTGGCAGTGTTACATCAACCGTAATGAATATTTTGGCAAAGAACAGTCTCGGTTGCACAAACAAAATATTATTCCTTTTTTTCGGTGGTCTTGGAGTAAAGCGCTCGAATGGAAACTGAAGGGTCGCGGATTCAAAACCCGGTCGGATCTCGGATTTTTTTCAGTCTGCGTTTTAACCCATCGTTCACCTCTCCAAGTATGTGGAGTCGCCAGAAACGACAGATGAAAAAATGAAATGTTTGTATGGTCTATGGGACTTAACTGCGAGGTCATCAGTCCCTAAACCTACAAACTACTTATGAACTACTTACGAACTAAGACGGCACAAATATCCATGCCCGAGGGGGGATTCGAACCCCCGACCGCAGTGGACGTGCAGACCGTGACTGGAGCGCCTCAGTCTCCTCGGCCACCGCGGCCGGCAAACGACAGATGGTTCGGGTTTCACGTTAAGCTGTAGGTCCGCTTTCCCCGGTTGGATAACTGGCGTAGGCTAGGGACACGCAAGTCGCCGAAGTGACGATCAATTGGAAGACTTGCACCAGGCCAGTGAGCCACGCGAAATTATTATTATTTATTTTACATGTGACGCGTTTCGTCCGTTCTAGGCATCATCAGATGATCTGGGTAAATTACAAACTTGTTTTAAAAACAGTAATTGACTTTTTAGTATATAAAATGTCCATATGCAAGACATACCTTTTCTAGAAAAGGTTCAAGCTGGTGTGACTACAGGTTGTAACGTTTCTGCTATGTTGCAAACTCTTAAAAAATCATTTGCCAACATAGAAACACGAAATATCTGACACCTAAAGTAATACTACACTATTGGACATGTAAAATTTTACATTTTCGCCTTCTGTCTGAAATTCTATTAACACTATTAGTAAAATACCTTTAAGAAATAGTACGTTGATTTAAATATAACTTTGGCTGACCTTTTACGTTGTTGTTGTTGTTGTGGTCTTCGGTCCGGAGACTGGTTTGATGCAGCTCTCCACAATACCCTATCCTGTGCAAGCCTCTTCATCTCCACATAAGAACGGCAACCTACATCTGTCTGAACCTGCTTACTGTATCCATCTCTCGGTCTTCCTCTGCGGTTTTTACCCCCACACACTTCCCTCCAACGCTAAATTCACAATTCCTTGATGTCTAAGAATGTGTCCTACCAATCTATCCCTTCTTTTAGTCAAGGTATGCCAGAAATTTCTTTTCTCCCCAATTCTGTTCAGTACCTCCTCATTAGTTACGCGATCCACCCACCTAATCTTCAGCATTCTTCTGTAGCACCACATTTCAAAAGCCTCAATCCTCTTCCTGTCCGCACTGTTTATCGTCCATGTCTCACTTCCATACAAGGCAACACTCCATACAAATGCCTTCAGAAAGGACTTCCTTAGGCTTAAATCAATATTCGATGTTAACAAATTTCTCTTTTTCAAAAACGCTTTTCTACCCATTGCCATTCTGCATTTTATATCCTCTGTACTGCGACCATCATTTGTTATTTTACTACCCAAGTAACAAAACTCATCTACCTCCTTTATTGCTTCGTTACCCAATCTAATTCCTTCAGCATCACCTGATTTTCTTACACTGCACTCCATTACCCTAGTTTTGCTCTTGTTAATGTTCATCTTATATGCACCTTTCAGCACACTGTCCATTCCGTTCAATTGCTCTTCCAGGTCCTTTGCTGTCTCTGACAGAATTACTATGTCGTCGGCAAAACGCAGTGTTTTTAATTCTTCCCCCTGAACTTTAATTCCTTCTCCAAATTTCTCCTTGCTTTCCTTTATAGCTTGCTCAATGTACAAATTGAATAACATTGGAGAAAGGCTACAACCCTGTCTTACTCCCTTTCCAACCACTGCATCCCTTTCATGCCCTTCAACTCTGACAACCGCTGTCTGTTCTTTGTACAAGTTGCAAATAACCTTACGCTCCCTATATTTTACTCCTGATTGCTTCAGAACTTGAAAGAGTTTATTCCAATCAACATTGTCAAAAGCCTTCTCCAAATCTACAAAAGCTAGAAATGTAGGTTTGCCCTTTCTTAATCTATCTTCTAGGATAAGCCGTAAAGTGAGTATTGCCTCCCGTGTTCCTACCTTTCTCCTGAACCCAAACTGATCTTCCCCGAGGTCGGCTTCTACCAGCTTTTCCTTCCTTCTGTAAATAATTAGTGTTCATATTTTGCAACCATGACTTATTAAACTGATGGTTCTATAGTTTTCACACCTGTCTGCACCTGCTTTCTTTGGAATGGGGATTATAACATTTTTCTTAAAGTCTGAGGGTACTTCACCTGTCTCATACATATTACACACCAGGTGAAACAATTTTGTCATGACTGGTTCTCCCAGAGTCTTTAGTAGCTCTGACGGAATATCATCTACTCCAGGGGCCTTGTTTCGACTTAGGTCTTTCAGAGCTCTGTCAAATTACCTTCTACGTAATTTTCAGTTTTTAATACTTTCGTAAATAATAGCTGCAAACACTAAAAATGCATTATACTTAGTTTCGGAAATTGCTGAACCTATATAGATACTAATTTGTATAAAAACAACAATGCTACATGTTATAACTATTGCACAACATGATTCCATATATACCTTTTGTTTAAATAAATTAGGGCAAACCATGTTTTATGTATCACTAGATCCTAAATTAAATACTGATAATTTTTCATGCACTAAAATTAATAATCCGTTTGGTACTAAGAAACTATCTTCGAAATTAACAAAACTACGACAACCACATACAAATCCGTATTAATAAATAATTTGACCGCAAACTGAAACTCATTAAAATTCCATGTCACAATAATAGTACGCCTACACAATATTGGCAAAACAAATATGTGTGCACTTCGAAAACACACATAATGTAAATAATTTGAGCACAGTAAACACTAGTCAAAAGGGTGACTTTAAATTTGTGTACCACATTAAATACAAATTTCATGAAACAAGAACATACATTGAGATAAATAGTCAAAGCTTAAATGTAATGTTTTAATTTCTGTATTTTGGCAAATTTGATGTAAAAGAATATTGTTTAATTGTGAATTACAAAACTTTGTCATCAATCTTATTACGTGGTTACGCAGAAAGATGTTGGAGAGAAACCATGTTTTATTCAGTCTTCTAGCAGCTACAAGGCTGTAAGCAGTTCTGTTGGCTTGCCGCTGCATCTTTTGATTGTTAAATAATGTGATTGCTTTGAACGTTGTTTAAGTGGAAATAAAATCGTTTCCATATCAACAGACATGTTTTTAATTTACGAAAAGATCCTGTAAAATCAAATGTTTTAGTGAATGCCGAAGACAGCTCACAACGCAATGGACCTCAGCCAGCATATAAGATAAGTTCAACTTCACCTACAGTGGAATGACTTTGTTATAGACTGTGAACTTATAAAAATTTCCGTGATTCAGGAAAATATTAGGGCTCAGTTTGAGTCATTCCGAAAAGGGGTGATGGACGTTAGAAGTGGTGACGTGACCAGGATTTTAAAGAGTATTCACTAATGTAAAATGTGTTTCAGGATACAAGGAAAATAATTTACATGATGGATGTGCAGTAAAAACATCATAAAAGTGCAGAATTCGACTACACTACTATCTACACCTACGATGTCAAAATTTAATGGAGGAAGATGGCAGTAATTTGAACTACTAGATTCCTGTATCACCGCATCCTCGTGACCAGCTAAGTACTTTGTAGTAACTTTTGTAGTGACTGTTTGTGTGATAGGGGTTTTATGTGGAGTGTAAAGTTATTTTAAAATGGATACAGTAAGAAAGGAGGGAGATGATAGTACTCAAGTTTCGGACTTTGACAGTGGGGTAGAAGGTTCTGGTATCGCGAGTTCTACGCCGATTTTAAGAAAGCAGCAGGTCCCATTTTCTAGTGAATTACAAGAGACTGGACAACAGATTAGTAATATGGCAGCAAACACGGAAATAGAAAATAAATCAATCTTGGAATTTATAGTACAAATGAAAACCGAACTTTCATTACAAATGAAAACCATGAACTCCGAACTTTTATTACAAATGAAAACCATGATATCTGACATAAAATCTCAAACAAACTCAATTAAATTTGAAATTTGTAAAACAACTAAGGCAATAACAAACCTAGACCACAGAATGGCTCAAGCAGGGACCGAATTAAAACAATGTATTTTAGACACAAAACTTAGTGCAAAACTCGATAGTGTAGAAAAAACTGTTATGGCAGCTGCTACTTCAGAAGTTTCTCAGACGAGTGACAGTGTTGAAAAAATAGATGACAGGTTAAGTTATGTAAATTCTCAGAACCAAGATACTAAAACAGAGTTAACTGGAAAGATTCGCGATGTCGAAGAATGTAATAGCAAACTTAGTAATTTTGATTTTAAAGTAGAAACTGAATGTAACACTTTTATAGATAACCCTGAGCTAGAAGTCAAAAGTAAGTGTACAGTCACAGAATTACCACAGTGTGTAGACGAAATTCAAGAAAAGTCACATGCTGAAACTTTGAGTATTCCTAGATGTACTAGTGTAATTAGTTTACCAGTAGTGAAGTTATCTGGTAGGTCTAAAAAGAAATTTCGTCCTATTTATTTTATGCCACAGGACAATGATTGTTTTTTGTCAAATTTGAATGACACTTCAGAAATTATGTTGCTTAAGAAAAGTCTAAGGTGTAAAGTATGTTCTTGGCCAAACCAGACCCAGTTGTTTGCATTTAATTTTGGACCTAATTTTAATGTACCACTACCTATTCTACTTGATAGACAAAATGAGATGCATCAGACTATATACTGATATAATACCTTAGGGGCAAAATTACTCTTTAGTTATGAAACTGCTGACACCAGTTCAGGTCCCCAGTCGTGTGCTGTGTACTTCTATTAATCATTTTCACAGCGCAGAATAAATTCTATGCTTTAAGTTTTCCTTCAGTGTAAATATTTATGATTATTTGACAAAATGTTTTAATTACCACTGACAAATGAAAACAGCTGAGACATACCTTTTGATATATACATTTTTGCTCTATGCCTATTGAAACTTAAAATATGTGAAGCCTAAACTTTATTACCAGTTGGAATTTTTGAGAAAATATAAATATGTAGGTGGATGTTAACCATCAATTCAGAAGAACTTTATACCAAATAATAATACTGTACCTAATATGATATACTAGTTGGGGGTTTTCAATAAGGATTTTTTTTTACTTATGTCAGTGTATAGGCCAATGGACTTAAGAGCTAAGCAGCAAATACAGTTTTCAGCTGAATAATGCATTCATGTTTACAGTTAGGCTAATACAGTAACAATGAATTACAAATATTGAGAAGGATTTATGAATTAAAATACTATGTGAATTAAAATACAATATGAAATACAGGTAGATGATGGGGGTTTATTAAATGTGTTTGACAGGAATTTTGGAGTTTTATGTTATGATGTTTATAAACCACTAGCGAATGTGGAAGTCTTTGTGTAGTCATCAAAAGATATGACAGGTTAGAAAAATGGTAAGTGCTGTTCATGAGAAATTTATGTTAGGTCAAGAATTGTCAGTGAAAGTACTGAACAAATAGTTATTAAGTTACTGAAATGGAAGTGGAAAAATGCTTCATATATTGAAAAGAAAGAATTAATATGGCATAAAGAAAATGAATATGAAAGTAATGAATACTTAAATGAAAAATGTTGATGTAGTATTTAAGATTAGTATATTCTCTGAACAGAAGCTTTACTGGAAGTCTAAGATGTTAAAATTGCTTGATACTGCTGAGGAATCTCAAAATGATAGTGTTAAGTGTACTGAGAAATGTTAGCTCCAAACCCTGATGTAAATGTTAAGTCATCTACCGAAATGTTAAAGAATTAAGTGAAAGCAAATATGAAAGTATACCTTCTGTCAATGTCAACTTAAGTTGTGATTCTAGTAACATGAACATGAATTTTGAGGAAGTTTAAGAAAATCTATTAACTGAACCTGAAAACCAAGTACTATTTCACTATGTGTGTAGTCCATTTGTTAAGATCAGAGTAGAAGTTTTTCTACATATATACATTGAGCAACTTGAAGTTAATTGAAACCCTTAGCTATATGCTTATAGTTTTGCTTATCCATGACCCATAAAGTTGATCGGTCTCAGATAGATTAATGCTTTTAAATTCTACCTACAGAAAAGTTAATTGTCTTGTGAATAGTTTACCTTGCTCTTACTATGAAACCTATAAGGAAGATACTTGTTGATAATTTTGATACCATTTATGAATATGGCACACAATAATTAATTTATTAACCTCATATGCATAGTCAAAAGTATTTTGAAGTGTTTATTATTTGTGTATGGCTTGGAATGTCATTGTATACGAGAAAATGCTTACGTCAGTTATGTACTGTGATCTTTCTATTAATCACGTCCACAGTGCATTACAATTCAAACTCTTTCATTCTTTTCACTCTTGTTAGTCATTCATTAGTATTTTTTGTGTTGTTGATTGAATTTTATGTTGTACTTTGATGTCTCAAGAGGGACTTGCTAACAATTAGTACAAAAGTGACTATAAGCATGGGAGGACACACAGACCACACAAGTGTTGACCAATGTAAAATTCAATTTCTATCCTTGAGCTTACAGCTTAATAGGAAAATATTTAATACTGGTTTAAGATGACCATATTACTGTATATTGTACGTAAGATACAGCTTTGGCTGATACAAGGTTTAATTTTCATTTTTGTTCTTAAAGTTTACAATTGTACAAAGGTTATCAAATTACTTACATGATGAAACTATTGATGTTTTACAAGTTACATACTTGGAATGTTTATCATGCGAACTTGCAAATACTCATGATGTTAGGTCATACTGTCCTTTGTACAGAAGTATGGAGGTTAATGAACCATTACAGACTATATATTACTCTTTATTATTATTATCACCAAACTTGTATAATTTTGTATTTTTCATGTGGAACACCTGTGTTTAGTTCATGACACACATTCCTGTAATGTTGCCTGAAACAGCTTTTTATAAGCATCTCCTTCCCGCTCAGCACAAATGATCACACAATGGCACACAGAAAATGAATATCCGAATTCGTGCAGTCGACACTGAGTCACTCAAACGCGCTCGCAAAAGTCGATAGTCGAAAGCCCACCAGTGCCAGCCTCCTTACGTCAGAATGACGTCACGTTTACAAATGCCAGTGTGAAACGAGCGCTACCCAGCGATAGCTGCTGGCAACAATGCTTAGGTTGGAATGTTTTTTCTTTTTGTTGGCCGGTGTGCGGCAGTCTCCCGCCGACCGCAGGGCGATGCGGTAGCATGTCAGCAGTGAGTTCGTAAACCGCGTTTAGCGGTGGCTAAAATTTTTGCTCTTCAGTCGTATCGCATATGAGTTTCGGTTGCAGTTGCATATTGAAATGTTTCAGTGTGGACTTGTAGACATTCATCGTAGTGGCACGCGGTTATTTAATCAGTGTATTTAAAGAAAGTTATTAACATTTGTCGTTCCGTAATAAAGGAAGTTAACAAAGTTTATTGTTATGGATCAACCCAGTAATTGTCCGCCTACCATACCGTTGGAACAATGATTAAGTATTAATGAAACAGCAAATAGGATACAACGGCAACTTTGCCCATCGAGGATTAGGTGGACGCAGCTGTGACGTTACAAAGTGACCTGCAATTAAACCATTTAAAACTTTTCCTATATCTAGTATGTCTCACCTGTGGACACTTTTATGTACCTTTAAATCACTTGCTGTTTTTTTACACAATTCTCTCTGATGGATGGAGAAAGTAATTTGGCTAGTCACATAATCAGTACTAGCGTTACTTCCTGGCTTTACCCGGGTCTGTATTTATTCCATTGTTATGTCGGCCCATCTCCTTCATATCCCTCCTTCCATCGCCTTCTGCCCCCACACTGTGTCCATTTCAGTTTCGTCAGTTCCGTTCCAGTCCAGTCCTCATGACTTCATGTCTCATGAACATTCACGCGTCGCACAATCCGACAGTTTTTTTTGTTTTTTTTTTTTTTGTTTTTTGTTTTTTGTTTTTTTTTTTTTGTTTTTTTTTTTTTTTTTTTTTTTTTTTTTTTTGACGTCATATATTCTCTACTATGGGTCGTAGCCACAATTTGATGTTATCTGATAGTAAGGATTTTGGATTTTGTGTATAGTTGAAGTCGGTCCAATAGTTCAGAAACTGATATGGAACATACACACACATACATACATATGCTATAGTGGAAGCGGAAATTTGCTAGCAGGTAAACAACCACTGGTTATCGTGCACATGACTGATCCCTTTAGTGAAAGTGGATTGTGGATTCTTCACCAACAAATGAACATTCACAAGCGACATCGCTAGTGAACGTATACATTCACTGCCAAGAGGTAAGGAATGTGTACCATGGTTGCAATAACAAAATATACTCATATTTCGAAAGTTACATTTTATGAGCTGCAGGTTAAACCCATAGTAATATAATGTAAAATTCATTTCTTCCAGAAAGATGGTGTACCATGCCTCTTAAAATTGCACAACACTTTTTCCTTTTTTAAAATCACCTCAGAATAGGTTTTTGTGCTAACAGCTGCATTTGAAGAATCCCAGCCGATTAACGTCGAACGTCGTAACTGTCCTGAAGGCAACAGTGTTCTCTGCTAGAACTACTTCTTATGGGAGCAAGTATAGAAATGGGGCCTCAAACAAAATGTTGCAATCCTAGTCGCAGCGCATTTGCATATCGTTTCGTCCCTTTCCGAAGTAAGTAAAACAATATGTTTATTACCCTGATTGAAGCAAGATCAGCATAACGATAGAAATCCGGAAGAAGTCTTCAACGCTTCACGTGCCTCCCGGGTGGTTCTGAACGGACAATTGGCAGCTGGTCCTGTCACCATGTCGATCTCTCAATTATGTATCCTACCCCGAATTGCTCTTGTCAAGGCCAATAAAATGATCAACAGATTCAACAAAACGATCTGTACAGAGAAGTAGGTCCAGTCCTTAAGATTTGTTGTTTGAATGTGGAAGGGATAAGTAGGTCAAGTTATGACTTTCTCAGTAAAAATCTTCTGAGTAACAATATTTACGTCCTTGCTATACAAGAAACCCATGCAGAAAATCTTAAAAATTGTGCAAGAGGCAATATTCATGGCTTCAGACTTGTGGGAGAGCCGCGGTGGAGCGGCCGAGCGGTTTGAGGCGCTATGCTACGATGCGCGAGGCCGTTCCACGTCGGGGGTTCTAATGCCCCCCTTGGGCATGGATGTTGGTGCCGTCTTTAATATAAGCTAGTTCATAAGTAGTCTGTAGGTATAGGGACTGATGACCCCGCAGTTAAGTCCCATACACCGTATAAACATTTGAACATTTTGAACTTATGGGAGAAATAGGCCAGGACTTGGATGACTTATCTATAATCTATTACGCTACGACAGTGGCATATTCGTATTGGCAGTGAAGGTGTCTGGAATTACCATAGTTAATGTTTACTAGCCTACTAACATCCAATGGCAAGATGCGGTTCTCCCACTTTTCGAACATCTTAACCTGAATGTCGGTGATTTCAACAGCCTCATGGGGGTACTCGTCCGACAACGAAAATGATATAGCCTCAGCTGAATGGGCTGAAAATTATAACCCCTTTTGGGTATTGACGCAAAAGACTCCAGCACATTTTTTCACCCCTTTCTCAGCTCGTATTTTCACCTGATCTATGCTTTGTTCCTGTGATCAGACATTAACAAGGGGAACACTACGTATGGTACAAACGAATTTTGGTGGGTTGCAGGTATGTTGTGCGGGAACTCCTACAGACCACCAAGCTAAAAGGATTTGTTCCAATGCGCCAAAGTTTCCACGAAAATCGAAATCAAAGTCTAGGGCGTAACAGCTATACTTGTAATAAGTCAGGCAGTAGTAGGTGAGTCAGCATCGTGTAATTACCAAACGCACTTGACTGCCAGGCAGATGACCCGAGTTCAAAACCTGTTCAGATTTTACTTTCTATTTTTTACACTTGTCCGACGATTGTGTATAATTATATTCCTTTTTCCCACTTTGTGAACGATACGATACGAATGACTAGCCGCAGAGTAACAATCCGCGGGGACACACTGCATTCGACGATATAACAACAGTGGAGCCGGCGACTGCAAACACAGCTAGCAAATGCTGTAAAAATGTTATAGGTGATTACTGCAGACGGTTTAATGATTTAGAAATATCTTCCAATCGCCGTAGTAGAATGCTTCGAAATAAAGAATGAAATAAAATAATCGTCGCGCAATATATAACATACTAGCTTAAACCCGCGGCTCCGCTCGCGTGTTGGTTGATTATGATAGGTAACCTATCTTTCAGTAGTGTGGTATGAGACTGGTTTTGAAGGATGAAATGAAATACAATACCTTCTTTAGAAACAAACATTTTTAATCAATATTCAAATAAAAAAATAAAATTATGTGAAGTGCTTAATGATTTACAATAAATAATACATACATTATTCCTTATAGACTGTGTTGCAATATCTCAACACGTATGGTGAGAGTAATGGCCACATTCATTTTAATTTCATTTTAGTGCATCTGGTAAACTACGTTATTTGTAGTATTGTACTTGGGTGTAATGCGCGAAACGTCAAATCGATTTTTTAAAGAGATGTATTAAAAAAAATTCTTTTTTTTCTGCTTCATTTATTTATTCTTATATTTCCTTATTCGTATGCTTATCCTCACAGAGAAAGAGCTGAAGACATTGTAGCACGCATAGACCAAAGATATGGTTTGTGCATCATGTTTCGCTGTATGTAACCTCCTTCCTATAGAGTCGCAAACGTCATCGCTGGCCTTGAGTCCGAATTTTTTAATAATTTGACGACTTTCAACCACCATATCTTCCAACCCCTTATAGCTATCAGCATGAAAATGCTATGGTGTACAACGGGAGACTTCGGACAACAATTACACACAGACCATTCGTTTGCGTTCTGTAGTTTTCGCTGCAGAGCGAAATATTAACACACACACACACACACGTAGAATTTTATATACACCGATAACTTTCCATCCCAATATACTCCACCCTTTTATCATTATCAACCCCCAAGCAACAATACAACCAATAAAACCATTTTCAAAGAGTAAATATAATTTTCAAAGAGTAATTATTGTTCCGCATTTCGCGTTATGTTCTTCAAATTCATAAATATCTATCAGATCGCTATAAAACAATGCCTAACACCTTCCTCAGGTATAAATTAGTAACTGTACAAATATTTAATTCTCTGCGTCTTGTTGTTCGGACGCGATAAGCGTACACCGAACAGACATTCACATTAATATATATAGATAAATAGCTATCCGATCGCAATAAAACCGTGCCTAAAGCCTTCCCCGGCTAGACATTAGTAACTGTACAACTTTTTAGCTATTTAAGTCTTGTGGTTAAGACGTGATAAACGTACTCCGAACAGACATTCACATTTATAGATATAGATTGAGGAATTAACATAAGTTATCATCATGACCAATTATTCAAGCGTTAACATAAGAGTGGTTACGAAAGCATTTAATTATGTACAATTAATTCTCGGACAAGTGTAAAAAAAATCTGTTGCACGCATGATTTGAACTGGGGTCAGCTGTGTGGCACTCAAGCTGACTCACGTAGTGCTAATAACTTATTACAGATATAGGTGTTATGCGTTAGTCTTTGATTTCAATTTTCGTGGAAACCAAGGCGCATTGCAACAAATCCTTTTAGCTTGGTGGTCTGGAGGAGTTCCCGCACAACATACCTGCGACCCATCAAAATTCCATTGTACCATACTTTGAGCTCCCCTTGTAAGATCTATCAGTGAACAGGAAGGTACATGGCGCATTTCCACGGTCTAATATAGGCCAGTGCTGACATTGGAATTCAGATTGCCGTAATAAGGTCCTCTCCGCGGCCCAGATGGAATTTCAGTAAAGCAGACTGGGAGGCTTTACTTCCAAATTAGAGAACAATATCAGAATCATCGCTCCTACAATGGATAATTACGACTTCGCGGGATTCTCAAAGCAACAGCTAGTGCCTGCATACCTAGGTGCTACAGAAATAAGTATATTCCGGGCTGGAGCCAAGAGTGTGAGGACCTTTATAATGAATTTATCACCAATGAAGATTCAAACACTACAGATCTTCTACGAACTCACTTGGTAAGTCCAGGAGAGAGAAGTGAGTGAAAAGAGTTGAGAGGTTAGATTTAACTCGCAGCAGCAGAGAGGCCTACCTGGTCATTGATGAGGAAATCGACTACCACTGCGTCCGAGAACAAGCTGCCTCCCACACACCCTGATTCTTCCAAGGTCATTTGACACCAGCGTAGCGTTTCTCGAGCTACGTCTTCGAAAGACGTCGCAGTATATACAGGGCCTAATTAACCCAGGTGGAGGCCCGGGGCTAGAAAAAAATTGTGGCCCTACTAACGTCATTTATGCCTAATATAGTTCTGTGAAAGAACAGCAGGTAAGTTAAAGAATTCTCATACTTCTACGACAAAAACCATTTCATGCATTAAATCATATAGTACCGAATGTAGGTTCTGAAATCACACAAAAAAATATCGATGTGATAAATTAAAAATGATTAAGCCTGCCTTGAAAACTTCTTTTCCTGGCTTTCGTCCTTGCGAAGTCCTCTATCACATCCTCGAAGTCAAGAGAGCTGGTAACCTCATGTTCAAGTGATAAAAATGCAAGAGCAGAAATACGTTCTTGTTGCATTGTAGAACGTAACTTGTTTTCGATAAGGGCTAATTTGGAGAATCCTCTCTTAGCTTCACAATTAGTAATTGGTATTGAGAGGAAGATCCGATAAGCAATTATTACATTTGGGAAAACATCGCCAAGATCATTTTGATACATTAATTCATATAATTCAGCTGGTGAAGTGTCAGCAGCTCGTGTTACTGGCACTGTCGTAGGACTGCGAACGACAATCTTCTATCCTGATATTGGATTTTCTAAAGATATCTATTATTACCTTCTTAAGACTTTCTCCCGTATGACTATGTATGGGAACAAAACACAAAAATCTTTCGTGAACTCTGCCCTCATTAGCAGTACATTACTAATGCGGCTAACTGATCTTCATGCGCCATGTCTACCGTTGAATCTACAACCAGTCCGTAGTATTTTGCTGTTTGAATTTCGGCAATTATTTTACTCAGTATCTTGTTTCCCATAAGGCTGATAAAGTCCTCACAAATAGTCTTCGACAAATATAACGGATGGCAACGCCCTTTAGACCCGTGATGTTGGATGTTTTTTTTTAAAAATGGGTCAAAATGAGCAATTAGTTCAATGGAACCTAAGTAGTTACCATTATTTGGGGATCCAAAAATTTCTTTATCCCCTCGAAAAGGAAGTCCTCGTATTGCCAAATGTTTAACGACTTCTACCACGCGGCGAAGCACTTCTTGCCAATAATTTACCTCAGTTTTAATCATATGCTGCATGCAGTTTACTATCGATACGCCCCTCGTTCGTCGATCGCAAAAGCCACGTCATTGCATTTTTGCGATGATAAACACTATTCTCATGAGAAGTAACTTTCCCTTCCGCCTTCTTCCAGTCAGAAAATCCACAGGCTGAAAAAAGATTACGCATCTTCTCTGAGCCCATGCTGTCGATGAATAATTTACAGAAAATACAAAATAAATTTACTATAGATTCGGAATACAATAGCCATTTTCTTTCCTTTTTCTCTCCATTTTGCAGTGTATTGAAGAACAAATTTTTAGTTGCGTACCTTTTTTGTGATTTGTAGACACGTTCAGATTTACTTAGGTCATCTAAAGTGTTCCTAAAATAATCTAAACCTTTCGCTAAACACTGTTGCACGAATTATTTGTCAATGTTTTTCCATTTCGCCGGATCTTTCTCTAATACTGGAGGGTTCACTAATTCACCTCCATTGTCAGTATTGCCACCGGTTCAGTGTTATGATTGCCTGGTTTAACACTAATATTCACCACCGCCTTAGCTACACTATGATGCTCCACAATAATCTCGGATTCACGCGAAGAAGTACACACAGGCGTGGGAGAGTCTGATTCGTTACACATTTCACTAACAGTCCCAACAGAGTCTTCTTTCTTTGTAAAGTACGAAGTAACATTTGGCAGTTTCTTCACAAATTCTGCTGCTTCTTTCTGTGCCTTTCTTTTACTGGCACCACTAACAAACTTTCTCACACGAGACGATTCCATTTGAAGTCCCGAATACCAGAAATGAAATTCAAATACGAGTAATGCACTAATTGATTACAATAAGCAATATCACCTCACTTACGCAACACAGCTGGTCTGCAAACAAAGTGTACATTACAACGCTCTAAACAATCAACAGTTTCACTCTACAATAATGGACAACAATGTACAAGCGAAGAGAGCACCGAACAAAAAAAAAGGAAGGGGCGTGGGTGAATGTATCTCACGGGACATAATTGAGTCTAAAAATAAACCGATCATTGGCAGCTCCTGAAACAAGGTCTAAAATTAGCCAGGATGGGGGCACAGACTCCATTTATTGGACCGGAACCTGTCCTGACAATCACCAAGGCAATGATCAAATTGGAGCTACGTAACTGGCTCAGAAGACAGCACGTAGAATATTGGACTAAAGTCTATCAACAAAAACATGGCAAGGTAATGATGCCAAAGCCATGTTTTAAAAGAAGCTCTGCAATCCTGGGCCTGAACAGGAGAGAGATTAGACTCATGGTTGGATTGCTGACAGGCCATGGAAGTTTTAAAAAACACCTACATACAATGGGAATAACAGAAGAGGACCCTAAATGTAGGATCTGTGTTGACGGTGATGAAACTGCATCACATCTAATCTTCGAATGCATTGCATTGGAGAGTAAATGGCACAGAACATTTGGGACAACCAGACCCGAAGAAATTGTGTCTAATAAAGAACTGGTAAACAGTGGCGTAGCTACATCAGCAAGAGCCCCGGGGCAAAAATGACGTTGGGGCCCTCTTTAAACAAAAACTACACAGATGCAAAACTTCTTCATCGTCAGCTCCTAACCGCCCACTGGAAGACATAATAAGGCAAACCTAAATACTACTGAGCAAATTATTATGTGCCGCGCATTAGATTATATTTAATCGTACTGTCTAATATAATTATAACTGTGAAAATTTGTTTGCTATGCTTTCTCACAAAAATTACTGGGTGGATGCGGATGAAATTTTCCAGAGGGATAGACATGATAAAACGACCCGATGGAATAGTTTCCTAAGTTGCTCCATACTAGGCGAATGAAGTTGCAGGCAGAAACATCACTGATGAAGCGTTCATCAGTAACACAAAACCATTCACTATCCATATTTTCTTCTTGCACGAATTTCAAAGTGCATTTGGTTACAGCACTACATAGGGATCTATGATTAAGGAGCAGTCTCTTGGGGGGAATTCACTACACAAACAGTTGAGTTAGTATAACAATACAGTTCTGTAACAATGCATTGCAGAGACTTCATATTCAAATGTGATCACACCGTGTATTATCAAACGCAGTGCTAATAATTCAGCGCCATTGGCTGTTATTTCGTAAAGACTGGCAGCCATGGCAACTTCGACTTCAACCGACTAGGTACCCGTCTCAGGGGACAAGCAATAGACCTTGTTATGTTTCTATTCTGAGATGGGAATAATTTTTGGATTTCACTCCCTGAGTTTGAGGTTTGTTGGTCAGGGTTCAAAAGGTTAAGTCGAAAAATCCTTCACTGATCTAAAATATATACAATAGAACGTCGATTATCGGTAGTAACTGGGGGGACATCGTTGTTCCAAAAACCGGTGTATTTGGATAATCGTTCTATACACTTGTATTTGCCAATAAGTTTGTACAGTATTTGAAACCGGGCGATCCTTCACACTGCGCCGAGCGGCACGCCGCACTTGGAAGGCTCTGCTGAGGCTGTGAGCAGCTCTGATGCTGCCGCTACTTGTGCTACTACGCCGACTGAATAGTTCCAGCGACTGGCTGCTTGGCCGGTTAGCAAAGCCACCGAGTAGTGTCGTGTGAATGAAGGTCCCATTAGAAGCACTGTTCTGCCACCCGGTGGCCCAGTGCGAGTACTGTTGGAAACTTGGTTTGAAGGGACGGGGAGGCGATGGACGTAAAAATTATTTGACGCTCTACTGTAACTTTTTCGAACGTCGCTCACGGAGGCCGAGGGGCCCTTGTGCTCGGGGGCCCCGGGGCATTGCCCCGCCTAGCCCTATGATAGCTACGCCACTGCTGGTAAAGGGACTCCTTGCACTGTTCAAGGGCATTGGTTGGCTTTACTAGATATACAGGGAGCGATACCGCACAATAAACTTAGTTTCGATGCGGGCAGTGGCGGGTTGGACCAAGACTGTTTTGGCTTCCCTGAAAAAATCAAATCAAATCAAACCGGATGTTACTCTGGTAAAAAGTTCTAAACGGCTCTACACACACAGAGATTACAGACAGATGTAACTTATTATTGTGTTTAATGACTTCTACCTTATATTACGCATCTATGCAGTGATTTATTTTTTCTGCTGTATTGGTGCTGGACATTATATAATTAAATGGGAAGCAGAACTTTCCATTCAGCGGGATAGCGCAGTAATACTGGGGGGCCGAGTTCAAACACTGGGCCGGCCATCCGTTGGTTTTGTACGAACCTTGCTGGACAGCTGATATCAGCTGATATTTCGATCAGAGTGGAGGCCCCGTCTACCTGGAGGCCCTGGGCTACAGCCCCCTTAGCTCCCTTAGCCCCCTCCCCCCCCCCCCCTTTAATCCGGCCCTGAGTACATAGCACGTATCCTGATACGTACCCTTCAAACCGATAGCTACGTATGAAGAGCTACGTTTTCTACCCCATTTTCATATTTGCTCAGTTGTTGAGATGGTGTTCTAACTTCAATATTGTTTGTGGATAGTACCAGAAATGGCGTTCAACGTGTCATGGTGTGACCCTGATTCACCTCCAGTGTGCCGTAGATGGACTACAAGTAGCGACAGTGATGATGAAGTTGTTGTTGTAACACTGTAAAATAAATCGGTTTGTGTTCATCCGATACATGTTAGATGAACAGCGTATGGCGAATACCACCACCTAACGCAAGATTTACACCTTGACGATGAAAAGTTTAAAACTTATTTCAGGCTTAATGAAGAACAGCTCAATGAACTTACATCCCTCATCAGCAGTGACATTACAAAACAGGACACAAATTATAGAAAATCAATACCTCCTGAAGAACGGATAGTTATGTGTCTAAATTAACAATTCCTTGCTCGTAATTTCAAAATATAAACGTATTCCATTTTAGAATAGCCCCACAGCACTGGATTCTTCCGCACTTGGTCAATTAATGCAGACATTTCGCACAATAACACACTAACACGCAGTAATAGAGCTGTTCAGGACAGACTTCGTGATTTGTGGAGCAGTGTAGTGCGCATGCGCGAGCCGAGATACGCAGCGACGCTACGTGTGCAGCCGTAGCTTTAAATGTACGCGTATTACTGTATGTATCCAACGCCACCTAGATACAAGGCCTGTGCGCTGCCTGCCAATAGTCATAACACAAGCAAACTATTTGTCTTACGTAGCGTTGTGATGAGTTTGGGAATACGTGCACGTTGCACAGAGTGTTTTAGAATGTTTTTCGTGTTATTTGTGTGATCCACAGACAAATTTTTGTCGTATAAGATATTTAGGAACTATTAGTACGATATCTCACCGATACTGGAATCGGACGATTCATATTAGGCATTTTGCCTCATGCCAGCAAAAATCTGCACGGATAATCACATAAATAATTTAAGAACATTCTAAACACACTGTGCAACGTGCACCTATTTCCAAACTCAGTACGACGTTACATAAGACAAATGGTTTGCTTGAGTTATGACTACTCTTGGCAGGCAGCCCACAGGCCTTGATGTATCCCGGCTGGACGCGAAGCCAGCTACGTCGGTCTGAAATGCCCCATTTGATTACAAGATACGTCTCCGACATCTTTCCGAAGACATAATTAGAAATACGTTACACCGATGTGAATTGACCTTTAGCCAGGCGAATCGTAGTATTATCCAAGTAAAAACGTGAACAGTCTGACATATTAATATCGTATAAACTAAATATGCCAGCAGGTCCCCCTGGAAGTATCCCAACGTTTTTGCTTAGACGAACTGTAAAAGTCGACCACTGTACGTAACATGAGCCTTGTTTTATCACTACAATAAGTAAATGAGGTCCGTGTGAACTACTGGTTACTCCCTGCTATAAAGCCTTGCTCCCTGGCCCAAACTGAGAACTGACTCTTCAAATTACTTCAGTAAAAGGAAGTTAATACTACAGTGGTCAATATACATAGCAGCTCACACGTCATTACACATAGACATTAATAAGCAAGCCACCACAATTAAAGTTATCTTAGAAAGCTGGCTAAGAAAACATTTATGGCGCAACGGAATTTAAACATAAAAATTGCATCTGAGCTAGTTCTCAGCACTTGTGAAGAACAATATTAAATAAAAGAAGGAAGGTGCTCTAAAACTACAATTTATAGGCAATTTACGGATTATGCTGAACTTAAACTTGTTTATTCAGATGGAAAACAAGCAAAATGGGGAACCAATTTTGTTAATACAATAAAAATGCATCTCTTACATGGATTAATGCGGACGGTGCCCAGTCTAAATTATACATGATTTAACGGTACTGGGGGTGGGGGGGGAAGAGGATTCAGAAAGAACACTCACTATCTCACAAACACGCAATGCCACAGCGAAACTCACCAAAATCAGCGTGCTGAGACGAGGCGGAAGCAGGCGCCGCAATCGTAGTCAAAATTCAGCAAGTCGGAGGTAGCACAAAACACAAAATGCAAAACACTTTGAAGCTGGCTCTGGTCTGTCATGCCTGTTTTGAGATGGTGCGTGTGTATAGCCAAGTTAAATTACATCTGAATTAGGCCGCGAGCAAACACGCTAACGGCGACACACGGCTACGTTACATGAACGAACTCCACTGAAGATGAAGTGCTTGAACATCAGATTCGTTATACAAAATCACGGTGGATTCTTAAGTTGCAGTCTGTTAGAAATCGATCTAGGTACTGGTTTTATATGAGAAGTGGCGGGAATTCAGGCGACTAGCTGCGAACCCGGAAGTCGGAACTCGGATCCACATGGTTCCGAAAACCGGTAAAATTGAACAAATTCAGTTTCCGAAAAATAAAGAAAATTAACTACTACATGTAACACATAGAAATGCTTAGAATTATATAAGGAAGCGAATGAAATACAGCTACACGCGATAGGGGGCGATTACAGTGACGGATGAAGTCCAGTCTCAGAAAAACCACAAAAATGAAATAATTACGAAGTCGGAAAAATAAAAATAAGAATTACGCCATGCAACCCATAGAAATGTTTAGAATTACATAAGGAAGCTGTTAAAGGAGGTTGTACAAGGCTCAGAGAGAATTACTGACACAGACAGAGTTCGTACTACAAGTCGGAGAAGAAACAGCAACATTAAAATAGGTGGGGAGAGAAGATCGCGAAATATTAGTGGAAATCAGAAGGATACCCGCACAAGTACTTGCCTGATGGGCATGGAACAAACAAGAGTGGAGGTTGAAGGCTCTGTTCTATGAACCAATCATGTGGAAACACATATCACTCATGGAAGGAAACGATTAGAAGATTTTTACATGCGCTGTACAAAAATGAACATATCCCTATTAAAAATCGGGCCCCACAAAGCTAGAAAGTATTTACACGCAGTTCATACACCGCAACATGTTCACAAAAGGTTTTAACATTCCAAGCCGTTATCAAACTGTAACTAGAATCACACACATCACGTTTATCTATTGGAAATCACACGCTTGGAGAAAATATATATACATAGAAAAAAAATGATTCTAAGTTCACGAATCTAAGTTAAACGTGCTAGTCAATGAAACGCTATCATCTCCAGAAACAAGAGCAGAACCAACCTTACCTCACCAGACGACCAGCCCAGAATGATCAGTCCGAGCGGCCACCGGCTGCAGGAAATCGACCGGGAGCCGGAAAATCCAAGAAACAGCAGCGGTGGGGATGGACAGTGAGAATAGCGCTAAAGAAAGCTCGCTGACTGGACTGTAACCAAAGGGTGTAGAAACCTCCTCGGTATTATCAGCAGCTATCGATACTGAGCCAGAGAGAACAATGCAAAGCGAGCTATCACTCCTCACATTCAGACAGCCATACATTCTCCCACCCACTTAAAAGTAAAACAGCTGCACATTCTCACAGGGACAGTGGCGTAGCGGAGAAGCTGTACTTATGCCACATTAAGTAATATAATAATAAATTATTAGCATAACAAAATAAGAAAAACCTAGCAATATTAACTAATATTTTAACACATGAAATAAAAAATGCTATTCCTCAAGTCTTGAAAAGAGTGGGGTTCAAGTTTTAACAAAAAGATAATCTAGCGACATTAAATAAATTAAAACTTTACAGAAATATACAAAAAATATATGGAAGATGACAGATGGCTATCTCTGACATGAAGAGTGGGAAAGACGCCAGACATACAAGACTTAAAACCCGTTTTTGGCTTCTAAATTTATTCAACGACATTCTTAAAAACAGCTCTCTGCCAAAATCTTTTAAGATATCTAAAGTAGTAACTGTTTTGAAACCCTGTAAACCAGTCGGCCGTGCAGATAGCTTTCACCCAACTTCACTTCTCAGTGTATGTTACAAGTTGTTCGTTTTGTGTCCCGACTTCGTCGCCGCTTTTGTGTCCCAGCCTCGTCGTAGGTGTCGGTGGCCGGGTGGATGAGACCGACACAGGAATATAGATAGCACGCTGGTGCAGGTACGGAGGGGAGCAGCCAGAAACTAAAAACACTAGAGTAAATTAGAAAGAGATATATATTGCACAGAATGTAACAATACTTAACTTTTACATAGTACTGCAGAATGTTGATACATAGTTGTTAGAGGCCTGCCTAGTGCCTGTACGATAGCAAAGTCTTCACTGGTGCCTATCTGATTACGAAGGTCCTAACTGGTTGCTATCTCATTCCCAAGTGGCCGATGTCTTTCCGTGGTGGCCACGAGCGGGGTTGCAGCAGAGGGCGCTCGTGGCTGTCCTGAGAACGCCGCGCCGTGTGTGCATGGCGGCGCGCGGCGAAAGTAGGTGGCGCGCACTTTGTACTTGTGCGACACCACAGTTCGAGAGACTCATCTATAATCCTATCGTTCCCATTCTCACTGCAAGTATTCCTGTTGAACAAGCTCGATTCCAACAAGGTAACAATGTCGTAATTACTGTGACCAGGTCGTATCACTAACATCTTTCATTGAGACTGCCTACGAAAAGCAGTTTACCTCTTCCGTCGCTTTTCCGGATCTCTCAGCAGTTAATTTAATTGCATGTTAAGTGTCCGTTTGATCAAGAGCTAGCTCGGTAACACGGAAAGTGGTTTAAACAGCTTCACGATGGCTTTCCCCAGGGCCCAGTTCTTGCTCCCATTCTTTGCAATATTTTCACCGCTGATATTCCAGCTACGCAGTCTAGAAGGTTCGTTTATGTCGATGATAATGCCATCGCGTCACAATACAGGAACATCCGTGTGACGCTAACTACCATAACATTTGACCTCCGCAGCACTCCGCAGACGGGTGTCTAGGCAGTATTCAGATGAACAATTGAATGTACAGAAAAAACATTTATTCCAATATTCGAAAGTTAATAATATTTAATTACAGTTTTGTGTTTAGGTACATTTATGTGAATTTTTTGTAGATATGATAGTGAGCTGACGCATAGACTTGATAAATATTCAAGTAGTCTCATGTTCGAAAGGTATTTTCCATATGTGTGTGTATGAGAATATTAATGGAGAAATTGAATATGAATATTCCGTCAGTTTATGGTAACAAGGAAACCGGCAGTACATGTAAACGTGGTTAATTACTTAAAGTTGTGGATATTGTATTATTTAATATTTTCTAAACATTTTTTTCTGCATATAGTTCTGGAAAGTCCGTAGTTTAGGCGTATATGGAAAGCGCGGGTTTGCACTGGTTTTCTTTCTGACTTGATTGGTTACCAATAACTTTAGCCAATCAGATTATAGCCCTTCGCGCGTTCATTCCGGAACCTTTACGCTTGGTTTGGTGCAAAAGAGAAGTCGGAGTTATACACGGAATTGTTAAAGTCCCCATGATTGTACTCCGAACTTACTGAACTATTTTGCGGAACGTGCTCGTTTACTGCATTAAGAAGTGCATTAACATGCTTAGTCGAGTAGCGAAATTACAGGTTTTTAACGAAAAATTATGATATTATACAACATTGAAATGGCGTGGCGTGTTACACGAATCATTAACGTGTGAATATTTATCTGGACTGGTTTTCATAGCACGTCGCGAGCATATTAAAATGAACATCTCTTTTATGAACTTTTTGGTGACAGGGTAAATTAATTACCATAAACTGGCTTTACTAGTGAGTGTGGAATGTGGTGGTTGTAGCTATGCGTCGTTAGCAGGGACTTGGCAGTGAGCTGTATCCTGGAGAAAGCGTTAAATAATAATTACATCGTACCAGATCCACTGTGAACATCATTTTAACGCATTAGATCCCATCATCTATAAAAAATTTAAGAAAAATGCAACTGGATGTAAACCAGAATCTCCACCTAGTTTCTCTGCACAGCTTTTTACAGAGGAATAACGGTTCTCACTTTTAGTCAGATCAGCACGGATAAACGGGTGATGAAGAGAAACGTCACGAGGTCAGTGAAACTATGGAATAACTGTTTTCCGGTGAAACCAAGCAGGTTGCTGTGTTCCAATAGTTTACTTCCGCCTCTACAATAGAATGGCTGGCTATAAGCTCAATACGTGGCTGTATACGTGGAAGACACCAGGAGACATTGGAAGTTACCAGGTAAATTTTATAATGATAAGGCATACATTTCGGAACCAGTTTTTAAAGTGTAAGACATATAAAGGGGCTGGTATAGACTCTGTCCATATCTTATTGATTATGAAATTGAAATTGAAGAAACTGCAGAGAGGTAAATAAGGAGATGGGACCCGGATAAATTGAAGAAACCTGAATTTCTTGAGAATTTCAGAGGGAGCTTTAGGCCACAATTGACAGAAACGTGGGGAAATAAAACAGTAGAAGAAGAATGGGTAGCATTGAGAAATGAAATAGTGAAGCAGAGGACAAAGTAGGTAGAAAGGCAAGACCTACAAAAAATCCTTGGGTATCACAGGAAATAATAATTTTAATTGTCGAAAGGAGAAGATATAAAAATGTAGTTAATGAAGCAGGTAAAATGGAGTACAGACGACTAAGAAATGACATTGATGTTTAAATGTTCAAATGTTTGTTAAGCTTATTGGACTTATTACGGGGTCATCTGTCCTTAAACTTACAAACTACTTATAAACTAACTTATACTAAAGACAGCACAAACATCCCTGCCCGAGGGGGGATTCGAAACGCCCTACGGGGAACGGACTCGTGCATCGTAGCATAGCGCTTCAATGCGCCCGGCCACTCCACCGCGACAATGAGATTGATAGGAAGTGCAAAATGGCTAACCAGGAGTGGTTAGAAGCCAAATGCAAATCTGTAGAAGAATGTATAGCAAGGGGTAAAATAGATAGGCATTTGGAGACAAGGAAAATAGCTGTATTAATATCAGGAACTTAGATGGAAAGAGTATACAGAGGGGCTCTAAAAAGGAAATTAACTTCTGCACAATATTGTTGGAAGAGGAAGTGGATGAAATAGGACTTAATAAACTGAGAGTTGAATTTGACAGAGCACTGAAAGACCTAAGTAGAAACAAGGACCCTGGAGTAGATGACAATCCCTCAGAGCTACTGAAATCTCTGGGAGAACCAGCCATGACAAAACTATTTCACCCTGGTGAGTAAGATGTATGAGGCAGGTGAAATACCCTCAGACTTTGAGAAAAATATAATCCCTATTACAAAGAAAGCAGGCGCAGACAGAACCATCAGGTGTGAAAATTATACAACCACCAATCATGGTTCCATGGTTGCAAATTTTTAACACGAATTATTTACAGAAGGATGGAAAGGCTGATGGAAGCTGTCCTCGGGGAAGATCAGTTTGAATTCAGGAGAAACGTAAGAACACGGGAGGGAATACTCACCTTACGAGTTATCTTAGATGGTAGATTAAGGAAAGACAAACCTACATTTCTAGCTTTTGTTCATTTGGAGAAAGCTTTCGACAATATTGATTGGAATACACTCTTTCAGATTCTAAAGTCAGCAGGGCTAAAATACAGGGAACGGAATTTTATTTAGAATTTGCACATTAACTAAACAGCTGTTATTAGAGTTGAAAGGCATGAAAGGGATGTAGGGGTTGGTAAGGGAGTAAGACAGGGTTGTAGGCTTTCTCCAGTGTTATTAAATTCATACATTGAGCAAGCTGTGAAGGTAAGCAAAGAGAAATTTGGAGAAGAAATAAAAACCTTGCGTTTTGCTGATGACATTGTAATTCTGTCAGAGACAGCAAATGACCTAGAAGACAAATTGAACAGAATGGACAGTGTGTTGAAAGGTGCGTATAAGATGAACATTAACAAGAGCAAAACAAGGGTAATGCAATGCAGTCTTAGAAAATCATGCGATGCTGAAGGAATTAGATTAGGTATCGAAACAGTAAAGGTGGTAGATGAGTTTTATTCCTTCGGTAGTAAAATAACATATGACGGTCGTAGTACAGAGGATATAAAATGCAGAATGGCAATGGGAAGGAAAGCGTTTTTGGAAAGAGGGAAATTTGCTATAAGTCTAAGGAAGTTCTTTCCGAAAGCATTTGTGTGAAGTGTTGCCATGTACGGGAGTAAAACTTTGGATAATTTAGACAGGAGGCTTTTGTGGTGCTACAGAAGAATGCTGAAGATTAAGTAGGTAGGTCGCGTATCTGATGAAGAGGTACTGAACATGAATGGAAGAAAATGAATTTTTGGCATACCTTGACTAAAAGAAGAAGAGATCGATTGGTAGGACACATTCTTTGAGATGAAGGAATCGTAATATTAGCATTGGAGGGAAATGTTTGGAGTAAAACCCGCAGGGGTAGACCAAGAGACAAATGTAGTTGGTTGGTTGGTTGGTTGATGGGTGGATGAGACGAATATAGTAAGCAGATTCAGATGGATATGGGTTGCTGTTCTTACGAGGAGATGAAGAGGCTTGCTCAGAATAGAGTTTGGTGGAGAGCGGTATTAAACCATACTGCGGACAGAGGACTGTAAGGTGACAGCCTTGTGAAGCTATGTTGCCAATGGGGTTCCGCGTCTCAGGCGCGCGCGCGCGCCTTCGGTCTGTGTTACGACAGTTGGTAAGAACAAGGTAGTCATGTGTCAATCATACAGATGATTCGACCGAGTTCAGGAGTTGGCCACCAGATGTCGGCACCTCTGATGAGTAGCGGGTAGGCGTAACGATCACGTGACTGGAAATACCGGCGATTAGAACTGTGTAAATGGCGACCGCTGGAGATGACCCGTTTTCTGGCAAAACAATGTCTTACATACTATTTAAAAATTAATAACAGCTGACTCCGATATGATACGAAGGAGCTTTTAGGCTCATTTTGAAGCTAAAGAATAGCTGTTTGCACTCATATTAACGCGCCTCCATTTACATTAATAGTTTTTGAGATATAGTAAATTGAATATTGTCATTAAATAATAATTTTTAAAATGTGTATTTTGGAAACGCTTTGAGCAAATTGCTCAAACAAGGGCTCAAATGAGAATTTGAATAAGGGGCTGAAATGTGATTTTCAAGCATTACGAAAACTTTGTATTTATTAAATAACTAGCTGAAGGCCCGGCGTTGCCTGGGTATTTATTTATTTATTCGAACCTTGAGTTAGTACTTTTCCTATCCACTCTCTCTCTATCCATCTCTTGTTTTTCTAAAAACATCTTACATTCATCAGAAAATATATCACAGGAAAAAATGCACTCGTTTCGAAGAATCCAATCACGAAATTCAACAATAATGATTGTAATAATATCACCGATGGATCACTTGATGTAATGCGCGAAACGTCAAATCGATTTTTTTAAAGAGATATATTAAAAGAAATTTCTTTTTTACTGCTTTATTTATTTATTCTTATATTTCCTTATTCGTATGCTTATCCTTACAGAGAAAGAGCTGAAGACATTGTAACACGCATAGACCAAAGATATGGCCTGGGGCATCAAGTTTCGCTTTACGTAACCTCCTTGCTATAGAGTCGCAAACGTCATCGCTGGCCTTCAGTCCGAATTTTTTTATAATTTGAAATATTAACACACACACACGTATAATTTTATATACACCGATAACTTTCCATCCCAATATACTCCACCCTTTTATCATTATTAACCCTCAGGCAACAATGCAACCAATAAAACCATTTTCAAAGAGTAAGTATAATTTTTAAAGAATCGTTATTGTTCCGTATTTCGTGTTATATTCTTCAAATTATGAAATATCTATCAGATCGCTATAAAATTGTGCCTAAAACTTTCCTCAGGTATAAATTAGTAACTGTACAAAAATTTAAGTCTCTGCGTCTTGTCGTTTGGACGTGATAAGCGTACACCGAACTTTATTATGTCTTGTGGTTCGGACGTGATAAACGTACACCGAACAGACGACATTCACATTTATAGATATAGATTTAAAAGCCAAATCATGTATAAAATTTGTGACATTTCCGAGTTAAGAGGAAAGTTTCTGTTTTATTGATATATAACATATATTTTTATCATTTATATTAAGTTTCAAACAGCGTTTTTATAAAATAGACCATGATTTGACTCCAGAGTATCGCTACCAGTGTATTCAAGGGAGCGGCCATTTTGGTTGAAGGGTAGTGTGTAAGCGTCGTTCAGAGTGCGACGACGAGTGTGTGTGTGTCGAGCGACTAGGCTGTCGCTGAATACTCGAAGTTTTCGCCGAAGTTAGTGAACTTAGAATAATTTATGGAGTTGCGTTTGTGGAACTTAAACTTTCTACACCCAGTATAGGACTTGTGATTTTCAGCTGATTTGCAGAGCTGGACTTAGAAACATTTCCGGTAATCAACTTTCATTTTGATTTTCTTGAGTTGGTGCCTTTAGATAACTTTGGCATACTCTGGAGTTGAGTGAAGGCCTTAAACATCCGTGATTATGAAACGTTGCTTGCATAAACGCGACTTAATAAAGAAAGAATAGAAAGTAAAACTTAGCGTACTTTCAGTGAACATTCGCGCCTGCTAGTATTAACATTTTGTTACATTGGACACTGCGGCGGATGTGGTTGGCGTCCCCTCAGACTAGAATGTAGCCAATTCATTAAAAGCTCAACCATACCTCACGGAACCCTGAAGGGAATATATATCATTTTGTATGGGTGGTTAAAATTGTTTGTTTTGTGCATTAGCACATGGGGGCACGAGATGTGTAGTTATAAACGTTTATATAAACCATTGACATTTTCTTATACCATCCCCCAATGCAAAATTATCCGTGTGTAAGCTCGCAAGACCACAACAACAACAAGAAGTTCAGTATCGGTTTGATGGTGTTCAAAGTAAAACACAGTGAACATCCACAGTTCCTAGGAGTCATCCTGTATAGATCTCTCACTTTCGAGTACCACTTCCTAAAAACAGAAAAGTTAAAACTAGGAATAACGTACTGCAGTACTTGGCAGGATCAACTTGGGGAGTCGGAGCTAAGCTTTCGCGACGACAGCTTTGTCCCTAGTTCACTCTGTAGCTAAATACTGTCCTGTTTTGCTCAGTAGTATGTATGTGAGAGAATTTGACATACAATTAAATAGGTTGATCAGTATTGCTCTATTGGCTACATCCCTTCAATGACTCCCAGTACTATGCAGTATCGCTCCTCATGATATAAGAAGTAAGGAACCTTAATGGGAGATTATTTCAACATCTTGTCGACTCCTAAGTTTCCTATTTTGCAACACGTTCCGCCACAGGTAAGCCGGTTGAAACTGCGTAAACCACACCTTGAAAGGGCAGCCCAACTACATGAGAGTATCTTCTCACCTAGAACCAACTTGCTAAGAACTTGGGATTCGTTTGATGGACATAACACCTTGATAGATGATTCTTCGAAGGAGCTTGGTTGGTTTAACTACTGGAAATTCAAATGGGGACAGACAGATGATCAATTCTGTGACTGTGGAGCGGACTTATAAACAATGGTGTGTATCCATAGGATAGGTTTAAGTAGTGTGTAAGTCTAGTGACTAATGACACCAGTAGTCTGGTTCCGTATGGTTACAAACAATTTAAAATTTGAACAGTGAATGCTAACATTTGATTAATTATATTTATACGTTTATCTTCATAGTGAACGTTCGCCAATACTTCAGAACGCATATTCTACGAAGGCATACCACTTTTAGGAGGGCATTGAAGTATCCCTTCGTACAGGTCCTTCTGCTTCCAAACCCTCCGTCGCTGTTCTTCAATAACTGAACAATCCTTTCTACGGGGCTATAATGCGTGGTTTTGTGATGCTGTATCCACGTAAAACTCTGTGCCGAGAACGGGATTAGTACGCAACCAAAATGCAAAGGTCCCTGGTTCGAATCTCAATCCGGCACACAGTTTTAATGTGCCAAGAAGTTTCATAACCGCGAACACTCCGCTGCAGAGTGAAAATATCATTCTACATGCACGTAGTTTTCAGTCTCTTGGATTGCGGAGCGCGCGGTTGCTCGCCGTGGAGGTTCGAGTCCTCCCTGGGGCATGGGTGTGTGTGTTTGTCCGTAGGTTAGTTTACCTAGGTTTAAATAGTTTATAAGCTACGCACTGATGACCACGCAGTTTGGTCCGATAGGTTTTCAACTATGTGATGTGATCTTGGATTGCACGTCCTACGCTGCCTTGGGTTCGGATGTAACTACGGTTAGCATGCACAAACTCAAAATTGGGTCACAGTTGAGATAAAGTGGTCATTATTTCGCTAACGAACTCTCGACCATTTTCTGACTGCAACACTGAGGGATTACCTAACAACGTAAAAATGTTGATAATGTTATTGTATGCCTGCTCAACAGATTTGGACTTTTAGTGGACTCAGAAAAACGAACGCATAGCCTTCACCTGGATGCGATTGGTAGTCACTGACATTAGCTCCGCATCTGGAATTTCTTTGAACAGCACGGGTTTCGCTATTATACCTTAGTTCTGACCTTTCAGTTTCTATAAACAATGTCACTTAAAATAAAGTAAATCAGGAAGTTGTGTTTGTTATAAGTATTATGGTAACTTTCTTTCGGTCGCGTGCACCCTGCACAGTCTTTACATGAGAGTCCTTTAGAAGACCTTTCAGTTCTTTATCGTAAACGGCGTACTCAATCTCATTCTTCAGTAATAGATGGTGCTAATTTCGATATTGCATACACCTTGAGCACTTCATCTCTCCTCCCTCTCTGCCATCTTTCTCCATATTTCAGTTACATAACCTTCCTGGTAAGTGACTCCTACTTTTCTCTGTCCATGAAGGCGCAAGTTGAGTTTCCCCGTTAAATTCTGAGGTATTTGAACAACTTCACCGATTCAGTCATTGCTGCACTGTTGTCAGCTATAGTCGGCGAAACAAGCGTTACAGGTATAAAGTAGTGGCGTAACCAGCTGTACTTCCCCAGTCAGTCGCGCAGTGACATAAGACGTGCCGGTTTTGAGCTACGCCCATCTGTTACCACACAGACTTACACAGCCCACTTTTCAAAGGGGCCAAACACTTCAAATATTTGGGAGGATCAATAGTGGACATTGGAACAGAAAAAGAAGCTATAAAATGCGAATAACCAAAGTTAGGAGGGCACAAATTTTAACACGGGTTAGACAACAAAAAATGTTTAACTCGAAATGCAAAGTTATTACACTACACACACACACAGTTACAAGAACATAAGTACAATATGCGGCAGAAACACTCACCCTCAAAAACAAAGGACTAGTACAGGAGCTCTAGAAGAGGGAAAGAGTAAATCTGAAAAACACTGTAGGTGGATAGAACAAAGTTGGCAAAAAATTATTTAAGTTTAGCAATGAGAGGCTCTACCAATTTATTGAACGGATCACAGTACGAATGAGAAAGAGAAGGCTGATGTTCTTCGGTAATATGGTGAGAACTGACGACAGCAGATTAACTAAGGAACTCTTCAACACAATTCAAAAGAGGAAAAGACCCAGCTGGTGGTTACAAAGGATAAAGACCTCACTGAACTCAAACTTATAGAAATGGACTTAGTGAATAGGGATAAGTACAGAAAGACAATAACCAAAAATGAGGTTGCACAGGAGGCGCCAAAGACTAAGGAAATTAACAGCTGAACATCTGGCGAAAATGGCGGCAGAAAGAACAGCCTTAGAGAAGAGAAATAAGTTTTTAATGCAGTGCTTAGTTGACCAATTCGTTTCAATAAGTAAATAAATAATACAGCAAATGTTGCAGAACTATCAATAAGTTGCACATATAAAATGTCATTTAGATATGATGTAAATTTTGAATCCGCGAAATATTAGGCCTAGAAACCTGATATTACGGATTTAGAATCAACTACGTCTAAAATTGTTAAATTGTCCATCGGGAAATAGAAGTGGATGAGAAGCTTTCGAAATAATTGTTAAGGCCAAAGGGAATAAAGTGGAAAGGCAAGCGCCAAGGAAAAAAACCTTATCGTGCTGGTGCGCTACCATTAGCCATTGCAGTCTTCTCCCAGTCACGGAGAGGTAATAATGTGTTTGGGCGCCGACGAAATACAAACGAACTGAATGTTCAAATGTTGGTAAAGCTTTGAGACCAAACTGCAGTGGTCGTCAGTCCCTAGACTTACAAACTAACTTATTTTAAGATCAGTGTAGGCCTACATACCGATATCCGAGGAGGACTCGAACCTCCTTCAGGGAGACAAACGAAGTACCTAGAAGATTGGGCATTTGATCGCTATTACTTGTAAATCAAATTAATTCAACGATCCTTCTACCTCCCGAATCGTTCTATTGACATCGTCATACCTCCTGGCCAACCCGGCGGGGTCGCCATATGTTTCACACTTCCATGCAGCTTGACTTGCTGAGTACAGCTATGGCGGTTTACAAGATAAAACCCAAACTTAAGTCTATCCGCCGACCCTGCACCGCTGTGCTCCTGCGGTGAACTGCTGACAGTGCGACATGTTTTACTGTCTTGTGTTAATTTTAATCATCTCCGTGTAGCCCTTCCCTTTCCGTCTACTCTAGAGGAAATTTTAGCTGATGACACACGAGCAGCTGCTCGAGTTTTGCGTTTTATCAACTTGGCCAATTTATCAAAGGATATTTAACCCTTTTAATTGATTTTTATCTGGTAGTTATCAATTTTTTCGAGATCTAGCGAATCTCTGTTCAGATCTGGGCACTAATGACCTTAGAATTTGTGCGCCCGTAAACCAAAAAAAAAAAAAAAAAACAAAAAAACAAAAAAAAAAAAAACAAAAAAAAAAAAAAAAAGAAACGCTCGGTAAAAAAAGTTGTTGAAGGATTATAGTAAACATTATTGGTAGCACTATCAGTACTACGACTTTTTCTGCAGAGACGTGAGGAGACCCAGCCTCTCTTGCCTGTCAGCCACCACTCTCAAAAAATGTTCAAATGTTTGTACTTCTTTCGTACTCAACCGCGTGGTTATTAGTCCGAGGCTAAAAGACTACTTGAACTAAGGTAAACTAACGTAAGGACAGCACAGCCCGAGGGGGCACTCGAACCCCCGATGGCGAACGGCGCCCCAGTACCACAGAGTAACATATACAGGTTCCGTAAGATGCTAGCAGGTGTCAAGCGGTTCGCTGGCTTAGTACCGGTAGACCACACTAGAGGCACTTCTGAGGGTGCCTCTCGCATGTCACAGGGTAGCGTGGAGGGGAGGCTGAGGGGAGAGCTCGTGCCACCTGCCACGAGGCCACGGCTGTGTTCGGTTTGCTGCCGTTTGAGGTGAGGTAGTGGTGGGGACAGCCGCTACCTGCCGCCTGCTCTGGTCAGTTTAAAGGGCTGCTTCTGACCGCAGCGCCATCATGGGACATCTTACGGAACAGAATCAACACCTCACGCCCCGCACCCCTGAGCGTGGGACCGGGCCCTTACGGAGGTATCCCGTCTGTATATATTTGTCTGTGCCAGTACGCACGGCTAATCCGCCACGGCTCCGCCACTCACACTATCCGCTAGATAATCAAGTGACTATAGGTCCAGATTGTCCCCCGGCGATTCGGGGCAGAACTCTCAGATTGTTGGTGGGCCATCCCTGGCCAGCTTAGCCGTTAGATTGCGTTCCACGATCACCAGTGGCTTCCAGTGGCCCACACTTCATTCCACCCAAAAACATCAGGGAACCACTACCTTGATGTATTTACTGGATGGTGTGTCTAAAACGTTCTGGCTAACCAGGCTGCCTCCATAAACGTCTCCAACGATTGTACGGTTGAATGCGAATTCTGACTGGTCCCTTCAGCTAAGTGTGGGGGCAATCTGCACCACGCTGCATGGCTACTAGGTGTCAAAGTTGGACATTATCATGGATGGCAGGAGCAAAGTTGCATGTTATGCAGGCTATTACGTACAGTTTGAGTCGAAACACGATCTTATGTGGCTCCACGAAAATCGTTCAGCACGATCGCGTTCCTCTCAGATTTGACCGAGCGGGGTGGCGCAGTGATACCACACTGGACTCGCATTCGGGAGAGTGGTGGTTCAAATCCACCTCGGGCCATCCAGAGTTAGGTTTTCCGTGATTTTCTTAAATCACTCCAGGCAAATGCCGGGATGGTTCCTTTCAAAAGGGCACGGCCGATTTCCTTCCACATCCTTACCCAAACAACCCGAGTGTAAGCTCCGCCTCTAATGACCGTGCTGTTGATGTGGCGTTAACACTAATCTTCCTTCCTATTCAAATTCAAATGTTCACATGTTTGTAAATCTACCGGACCAAACTGCGTGGTCATCAGTCCGTAGTTTACAAACTACTTAAACCTAGGTAAACTAACCTAAGGACAAACACACACACCCATGCCCCAGGGACGACTCGAACCTCCACGGCGAGCAACCGCGCGCTCCGCAGCGAGGCACCTTAGACCGCTCGGCTACTCCACCGCGGCCCTTCCTATTCCTGTCAGGTTTCCTGCGAGCTTAAAATCGTGAGTAGCGGTCATCAACTGCTGTGGTAGCCTTTGGATGTCCAGAGCGATGCAAATTATTAACAGTTTCTGGCGCCACAAAACATTAGCTGTCAGTGAATGCCTTTACTGATTTCATCGATACAGCTTTCCCCCAATGCGTGTCGGCGGTCTCGTGCCCAGCAATACCTAAATCAGTGTGCAGCGTAGCGGGAAGTGTTGCCAAAACTAGAAATGAAAAAGCACTAAACCTACATTTAATTCGCCAGAAAAGCACCAGCTGAACTCTACGATCCAAAAACACTAAGAAAACACCATAAAAATCCGTTTACATCCGCGTATTAAATGTAGGTTTTAGTGCTCTTTCATTTCTAGATATATATTATGTAAACGGATTTTTCTTACTTACATTTCTTTCCTTAAAAATCTTCACTTGAGGAGTCAGCTGCTTCTATTACTGTTCTATTGTTCTATTTATAGAACAGGAAGGCGAGGTACGGCTGTAGCTCTGCATACTTCCAATTTTGACCACTGTATCCTTCGGAAGTTCATAGTTGTGACGGCATTTCCCCTCTATTTTTAGTCCAAATCGCACACACAAAATGAAATGCTATGTTTGAACACTCATTCGATTGCTATGCTTCGTTTTTATTAGCTGAGCTTGACTGAAAACTCTCTCTACATCTGCATTAGAGTGTGTCAGAGAAAGTACACAAATAGCTACGTTTACAATGTTTGCAAAGGGGTTTTATACATCTGCATCTCTATATGACGCCAGTTATGACCAAAATATTAGTCTTGTGCTTCAACCTATTTAATGGGATGCAAATTTTTCCATTCATTGTCTGCCGCTGTAATAACACTTGGGTCCTGCATTAACATCTAGGTTATTTCAACAATAGTTAGTCTGATTGGCTTTAGGCATTCCAAAGGTGAAAAGAGAGACATATTCTTAAGAATTATTAAATTTTCTGTAAGCTGCTGGCGAAATTGTTTGATAAGCTCTAGAATGAGCTGGACACATCTGTCAATAATTTCTTAATATCTTCTGAAGGACGACCAGATGGCAATTTCAGGGACTTCACCTGCTAGTGTGTTGACCTAGACACATGTAAGGCTGAACTTGTGTACCTTTATTAAAATTATTAAATAACTTTCAGGATCTACTTATTAGTCATAGGAGACAATTTCATGGAAAAATCCGTTAAGTAACAGATTTGGCACTGGATTTTTTTGAAATAAGGCCAGTGTTTCGCTATGGCGCTAAATGAGAAATTCTGCGACAGGACGCACTTCATAAACACCAGATCTCTTGCTAAAAACACCAAATTTGCAACACTGGTAGCGGCTATGCATTGCCCTGTATCAGTATATATCTCAGATGTTTTTTTCGCCTGCTTTGTGCTTGTGAGTGAGGCGGATGGCCGAGCATCGGTCAGCGTCAGGTGTACGTCTGTTATCCAACCGGGGAAAGGGGACCTACAGCTTAACGTGGAATCCGAACCACGTGTCGTTTCTGGCGACTCCTCACATCGTTGAGAGGTGAAGAATGGTTTAAGACGCAGACTGAAAAATCCGAAATCCGACCGGGTTTCGAACCCGCGACCTTTCGGTTTCCAGTTGTGCGCTTTACTCCAAGACCACCAGGCCAAGGAAACAGACAGTACACGTAGTGGATATTTTGTCATTTACTATTTTCTAAATATTTTTTCTGCATGTAATTCTGGAAAGTTCGTAGTTTTTGATAGGCGTATATGGAAAGCGCGGACTTGTGCGCGTTTTCTCTGTGATCTGATTGGTTACCAACATCTTTAGCCAATCAGATTACAGCATTGCGCGCGTTCATTCGGGACCTTTCAGGCTTGCTTTGGTGCAAGAGAGGTAGTCGGACTTTAAACGCCGCGGTGGAGTGGCCAAGCGCATTGAGGGAGTTTGTGACACTGGCGGGGAGTGACACTTGCGGGGAAAGGGAATGTGTAGACACTTGCGGGGAGACCCGGACGCTGCAGGTAGTGAACAGGGTGTTCCAGAAGTAGGGATACACCACCCCTACTCCACGCCCTCCAGCCGCTACCTGTGCCGTATTCAGGGAAAGGCCCACCGAGCAAGGTGGAGCAGTAGTAACGGGACGTTCGCTAAAAATAGCGTATATTACAAGATTCACGTCTCTCGCATTCCGGCCCAAAATTAGCATGGGCCTATATTTCGCAATCATTGAAAAATGCGAATTTTTCCGGTACCTACTGTTTACTTTGTACATATTTAAGGGCAGAAAATAAAGTTATCTCGCAATATTTCTGATTAAATAGTGTTTCACACCAAAATACCATTTATGACAATTTCGGATTTACTGCATTTTGAGTCAGAATTCGCATCTATATTCGAATTCATCGCAAATACGAATTTTTCCTGTCCCTAGAAATACCTCTAAAAATAAACAGCTGATGAAGGCACTAAAAGCAAGGGCAGATCTTTAGGTGTATTTCTACAAATACTAAAACACAATTTGATCGTGGAATTATATACAATCTCATTATAAAGGTTTTTTGTAGGTGGTTTTGAGCAGCTTTTAAATATGTTAGAAATTGCATTATGAAATATAGACAGCTACACGTTATGTTTATTATGAGATATCGATTTCGGCTAATTTCAGATCATCTTCACGTCTAACAACAGGTGTTACTTATGCATTTTCCCAGTGGCACTCATAACCTTTAACTGTTTACACACGATGTCTAACGTTGTTAATCTAGTTAGTGATGAAAACAGAACCCAGAATCTTTGCGTCTAAATGATACATATATTGGTGTGATGTCTTATTTCGAAAGAACAGACATCACACCCATACATATACAGCTCTCGGTGAAATGGAACGGTACGATGTCGTTACGTAGCACAGCACAGCCGACTGGAAACGCAGGAGAAGTGCAAACAACGTTCTCTCCTCAGAGGTATGATTATAATTGGGTTCGGTGTAGACTTCTACAACATACAGTCTACACGGCGAAGATTACACCAAAAATTTAACTTTTCGTCTACTTTGGCGATAGCAACCAAATTTTAGAATCGTGTCTACTATGTAAAGATTTAGCAACACAAAACGCTTGAAGCCATAACTTCATTGGTTTTCGAGTTCTGAATTTTTAATATGTTTTTAATGTTATTATAGAAAAAACAAATTTGGGACTCACACTAAAATTTTCATATGGCAGATTTTGTAGGTGCATTCACAAGACATAATTCAACGGTTCTGTGCAGTGCGTTGTGTGTTGACAGTGTGGAAACTTGACAACAGCAGTGCTAGACTTCTTGGTGTGCCTGTACGCAGGAAAAGCCATAAGCCACCCCAAGGGCCCCGGGTTCCCCGCAAGTGTCACTCCTCGCAAGTGTCACTCCCCGCAAGTGTTCCGACCCCCACTGAGGTGCTATGCTCCGATGCGCGAGGCCGTTCCCCGTTGGGGTTCGAATCCCCCCTCAGGCATGGATGTTCGTGATGTCTTTAGTATAAGTTAGTTCATAAGTAGTTTGTAAGTTTAGGGACTGATGACCCCGCAGTTAAATCCCATAAGCTTTACAAACATTTGAACATTTTGGAGATTATATCCGAAATTGTTAAAATCTCCATGCTTGCGCTCCGGACTTGCTGGAACTATTTTACGGAACCATCTCGTTTATTGGATTAAGAAGTGCATCAACTTGCTTAGTATATCGTGTGGACAGTCGAGTAGTCAAATTGCGGCTTTTTTTAATGAAAATTATGATATTTTGCAACATTGAAACCGCGAGTCTTGTTACGCTAACCATGAACATGTAAAGATTTATATGGATTGATTTTCGTAGCATTTTGCGAACATATTTATAATGAACATCTCTTTTAACAACGTTTTGGTGACAGGGTTAATTAATTTAAACTGTGAAAGTAGCTTTTTAAGTTTTCTAAGTAAGATCTCGGGCAGCAGAGCTTTGCAAATGCAAGTTGAAACGCTCACTGCTGCTCTAAATTATTTTGTGAGTGGCCACAGTACTTGCATAAAGGAAATTTATCTAACTGCTCACTCCTTAAGGGAACAGCCAACGTTTTAACAAACAAAATATTAATGTTAAAAAAAGGAATGGATAATTAAACATGGGACAAGGATAATGAAATTATAAAGCAGAGGTTTGATACTTTAAATCATTATCTATTCAATAAAATGAACAAGCAAATACATGTGGGGAGGCCATATTAAGCACAATAAAGCACACACCTTGTACAAAAGTGAATTAAATCATAAAGTTACTGCTCCTAGTGAAGTTGTTTCTGCCCTTTATGAATATGGAGGTAACTTGGGAGGAAATTTGCAAATACACAGTGGATAAAGGAAAGCACATTCATCACTCACAGACACACACATAATGCTTGCGACACATTACTCTTGCGGCAACACTTGATACAACACCACCTAGAAGACAAGTCCTTACAACAGGCCGTGCGTACGTCACTCTTAGAGGCCCCGGCCGCCATCTGACTGGCCGACCGCTGTGCGGCGGTAGGCGTGCCCCAGCGGACAGCCAGTGAGGTGGCGGCCGGGGCCTCTAAGTGTGACGTACGCACGGCCTGTTGTAAGGCCTTGTCTTCTAGGTGGTGTTGCTTGATAGCAGCGGCGAAACGAAGCGCAGGCGGCATTTTGAAGAGATGGCGGGTGTCTTGAAGCACTAATTACAAACACACTATGCTCAAACGAACTCATGTATGAGTAGGTAGCGCCATACTATCCGTAATACCACGTGGTGTGCGACCACGGTGAATTATACAGGATTACCAAAAATAAATTAACTTAGAATAAGCAAGTATAGCACACACGAGAATTCATATAGACGAAAGCTAGTATTAGTGAAAGCATAGGTGAAGGCCGAAGTAAAGACCGTTACAAAAGCACGTGGTGCAATCTGTCATACCAAAAAAGAAAAGACGGAATCAAACCAGAAAATCTGAGAAATATTTAGCATACTCATGCCTACAGACACGATGAGAAACATTAATTAAAAAACAACAAGGAAATTTAAACATACTAAGTTTACACGAAGGCTGAAAGCCACACACGTGAATTCTAAGTTGGAAAAAAAAAAGGCTACAAATCATCACCAGAATTCAAATACTAAATTTAAACTGAATCACTCGAGTTCTGCACATGAAGAAACTCTCCGCCTCACATGGCGAAAGAATTACTCAAGACAAATATCACTGATAAACCAAGACTGTTATCATGACAAAGAAAGCAAAGCATGCCATCCCCTCAGCATGACTCGACGATGAACTTCGCCAAAAGCCTTCCCCACCACACACCGCATGTAGGGCGCGCTGGAAACGATACCGAGCGCGTTCAGAGCTTACTGTCTACCAGTTCCTTGCTACCTGAAGAACATAATACCCTCTTCTAGAGCTCCAGAGAGGTCTCTTTTGTCATCTCTTTCAAATCAAATGTTTATAAAGCTTATGGGACTTAACTACGGGGCCATCAGTCCCTAAACTTACAAACTACTTATGAACTACTTACGAACTAGGACGGCACAAATATCCATGCCCGAGGGGGATTCGGACCCCCGACCGTAGTGGCCGTGCAGACCGTGACTGAAGAGCCTCAGTCTCCTCGGCCACCGCGGCCGGCGTCATCTCTTTCGACCATGATTATGTTGTTACTACACTAAGAACAGGCCACCTCGCCATCTTGCCAAGTAAGCTCGTCTCTGGCCACCCAGCAGACGGCAGTGCAGACGACAAAAGATGCCATGCCTTCTTAACTAAGGTAAACGAGGCCTAAAGCGCGAGGCGGCGACTGTAAGCCATTGCGTGGCAGTCAGTCAATATTAAAAGCAACCTTCCTCATTCACATGAACACACAACTTCAATCGCACGGTTGGAAACATATATAAACATGGGGCATTGATCATTAATAAAAATTATAAAATAATTGACATACAAATAGACAATATTAATGTCGGATAAACATTTAAGAGTAATGAATAACTCAAAATTGAACACGACCACACATTCAGTGGACGTGTTTCAACTGGCTTTACTCGTGAGTGTGGAGTGTGGGTGTAGCTATTGCGGCATTAGCACGGGCTTGGCATCGAACAATATCCTGGAGAAAGCTTTAAATAAAAATTACATCGTACCAAATCCCGTGTTAACATCAATTTAAGGCAATAGATCCCATCGTTTATAAACAATTTAAGAAAAATGCAACTGAATGAAAACCAGAATCTAAACTTAGTTTTTCTACGCAGATTTTTACAGTGGATTTACGGTTCTCACTTTTAGTCAGGTCAGCACTGGATGGACTGCTGAAGAAGAGAATCGTCACGAGGTGAGTGAAACTATGGATTCCCTGTTTTTCGGTGGAACCAACCAGGTTGCTGAGCTGCAATGTGGCAGCACGAAAATCATGCAGTACGATGGCGTTCCTTACAGGTTTGACCGAGCAAGGTGGCGCAGTGGTAACACACTGGACTCGCATTCGGGAGGATGGTGGTTCAAATCAACCCCCGGCCATCCCGAATTAGGTTTTCCGTGGTTTTCCTAAATCACTCCAGGCAAATGCCGAGATGGTTCCTTTCAAACGACACGGCCGATTTCCTTCCCCATCCTTGGCCAAAGAACCCGAATATAAGCTCCGCCTGTAATGACCACGCTGTCGACGGGCCGTTAAACATTAATCTTCCTTCCTTTCCCTCTCAGGTTTCCTACGATCTTAAAAGCGGTCACCAACTGCTGTGGTAGCCTTTGGATGGCCAGAGCGAGGTAAGTAGTTAACAGTTTCTGGCGCCACAAAACAGTAGCTATCAGTGAATGCCTTTACTGATTTCATCGATACAGCATTCCTCCAATGCGTGTCGGAGGTCTCGTGGCCAGCAATATCTAATGCAGGCGGCACACGGAGCTTCTGACGTCACAACGAGTGAACCGCACGTTGGCGAAGCTTTCCGAACGTGTCGGGCTGTATCAAGCATGCCAGATATTCTCAACGAGTGTCTGAACGATCACCAATAAGGTGGGAGAACGCCACCGACATCACACCACGTGGCTATCCGAGGAGGGGGAAACTCTTATCTGTAGAAATGAAGAAGCCATATTGGCCGTCGTATTTCATGGGTTTTATGGTTGGTTGGTTGGGGATATAAAGGGACCAAACTACTATGGTCATCAGTCCCATGGGTTTTATGAAATTAACTTATGTCTTATGAATGTATGACATTTCAAAGCAAGTAAAAGTAACTAAATTGTCGGAAAACCAGTATACGGGATACATTAATAATTCTGTATTGTAGATAATAAGTAATCTGTAGCTATCGTCGTAAATTACAGATAAAATGTACCGTCGATCACAGCTCTCAGGCCGAAAAATCGGCCTTCGGCGCTCACATGCGATGGAAAAAAAAAAAAAAAAAAAAAAAATAAAATAAAATAAAATAAAAATAAATAAATAAACTCTCTGTTAAGCTATACCTTAGCATCAGAAGGAAGCTACAGATCACTTTTTAAACACAAAATATTAATCTATAATCTGTTCTGTTTGTTAACAAACTGTCGTCTTTAACTCAGCCACCACAAAATTATTCACGCCTTCTACAAACTCGCACGCACTTCAAAACTAACGCGCTGTGATGACGTCACGGGTCAAAACTGACGGGTGGAATCGCGTTCTATAAATGACCCGAAACGTCATACACGTGGTTAAAAAATTCCATATTACAATAATCTGCCGTTTCAAGGCAAGGCGGACTGAAGATCTACCAACACGAAATGCTATTTACATCATTTGTTGTAATTACATCTCAACAACCGAAATATCTACCAGTAGTGTATACCACACGTCTAATACATTCGTCGATGAGACGCTTATACGTTATTGGCGTTAGCGTAGGCAGCAATGTCGTAGACAGTGAAAGGAAGATGTTTCACGGCGCTAGTTTAAAGCCTCTCGGAAGCAATTATTTTTTTCTTGTTATATTCGGGTTTTCTGGTAAGCTCAAAGACTTTCCTATAAATTTTATAGAAGTATACTGCATAAAATTCGATGCTATGTAAAGATAAGTGTGCATCCTCTGAGGAGTGAGTTTGCTGGATTCGTTTTACGTACAGAACAGTTCGCATTTTACTTAGAATAAAATACGCACCTTATTGTTTCACTTATTACATGTTACACGTTCTTAACATTCTCCGACTGAATAGTAACATTTATCGTGGAATGACCTTTAAGTTTTACTAAAACGCGAGACCGTTGCAATAATGTTTGCCTCCTGTCAATGCCTTTTCTAATTTTATATCGCACATTTTGTCATGAATCTTTTGTAATTCGCTGCACTTATTGACATAAGATGCAATATATTTTTCACTTTCAAATCACACTCGAACCCAAAATCTCGGAGCTCATTGGCCAAACTTTGTGACAAGTCGTGGTAGATGTGAAAATTGTGCTATACACAATATAGAACCAATCCCTCATTCTAAATGTTTTAATTGTCATGTATTCTTGTGTGTCAATGAAAGAAAAAACTTTTATGAGAATCATTTTTCATAAGGTAATGTTTGTTGCTGTCTGAACCTATTTTCGAAAAATATTAATAAAATTCTCATAATATAATTTGATCTTGATATTCTTTGCACTAAACCTATTCTCTAACAACTAGAATATCACAGAAAAATTTCGAAATGTCAAAGTCAAAAAATAAAAATACAGGCCATAAAGGGTTAAATGAATTGATGATGGGTGAGTAATTTTTTGTATCACACAAAATCTTCCTGAGGTTTGTAACCGTAAGATGGCGGCATCACTAATAGCAGCGACATTGCCAGTCTAGTTAATGTATATCTTTGGATCAATGGCGTCTCCCTATATCTGCCTTGTTGTGGTTTGAAACCAACATCCAACATCTAACGTTTTTGCTCCCAGTCTAACGATTTTGCCCCGCGTCATGTGATGGAATTTTCTACATTACGAGAAACAGTTAAAAAATGTTAAAATGTTTGTAATCCTATGGGACGAAACTACGTGGGTCATCAGTCCCTAGTCTTACAAACTACTTAAACTAAGTTAACCTAACCTAAGGACAACACACACATCCATGCCCGAGGGAGGATTCCACCCGCCTCAAAGCTAACAGTCCTGTTCTGGTCAAGCATGATATTCTCTTGAGCGTCACAGATTTTTAGTTCATGTACTTTCAAAATATTTCACAGATGATATTAAAGGGTCTAACTAATAAATGAATATCTTAAAATATTTTTTTCTATGTATCTTGAATATATTTTCACATTACTTAAAAATGTTCAAACTGCGTGGTCATCAGTTCGTAGCTTACAGTTTACTTAAACTAAGGTAAACTAACCTAAGGTCAACACACATACACACACCCATGCCCCAGTGAGGACTCGAACCTCCGACGGCGAGCAACCGCACGCTCCACAGCCAGGCGCCTTAGACCGCTCGGCTACTCCACCGCGTCCCACGTTACTTAGTTGACAGATATTACAGTTTAAACACTGTTAATTATGATATTTCGTTATCTCGAAAAAAATTATTCACTTTCAATATCTTCTTTTATACACAAATCTCAGATTCTATTTAAGTCCTTAATCCATACCCGTTAACTTCCTACATTACCTTTCTATCTAAAGGATTTTTCGCTTTCAAAATACCGTACTATTCTCGATAGGTATAATTGTTCAACTCGATCTGAAGAAGTTAATTCTGAACTCGGGAGGAGAGCTACACACGGTAGATAACAGGCTATCACCGAGCTTAACTTCATAGATCTGATCTTTACAGGGAGCCGATCATTAGACAGATCTAAACTCACAGATGTCTAAATGAGAGCTGAACTTACAGAGAGCGAGAAACTCAACTGCTAGTTCTATTTATACTAATTTTTATGGACAAAAGACTGTTCTAATTTGGGATATTTTGACCAACTTACTCGATGTCTTTTTTTTTACTACAATAATTTTAGTTTATTAAGATTTTTTTAATTAGCTCTTCATCGCAAAAAATATTAACAAATGACTATACTCCGTTCACCGAGACGAGAGACGTACTGTAAACACACCGAGGCGCGTGACCAGGGGTGGACAAAACAGAGTCTCTCGCTCTATTTCGCTGCATCCGTTTCAGGTGTAAGGTCGTTGTGTGTTTGTTATATAGCTGTGCTATTAGAAGCCAAACATTTAAAACTCATTTCTTTTAATACTTTATAGAAAGTTATTTTCTTAGAAAATTTCGCAAATCTGCATCTTCGCTTACCACACGAAGCAATTTGTCAAATGTTGAAAATTTCTTACGAAAAACATTTCTACGTACCGCTTTTCAGTCAAACTCATCAAGACTTTCTGAAACCTTCTGTCGTACTTCCATTTCTTTTTCTCCCTTGGAAGCTTCAAATAGTGTGTGGCTTTCTATAGACTGTTTTCATAACAATATCAGTCATTGACTGTTCTGCACACAACAGCTGCGTTTTATACACACTAGGAACAATGTGTTTCTCTAAAAAACTTTATTACTTCTACTTTGAACGTTTCTTGGGCGGACTCAAATTGAAGGACGACATAATGAGGTTACTCTTACGTGATACCAATGAGAGAGAAAAGATACACATAGACTATGAGTCCTAAATCTTATTGTAAACACTAACGTTACTTAAGTTGACAGTCAAAACCTATTATCACTGCTCTATAATGACACATATAACCACCTTACACCTGAAATGGATACAGCGAAATTCATCGAGCGTCCCTGTTTCGTCCACCCCTGGTCACGCGCCTCGGTATGTTTACAGTAAGTCTCTCGTTTCGGTGAACGGAGTATAAAATATTGCAATCGTAGTATGGCGATCGCGGCCGGCCGCGGTGACCGAGCGCTCTGCGGCGCGCCACTCACGGTCCGCACCGCCACTACGGTCGGGGGTTCGAATCCCCCCTCCGGCATGGATATTTGTGCCGTCCTTAGTTGTAGCTAGTTCATAAGTAGTTTGCTTTTCTTGATGACGACATCTTCCTGACTAGTACGACTTATCTTAGAAGGTTAGGAAAGGGAAATCTACGTTTTTAGCAATTGTGGATCTGGAGAAAGCTTTTGACACTGTTGACTGGAATACACTCTTCCAAATTCTGAAGGTATCAGGGGTAAAATATATGGAACGAACAGTTATATTCTACCAAAAACCAGACAGCGGTTATCAGAGTCGAAGGGCAAGAAAGGGACGCAGAGGTTGGGAAGGGAGTAAGACAGGGTTGTAGCCTTTCCCCAATGTTGTTCAATCTGTACACTGAGCAGGCAGAGAACGAATGGAAGGAAAAATTTGGAGTGGGCATTAAGGTGCAGGGAGAAGAAATAAAAACATTGCGGTTTGCTGATGACATAGTACTTCTGTCAGAGACAGCAAAAGATCTGGAAGAGCAATTGAATGGAATGGACAGTGTCTCGAAAGGAAGATATAAGATGAACATTAAGAAGATGCAACGAAGGTAATGGAATGTAATGTCAGAAAATCAAGCGACGCTGAAGGAATTAGATTAGGTAATGAGACAATAAAAGTAGTAGATGAATATTGTTATTTGGGTAGCAAGAAAACTTCTGATGGCCGAAGTAAAGAAGATATAAAATGCAGAATGGCTATGGGAAGAAAAGCGTTCCTAAAGAAGCGAAACTTGTTAACATCCAATATTAATTTAAATGTTAGGAAGTCCTTTCTGAAAGCATTTGTCTGGACTGTAGCATTGTATGGGAGTGAAACGTAGACGATTAGGAGTTCAGATAAAAAGATGATATAAGCTTTTGAAATGTGATGCTACAGACGAATGGTGAAAATTAGATGGGTAGATCACGTAACTAATGAGGTGCTTGACCGAATCGGAGAGAAAAGGAGTTTCTGGCATATACTGACTAAGAGAAGGGATAGATTGGTTGGACACATTCTGAGACATCAAGGAATTGTCAACTTAGCATTAGAAGGAAGTGTGTGGGGTAAAAATCGTAGAGGGTGACCGAGGGACGAATATAGTCAGCAGATTCAGAAGGATGTAGGTTGCCGAACGTATTCTCAGATGAAGAGACTTGCGCAGGACAGGGTAGCATGGAGAGCTGCATGAAACCAGTCTGCGGACTGAAGCCCACAACAACAACAAGTAGTTTGTTGTTGTTCTTGTGGTCTTCAGTCCGGAGACTGGTTTGATGCAGCTCTACACAATACCCTATCCTGAGCAAGCCTCTTTAACTCCACATAAGAACGGCAACCTACATCTGTCTGAATCTGCTTACTGTATCCATCTCTTGGTCTTCCTCTGCGGTTTTTACCCCACACACTTCCCTCCAACGCTAAATTCACGATTCTTTGAAGTCTAAGAATGTGTCCTACCAGTCGATCCCTTCTTTTAGTCAAGATATGCCAGAAATTCCTTTCCTCCCCAATTCTGTTCAGTACCTCCTCATTAGTTATGAGATCCACCCATCTAATCTTCAGCAGTCTTCTGTAGCACCACATTTCAAAAGCCTCTATCCTCTTCCTGTCCGCACTGTTTATCGTCCATGTTTCACTCCCATACAAGGCAAAACTCCACACAAATGCCTTCAGAAAGGACTTCCTTAAGCTTAAATCAATATTTGAGGTTAACAAAGTTCTCTTTTTCAAGAACGCTTTTCTACCCATTGCCATTCTGCATTTTATGTCCTCTGTACTGCGACCATCATTTGTTACTTTACTGCCCAAGTAACAAAACTCATCTACCTCCTTTATTGTTTCGTTACCTAATCTAATTCCTTCAGTATCACCTGATTTTCTTAGACTGCACTCCATTACCCTTGTTTTACTCTTGTTAATGTTCATCTTATACAAACATTTAAACATTTTGAACACGATAGCGGGGCAGTGTTATAAACGTTTGGTAGCGATCAGACTGGCATCTGAAGGCCTGGTATGAGAGCAGGTGAGTCGAGTTTCGGGAACCAGTCTGCTGCCAATGACCGTGTAGCTGAGTGCCGGGCATTGGCAGTCCCCCTGTTGGGGCGGCCAACCTCGGCTGCTGGCCAGGCAGGTGAGCTGACGGCGGTCAAGCCCAGTGGCTGAGTAGACGGCGACCAGGTGGCCGCCTATCCAGCCGCCAGCTGACAGGCATACAACCAGAGGCCCACTTAATCCGGCGTTAACCAGCCCGCACTGCCTGGCAGCCAGGTGGGCAGATCGCCCAATGTTGTTAACAGAACGGGCGGGCTGCCTCACTGCTTGCCTTGCTTGCCCACACACTGTGAAATGCTAAGCAGCAGTTTATTCCCTCCACTTTCAGGGTCGCGAGATGAGTATGTTCGGAGGTTTCTGAAACTTTATTTATGACATGATCACCAAAACACGAACCAAATATTATTATTGTTGTTGTCTTCAGTCTACAGACTGGTTCGGTGCAGCTTTCCACGCTACTCTGTTCTGAGTAAGTCTCTTCATCTCCGAATAAAAAGGGCTGCCTATATCCACTGGAACCTGCTAACTGTATTCATCTCCCCATCTGTAACGAAGCATGTTGGGATTTATTCCTATCTGCTTGTATTGATTTGATTTTCTCAGGGAAGCCAAAAAAATCTCAGTCCAACCCGCCACTGCCCGCACCGAAACTGTGTTTATTGTGCAGTATCGCTCCCTGTATACCTAGTAAAGCCAACCAATGCCCTTGAACAGTGCAAGGAGTCCCTTTACCAGTTCTTTATTAGATACAATTTCTTCGGGTCTGGTTGTCCCAAATGTTCTGTGCCTTTTCTCTCCAATGTAATGCATTCGAACATTAGATGTGATGCAATTTCATCACTGTCATCACATATCCCACATTTAAGGCCCTCTTCTGTATGTAGGTGTTTTTTTAAATTCCCATGGCCTGTCAGCAATCCAATAATGAGTCTAACCTGCCTCCTGTTCAGACGCAGGATGCAGAGCTTCTTTTAAAACATGGTTTTGACATCATTACCTTGCCATGTTTTTTTATAGACTTTGGTGCAATATTCTACGTGCTGCCTTCTGTGCCAGTTACGTAGTTCCAATTTGATCATTGCCTTGGTGATTGTCAGGACAGGTTCCGGTCCAATAAATGGAGTCTCTGCCTCCATCCTGGCTAATCTGTCGGTATGTTCATTGCCACTGACCCCCAAGTGGCCAGGGAGCCACAATAGGTTTACTCTATTGCTTTCCCCTAGCTCCACCAGAACCCTGTGACATTCTGCAACAATTTTAGACCTTGTTGCAGGAGCTGCCAGTGATCTCAGGGCTGCCTGGCTGTCTGAATAGATATAGATTCTACGACCTTTGTAGAACCTACGCAAATTATCCTCTACACACACCCTGATGGCAGTGATTTCGGCCTGGACTACTGAGGCCAGTTTCCCTAGAGACATGACGCCCTCCAGTCTTGGCTGCACCCCATATACCCCTGCCCCAACGCCTTGGTCTGACTTTGACCCGTCGGTGAACCAGACAATATCCCCCATACGGTGTCGAACTATTTTCTCCCACTGCTCCCTACTTCCAATTGTTATATTGAAAGGCTTGTTGAAGCCGTATGGGGTTATAATATAGTGGGCTGGCATTTCCCCAACCTTTCCTATATTTACCTCACTCACTATTTTAGTGTGTGATTCTGGATATCCCAAAGAGTTCCAGTTGTTGCCAGTTTTGAGTCTGTATGCACCAGCCGCTGCCTCCATCTTGACCCAAAGGTGTAATGGGGGCATATCCAGCATGGTTTCCATCCCAGCAGTTGGTGTGCTGCTAATTCCGCCTGTTATGGCTAAGCAGGCTAATCTCTGCACCTTACCAAGCTCCTTAGCAGCAACCTGCTGTTCTACCTTCTTCCACCACACGACCGCCCCATAGGTGATCCTGGGTCTAATCACTGTGGTGTATATCCAGTGCATACCGTTGGGGCTCAGGCCCGAATTTTTGGCACAAGCTCTCCTGGTACTCACAAGAGTACCTTTTGCCTTGGAGCAAATATTCCTGATATGAGGCGTCCATGTCAGTTTCTCATCTAGGGTAACCCCTAGATATTTCACTGTCCCCTTCAGAGGTAGCGCTTCATTGAAAAGCTTTAGATTCCAACTTGAATGTTGTATATGCTTCTTTGTGAATGGTACAACAACAGTCTACTTAGGACTAATCCCCAGATCCTGTTTTCTGCGCCAGTCTTGCACAATGTGCAACGCACCTTGTACCTTATTCTTTACTGTGTCAGCAAATTTGCCAAGTATTACTATGACAAGATCATCTGCGTATCCTTGGCAAAAGTAATGCCTAGAGTTTAATTCGCCAATGAGATCATTCTGCTTGTATTACCGAACCTCCCGATACAATTGTTGCATAATAATAGATAAGAACGTAATTAGTCTATTATCATTTTCTTTTCCAGAACTTACGTTATTCTTTTTTCTAACTTGACTAGCTGAAGTCATTTTCTATTATTTGGTATTGTAGAAGTTGGTTTAATTAGCAAATATTAACTAATTTCTACCAGAAGTATATTGTTAAAGTTCAAATAGTATGCTTATTAGTTCAAAAACTGTTTCTAAAGCTTATGGGACTTAACTGTGGGTTCATCAGTCCCTAAACTTACAAACTTCTCTTGTCCGTACTTTTTTGGATAATTTCTGCCCAGTGTGGGATCCTTATTAAGTGGGTGTGACGGAGAACATCGAAAAAGCCGGTCGCAGTGGCCGAACGGTCTGCGGCGCGCCAGTCACGTTCTGCACGGCCACTACGGTCGGGGTTCAAATCCCCCCTCGAGCATGGATATTTGTGCCGTCTTTAGTATTAGCTAGTTCATAAGTAGTTTGTAAGTTTAGGGACTGATGACCCCGTAGTTACGTCCCATAAGCTCTACAAACATTTGAACATTTGAGAACATCGAAAGGGTCCAAAGAAGGGCAGCTCGTTTTCTATTGTGACGATACAGGGGAGACAGCGTTACGGAAATGATACAGGATCTGGGATGGGAATCATTACAGCAACGCCGCTTATCGCTGCGACGTGGGTTACTTACGAAACTCCAATCGCCAACATTCTCCTCTGAATGCGAAAATATATTGTTGACATCCACTTACATAGGTAGAAATAATCATCAAAATAAAATACGAGAAATCAATGCTCGAACGGAGAGATTCAGATGTTCCCGCGCGCTATTCGAGAATGGAATGGGAGGTAAATAATATAACGGTGGTTTGATGAACCCTCTGCCAGGCACTTAAATGTGATTTGCAGAGTACCCCATGTAGATGTAGATGTAGAAACTGCTTATGAACAAACTTATACTAAAGACAACACAAACATCAATGCCCGAAGAGCCCACGCGATCCGCAACGTGGCGCTCCAGACCGCTCGGCTACTCCCGCGCGGCATGCTAATTAGTATTTCTGTTAAAACTAATTAAATTCTTTTCTCATTACATTAAATTATGAATTACTATGTTTCACAAGTAATGTTAGGAAAGTTTTGCCCTGATTAGTTTATGTATAATTAATGTTAATTACGAAAGTATTGTTAATAAACGTATTTTCTTAAATACATAAATGAAATACTATTAATTGAACCGAGATTTGTATATTAATTACACAGTATTACGCTATCTTTTACTATAGCCAGTTGCATCTAATTGTTTACTTTTCCATTATAATTAATGTAATGATCTCAATTAACAATACGTAATTTCCAGTATCATTGTTTAAAGATATAAACAGGTTGTGTTCGCGGCATGTAATTGAGTATTGTTTAGTCCATTGTCTGAGGCATAATCCACGTTAGTTCGGAGTATTGTTTCGGCCGCGATCTGATGTCCAATCCTTGCCAGTTTGTAATTTTACACAATTATTAAAAAATGTTCAAATGTTTGTTAAGCTTAAGGGACTTAACTACGGGGTCATCAGTCCCTAAACTTACAAACTACTTATGAACTACCTACAACTAAGGACGGCACAAATATCCATGCCCGAGGGGGGATTCGAACCCCCGACCGTAGTGGCCGTGCAGACCGTGACTGAAGCGCCTCAGTCTCCTCGGCAACCGCGGCCGGCACACAATTATATAAGAATTCGTCAGTTACTAGTGTGGAAAGTTTTCTTCCGGTATTATGAATGGAGTAGTAATATTAATGTCATATTAAGATGAACACCTCGAACTTTTGTATCCACACACGAACTTTGTAAATTCATATTATTGATGTGTGGAATGTGCGTACTTGGCCGTAATGGTTGTAATTAATGAGACTTGTAAGTTTGCCGTAAATGGGGACTACTGGGCATTTATGAATCATTAAAAGTGTCAAAGAACTGCAGTTCTGTGAGTTGCCTTCGTTATTTTTAATGAATTAGTTTTCGCCCCATGAGATTTCAGCCAGCTGCTACCGAGAGCAATAGCCAACGAGAACACCAAGAATCATCGATCCACGACCAGTTAACGGAAGACGTCTTCCTCTACTATTTTTATATCCAAACACTTCCCTCCATTGCTAAATTGACAGTTCCTTTATGTCTTAGAATGTGCCCAGCAATACATCCCTTCTCTTAGTTAACGTATGCCAAAAAGTCCCCCCCCCCCCCCCAATTCTATTCAGTAACTTCTCATTAGTTACGTAATCTGCCATTCTAATTTTCGGCATTCGTCTGTAGCACCACATTTCAAAAGCTTCAATCATCTTTCTGTCTACACTCCATATCGCCCACGTCCCACACCCATAATGCTACACTCCTTACAAATGCTATGAAAAAAAAAATCCTAACAGTTAAATTAATATGGGATATCAACAAATTTTGCTTCTTCAGAAATGCTTTCCTTCCCTTAGTCATTTTGCATTTTATGTCTTCTCTACTATTGCCATCAAGGTACCCATGAGTCGTAAGGGCGCAACTTTCTTTTCTGTTACTTCGACACGGAAATTCGTGCCCATTGACTTGTCTACATTGATGCGCTGCCTGTAGCCATTCCATATTTGTTGATCCAAGTTAAAGCCTCTTGCATGTCGTTTTCAGTCCCTACTATGAGCACCAGTTCGTCTGCATACGCTTTGTACTAGAATGTATACCCTCTCATTGTCAATCGTTGACGTAGGCCACAGAGAAGTGGTTCAAGGGCTATGGCGTATAAAATTGTCGAGAGTGGGCCCCCTTGTCTAACTGATCTTGATATGGAGAGAAGTGCTATTGTCCGTCCTTTGATGAGCACTTTGGAGGAGACATTACGTAGAGCCGCATCACAACACTGATAAAGGTCTGTGGAAATCGCATGTGCTTCATGACGTCTGCCAGACACGTGTGGCTAACCCTGTGGAAGGCTCGGTCCAAATCAATCGACGCATGGGATCGCCACCTGACAGTCTACGAAAAGACCTTTAATTGCCTGCAGAAGTTTGTCTCCTATTCCATAAGCTTTTGGATCTGACAGAAGCTTCCTCTTAGGAAATCGGCCATAAGCCTTTTCTATATCTATAATTTCCTGTTCCACTCATAGCACTTCTCCATTATCTGCCGTAAGTTAAAGATCTACTCCTGACAGTCTCAACGAGTCCTAAACGCGCACTGATTTTCATCCACATTGTCTTCAACTACTTCAACTAATACTAGTAATCTACTTTCAACAATACCTGTGAATATTTTGCTCATTAATTAAAGAGCTAACTCTGTAGTTCTTCTGTAGTTTGTGACACAACAACACAGTAACCAACGGTACTTTCAATTCAATTGTTTGTGTAGCTTATGGGACTTAACTACGGGGTCATCAGTCCCTAAACGAACAAACTACTTACGAACTAACTTACACTAAGGACGGCACAAATATCCATGCCCGATGGGGGATTCGAACCCCCGACCGTAGTGGCCGTGCAGACCGTGACTGGAGCGCCTCAGTCCCCTCGGCCACCGCGGACGGTACTTTCCAGTCATGTGCGCGTACAGTAATATAAAACGATGTTTATTTTATTTTCCTCTATTATTTGTATTTTTTGTAATTTATTATGTATTTGATGTGAATTTTGTATGTACATTTTAATATTGTGAAAGAAATGATATTTATATCGATGTAGTAGACACGCTGGTTTAACGAGGGCTTTGCTATTGTATAGAATCATCTTTGAGTAGGGAGTTTTATCGCTGGTAGCGCAGAGGCGCGCAGCGAGAGAGAGTGGTTGTTCTCACGTAGTAGCGGACAGACGTAATAGTGAGGCGGTGCACGCAATGGTATACGGCAAAAGTACGTGAAGGAGAATGCGTGTTGGATTGGCACTAGTGGAGGAATCGGCGAACAGGCAATATTATTTATTCATACGGGCACAGCTCAAATAATAAATAAATGCATCAAGAGGAATGCTGTGGGCCCAAAATTGCAATAAACATTCGTCGCCAAGAATAACCTGTGTTTGCCAATTGTTAAGTGCCAACAGTCTCCAATCAGTAGCACCACGTCGCACACCAAAATCCTTAAGATCTGTCCAGTTTGTCTTAGCATGTACAGCTAACCAGCGTATTAGTGATCATTGTTCAATAGTGAACACTGTTATTTGTGAACCTGTGTTTAAAAATCATTACCCATAGTCATTGTCCAGACAGGTTCCTTCCGCGTCCATTGTTTTACCGAGAATATTCACAAAGTTATAGAAAACTAACAATCAAAGTCATTAAAGACAGTGTGACAGTGATTAATAATAATTCATTTCAGAAAAGTAGTACTAAATGTAGCTTATGTCAGTGTTGCTGATCAATATGTTGCTAAGTGGAATGAAACTGCTAGACTAACTTTCAATTTCAAGAGATATTTCAATAAATGTGCAAAAGATTGTTTTCCCTCGCATATTATTTTGAGGTAAAGTTTTTACTTACAAGTACTTATTAGTGAGGATAGTGATTATTTGCAAGTGTTTGCAATGCTAATAATTCCTTGTTAAAGAGAGAGCAAAAGCTAATCAGACGGTTAAAAGGTTCATTTCAGTGTTATCATGTCAAGTCATTAATTAACTTTGAGCTTGCTATTAGTACAGTTAATAGTTCATTTGCAACTTGATTATTGTTATAGCACAGGGCATATTTGCCGTTGAATAATTTCTGGTACTTATATAAACAATTAATTATTTGAAGCAGTAAATAGTAAGTATTAAGGTGAGAGTTTTGCATGATATGCTGCATGTTGCATTTGCGTGGCTGTTGCTTACATTTCACTGTCTTGTATTCAACCACTGTGTTAATGAACTATTTTTCAGTAATTAGTATATTGTTAGTGTCTTTTGTACCGGATTTGATGCGCATATTCTGATTTCCTGCCCACCCAAATTTTACGTAATTTTTCACGTTGTTAATTAACTTTGCTATTATTGAGATCCCACCAAATTATTTGCTCGTACAACGAGCTGGCGACCGTAAATCAATAAGTTATTCTTTTTTTTTTAATTAATGCCTGTGTCCCGTTAGTTCAGCATTTTATTTTCATTTAAACATTAATCATGTTATTCCAAATTTTAATTTCCACTTTCTTCATTACTATCGATCGTCGTTGTTTACCAAAGAGGTACAGCAACGTTCCGGTTATAGCCTCCGCTACATCATCGGCTTCATTACCGACAGCTTTTCCATCCAATTAAGATAATTAGGCACACGGGTTAATTTTTCTAATTATCGTATATTAACTGGTGGTGTAGAACGGGTAGGGTTATAAGTTGTTACAATCTTTTCTGTTTCCATGCTTGAAAATTGGTGTAATTACTGCTTTCGTCGCCGTCCGCGGTTGCCGAGGGGACTGCGGCGCGCCAGTCACGGTCTGCACGGCCACTACGGTCGGGGGTTCGAATCCCCCCTCGGGCATGGATATTTGTGCCGTCCTTAGTGTTAGGTAGTTCATAAGTACTTTGTAAGTTTAGGGACTGATGACCCTGTAGGTAAGTCCCATAAGCTATACAAACAATTGAACTGCTTTCGTCCAGTCATACGGAACTTGTCACGACTCCCACGCCATTTCAATTATTTGTGTAACCATTTGAGATCTGATGTTCCACTGTATTTGTTGAGTTCCGGCTTAATTTCATCTACCCCAGCCAATTTATGCATTGCAATCTTTTGACCATTCTTTCCACTTCTTCAAAAGTTATGTTTCCTTCATTCCTATCACATTGTGCCTCAAAATCTGACACATTATTGAACTTCTCACTTACATTGAGTAATTCTTTAAAATATTCCCTCCATTTGCCCAATGCATCCACAGGATTCACTAGCAGATTTCCTGACCTGTCCAAAACACTTTTCAATTCCTTCTTCTCTCCCTTTCGAAGACTGTTAATTACGCTTCAGGGTGGTTTTCCAGACCAGGACCCAGAGTTTCTAACTTATATCCAAAATCTGGTAGTTGGAAAGGGAGTAAGACAGGGTTGTAGTCTTTTTCCAATGTTGTTCAATTTGTACATTGAGCAAGGTATAAAGGAAAGCAAGGAGAAATTTGGTGAAGGAATTAAAGTTCAGGGGGAAGAATTAAAAACATTACGTTTTGACGACGACATAGTAATTCTGTCAGATACAGCAAAGGACCTGGAAGAGCAATTGAACGGAATGGACAGTGTGCTGAAAGGTGCATATAAGATGAACATTAACAAGAGCAAAACTAGGGTAATGGAGTGCAGTGTAAGAAAATCAGGTGATGCTCAAGGAATTAGATTGGGAAACGAAGCAATAAAGGAGGTAGATGAGTTTTGTTGCAGTAAAATAACAAATGATGGTCGCAGTACAGCGGATATAAAATGCAGAATGGCAATTGGTAGGAAAGCGTTCTTGAAAAAGAGAAATTTAACATCGAATATTGATTTAAACCTAAGGAAGTCCTTTCTGAAGGCATTTGTATGGAGTGTTGCCTTGTATGGGAGTGAGACATGGACGATAAACAGTGCGGACAGGAAGAGGATTGAGGCTTTTGAAATATGGTGCTACAGAAGAATGCTGAAGATTAGGTGGGTGGATTACGTAAATAATGAGGAGGTACTGAACATAATTGGGGAGAAAAGGAATTTCTGGCATACCTTGACTAAAAGAAGGGATAGATTGGTAGGGCACATTCTTAGACATCAAGGAATTGTGAATTTAGCGTTGGAGGGAAGTGTGTGGGGAAAAAATCGCAGAGGAAGACCAAGAGATGGATACAGTAAGCAGATTCAGACAGATGTAGGTTGTCGCTCTTATGTGGAGATGAAGAGGCTTGGTCAGGATAGGGTATTGTGGAGAGCTGCATCAAACCAGTCTCCGGTCTGAAGACCACAACAACAACATCCAAAATCTTCACATGATTTCAGATCGGATTCTCCAATTATCTGTTTAGCCTTATTCCTTTCTTCAACATAACTTTCTCTGTCTGCCTGGGTTCTAATATGGAGCCATTTCCTTTTTCCTTTCCCAAACTGCCTTCACTGCGTCTGGTTCTGCTTTCCTTTACACACCATTGTTCTAACACATTCTCTAGCCACTTCTAGTAGTGTGTCCTGTACCTTGTCCATTCCTCCTCCAATGACAGTAAATGACTCCAGTCAACTAAGTGGTACCGTTGTGAGCTCATTTTTATATATCTGTGCTGATTTCCTTGTCCTAAAGCTTCTCCACTCTTATCCTTCTACACATAGACCTGATTTTCTGCATTTTTGGCCTCAGAAGACGAATCAAATTAAATATATAAAAATAATATGTATTTAATTTTATGTTATTTATTATTTATATTATTTAGTTATTTTTATTTTATTTTTGTCCAAAACATGTGCAAGAGTGGGCCGTAAAAGAGGCCAGTGTGATTTTTGTTTTATAATTTCCTTCATTAAATTTTTATTTGATTTTTTTGAAACAGTTATGTTAGTTATGTTTAGTTTTAAAGAGGATAATCTTCCACCCCTATATCGCATTGTTAAAAATTGTTATCATTTAGTGCTGCTACTTGCTGTTTTATTTTATCTTCTTTATTGATGTATTTAATTATACATTTTTCTTACTTATGCAGAACATTTTTTAAATTCTTTTATGTTTTACCTTTCATACTTTCTTCATTAAATATTCGCGATATTTGACGTAATTTTTTTCTGTAGATGTTATTGTTATAATTATATTCAGATATTTATTTGATCTTTCGCAAAAGTTTTTTATTCCTTTATAAAAAAAGGTATTTTTCCTGCAATATATATTCATTCAAAGATGAAATATCAACCTCTAACAATTCTTCGAACCTCTATTAAGTGACTTACAGCAAAGAAACATCACGGTAGAGCCATATGATGAACTATATCTTTATACGGGTGTACAAACTATTTGAGTCAAAATCGAAAAAAAAAAAAATAATAAAAAATAAAAATGGAAACAAAAGTTACTCGATATTAAATTCCAAATAACTGTTACTGGAAAATTTATCGATCCGACGCATAATATCCGAGAAAGCGCATAGTGCCGCTCTCTATCGGCGTCCGGTTATGCTTTCAGAGGAGTTCTGGTAGCTGTCGGCAAGGGGGAAAACCTTGGTGCCGAACGGTTGAACGATGTAATCTAAAGAGTGGGAACACGTTACAGACACTCCCTCAGACAGTCATATCGTCAATTTAATACAAATAAACAATCCCTGAGACGGATTTTCGTCTCGAATATGTCAAAGACATTATTGATAAATCTGAAGCATTGAATTAAAATTTGAGATGCGGCCGGGAATCGAAACCGGGCCTCTATGCTTACTAGGCAGACCACTTACACCACGATTAAGGCGCCTTGGAATAGTACGATTTCCCTCCACGTCAAAAACTTTAATTCAGCTTCTGTGTTCCAAAGATAATTGTCACTACTGCGGAATAGCACCTCGGGAATGGACATATTGGAACAATCCTGTTAATGTAATATAAATATCAATTTAATACAAATAAACAATCTCTGAGACGGATTTTCGACTCGAATATGTCAAAGACATATGCATCACAAGACCAAGCGCCGTTACTTTATATTTCTGATGTGAGCGCAATTAGTGCTGTTTAGTAGTTATTTACAGTGAGATTTCACTACTAAGTGAAAGAACACTAATCCTTCTTTGGTACAAAAGGATGAGAAACATTCATAAATAAATATATTTTAAGAACATGTAAAATTTAGGTTCCATTATGTCAGATATGACATGTGGCGCTTGTACTAGTGATGCATAACACCGGCCATATAATATATAAAGACAAAGATACAAATTGATATTTATATCGCCTTAACAGGGTTGTTCCAATATGTACATTGCTGAGGTGCTATTCCGCTGCATGGAGAGCCTTGGCAGTAGTGGCAATTATCTTTGGAACACAGAAGTTGAATTAAAGTTTGTGACGTGGAGGGAAATCGTACATAGACTATTCCAAGTCGCTTTAATGGTTAGTGGTGTGGTGGTCTAACGGTAAGACGTCTGCCTAGTAAGCATGGTGGTCTGGGTTCGATTCCCGGTTGCATTACAAATCTTAATTCAATGCTTCAGATTTATTAATAATGTCTTAGTCATATCGTCGTTATTTCTGTAAATATCTCGGAAACGGTGCGAGATATGGAAGAAACGTAAGAGAGCAACGGTGTAGAGAATTCTGTGCTCTGCAAATCAATTTATTGAGTTTTCGTCTCAGATGCGCAGTTAAGTCGTAATTTCAATTAAATTTGGAGCTGTCAAAAGGCCGTCCGCTCCCCATATTCCGTATCCCACCGCCAAAGTCCAGTTGGACAGTCTTCGACCCATACACGATCATGGCCATAAACCGGTATGCCCCCCTCATTCCTTACCAGGCGGAAGACATGATCACAGCCGTCTACACAGTGTCGTGCGCCCATGAGACTGTGATGGAAGAGCCAGAAGCAACCGGCAGCCCAGCCAAAGAAGAAGAAAAGAAACAAGAGACCGGCGGCTGGCCGCTAAACATCCCGCCCCCACCATGGACGCGGAACTCTCACTTGGTGAGTTCCTCTAGTCAGGAAGGCCGAAACCAACAGTCACATCACGTTGCATCTATCTACATCTACATGGGATACTCTGCAAATCACATTTAAGTGCCTAGCAGAGGGTACATCGAACCGCCGTTATACTATTTTATTTCCCACTTCATTCTCGAATAGCGCGCGGGAAGAATGAACACCTGAATCTCTCCGTTCGGGCACTGATTTCTTGTATTTTATTCTGATCATCATTTCTACCTATGTAAGTGGGAGTCAACAATATATTTTCGCATTCGGAGGACAATGTTGGCGATCGGAGTTTCGTAAGTAGCCCACGCCGCAGCGATAAGCGCCGTTGTTGTAATGATTCCCATCCCAGATCTTGTATCATTTCCGTAACGCTGTCTCCCCTGTATTGTGACAATACGAAACGAGCTGCCCTTCTTTGGACTCTTTTGATGTCCTCCGTCAAACCCACCTGATAAGGATCCCACACTGGGCAGAAAATACTCCATAAAAGGACGGACAAGCGTAGAGTATGCAGTTTCTTTAGTAGTTCTGTTGCATCTTTTAAGGGTTCTGCCAATAAAACGCAGTCTCTGGTTCGTCTTTCGCACGACATTATCTACGTATTCTTTCCAAATTAAGTCAGAAGTAATTGTAATTCCTAGGTATTTTGTGGAGTTTACGGCCTTCACATTTGATTGATTTATCTTGTAAACAAAGTTTAACGGTTTTCTTTTCGTACTCCTGTGGACGACTTCACACTTCTCATTATTTAGAGTCAACTGCCAATTTTTACACCATACTGATATCTTATTCAAATCGGTCTGCAGTTGGTTTTGATCTTCAGATCATTTTACTAGACGGTAAATGACGGCGTCATCTGCAAACAACCTAAGAAAGATATTTAGATTTTCCCTAAATCGTTTATGTAAATAAGGAACAGCAGAGGACCAATAACACTACCCTGTGGAACACCGGATATCACCTGTTTTAGTCGATGCCTTACCATCGATTACTACGAACTGTGTCCTCTCTGAAAGGAAATCCCCTATCCAGTCAAGTCTGTCAGAAGAAGAACAGCGAGAAATCCTCTGGCCTCCGATCCGACGTGCCATGGTCAAGGCCCGCTATAAAATAGTGATTCGTGAGTCTATACAGCGGAATTGTGATACGGGTTTTGCTAACACCAGACCTATGCTAGTCTGAGCACGTGGGCGGTAAGGCTGTCGCATTTAGCGGGTGACGAAATATTTCCGCGTATTTTATTTCGGACGTGGAGATATTTCTGAAGTGTTTGTTGTTGGCGAAAACATGAATATTTTCGATTCACGATGAACTTGGAAATTCTTCGTGAAGTGTCGAATGTGAAAAACAGGAAGGACTTCATAGTATTTTCGACTGATAACAAATTTTGGGGACGAACGACTTTTGCAGCTGTAGGCACCTAGCAAAATGGACTTTGGCGGTAAGGCATTATTTCAACTTTAAAGTTTCTGAATACTTACCTATAGGGAGATCCATGGAAATGTTCTTTTCCTTGTACTAGCTATTCCTTTGGGTATCAATTTTCGTGCATTAGCACGAGTGGGGCTTCAAGGTATAGTCAACGAACTGTTTGTTCTGCAAAATATTTATTACTAGCTTAAACCCGTGGCTCCGCTCGCATGTTGGTTGATTATGATAGATAAGCTATCTTTCGGTAGTGTGCTATGTGACTGGTTTTGAAGGATGAAATGAAATACGATACCTTCTTTAGAAACAAACATTTTAATGAAAATTATCAGGAATGTAAGTAGTGTAGATCATATCACACGTGAAAATGCACTCGTTTCGAAGAATCCAATCACGAAATTCACCAATAATGATTGTAATAAAATCATAGATGGATCACTCGATGTAATGCGCGAAACGTCAAATCGATTTTTTTTAAAGAGATGTATTAAAAGATATTCCTTTTATACTGTTTTATTTATTTATTCTTATATTTCCTTATTCGTATGCTTATCCTTACAGAGATAGAGCTGAAGACATTGTAGCATGCGCAGACCAAAGATATGGTCTTTGGCATCACGTTTCGCTGTAACCTTCTTGCTATAGAGTCGCAAACGTCATCGCTGCCTTCAGTCCGAATTTTTTTTAAATAATTTGACGACTTCCAACACCATATCTTCCACCCCATTATAGCTATCGGCATGGAACTGCTATGGTGTACAACGGGAGACTTCGGACAACAATTATACAACCATTCGTTGGGTTCTGTAGTTTTCGCTGCACAGCGAAATATTAACACACACGTAGAATTTTATATACATGGATAACTTTCCATCGCAATATATGCCACCCTTTTATCATTATCAACCCTGAAGCAATAATGCAACCAATAAAACCATTTTCAAATAGCAAATATAATATTCAAGGAGTAATTATTGTTCCGCATTTCGCGTTATATTCTTCAAATTACTAAATATCTATCAGATCGCTATAAAACCGTGCCTAAAACCTTCCTCAGGTATAAATTAGTAACTGTACAAAACTTTAAGACTCTGCGTCTTGTCGTTCGGACGTGATAAGCGTACACCGAACAGATATTCACATTAATACATTTATAGATAAATAGCTATCCGCTCGCCATAAAACCGTGCCTAAAGCCTTCCTCGGGTAGACATTAGTAACTGTACAAATTTTTAGCTCTTATGTCTTCTGGTTCAGATGTGATACACATACACCGAACAGACATTCACATTTATAGAAATAGATTAATTTTTAATATATCGCGCGCTTCCTCAATACAAATTCATGATCCAACGCGTACAGTGGCATATAGGGTCTCAGGCAGGATACGTGAGTTTGAACTGACCGGTAGACGGAGCAGGATTGCGTGACCAGTATTTCAACTAAAAACAGGCGTTTTGTCGAGCCAAACACCGAGGCCGCCAGCATATCAAGTGCGGCCGCCGCGCAAGAAACACCGGACACAGGAGGCCAGATCCACACCGCACCAGACAGCTTCTCTGCACACAATGGCAGCTGAAAAGAATCCGGATAAACTCCCTCCACTAGGGTGGAAAAGAAGCTTCAATTCAGAATATAAAGTCCAACTCAGTTCACAGTAGAATAACACATCAACTTGTCTACTAGCACCAAACGAGGTGGCGCAGTGGTAACGCACTGGACTCGCATTCGGAAGGATGGTGGTTCAAATCCACCTCCGGCCATCCAGCTTTAGGTTTTCCGTGATTTCCCTAAATCACTCCAAGCAAATGCCGGGATGGTTCCTTTCAAAGGGCACGGCCGATTTCCTTCCCTCATCCTTACCCAAAAATCCGAGCGTTAGCTCCATCTCTAATGACCACGCTGTCGACGGGACGTAAAACCCTAAGATTCTTTCCTTCCTTCTGTCTACTAGCACGACAGAAGTTTTAGTTGAATGAATATTAGGGGTGAATATCATTGTTTTAGCCTACGACAAACAAATGTGTCAAGTAGTCATTTACTAATTCAACACAGAACAGATGTTTGGGCTTCAAAATGATTCCAGCACGTCAAGAATCATCTGCCAACATCCATTACCATATCAATACTATCAACCTCTGCTCCTTTTAAACTCCTATCACAGCATATTGAAATATACCAAGTCTTACACAATAGCCAACTTCATCACGAAAACAAAGTCCTGCAAAGATGCTCACGACAACTCAGACTGGCCATTTCAGACAAGACTGATGCCAAACAGGTGACAGACGACCGCCGACAGACCCAACACTGCTGGTTCGTCTGCTTACATTTCATATTCGGAGAAGATTACGTCATATCATGTGTCCAGAAATTACGTCATTTACCAACAGAATCAAAAAGTGGCATTAAGATTACTTACGATAATATTTTATACACAAATGTTGAATCATCTCATTTCACATAGTTCAGAAAATACGTTTTTAACTTTCATTGTTAACAAAATAGAAATAGTTTGTTCAAAAAATGTTCAAATGTTTGTATAGGTTATGGGACTTAACTATGGGGTCATCAGTCCCTAAACTTACAAACTACTTATGAACTAACTAAGACTAAGGACGGCACAAATATTCATGCCCGAGGGGGGGGGGGATTAGAACCCCCGACTGTAGTGGCCGTGCAGACCGTGACTGAAGCGCCTGAGTCCCCTCGGCCACCGCGGCCGGCTAGAAATAGTTTGGACATAAGTGCAAAAGTATTATTTCCATGACTACATAATTATTTAATACACGATTGTAAAGGTAGAACCAGTCAATGTGATTAAATACAGGATTGTTTTTGCAATATCTTTGAGCCAATGACAACTCTATTGCTATGAATATCGTAAATAACTTTCGGTAGGTGTTGAACTCACAAGGCAAGTACTTGGGCTCCAACAAACACATATACACCAAAATCGTATGATAGATAATGTAAGGGTCCCTTATTGCACTAGTGATACTCCCGCATCTGCAAAACTCTGCAGTCGTCCGTTAGAGGTCTCTGCGTGTGCCATGACACATTGCACTTTGACCTGTCGGTTCGTCAGTAGGGACGGTGCAGTTTGCCTCCGAAGTTGCGTTTTGTGATTTTATTTGTGTGGCGAAGCGTCAGATGGGGCGGCGATTGCTAATCAATCCTGCTAATGTATTGCGATTAGTTGAGATGAAGTTACGAAGGACCCTTCTTCGTGAAGATGGTATTAGTGTAGAAGATGAATCATTTGCATGCTTTATCGTATCTGTTATGGTACAGAAATATGAACATAAGTTAGATACTGTTGTTACAAACTCATAATAATGATAATAGGGATGATAATGACGAACAACTCATTGCAATCGGTAGTGCAACGGTAAGTGGGGGAAGAGGTGATGGAAGCAGTGGCAGTGAATACCAACAGTCTTTCGGGAAGAAGGTTAAAGTTGCAACTATTATCACGGCTTTTGATGACAATTCGCTAGAGAACATGTACGATGATTATTACATAGCTATAGTTAAGATATCTGCATTACGTATGGCGTCTACAAGTACGTCTACAGTGCTATCTAGTGCATGGTTGCAGAGCTTTGCAGAAAAACGACACCCACCAGCACATTGAGGTGTGCGTAGAGATCCTGTTACCAAACATTCATACACATATGTTTGTTCGAGCCCATGTACTTTCCTTGTTAGTCATAAATGTGGAATTTTCTATGATACGTGACTTTTGTTCTCATTTATGAGGAAACAATCAATTTTGACATCATTTCCAAACTTTAGGACCGTCTTCTTTTACTCAAAAAATTTTAAAATCATAAACTTCCCAAAAATGTAGTAAATGTTCCACAACAGTAAAGAAAAGTTATGAGTTTGATATCTGAGCTTCAATTTACTGTATCACATTGCGTCTTACATTGAGTAATTTTTACGTCAAGTAGTTATGTATCGACACAAAGTACAGCAGCAATAGTTGCAGCAGAGACTGACTTCCACAGATAGAAGAGAATGGGGTAATGGCGATCACTTAACGTTATCCTCGTCAGTAAAAGATTAATTTAAATGCTATTTTAGTGTTGTTGCGTAAAACTGCTTACAAATATATTAAACTTAATTATAAATTTCATTCAACTCTCATGTTTTTTAAAAAACTGTTTCGGCATTTCCCCTACTCTGGGTTAATGGCAGCATTTAAACGCATTGCAAATCATAGTAAATCTAAAGATAAGGTGAAAAATGACCTAGGGACTGATGACCCCATAGTTAAGTCCCATAAGCTCTACAAACATTTGAACATTTTAAAAAATTACTAAAACACAATTTTTAATCAATGTGTTTATTTTAGAAAAGTGAGGTATAAAATTATTGGAATTGTGAAAATAGGCTTAATGAAAAACGCCAATCTGTAGCCCTTTGCATGATCCCATCTGGAACAAGACCAATGAGCCCAACCCCACAAATAGTGCAACGGAACCAAAGTTGCCCATCTATACCGAATTCTTTGCAATAAAAACAAATTTCTTCGTCAGATTCATCTTGGCACAACATTTTTTCAACATTAGTGTTTCCAGAGTCAGAGACGAAGAGTTTCTGCATGGACGATTCTCTGCATATTTTTTGCTATTTAATTTTACTGCTCGGGTCATAATTTTTCCGCTTATTTTGCTTCTTCTACGTATTTTCTTTTTTGATAGTTTTCCTTCTATTTTTTTCTTCAAGCTTTCCCTTTATTGGAGTCGATATGAGGATTTCTGAATGGGTCTTGATCGTTTGGTAGTCAAACTATGTGGCTAAGACTTTTATGGAAGTTGCACTAGATGAATCTATGATCCGATAATTTGGACTTGGTTCGTCGAGTGAATCGTTTGAAGCTGTTTTCATGGGGTTGTTGATGGCTTCTGGTAAATCAGCCTGTCTTTGAAGAACCGTCTCCCGTCTCCGCCAAAACGTCTTCGTCTGTAAATATCCCTGGACTGAGATAATGAATCCCGTTGCAGCAAAACCGCTAGTGACTTAGACATAGTGTCAGGTTAATGAAGGGTGTCTGTACAAGACGTTACATTACACAAAATATTACATGACACATTTTTTATTATATTGTATTACTTATTATTAAATATACATTCATTACTTCGCAATTTGCGAGAATTTCCGACATTAGCTGCTCTTCTTTAGTTGGTCTCACATATTATAACATATGAAAATTTGTGCCGGACTGGGACTCGAACCCGGGTCTCCCGCTTTCCGTGAGCGGCCGCCTTAACCACTCGGCCACCCGGACACGCTCCCCGGCCAGACCCAAACTTTCATATGTTACAGTTGTCTACTTCCCTTAGTGCGCGAGGCCCGAGTTTGAGCCCCGTTCCGACACAAATTTTCATATGTTACAATATGATAGACGAACTGAAGAAGAACAGCTAAAGTCGGAAATTCTCGCACATTGCGAAGTAATGAATGTGTATTTAACATTTATAGCGGCAGACCATCAGCAACGTCTGTTCCTTAGGAACAGACGTATCATTGTATTATTATTATTATTATTATTATTATTATTGTTTAGATTTACTAATTTATATCTAAACATTCATCCAATGAGTAGGAGTTGCATTCAGAAATTATTTTAATTTATTTTTAAATGATAGTTGGCTATCTGTCAGGCTTCTGATGCTGCTTGGTAGGTGACCAAAGACTTTTTGTGACAGCATAATTTACCCCTTTCTGTGCCAAACTCAGATTTAGCCCTACACAATGAAGATCATCCTTTCTCCTGGTGTTATAGCTGTGCACACTGTTATTACTTTTGAACTGGGTTGGATTATTAACAACATATTTCGTAAGTGAATAAGTATACTGTGAAGTTTCTGTAAGGATACCTAATTCCTTAAATAGATGGCTGCAGGATGATCGTGGGTGGGCTTCAGCAATCATTCTGATTACACGCTTTTGTGCAATGAATACGTTTTTACTCAATAATGAATTACCCCAGAATATGATGCCATACGAAAGCAGTGAATGAAAATAGGCACAGTAAACTTATTTACTGCGATTCTTATCGCCAAAATTTGCAATATCCCTGACAGCATACGTAGCTGAACTCAAACGTTTCAGCAGACCGTGTATGTGCTGCTTCTAGTTTAATGTTTCATCAATGCCCACACCTAACAATTTTGAAAATTCTACTTTAGTTACAGACTTCTGTTCAAAGTCTATCTTTATTACTGGAGTTGTGCCATTTACTGTGCAGAAGAGGGTGTTACAAAAAGCTACGGCCAAACTTTAAGGAAACATTCCTCACACACCAAGAAAGAAAATATGTTATGTGGACATGTGTTCGAAAATGCTTAATTTCCACGTTAGAGCTCATTTTATTACTTCTCTTCAAATCACATTAATCATGGAATGGAAACACACAGCAACAGAACGTACCAGCGCGACTTCAAACACTTTGTTACAGGATAGAATAAATAAAAAAGGGGGTGGCGTGTTTATTGCTGTTACTAACGGTTTATCCTGCAGCGAAATTCATATCGACAGGAGAGCGTGGAGGCCATGGATTTGGTCCGCCTCTACCAATCCATCGGTCACCGAATCTGTCGTTGAGAAGCGTACGAACACGTCCATATATCAAATGGGCATCTGCCACCTCCGCATTTGTAAACATTGCACTGACTGCAAACCCACGTTCGTGATGAACACTAACCAGTTGATGCTACGTACTGATGTGCTTGATGCTAGTACTGTAGAGCAATGAGTTGCATGTCAACACAAGCACTGAAGTCAACATTACCTTCCTTCAATTGGGCCAACTGGCGGTGAATCGAGGAAGTACAGTACGTACTAACGAAACAATTGGGTATTTTGACAATTGTCTGCACGAATTATTTCAATTTACATTTATAGAGAAATACCAAAATTAGCTCTAACATGGAAATGAAGCATTTCCGGACACATGTCTACATAACATATTTTCTTTCTTTGTGTCTGAGGAATGTTTCCTGAAAGTTTGGCCGTACCTTTGTAACACCCTGTATACTGTGTTTTATCAAAATTTAATGAGAGTCCGTTTGCAGAGAACCACTTAATAATTTTGTGAAAAACATTAATTACGATTACATCACTTAATTCTTGTTTTTTGGATGTGATTAGTATATTTGTATCATTAGCAAAAAGAAATAACTTTGCATCTTCATCAATGTACAATGGCAAGTCATTTATGTACATTAAGAACAGTAAAGGACCTAAGATCGAACCCTGTGGCACCCCATCCTTGATAGACCCCCACTTGTCGCTGTCAGTGGGCATGTCTTACCGATATGAATTCCTTTGCGCATGGCCGCTGATTAGGGTGGACTCTTGCGACGGATAGGGCAGTTCGGCGGCAGTGAGATCAGTCTGTAGTTGGGCTAGCGGGAGCAGAGGAAACCTGGGCCGCAGCAGAGGGTCGAGCAGCGTGCTCCGGCCGTGTGTCTGTGTGTGGCGCCGGTGACCAACTCCGTCGTGTTAACTGATGTCTACCTGTGGCAGCTAGTCTTGTGTAGTTCGCGAACTAACTAGTTCGGGAGAGCGCTCCCACAGGCGAACTACGCGAACTAGTTCGCAGATCCCCCGCCTCTTGTAAAAGATGGCCTGTTGGAGGTCGTCAAAAAAATGCGTAATGATATGCTGTAGTAATAATAATGTCGTTATTGAATGCTGCAGCAAATCACAACTGATGGGTCGCAACAACAATTTCGCAGTGAAAGTTGAAATTTTGAATAAATAAAAAAATTGATATTAATTAACTTGAAACAGTCACTGTGGTAATTAATTAAGCTTGGCCCTATCTGACTTAGCATTGACTACAACCTCCAACTAGCACCTCTTACGATTCACGAACAGCACAACTTCACTAATAAATGTGTCAGAATTCATGTAGTGGTGATGGCGTGTTCGTGTTATAATCAAAATCGTAATAGCTGATAGACTCTGATTGCAATGATAATAGCTCAGTACTGTGAAACTCCGTGGTGCAATGAGCTTCACAAATACTACAAAGTTCCTTATAATTTTGATAATATTGTCTAAAGCATTCAAGTTCCTTATAAAACTTTACTTGAACTATTTCTTTTTATTTTTTTTTATTTTTATTTATTATTTTTTTTTATTAATTAGTTCTAGGGCCTGGGTAGCGTACGTGTGTAACTGGCTGAGCAGAGTCTGGCATTTAACGTATTTCATAAAAATATTACTTTCGTCAAGTCTGCTTAATCAACTATAATTCTTTAACTACTGTTAGCCTGGTTTCTTTCTATATAAATGAAACCAACTTTACTTTACGTGCAAATTCTCTTGCAAGTTAAAAGCTTTGGCATAATAATTGATTGTAAAACTTAGAACAGCACTGCACATTAATTACTAGTCTCTGTGGATGTACCACGTTTAGCAATTTTTTCACTCGTCTAGCAATTTCTTTAAAACTGATCGTAATTACTTTGAAAAATGATTTAACTTGTTAGTCAATGTACAGGCTTGCATAATCAACATAATCTAATAATGGTGAGAATGGGGTGACTACAACTATTTACAAAATTAAGACTGGTTTCAAAATAAGTCATATATAATTGAACCAAAATTCTGATTGGGTTGACACTACATTTACATGCATACAAAAATAAAATGTTACAAAAGTACTCATCTGTTTTCGTCGTCGTCGTGAAGTCCATACAAGGCAGATATGATTACAATAGGTACTCTTACTGCTGGTTCAAAAATATTTTTTATCGACAACTCTTTGTTCAGCTCGTCTGGCTGAAATCTCCATGCATTGATATCACCTCGATACACCTTCTAATTTCCGTAATTACAGCAACGATCACTCTCGGTGACAATAGACTTGATAACCAAACAATTACTTTTCTTACACGCATGAAAAAACATTACACTGATCACTTACGAGTATAAATAAACTTGTTTCGCACTTCCTTCAATACATTAATCAGTACGCCTCTCAGGCTTATTGCAATTGCATGAAACTCGCGCCACACTGCGCCTACCGTGCCTCTGCACCATCAACAAAACATTTATGTGTTTACTTTGGCGAGTCCGCTCCGCGACTGCTTCAGCAGCGCGACACTCACAGCTACTACTTCTGTACCAAAGACAGTCTTTACAACAGGTTCAACATTTTCTCTGGCGCATTGCCAACTTACAGCATAAGAATGTCCGTGCATTCATGCGGGTTTACACATACAGTACATGTTTACACTAAATGATTCAATATAGGAAATGACGTTACATAAGAAATATATCTAGCATACAAGAAATGAAAATACGTGAAATGAACAAATTTAAGATAATATATATATTACGTTAAATCAAACTGTAAGATACAGCGATAGGTGTACTCTTACACTCTTAGTTCGTCCGCTCCTTTTCCGAAGACTGACGGGTAACAGCGAGAGGACGCGAGAACGCGCAGAATAGCGATTCCCTTCTGCCAGTTGCCGTCTTTTCGAGTTGAGATGCAGCTCAGCTGTAGTTTTAGTAGCGGTAGCAAAAGCAATAACGAGCGGGAGAACTAAAAAGAGCGACCTACTTCGCAGCCGAGCTGCGAACTAAAAGGAGAGCTACCGGTCGTGAACTAAAATATGTGTGATAGGTCGCGAACTAAAATATGCGCGATAGGTCGTCAACTCCCATGAACCACAGACATTGCCGAGGTGGGGTGGCTTGCGTGCCTCAACGATACAGATAGCCGTACCGTAGGTGCAACCACAACGGAGGGGTATCTGTGGAGAGGCCAGACAAACGTGTGGTTCCTGAAGAGGGGCAGCAGCCTTTTCAGTAGTTACAGGGGCAACAGTCTGGATGATTGACTGAGTTGGCCTTGTAACATCAGCGAATGTGGCTTTGCCACACAGCTACTGCGAACGGCTGAAAGCAAGGGGAAACTACAGCCGTTACCTTTCCCGAGGACATGCAGCTCTACTGTATGAACATATGATGATGGCATCCACTCGGGTAAAATATTCCGGAGGTAAAATAGTCCCCCATTCGGATCTCCGGGCGGGGACTACTCAGGAGGATGTGATCATCAGGAAAGACAATACTGGCATTCTACGGGTCGGAGAGTGGAATGTTAGATCCCTTAATCGAGTAGGAAAATTAGAAAATTTAAAAAGGGAAATGGATAGGTTGAAATTAGATATAGTGGGGATTAGTGAAGTTCGGTGGCAGGATGAACAGGATTTCTGGTCAGGTGAGTACAGGATTATAAATACAAAATCAATTGGGCAGTGGCGTAGCTACTACACCAAGGGCCCCGGGGCGAAAATGACGTTGGGGCCCTCTCTAAACTAAAATTATACCACAGGCGCCGACTTTTGAAAACCTTGGGGGGGGGGGGGGGGGAGGGTGTGCTCGGTGGCGTTTCCAATAGGGGGGAGGTGGTTGCCGACCTGAAACCCCCCCCCCCCCGACAGTTTCTAAAAAAAAATGTTTATATTTTTCCAATTCCAGTTACAAAGGTAAAAGTAATAATTTTGTTTTATTTTAGTAGTATTTCTTTTTTGCTTCGTCTGGTGTTAATTTGGTACCATTTGAATCTCTGAAAAGGAGAAAATAATTTTTTTTAACATACAACAAGGAAATTAACAGTCATTAATTTCAATTTCACGTTTCAGAATTACTGGTCGGCTTTTGCGACAATTTGAACCTGTTTTCCCGTTGTATTAAGTAGGCCTACAGAAATCATTTTCAGAGTTTTCGTCTTCTTGGATATGCATATCAGATAATGATGTACGTGTATTGTGAATACTGTGTTCATTATCGCAAAAACTAACATCGGATGGTCTTCCTGCCTTCTTTCTTCTGCAGATTTTCTATACAGTATTACGAAAATAGTCCATAACCACTTCTGTTGTCGTACCATGTCTGTCGATACCAATAGGTTCACAACCCATTGTTACATCAGACTCCTATTCAGTAAACAGAATGAAAAATGCCACGACTTAACACTAACACGATTCCTTGAAGGCAATTGAATTCTAAGAGAATACATAAATGTTAAATTAGTAATATACACTATTTAGAAAATGATCACTTCACTCATATGTCAACATGAATTTTAATGCCTACGAATTCAATTACCTGTTTGTTTTAGATAATCTTTTTACAGCGGTGTATTACAAAAGCCAGCCGCCCATCAATGGAATGAGAGAGTCGAATTTTATTAGAATCAAGAAATATAACGTAAAGAAAAAAAAACCAAAATTTTCAGTGGGGTATGCCGAGCATACACACTCAAATTTTGGGGTATGCTTGAGCGACCGAGCATATCCATAATCGGCGCCTATGAACTATACAGATGCAACACTACTTCATCAGGTCCTTAACGCTTACTGGAAGACATAAGGCAAACCTACTCTTAAGTAAATTACTGTGTGTCACGCAGCAGATAATATTTAATCGTACTCTAATATAACACTGAAAGTTAATTATGCTTTAAGCTGAAACTACTGGGTGGACTTGGGTGAAATTTTGGAGAGAGATAGAGTTGGGCCTGGGTAGGACATACAGATAAAACTACTATGGAAAAGTTTTCGAAGTTGCTCCATACTCGGTGAAGTCGCCGGCAGAAGCTAGTGAAAATGAACAATGAAGTTTTACTCAACCACGAAAATATTGCCTCCTGCCGCGAATCAAACCATGAGCAGTATTGTCACACACTGCTAGTAATTCAGCAGGGGGAATGGTGCACGTCTTCGCGGACAAACAATACTTTTTTTTTGTTTATATTCTGAGATGGGAATAATGTTTGGATTTCACTTCGTGCGTTTGAAGTTTTTTGGCAGTGTTCAAAAAGTTAAAAGTCGAAAATTCTTCATTTAGCTAAAATATTATATATAGTAGAACGTCGATTATCCGAAGTGTAATTGGACGTGGATGTTCGGAAAACCGATTATTCGTATAATCGAACTGTACACTTCTACTTGCCAATGAGAAGTACTGTACAGTAAATGTATTCATACAGTATTTGGAGTCGCGCGATCCTTCATATTGCACCGAGCGGCACGCCGCAACACTTGGAGGCGCAGCTGTTGCTGTGAACAGCTGTGATGCTGCAGCTACTTCCGCCGACTGGAGTGTGCCGATTGTTGTACTCAGCGACTGTCGACTTGGCCTGTCAGCAGGCCTCACTAGAGGCAATGTTCCGTCACCCTGTGGCCCTGTGCGGCTACTGTGGGAAGCTTAGTTTGACGGGAGGGGGAATTGGTGGACGGTAGGGTGGGAAGATAAAAAGAAAAAAGGAAAGGAAACAAAAATAAAATTAAAAAACGACGCTCTACTGTAACTTTTTTCCGAACTTTGCTCACGGAGGCCGAGGGGCCCCTTGATCTCGGGGGCCCCGGGGCACTGCCCCGCCTAGCCCTATGATAGCTACGCCACTGCAATTGGGGGTATCACAGGAGTAGGATTGATAATGAATAAGGAAATAGGAATACGGATAAACTACTATGACCAGCACAGTGATCGCATACCATTTTATAATGGTAAGACATAGATTCCGGAACCAGGTTTTAAACTGTAAAACATACCCAGGGGCAGCTATAGACTCTGACCATAACTTGTTAGTTATGAACTGTAGGCTGAAACTGAAGAAACTACAAAAAGGTAGGAATATAAGGAGATGGGACCTGGATAAATTGAAGGAACGTGAGGTTCTTAAGAATTTCAGAGGGAGCTTTAGGCAACAATTGACAGAAACAGGGGAAAATGAAACAGTAGAGGAGGAATGGGTAAAATTGAGAGATGAAATAGTGAAGGTAGCAGAGGACAAAATAGGTAGGAAGGCAAGACCTACAAAAAAATCCTTGGATATCACAGGAAATACTAAATTTAATAGATGAAAGGAGAAAATATAAAAATACAGTAAATAAACAGGCAAAATGGAGTACAGACGACTAAAAAATAAGATTGACAGGAAGTGCAAAATAGCTAAGCAGGAGTGGCTAGAAGGCAAATGCAAGGATGTAGAAGAATGTATAAATAGGGGAAAAATAGATACAGCCTACAGGAAAATAAAAGAAACATTTGGAGATAAGAAAAACAGATCTATGAATATCAAGGACACTGATGGAAAACCAGTTCTCAGCAAAGAAGGGAAAGCTGAAATGTGGAAAGAGTATATAGAGGGGCTCTACAAAGGAAATGAACTACGAGACAATATTGTAGGAAGGGAGGAGGATGTAGATGAAGATGAAATAGGAGATACTGTACTGAGAGAAGAATTTGACAGAGCCCTGAAAGACCTAAGTCGAAACAAGGCCCCTGGAGTAGATGATATTCCCTCAGAGCTACTGAAGTCTCTGGGAGAACCAGCCATGACAAACCTGTTTCACCTGGTGCGTAAGATGTATGAGACAGGAGAAGTACCCTCAGACTTTAAGAAAATGTTATAATCCCCATTCCAAAGAAAGCAGGTGCAGACAGGTGTGAAAACTACAGAACCATCAGTCTAATAAGTCACGGTTGCAAAATATTAACACGAATTATATACAGAAGGATGGAAAAGGTGGTAGAAGCCGACCTCGGAGAAGATCAGTTTGGGTTCAGGAGAAATGTAGGAACACGGGAGGCAATACTCACGTTACGGCTTATCCTAGAAGATAGATTAAGAAAAGGCAAAACTACATTTCTAGCTTTTGTAGATTTGGAGAAGGCTTTTGACAATGTTGATTGGAATAAACTCTTTCAAGTTCTGAAGCAAGCAGGAGTAAAATATAGGGAACGTAAGGTTATTTATAACTTGTACAAAAACCAGACAGCGGTTATCAGAGTTGAATGGCATGAAAGGGATGCAGTGGTTGGAAAGGGAGTAAGACAGGGTTGTAGCCTTTCTCCAATGTTATTCAATTTGTACATTGAGCAATCTATAAAGGAAAGCAAGGAGAAATTTGGAGAAGGAATTAAAGGTCAGGGGAAAGAATTACAAACATTGCTTTTTGCCGACGACATAGTAATTCTGTCAGATACAGCACAGGACCTGGAAGAGCAATTGAACGGAATGGACAGTGTGCTGAAAGATGCATATAAGATGAAGATTAATAAGAGCAAAACTAGGGTAATAGAGTGCAGTCTAAGACAATCAGGTGATGCTGAAGGAATTGGATTAGGTAACGAAGCAATAAAGGAGGTAGATGAGTTTTGTTATTTGGGCAGTAAAATAACAAATGATTGTCGCAGTACAGAGGATATAAAATGCAGAATGGCAATGGGTAGAAAAGCGTTCTTGAAAAAGAGAAATTTGTTAACATCGAATATTGATTTAAGCCTAAGGAAGTCTTTTCTGAAGGCATTTGTATGGAGTGTTGCCTTGTATGGGAGTGAGACATGGACGATAAACAGTGCGGACAGGAAGAGGATTGATGCTTTTGAAATATGATGCTACAGAAGAATGCTGAAGATTAGGTGGGTGGATCGCGTAACTAATGAGGAGGTATTGAACAGAATTGGAGAGAAAAGAAATTTCTGGCATACCTTGACTAAAAGAAGGGATAGATTGGTAGGACCAATTCTTAGACATCAAGGAATTGTGAATTTAACATTGGAGGGAAGTGTGTGGGGTAAAAATCGCAGAGGAAGACCAAGAGATGGATACAGTAAGCAGATTCAGACAGATGTAGGTTGCTGTTCTTATGTGGAGATGAAGAGGCTTGCTCAGGATAGGGTATTGTGGAGAGCTGCATCAAACCAGTCTCCGGACTGAAGACCACAACAACAAACAGGTCGTCAACTAAAATATGCGCGATAGGTCGCGAAGAGAATTATAAATCACGTGTTTGCCTTCTGCTGATGAGACCCATTTCGAGGTTAGCATCTTCATGCTAGATTACACAGTTCATTGCTACAAAATTTCTGCTTTGAAGTATTCTGCACTCTACAATATCTGACTAATGAATTCCATAATGCCTAGATATGGAGGTAATTCTAAACTTAAACGCGAGAAATTATCCACAAAGGGTTTCTTTTGGTTCTCGTGATATCGTTAGCGGCTGAAGCAGCAAGCGCATGAAGCAGCTAGGTGGGGGAACTTCTCCCTCCACGTGCATACGCAGACCACGCCGCTCAGCCGTCACTGGGAGCGGACGAACTAAAAGAACGAACTAGCCGCGAACTAAAGTGAGCACTCCCGATCGCGAACTATTATGCGCAAGTCTAGTGTCAGCCCTTTGGTGCGAAGGGTTTCGCATCTTTCTCGACATACGATGAGTTGCTAAGCTTCAGGAGCACTTTTGCACCGTGCTATGCCCAGTGAACAAGGCAAGGACGGCGTTTCTTCCAACTCTGCGGAACTAATGACTTAAGTAGCTTTGTTCATCTGCTGGTACTTCGCAAATTCATTACCACCCGCCTCCCGGTTCCGTGCTAACGTTGTTTTAGTGAAATTTTCTGGCATGAAGTGAACTTTGCGAGACCCTGTTATTTTCAACGCAATTTCTGAATGTAATCAGCGTATTTGTGCCCTTACGTAGCCGTTACCGATCAGTTACCTGTCCTGGCCGCCATCATGTTTCCGGGCAGTGTTCGTTCCGTCCCTCTTTGATACATGCCTCGGGAGAGAGAGTATTTGGACAGTTTAAAACAGCAAGATTTTGGGCCGTTTCTTGGGCTAATACGATGGCGCCCTGTGTCGTAGGATGCTCATAGAACGATCTTTAATGTTGAATGGGTGTCGGAATTCACACCATTGTGGAAGTAATAAGTTGAGTAAGTTTGTACATTTGGTCATTCGTCATTATATGGTCTACCATCTTCCTTTTAGTTCCATTTCAGCGTTGTTTCATTGTTTTTCGGCGTGTATAATCCGCGAGCGCCTTGTTTGCATTACTATTTCTTAAGTGTAACCATGGTATTTTTCTGATTATGTAGCCGTTGTCAGACAGTTACCTGTCCTGGCCATCAACGTATTTGTCGTCAGTGTTCTTTTCACCCCTCTTCGTTACCGCCTCAGAGAGAGGGCGCATTTGCCAGCTTAAATGAAATATGGGCAATCGCCCCGCCTAACTTTGTGTCAATTTTTTTGGTTACGTGTTATGATTCGAGTGTGCCTGTTTTAAACTTTAATCATTGTCAGCCAGGTGTGTTCTGGAGCCGGCCGCGGTGGCCGAGGGGACTGAGGCGCTCCAGTCACGGTCAGCACGGCCACTACTGTCGGGGGTTCGAATCCCCCCTCGGGCATGGATGTGGTGTCGCACAAGTACAAAGTGCGCGCCACCTACTTTCGCCGCGCGCCGCCATGCACGCACGGCGCGGCGTTCTTACGACGTCAGCCACGAGCGCCCTCTGCCACAACTCCGCTCGTGGCCAACACTGAACGACATCGTTCACTTGGGACTGAGATAGGAACCAGTAAAGACTTCGGATTCAGATAGGCACCAGTGAAGATTTTGCTATCGGATAGGCACTAGGCAGGCCTCTAACTCAACTATGTATCAGCATGTAAAAGTTAAGTATTGTATAAATTCTGTGCAATATATATCTCATTCTAATTTACTCTAGTGTTTCTAGTTTCTGGCTGCTCCCCTCCGTACCTGCACCAGCGCGCTATCTTTATTCCTGTGTCGGTCTCATTCCACTCGGCCACCGACACCTGGACGGAAACGAGACACAAAAGCGGCGACGAGGCTGCGACACAAAAATGGATATTTGTGCCGTCCTAGTTCGTAAGTAGTTCATAAGTAGTTTGTAAGTTGAGGGACTGATGACCCCGTAGTTAAGTCCCATAAACTATACAAACATTTGAACACACACACACACACACACACACACACACACATTTGTGTTCTGGACATCGTCGGACTTGTACGCTAGTTTACCCTAGTGTGGCGTCATATATGTACTGTAGCTTTAGATTTCAATTGATTAATGGCGACTTCTCTTGCTATAATTGTACAGTTAAGAATCACGCCAACTTGGTGTTTTGCCCTCTATGATTTTGTAAGTTTAATTAACGATTTAATGCACGGGCGTAACCGGCTGGTGTTTACATTATAAATTGGGCTTTCCCCAGTGCTCAATTTCAATTATTTAAGAATTAACTTAAAGTTGGGTCCTTCCCCTCAAGGTCTTTGTTAGACCAGCCAACAAATTAATGTACGAGCTTCACTTGCTGACTGTTCAATTTTAAATTGGGTTTCACCCAATGCTCAATTTCATTTGGTTAAGAATTAACTTAAAATTGGGGCTTTCCCCTTAAGGTCTTTGTTGCATCAGTAAACCAGTTAATGTAGGGCTTCACCCACTGCTTGTCAGATTTTAAGTGCCTTCATCCAATGATCAATTTTATTTGATGGTTGGTTATAAGAATTTACCTGAAGTTGGTGCTTTGTTTTACAAATCTCTCTAACAGTTAAGGTACGAGCTTCGCCCGCTGATTGCCAAATCTAAGACTGGGTTTGACCAAGTGGTCAGTTTCATTTGACAACTATTGTTTAAAAAACGTACTTAGAATTTGTCTTCTGCCTTTCAAGTCTTTAGTAGATTAATCAGCAATTAATGTACGGGCCTCACCTGCTGCTGGTCAAGTCTCAAATATTTTAAACTGATTTCTTTAAAATTTTTAAATTTTGAATGTGCTTTATGATTGTTTTCATCAATATTTTTCAAGGTGGTAACTGTTTTTAGTTTAGGTCCTTACGCAGTCGTACCATTCGCAATTTCAGTATTTGAGGTAGGTATCGTTATCTTTTGTTCTATTCATTTAAAATCTCTAAATTTTTACCTTGTGTTGGTGTATTATATATATATCTAATTTGAATTTGTTTCGATATCTTTGTCTATTACCAAGATCCAGAGGTTCAGAGTAACCAACCGTACGCACAAAAATCACAAAAATTCTGTTCTTTGTCGTTTTTGCACTATGGACCATAAATATCTAAATAATTAATCGTAGCAAAAGGCTCATATTTTATAATGTGTTTATCTAGAAACGCCATTTCCCCATATAAAAGCTGTTTATCCGTTATCAAGACACACCGAAAAACCATGATATATGGATACCGAAACGTCGTTCCGGCCGCAATGAAACTTACGTTCGATTTCATAAAAAAAAACTTATTTTTTTGCATAACTTACAGTGCGATATCTTCCGTCGATGGATCGATTTCAATTTCGTTGTACATCCCAGTTACTATGTAGCGTGAGATTAGAGTATTTCAGTATATACTGAAGACATGTGTAAGTAGGTTTTCCTGGCGAATAAACTTCTTGAAAGTTTCAAAAATGTTCGGATGTTTGTAAATCTATCGGACAAAACTGCGTGGTAATCAGTCCGTAGCTTACAAACTACTTAATCTAAGTTAAACTAACCCACGGACAACACACACACCCATGCCCCAGGGAGGACTCGAACCTCCACGGCGAGCAACCGCGCGCTCCGTAGCGTGACGCTCTATACTGCTCGGTTACTCCACCGCGGCTCTTGAAAGTTTCTCAGGTTTCTCAGGGTGATTGATTGTTGCAGAGCAAATTTTCGACAGCGTAACGTGCCATCATTTCCAGACTACAACTGACTGACTAACGTGCTATCATTTCCAGGCTACACCTGACTGACTTCCTGGATATTTTATTTATATAACGAATAGCGAACCACTACGCCCACACCAACGTGGTGACCAACTAAAAACTCTGTTATCTCCGTGATTCTTAGTTTCGTTAAGGTAGATTATATGATATAGGGATCGCGATGAACATGTATGAGCGCAATCACCCATTTATACGGTACATTTTGATATGCAGGTGGTCGAAAGGTAAACGAAGGATAGATATGGGGCAGTAGTGGTTTGATTCCTATCTGCGACAGATCATGCAAGGGTGTGGCAGTATTAGTCGTGTGTATCTCTCGGTACAATTGGCTTTGCTAGGTTTATCATAATGAATGAGGCCAATTTTAATGAGAGGTACTACTGCAGCTCAATACCTATGAAGTCTACATCTACATGGGATACTCTGCAAATCACATTTAAGTGCCTGGGTCAACTGCGGCTGCGTACCTGTGACATTACCGAGTTGTCTCAATAATTAGTCAGTTCAGTCATGAACTGCCTACGATTGCGGGCTGTATAGGTTCTGTTTGTGTTTAGTGCCCTGAATGTGGCTTCCCTGTGCCTGCTGGTCGGCCGTGTGAGCTCAGCTGGTGTTGCCAGTCAGTTTGCTACGTCGCAGGGATACGCCATATCTATTATGTTTGAGAGTTATGGGTGTCTTGACCGTAAGTGGTTATCCTTACAGAAAAATGCTTTTGGACGCTTACTTTCCCACCCAAGGTTGTGGCTGTAGTGTGAAGTGCATTTGCTATGTACTGGCGCCAGCTACCGGACGCCCGAACTCGCCTCCTTCCTTGTTTCCTCAGGCGATGGCGCTGGAAGTTACGCCTTCTCTGACTGTTCTTTGATCGGCTGCGTGGCCGTCGTGTAGGATTAAATAGTGAGTTGGCTGTTCATCCAGCGCGTGAGGTGTTTGGGACACTGCTCAGACCGCTGGAGCGTGTTGTGCGCACTACGCCTGTCCATCTCGACGTTGGTGGGTCTTCCAGGCATCTATCGGCGCAGTTCTATCACTGAGTTAAACAGCCGGACCACCTGCTCCTTATTCAGCAACTTATCGTGTGATAGGTATGATAGGTATGTTTCCAGTATGGAAACAAAAGGGTATCCCAGCTGAATGCCACAACTACAACCCAATACGACTTCCGTCACACACAATGAAATTATTTGAACACATCATTGAGAAAAGGATTCGACAAAAAATCAGTCTCACCATCAATCAATGTGGATTCGTGAAGGGCTGTGGGGCAACAGATGCTATCCATGTTGCTCATCTGCTTATTGAAAAACACCACGAGAAGTTAAAACACCTTCAGTTTGCCTTTCTCGACTTCAAAAAAAGAAAAAGAAAAAGTTCAAATATTTGTTAAGGTTATGGGACTTAACTGCGGGGTCATCAATCCCTAAACTTACAAACTACTTATGAACTACCTTATACTAAAGATGGCACAAACATCCCGAGGGGGGATTCGAACCCCCGACGGGGAACAGCCTCGCGCAACTAAGCATTGCGCCTCAATGTGCTCGGCCGCTCCGCCGCGGCTTTCTCGACTTCGAAAAGGCCTTCGACCGAATGGCACTTGAGTCGATTTCGTTGGCTTTGCGAGAGCACGGAGTACCTGAAGAGCTTGTGAGATTGATCACACTGCTCTACCAAGATCCGAAGAGCCGGATACATTCAGCTAACGGACTATCAGATGACTTTCTTATTTCTGTATTACTACACCTGGGATCTGCTCTCTCATCCCTCCTTCGTAACACAGTCATGAATACTGTCACAAGACACATACAGAAAAACTGCACCCTGTACGTTATTATATGTTGATGATGTACTACTGGCCTCTAAAGATAAGACTGATCTGCATCCAAGTTCAAGCTTGGAATGATCGCCTTTCGGAAGTAGGACTACGGCTCAACGTACTGAAAAACCATTACCTCAACACAGATTTAAACGATTCTAATACCATTATCATGAATGCTGTTAACCTACCAACAGCACGCTCTTTCAAGTACCTGGCCTCGACTACTTCTGCTGACGGAAATCTCAGTGCAGAAATCTCCAACCACAGGAGCAGGACGTGGTTCAAATGGCGTTCTGTGACTGGTGTACTCTGCGACAGGAAAATCCGAAGCAGGCTAAATTCAGAAGTAAACCGATCGGTAATTCGTCCGGTGGCACCGAATGGGGATGAATGCTGACCTTCAACAAAAGTAGTGGAACGAGGACTCTCTGTTATGGAAGCAAAGAAGCTCAGGTAGACCGCTGGATGAACACTGCGCGACCACGTCACATTTATAAATTGTCGTAGCTGTGTGGAGAAAGTTCAAAAAATGTTTGTAAATCTATCGGTCTCAACTACGTGGTCATTAGATCTTAACTTACAAACTACTTAAACTAGGGTAAACTAACGTAAGGATAACACAAACACCCATGCCCAAGGGAGGATTGGAACCCCCGACGGCGAACGGCCGCGCGCACCGCAGCACGGCGCCCAGCACGCAAGGCTAATCCGCCGCGGCGAGGAGAGAGTCCCAGAGCCCCAGACACTAATGGAAAGTACTGAATCTCAAATCATTATAGGTACCGAAAGCTGGCTAAAGCTGGAAATACATTCAGATGGAATTTTTACAGAGGGGAAAATGGTGTTCAGAAAAGATAGACTGAATATATAGGTGGTGGCGTCACAGGGGGTTTATCCTGTAGCGAAATTGAAGTAGATTTCTCCTGTGAGTTGGTATGGGTAGAGGTTATATATCTAACAACCGAAATAAAGAATTGGTTCTTTTTATCGACCCCTGACTCAGACGAATCGATTGCAGAAATGTTCAAAGAAAGCCTGGATAAATTTCAAAAATGTACCCAAAGCATACAATTTTAATTTCTGGCGACTTCAATTTACCCTCGATATGTTGGCAGAAATACATGTTCAAAACTGGAGGCAAGCATAAAACATCGTCCGAAGTTGTATTGAACTCATTCTCCGAAAATTATCTCGAGCAATTCGTTCACGAACCCACTAGAATAGCAAATGGTTGTGAGAACATACTTGACCTCCTAGCAACTAATAATCAGGAGCTAATAAAGAGCACCAAAACAGATACATGGATTAGTCAACACAGAGTTGTCGTAGCGAGATTGAATATCAGACTTCCGAAATCCATCAAAATTAAATGAAAATTATATTTATTCAAAAAAGCAGACAGAAATATATCAAAAGAAATTTCAGCATTGGTCGTATATTAACGTTTATTTGTAATTACAAATCGATTTCGACTACGGAATAGTCATTCTCATTGCAACATGCACAATCGAATTGACACATCCCTCCTAATGGAGTTTTCATTTCACAGATAGAAAATTGATTAACGCTTTCCTGAGTGAAAAATTTCCAGTCTTTCGAAATAAAGAATGTGAGTGTAGATCAAATGTAAAGAAATAATACCGATATTTACCAATTCATACCAAACAAATTAACAAAAGAGGGGGCTGACCTGCCTTGGTGCACAAAACAGGTTAGATCACTGTTACAAAAACAAAGGGAAAAGAATGCAAAATTTAAACGCACAAAAAATCCCCATGTTTGGCAATCTTTTACTGAAACTGGAAATTTAGCTCGAATTTCCATGAGAGAATCTTACAATAGTTACCACAACGAAACCCTGTCACTTAATTTGCTAGAGAATCCTAAGAAATTTTGGTCGTGCGTAAAGTATGCCTGCGACAAAACACAAGAATACTTTCATTACACGATATAAATGGAGATGCTACTGATGACAGTTATGCTAAAGCAGAATTCCTTAACACAGCTTTCCGAAATTCCTTCACTAGAGAAGACGAAGCAAATACTCCAGAATTCCTATCAAGAACAGCTTCCACCATGCGTAATTTACAATTAAATATCTCTGGTATATTAAAACAACTTAAATCTTAAAACAACTTAAATCACTTGCCACCCCATGAAACACAGACATTGCCGAGATGGGGTGGCTTGCGTGCCTCAACTATGCAGATAGCCGTACCGTAGGTGCAACCACAGCGGAGGGGTATCTGTGGAGAGGCCAGACAAACGTGTGGTTCCTGAAGAGGGGCAGCAGCCTTTTCAGTAGTTACAGGGGCAATAGTCTGGATGATTGACTGAGCTGGTCTTGTAACATCAGCTAATGTGGCTCTGCCACAGAGTTACTGCGAACGGCTGAAAGCAAGGGGAAACTACAGCCGTTACTTTTCCCGAGGACATGCAGCTCTACTGTATGAAAATATGATGATGGCATCCTCTTGGGTAAAATATTCCGGAGGTAAAATAGTCCCCCATTTGGATCTCCGGGCGGGGACTACTCAGGAGGATGTTGTCATCAGGAAAGACAATACTGGCATTCTACGGATCGGAGCGTGGAATGTTAAATCCCTTAATCGAGTAGGAAAATTAGTAAATTTAAAAAGGGAAATGGATAGGTTGAAATTAGATATAGTGGGGATTAGTGAAGTTCGGTGGCAGGATGAACAGGATTTCTGGACAGGTGAGTACAGAATTATAAGTACAAAATCAGTTGCGGATATCACAGGAGTAGGACTGATAATGAATAAGAAAATAGGAATGCGGGTAAACTACTATGAGCAGCACAGTGATCACATTATCATTGTCAAGAGAGATACGAAGCCAACACCGACAACAGTAGTACAGGTTTATATGCTAACTAGCTCTGCCGATGATGAGGAGATTGAAGAAATATATGAAGAGCTAAAGGATATTATTCAGACAGTTAAAGGAGAGGAATATTTAATTGTTATGAGAGACTGGAATTCGGTAGTAGAAAAAGGAAGAGAAGGAAAAATAGTAGGTGAGTATGGACTGGGCAAAAGGAATGAAAGAGGAAGCCGCCTGGTAGAATTTTACACGGAACATGATTTAATCGTAACAAACACGTGGTTTAAGAATCACAAAAGAAGGTTGTATAGTTGGAAGAGACCAGGAGACACCGGAAGGTATCAGATATATTTTATAATGGTAAAACATAGCTTCCGGAACCAAGTTATAAACTGTAAGACATACCCAGGGGCAGATATAGACTCTGACCATAATTTGTTATTCATGAACTGTAGGCTGAAACTGAAAAAACTGCAGAAAGGTAGGAAAATAAGGAGATGGGACTTAGATAAATGGAAGGAACGTGAAGTTATGGAGAAATTCAGAGGGAGATTTAGGCAACAATTGACAGAAACAGGGGGAAATAAAACAGTAGAAGAGGAATGGGTAGCATTGAGAGATAAAATAGTGAAGGCAACAGAGGACAAATTAGGTAGAAAGGCAAGACCTACGAAAAACCTTTGGATATCACAGGAAATACTAAATTTAATTGATGCAAGGAGAAAATATAAAAATGCAGTAAATGAAACAGGCAAAATGGAGTACAGACGACTAAGAAATGAGATTGACAGGAAGTGCAAAATGGCTAAGCAGGAGTGGCTAGAAGTCAAATGCAAATCTGTAGAAGAACGTATAAGAAGGGGAAAAGTAGATACCGCCTACAGGAAAATAAAAGAGACATTTGGAGACAAAAAAGCAACTCTACGAATATCAAGAACTCAGATGGGAAACCAGTTCTCAGCAAAGAAGGGAAATCAGAAAGGTGGAAAGAGTACATAAGGCAGCTCTACAAAGGAAATGAACTTAGAGACGATGTTGTAGGAAGGGAAGAGGAAGTAGACCAAGATGAAATAGGAGATACTATACTGAGAGATGAATTTGACAGAGCCCTGAAAGACCTAGGTCAGAACAAGGCCCCAGGAGTAGATGACATACACTCAGAGCTAATGTCTCTGGGAGAGCCAGCCATGACAAAACTATTTGAACTGGTGTGTAGGATGTATGAGACAGGCGGAATACCCTCAGACTTTAAGAAAAATGTAATAATCCCCATTCCAAAGAAATCAGGTGCAGACAGGTGTGAAAATTACAGAACCATCAGTCTGATAAGACATGGTTGCAAAATTTTAACACGAATTATCTACAGGAGAATAGAAAAGCTGGTAGAAGCTGACCTCGGGGAAGATCAGTTTGGGTTCAGGAGGAACATAGGAACCCAGACGTTATATAGATTAAGGAAAGGCAAACCTACATTTTTAGCTTTTGTAGATTTGGAGAAAGCGTTCGACAATGTTGACTGGAATACACTCTTTCAAATTCTGAAGTCAGCAGAGGTAAAATATAGGGAAAGGAGAGTTATTTACAACTTGTATAAAAGCCAGACCTCAGTTATTAGACTCGAAGGGCATGAAAGGGAAGCATCAGTTGGGAAGGGAGTATGACAGGGTTGTAGCCTTTCTCCGATGTTATTCAATTTGTACATAGAGCAGGCGGTGAAGGAAAGGAAGGAAAAATTTGGAATAGGGATTAAAGTTCAGGGGGAAGAAATAAAAACATTGCGTCTTGCTGATGACATTGTAATTCTGTCAGAGACAGCAAAGCACCTGGAAGAGCAGTTGAATGGAATGGACAGTGTGTTGAAGAGAACGTATAAAATGAACATTAACAAGAGCAAAACAAAAATAATGGAATGCGGTCTTAGAAAATCAGGTGATGCTGAAGGAATTACATTAGGTAACGAAACAATGAAGTTGGTAGATGAGTTTTGCTACTTGGGTATTAAAATAACATGCGATTGTCGCAGTACAGAGGATATAAAATGCAGAATGGCAATGGGAAGAAAAACAATTTTTAAAAAGAAAAATTTGCTAACATCGAATATTAATTTAAGTGTAAGGAAGTCTTTTCTGAAGGCATTTGTGTGGAGTGTTGCCTTGTACGGGAGTGAAACATGGACGATTAGCAGTGCGAACAGAAAGAGGATAGAGGCTTTTGAAATGTGGTGCTACAGAAGAATGCTGAAGATTAGGTGGGTAGATCGCATAACTAATGAAGAAGTACTGAACAGAATTGGTGAGAAAAGGAATTTTTGGCATACCCTGACCAAAAGAAGGGATCGCTTGGTAGGACACATTCTTAGACATCGAGGAATCGTAAATTTAGTATTGGAGGGAAGTGTGTGGGGTAAAAATCGCAGAGGGAGACCAAGAGACGCGTATAGTAAGCAGATTCGAGTGGATGTGGGCTGTCGTTCTTATGAGGAGATGAAGAGGCTTGCTCAGGATAGAGTAGGGTGGAGAGGAAGTTTTATAGGGCCCTTACTGTTCCTTATTTTATAAACGATTTAGGAGACAATCTGAGTAGCTTTCTAAGACTGTCCGCGGATGACGCTGTCATTTATCTTTTAGTAAAGTCATCGGAAGATCAAAAGCAACTGCAAAATGATTTAGATATCTATATAGCGCAAAAATTGGCAGTTGTCTACTAAAAGAAATCCGTTAAACTTCAGTTACACGATTGATCAGTCAAACCTAGAGAACGTAAATTCAACTAAATCCCTAGGAGTAACAATTACGAACAGCTTAAATTGGAAAGAACACACTGAAAATTTTGTAGCGAAGGCGAACGAAAGACTACATTTCATTGGTAGGACACTTCGAAGATGCAACAGTTCTACTAAAGAAACTGCCTACACTACACTTGTGCGTCCTATTTTGGAGTATTGCTGCGCATTGTGGGATCCACACCAGATGGGACTGACGGAAGAATTATAGAAAATTCACAGAAGGGCAGCTCCTTTTGTATTATCTCGATATAGGGGAGAGATTGTCACGGAAATGATGCACGAGTTCGGGTGGAAATTATTAAGAGAAAGGCGTTATTTGTTGTGGCGAGATCTATTTGCAAAATTTCTTTCACCAACTTTCTCTTCTGAATGCGAACATATATTGTTAGCACCCACCTACATAGGGAGACATGACCATCATAATAAAATAAGAGAATTCAGATCGAAAACAGAAAGATTTCGGTGTTCCTTTTTCCCGCGAGCTATTAGAGTGCAACTGTAGAAAAATATCATAAAAGGGGTTCGATGAACCCTCTGCCATACACTTCAGTGTGATTTGCAGAGTATCCATAAGGATGTAGCTGTAGATGAAACGATCAAGTTCGTAGGTTATACTGAGGTCCACTAGCAGACCAGACGAGTGAAAGCCGCGTACGTTGGTACGGGCATGTCCTTAGAGGTGCTTCCTTTGTCTACTTTTATCTGGTCAGTATAACTGTCAGTGGGTTCGTTGCCCACCCGAGCCACAGACGAAATTGTTGTTGGGGCCTTTTCCTTCCGTGTCCTGTTTCTTGGTGCCTAGGACGTGGTCGTAGTTTGTCATTAATGTTATTACTACGCACCGTGTCAAGTTTGTTTTAATCTAATTAACCATCTAGAGGACGTGTGGCGTCGTGTAACTTAAATGTGTCCTAAAAGGTTGCTATACTACCTTACTCAATAGCTCCTTGGAGGCTGTCACTGTTTTCACGATCAGCGGTCACCACCGGTGGCATTGGGTCCTAAGGAATACACGCTACTTAACTACCGTGTCCTCTAATTAAGGTATCATGGGCATCGCCATGTATTCATCCTGCCCACGAGCAGAGTTCAGGCACGTCTTCCACATGTTCCTTGATTATTGTGACATATTTATAATCAACTAGCTGAAAACCCGGCGTTGCCCGGGTATTTATTTATTTATTCGAACCTTGAGTTAGTACTTGTCCTATCCACTCTCTCTCTGTCCATCACATTTTTTTCTAAAAACATGTTACATTTATCAGAGAATATATAAGAAATCACAGGTAAAAACGCACTCGTTTCGAACAATCCAATCACGAAATTCAACAATAATGATTGTAATAATATCACAGATCGATCACTTGATGTAATGCGCGAAACGTCGAATCGATTTTTTTAAGAGGTGTATTAAAAGAAATTTCTTTTTTACTGCTTTATTTATTTATTCTTATATTTCCTTATTCGTATGCTTATCCTTACAGAGAAAGAGCTGAAGACATTGTAGCACGCACAGACCAAAGTTATGGTATGTGGCATCACGTCTCGCTGTACGTAACCTCCTTGCTATAAGGTCGCATACGTCATCGCTGGCCTTCAGTCCGAATTTTTTATAATTTGACGACTTTCAACCACCACATCTTCCACCCCCTTATAGCTGTCGGCGTGGTACTGCTATAGTGTACAACGGGAGACTTCGGACGAGAATTACACACAGACCATTCGTTTGCGTTCTGTAATTTACGCTGCAGAGCGAAATATTAACACATACAAACGTAGAATTTTATATACACCGATAAATTTCCATCCCAATATACTCCACCCTTTTATCATTATCAACCCTCAAGCAACAATGCAACCAATAAAACCATTCTCAAAGAGTAAATATAATTTTCAAAGAATCATTATTGTTCCGCATTTCGCGTTATATTCTTCAAATTACAAAATATCTATCAGATCGCTATAAAATCGTGCTCAGGTATAAATAAGTAACTGTACAAATATTTAAGTCTCTGCTTCTTGTCGTTTGGACGTGATAAGCGTACACCGAACAGACATGATCGCCATGAAACCGTGCCTAAAGCCTTCCCCGGGTAGACATTAGTAACTGCACAAATTTTTAGCTCTTTATGTCTCGTGGTTCAGACGTGATAAACGTACACCGAACAGACATTCACATTTCTAGATACAGATTAAAAAAGTTATTCCTTAAGCAATCTTTCCCAAATTGCTTACGTGTGTTGTCAATTTTAAGACTCCTTTGGGCGTTGGGCACATTTCTTTGTAACTACCAAGTTGCATTGTTCTAGAGCCACTTCTGGATATTGTCTTACGATAGGTACTCAGCACTGTAACGTCAATTTTACTGTGAATTTTTTTTAGCCATTGTGATGTGATAACTGCTATGAAAATGATTTTTTTAATGTTCTTTTGGAGCTCGTTGTAGCGAGATATCTTGTTTGAGGCTATTTTTTTACATGGTTCTTTGGCCAATGCCATTGAGGGGCTCGTATTGATTTTGAATTTACTTGAACTATACCTGTACGCCAGTCGCCAGTACTTTCAAGTTTCTTGCACTCATAACTGTCATGTAAACATATCTTTCAAGGTTTTCTGTTATTAATAAATATTATACCTTGTGTTGATTATTGGAATTTAATCAAACTGTACCTTTAAGCCAGTAGGATATATTTGCAATTTGTTGCACTTTTGTCATAAAACATTTCCTTCAAAGTTTCATTTTATTTAATTAGCAAATATCCTATCTTTGACACGATTTATCGCCCTCTTACTTCATTGTTGTTTTTAAAAGTTTTTGCCGGCCGCGGTGGCCGAGGAGACTGAGGCGCTCCAGTCACGGTCTGCGCAGCCACTACGGTCAGGGGTTCGAATCCCCCCTATAGCATGGATATTTGTGCCGTCCGTAGTCTTAGCTAGTTCATAAGTAGTTTGTAAGCTTAGGGACTGATAACCCCGTAGTTAAGTCCCATAAGTTCTACAAACATTTGAACATTTTAAAAGTTTTTTAGTGATTTGGATCAAGGGGTAATAAACAAGTGTTCTACTAAATAGGATTTGAAACTTCCTGGCAGATTAAAATTGTGTGCCAGAACCGGGACTCGAACCTGGGACCTTTGCTTTCGCGGGCAAGCGCACTACCGACTGTGCTATCCCGACACGACTCACAATGCCGCCTCAAAACTTTACTTCCGCCAGTACCTCGCCTCCTACTTTCCAAACTTCACAGAAGCTCTCCTGCGAACCATGCAAGACTAGCACTCCTGGAAGAAAGGATATGGTGGAGACATGGCTTAGCCACAGCCTAAGAGATGTTCCCAGTTGTGAGGCGGCATCGTGAGTCGTGTCGGGATAGCAAAGTCGGTAGTGCGCTTGCCCGCGAAAGGCAAAGGTCCCAGGTTCGAGTCCCGGTACCGGCACACAATTTTAATCTGCCAGGAAGTTTCATATGAGCGCACACTCCGCTGCAGAGTGAAAGTTTCATTCTAAATAGGATTTAGTTTACATAAACCTTGACCTGCCCATCCACTACTTGATTCTTGTTCTCCCCCTGTTTTATCGTTACATCGTTGTTCGAAAGTCTTGAGTGTATGTACAGTCGTGTGGCGAGTTTCTTGCTTAGCACCGAGAGGCGATCAAGGGTGTATTCTTTGTGAAGATCCGCGGTGCGCGTGTAGCGTTGAGCATTGCCGATGATGCGTAGCACCTTGTCCTGTATGAGCTGCAAGCGGCGCGCACGTGTCGAAACTACGTATTCCCAGACTGGAGGTACGTACGTCAACAGAGGTCTTATTTGTGTCATGCCCACGTTCCTCGACACCCTTGTATTCAGTTTGCTTTACCTGTTGAGCGTTGGGTAGCGGTGTTGGAGCCTCGCGTCTGAACCAGCGGCTGTGGTACACATAGCGGCCGTCGCTCCCCTCCATTGGCTGCAGTACGACAGGTGGTGGGGGAAGCCGCCCTCTGGGATCGAGTGGGGGACCTCAGTGTGCGCTCCGCCTCCGCCACGCTCGGTGTTGCGCTTCCGCTGCTTCTGAGGAGTTGGTTGGTGAAATCCATTGTCTTCGATTATGAGCTTCTCACTGAGCAGCATTTAGATTGACTCAATATATTCAGACCCAAAAGAGGAATGTGTTGTGCAAGACTTCTCTCTCTTCACATTTGCTGGCCGCGGTGGCCGAGGGGACTAAGGCGCTCAAGTCACGGTCCGCACGGCCACTACGGTCGGGGGTTCGAATCCCCCCTCGGGCATGGATATTTGTGCCGTCCTAGTTCGTAAGTAGTTCGTAAGTAGTTCATAAGTAGTTTGTAAGTTTAGGGACTGATAGCCCCGTAGTTAAGTCCCATAGACTTTACAAACATTTGAACATTTTCTTCACATTTCGTTTTGCCATTACTTTCAAGGCTATGTTTAACAACTGCTGATTTTACAGTCTGCTGGTGGTCGATGTGCCGTTAACGTTCAGTGGACATTTTGTCAACTGTGCTAATAGCTTCTCCGAAATATGCTTTCCCGCACTCGCACAGTATGCAATACACTTAGGTGGGGAGTAGCCCACAACTGGTTCACCTCTTACTTTAATAATAGACAACAGAAGGTAATTCTCCACAGTGTAGAAAATGGCTATGACGTGCAATCCCAATGGGGCACAATTAAGTATGGGGTGCCCCAGGGGTCTGTTTTGGGACCATTGCTGTTTCTTGTTTATATAAATGATATGCCTTCGAGTATAACAGGTGATTGTAAAATATTTTTGTTTGCTGATGATACCAGCTTGGTAGTGAAGGATGTTGCTCGTAATATTGACACAGTATCAAATAATGCAGTTCAAGAGATAAGTTCATGGCTAATAGAAAACAAGTTGATGTTAAATCACAGTAAAACTCAGTTTTTACAATTTCTAACACATAATTTGACGAAATCTGACATTTTGATTACACATAATGGGCATGTGATAAGTGAGACTGAACAGTTCAAATTTCTAGGTGTTCATATAGACAGTAAGCTGTCATGGAAAGCCCATGTTCAGGATCTTGTTCCAAAACTAAATTCTGCTATATTTACCATTAGAACAATATCTGAGATAAGTGATTTTTCAACACGAAAAGTAGTCTATTTCGCTTACTTTCACTCACTTATGACGTACGGCATTGTTTTTTGGGGTAACTCGCCTGATGCAAAAAGGATATTTCTGGCTCAAAAACGGGCGGTTCGAGCAATATCTGGTGTAAGTTCGCGAACGTCATGTCGACCCCTTTTCAGTAGTCTGGAAATTTTGACTCTGGCGTCACAATACGTTTTTTCTTTAATGTCGTTTGTTGTTAATAATATCAGCTTATTCCCACGAGTTAGTAGCTTTCACTCGGTGAATACTAGACAGATGTCTAATCTACATTTGCACCACACCACCTTAACACTTGTGCAGAAAGGGGTGCAGTATTCTGCGGCATCCATTTTCAATAAGCTGCCACAAGAACTTAAGAATCTTAGCACTAATCCACATGCTTTCAAATCTAAATTGAAGAGTTACCTCGTGGCTCACTCCTTTTATTCTGTCGAGGAACTCCTAGAAAAGTTAAACAATTAAGCTAATTTATTTTTTCTTTATTGATTCTTTTCACTTTGTCTTAAGATTGTCGTGTGCAAAGGACTACTTAAAATTTTTCTATTACCATTATTGTGTAACAATTAATGTATTGACTTGTTCCTTGACCATGGAGTCTTACTCCTGAAGTGGGTCCTATGGAACAGAAAAAACAAATAAATAAATAAATAAATAAATACTCACAAATCGTCCTTTACTGTCCCTATAAAGGATTTAATCCTTTGCCGGCGATAGGTACGTATGTTTCATATTTTGTCATTGTAAAATTCTTCGTTGTCTGATATTTGCTTCGTGTGGTCTTTTCCTCAATTGCACGTTGAACTCGCACTATCATCATCATCATCATTAGAGACTGATTACGCCTTTCACTGTTCAGTCTGGAGCACAGTCCTCCTCATAAAATTCCTCCATGATCCCCTACTCAATGCTAACATTGATGCCTCGTTTGAGGTTAAGCCTTTTACTTCAAAATCATTCTGCACCGAATCTAAGTACTTTCTTCTTGGTCTACCTCGACTCGTCTTACCCTCCGCTGCGGCGCCCATGAGTCTCTTAGGTAACCTTGCTTCTCCCATGCGTGTAACATGACCCCACCATCTCGGCCCGTTCGCTCTAACTACTCCATCTTTGGTGTTCATTCCCAGTTTTTCTTTGATTTCGTCACTGTTCCCATCTATCAGTACCTGCAATCAATTCTTACTACTTTCGTATCTGTAATCTCAACCTTACGAATAAGGCAACCTCTTTCCATCCAGCTTTCACTCCCATACAACAAAGTTGGTCGAAACATAGACTGGTGTACTGGTAACGTAGTCCCGGTACTGACTTCCTTCTTGCAGAAGAGAGTAGATCTTAGCTGAGCACTAACTGCATTAGCTTCGCTACGCCGCGGTGGAGTAGCCGAGCGGTCTAAGGCGCCTCGCCGCGGTTGCTCGCCGTCGGAGGTTCGAGTCCTCCCTGGGGCATGGGTGTGTGTGTTTGTCTTTATGTTAGTTTACTTAGATTAAGTAGTTTGTAAGCTATGGACTGATGACCACGCAGTTTGGTGCGATAGATTGACAAACATTTGAATATGTTTTGAGCTTTGCTACACCTTGATTCAAGTTCTTTCACTATGTTGCCGTCAAAATGTTCAAATGTTTGTAAATCTATCGGAGTTCTAGTTTATCAGTTCTTAGCTTTCAAACTACTTAAACTAAGGTAAACTAACTTAAGGACAACACAAACACCTATGCCCTAGAAAGGAGGGGGGGGGACTCGAACCCCCGACGGCGAACAGCCGCGCGCACGGCAACATGGCGCTCCAGTTTGCGCGTCTAATCCGCCGCGGCCTATCTTGCCGTCCTGTGAGAAAATACATCCTAGGTACTTCAAACTGTCTATCTGTTCTAACTTTGTCTCTCCTATTTGGCGCAATATCGTTTAAAAAATAAGAAAAAGTGTCCTTGTAGTGGTCTAATTCGCATTTATGGTTTTCTTCGTCTGAAATCACACGAGCTCTGTGAACCAGCGTGCTTAGACGTCCTTCCCTTTGTGACGGCTGATGACAGTAGACTCCCAATAAGTTTTCTCCGCACCAGGTGAACGGTTTGTTGCAACACCGCGTTGAAGTTCATCATCCCGCGAGGTTAATTGACGAACGAATCGAGGACATACAGGGTGTTTTTGTGAACAGACGGATGGGTGTATACGAAAGATTTTGACAAAGACGCACTAGACTCAGCATCACGATAACAAACATTTTATTTTATTTTTATTTTTTATTATTATTTTTTGTTATTATTAATTTTTTTTACACATACAGGGTGTTTCTCTAAGTGTGTTTGCGTCTGTAACTTATAAAATAAGAGGTGACGGGAAATTTTAATGCGGTAGGTCAACACAAGAAATCAAATGTTCAAATGTTCAAATGTTTGTACAGCTTATGGGACTTAACTACGGGGTCATCAGTCCCTAAACTTACAAACTACTTATGAACTACTTACAACTAAGGACGGCACAAATATCCATGCCCGAGGGGGGATTCGAACCCCCGACCGTAGTTGCCGTGCAGACCGTGACTGGAGCGCCTCAGTCTCCTCGGCCACCGCGGCCGGCACACACACAAGAAATGTTACACTTTCTGCGGAGCTATGAACATAGTTTATTGTATGAATTTCCAAATAGTTACAGCACAAAGATATCATTTTTTTAAATGGAACAATAGTTTTTTTTTTTTTTTTCTTTCGTGCATTGGATTCGTTGAAACCAGCTGCGTCCAAATCAATTTAAACTACATTCCTATCACTGTTAGTTTGGGAGGTACAACCCTTCAAAGTTTAGGGGGGCGGAGGCTACGACAGCGTAGTGGGCCGTGCCCCAGGGGATAGCCACTCGGCCAGTCAGCTACGCTGTCGTAGCCTCCGCCCCCGGAACTTTGAAGGGTTGTAGCTCCCAAACTAACAGTGATAGGAATGTAGTTTACATTGATTTGGACGCAGCTGGTTTAAACGAATCCAATACACGATAGAAAAAACTATTGTTCCATTTAAAAATTATATCTTTGTGGTGTAACTCTTTGGAAAATGATACAATAAACTATGTTCATAGCTCCGCAGAAAGTGTAACATTTCTTGTGTTAACCTACCGCATTAAAATTTCCCGTCACCTACTATTTTATAAGTTTCAGAGGCAAACACACTAAGTGAAACACCCTGTATGTGTAAAAAAATAAAAAAAAATAAGAAAATCTGTTTGTTTTAGTGATGCTGAGTCTGTTCACAAAAATATCCATCGAAAAGAAAATATGTAGATGCGAGCATATAGCTAAAATGTTTACAAAGTAAGGACACAAACTTATTTCTAATAACATCCAGTGATTCTTTCAGTAGCACTGAGCTTTAGATCCGCGATGGTCAACCTGAGAGTTATCGTAGAAGTTCCTCGATCTCAGCCGAGTTCTCGATGTGGTGTTCTCACTCCGCGATGTTAAGTGCCTGCAATTGGTGCGCTAGCGCTCCTACTGTGCTCACGATCGCCTTCAGCGGCGTGCCCCCTTAACGTACCTCTGGAAGACCGCAGATCCTGGCAGCACATGACCCAAGTCTCTACGCTGCCTCGTCTCTACCCGACTTGTTGGATCGGACGTCACCTTTTAGTAAGCAGCGTCGTCTTACAGCTTGCACATTTCCTGTTTGCGGCAGTCTGGATTGTCTCGCTCTTTCTCGTCTGGCGGTGATGTGCCTCGACGATGAGGATCTGGTGACAGTATGGCGTGTTTCCTGCCGTTTCCCACCGTATCAAAAATGTTCATATGTTTGTACATCTATCGGACCAAACTGCGTGCTCATCAGTCCGTAGCTTACAAACTACTTAAACCTAGGTAAACTAACCTAAGGACAACACACACATACCCATGCCCCAAGGAGGACTCGAACCTTGTGAGATTACCGCCCAATAGAAATATTGGTAATTAACAGACAGCATTTGATAATTAAACAGTATGAAGTTCACTGCAAACATTGACCATGCCAATGCACTAAATGTTACACAATTTTAATCTTATTAATTATGGTAGCAATGTATACAGTTGGGTGACAACATTTATAGTTAGGCCATAGGTAGAAATTCTCCATGTTGAGATTTGCTGTGTGCTTGTAGCTAACGGGAGGCCAGCGAGCAGGCCGACGTTGGTGGCTTGTTCCAACTTAGGATTTTCCAGGTTCGTTTCCGGTGAGGGGAGAGAGGGACAATGGCGAGTGCCAGGCACAGTGCAGTGCACAGCGTGAAATAAAATATTCTAATACTACTGGCATTTGAAGTAATACGATGCAGTCAGGAACCTTCATTACAAAATAGCTGTTGACAAATAAACAATACATTAGCTGATATAGTCACATCTGGCGTAATATGTTTAACTGACAATGAAAAGTAATAAATTACCAATGAATACAAGACAGTTACACAACTAGCATGGCAATGTTTGTTTATGTAAGTAATATATTAACTATTTCTCATTTTATTTTCAATTAATCTTGTGTATTTTATCTTGAAATATTCTGTTAAATCACTTATCTGTGATATAAGAAATTGCACGATTGTAATAAATAGTGCAAAGGATGTTTATACCAATATAAAAACATAATAAGAAATTTGTTTAATGTGTAGTGTAATTATTTTGATTTTAAGTAAAGTTTTAGAAATGTATTGGCTGAGCGCTGTACGTTGGAAGTCGGTTAGAACAGCTCACATGGGGAAGTTGATAACGTAGGGAAAAAACCCGGCAGTTGGGCTTTTGGCGCGCGCGCACACGCGCTTGGACAGGAAGTGAGGAGTCAGGAGCGAGTGGGGTAGCTGGCCGGGCGGCGTCGCTCCTGGACAGTCGGCATGTGGATCTCCAGGTGGAGACTTTAGATTTGTGTGTGGGAATCGCCACGTGTGGTTGCTCGTCGTAGACTGCACCAAGTTGTATCGAGTGCTACTGTGTGTTGTGAATATTTAGCCGGTGGAACAAGGTGTACATCGCACTAAATTAAAGTGACTGTGTTTTGTTAATGTAACACGTGTCGTCGCATAGGCATGAACATAAACGGTGTTTGAGACTGGCACATGCTGTGAAAACAATTTACGACAAATATTCACTTTGTCTGGGGGCTCACGAGCTATAACTTTATTTGATAAATGTGTCGACGTACAGATGTATCAGCCACAGGGTTTTAATATGGTGTAATAAACAACATAAAGTGAACTTCCACGTGTTTTCAAAAATAGTAGTTAGTACACCTTTTTTCTCACATGAACTTACTTTATTATGATTTTTTTTTTTTTTTTTTTTTTTTTTTTTTTTTTTTTTTTTTTTTTTTTTTTTGTTAATTTTATGCAGGGAAGGAAAGCTGCGAACGTGTGATATCATACCCTAGAAAACGAGTCAAACAGTAGCAGTCACAGCTCCATTGTATTTGCATGTTTAGGAATTTGGTTCGCAGCTGGTGGTTGTGAGTTTTAAAAAATTAAACTTTCCCTATTTTAAACTCTCACCCCGACCATCACCCTCGCAACCTCCACGGCGAGCAACCGCGCGCTCCGCAGCGAGACGCTGTAGACCGCTCGCCTACTCCACCGCGGCTCCCACCGTATCGAGTCGTAGAGTCGAGGCAATGTGTCCAGCTCTGCTGATGATTTCTGCTGGTGTTGGAACAAAGTCGAAGAGTTTCTCAGACAACGCAGCGTCATCGATGCTTTTCCCTGTAAGATACGTTATGAATCGTCTAATCTCTTGTCTTGTGAGTTTCGATACTTGTCAGTTGAATTTTGAAAACTGTTTCACAGATGCAGTTCGTTGTCCCCGCTCTGCTTGCGCCCGGGAAGAACGTCCAGCCCACTCCCAAGTAATAAGAGCGCGAAAGGACAACAGTTACAGCTGTAAGACAAGAGTTTGCCTCTTGTGCGGTCAAGCCGGCGGCGTGTAGCGGAAACCGGCTTGACGGCGTCAGCCAGGGTAAATAGCATCGCCCCAGTTTTACGTCAGATCGTTGGCTGTTTGAACACGTTCGTCGGTGCTGAAGTCACGTGGCGTCCTGCCAAACTGTGGCCTATAATAGCGGTGCGTGTTTGTCGACAGGAGATTACTATCTGACTTACTGTCTGACTATCTGACTGACTATCGTTTACGATCTTATTTACGAGCCTATACAGTGGCTTTCCTTCTTGCTGAGGACCTGTAAATTAAGCATAGTTCTAACAGAGAATTACAACTACAAGTGGCAAGTGAAGACTGGGCAGCGAAGTTCAGAAAAAGAAACAAAATGACCTTGAGAAAACCCTCACCAATTCCCGAGACTGCGAAGCAACACTTGGAAAGGAAGTCTGATCGTAAAGCACACTCGATGGTACTAACTGGAACACAAATTAAACCAGTCCTAGAAGATGCCAAGAGAAAAAAAAGGAGAAAATCACGACAAAAGACAGAACGCGAAAAAAGTGAATACAAATGAACCAAACGACGAATATAAAAATATAAAGACAACCTAAAGAAGAAAAATTCATGGCGACGCCTAATCATTTTTCAGTCTGCGTCATCTGATGACGACGTTTCTATCGAAGATTTGTGTGATGACAATGAGGACAGCTTCAACATTTCAGATGACGATATTGAAATTTGCTGGGTTTGTGGAGGGTTGGCGAATGGGCACATGCGGAATGTACTGGTTTTGAAAGTGCTGAAAATTACGTTTGTGACTTTTGCAAAATGACTTAACTAACACTAACAAAAATGTATTTTTATTTCGTGTTTTGCATGGATATACATTATGAAAGCATATAATCTCATAAAAAATAATTATAGATAATATTTTTAAAATTTAGAGTACCTATGTTCTAATAGTCTTTCAATAAAGTCTGTTCCTTGATTTTTAAAATGTATGACGTTATTACCCCAGGGGCATGGCGTAGTTACCGCGGAACCCAGGGTAACGCCACCATTGTGCATACTCTTATTAAATATTTTTAACTACAAAACCTAATTAAATGTGTGACTGATAAAATTTGTAATGAAGTAGTATTAGTTGATGAAGCTTTACTATCATTTTGTGAAAAAAACCACACTTTTAAGGAGGCAAAAATTCAGATTCCCTTGAGGTGGCACCATTTGCCCATTCTTCCCCATCTCTCATCAGTTCACCGACCAAAGCCAGGGTAGTTATGCTGGTAATTTGCTTCGTTGTTGGTGTCTGGATATTATGTGCGAGATTGGCGTAATGCAGGTGTCACAGAACCTTTTGAAAAAGGCAAGACCACTCAAAAGGCACCGTTTCTTCTTTTGTAGCATAAAAGCTTCTTGATTTGTTGTAGAATTCCCTCCTCGTTGAGAAAAGACAGGTTCCTAGGTTTTAACGCGCGAATATGCCACTTGAAAGTCTGTCGGGTATGCTGCTGGATTGCAGACGGAAGGGACGAGTGGTATACACACATCTGTCGGTCCATGATGTCATTCAGGAGTAATCTGAAGGTGATTGCAAGTTACGCTGCCTAAAGTACGAAGTAAATACTCCAGTATTCAATCCAAGAACAGCTGCCAGCATGCGAAACTTAGAAGTAGATGTTCCTGGAGTAGTAAAACAACTTACGTCACTAAACAAAAACAAATCTTCCGGGCTAGATTGTATACCAACTAGATTCCTCTCAGAGTATGCTGATGCAATAGCTCCGTGCTTAGCTATAATTTACAACCGATCACTCAGCGAAAGATCCGTATCCAAAGACTGGAAAGTTGCCCAAGTTACTCCAATATTCAAGAAAGGCAATAGGAGTGATCCCCAAAATTACAGGCCAATCTCATTGACGTCGATTTGCAGTGGGATTATGGAACATATACTTAGTTCGAATATTATGAACTACCTCGAAGAGTATGAACCAATAGTCAACACGGATTCAGAAAGTATCGCTCTTGCGAAACACAGCTTGCTCTTTATTCACATGAAGTGTTAAGTGCCATCGACAAGGGATCTCAAATCGATTCCGTATTTCTGGATCTTCGGAAGGCTTTTTGACACTGTACCCCACAAGCGGCTTCTTATGAAATTGCGTGCTTATGGAATATCTCCCCAATTGTGCGATTGGATTCACGATTTCCTATCAGAAAGGACATATTTCGTTGTAATTGACGGTAAGTCATCGAGTAAAACAAAAGTGATATCTGGCGTTCCACAGGGAAGCGTTATAGGTCCCCTGGTGCGAAAATTAGCAATTGACACTAAATAAAGAAAAGTGTGAAGTAATACACATGACCACTAAAAGAAATCCGCTGAACTTCAATTACGCGATAAATCAGTCAAACCTTAAGGTCGTAAATTCTACTAAATACCTAGGAGTTACAATTACGAACAACTTAGACTGGAGAGAACACATAGAAAATATTGTGGGGAAGGCGAACCAAAGATTACGTTTCATTGGCAGAAAGCTTCGAAGATGCAACAGCTCCACCAAAGAGACTGGCTACATCACACTTGTGCGTCCTCTCCTGGAGTACTGTTACCCCTTGTGGGACCCTCACCAGGTGGGATTGACGGAAGACATTGAGAAGGTTCAGAGAAGGGCAGCTCGCTTTGTTTTATCACGTTACGGGGGGAAAGCGTCACGGAAATGTTGCACGAATTGGGGTGGAAATCATTAAAAGAAAGACGTTATTCATTGCGGCGTGATCTGTTTGCGAAGTTTCAGTCACCGACTTTTACTACTGAATGTGAAAATATTTTGCTAGCACCCACCTACTTAGGGAGACATGACATTCCCAATAAAATAAGAGAAATCAGATTGAAAACGGTACGATTTAGGTGTTCTTTCTTCCCGCGCGCTATTAGAGAATGGAACAGTAAAGAAAAGTTATGAAAGTGGTTAGTGAACCCTCTGCCAGGCACTTAAATGTGATTTGCAGAGTATCTATGTAGATGTAGACGTAGAAATTCCTTCTGCAACGATCTGTCAGTCTGGCTGCATGCGCACGTATACATGGTGAGTCAAAAGAGCTTGGACACTTTCATAAGTTGGAAGAGTGAAGGAAAAATTGAAAAAATGATGATGATGGGAACAGAGGTTTGTTTGTTTGTTTGTGTTTTTTTATTATTATTTTTAAATCCGAAGGGGGATGTATGATACATCAAATAACACTCGCTTGGGCTCAGGAATTTAATGGCGTAATTTGTTTCTGTTTATCTTGTACAATTTATAAGATATTAATGTTGGAATTTGGGAAATTACCTTCATGCCGACTGCTACAACACATGTTGTACATGTTCTACGTGTTCTCCATTCCGTACAATGTTTCCCAACTTTGAACATTAATCAATCCCTTCTTTTACTCAAAGTATGCCAGAAATTCTCTTTCTCCCCAGTTGTGTTCAGTGCCTCCTCATTAGTTACGCGAGTCACCCACATAATCTTCAGCATTTTTCTGTAGCACCACATTTCAAAAGCATCTATCCTCTTCCTGTCTGCACAGCTTATCGTCCATGTTTCACTCCCATACAAGATAGCACTCCAAACAAATGCCTTCAGAAAGGACTTCCTTACGCTTAAATTAATTTTCAATATTAATTTCTCTTTTTCAAAAACGCTTTCCTTCCCATTGCCATTCTGCATTTTATATCCTCTGTACGGCGACCATCAAGTGTTATTTTACTGTCGAAGTAACAAAACGCATATACTACCTTTATTGTTTCGTTACCTAATCTAATTTCTTCAGCATCGCCTGATTTTCTTAGACTGCTCTTCATTACCTTTGTTTTGCTCTTGTTAATGTTCATCCCATACACAACCTTCAACACACTGTCAACTCAGTTTAACTGCTCTTCCAAGTCGTTTGTTGTCTCTGACAGAAGTACAGTGTCAGAAGCAAAACGCAATGTTTTTATTTCCTCACCCTGCACTTTAATTCCTTCAAATTTCTCAAAAATGTTCATATGTTTGTAAAGCTTATGGGACTTAACTACGGGGTCATCTGTCCCTAAACTACTTATGAACTACTTACGAACTAGGACGGCACAAATATACATGCCCGAGGGGGGATTTGAACCCCCGACCGTAGTGGCTGTGCAGACCGTGACTGAAGCGCCTCAGTCTCCTCGGCCACCGCGGCCGGCCCAAATTTCTCCTTGCTTTCCTCTATAGCTTGCTCAATGTACAAATTGAATGACACTGGAGAAAGGTTACAACCTAGTCTTACTCCCTTCCCAACCAGTGGATCCCTTTCATGCTCTCACAACAGTCATCTGGTTTTTATACAAGTTGTAAAAAACCTTCCGTTCCCTATATTTTACTCCTGCTATTCCAATCAACATTGTCAAAAGCTTTTTCCAAATCTACAAAATCTAGAAATGTAGGTTTGTCTTTCCTTAATCTATCTTCTGAAATAAGCCGGAATGTGAGTACTGCCTTCCGTGTTCCTACATTTCTCCTAAACCCAAACTGGTTTTCGCCGAGGTCGGCTTCTACTAGTTTTTCTATCGTTTTGTAAATAATTTACATTAGTTTTTTGTAACCATCACTTATTAAACTAATGGTTCTGTAATTTTCACATCTGCTCTCTTTGAAATGGGGATTATTACATTTCTCTTAAAGTTGAGGGCATTTCCACAGTGTCATACTTCTTACACGCCAGGTGAAATAGTTTTGTTGTGGTTGGCTCTCCCAGAGACTTCAGCAGTTCTCAGGGAATGTCATCTACACCAGGGGCCTTGTTTCGACTTAGGTCTTTCAGTGCTCTGTCAAATTCCTCTCTCAGTAAAGTGTCTCTTATTTCAACTTCATCTATTTCCTCTTCCCTTCCTACAATATTGTCTCTAAGTTCATTTCCTTTGCAGAGCCCCTCTATATACTCTTTAAACCTTTCAGCGTTTCCTTCTTCGCTGAGAACTGGTTTTCCATCTCAGTTCTTTATATTAATACAGTTAGTTTTCTTATCTCCAGATGTTTCTCTTGTTTTCCCGTAGGCGGTATCTATTTTTCCCCTATTTAAACATTATTCTACTTACTTTTTCTATTTAACAATTTTGGATGGACGACAATATTTGTGATCTAAGGGTTACATAATAATCATGAGATACAGGCTATAAATAAATTAAGACTAACATACCACATGATACTACACTTGGAGTTACTGTACAACATCTTAACGAAAGATGAAGAAAATTAAGCAATGAAATTCGATAAGTTCTTGTTTTAAGATATAACTGATACTGTCATGCACAGTTTTGTACATTAACGATTACCTTCATTTTTTTCTTGAACACATACCAAACTCTTTGGTCGAACTGCTTGCTGATTTTATTTTGGTCACACATCAAACTTCTTTCTGTGCATGGGGATTGTGTGCGGATTAACTGATGAGAGAGCAGGAATGAATTGCTTAACGTTGTCTCGTTCTTATATAATTTGCTATCTTTTTTGTGGGGTTATGTATTCACTGGGTTTAGATTAATTTTCCGTACTGGTTTGTAATGTGTTTTTTGGTAAATTTATTATTTTTCGAGGCATTGCGTTGACGATTGGGCAGTAATGATCACAGTTAAATATTAATCTTAAAATCATTTTGAATGGAGAAGTCTGTCCATATGGAGTACAGTTCCAAAGGCTTGAGCTACTCTGATCTTGAATGGAACGCGTTGTTGCTACAGAAATGTAGCGACTGCACTTGGCATACTTTCCTTGCAAAACCTATTTCCTTGTGTCGGGTTTTGCCCAAAAATTTAGTATTTGATCGTGTTAATTCTGGATGGTAGAGGGAGTGGGTTTCGTTACCGCCGCTTTGTCATATTCAGATAGTTTTAAGAATTGGAGAGTCATTTGGTAAATATTGCCCTTATTTTTTTTTTTTTTTTTTTTACTAGTGTCATGTCAGTAGGCTGGCAGGAGGACTTGAAAAATGGTTCCAAGTATCGTTGTCTCAAAGATTAAAGACAAATTAGAAAATAACAAAAATGGTCTTGTGAATACTGAAGTGTGTTACAAAATATACATGATACAAAATAAAGGCCGGCCGCGGTGGCCGAGGGGACTGAGGCGCTCCAGTCACGGTCTGCACGGCCACTACGGTCGGGGGTTCGAATCCCCCCATCGGGCATGGATATTTGTGCCGTCCTAGTTCGTAAGTAGTACATAAGTAGTTTGTAAGTTTAGGGACTGATGACCCCGTAGTTAAGTCCCATAGATTATACAAACATTAGAACATTTTTTGAATCCCCCCTCGGGCATGGATATTTGTGCCGTCCTTAGTCTTAGCTAGTTCATAAGTAGTTTGTAAGCTTAGGGACTGATGACCTCGTAGTTAAGTCCCATAGACTATACAAACAGTTTTTTTAATAATTTGTGGTTAAAGGTCATCAATGATAATATCCGCTGTTGACATTTCTGTTCACAGAATAATAGAATCTGGTGAATAGTATGAATAGTGAAAATATGTACAAAAGTCGCGGTGGAGTGGCCGAACGCTAGTAGGCGCGGTTGCTGGCCTTCGGAGATTCGAGTCGTCCCTGAGACATGGGTGTGTGTGTTGTCCTTACTTTAGTTTAATTAGATTCTAAGTCCTAGGACTAAACACCGTAGCAGTTTGGTCCAGTAGGTTCACAAACTTTTGAACATATTGTGTACAAAGCATGAGACATAGCGGAGAAGAGAGTAACGAAAACGTTAACGTCATAATTGTTGTTCGCGAAATAGAAGATTTTAATGAATACTTCTTCCTTGAAATTCCTTCCCCCTCCCCCACCATTAAAAAAAAAAAAAAAAAAAAAAAAAAAAAAAAAAAAAAAAAAAAAAAAAGGCCAAGAGAAGTCTACTGGACCATTTCATTTGAGGATAAATTTCTGGCAGTGTACAGTACGTTTCGTCGACAGCAGTGTGTGATAGTGAATCAGGGACAGCGGGAAAGCCGGGACAGCCTCGCAGGGGTGGCCGCGCGGTCTGAGGCTCCTTGTCATGGAATGCGCGGCCGCTCCAACCGTAGGTTCGAGTCGTCCCTTGGGCATGGATGTATGTGGGACCTGCGATCTCAGCAGTTTGGTGCCTTAGTTAAACAGAGTTTGAATTTTGAAACCGGAACAGAAGAAAAACGAAGAGTTTGAGGTGTGGTCCAACGAAATGTTGAAAATTAGGTGGTGACTGATAAAACAACAAATAAGAAGGTTCTCCGCTGCACTAGTGAAGAAATGATAGTATGAGAAACTCTGGCAAGAAGAATGGACAATCTTATGGGAAACATATTAAGCAAAAAAATGTTCAAATATGTTTGTATAGCTTATGGGACTTAACTACGGGATCGTCAGTCCCTAAACTTACAAACTACTTATGAACTAACTAAGTCTAAGGACGGCCCAAATATCCATGCCCGAGGGGGGATTCGAACCCCCCGACCGTAGTGGCCGTGCAGAATGTGACTGGAGTGCCTCAGTCCCCTCGGCCCGCCGGTCGCGGTGGCCGAGGAGACTGAGGCGCTTCAGTCACGGTCTGCAGGGCCACTACAGTCGGGGGTTCGAATCCCCCCTCGGGCATGGATATTTGTGTCGTCTTTACTATAAGATAGTTCATTAGTAGTTTGTAAGTTTAGGGACTGATGACCCCATAGTTAAGTCCCATAAGCTTAACAAACATTTGAACATCCCCTCGGCCACCGCGGCCTGCACATATTAAGCCATCAGGGAATAACCACCGTTGTACTAAAGGGAATATAGAGGGTAAAAAGTGTGAGGGAAGACAAAGATTGGAAAGCGTAGGACAAATTATTGAGAACAGGGTGTCAGTGCTACTCTGGGACGATAAGTTTGGAGCAGGAGAGGAACTCGTGGCAGTTCTCATCAAACCAGTCTTAAGACACATAACTCAAAAAAGCAAACGACTTTACAGAAACGTGGGATTTCAGTTTATCAAGTCGTGTGAACCAGAGTATCCATTTAACGAGATTACACCGATGTTGGCACCACGCCAAGGCAGCCTCGGCAGACATCAAACCCTCGATGAAGAACATGCGTTGACGTCGGAGGCTTTCAGGCGACGCCGCGATAGCATGTTGCCATTACGTTACAGTTTCTCCACCTGTTGACTGCGCGTTTTAACCGTATCGGCACCTACATAAATCTCAACAAGCGCGTGCCGAAGGAAACCCGTACCACTACCGGCCATTTCCGTTCCTGTTCCATTCCCAAACAGAGCGAGGGAAAACGACTGCGTATCCGCTTCCTTAAGACCCGTAATTTCTCCTGCCGTATCTTTACATAACTCTTCTACAAGTTTCCCAAAACGACGCAGCGCCTCACTCCTATCAGAGCTGCCCTGTATGTCGAGATATCACAAACATTTACTACACGAACCGTGGTGCAAACCTAATTTGGAAAATTAACTTGTACCTCTTTTTCCTTGACACCTCCTTCTTCTCCTTCCATTTTAGCAAACGTAGGCTCCACTCTGTGACACAAGTGTGCTGTTTCGATGAAATAAAAATGTTCAAATGTTTGTAGAGCTTATGGGACTTAACTACGGTGTCATCAGTCCCTAAACCTACAAACTACTTATAAACTAGCTTATACTAAAGACGGCACAAACATCTATGTCCGAGGGGGGGATTCGAACCCCGACGACAGCGGCCGTGCAGACCGTGACTGGCACGCCGCAGACCGCTCGACCACTGCGGCCGCCTCGATTTCATATACTAGAACAAAAGAAGGGTAACGAAATGTAGAGTAAGAAAATCAAGAGATGCTGAAGGAATTAGTTTAGGTAAGGAGAAAATAATAGTAGATGAGTTTGTTATTTGGGCAGCAAAATAGCTTCTCATGACTGACGTAAAGGAGATGTAAAATGTAGAATGGCTATGGGAAGAAAAACGTTTCTGAAGAAGCGAAATTTTTTAACATTCAACACTAATTTAAATGTTAGGAAGTCCTTGCTGAAGGCATTTTTCTGGAATTTAGCACTGCGTGGGAGTGAAACGTGGACGATAAGAAATTCAGACCTAACGACGATAGAAGTTTTTGAAATGTGGTGCTACAGAGAAATTACTGCATAACTAATGAGATGTTGAACATAACTGGGAAGAAACGAAATTTCTGGAATCGATTGGTGGAAGACATTCTGAGACGTCGCTGAATCGTCGGTTTAGCGTTGAAGAGAGATGAGTAGAGTAAACATCGCAGAGGAAGACCGATAGACGAATACAGTAAGCAGATTCAAATGGATGTGAGTTGTCGTTCTCATGTGAAAATGGAGAGGCTTGAACTGGATAGAGTAGGGTGGAGAGCTGCATGAAACCTGTCTCCGGACTGAAGACCCCAACAACGATAGCATTGTATTCTAATTTTTCCGATAGTAATTAGTATATACATTAGCACACAATAACAAGTTCTGGAGAACAACTGACAGAAACGGGAGGAAATAAAACATTACAAGAGAAATGGGTAGTTTTGAGAGATGAAATGGTGAAGGCAGCAGAGGACCAAATAGGTAAAAAAGCAAGATCTACAAAAAAACTCCTTGGGTGTCACTGAAAATACTAAATTTTATTGATGAAAGGAGAATATATAAATATGGAGTAAATGAAGCAGGTAGAATGGACTACAGCCGACTAAGAAATGATATTGACAGTAAGTGCAAAATGGCTAAGCAGAAGTGGCTCGAAACCAAATGCAAATCTGTAGAACAATGTATAACTAGGGTAAAAATAGATACCGCCTACAGGAAAAAGGAGACATTTGGAGACAAGAATAATGGATGTATGATATCAAGAACTCATATAAAAACCAGTTTTGAGTAAAGAAGAGAAAAGTGAAAGGTGGAAAGAGTATATACAGGGGCTCTGCAAACGAAATGAATATTGTAAGAAGGGAAGAGGAAGTAGATGAAGATGAAATAGGAGATACTATACTGAGAAATGATTTTGATAGAGCACTGAAAGACGTAAGCCGAAACAAGGCCCCTGGAGAAGATGACATTCCAAAAAAAGGTTCAAATGTTTGTAGAGCTTATGGGACATAAGCAGTCACCAAAAAAGTCAACAAGAAAGAAATTTGACTGCAAAATAAGTACATGCAGTTCGTGCACCTCCTTGGATCTCTACTAATGAAAGGGAGAGTTGGCTGCGGCGCATAAAAAGTAATAAGCCGAGGCAGCGTGAGTTTTGCCGGGGAGTCTGACCGGACTCACAAACTTTCCGGCTAGAAAGCTGACATGAGAAGCTGTTAGCTTCCAGTACTGGTCACTTGGCTGAAGGAAAGACAATGGTCTAGCATTCGTATGAGAGTCAACATCCCCTTCGATGTTCTGTGTGCCAGCCTCGTGTTGCTCAATAACACCACAGTTACATTAAAAGGGAAATATGTAGTCTGATAGGGAAAATCTAACGTGTATTTTACCACACCCAGAATCACTTACACCAGCATCTGATAACTATGGAGGAAGACAGTAGACTAATAGCGACAAGAGAATAACAGTAGAATATTTTTCTCATTCAAATGTTCAATAGATAATTCAGTTTCAATAGACATCTCTGGATACGAGTAAATTGTTTAACATATTTTCAAAGAACGATTTTTCCATATCTTTAAATTGCACAAAAAAGTTCTGCCCAAAAGAAAAATGAATGTTAACACTAGATTAACGCCTAGTAAAATGTAGTTGAATTTAAAACAAAATTAAAAGCTAACATTTCAGCTGTAAACTAAATTTCGAAACTAGGTACGTTATCTGCGTTGCATGAAGAGTCATATAGACATTATAGGATTCGTCCATTTGCAAATGGTCACTTTACTTTTAGAATGTAGATATTGTAAGGAAAGAAAATATTTTGTTGGGGATATTTTGAGTGAAAGGTGTTTATTTTATTGAAGAAAAATGTGAGTGGAGGTAAAAAAAATTTGTTTTACGTGTTATTAACTGTGGTGGTTGTTGTTGTGATGTTTGAGCAACATAACAAACCTGACCTTAATTTCGTGGTTGGTTACGTTAAACTCGTGATTAATGCAAGTGGTGTAGTTAAATTTTGAAAATATTTAGCAAGACAATTAGTGTAATTAACAAATACTATGGCCCTATCTGACAAACTTTTCAAAAGATCACTCACCTTTCCTTTCCTTACAAAATCTCCTACAGAGACTGTGCACACACAGATAGCAGAAATTAACTTACTCCGTCTGTGTAATGCTTACGACTCAATTAGTACGCTAATGGTAATGATAATTTAGAAAGTTATGAATTGTAGAATTTTTAACATCAAGTGATTGGCAAATGGGTGCAGTCCAACCACTATAGTCAGTATCTAATTAAAATTAATTCACTCAAGCAAATAGGAAATTTAAGTAAATCAGTCTTAATTGATGCTATGGATACGGCAATTGTACGAGTTTGGTTCTTTATAGGATAGATGTGGCGGTGGCTATTATTGTTGAACTCAGTGCAACATGAAATAGAAAAATTATTCATTAATTCAGCTGTCTGTTATCTTCTACCATCAATTTTAGCACAATTGTCTCAATTGAATGATTTTTTACAGTTTCTAACAATTAATGACATTCACTTGATTGTAAATATTGTGTAGAAATATTATTCATACATTATTGAGGATTGTTATATTAATTACGAGTGGTTAAATAGTGGTTCAAATAAGATAGCAAAAGTACTGTCTAACGTTCTTGTATTTTAACAAAACTTAAACATGCATTCACAGTAAATTACAACCAATAGCATTTAACTAATCTTATTTATCAGTCCGGCGACGTGGTACTCTGCATTCATATAAATGATACACAAATTCATACAGAAATCATTTTGATGGTGGCTCCTCCTTTGGCAGCTTGCTAGCAGTTCGCCGTGATGCTTCGCGAATCGCGTAATTAATCATGACCGTTAGCGTCCGCGATGACGCTACCATCTTTCGGACGTCTGGGACGGTTACCGAACACGTAACGAATTTCTGCCTCAGCAGAACGAACGAATAAATGTTTCATTAAAATCAATTCTTACTTCACTTATGTTCAGAGGCTTCACATAAACTTTCGTATCGTTGCACTTATAACAAATTAGAACTTTCACTTTGTTTTAACTTTATTACTTATATTGTTTGAGCACTCCGCGGACCGCGTACGAACGTCTGATCTACGTCACGGGGCGGCAGATACTGCTGCTTGCCTGCTCTCACACAGATGAGCGCTGCTATACTATAAAGTCTCTGACCTGAGGAGCCATATCGATAACTGTTCACAGAGAAATATTTTACATTGACAAATTAAACATAACAAGTAATCACAGTCGTCTAGAAAACATACAAAGTACAAATAAAATAAAATAATATATACATAAACAATTACAATACAGATAATAAATAAATGACAGAAAATGTTCACAGTTAAGTTACCTACATATATTGTGCATCACGATAATTAATTAATTCACATAAGTAGTTAGTTATTACATATTCGGGACTGATGACCATTGTAGTTTAGTCCCCCTTAAACAACCCCAACATTACATATTCATTATAAACAAGTTCAAACGAATAATATGTTCAAAATGAAGCTCATTCCTGGTTACAATGTGAGGCTTACCTTAAGGGTTACCTTACAATATTACGTGTATTGTACTTTCTGCACAGAAAGTACTCTACCGTAATGAGTAATGCTGTATGTAATGTACGTGGTGTACATTATTCTGCACAGCTGTAAAAAACCGAGTCAGACGCTGTGAATAACGGTCCGTATGCGTATTATAACAGACATAGAGCAGAGAGGAGTATCGACAGGTTGTTGTTATTGTTGTTGTTGTTGCTGGGTGTTTAAAGGGGACTCAACTGCTGGGTTATCAGTCCCCTATCGACAGGTAGTCACCCTACAGCGCGATGGTAGACAGTTGGGAAACAGCATCTCAATGAAGTGTGACGAGAGGGAGGCCTAAACACGCTCCACGTATTGCTGCAGATGTGCGGCTAACGAGAACGCAACCATCGAGCATACGTAATGTTTTGCGGAAGATCGGGAATACAGTGATGTCAGCCTGGAGAAATCCTGTAAGATCTCATCGACATATACGGCATATGAATAAGCGCGGAATAACAGACACTTTCTATTGTCTTTGTTGCGTCTTTATCAGGTTCTGCTACGGTACACAATATGACCATACCGTTAACATTTGCATAAGCTTGTTTTCAGAAAACATAATCGGCGGTGGGTGTGATTCTTTCCATTTTGGATATTATATTGTACGTTAATCAGCTGTGAGGACGCGTTTTTAACTTGGCGGAACTTTCCGAGATCGAGACGTAAGTTAGATTAACCCTATAGCGCAATGCAGTTTTTCTTAACAACGAGAACTTCGTTCGTGACATACAAAAGCGTTGTTTTGCTTACTCCACATGCTTATACCGATAGTTATCGCGGAAGAGAGAAGAATGTCTAATTTTAGTATCATCTCGGTTGGTACGTAATGCTTACCATCTCGGTGTGTTTGTGTGCACGTAAAGGAAAAAAAAGTTTTCATTTATTTAAACCCGGCATGTGAGACTTGTTGCGTGGCACGTAGCTGTGGAAGTACAATTTGTTCAACTGGTGGGATTTTTAAATCCACGGATTTCGACATGAGACTGACGCCATCCCAAAATCTTATATTAGAATATAAACAGTAACAGCGAAATGACCTACATGATACTTATTGTGACACAAAATATTTAACAGTGATGTAAAAGCATTCTTCACACACTGAGACCTAACTAGCAGTAACATACAGAATTACCAGACATTGGCGGCTATCTACAATCCAATAGCAGAAATTATCCACCTCGTAAATCTATGGGACTTAACTATTGCCGGCCGCGGTGGCCGAGGGGATTGAGGCGCTCCAGTCACGGTCCGCACGGCCATTACGGTCGGGGGTTCGAATCCCCCCTCGGGCATGGATATTTGTGCCGTCCTTAGTTGTAAGTAGTACATAAGTAGTTTGTAAGTTTAGGGACTGATGACCCCGTAGTTAAGTCCCATAGACTCTACAAACATTTGAACATTTGAACTTAACTATTCTGGTCATGAGTCCCTAGGCTTACAAACTACTTAAACTAACTTACGCTAAGGACTACAAATACTCTCATGTCCGAGGGAGGACTCGAACCTCTGACGCGAGCAGCGGCGCGCCCCGCAGCTAAGTGCCTTGAAACACACGGACACTCCACCGCGGCTTGAATGATATTCTGGAGAATAAAAACCATGGCTTATTTGCAATCTGCAGTATTAGTTGTACCCCGGCGTGCGAAAGGAGTAACGTTGAGTCTAGACGAGAATGAAATTTTAGTTCATAGGTGTTCTATGGGGAGAGGAAACTGAGCCGGCCGCGGTGGCCGAGGGGACTGAGGCGCGCCAGACACGGTCTGCAAGGCCACTACGTTCGGGGTTCGAATCCCCCCTCCGGCATGTATATTTGTGCCGTCCTTAGTGTTAGCTAGTTCATAAATAGTTTGTAAGTTTAGGTACTGATAACCCCATAGTTAAGTTCCATAAGCTATACAAACAGAGGAAACTGAATCATTTGCACTGCAATCCTTGGCAGGCGAAGGCAATCGTCAAATATGGATCCTCCATTGGACTGACTGCTTCTTCTTGCACTATCGGGGCTATAATTCTGTGTTGCACCAGTCTACACATAGTCATTTAAGCCAATGTGGTGCGTTACTGTCACGTGTGGAGGGGTTTTACACACTGTACAGAGGCTCCCATGTATAGCCTCAACTTCCACCTTCTCCCTGATTTTATAAAACTACATGTAGTTGCTGTAATAGCTACATCACTAATTAGCACTGATACAACTGTATACATAGTTTATCGTTAGTTGTATTTTAAAGAGACGACGAGCACTTGGAGTAGGGTCTTCTTCTAACATCTACATCTACATCTACATAGATACTCTGCAAATCACATTTAAGTGCCTGGCAGAGGGTTCATTAACCACCTTCATAATTTTTCTCTACCGTTCCATTCTCTAATAGCGCGCGAGAAGAAAGAACACCTAAATCGTTCCGTTTTCGATCTGATTTCTCTTATTTTATTGGGATGGTCATGTCTCCCTAAGTAGGTGGGTGCTAGCAAAATATTTTCACATTCAGAACTAAAAGTCGGTGATTGAAACTTCGCAAACAGATCACGCCGCAATGAATAACGTCTTTCTTTTAATGATTTCCACCCCAATTCGTGCAACATTTCCGTGACGCTTTCCCCCCCGTAACGTGATAAAACAAAACGAGCTGCCCTTCTCTGAACCTTCTCAATATCTTCCGTCAGTCCCACCTGGTTAGGGTCCCACAAGGGGCAACAGTACTCCAAGAGAGGACGCACAAGTGTGATGTAGGCAGTCTCTTTGGTGGAGCTGGTGCATCGTCTAAGCGTTCTGCCAATGAAACGTAACCTTTGGTTCGCCTTCCCCACAATATTTTCTATGTGTTCTCTCCAGTCAAAGTTGTTCGTAATTGTAACTCCTAGATATTTGGTAGAATTTACGACCTTAATGTTTGACTGATTTATCGCGTTATTGAAGTTCAGCGGATTTCTTTTAGTGGTCATGTGTATTACTTCACACTTTTCTTTATTTAGTGTCAATTGCCAATTTTCGCACCAAGTAGAAATTTTGTCTAAATCGCTTTGCAGTTGCTTTTGATCCTCTGTTGACTTCACTAACCGATAAACTACAGCATCATCTGCGAACAGTGTAAGGGAGCTATTCAAATTATCTCCTAAATCGTTTATAAACACGAGTAAGAGTAGGGGACCAATAACGCTTCCGTGTGGAACGCCAGATATCACTTCTGTTTTACTCGATGACTTACCGTCAATTACAACGAACTGTGTCCTTTCTGACAGGAAATCGTGAATCCAATCGCACAATTGGGGAGATATTCCATAAGCACGCAATTTCATTAGAAGCCGCTTGTGGGGTACAGTATCAAAAGCCTTCCGGAAATCCAGAAATATGGAATCGATTTGAGATCCCTTGTCGATGGCACTTAACACTTCATGTGAATAAAGGGCAAGCTGTGTTTCGCAAGAGCGATACTTTCTGAATCCGTGCTGACTATTGGTTAATAGGTCGTTCTCTTCGAGGTAGTACATAATATTCGAACAAAGTATATTTTCCAAAATCCTACTGCAAATCGACGTCAATGATATAGGCCTGTAATTTTGGGGATCACTCCTATTGCCTTTCTTGAATATTGGAGTAATTTGGGCAACTTTCCAGTCTTTGGGTACGGATCTTTCGCTGAGTGATCGGTTGTAAATTATAGCTAAGTACGGAGCTATTGCATCAGCATACTCTGAGAGGAATCTAGTTGGTATACAATCTGGCCCGGAAGATTTATTTTTGTTTAGTGACTTAAGTTGTTTTACTACTCCAGGAACATGTACTTCTAAGTTTCGCATGCTGGCAGCTGTTCTTGGATTGAATACTGGAGTGTTCACTTCGTCTTCTTTGGTGAAAGCTGTGTTTAGTAATTCTGCCTTAGCAGTAGTGTCGTCGGTAGTATTACCATTGCTATCGCGTAGTGAAGGTATTGTTTGTGTTTTGCCGGTAGTGTACTTCACATATGACCAGAACTTCTGTATACGCTCACCCTAGCTCTTTCTTCATATTTTAGTCCTTGTTGCATTATTTTTCCGTCCCAGAAAGTTATTCAATTACCTTAACTCTAAATTTTACAAACCTGTAGCAACCAAATAACCAGTCTATGACTGAACACTATAGTTGCATACTGTGTAGCTACAACACATACTTGTTTATTGAAGTTTGGAAATTACACAATGCAACTCATGTTGACGTATGACGCAAATCGGAAAAAGTTGCATGTAAAATATGTCGGCGAATCATATTACGTCACTAGAACTGTTATGAAGCACTGAAAACAAATCATACACCCTCAAACGTAAATAATGTATAACACATGATAAAAAAACGAATAATTATATACAGGGCGAATCATCTAACACTTCCACCGCAAATATTGCGGAAACGGAAAGTGCAACTGATGTGCGGTTTTCACAGAATGGATTGGTAGTCAAGAACTCGTATTGTTAACCAATGAACAGATAGTAAAATACCTAGAAAGTGTATTTTTATGCAAACATAATACAATTTTGCAAATGGAACAATGGTTGTTTTTATCATGCTCTGGAATTTTTGACATCAGCTATGTACAAAAAAATTTGAATGATATTTTTATCACGTTTAGTTTGGCAGCTACAACCGTTCAAAGTTTTGGGGGCGGAGGCTACGATAGCGTAGCTCACGGCCGAGTGGCTACTGGCTATCCCCTGGGGCACGGCCCACTGTCTCATGACCACCAGCCAGTCAGCTACGCTATCGTAGCCTCCGACACTAAAACCTTGAATGGTTGTAGCTTTCAAACTAAACGTGATAAAAATGTCATTCAAAATTCTTTGTACACAGTTGGTGTCAAAACTTGCAGTGCATGATAGAAACAACCATTGTTCCATTTAAAAAAACTGTATGTTTGCATAAAAAATACACTTTCTAAGCAATATTACAATCTGTTTGTTGGCTAAAAATACGAGCCCCTGACTACCAATCATATCCTGTGAAAACCGCACATCAATCTCACTTGCCGTTTCCGCAATATTTGCGGTGCAAGTGTTAAGTGATTCACCCTGTATCTTGAGTATTTTGTAAGCTGTCATGTTTTAACTTACGTATTTTTACATGATGAGTGAGTGCTATGTTGCACTTATTATTTTATCTCCACTTTTAAATAAGATGACCAGTTTATAAAATGTATATCACTAGATTATGGTGGCACAGTCCTCCGAAACCAGTCGTCATGAAATTATTAATTCGAGATCTTTGCATTTATTTTTGAAGAATATAAAACAATCAGATCGCCTCCAAAACCTGCAATGTCAGGCAATGTTAATTATATATAATTTCATGTAAATATCCAATCACAAACAAATGAAATAGTTACTACAAAATAAACTCGCTAAAATAATACACCAAATAATAACATACATGAATTTTACCAAACTGTCAAGTAAAGTAACAAGATATACTTTTCTTGAGTAAACAAAGGACGTCATTGATCAAAGTTAAATTAAAACTCTTAGAGAAGGCTCATCTTAAAATTCATTCACAAGTATATAACACAACACATACATGCTAGAATAAGAATCTGAAGTATTTACTTTGTAGTGAAAATGTCTGACACGTTTACTTAATTTCTGACTGTTCGACAGATCTGAAATAATATTAAAAGCAACATGATCAAAGAGATTGGTGTGGACGTAAAATGTAAGAAGCCATGTTAGACACTTGTAGCTGCACTGTATGAGAAGGCGGTCGAGGTTTTATGTCATAATCCTGTTCATTAGAGGATGTTAGAAGTCCGTAAGACAATGGTTTATTTAATAAGTGGATAGCTTTCCTTCGACGTGCTGTGAAAGAAATTTCGAGAATAAAAGTAAAATTCAAGAGAATAGTGTAAGAAAGTTCATTGTAGTCTGAAAGTAGAAAAAAATCCCGAAACATTCCAGCAGCGCTGAGCAACACATCTACTCCAAGAGATTACATCGGACAGAAGACAAAAAGTAAGTGAAATAATACTATCATTTATTTTTATTTTTGGGTTACTCTTCACCTTGTCAGGAAGTTAAAAGAAATTCTAAGTCTCTGTACATGATGGCGAGAGGCTCGGAGTCTGGTACCTGAAGAAGAGGGAGGTCACAGTCTCTATGCATAATTGCGCACGTTATACTGCAAAAATGTATCACAGAGAAATACCGCATTATACACGTTTGTGCTGCGCTAAGTTGGGTGAGATGTGGAGATATGAAACGGAGTCTGGGACAGTGGGAGTATTTAACTTAACGAGAGGTTATTTGTTAGAATCGAACACTTCTAGAACAGTCAGAATCTAGTTTTCAGACTTAAACTTGAATAGAGCAGCCAACAGAGTAGAATGCATGCAAACATACTGTAATACATAAACTGGTCAGCTTCTATGCCCACTGAGACGTATGTCTGACACAAGAACACAGACCACACTATGAAATAATGCGACCTGTATTATGACAGGGGAGGTTTGTGTCCAAGAAATTGAGCGGAGCTATTAATTCGATGTAGGTGGGCATGGAGCATGGAAGGCATTTTGCACTCTTGTTAATGTACATTGTTCCGGAGACAAAATCATGTAGAACGTTTGTAGCATTTAATTTTTCTTACGTAACGTTGTATGCGGCGTAATAACAAACGCTACTCCGCGGATTATACAGGGTGGTCCATTGATAGTGACTGGGCCAAATATCTCACAAAATAAGCATCAAACGAAAAACCTAGAAAGAACAAAACTTTTCTAGCTTGAAGGGGGAAAACAGATGGCGCTATGGTTGTCCCGCTAGATAGATGGAGCTGCCATAGGTAAAACGGATATCAACTGCTTTTGTAAAATAGATACACCCATTTTTATTACATATACGTTTAGTACGTAAATAACTGTGAATGTTTTATTTGGAACACTTTTTTCGCTTTGTGTTAGATGGCGCTGTAATAGTCACAAACGTATCGCATAACATTTCGCCAGTGTGGTCGATATTTGCACCGTGATACATTACTCGTGTTAAAATGAACCGTTTACCAATTGCATAAAAGGTCAATATGGTATTTATGTAAGGCTATTGTGATCAAAATACCCAACGGACCTGTGTTATGTATGTTGATTGTAATTCTGGAAGACATCATCCAAGTGTCCGAACCTTTCGTCTGATAGTTACGTTATTTAAAGAGACAGGAAATGTTTAGCCACAAGTGAAACGTCAACCACGACCTGCAACAAATGAAGATGCCAAAGTAAGTGTTGTAGCTGCAGTTGCGGCTAATCCGCATATATGTAGCACACAAATTTGGCGAGAATCGGGAATCTCAAAAACGTCGGTGTTGAGAACTATACATCAACGTAAATTTCACCCGTACCATATTTCTATGTACCAGGATTTGCATGGCGAAGACTTTTAACGTCGTGTTCAGTTTTACCACTGGGCACAAAATAAATTACGGAACGATAACAGATTTTTTTCATGCGTTCTGTTTGGTGACGAACGTAAACCAGCATAATATGCACTATTGGGCAATGGAAAATCCACGATGGCTGCGACCAGTGGAACATCAGCGACCTTGGCGGGTTAATGTATGGTGCGGCATTATGGGAGGAAGGATAATTGGCCCCTATTTTATCAACGGCAATCTAAACGATGCAATGTATGCTGATTTCTTACGTAATGTTCTACCGATTTTACTACAAGATCTTTCACTGCATGTACGAGCTTCCTAGGGTTTTATTTGCGGACGGAGAAGTTAGTACTGCTTCCTCCCAAAAGTCCCCTAAAACCTCCACATCCTTGCGGATGCTGTTGCGTAGCAGTGTGCGTTTGTACCGCCCTACAGTACGCATGAGGTGCCGTAGTTGCTGTCCAAAACGTTATGGAAAGCATCGAGTTCTGACTAACCTGTTGTCTTCTATAGTTGTGTCCCCAGCGCAGAAGACAGCACACAGGTCGTAGGTTCTTCTACAGCATACAAGTAAGGCTAAAATAAGTTCTGTATGATGGAAGCATAATAAGCGACTCGCGAGATTTTTAATTGTCAGGGATGCCATTTATTAGATAAATAATAAAATATGAGCAACAATTGTTAATATGATACGGCCTATGCTGCCCATAGTTCATGTTGAGCCCTCGACTGTTATCACATTTACGCAAATCTTTACTCATGACCGGCGCGGTCCGGCGCGTATAGTGGTCAGCTCGAGACTGAAACTGCGGCGCGTTGCGAGACTAGAGGGCACCTGACGCTCCATTTCGCTCCAAAACAGGGCCGTCGCACGCCTTCTGCAAATTCGCTCTTCTCTTGTTACAATAAGAGAAGGCACCTTAAACTTTTTAAACTGTCAAAACCTAGCCTGTCCTTGAGAGATATTTATTACAAATTCTCAGCTCTGAATAATTAATATTTAGTATATAATAAACAAAACTAATTTGAAAAGAAATCACGTGACGTGAAATACAGCAGCCAATGCGAGGAGAGCACCAGTAACATAGGCGGGCTTTCCCACGGGAACCAGCACCTACTGTGCCATATGCTACTGCTCCCCACCCCACATTTCAACATATGCTGCACTTCTGTCGTTCTTCCGCGTTTAAGACGCGTACGATGTTAGCAAAGAAACGGCCAGCGGCCAGAAATATGAAGTGGCCACAGGCCAGGAATATCACACATGACAGAATGGCGAAGTACTTTCAACATGATGGATGTCCGGCGGCACATGGCTCGCGTGCAGTCGAAGCGGTCTTAAATGGAATATTTAATGACAGGTGGACTGGTCGTAGAAGCACCATACCATGGCCCGCACGTTCACCGGATCTTACATCCCCGGATTTCTTTCTGTGGGGAAAATTGAAGGACATTTGCTATCGTGATTCACCGACAACGCCAGAAAACATGCGTCATCGCAGTGTCATTGTGAGAACATTACTGAAAGCGAACGACTCTCTGTTGAGAGGAATTTCGTTACGTGTATTGCCAAATGCATTGAAGTTGAAGGACAACATTTTGAGCATTTATTGAAGTCATGAGGTAATTACAGGTAATCACGCAGTAACAGTATGCTTTCTAATAATGTATGATAATTTCACAAAAGTACATGTATCACATTGGAACAACCGAAATAAAGTTCAAACATACCTATGTTCAGTGTTTTCCTGTTACGCACTGTTAGTCTAAAACTATGTGCAACATGTTTGTGAAAATTACAGCGCCATTTATCACAAAGCGACAAAATTGTTCACGAATATGTAATAACAATACTGCAGTTGATATCGGTTTTACCTATGGCAGCGCCATTTAGCGGACCAACCATACCGCCATCTGTTTTCCCCCTTAAAAATAGAAAAGTTTTGTTCTTTGTAGTTTTTTCCTTTGTTGCTTATTTCGTGAGATATTTGGCCCAGTCACTATCAATGGACCACCCTGTAACTTATGTGTTCTTGCAGAATTCGATGAATCTCATGGTAGCTGCTTTTAGGGGATAAATATACATTCTGAATTGTTGGTAAGTCATCTCAAAATGCGACAGAGTTCCGTTGTTGGTCCTGCCTATATACAAAGGGATGACCGATAATGTTACAGTCCAAGAAGTCGGTAATGAAGTTTAGCGAAAAATGTTTTTATGTCAGGTGATTGGGAGAAAGAAACATTTATACCTTACATTTAGGAGATCTAACTGAATTTTCTTCCAAAATTCTTGGCTGGGAGGTAACGAAAAAAATGCATGGGGAAAAAATGAAATTCGGGCAAGCATAGATATGTGGCCTTCATTCGAAAAGTTAGCCAGAGAAAGAATATCCACTCTGGACGGTCTGATAAATTGGCAGTACTGCAGACACACTGGATGTTCGCAGTAATTGAAGGTCACACTTAACACTCTGCATGACTTTACTATGATGCGTTTCGGAAAAATTTCCATCAGATATTCCTCTGTTGCGTGAGTTATAGCTACACGTAGACAAATGTCTGTACATAGGTGTTCAAAAAGATATTCACTGTATAGATACATGAAAACTACAGACTACAGCTAGTCTACATAAGTCTGTACAGTGAACAGGATTTAAGCCAATGGCATCTCTGTACCAGCCAATATCTTTCCAGAACGCCGCAGTATTATTTCCTTCTGCTGAACAGTAGTGAAATTTGATCAATGAAAATCAATTTTCGTTGCTGTACTGTTTGACGAGTCCATTCCCTTGAAACCTGACCCCCAAGAAGGTAGGCGGCTGCGATAAAATGTAGGCAGCAATGCTTATGAATCTACCCCCAGCCGATTACACATGTTTTCAACTATGTTATGAGGACTGGCAACTAGCCCACTGTGTGCAAACTTGCAAATATGTTGCCATCCATAAAGATGGGAAAGACACGAGGTTGCCGCAGGAAACAGGTGCCAGTTCTCGAGAGGCGATCTAGAAAATGCCAACACGTGTCAACAACAAGAAAAAAGGCGATAATGCAACCGACAATAAAGCACTGTTGCGTTCGCGATTTCAGGAGCGCTTAAGGGGCACAACAACATTCCGTCAAAACTAACCTCGGAGAGAGAGTTCGAAAATTCTCGCGCGGTCTGAGAGACCATACCTCGTGAATTAAGGTTAAAGCTTCCTTAATTTCTTTGGTCTTTAGAAAACTGATGTCATTATAGTAGTTTTCTGAGGATTTATATCCTCATAGCACGAAGAAATAAATCCAGATTACCGTGACAGAAAAAATATGTTGCTTAACTACGTATGAACTACCTTATACTAAAGACGACACAAACATCCATGCCCAAGGGGGATTCGAATCCCCGACGGGGAACGGCCTCGCGCATCAGAGCATAGCGCCTCAACGCGCTCGACCGCGGCTTAAAATTCTAGGTGAGGTGTATGGGAAAATATGTATTGCAAAATAGTACACCAATTGTATGGACATGAGGTGTAGCAGAATAAAAGGCATGGAGCTGTTCAAACGTAAACATATGGAGCATACTAGCAGATGGAGGACATTGTGGGAGAGACTTGCATATGGGCGGCAACTACTGTATAGGCGATTAAAAAATACAAATGACGGGAAGTGTTCAGAATCCAAAGCTGCTACATTTTATAGGATGCCGTAAAAGAAACAAGGGAGGCTTATTTATTTAAGTCCTCGGTAATACGCATTTTCCCCAATCACACACATGGGAAATACAGAGCAAGAAGAGCAGAAATTTGTAAAATACGTTGTAGAAGTGGACAAAAATGCGTTTGCAACCGTCGAGAGGACTCGCGATCGTCGTAGGGTAAGATTCTCATTAAAGTAAAAGTATCTAATATATAAAGCAGAGTGTCCGTATATTTGTACGTGTTGCATACAAATCTACAGTTTTGTTGCAATCTTTATGAAATTTTGTACACGTAAGCTTCAAATCCGTGAGGACGGTCGCCGTAAGTGTAAGAATTCCGTGCAACACATAGTTTACGAGATATGACGTAATAAACGATGAGATTCGCAGAAAACTGCTGCATTAAGCGACAATGCTGCTCATTTTCTCCTAAACTACTGAACCGATTTCAACCAAATTTGGCACACATATTCCTTACGTGAGATAACAATTGCCATGTGAGTAAGAACCACATACGACTCTTGGTTCAAGAGATATAGCGTCAAAAGCTATATGAGTTGCAAGAAACTGCCACATAATGCGACGAGACTTTATAAATACAATATATGCGAACGACAGTGCTTAGCGACTTGCAACAAACTTTAAACATAATTTCAAACCTTTATTAAACTTTTTCTCATGGCAACCACGGTAAAATGATGAAAGGAATGAAGTTTCTCGCTTACTACTTTTCTGCTGTTTATGGAGTAAAAAAACTATGGCTCTCGGTATGACGTTACAATTTATAATTTGAACACTACAAATGGTAGCGACAGGAAATTTTACAGACAGTATACACATATATAGTTGAATATACGTTATCAATTGTATCACAGTACGAAAATGTTTGTATAGCTTACGGGACTTAACTATGGGGTCATCAGTCCCTAAACTTACAAACTACTTATGAACTAGCTAACACTAAGGACGGCACAAATATCCATGCCCAAGAGGGGATTCGAACCCCCGACCGTAGTGGCCCTGCAGACCGTGACTGGCGCGCCTCAGTCCCCTCGGTCACCGTGGTCGGCTCACAGTACGACACGTAGTTCATGAGATAAGAGCACATAAACAGTAACATTCCGCTGTTCATGGATCAAAACTACGGCTTTCGGTATGAGTTTACAATTTATAATTTGTACACTACAAACTGTAGCCGCAGGAAATTTTACAGACAGTATACATGCATATAGTTGAGTGTACCTTGTAAATTGTATCACAGGCCAAGGTGTAATTCATGAGATATGAGGTCATAAGCAGTAACGCTCATGGAAAACCGCCCCATCACGCACCAAGTTTAATATATTACTTCTTTACTACTAACTGTATTCCCAGAGACTTTACATACAGCCCTCGTACAAATGAATACATACCTGAAAAATTGCAGGAATAAAAAAATAAATACCCGGGCAGCGCCGGGTTTCAGCTAGTCTTAATCTATATCTATAAATGTGAATGTCTGTTCGGTGTACGTTTATCACGTCTGAACCACAAGACATAAAGAGCTAAAAATTTGTACAGTTACTAATGTCTACCCGGGGAAGGCTTATCACGTCCGAACGACAAGACGCAGAGACCTAAATATTCGTACAGTTACTAATTTATATCTGACGAAGGTTTTAGGCACGTTTTTACAGCGATGTGATAGATATTTAGTAATTTGAAGAATATAACGCGAAAATTGTATTTACTCTCTGAAAATGGTTTTATTGGTTGCATTATTACTTGAGGTTTGATAATGATAAAAGGGTGGAGAATATTGGGATGGAAATTTATCGGTGTATATACAATTATGCGCGCGCGCGCGCGCGCGCGTGTGTGCGTGTGTGTGTGTGTGTGTGAGTGTGTCTGTATGTGTGTGTGTTAATATTTCGCTCTGCAGCGAAAACTACAGAACGCAAACGAATGGTCTGTGTGTAATTGTTGCCTGAAGTCTCCCGTTGTACACCACAGCAGTTCCATGCCGATCGCTATAACGGGGTGGAAGATATGGTGGTTGAAAGTCGTGAAATTATAAAAAAGCTCGGACTGAAGGCTAGCGATGACGTTTGCGACTGTATAGCAAGCAGGTTACACACAGCGAAACGTGATGCCACAGACCATATCTTTGGTCTATGCGTGCTGCAATGTCTTCAGCTCTTTCCCTGTAAGGATAAACATACGAATAAGGAAATGTAAGACTAAATAAATTAAGCAGTAAAAAAGAAATTTCTTTTAATACATCTCTTTAAAAAAAATCGATTTGCCGTTTCGCGGATTACATCAAGTGATCGATCTGTGATATTATCACAGTAATTATTGTTGAATTTCGTGATTGGATTCTTCGAAACGAATGCATCTTTACGTCTGATTTCTTATTTCTTATATATCCTCTGATAAATGTAACATGTTTTTAGAAAAAAGAGATGGCCAGAGAGAGAGAGAGAGTTGTAAGGAAAAGTACTAACTCAAAGCTCGAATAAATAAATACCCGGGCAGCGCCGGGTTTTCAGCTAGTAATACAATAATGCCAGAATTCCGTGACAGCTGCCTTGGCCAGAGCAGCTAGGCCAGGCCGTGCGCCAGACGGCCCTGGACAGCCCAGTAGGGACAAGGCCTCACAACAGACGTGTTACGTCACACCGACCTAAAGGCTGCGGTCGCTATAGTCGGGCCGCCGAAACAACGACCCTGACAGTTCGCGCACGTGGGCCGCAGAGGGTGAGGGGACACTCAACCACCAACCTGAGCTCTGGAATTCGTAAACGTTGCCGGGGTAACGGTAGGTTCGTTAGAGTGGCCCAAACGCTGATAGTTCCTGATAGTTACTGACGAATTGGAAGGCCTCCACTGCGCATGCGCGCTTTTTGACAGTTTCCAACTCCGAAGCCAACTCGAACGCTTATTTCACCTGTTTCGCAGTTTTGCCACCCATAGCGTTAGTTGACATCTTTGCTCTACCGACGTTGAAAGTGAGGTTATGACTGGCGATATGTTATGTATTTCTCAATTGAGAAAACTATTTAAGTCGTCATGAAACATTTGCAATTTACCGTTAAACCAAAGTATAATAACAAAGATGAACAAGACACATTTGCCTGCAAACCGTGTATCTGTCGAGTATAAAATGAAAATCGCGTGACGAAACTAGGTTAACTTGCGAGTCGCGATGTTACCAGACGACCGTTCCATCAAAACATTCTTCTTGAGAAAGCTCACGTTGATGTGAGGTGACGGACCGGCGATGGACAGTATGAATTCCGCCATTAGAAATACATTGTGGAATACATTCTGATCGTAAACTTCGACAAAACGCAAAACATACGTAAACATGTCCCCCCATTTATAAATAATGTAGCCAATTTAACCTGACAAAACCTCATACAAAAATGTGGTAAATTGGGATAGTTGTGTGTGAAAGGAATATTTGGTAACACACAACTGCATATGCATTTTGTCCCATTATTATGAGTTACATTAAAATTTAAAAAATGAAACATGCAAATTAATATATAAAAGATTTGCAGGTGTTGTGCAAGAATTATCATCGTACATGATTTTCCCAGAAGTTACACATTTAGTGTAGAAACGCCCACATTGGTACTAATAAATTTCTATAATAAATAACCACAATGAGAAACACGGAACAGTAATTTTGAGACGCTATAGTGGCACATATAAAGCTAGATGTCGATTATAAAAATCTATCACTGCTAATGCCTGTTGTGAACTATATTATTCTTATGTGTCGATCACTTCATTTACAGATGGCACAGAAAATCTCTGTAGGACTATTTTGACTTCATTTTCAGGCGAATATATCACAATCCAAACTGTAAAAACATTCGCATTCATCTTTAAATTAGTATGTTATGAAAATTTCCACACCTTTCATTTATACTATGTATGGGTGTAATAAAAAGGGGACGTACTGTATTAGAAGGCCACATAAGTTGAAAGAATGCCTGTCTAATATACAAAGCTCAGCCTCAATCAAGATAAAATCGAAGACTTAGAATACAAACTTCTTCGTAAATATGCGGGCTTGTCTTTTGGAGGAGGCTTGTTAAACGCTTTGGAGTCAGTCAGAAAACAGTTTGACGAAAATCCGCTGACTTAAACAAACGGTCGCAAACTATCAGCTCCACCACTCGAACACCTGATTGGTCAGTCAGATATCGTCAGAAAGAGTGAAAAGTGCCACTCGAACGCCTCAAACCGTTCCAGACCGTCAGCAGCACCACTCGAACGAAGCCGGTGCCGCGTTGCCACCCTGCCACTCAGGGTCGCGCAGGGTGGCGTGCTTCAGTCGCTGCAAGGCATCTGTCGCGTGTTCATCGTTTGTCTCGTGTTACAAAAACAAAAGCCGAAAAATCATTTACGAAATTGATACAATTGCTGAAGAAAGTGGTCATAGAGTGTTGCGCCTTCCACCATATCATTGCCATTTCAATGCAATAGAACTCGTGTGGGCTCAGGTGAAATCGTACGTTGCAGAAATAATAAACGTTTTTCATTAACAAAAGTAGAATTCTTAGTTCGTGAAGCATTGGGCAGTATTACTCCCACAAAATGGAACAATGTTGTCACACATACGTGACACATCTTAGAAGAGGCATGGGGGAACGAGAAGGTACACTAAAGAACGGGTAGAAGAATTAATAATAAGATTAGGGGACGATAGTAGCAGTAGCAGCGGTGCATTGCACATGATGCTGGCCGCGACTGATATTAAAAAAAAAAAAAATGTTTGTATAGTCTATGGGACTTAACTAAGGGGGCTTCAGTCCCTAAACTTACAAACTACTTATGAACTACTTACGAACTAGGACGGCACAAATATTCATGCCCGAGGGGGGATTCGAACCCCCGACCGTAGTGGCCGTGCAGACCGTGACTGAGGCGCCTCAGTCCCCTCGGCCACCGCGGCCGGCTGATATTTAATGTATAGTTTGTTTCGCAACCAAAGATCATTTACTGAAAAATTACATTATTTTATTTCTACTTCTGTGACCAATAGACTAGCGACCATAAACGAATGAGACAAAAACTCTTTTTATGTAAGAAGACAAATCATTTCACTGGAAGAGGCAGTTTTACTACTTGTAAAGTGGTAGTCCTTATTTGTTTACCCTCTCGGCAGACTGCCACCATACAGTATCCGAGTAATAACAGCGAGTATGTGGAAAATAGTTATAGGAGATGATATATATAAACAAAATTCTTCAACTAGCGAACTTTGGCTGCGGCCGCGGTGGCCGAGGGGACTACGGCGCTCCAGTCACGGTCTGCACGGTCACTACGGTCGGGGGTTCGAATCCCCCCTCGGGCATGAATATTTGTGCCGTCCTAGTTCGTAAGTAGTTCATAATTAGTTTGTAAGTTTAGGGACTGATGACCCCGTAGTTAAGTCCCATAGACTATACAAACATTTGAACATTTTGAACTTTGGCTAAAGACTAAATGATACATTATATTTAATGGAATACTGGAACATATGAAGCTTTTACTCGACATATGTTTCTAAACCTTTTCTTTGTAACTGAAAAAGAGTCTTTTTCATTACTTCGTGATTGTTCTCGTTCGTTCACGCTTTATTAGTACATAGCAACGGTCCCAAAATTTTCGGACGTGATGTTTGTGTGCCGGCGACCGACACGGCGTAACAACAAACAACCGCGTAGCAGTATTGGCAACATAGCCGCCAGCTGTCAGAGTCGTTCTTTCGGCGGGTCGACTACAGCCGTCTGGGTGGCCGCTGCGAGGCAGTAGACCGTGAACCCAGCGGACAGCCAGGTAGCTGGCGGGCGCTGCCTGCTCGGTGTGACGTAACACGGGCTGTTGTGAGACCCTAGGTTCGTTCGAAGAGCTGCATGCATGCAGATCCTGCAGCAGCCGTGCAGGCACTACTGCGCATGCGCTGCGAAGATGACGTCACGTGCCGTGCATGCTGTCGGGACTTTTCGAACACTAACTTGCAGCCTGCAGTTTGCGTATCACGGGTGTGCTCACTTGTTGTGTGTAGCATAAGAGAGCGATTTATTGTGCCAGCGTCTAAAAGTAAATTACTTTCTTACGTTTAAGGAATTGAAGTGTTCGTGTAATAGTTTGTCTATTTTCGCGCAATCCAGTTTGATAATTTCCATATTAAGTCTTCCTTTATTTGCAGGCGCGGAATTTTTAAAGTTCCAACCTCCCGCATCCGTACCTACTCTTGTACCTGTACAGTTACCTGCACACGAATAGGAACCACCTACAGATGAATCGGTGTGGAGCACGGACGCCACATTAGCATTAATAGAGTTTTACGAGAATAATAAAGAAACACCTGAAAATGTTCTACAAATTCATCTTCCTAATACTGCGGAACCACATATTCACTTTTCTGCCTTTTATTTCGGCGCAAAATTTCATCGAAATCGTCATCACTGGACACAAAATCTGAATCGCTCATCATTTGGACCAAATGGAATTGGAAAATGCTCTTGTAACTATATTTGGTTGTGTGGCCATCTTCCGCAGCAGCTGTTAAAAACGAGTATATTACGTAATCCAGCTTATGCTGACTGCAATTAAAGACATTTGTTTTACACTAGACGCGTTTCGCTTTTTATTTTAAAAGCATCTTCTGTGGCCTGTAAATGATGTAAAGGTTTGTTTTATATTCATAGATTGAAAACAGTATTTAAAAGACTTTATGCACATTAGGCCTATGCGTTTTTAAATGTATACACGGTCTACTCACGGTGTTGTCTCTTCTTTACATCTCACTGCTGTTTTTCCGACTTGTTGGCTGGGTTGGTTGGTTCCTGACGTGTGTTTTTCGGTTTGTACGGCACTCTTCGCATGCTTTTGTGGCGTTTTTTCCGTTTCATTTATTATCACTTCTGTTCAAACAGGCGAAAAGTTCCGTACACTACCGGAAAATGCACGTCAGGAAACAAGCAACATCAGACAACATGACGGAAAACAGTAGTGAGATGTAAAGAAGAGACAACACCTTGAGTAGATCGAATATCAATTTAAAAACGCATACTACTAACATGCACAAAGTTGTTTTTTAAACTGTTTTTACTCGATGTATACAAAACAAAGTGTACAACCTTTATATCATTTACAGTCCACTGAAGATGCTTTTAAAATAAAAAGCGAAACATGTCTGGTGTAAAAAATAAATAAAAAATAAAAAAATCTTTAATTTTAGTCTGCATAACACGAATTATCTATAACAGACAATTTTGCTCTTCTAATTTTTAGAGGTGATTTCACACAAACAAATATAATACTTATAAAATAAAATACTAATACATTAATATACACAAACAAACAACTAACTTACTTTACAAACAGTAGAAGAAACGCAGAACGACAGAAGTAACATGTACTACATTTATATACTACAACGCTGTGGACTTCCGAAAACTTCGAACAAAGGCGCTTCTTATACCCCCACTACAAACCTGAGAGTTATGCGCATGCGCGAGTCTGGCTGCATGAGCTGCAGGGAGAATTTCCTCCTGCAGCTCCTGCCTGCATGAGCTGCAGGCCTGCAGCTCTTCGAACAGCCGGCAGACTGCAGGAGCGGCGCCTGCAGCTCTTCAAACACGGCTTTTCATACTGCGCATGCGCTGCAGCATGAATGCAGCTCTTCAAACGAACCTCCTGTCTCTATGTGGTGTTGCCCTGGACCGCAGCGCAAACGTCATGTACTTCGGGAATGTATGCTAGGTAACCGTATTTTTGAAATTGTTGTTCCTGATGTGGTCTTCAGTCCACGGACTGGTTTGATGCAGCTCTCCACGCTACCCTGTCCTGCGCAAGTCTCTTCATCTGAGAATACATTTGGCAACCTAAATCCTTTTGAATCTGCTTACTATATTCGTCCCTCGGTCTCCCTCTACGATTTTTACCCCACACGCTTCCTTCTAATGCTAAGTCGACGATTCCTTGATGTCTCAGAATGTGTCCAACCAATCTATCCCTTCTCTTAGTCAGGATATGCCAGAAACTCCTTTTCTTCCCAATTCGCTGAAGCACCTCCTCGTTAGTTACGTGATCTACCCATCTAATTTTCATCATTCGTCTGTAGCACCACATTTCAAAAGCTTCTATCATCTTTTTATCTGAACTTCTGGTCGTCCACGTTTCACTCGCATACAATGCTACACTCCAGACAAATGCTTTCAGAAAGGACTTCCTAACATTTAAATTAATATTGTATGTTAACAAGTTTCGCTTCCTTAGAAACGCTTTTCTTCCTATAGCCATTCTGCATTTTATATCTTCTTTACTTCCGCCATCAAAAGTTATCTTGCTACCAAAATAACAAACCTCATCTAGTACTTTTATAGTCTCATTGCCTAATCTAATTGCTTCAGCATCGCCTGATTTTCTGACATTACATTCCATTATCCTCGTTTTGCTCTTGTTAATGTTCATCTTATATCTTCCTTTCAAGACCCTGTCCATCCCAATCAATTGCTCTTCCATATCTTTTGTGGTCACTGACAGAATTACTATGTCATCAGCAAACCGCAATGTTTTTATTTCTTCTCCCTGCAGTTTAATGCCCTCAACAAATTTCTCCTTCCATTCCTTCACTGCCTGCTCAATGTACAGATTGAACAACATTAGGGAAAGGCTTCAACCCTGTCTTACTCCCTTCCCAACTTCTGCATCCCTTTCTTACCCTTGAAACACTTCCAATTGGTGGCGGCAATGATTCACACCAGATAGCAGCCTAATTAGCAAAATTAGCTAAGTACAAGGGGCTATCGGTTATGCTGTTATGGTGAGAGTAGTTTCAGTCGGTTTTTTTTAATATGCTGCAAGTCAGTAGATAAAATAAAGAGGTGATAGGTGGTCAATAACAATTAACACTGCATTATGCACTGTAATTAACAGTTATATTCTGAAAAATATAGGTAAAACAAATTGAGGCTTTTGTGTCCCAACTTCGTCGCCGCTTTTGTGTCCCAGCCTCGTCGTAGGTGTCGGTGGCTGAGTGGATGGGATACAAAAGCGGCGACGAAGCTGAGACACAAAAGTCGCGACGAGGATGGGACACAAAAGTGGCGACGAGGAGTGATAGAACCTTGGACCAGCCCGCTTGCAGCAGCCAGACAGCAGTAGTCGGAGCACGCAGAAATTGCTCCCGCCCACCCACCCTTGTTGTTGTTATGGTCTTCAGTCCGGAGACTGGTTTGATGCAGCTCTCCACCCTACTCTATCCTGAGCAAGCCTTTTCATCTCCTCATAAGAACGGCAACCCATATCCACTTGAATCTGCTTACTATACGCGTCTCTTGGCCTCCCTCTGCGATTTTTACCCCACACACTTCCCTCCAATGCTAAATTTACGATTCCTCGATGTCTAAGAATGTGTCCTACCAAGCGATCCCTTCTTTTAGTTAGGGTATGCCAAAAATTCCTTTTCTCACCAATTCTGTTCAGTACCTCTTCATTAGTTATGCGATCTACCCACCTAATCTTCAGCATTCTTCTGTAGCACCACATTTCAAAAGCCTCTATTCTCTTCCTGTCCGCACTGTTTATCGTCCATGTCTCACTCCCATACAAGGCAACACTCCACACAAATGCCTTCAGAAAAGACTTCCTTACACTTAAATTAATATTCGATGTTAGCAAATTTCTCTTTTTCAAAAATGCTTTTCTTCCCATTGCCATTCTGCATTTTATATCCTCTGTACTGCGACCATCGCATGTTATTTTACTACCTAAGTAACAAAACTCATCTACCACCTTCATTGTTTCGTTACCTAATCTAATTCCTTCAGCATCGCCTGATTTTCTAAGACCGCATTCCATTATTTTTGTTTTGCTATTGTTAATGTTCATTTTGTACGCTCTCTTCAACACACTGTCCATTCCATTCAACTGCTCTTCCAGGTCCTTTGCTGTCTCTGACAGAATTACAATGTCATCAGCAAAACGCAATGTTTTTATTTCTTCCCCCTGAACTTTAATCCCTATTCCAAAATTTTCCTTGCTTTCCTTCATCGCCTGCTCAATGTACAAATTGAATAACATCGGAGAAAGGCTACAACCCTGTCTTACTCCCTTCCCAACTGATGCTTCCCTTTCATGCCCTTCGAGTCTAATAACTGCGGTCTGGCTTTTGTAGAGGTTGTAGATAACTCTCCTTTCCCTGTATTGTACCCCTGCTGACTTCAGAATTTGAAAGAGTGTAGTCCAGTCAACATTGTCAAACGCTTTCTCCAAATCTACAAAAGCTAAAAATGTAGATTTGCCTTTCCTTAATCTATCTTCTAAGATAAGACGTAAAGTGAGTATTGCCTCCCGGGTTCCTACGTTCCTCCTGGATCCAAACTGATCTTCCCCTAGGTCAGCTTCTACCAACTTTTCCATTCTCCTGTAGATAATTCTTGTTAAAATTTTGCAACCATGACTTATCAAACTGATGGTTCTGTAATTTTCACACCTGTCTGCACCTGATTTCTTTGGAATGGGGATTATTACATTTTTCTTAAAGTCTGAGGGCATTTCGCCTGTCTCATATATCCTACACACCAGTTCAAATAGTCTTGTTATGGCTGGCTCTCCCAGAGACTTTAGTAGCTCTGAGGGTATATCATCTACTCCTGGGGCCTTGTTCCTGCCTAGGTCTTTCAAGGCTCTGTCAAATTCATCTCTGAGTATAGTATCTCCTATTTCATCTTGATCTACTTCCTCTTCCCTTCCTACAACATCGTCTCTAAGTTCATTTCCTTTGTAGAGCTGCTCTATGTACTCTTTCCACCTTTCAGCTTTCCCTTCTTTGCTGAGAACTGGTTTCCCATCTGAGTCCTTGATATTCGTAGAATTGCTTTTCTTGTCCCCAAATGTCTCTTTGATTTTCCTGTAGGCGGTATCTACTTTTCCCCTTCTTATACATTCTTCTACAGATTTGCATTTGGCTTCTAGCCACTCCTGCTTAGCCATTTTGCACTTCCTATCAATCTCATTTCTTAGTCGTCTGTACTCCATTTTGCCTGTTTCATTTACTGCATTTTTATATTTTCTCCTTTCATCAATTAAATTTAGTATCTCCTGTGTTATCCAAGGATTTTTTGCAGGTCTTGCCTTTCTACCTATTTTGTCCTCTGCTGCCTTCACTATTTCATCTCGCAATGCTACCCATTCCTCTTCTACTGTTTTATTTCCCCCTGTTTCTGTCAATTGTTGCCTAAATCTCCCTCTGAAATTCACCAGAACTTCACGTTCCTTCAATTTATCTAGGTCCCATCTCCTTATTTTCCTACCTTTCTGCAGTTTTTTCATTTTCAGCCTACAGTTCATGACTAACAAGTTATGGTCAGAGTCTATATCTGCCCCTGGGTATGTCTTGCAGTTTATAACCTGATTCCGGAATCTATATTTTACTATTATAAAATCTATCTGATACCTTCCAGTGTCTCCTGGTCTCTTCCAAGTATACAACCTTCTTTTGTGATTCTTAAACCACGTGTTTGTTATGATTAAATTATGTTCCGTGCAAAATTCTACCAGGCGACTTCCTCTTTCATTCCTTCTGCCCAGTCCATATTCACCTACTATTTTTCCTTCTCTTCCTTTTCCTACTACCGAATTCCAGTCTCCCATCACAATTAAGTTTTCCTCTCCCTTAACGGTCTGAATAATTTCCTTTAGCTCCTCATATATTTCTTCTATATCCTCATCATCGGCAGAGCTAGTTGGCATATAAACCTGTACTACTGTTGTCGGTGTTGGCTTCGTATCTATCTTGACAATGATAATGCGATCACTGTGCTGCTCATAGTAGTTTACCCGCATTCCTATTTTCTTATTCATTATCAGTCCTACTCCTGTGATACCCCCAACTGATTTTGTATTTATAATCCTGTACTCACCTGACCAGAAATCCTGTTCATCCTGCCACCGAACTTCACTAATCCCCACTATATCCAACTTCAACCTATCCATTTCTCTTTTTAAATTTTCTAATTTTCCTACTCGATTAAGGGATCTAACATTCCACGCTCCGACCCGTAGAATGCCAGTATTGTCTTTCCTGATGATCACATCCTCCTGAGTAGTCCCCGCCCGGAGATCCGAATGGGGGACTATTTTACCTCCGGAATATTTTACCCGAGAGGATGCCATCATCATATTTTCATACAGTAGAGCTGCATGTCCTCGGGAAAAGTAACGGCTGTAGTTTCCCCTTGCTTTCAGCCGTTCGCAGTAACCGTGTGGCAAAGCCACATTAGCTGATGTTACAAGGCCAGCTCAGTCAATCATCCAGACTGTTGCCCCTGTAACTACTGAAAAGGCTGCTGCCCCTCTTCAGGAACCACACGTTTGTCTGGCCTCTCCACAGATACCCCTCCGTTGTGGTTGCACCTACGGTACGGCTATCTGCATCGTTGAGGCACGCAAGCCACCCCACCTCGGCAATGTCTGTGGTTCATGGGGGTGGCACCCACCCTTATTATAAGATTTTTGGGGGAACATTTTCAGTTACGTGTTTGTGGACTTTTTTGTTGCAGAACGTCCTCTTTCATATTGCATTTGTGTTTTGTTATAAGTTACTTGTATACGCGGCGCCTAATCGGTCAGCATGGCCACTACCCCGAACCCAAACTTAATGGAAATTATTCAGTTACAGACGGCGCAAATCACTCAACTACTGCAGGCCGTGTCGCAGTTGACGGCACAGGCTGCTCACCAACAACAACAGCTGTCACATCAGCAGCCCACACCTGCCGCTGTACCGCTCCCTACGTTCCGCCAGTACAACGAACGTGAGGAAGAATGGAGCGACTACTTCGCACAGTTTCAAGAACTCGTCGCGGCTCATCAAATTACAGGTCAGAGAGTGAAGAACCTTTTCTTATCGATTGTGGGCCCCCGGACCTTCGTATTATTGCAAAAACTTTTCCCTCACGCCTCTCCTCGTGATGTAGACTTTGAACAAATTGTAGATGCACTGAATGCTCATTACGAGAGGAAAGTTCTCGTAGCCGCTGCGCGGTACCGATTTTTCAGACTTAAAAAATTACCGCAGCAGTCACACCAAGAGTGGATTACGGAATTGAAGGGCTTAACCCGCCAATGTAAATTTACTTGCTCTTGTGGACTTTCGTTTAGTGACGTGATGTTGAGGGATGCGATTACGCAGAATATTCAGGACCCCAGAATTAGAGCAGCAATTCTGAAACAGTCTGACCCCTCATTAGACAGTGTACTGCAGCTTATAGAAGCGCATGATACTTTTGACTTAGCAGATGTAGAAATGCAAAGCCACAGTGTAAATTCAGTGCGCCGCAACGGACGCTTTCCTAGCCGTAGTTCTCAGTATAGCACTAGTGATTCTTATTTTTCTACCGGCCGTGCTGAACAGACAGTGAACAGTAGCCAGAGTAAAAGTGCGACGCAAAGGTCGTCCCGTAGTGTTAGACACAGTAATTTGCATAACGGGCGCCAACGCTCATTTCAGAAAAATGTTCATAAGTCTTGCCCCCAGTGTGTGTCTCGCCACAAGCGTGCTCATTGCCCTAGTCGCAACGCAACCTGTTATCAATGTGGCAAATCAGGACATGTACTGTCTGTGTGTATGCAAATTAAAAACACGAACAGTAACGTTAGAAACAGTGCTTCGCAAAGTGCGAGAGCAGTGCATACAGTCAATGTTATACACGCTGTGGAATTGAACACTGCTTTCCTTGGATCTCAATTTCAAGAAAGTAGTTCTGCGCCTATGGCAAAACTATATAGTGCACCACGTAGCAAGCGCCGACGAGCGCGTAAAACAGTGCAACGGAAAAGGGTTCGGGACAAGCAAAATGACTATGAACAGTGCATTCCTGTAGTGAAAATAGTGCCTTCTGCAACTGCTCCTTGTAATAGTGCCCAGTACTGTGTAGCTAGTGACAGTAGAGTTGTTGTAGATACTGAAAGTAATTTTAGTGCAGTAGCCTCGCATTGCGCGGACGCCGATCCGGCGGTAGTGTCATCTAGTGACAGTGTGGTTAATCCGCTGTGTGCCGAATATGCGCCGCTTCCTACCGCACGCAACCCGCGCAAGGGCAGAAAACAATATGTATTAGACGTTGCCCACATTCGCGCACCGGTCGTGCGCCAGAAGCACAAGCTGTTTGTGACTCTCTTCATAGCAAATAAGACGGTGCAATTTCAGCTTGATACTGGTTCCGCTGTCACATTAATTAATAAAGATACTTATGAACTTCTGGGTTCGCCAAAATTGTCGCCATCACTGCAAGTGTTAACAGCTTATACAGGTCAAAATATTCCCGTGCTAGGAACGTGTAGCCTGCCCGCCTCTTTTCAAGGTGTAACAAAAACAGTTGCTTTTCTAGTTCTTCAGGCCAAATCGACACAGAACATTTTTGGACTAGATGCTTTTGACTTGTTTGGTTTATCAATTCAAAGAGATGTGCTTCAAATTTCGTCAATAGTGCCTCAGGATAAAATCAATGCATTGTGTGACAAATATAGTGACTTGTTTTCGCCGGAACTAGGTTGTGCAAAAGACTTCGTGGCACATGTAACTTTAAAAGAATCTGCAGTTCCAAAATTTCATAAAGCTAGACCAGTGCCTATCGCATTGCGTGATTCAGTTGCGGAAGAACTTAAACGTTGGCAAGATAGTGGGGTGATTTCTCCTGTTTCTGCGAGTCAGTGGGCCTCGCCTACAGTAATTATACCCAAGCCGTCAGGAAAACTTCGTCTCTGTGCGGACTTCAAATCAACAGTGAACAGTCAAACAATTGTAGACACTTATCCCCTGCCCAGACCTGACGAACTAATGGACAAGTTAGGACAGTCTCGTTTCTTTTCTAAGATTGATTTAGCAGAGGCATACTTACAGATTCCACTTGATGACGAGTCAAAAAAGTTTTTCGTCATTAATACTCACATAGGCCTTTTTCAATTTCAACGACTACCCTTTGGCAGTTCTTCCGTCCCCGCTATTTTTCAGCGCTTTTTGGAACAGCTGACAGTTTCGGTACCTTGTTGCTCGAACTATTTAGATGATATTGTGGTATCCGGACGTACAGTTGAAGAACATTTAGCAAACCTGGAGTGCCTTTTCAAAGTTTTGACTGCAGCAGGTCTACGTTGCAATAAAGCAAAGTGTTCGTTTTTTCAAACTGAAATAGAGTACCTAGGCCATGTGATTAATGCCCAAGGAATCCATCCCATACAGTCACATCTTCGAGCAATCAAAGACTTGCCTCCTCCTAAGAATGTGCATGAATTGCAAGCAGTAATGGGAAAGCTTAACTATTATTTCCGGTTTATTCCCAATGCCTCTCAGATTGCAGCTCCACTGCATCACTTACATAGGAAGAATGTTCCTTTTGTATGGTCTAAAGATTGTCAGGTTGCCTTTGACAAACTAAAGTCTGCACTACTCAGTGATGCTTGTTTGATTCCCTTTGACCCACAGAAGCCTGTAGTGTTAGCAGTTGACGCCTCGTCGTACGGTCTGGGTTCCGTTCTGTCGCATCGTATTGGATGTCACGATCGTCCTATTGCCTTTGCATCCAAGCTACTGACGCCGACGCAACAGAATTACAGTCAGATAGAAAAGGAGGCCTTAGCAATCATTTACGGCGTCAGAAAGTTTCATCATTATCTCTATGGCAGAAAATTCTATTTGTTGACAGACCACAAGCCTCTCACGTCGTTGTTCTCACCCACAAAGCCGATTCCGCCACGTACGGCACAAAAGCTTCAGAGATGGTCCTTGATATTGTCTAATTATCAGTATGAGATTTTGTACCGACCTACCACTAAACACGCCAACGCGGACACACTTTCCCGACTTCCGGTTGGCCAGGATGTTTCGTTTGATTCTTCGGAAATGGCATGTTGTCAGATAGACTCCAGAGATGCTTCCGCTGTCGCAGACTTTCCTTTGAACTCTCGTCGGGTTGCACAGGAAACAGCTGCGGATGCAGACCTAAGTGTGGTAGCACGTTTTGTTCGCTCAGGGTGGCCTGCCAGAGCCAAAGACATTGATCGGCCTCTGGTTCGACGTTATTTTGCACAACGTCATGCATTATCTTTAAGTCAGGGTGTATTGTTGTTGCATACCGACAACGACCAAGCAAGAGTGATTGTTCCTCGTTCCCTGCAACGAGAAGTGTTACGCCTCCTGCATCAAGGACATTGGGGTATTGTTAGGACAAAGCAACTGGCCAGACGTCATTGTACCTGGGTTGGTATGGACGCTCAGATAGAGAGCATGACATCACAGTGTACAGTTTGTGTGGAGCATCAGGCGGCTCCTCCACAGCGTTTCTCAGACTGGCCACGCCCCAAGGGACCATGGCAACGTTTACATATTGACTTTGCCGGACCTTTCTGGAATACGCGTTGATTAATTGTTGTAGACGCTTTCAGCAAGTTTCCTTTTGTGATTGCCATGAACTCAACGACAGCTTCTAGTACAATCAGTGCCTTAACATCAGTGTTTTGCATCGAAGGCTTGCCTGAAACTATCATCAGTGACAATGGACCTCAGTTTGTTAGTGCGGAATTTCAACAGTTTTGTCGTGTGAATGGCATTCAGCATATCACCACCGCACCTTTTCACCCTCAGTCCAATGGTGAAGCAGAACGTTTCGTTCGAACATTCAAGTCTCACATGGAGAAGATGAAAGGTCAGCACTCCAGGCAGCAAACTCTTCAAATTTTCCTGTCTACGTATCGATGCATGCCACGTGACGGCCCGTCTCCTGCCGAGCTGCTACACGGCCGCCGTCGCCGCACTCTCCTTCACCTGGTGCCGCCTCCCACGCACCGAGTCGGTTCGTATGGCGCTACGCGTTTTCAGGTTTCCACGCCGGTGCTGTACAGGGTGTTTTCTGGAAACAAGAAGAAACTATGGATGCCGGGCATCATTCAGCGCGTGCTCGGTCGCAATATGTATGTTGTACGTTCTTCCACAGGGTCGGAGCTGCGGCGCCACGCAAACCAATTGCGTCTGCATAGGCCGCGCGATCCTGTCTCCGGTTTCTTGATTCCAGACCCAGTTCACCGCCAGGGAGCACAAACACATCGTTCGTCAACGGGTCCAGCGTCCCCGGACTACGAGATCGTCCCGATGGAGATCGACGCGACGCCGCCGCTGTCGCCGCCGCAGATGACAGCGTCACCGAGAGGGACTCCGGGACCGTGCGTGCCGCCGCCGCCTGGGCCACGCACCTCAGAAGAAGATGACCTGCTCCCTCTGGGCGGGGGGGTGCGCCCTTCCCCAGGTTTCGGTGGGTTCCCTGGAGGATCGCAAGGCGGATGCCGGGGCGCGGACGGCGTCTCGATCCCAGCCTCAGCTACGACGCCCGTCCCACCAGTAACGCCCCCGCCCAGGCCCTCCTCCCAGTGCCGTCGCCGTGGCCCTCAGCCCTACGCCACGACGGCGCGGCGGTTTGGGGGGGAGGGGTGTGGTGTCGCACAAGTACAAATTGCGCGCCACCTGCTTTCGCCGCGCGCCGCCATGCACGCACGGCGCGGCGTTCTCACGACGACAGCCACGAGCGCCCTCTGCTGCAACCCCGCTCGTGGCCACCACGGAAAGACACCGGCACTTCGGACGGAGATAGCAACCAGTTAGGACCTTCGTAATCAGATAGGCACCCGTGAAGACTTTGCTATCGTACAGGCACTAGGCAGGCCTCTAACAACTCTGTATCAACATTCTGCAGTACTATGTAAAAGTTAAGTATTGTTACATTCTGTGCAATATATATATCTTTCTAATTTACTCTAGTGTTTATAGTTTCTGGCTGCTCCCCTCCGTACCTGCACCAGCGTGCTATTTTTGTTCCTGTGTCGGTCTCGTTCCACTCGGCCACCGACATCTACGACGAGGCTGGGATACAAAAGTGGCGACGAGGATGGGATACAAAAGAGGCAGTCACGGCCTTCACAGTACACACCAATAACGTTTAATTGCACTGGTCGCCTGTATTGCTCTTCACACGCAAAACACAGGTTGTTATTTTACTCTTCACTGAACTCCTAGTATTGTTGGTGTTGGCGCGGCGCGGTTGTCCCGATTCGCGGCGCGGAAATCTTCTTGTTACATTCAGCGAACGAAATGATTGGTGAGCAGTCTACCCACGACGCTGGGGACAAACTCAACCTGAACGTGCGCGAATAAACTTTCACAATAATGGTATTTTAGACACCTTTTACCGGATGTGCTTCCCGCCGTAGTTCACTTGAGCTATGCAACACATAAAGTGACTTCCACAATAATAATAATACTAAAAAATGTTCAAATGTTTGTATAGTCTATGGGACTTAACTAAGGAGTCATCAGTCCCTAAACTTACAAACTACTTATGAACTACTTACGGACTAGGGCGGCACAAATATCCATGCCCGAGGGGGGATTAGAACCCCCCACCGGAGTGGCCGTGCAGACCGTGACTGGAGTGCCTTAGTCCCCTCGGCCACCACGGCCGGCTAATAATAACACTTTTTATGCTTTTTACCGGATGTGCTCCCGCCGTACTTCACTCACAATACATAAACTGAACTTTCGCAATCATACTTTTTGTTGCTTTTTACCGGGTTTGGTCCCGCCATGCTACACTTGAGCCAATATGAACATAGACTGACTAAACTCGCTCGCTGCACTCGCAGCGTCAACAATCGATACGCCTAGGTCGACCCAGTGCCAGGCAAGTATTTTATAAAATATATTATCGATTCTAATAACCGCTGTCTGGTTTTTGTATAGGCTTAATATAACTCTTCGTTCCTTATATTTTACTCCTGCTACCTTCAGAATTTGAAAGAGTGTATTCCAGTCGACATTGTCAATAGCTTTTTCCAAATCTACGAACGCTAAAAACTTAGGTTTGCCTTTCCTTAGCCTATCTTCTAAGATAAGTCGTAATGTGAGTGTTGCCTCCCGTGTTCCTACATTTCTCCTAAATCCAAACTGATCTTCCCCGAGATTGGATTCCACAAGTTTTTCCATTCGTCTGTAAATAATTCGTGTTGGTATTTTTCAACCATGACTTATTAAACTGATAGTCCTGTAATTTTCACATTTGTCTGCCTGAAATTGTAATGTTTATTTAATCACCATCTATTTCTATTATAAAAGTTTGTCGGTGTAACCCTCCTCCGTAATTTTGTCAGGGCAGAGAGTGGAGATATGAAAGGTGGCAACACTTAATCATACTATTGTCAAATGACTTTGGTCAGAGATATTTGTTGCCAGAGACTGTGAGCCAGAGGAGAAATGGAACATATTTAACACATAATTGCGGATAATGTCGTAGGGTAACTTCATCTTTTATTGGCCCACTGCTGTTCCTTATTTACATAAACGGTTTAGGGGAAAATCTAAGTAGCTCTCTTAGGTTGTTTGTAGATGACGCCGTCGTTTACCGTCTAGTAAAATCATCTGAAGATCAAAACCAACTGCAGAACGATCTGAATAAGATATCACTTTGGTGTAATAATTGGCAATTGACTCTAAATAATGAGAAGTGTGAAGCCGTCCACATGTGTACGAAAAGAAATCCGTTAAACTTTGTTTCAAGATAAATCAATCAAAAGTGAAGGCCGCAAACTCCACAAAATACCTAGGAATTACTGTTACTTAAGACTTAAACTGGAAAGAACACGTCATGTCGTGGGAAAGGCGAACCAGAGACCGCGTTTTATTGGCAGAATCCTTAAAACATGCAACAGAACTACAAAAGAAACTGCATACACTACGCTTGTCCGTCCATTTTTGGAGTATTGTTGCCCAGTGTGGGATCCTTATCAAGTGGGTTTGACGGAGGACATCGAAAGAGTCCAAAGAAGGGCAGCTCGTTTCGTACTGTCACGATACAGGGGAGACAGCGTTACGGAAATGATACAGGATTTGGGATGGGAATCATTTCAACAACGGCGCTTATCGCTGCGGCGTGGGCTACTTACGAAACTCCAATCGCCAACATTCTCCTCCGAATGCGAAAATATATTGTTGAGTGCCACTTACATAGTTATAAATGACCATGAGAATAAAATACGAGAAATCAGAGCTCGAACGGAGAGATTAAGGTGTTCTTTCTTCCCGCGCGCTATTCGAGAATGGAATGGGAGATAAATGGTATAATGGTCGTTCGATGAACCCTCTGCCAGGCACTTAAATGTGATTTGTAGAGTATCCCATGGAGTTGTAGATGTAGATGTTACGGTAGTAACACTAAAACTGGGTTTTTGCGATCGCCTTTTGAAAGCTCGAAATTTAAATGAAAATAACGGCTTAACCGTTCATCTGATATGAAAATCGAATAAACAAATTTGCAGAAGAGAAAATTCTCTAGAACTTTGTTCTCCTATATTTTTTTCGTATTTCGTTTCAGAGATATTTGCAAAACAACGTCGATTTGACACTGTCTGTAACGTTTCCGAAATTTTTAGGTTGCACCGTTCAACCAATGGTCACCAAATTTTACCGTCGTAATTGTTGGCCGCCAGTACAAGAATCTTTCTTTTTCAAGTATTTCGACCGAAAAATAGGTTACTAACACTAAAAATAGGCCATTTGTGATAGCCTTTTCACAGTAGGAAATTAAATTGCAAATAACGCCTTAACCCACCCCCATGAACCACAGACATTGCCGAGGTGGGGTGGCTTGCGTGCCTCAACGATTCAGATAGCCGTACCGTAGAGGCAACCACGGCGGAGGGGAATCTGTGGAGAGGCCAGACAAACGTGTGGTTCCTGAAGAGGGGCAGCAGCCTTTTCAGTAGTTACAGGAGCAACAGTCTGGATGATTGACTGAGCTGGCCTTGTAACATCAGCCAATGTGGCTTTGCCACACAGCTACTGCGAACGGCTGAAAGCAAGGGGAAACTACAGCCGTTACTTTTCCCGAGGACATGCAGCTCTACTGTATGGAAATATGATGATGGCATCCTCTCGGGTAAAATATTCCGGAGGTAAAATAGTCCCCCATTCGGATCTCCGGGCGGGGACTATTCAGGAGGATGTTGTCATCAGGAAAGACAATACTGGCATTCTACGGATCGGAGCGTGGAATGTTAGATCCCTTAATCGGGTAGGAAAATTAGAAAATTTAAAAAGGGAAATGGATAGGTTGAAGTTAGATATAGTGGGGATTAGTGAAGTTCGGTGGCAGGATGAACAGGATTTCTGGTCAGGTGAGTACAGGATTATAAATACAAAATCAGTTGGGGGTATCACAGGAGTAGGACTGATAATGAATAAGAAAATAGGAATGCGGGCAAACTACTATGAGCAGCACAGTGATCGCATTATCATTGTCAAGATAGATACGAAGCCAACACCGACAACAGTAGTACAGGGTTATATGCCAACTAGCTCTGCCGATGATGAGGAGATCGAAGAAATATATGAGGAGCTAAAGGAAATTATTCAGACAGTTAAGGGAGAGGAAATCCTAATTGTGATGGGAGACTGGAATTCGGTAGTAGGAAAAGGAAGGGAAGGGAGGATAGTAGGTGAATATGGTCTGGGCAGGAGGAATGAAAGAGGAGGTCGCCTGGTAGAATTTTGCACGGAACATGATTTATTCGTAACAAACACCTGGTTTAAGAATCACAAAAGAAGGTTGTATACATGGAAGAGACCAGGAGACACCGGAAGGTATCAGATAGATTTTATAATGGTAAGACATAGATTCCGGAACCAGGTTATAAACTGCAAGACGTACCCAGGGGCAGATATAGACTCTGACCATAACTTGTTAGTCATGAACTGTAGGCTGAAGCTGAAAAAACTGCAGAAAGGTAGGAAAATAAGGAGATGGGACTTAGATAAATTGAAGGAAAGTGAAGTTCTGGAGAATTTCAGAGGGAGATTTAGGCAACAATTGACAGAAACAGGGGGAAATAAAACAGTAGTAGAGGAATGGGTAGCATTGAGAGATGAAATAGTGAAGGTAGCAGAGGACAAAATAGGCAGAAAGGCAAGACCTACAAAAATCCTTCGATAGCTCAGAAAATACTAGATTTAATTGATGAAAGGAGAAAATATAAAAATGCAGTAAATCAAACAGGCAAAATGGAGTACAGACGACTAAAAAATGAGATTGACAGGAAGTTCAAAATGGCTAAGCAGGAGTGGCTAGAAGCCAAATACAAATCTGTAGAAGAATGTATAGCAAGGGGAAAGGTAGATACCGCCTACAGGAAAATAAAAGAGACATTTGTGGACAAGAAAAGCAACTCTACGAATATCAAGATGGGAAACCAGTTCTCAGCAAAGAAGGGAAAGCTGAAAGGTGGGAAGAGTACATAGAGCAGCTCTACAAAGGAAATGAACTTAGAGACGATGTTGTAGGAAGGGAAGAGGAAGTAGATCAAGATGAAATAGGAGATACTATACTCAGAGATGAATTTGACAGAGCCTTGAAAGACCTAGGTCGGAACAAGGCCCCAGGAGTAGATGACATACCCTCAGAGCTACTAAAGTCTCTGGGAGAGCCAGTCATGACAAGACTATTTGAACTGGTGTGTAGGATGTATGAGACAGGCGAAATGCCCTCAGACTTCAAGAAAAATGTAATAATCCCCATTCCAAAGAAATCAGGCGCAGACAGGGTGAAAATTACAGAACCATCAGTTTGATAAGTCATGGTTGCAAAATTTTAACACGAATTATCTACAGGAGAATGGAAAAGCTGGTAGAAGCTGACCTCGGGGAAGATCAGTTTGGATTCAGGAGGAACATAGGAACCCGGGAGGCAATACTCACTTTACGTCTTATCTTAGAAGATAGATTAAGGAAGGGCAAACCGACATTTTTAGCTTTTGTAGATTTGGAGAAAGCATTTGACAATGTTGACTGGAATACACTCTTTCAAATTCTGAATTCAGCAGGGGTAAAATACTGGGAAAGGAGAGTTATTTACAACTTGTACAATAGCCAGACCGCAGTTATTAGACTCGAAGGGCATGAAAGGGAAGCATCAGTTGGGAAGGGAGTAAGAAAGGGTTGTAGCCTTTCTCCGATGTTATTCAATTTGTACATTGAGCAGGCAGTGAAGGAAATCGAGGAAAAATTTGGAATAGGGATTAAAGTTCAGTAGGAAGAAATAAAAACATTGCGTTTTGCTGATGACATTGTAATTCTGTCAGAGACAGCAAAGGACCTGGAAGAGCAGTTGAATGGAATGGACAGCGTGTTGAAGAGAGCATATAAAATGAACATTAACAAGAGCAAAACAAAAATAATGGAATGCGGTCTTAGAAAATCAGGTGATAATGAAGGAATTAGATTACGTAACGAAACAATGAAGGTGGTAGATGAGTTTTGTTACTTGGGCAGTAAAATAACATGCGATGGTCGCAGTACAGAGGATATAAAATGCAGAATGGCAATGGGAAGAAAAGCATTTTTCAAAAAGAGAAATTTGCTAACATCGAATATTAATTTAAGGGTAAGGAAGTCTTTTCTGAAGGCATTTGTGTGGAGTGTTGTATTGTACGGGAGTGAAACATGGACGAAAAGCAGTGCGGACAGGAAGAGGATAGAGGCTTTTGAAATGTGGTGCTACAGAAGAATGCTGAAGATTAGGTGGGTAGATCGCATAACTAATAAAGAGGTACTGAACAGAATTGGTGAGAAAAGGAATTTTTGGCATACCCAGACTAAAAGAAGGGATCGCTTGGTAGGACACATTCTTAGACATCGGGGAATCGTAAATTTAGCATTGGAGGGAAGTGTGTGGGGTAAAAATCGCAGAGGGAGACCAAGATACGCGTATAGTAAGCAGATTCAAGTGGATGTGGGTTGTCGTTCTTATGAGGAGATGAAAAGGCTTGCTCAGGATAGAGTAGGGTGGAGAGCTGCATCAAACCAGTCTTCGGACTGAAGACCATAACAACAACAACGCCTTAACGGTTCATCTGATACGACAACTGATTAAACGTATTTATAGAGAGAAAATTCTCTATAACTTTGCTTTGCTATGTTATTTCCATTACTCGCACCGTTTCAGAGACATATGGCAAAATAACGGCGATTTACACTGTCACTTGAATATACGTAAACCACTACAAGCAAAAATAAATAAATAAACGTGAAAAAGAGGGCCAACTACCACGGCAAAACAGTTGATAATGTTTAACGGAAAAATACAGGATGTTACAAAAAGGTACGGCCAAATTTTCAGGAAACATTCCTCACACACAAAGAAAGAAAATATGTTATGTGGACATACTTCCGGAAACGCTTAATTTCCATGTTAGAGCTCATTTTAGTATTTCTCTTTAAATGTAAATCTCTGGTGCCAGGCTTCATTCCAACGTGATCGAATTGTAAATTTTTACAATCAACATATGTGGGCTGACGAGAATCCGCACGGAATTGTTCAATCAAGTCATCAGCATAGATTTTCTGCGAACGTTTACGCAGGAATTGTTGGTGATGTCTTGATTGGGCCTCATGTTATTCCATCTACGCTCAGAGGAGCACGTTATCATGATTTCATACGGGATACTCTACCTGTGCTGCTAGAACATGTGCCTTTACAAGTGCGACACAACATGTAGTTCATGCACGAAGGAGCTCCTGCACATTTCAGTCGACGTGTTCGTACGCTTCTCAACAACAGATTCGGGTACCGATGGATTGGCAGAGGCGGACCAATTCCATGGCCTCCACGCTCTCCTGACCTCAACTCTCTTGACTTTCATTTATGGGGGCATTTGAAAGCTCTTGCCTACGCAACCGCAGTACCAAATGTAGAGACTCTTCGTGCTCGTATTGTGGACGGCTGTGTTACAATACGCCATTCTCCAGGGGTGCATCAGCGCATCAGGGATTCCATGCGACGGAGGGTGGATGCATGTATCCTCGCTAACGGAAGACATTTTGAACATTTCCTGTAACGAAGTGTTTGAAGTCACGCTGGTACGTTCTGTTGATGTGTGTTTCCATTCCATGATTAATGTGATTTGAAGAGAAGTAATAAAATTAGCTTTAACATCGAAATTATGCGTTTCTGGATACATGTCCACATAACATATTTTCTTTCTTTGTGTGTGAGGAATGTTTCCTGAAAGTTTGGTCGTATCTTTTTGTAACACCCTGTACAATGAAAACATGAGAGAGAGATTAAAATATTTTAAACAGGTAAGACTGATAAAAAAAGTAAGTCTTTCAGAGCTAAACTCAAGTATCAAATAATTTTGGCTGTTTTTAAAATTACGGCCAGAGAAAATATTACGTGTTGAGTTCATGGATATTATTTCAATAGTATAATCGTAATCGTATCGTCCATAATTTTTTATTATTTATATTTTATTGTGGTTCATGGTGTGGGTTCCTGTAGTCATGACCTAGTTCATGAACCACGGGCAACGTATGGGTGGCCAAGTAAGTGGTCCTGACAGTTAGGATACCAGTTACTTTGGAATAAGGTTGGACATCTTCGACATATTCTGAGTCGGGGCCAACTTTGTGCTCAGACGGCAAAGACTACCAAATCCACCAGTTAGTCCCTCAACCGTTAGGGGTAAAACCCAGTGGGGCCCTGGGCAAGTAAGGCTAGCAACCTGCTTCCCAGGTACTTCAATATCATGCTGGCAACAATCAGAGCAAAATGCCTCGGACCTTTGGAGGTGATGGGGTCCCACCTCTAATTGACAGGCCAGGGACTCCTCCGATACGACTTGGTAAACAATCTGGAATGAGATAGGGAGCTATTAATATCAATGGGGATTACACTAGGAAGAAGGTAGAGCTGGGGGAGGCTTCAAGTAAGATGGGGTTAGATGTTTTAGCTGTTAGTGACGTTAGAGTAAGGGGAGAGAAAGAGGACGAAGTCGGAGAATACAAGGTCTACCTGTAAGGAGTCAAAATAGGAAGAGCGCAGTGGGGTGTTGGGTTTTACATCAGAAAAGCAATCGAACCCATCATGATTACAATAAGGTACGTAAATGAACGACTGATGTGGATAGATTTGGCCATCTCCAGCATGAAAATTAGGATTGTGGCAGTGTATTCACCCTGTAAAGGGACAGCTCAAGATGAGATGGACAGATTTTACAACGCACTTAGTGATGTAGTTGTTAGAGTGAAGGATAAGGATAGTGTTTTACTGATGGGTCATTTCAACGCCAGGATAGGAAATAGAACAGAAGACTACGAAAAGGTTATGGGTAAGTTTGTAGAGGATATGGAAGCCAATAGGAACGGAAAACAGCTCTTGGATTTCTGTTCCAGTATTGGCTTAGTTATCACAAACTCCTTCTTTAAGCATAAGGATATTCACCGCTATATCTGGGAAGGAAGGGGAACCAGATCTGTCATTGAATGTATAATAACAGACCAGGAATTCAGGAAGACAATCAAGGACACACGTGTTTTCAGGGGGTTCTTTGATGATACTGATCATTATATAATCTGCAGTGAAATTGGTTTTGTGAGGCCAAAAGAGCAGAAAGTCAAGGCCATGTGTAGAAGGATAAGAGTGGAGAAGCTTCAAGACAAGGAAATTAGGCACAAATACATAACAATGATCTCGGAAAGGTACCAGTTAGTGGAATGTAATGATTCACAGTCACTGGAAGAGGAATGGTCAAGGTACAGGGGCACAATACTAGAAGTAGCTAGAGAATGTCTTGGAACAGTAGTGTGTAAAGGCAGGAAGAAGCAGACAGCTTGATACAATCAAGGCAGCCTGTGAAAAGAAAAAGAAGGCATTTCAAAAATGGCTACATACTAGAAACGAGGCAGACAGAAAAAGTTATGTTGAAGAAAGAAAGAAAGCCAAACGGATAATTGCAGATTCCAAGAAGAAATCATGGGAAGACTTTGGAAATAAACTAGAAACTCTGGGTCAAGCCGCGGGAAAACCATTTTGGAGTGTAATTAGCAACCTTCGAAAGGGCGGGAAGAAGGAATTAACAAGTGTTTTGGACAGGTCAGGAAAGCTGCTAGTTAATCCTGTTGATGCCTTGAGCAGATGGAGGGAATATTTTGAAGAATTCCTCAATGTAGGTGAAACGTGCAATAAAGCTGCTGGGGTGGATGAAATTAAGCCGGAACTCGTCAAATACAGTGGAATATCAGGTCTCAAATGGTTACACAGGATAATTCAGAAGGCGTGGGAATCGGGACAGGTTCCGTCTGACTGGATGAAAGCGGTAATCACGCAAATTTTCAAACATGGAAACAGAAAAGATTGTAACAACTATCGAGGTATCTCTTTAATTAGCGTTGTAGGCAAAATATTCTCAGGTATTGTTGAAAAGAGAGTGTGAGTATTAATGGAGGACAAGTTAGATGAAAATCAGTGTGGGTTTAGGCCTCTTAGAGGCTATCAGGACCAGATCTTTAGCTTACGGCAGGTAATGGAAAAGTGCTATGAGTGGAACAGGGAATTGTATCTATGTTTCATAGAACTAGAGAAGGCTTATGACCATGTTCCTTGGAGGAAGCTACTGTCAGTTCTACAAGATTATGGTATAGGAGGCAAACTTCTAAAAATGTTAAAATGTTTGTAAAGCTTATGGGACTTAACTACGGGGTCATCAGTCCCTAAACTTACAAACTACTTACGAACTAGGACGGCATAAATATCCATGCCCGAGGGGGGATTCGAACCCCCGACCGTAGTGACCGTGCAGACCGTGACTGAAGCGCCTCAGTCCCCTCGGCCACCGCAGCCGGCTAGAGGCAAACTTCTGCAGGCAATTAAAGGGCTTTACGTAGACTGTCAGGCAGCAGTTAGAGTAGATGGCAAATTAAGCTCATGGTTCAGGATAGTTTCAGAGGTAAGACAAGGCTGTAACCTGTCACCAGTGCTGTTCATACTATTAATGAATCACATGTTGAAAACAGTAGACTGGCAGGGCGGGATTAAAATAGGTCAAAACAAAAATGCAGCCTCGCATATGCGGATGACTTGGTTGTAATGGCCGATTGGATTGAGAGGTTGCAAACTAATATTTCTGAGCTCGATCAGAGGTGCAAGGATTATGATATGAAGATCAACATTTCCAAAACCTAAGTAATGTCTGTGGGAAAGAGATTCAAACAGATTGAGTGCCAAATAGGAGGAACAAAGTTAGAACAGGTAGACAGTTTCAAGTACCTGGGATGTATTTTCTCACAGGATGGCAACATAGTGATAGAACTGGAATCGAGGTGCAGCAAAGCTAATGCAGTGAGTGTTCAGCTAAGATCTACTCTCTTCTGCAAGAAGGAAGTAAGTACCAAGACTAAGTTAGCAATGCACCACTCTATCTTTGTTGTATGGGAGTGAAAGTTGGGTGGATACAGGTTACCTTATTCATAAGGTAGAGGTTACAGATATGAAAGTAGCAAGAATGATTGCTGGTACTAATAGATGGGAACAATGGCAGGAGGGTGTCCATAATGTGGAAATCAAAGAAAAACTGGGAATGAACACCATAGATGAAGCAGTTAGAGCGAACAGACTGAGATGGTGGGGTCATGTTACACGCGCGGGAGAAGCAAAGTTACAAGAATGATTTTGAAGTAAAAGGCTTAACATCAGACGAGGCATCAATGTTAGCATTGAATAGGGGATCATGGAGGAATTTTATTAGAGGTACTATGCTCCAGACTGAACGCTGAAAGGCATAATCAGTCTCTAATGATGATGATGATGATTATATTTTATTATTTTTCCCCAAAATGTTCGCGAAAAATTATAAAACTACAGGAAAACCTAAAGTGGGCCAGAGCGATGTTTTCGATGTTTTGCATTGCAATAGTGATTGTCACTGGACGAGTCAAAATAATAAGCAACAAAGTCAAATTTGCAATTTCTGTGTTTTTCATTTCTATCAGTCAAGATCATTTGAGACGATAGCTTCATTTCGTTTTCGAGTTGAAAGTCAGTAATTTCATAATTGTAGCACTACTATAAATGTCAGTGGTAGTAATACTTCAGGAAATAAATGTATTTTTGTTCACGTCAGAATATAGAACAATGAAATGTGAATTAATTTACATTATTAGCAAGCGATCTGACGCGATGACCTTTAACAGTCACGGCAGGGTAGGTATATGTTTTGACTGCACTGAGTATAATTCATGTTTACATTCGATACCCACATTATTGCTGCAGTACATGAAGTGTGGCTGCTGTCAACAGAAAAAGGTGAGTAAAATTATATTTATTTATAATTAATTGCGGCCTCTTGCTCAGTTTGTTGATCTTACATTTCAACAGCAGTTACATGAACAACTCGTTTGAACAGAACATAAACATTTGCGAACAATACGATTCTGTTTCACAGTCTCTTAAACTAATAATTAAATATCTTTCTCAATTTAAGCGACAAAACTGTCGAAATTACAGAGATTAAAACAACGGTGGAACAAAATGAAAAAAAAAACCCTCACTGCAATCGCTGACCGTCAATACTTAATTGAACACCAGCATAATGAAAGAGATACACAGATAGACCACCGGTCACAGACTATGGCCGATTCACACCTAAGATAACCGCCAGTGCTCCATATGATATTAGGCCTATTACAGAATTGCAGTCTCAAACAGATTTAAAAAAAAAAAAAAAATAAAATAAAATAAAATAAAATAAAAAAAAACAAAAAAACAGATTCAGATGTTAGAGACATCTCTCATAGGTTACACAGACAAGCTGAATATCCGAATTGATACTTAAATCACAAATATATGAATTGACAGACAAATACAGCAACCTGGATTTACGAATGGAAGAACATATCAATGTCATAAATCTTTTGCACGTTTCTGACACAAAAGAATTTCAAAGCGCTACCTTCTTCTAAAAATAAACGAATGCCGATAAATGAGCGCATAAATCGCGATATGAATGTTTCCCATGCTCAGTACGCTAACAAACAACGACAGTATTCTTCATCTGTATTCCCAAGTGATTCTAATGTCAATAATCAGCCTTATTTCCATTCCAGTCAACCGACACAATCATTACCAGGACCGCGTGGCACCACGTACTTTTTGGCAACGATAACTTGACGATTTCGCTGGCACTGCCACAAGCGGAGAGCATTTGCACTAGTTTATGGTTATTCATTTGTCACCGAGTGCTGCCAACGCTACGTACGCTGCCCATTGAAGCGTAGCATTACTACACCCAAACTTCTTGACTGCACTTACTGAATCCACTTGCAAATAACTTCTACACACGTTTGTAAATATGCTTACATTAGTACAGAAACTTAATGAAGTTTACTTTTTCAAGTAAATAGTTAACTTTCAGAAGCGTACTGTAAGTATTTGTAGCAAAACATTTCCGCTAAATTCACGCTGTGAAAGAAAATGGAAGGGACACAGTGATCACCGCACTTGCAAGGACTACCTAAGCACGCCTCCCGTCAGATACAAATTCCCAGCTTCACCCTGCCTGCGGGCAATGATATTTTCGTTAGTGGCAAGCGATGGACAAGTTTCCGGCCCTTACTCTTACGGGAATTAGTTTCATAAGTACGAGTTTGAGTATTGTGGGCAGGGTGTATTTATGTACACAAATACACTAAAAGAGAGAGAAATTCTCGAAATGCGTTGTGCTAAGCATAAAATTACATAATGCATGCAGTTTTCAGTATTTAAATCCATGAAGAACAGATATAGGCCACCAAGAAACATCCGATTATGATGAACGAAATGAAGTTACGGTACACTGAACTTCAATGACTGTCATTCAATATATTTGTGAAAGACTAGTGTGAAATGAAGAATAATTTTGAACACAGAAACCACTGAAAAGCGGAAGCACACGTAGACCTTCACCACATTTGCAGGTCACTTCACGGAACAGACTCATCACCTTTTTAAAGTAGACGAGAACCAGTAAGAATAATTTATGGGCAGCTAATACCCAATTATCACAGTACAAAACAACATAAGAGAGCCACTACAATAACATTAAGATACGCCACAATCCCAGATTGAACACATTTTTTGAGGTTATAATTTACGCCCAAAATTTCTGATAAAGGATTTAACTAACTTGGGGTTTACAATAAAATGTAATATTTTTTTAAATTTTTATTTGCCTTTGAGTAGTCCCCTTACAGCCATCCACATAAGTAATAAGTACATTTTCTAGTACAGTTATGTACGTAAGTTGGCTAAAGCAACTATACAAACATCAAAGATGTGACAGAAAACAGAAAGATCAATTTGAAGTAATATAACAAACATTAAGGATATGACACAATATAGTGATTAAACATGGTTTTATCTTTCACATAACAGTTTATAACACTTTCTTCGCCGCCGTTAGATAGGAGATAAGTTCTTTGTACACTCCAAAGTCTTTGGTTGCCAATAATGTTGCTACAGATATTGGTAACTGGTAGTCCCTGCTCACAATATAGCTTAGCAACTTTGAAGTGAGCTCCCACCTGTTCATGCATCCAAAAAAAAAAAAAAAAAAAAAAAAAAAAAAAAAAAAAAAAAAAAAAAAAAAAAAAAAAAAGTGATTTGCGTCTTCTGCTTCGCCGCAGTCACAAAATGGAGATGACACTATGCCGATGTGATGTAGGTGCTGCACAGTTCGACAGTGGTTGAACTTCAGCCTCGCTATGGTGACTGCCAGCTTCCGAGAACACCTAGACCCTTGTACCAAGGTCTTGTTGGTATCACTGGTGTTATTTGTGCATAGAATTTCCCTTTAGTTGACTGGGAAGCTTGCCATTCTTTGTCCCATTCAGTCCGAATTTTCCTTCTGTAAACAGGCAAAAGATCTCCCGCTGGAACCTGAGTATATTCTTCCGTACCAGTGGTAACCGCTTCCTTGGCAAGTGTGTCAGCGATCTCGTTCCCCAGAACGTTGTTGTGTGCTTTAATCCAACACATGGAAACACTGCGTCCATTCCTTTCCAGGTGGTTTATGTGTGCCATTATCTCTTAGGCTATTAGGTGGTGTTTATGCCCTCGACGGAAATATTTAAGTAGTATGAGGCAGATTTAGAGTCTGAGGAGATGACAATATGCTCCTCCGGAACCGTAAGGCAGTACTTGAGAGCTTCCAAGATGGCTGTCAGTTAAGCGGTCATTATTGTAATTTCCTTTGGCAGTTTGTATTTACAGCCTATTTGCGCATTGGTATCCCAAAAGGCGCATCCCGAACCGTCCTGGGTTTTGGAGCCGTCTGTGTAAAGAATCCTCGCCTGTGAATATTTATCTCGGAACTCTAGTAATGCATAACTTGCCAGAGTCGAGGAAGCTGGGAGATCACAAGTCACGTCAGGTTCAACAACAGTACATAAATAGTTTCGTTTAAACATGAGCAGTCGCCGATTTGAGATGGCTAATCGGATGTTCTTAGACCATAGATTACGAATTATATCTCGATTGTGATATTTATCGTCTTCTGGGCGCCACAATCTCTTTCTTTCTTCCATAAAGCATATCAGTTTCTCACTGTCCATATCTAGCATGTGAGAACGTTGGTCGATTTGACCGAAGAAAACAAATTGATTTGAATTTCACCGACTGTCGTCCGAAGTCTCTACGCTCGGGCGATGAGATCGGCTACACTGTGGCCATAGTGGGAGTACTGATTTGAAACAATCGGCCGTATTCCACCGATGTCTGTCGTCGATAAAACCCACTGATATTGGAGCCATTGTGACCACAGCCTTACTTGTCACAACTTTCGACGGTCTCCGCTGTCAAACTAGAGCGCTTTGCGCCCCAGATGAGTGTTGCACGTTGTTGTAACGTCACACCGTCCCCAAGGTAGTCTGTATAGAGGACACCTGCTGACTGCACAGACCTTTTGAAAATGTTTGCAACACCAGCCACTTCCAAGCCCCCACTAGAACCATCATAGTCCTTTCTGCACACCTGTTGTGTAGTGGTTTTTCTTATTACAGATGTCACAAAACTAACAAATTATTTTAATATCGAGAACCTTCCTAGTGTCAAAGGAAGTTTCTGACAATGCCATTTAGGGTCTTATGCCCACGTTTCTGCCAACTTCCATCAGAACTAGCAGAGGTACGCCTTGGCTCAGATTTTGTACCATTCAACTGAACTACTTCTCTGGCTGCATTCAGATTAGATTAGATTATATTAGATTAATACTTGTTCTATAGATCATATATACGACATTTCGTAATGATGTGGAACGTGTCAGTTTAGTAAAATGTTGTCTATACTTGACAATCAATATTTTAAGGATTTTTTTTTGTTTCCTTTTTATTTTTTTTAAGTTTTATCTAAAAAATAATCTACATTGTAGAGGGAGTTGCCATTCAGAAACTCCTTTAATTTCTTTTTAAATACTAGGTGGCTGTCTGTCAGACTTTTGATGCTACTTGGTAAGTGACCAAAGACTTTTGTGGCAGCATAATAGGGTATTTGACTGTTTTCTGGAAATCGTTTTAAATTGTTAATTATGTCATATTATGGTCCGAACATGCTTTTTTACCTCGTGGATTTCAGTACTTTTTTAAAAAAAGAAATGAAATTCAAATAATTTGAAAGCCCGCTGAAACGCTACATTTGAGTCACGTGATGCCTGTGACGTCATACAACACGCTGCTGCCGCTGCTGCTCTCGTAAGATAAACAAATACCTGTATATTGTTTGGGCCGAGGCCTCGTGTTTGGTCGTTAACGTTTGCATAATGACCTACAAATATTGCTTAGTTCCGCACTGTACCAATACATCTGTCAAGACTCCAGAAAAACCGTTCTTGCAAGTACCAAAAAAGAAATACGCAAAAAAGTGGTTGACCTTGGCGCGAAGAGATCCAAATGAAATAGCGGCTATGTACTTCATGTGTGTATTTCTGTGAGGACCATTTTGATGTAAGTAAACAATATTATTCCATTGGTAAACTAAACTGTTTAGTATCATTCTCTTCTACTGCAAAGGTGTAAAGTAGTATTATGTGTAGGATAATGACCTGATGTTTACATTTGCGAAGTAAAACTTCATAATGTTACACGCCTACGACTTATGTGTAATTAAAGCCGTTTCCTAATATATTTGGTGAAAGAACATCATGAATATTGTTGCGGCCCACTATAAAAGTATAGTACTGATTATTTATCTCCAGTAAGTGCAATTTTATCACTAATAGATCTTAGTTAACAACCGTTTTATACATCGACAACGCCCTTCTGGTTACTTTACAACAACTTACGCTATCGTATATGGGAGATGTCTTTAATGCTCCCATTTATTTAGCTTTCAAACTTTCGTAATATGCAAGTGTAAATACGATTAAAAGTGTTAGTTACCCAAATATGTGTTTATTGAAGCTTTACTGGGTTAAATTTTACTAACTATCCCGGCGGCGTCCTGTGACTATGTTGGCAACAGATGCTGAATAGCGAGAATCATGAGACGTTGGCATTAGCCAATCGCGTGACAGCGCAAATATTTTGTCGTGAAACCTTTGATGTACGAGGGCAGTTACTTTTACTGACCGGACAAGGGTACATACAAGAATAATAGAGCAGGAACAGCATTATTTATTTACTTCATGTTCTGTACGATATACTAATCTAGTCATTCTATGTGGTCTGAACATCTGGACAAAGATTTTCTTTCGTGTTGTTGATGTTGCCAACATAATCACTCAAGTACGTTTGGATAGGAGATAAAATTTCACCCTTTATTGCATAATATGGTGACTTCAGATTAAGTCTGCTGACATCAACAAATAGGGTACTTTTTTCAATGGCATAAAATATCTCTTGAAATAACTAGCTTTAAAATGTAGGTATGCGTTACTTACAATGTAGTTTTCACGTTTATTTCTGGATTGTTTTTAAAGAATGAAGACACCATAATTGCATCAACTTTAGGGAGGTTTCCCCTGTCAGCCTTCTCATAACCATCTTCCATTGTGGCATAAAAACTGTAAACACGTTTAGATCACGAAAAAACTGAACTTAAAACTGTGAAATGGAGGAAACGCGTACAATAATACAGCTCCGACTTCTAGTTGCCGCGCTGTAGGTGTGCTATGACGTCACTAGTACTTCAGCCAATAACGGAGCGTTTTCGATCACGTGATCTAATCGTGAAATTTGATGATTTTTAAGCTTTAATTACGTAAGAATAACAGATGTTTTGTAAGAATTTTGAGCGAAAATGCTGTCTGAATGTTATAATCACTCAGAATAACAATAATTCGAACCATATTTTTAACACAGGAAAATACTCTATTCACCCCTTTCTGAGCCAAAGTTAGATTTAACCTTGAATAGTGAATATCATCCTTTCTCCTAGTGTTGTGGCTATGCACACTGCTATTACTTTTGAATTGGGTCGGATTGTTAATAAAAATTTCATGAGTGAATATATATATATATATATATATATATATATATATATATTGTGAAGCTACAGTGAGGATCCCTAGATCCCTAAATAAATGTCTGCAGGATGCTCTTGGGTGGGCTCCAGCAATTATTCTCATTGCACGCTTTTGTGCGATGAATACTTTTTTACTTAATGTTGAACTGCCCCAGAATATGATCCCATATGAAAGCAGTGAATGAAAATAGGCGTAGTAAGCTAATTTACTGAGATGTATATCACCAAATTTTGCAATGACTCTGACAGCATAAGTAGCTGAACTCGGACGTTTCAGGAGATCTTCAATATGTTTCTTCCAATTCAGTCCCTCGTCAATGCAAATACCTAAAAATTTTGAATATTTTACCTTGGCCACAGATTTATGTTCAAAGTCTAAATTTATTAATGGTGTCATTCCATTTACTGTATGAAACTGTATATACTGGGTTTTATCGAAGTTTAATGAGAGTCCATTGTAGATTCTCTTACCTCAGCTACGACTACACCAATAGTCTTGTTGTAAACATCAAACGTACTCACAGGTGGTGGAAAGTCCAACCACGCACAAAGGACAGCACCTGAACTTTGCCCTTTTCCAGTAGATCTAAGTGCATACACCAATCTTATACTGTTTTCATATAGTCTGCTTTTGGTTACGTGAGATAACATTGTATTGGAGGTACTACAGTAACATGCCAAACATTTTAAAACTAAATTACATACAAATTCATTGGTTTTCATCACTTCTTCGTGCAAAGTGATGTTTCCACCACTATGTTTACTATTAGCGTGTTTTTTTTTCGATAAGTTCACATAATACCCACACGTTTGTGTCAGTAGAAACAGAACCACTGTTGTGAGCTTACACACGGATTTTCTAAACACAAACCAGGAAAAAACGCACTATTCTGTGCAGGGTAATAAAATTATACACACTTTTCTCAGTTATTTCCTTCAGTTGGCTCGAGCCCCCAGTGCTACAGCATGGGGAAAAAAAGCAACACAAATAAATCACCCATTCACAGACTGTTTGCTTGGCGCTCCATAAAGTGCGGCTGTCGACCCTATTTCATTATACAAACTGGCTTCGTCGTGTCCAGGGGCCAACCACACCTACTGCAATGTCCCCAAAAGTTTATCATTAAATAAATGCAGGCAGGAACAAAAAATGTACAAACGATACATTCGCTTTTAACTAAATTGATGTTTATTCCACCTATTTTCCGCCAGTGAATATTTGTTACACATAACTTCATAGCAATACCGAGTTCCTTAAGGCTGTCACACCAAAAAATGTTAACTTGACTGAATAGTTTCTAGTCGAACCGTAGCTAAATAAAAATTAAAGACTAAATACTGAGAAACTCAAAGTTCACAGTCACAGAAAATAGTTAAAGGGTCTACGAAGCACCACTGAAGACTTTTCTAAGTTCCAAACTAGAACACTTCACTGAAATTTTACAAGTCCTCAAGCGACTCCCCAGTCACCCAGCATAACGACACGTCTTTTCTGTCAAACATACGCCAACAGACTGCCCTTAACAAGCCAAAATGGCCGCCTTAAGTACCCTCGCTGGCTTACTCTGAAGTCAAATCAGTATCTTATTTTCAAAAAAGTACCTCTTCTACATAAAATACAAATGAAATAAATACATGTGATGATAGTATTTAACCGAAATTTTCCGCTGAAACAGAATATGGCACCAAAAACATTTTACATATCGTAGTTTTTGCATTATAAAAAATTAAACGTTTCTACATTTGCTTTTTCAGTATTTAAACTGAGATTATTCACTGTAATATTGATCCTGTGGTTTCATTAACTATTTACATAAGTCAAATTTACCGTACTGCCGCTAATACTACAGGTATTATAGTTTATTTATTCAAAATCCAGGTTTTATACTTGGAAACCATGTTACTGGCCACTAATTCAAATTTACTGAATTTGCGCAAAAAACTAATTGTACATCTTAATAGTACTCACTTAGCTCTATCATTTGACACCTTGTACATAATATTTGGTTATGCCGTTTTCAAGATATATCGTTCACAAAATTGTTAGTTTATAACGATTTTTTATTTACTATAACTCAAACCATTAAAGTGACAGGAGGCGCGTTTATATTAGCGCAGCGCTCTAGTCTTTATCTTTAAAATGAGTCTACGCGCTCCTTTGTATCATAGATGGATCAATAGTTATTAATTTTAAGTGGTTTATTGCACATTTGTCCAAGGCCGAACAGGTTTTATCCCGCCGTCCGCCATTCGCTGCATAACGGCCTGGATTTTCCAGTCACGTGTCTATACACATGAGAGGTGCCGTTACCTATTTTTCTAATCCCTGAACTACGACGTCTCAGTAGCTGTCAAAACACATCATGATTCCAGCGCATGTGCACGATTTACCTCAGAATTGCAGACTTCAAGTGCCCCCACGAAACTGTCAAAAAATGTTCAAATGTTTGTAGAGCTTATGGGACTTAACTACGGGGTTATCAGTCCCTAAACTTACACACTACTTATGATCTACCTAATACTAAGGACGGCACAAATATCCATGCCCGAGGGGGGATTCGAATCCCCGACCGTAGTGGCCGTGCAGACCATGACTGACGCGGCTCCGTCCCCTCGGCCACCATGGCCGGCTCGAAAGTGTCCCCTTACAATGTTCACACCATATAATTAACAATGATTGTAGAAACAGCGCAACAAGTTGCACTTTTTTTAGATACTTGCTCTAGATTTCGGCACCAACTAAGGGTTCCTTTGTCAGAAGATTAAAATTATTACATGAGACGTAAACTTATGAGCGATATTCTCAAGTTCAAAAGTTAAATAACATTGCAACACATCCATGGAACATAAATTATGGTTGTACTGTAGTTAATGTGAGTTTCTTCTGTTCACAAGAATGAAAAAAAAAAACTAAACGGGAAGTGTTTTGATGATGTGGATGTGAAAGAACAACTTTGCAGAAGGCATTTGGACGATATCACAGTCGAAGAGTTGCAGATGTGCTTCGGATAGTGGGCAAAATGACGTGACGGGTGCTTCGCATCTAATGCAGAGTACTTTAAACGTGACAGGAAGAATTTTGTAAAATAAAATAAAGAAAGAAACAAATGTTTTAACGATTTATTTATTTATTTTGGTGTGTATGTGGGGAGAGGGTCCACAGGCTCGTGTAAAAGATTTGTGTGTGTGTGTGTGTGTGAGAGAGAGAGAGAGAGAGAGAGAGAGAGAGAGAGAGAGAGAGAGAGAGAGAGAGACAGAGATAGAGCGTTTGTGAGCGAATGTTTTGGTACCCTGCTTGAAGAAAGTTTATCTGAAAGTTAATCAACAAGTATTTTCTCTTTTCTTGTATGCACTGGCCAACGACTGTGATTTAAGTTGATTTTTTTTTCTTTTTTTTTTCTTTTTTTAACCTTAAGTATAGTTTATCCCACTTGATTTTTCGAACATTACAATATTTATGTATTAACATTAATTTTTTATTTGAGGTAAAGCGTAAAAACTTGTAAACATTTGTGACATTTTGTTCTCTTCTAAATTATGGAGCTATGAAGATATCTGAAATAGCTCGAAATATTTTTGTCATAGAAAAAACAGTATCCGAAAATAGATTTATCTTTTCAAGTAAAATAGTTTGGATGTGAATCGTACGCCACATTCCGTAAGACGAATGGTCTTTGATGGCTACCTTACCAAAGTTTATCACCGTGGTTGATGACATTGCACAATAAAATCGGTAAATGCGCTGAAATGTGATTTATTAAACTTCATGTCACATTTAAATTTAGTTGACAATGTTGGGGGTTAAACGATTAATGTATGAGGCGGAATTTCGGAAGTCGAGGAATAGATATAGCAAGGTCATAGAATATTTTTTCCTGCGTTTGACTTTAAGGAAAAAGAAAACGTTGTGAATATTAGGAAAAGTAATTTCTCTGACTTCATATGCTGCTACTTATATACAAACATGGAACGCGGCAGCTGTTTTAAACAGCTCATGGTGGATGTAAAATGCGGCGAGATTAAATGGCTTTGAGCCGGCCGCGGTGGCCGAGGGGACTGAGGCGCTCCAGTCACGGTCTGCACGGCCACTACGGTCGGGATATTTCTGCCGTTATGCTAGTTATTAAGTAGTTTGTAAGTTTAGGGACTGATGACCCCGTAGTTAAGTTCCATAAGCTTTAGAAACATTTGAAAATTTGAATTGGCTTTGATAGCTCAACGCCAGTGGCGTAAATACGTTTGTTGTTCGTTCATATTAATTTTTTCCTTTTGACACAGTATGGCTGTGTAAGTTCGCGCAGAAAGCTACTTTGATTGGTGCTAAAATGCTATACAGGGTCCGGCAAAAAAAAAAAAAAAAAAAAAAAAAAAAAAAAAAAAAAAAAAAAAATCATTTGACGTAACCGGCGTGCGAGTTGTTATGAGTATATTGATGGAATGTGTTTTGTTTGGAAGTATTGTTGTTGCCACTTTCAGTATGCGCCATGGCGTGGCTTGGTGAGCATCGCGCGTTTGTTATGGAGGACATTATTCGTAATGATGGTTCTGTGATTAGTACTCAGCGAGCGATTCGGAGACGTTTCGTAGTTGGCCGACATGATCGTGTCACTGATAGGAAAACTATTCAACTGTGGGTGTCAAACTATGGAAATACAGGTTCAGCACTGAAAAGAAAAACTATTGGCCGTCCTCGGACTGCAACAACGGCGGGAAATGTGTCTGCAACAATCGCCAGTGCGTTCAGCACTTAAACATGCTGCTGCCCTTGGATTATCTGATAGGAGTGCAAGAAGAATTCTTCATAGAGAACTCCATATGCACCCCTTCATGGTTACACAGCAATTAAGTGAAAGAGATTTTGAAACTCGTAGAGCTGCGTGTAAGGAAATTTTTCAAAACATTCCACCTGCCGCTTTGTTTATTTCTTCGGATAAGACTCATTTCCACTTATCAGGAACTGTAAACAAACAGAATTTCCGCTACTGGGCTGCAGAAAATTCATTATCGACCACTACACAGCCTTCACGTGACAGTTTGGTGCGCCGTTGCCGAATCTTTTGTGTGGGGACCGTATTTTTTCAAAGAAGATGGCCACGCGGTAACGGTTAATTCAAACCGTTATTGTCACATGTTAGAGACCTTCCACCAACCTAGGCTAAACCAGTTAATTGCAGATCATGGAGATCGAGAAGTGTGGTTCTAGCAAGATGGAGCAACATCGCACACCTCTCTGCGTTCTACGGAAATGTTGCACTAGTTGGTTTCCCAGTCCTCTTGTCTCTTTGCGAGGAGACATCGCCTTTAATTTTTTCTTTGGGGACACTTAAAGGCTCTAGTGTACAAAAATCGTCCCACAACACCTCAAGCACTTAGAGACGCCATTACTCAAGAAGTGGCAGCCATTCCAAGAGAAATGACATGGAAATGTATGAATAACTTTTAGGATAGACTTCATCAGTGTATCAACAATTGAGGACGTCATTTAGGAGATATAATGTTTAAAATCAAATAATCCAAAAATGTCAAAGTATGTTGTTGTTGTTGTTGTTGTGGTCTTCAGTCCGGAGACTGATTTGAAGCAGCTCTCCACAATACCCTATCCTGAGCAAGCCCCTTCATCTCCACATAAGAACGGCAACCTACATCTGTCTGAATCTGCTTACTGTATCCATCTCTTGGTCTTCCTCTGCAGTTTTTACCCCACACACTTCCCTCCAACGCTAAATTCACAATTCCTTGATGTCTAAGAATGTGTCCTACCAATATATCCCTTATTTTAGTCAAGGTATGCCAGAAATTTCTTTTCTCCCCAATTCTGTTCAGTACCTCCTCATTAGTTACGCGATCCAACCACCTAATCTTCAGCATTCTTCTGTAGCACCACATTTCAAAAGCCTCTATCCTCTTTCTGTCCACACTGTTTATCGTCCATGTTTCACTCCCATACAAGGCAACACTCCATACAAATGCCTTCAGAAAGGACTTCCTTAGGCTTAAATCAATATTCGCTGTTAACAAATTTCTCTTTTCAAGAACGCCTTTCTACCCACTGCCATTCTGCATTTTTATCCTCTGTACTGCGACCATCATTTGTTATTTTACTACCCAAGTAACAAAACTCATTTACCTCCTTTATTGTTTCGTTACCTAATCTAATTCCTTCAGCATCACCTGATTTTCTTACACTGCACTCCATTACCCTAGTATTACTCTTTTTAATGTTCATCTTACATGCACCTTTCAGCACACTGTCCATTCCGTTCAATTGCTCTTCCAGGTCCTTTGCTGTATCTGACAGAATTACTATGTCGTCGGAAAAACGCAATGATTGTAATTATTCACCCTGAACTTTAATTCCCTCCAAATTTCTCCTTGCTTTCCTTCGTAGCTTGCTCAATGTACAAATTGAACAACATTGGGGAAAGGCTACAACCCTGTCTTACTCCCTTTCCAACCACTGCATCCCTTTCATGCCCTTCAACTCTGACAACTGCTGTCTGGTTTTTGTACAAGTTGTAAATAACCTTACACTCCCTATATTTTACTCCTGCTTGCTTCAGAACTTGAAAGTGTTTATTCCAATCATAAATTTAGCATATTTAGTTTTTCCGTAACAACGTATTAAAATGAGGGATTTTTTTTGCCGGGCCCTTTATAATGTTAGAGGAAAGGAAAAAACCTTATTACAAGATGTTACGTCATTAAGACTTTGGTATTTAAAGAACTGGGGATACAGACTACCGCTTCCCAATACATTTTTTTTTTCAGACTAATAGCTCAGTCCATGGGATCAATACTAGAAACAAGAATAACTTGCATAAAGATTTAAAGTCACTTACTTTGGCTCATAAAGGTGTCCGATATTCAGCAGTACACATTTTTAATAACATGCCAATAGCCATAACAAATTTAACTCACAATAAAGTACAGTTTGAAAAGAGTCTAAAGGATTTTTTGGTGGCCATCTCCTTCTACTCCATTGATAAATTTCTTACCAGAAGCGATTAATGTAAGTTATTGAACGTAATATTCACAAATATGGATACTGTGTTCAGTTTGACTTCAGTACAAGTTTTGTGCAGTAATTTGATCATTGTAAACCAATGTTGTAAAAGAAAAAAATGCTAAGAATTGTAATATGCACCTATTATATTAAAATGTAGACATAGGTTTTATGTCATATAAAATGTAAATATTGTTAAGGTAATTGTTTTTCCTGACCAATTCCATATCCACAAGGGCAATTACATTTGAAATCTGTGGAAGGTACATTAACACATATGCTCTCTTTTTGTAAGTACATATTGTGTATTTTGTTCTGACATGTTCTACAGCCGGCCGCGGTGGCCGAGGGGACTAAGGCGCTTCAGTCACGGTCTGCACGGCCACTACGGTCGGGGGTTCGAATCCCCCCTCGGGGATGGATATTTGTGCCGTCCTAGTTCGTAAGTAGTTCATAAGTAGTTTGTAAGTTTAGGGACTGATGACCCCGCAGTTAAGTCCCATAAGCTATACAAACATTTGAACAAGTTCAACACCCAAAAGGATTTCCTCAATGCGGATATGCCGGAACGAAAAGTACATTAATTTTAATCATTGGCAAACAGAACTATGCCTATTATCTTTCAGTATTTATACTCTACGTTGTTGTGCCTAATCGCAGATGGTCTGGTCACGATTGTAAGCAAAATTTAACAGCTTTGAAAAGTCTTGTGGTTCCTTGTTCTAAGAAGTGACAGTTATTGTGGAATTGCTCTGATTAAATCCCGCGCGGCAGCATATTGGCCCACTTTAGGTTACGGTAGAGTAACACTGAAAGTGGCGGCCTTTGCGATAGTCTTTTGACAGCTCGAAATTTAATTGAAAATAACGGCTTAACCATTCATCTGACACGAAAATTGAGTAACCGAATTTGTAGAGGAGAAAATTCTCTACAACTTTGCTCTCTTATATTTTTTTTTCATATCTCGTAGCGTTTCAAAGATATTTGCAAAAATAACGGAGATTTTGGGATGTATGTCCGTCTGTCTGTCCGTAACGTGTTCCCTGTTTTTAAGACGAACCGTTCAACCGATCAGCACCAAATTTTACTGACATGATTGTAGCCCGCCAGAGACCAGAACCTCCCTTTTTCAAATTTTTCGGACAAAAAATACGATAGTATACAAAAAAAGCCGTTTCAATATAACTGTAATTTCAAACGAACCGTTCAACTAACACGAAAATTGAATAACCTAATTGGTAGAGGAGAAAATTCTCTACAACTTAGCTCCCTTATGTTTTTTTTATACCTCTTATCGTATGAGACATATTTGCAAAAATATCGGAGATTTGACACCGTCCATTGAATTAACGAAAAACAGCCGTTTGAAGATGTCACGTGAATTCCTCGCCCAGAACTCTGTCTGGCATACACCATCTTGCGTTGCGTATTTGATGATTTTCTTATTGTAATTTACACGTTATCTTTTCAAAGCAACGGCGGACTGAAGAATTAACAAAAACACATCGTTCTTCGTACGATAAATGATAATCTAGTGTATACAAATGCCATATTAGCATTAGTTAACAACGGCGATCAATAGTATGAAATTAAAGGGCCTATCTTTTGATTGATAGCCGCAGCGTAGTGGGCAAAGAGTTGGCCTATGACGCTAAAGGTTGGTGGTTCGGAACCCACCAATACCTACATTTTTCCTAAAAGGGTTTCAGACACTCTTATTAATTTTTTTATTATTTTGATCCAAAATGTTTGCAAAAACTTATAAAACTACTAATCTAAAGTGGGCCGTGAAACACGTCAGTGCGATTTTTTTTCTCTCCAGAGAGTGGACGCAATGGAGAAAATCTTCTTCTTCGATATTCTACTGCAGACATCTGCCGTGTCCGTACGTCTGACGGCCACCATGTTAAGTCTGAATTCTTTCCGGTTGCTGTGAGACAAACGTGTGTCTGTGGATCAGATATAGTAGAATATCACCGATCAAGTGAAGGGCTTAGGTTTTTCGGTGCAAAATGCGCAGTTACGTTATGAGCCTACTCTGCATCACGCAAACCAAAGTCGTTAGTGTTAATATCAAAATTATCTTTGCAGTCAATGATAGAAGTTAACAGTCAGTGTTTATTTGTTACGCGGACACGCCGACGCACCTCCTTAATTTAGATTCTTTTGAGTAAGGGTTTCCAGCGTCTTTGTTTCAGCGTAGGGCCAGGTTAAATAGTGATTTCGATTATGACCATTCTTGTCTATAACCACAGCCTGGCCAAGCAGCAAACTGCAGTAATCGACATAGACGCCGCAAATACTGGTATGGAAATGTCGTTACGTCATCAAAGTATCGTTGGTAGTAGAACTGTAGAATTTATGGGTTTCGTGAATTCCTCGCGAGTGCTGGTGTATCTTTGACCTGACTGATGAACGCGATCTTAGCGTAACGACAAACAGCGTGTTTTTACCAGGTGCGTACGTTTCTTGTTTCCTACGTTTTCAGTCTCTTGGCAGACCCATCATTTAATTGAGATTATTTGCATGCGTACAGCGCGACATCAATGCGAAAGCATAAATGGTGGGACAGCTGAGCTTTAACAGGTTCCGGCGTTGCGGGAACAGACAGGTTTCCCCGGCTGAGTGGGAGAGAGCAATGCGAGAGTGTATTAATTAGTAGATTCGTACTGACATTTTGTCTTAATTTATGTAAGAGCAGTCGCAGTCTGGCTAGTTGGCTGCTTAAGTAGTTTGAGTCTATCCAACAACAGTCTGATCATAACTTCACATTATTATTCTCGGACTTCATTGCTCTGAGAGTTGAAAAAAAGTTAATCCAGTTTTGTTTTGTTGGCCAGACAACTAAACTAGTCATCTCAGTCAGTTCTCTGTTGTTGTTTTGTAGTTTTCGCCACAGCTGTGCGATTGGATTCACGATTTCCTGTCAGAAAACACAAAGTACGCAGTAAATGAAGGCAAGCCGTCGAGTAAAACAGAACTGGTATCTGGCGTTCCCCAGGGCAGATGTAGACTAAGGAGGGGGAGGGGGGGGAGGTAGCGGACCGCCCCGGGCCTCTCGTCTCCAAATTCCTCGAAAGCAGCTTCCTTTTTCTTTTTTTTTTCTTTTTTTTTTTTTTTTTCCTCGTTCTGAGACCTCTCGAAAGCTATTTTTTTTAGACTGCCCCGTGCCTCTCACGCTGAAGGGCCTCCAAGTTTCGAAACTTACTCTTTTTATAGTAATACATGTATTTCCAAGTGTTTCCGCCGACTCCAGCCTGCGACGGCCTTATAAAATCAACTGCAAAACGATTTAGACATCTGAAAGGCGAGAAAATAGGCAGTTTAACACTAAATAATGATAAGTGTGAAATCCATGTGAGCACTAAAAGAAATCCGTTAAACTTCATTTACATGATAAATCAGTCAAATCTACAGACCTAATCATTATCATCATCATCATCATCAGAGACTGATTATGCCTTTCAGCGTTCAGTCTGGAGCATAGTACCTCTAATAAAATTCCTCCATGATCCCCTATTCAATGCTAACATTGATGCCTCGTCTGATGTTATGCCTTTCACTTCAAAATCATTCTGCACCGAATCTAAGTACTTTCTTCTTGGTCTACCTCGACTCCTCTTACCCTCCACTGACGAGCTCATTAGTCTCTTAGGTAACCTTGCTTCTGCCATGCGTGTAACATGACCCCACCCTCTCAGTCTGTTCGCTCTAACTGTTTCATCTATGGTGTTCATTCCCAGATTTTCTTTGATTTCTTCATTATCCTGCCATTGTTCCCATCTATTGGTACCTGCAATCATTCTTGCTACTTTCATATCTGTAACCTCAAAGTTATGAATACGGTAACCTGTATCCACCCAACTTTCACTCCCATACAACAAAGATAGAGCGGTGCATTGCTAACTTAGTCTTGGTACTTACTTCCTTCTTGCAGAAGAGAGTAGATCTTAGCTGAGCACTCACTGCATTAGCTTTGCTGCACCTCGATTCCAGTTCTTTCGCTATGTTGCCATCCTGTGAGAAAATACATCCCAGGTACTTGAAACTGTCTACCTGTTCTAACTTTATTCCTCCTATTTGGCACTCAATCTGTTTGAATCTCTTTCCCACAGACATTACTTTTGTTTTGGAGATGCTGATCTTCATATCATAATCCTTGCACCTCTGATCGAGCTTGAAATATTAGTTTGCAATCTTTCAATCGAATCAGCCATTACAACTAAGTCATCCGCATATGCGAGACTGCCTATTTTGTTTTCACCTATTTTAATCCCGCCCTGCCAGTCTAAAATTAAACTAAATACCTGAGAATTACAGTTACTAACATCTTAAATTGGAAAAAACACACAAAAAATATCATAGGGTAGGCGAACCACAGGCTACGTTTCATTGGCAGAATACTCAGAAACTAAAAAAACTGCCTATATTACACTTGTTCGTCCTACTCCGAGTATTGCTGTGGATTGTGGGATCCCCACCAAGTGGGACTGACGGAGGTTATAGAATACGTTCAGAGAAAGGCAGCTCACTTTGTATTACCGCGATACAAGGAAGAGAGTGTCAACGAAATAATACACGAGTTGGGGTGGAGATCATTACAAAACGGCGTTATTCGTAGCGGCGAGATCTATTAGCGAAATTTATGCGAACGTATTTCATGAGAACCCACCTACATACGGTTACATGATCGGCGTAATACAATAAATCAGATCGAAAACGGAAAAAATTAGGTGTTCGTTTTCCCCCGCGTGCTATTACAGAATGTAACGATAGAGAAATATTATGAGCAAGGTTTGATAAATCCTCTGCCATCGACTTAAATGTGATTTGCAGAATAATTATGAAGTCGTAGATATTGCTATTAGTGTGATGTTGACTGCACACAGCACATATCCACAGAGCATATGACTTAAGAAATACCTTAAATAAACAATGAAGGGAAAGAACCGACCCCTTTGGTTTTATTTTCAACTTCAACATTTTTAATGTTTGTTTATCTGCGTATCCTTTATGTAGCCTTGACAGCATCTAAATGTATTTAATGACTGATCCCCGACATCATAATGTATTTAATGACTTATCTCCGACATCATAGAGCTACACTCCTGGCCATTAACATTGCTACACCACGAAGATGACGTGCTAATGACGCGAAATTTAACCGACAGGAAGAAGATGCTGTGATACGCAAATGATTAGCTTTTCAGAACATTCACACAAGGTTGGCGCCGGTGGCGACACCTACAACGTGCTGACATGAGAAGTTTCCTAACGATTTCTCATACACAAACAGCAGTTCACTGGCGTTGCCTGGTGAAACGTAGTTGTTATGCCTCGTGTAAGGAGGAGAAATGCGTACCATCACGTTTCGGACTTTGATAAAGGTCGGAGTATAGTCTATCGAGATTGCGGTTTATCGTATCGCGACATTGCTGCTCGGGTTGGTCGCGATCCAATGACTGTTAGCAGAATATGCAATCGGTGGGTTCAGGATGGCAATACGGAACGCCGTGCTGGATCCCAACGGCCTCGTATAACTAGCAATCGATATGACAGGCATTTTATCCGTATGGCTGTAACAGATCGTGCAGCCACGTCTCGATCCCTGAGTCAACAGATGGGGACATTTGTAAGACGACAACCACCTGCACGAACAGTTCGACGTTTTCAGCAGTGTGGACTATCAGTTCGGAGACCATGGCTGCGGTTACCCTTGACGCTGCATCACAGACAGGAGCTCTTTCGATGGTGTACGCAACGACGAACCTGGGTGCACGAATGGCAAAACGTCATTTTTTGGATGAATCGAGGTTCTGTTTACAGCATCATGTTTGGCGACATTGCGGTGGACGCACTTTGGAATGGTGTATTCGCCATCGCCATAATGGCGTATCACCCGGCGTGATGGTATGGGGTGCCATTGGTTACACGTCTCGGTCATCTCTTGTTCGCATCGACAGCACTTTGAACAGTGGCCGTTACATTTCCGATATGTTACGACCCGTGGCTCTACTCTTCACTCGATCCGTGCGAAACTCTACATTTCAGCAGGATAATGCACGACAGTATGTTGCAGGTTCTGAATGAGCCTTCCACATTCTCCAGATCTCTCACCAACTGAAAACGTCTGGTCAATGGTGGCCGAGCAACTGGCTCGTTACAGAACACCAGTCACTACTCTTCATGAACTGTGGTATTGTGTTGAAGCTGCATGGGCATCTGTTCATGTACACGCCATGCAAGCTGTGTTTGACTCAATGCCCAGGCGTATCAAGGCCATTATTGCGGCCAGAAATGGCTGTTCTGGGTACTGATTTCTCAGGATCTATGCGCCCAAATTGCGTAAACATGTAATCACATGTCAGTTACAGTATAATACCTGTCCAATGAATACCTGTTTATCATCTGCGTTTCGTCTTGGTGTAGCAATTTTAATGGCCAGTAGTGTATATCGGAAAGACAGATCGGATACAACTGGAGGAGTTTTCATCTCAGTGGAAAAATATATATATTTTTTACCGAGGTAGTAGTTGAGTTGTGAAATTATCTGGACACGTATAACAGGTCTAAGAGAAGTAAAGTTAGTAGTAGGGTGTTTTTACCGGCCCCTCAGTGCAGCTTTAGAGTCATTCTGAGAAAGTCTACGCTAGGCAGTGCGTAGGTATCTGGGCCAGGCAATAGTAGTCGGGGAAGACTTCTAACTTAGACTGTAGATAGGGACCTCTCTAGTATTATTTCAGGCGGTACAGACAAGCAGTCTTGCGAACAACTATTGAGCAGTTAAACAGACAGGCCATACGCAATTTAAATATTTGAGACTTTATAGGAACAAACAGGCCCGATCTTTTCAACGATGTCAGTGTAGAGACAGGAGTTAGTGACCATGGTATTGTCATAGCGTCAATGGTTACCAAAGTACATAAACCAGTCAAAAAGGGTAGGAGCGTGTTTTTGTTAGAAAGGGCTCATAAGCAATTGTTAGAATGAGGAATTGTGGACTACATTTAATTGCATTGTAAGTAAAGGGTTAGAGAAATATGTGCCAATAAAGTCGATTAAGGATGGGAAAGATCCACCGTGGTATAGTAATAATGTTAGAAAGCTACTAAGAAAGCAAAGGCACTCTCAGTTCAAAAAAGAACACGCAAATGATGACAGGCAAAAATTAGTAGAGATTCGTGCGTCTATAAAAAGATCAATGCGCGAAGCATACAATAATTAGCACAGGCATACATTAGCAAAAGATCTGACAACCTCAAAAAAAATTTGGTCCTATGTAAAATCAATAAGCGGGTCAAAGGCCACTGTCGCCTGACGAGCGAACGACCCACAATGCATATTGCATTGGATGCATAACAGTGAGGCGACCGCAGCGGCGGTTCCGGAGTCACGTGAGACCAGCTCGAGACTGCCGCGTATCACTGCACGCCGACTATTGAGGGGGGCACAGTGCAACACGACGCCAGTTCTTCGCCGGCCGCCTACGAGAACCGTAGCTGAGGGATCGCGACCGACGCCTCCGGGGAAGAGAAGAGTCCCTGCCAGCGACACCGCGCCTCCAGGACTTCCCGCAACGGAGTACGTCGTCCGGCCCCGTCTCCCTGGCCGTTCTCTCAAGGCTGTCGTCATCTCCCTGACTTATACCTAAGGCCCGTATTACACTGTAAAAGATCTTTGACAAAGATTTTTGTCAAAGATTTTATCCAAGATCTTTGACGAAACTACTTCACAGGATCACATTACACTAGCGTTAAATATTTCGTCATAGTTGCTCTGAAAAGACTCCAAAATAGTCAATCGTCTGTATTACAGTACGTAATATAATGTTGCTCGGGAGTGCATTCATTGCAAAGAATGAAAAATGGAAACAATTTTAGGTAAAACTGTGAATAGCGAGAGGAAAATACGAAAAGTGCTCGCACAAATGTACTAAATGAGCTACACTTCTAGAACAGAATAACCTAAACTGTTTAAGAACGTGTGAGCAAACATTTTAATGCGCCCACATATTTATAAATACTTCATCCTAATCGACGTTTCAGGAAACCCTAAAGCTGTGTCAATGGGTAAATAAGTTAACGTGTGACATGAAGGTGTCATGCTAAACATAACCTTGTTAAACACTTCATCATAATTGAGAAGAGAGAATATTTTCGTAGTTCTTTCATGTTATGCTTCATTTTGGATTATGTGCTGCGAAATACATTTTTATATTTTACTGCAGTATGACATTAATTAGTGCAGTATCTCATTACGCAAATTATTAATGCCTTTTCCGTGAAGATCGTCCCATTTATATCCACATACAAAATCTATTCCAACAGGCAGTAAAATACTCGAATCGTACAGGGTAGGCCTAAGAATTCACGTATTATTCCACACACAAGTGAAGCAAAATGTAAATCACTGTAGGAGGAATTACGAGGTTAGGTTAGAGTACATATAAAAACATTTATTTCACTTATGCATCTCCATATATATCCTTTGATACATATAATTTCTTCCCTATCATCAACCTCAGTGAGCCACTTTGAATACAACTGACAGCAGTAGCTTTTTCTTTATACGACTCTAACTTATATTTTAGTAAATGTGCTTTGTATTAAGAACTATTCGGTACACTTAACACTTTGAAACTACAACTATGGTAGTAGCGACGCAACAAATACTCTTTGAAGTTAATTTGTAGGTTAAAAGGCGCCAAAGCAAGGAAAGACGCATGTATACAATGGCAAACTTTTATAAAAGCTAGGCTCTCCCGCTTACTTTTATCAAATATCTTTTATAAAAGAAATCTTTTGTCAAAGATGACCCAGTACACCGTCAAAGATTTGACTAAAGGGATTTGATAAAAGATCTTTGTCAAAGATCTTTTACAGTGTAATACCCGCCTAATTGGTGAAGAAGATAACTTCTAGTTGCTGTTTGTTGTTTTTGCCTTAGTTTCAGAGGTTTCTTTGTTTGTTTTGTTTCCAGAAGTTGATTAGTCTGTCTTGTCAATAAACACAATTTCTGTATTAGACAGTGTCTTTCAGTTATCTCCGAGGCGGGATATAGCAGTGACGACGATGATATTTTTTTCGGACTCTTCTGGTCAATTATGTAGTTTTCTTTGTTTCTTGCTCGTTGTTTACCATGGACGGTCAACCAGTCACCGCTACCCCTGACATATCACAACAAATTATGCTCCTCTTACGGGATGTGTAGTTGGTCCAGCAGGAACTTGTTCAGGCAATGGCGGCCGTTAGCGCTTCAGCTACGGACAGAGCCCACCACACGCCTCCTTCTCATAATGATAGTAAAGGGTTCCGGGGGGCTCCTCCGCCCTTCCCAGCGTTTCATAGGCAGGTGCAATCTTGACCAAACTACATGGCCCGCCTTGAACAACATTTCTTAGCGTACGGTATCTCTGGTGATGCCCACCGTCGGGCTTTCTTCCTCGCCTACGTTGGTCCTGAGATTTAACGTCTTCTTCAGCAATTAAAACCGGAGCACGAACCACATGCTCTACCCTATGACGACTTAAATTTTTGCTTGCAGGAGTACTTTGAGTCATAAGTGCATGTTATGACAGCTCGACACAAATTCTTTAGCTGTCACAAGAAGCAAGGTCAGTCTATCGGGAATGGATCGCTACCCTCCAGGGCTTATCAAGGGATTGCCGTTTTCGATGTGTCAATGAAAGCTGCCAACAATCGTATGCGGCGTCGCTTGTGAAGTATGTGATCTTGGTTCATGCCCCTGACGAGGGCTTACGGAAGGACTTACTAAAGCTTCAGGACCCCTCCTTAGTAGTGTGTCTTCCAGTTATTCTGGCGTTTGAACAGTCCGCCTCCTTCCATGAGCCACTTCAGGTGCATGCGGTCTGCCCCACCCGCCGACAGGCACCTCAGCAACCACCTCCCCATCTGCATTCTGGTAAACAAACCTCCTTCACTCGCGGCCTTACGCAGTTACCCTCTTGCAAAAACTGTTTTGTAACACACCCTAGGCATCAGTGTCAGTTTCGCCGTACGAAATGTAACTCGTGTGGCAAAACGGGTCACAGGGCCAAAGTCTGTCGTACTTCCTCCAGGATGCAAGTCGACTGTACTCAGGTCGATCCTGGTTCAGACCAAGGGACGGCGTATCCGGAGGATCTCCATGTTCATGCAGTGCTTCCTGTTTACGTTAAACGGGTAACCCTGTCGGTGTTGGTCAATGGCCACCCAGTCAACTTCCAGGTAGACCTCTTCTATCATTGTGTGGAAAACTTACCAACTCTTGGGCTCTCCCCCTCTTCAACCATTCACCCACAATCTTCGAAGTTACAGCAATGACTTAGTGATGATTAAAGGCTAATTTATGGCACTCATCAAACATGGTGCCACAACCTGCAGGATGCGTCTCATTGTCATGTATACACCGGGAGCGGCGGACTTGCTGGGTCTTGACCTTTGCGATGCCTTGGGGCTGGAAGTCCACAATACCAATAGGAGGACCCAGCCAGGATCGGCCAGTTCCTAACTCCAGACAGTTTGCACAGAATATCATTCGGCGTTCGAGCCTTCTACTGCTGATCAAGGGTTTGAGGCATACATCACGCTCCTTCCAACGGCCTTACCGCGGTTCTTAAAAGCCCAGCCTGTACCATTCCCTCTTCGTGGCAAATTGCAGGCGGAGCTCCAACGTTTGCAGGGAGCTGGTGTCTTAACACCTGTCTCTAACAGTTTGTTGGCAACGCCCATGGTATTGGTAGACAAACCGGGTGGTTCCATCCGTGTATGTGGTGATTTCAATAAAACCATCAATGCCCAGTCGATTGTTCATACATACCCCATTCCAAGGTCGACGAGAACCTCACTCACCTCAATGGGGACAAACTCTTCGCGAAAATCAACCTCAACGACGCATATTTGCGGCTTCCTTTAGACGAGGCGTCCCGCAACTTGCTGGTTATCAACACTCCTTTTGGTCTTTTCCGCTACAATGGGCTCCCCTCTGGGATCGCGAGTGCCCCAGCGATTTTCCAGAGGTTCCTTGAAACTCTTATAAGGAACGTGCCTTGCACTGCCAACTACCTGGATGATAACATTGTTGCCGGAAAGTCCGCTCAACACCTAGCGGACATCCTAGACATCCTTTTTTCTGTTCTCCAAACAGCCAACCTTCACTGTAATTTGGAAAAATGTCAGTTTTTTCTCCCTCAAGTCGCATACTTAGGCCACGTCCTCAGTGCCTCGGGTATTCGGCTGCTGCCTCATCATGTCCAAGCCATGCAGTAATTACCGTCCCCTTCGGACGTCAAGCAGCTGCAATCCGTATTGGGCTACCTGAATTATTACAGGAAATTCATTCCACATGCCTCAACCATCACAGCACCATTGTACCGTCTCTTACGTAAGAATGTGACATGTAATTGGGACACGGCATGTGAATGTGCCTTCTGTAATCTCAAGCAGGCCTTGCTTCAGCTCACAGTCTTGTGGCCTTTGATCCATCACTCCCTGTGATTATTGCGGCGGATGCCTCTGATTATGGTGTGAGTGCAGTCCTTTCCCACGGGGCGATGGGCTGGAACGAACGTTGCCTTCATCTCCAAAAAATGGACACCAGTACACTGCAACTACAGACAAATTGAAAAGGAGGCCTTGGCCATAGTCTCCGCTTTAAAAAAGTTCCATTACTATGTTTCGTCATGTGTCGTCATTTTACCATCTTGGCCGACCACAAACCCCTGCTGCCTCTTTTTCGGTGGGATGCAAACATCCCTACCAAAACGGCTAGATGCCTCCAACGGTGGACCTTATTTCTGGCTAATTACTCTTACATAAACAGTAACGTTCATGGAAACCCACCTTATCACGCATCAGATTTCAATATATTACTTCTTAACTACTAACCATTGATTTGATTTGATTTGATTTTCCCAGGGAAGCCAAAACAGTCTTGGTCCAACCCGCCACTGCCCGCACCGAAACTAAGTTTATTGTGCGTTATCGCTTCCTGTATATCTAGTAAAGCCAACCAATGCCCTTGAACAGTGCAAGGAGACCCTTTACCAGTTCTTTATTAGACACAATTTCTTCGGGTCTGGTTGTCCCAAATTTTCTGTGCCTTTTACTCTCCAATGCAATGCATTCGAAGGTTAGATGTCGTGCAGTTTCATCACTGTCATCATAGATCCCACATTTAGGGTCCTCTTCTGTTATTCCCATTGTATGTAGGTGTTTTTTGAAATTCCCATGGCCTGTCAGCAATCCAACCATGAGTCTAATCTCCTGTTCAGGCCCAGGATTGCAGAGCTTCTTTTAAAACATGGCTTTGGCATAATTACCTTGCCATGTTTTAGTTGATAGACTTTGGTCCAATATTCTACGTGCTATCTTCTGAACCAGTTACGTAGCTTCAATTTGATCATTGCCTTGGTGATTGTCAGGACAAGTTCCGGTCCAATAAATGGAGTCTCTGCCCCATCCTGGCTAATCTGTCGGCATGTTCGTTGCCACTGATCCCCGAGTGGCCAGGGACCCACAATAGGTTTACTCTATTGCTTTCCCCTAGCTCCACTAGAACCCTGTGACATTCTGCAACAATTTTAGACCTTGTTGCAGGAGCTGCCAGTGATCTCAGAGCTGCCTGATTGTCTGAATAGATATAGATGCTACGGTCTTTGTAGCACCTACGCAAATTCTCCTCCACACACGCCCTCATGGCAGTGATTTCGGCCTGGAATACTGAGGCCAGTTTCCCTAGAGAGATGACGCCCTCCAGTCTTGGCTGCACCCCGTATATCCCGGCCCAAACGCCTTGGTCTGATTTTGACGCGTCAGTGAACCAGACAATATCCCCCATACGGTGCCGAACTATTTCCTCCCACTACTCCCTACTTCCAATTGTTATATTGAAAGGCTTGTTAAAGCAGTATGGGGTTATAATATAGTAGGCTGGCATTTCCCCAACCTTTCCTTTATTTACCTCACTCACTATTTTAGTGTGTGATTCTGGATATCCCAAAGAGTTCCAGTTTTTGCCAGTTTTGAGTCTGTAAGCACCAGCCGCTGCCTCCATCTTGACCCAAAGGTGTAATGGCGGCATATCCAACATGGTTTCCATCCCAGCAGTTGGTGTGCTGCTAATTCTGCCTGTTATTTCTAAGCAGGCTAATCTCTGCACCTTACCAAGCTCCATAGCAGCAACCTGCTGTTCTACCTTCTTCCACCACACGACTGCCCCATAGGTGATCCTGGGTCTAATAACCGTGGTGTATATCCAGTGCATACCCTTGGGGCTCAGGCCCCAATTTTTTCCACAAGCTCTCCTGGTACTTACCAAATTACCTTTTGCCTTGGAGCAAATATTCCTAATGTGAGAGGTCCATGTCAGATTCTCATCTAAGGTAACCCCTAGATATTTCACTGTCCCCTTCACAGGTAGCGCTTCATTGAAAAGCTTTAATCCCCAGATCCTGTTTTTTGCACGAGTCTTGCACAATGTCCAATGCACCTTGTGCCATATTCTTGTCTGTGTCAGCAAATTTGCCCAGTATTACTACGACAAGTTCATCTGCGTATCCTCGGCAAAAGTACTGCCTAGAGTTTAATTCTCCAATGAGATCATTCACCACTAGATTCCACAATAAAGGGGAAAGAACTCCTCCTTGCGGGCAACACCTAGTGGTGTTGATTACCATTTTTTCATTCATCATGGTAGCCTCTACCTTTCTTCCACTGAGCATGGCCCTAGTCCACCTACATATAGTGGTCCCTAGGTCATGCACCTCTGCTGCCCTAACCATGGAATCGAAGGTCGTGTTGGTAAAAGCCCCCTCGATGTCCAGGAGATACAGAGGGCTATTTCCTGAAAGTGTAGTGCTTTCTCCACCTTCCCAACGAGTTGGTGGAGAGCTGTCTCACATGATTTACCTGGCTGATATGCATGTTGGTTTGAATGTAGAGGAGCCCTACTTAACCTCTTTTCTCCAACATGCACATTAACCAGCTTTTCCAATGTCTTAAGAATGAAGGAGGACAGGCTGATTGGTCTCATATCCTTAGCCTTGGTATGATCAATTCTCCCTGGTTTTGGAATGAAGACAACCTTCACTGACCTCCAGGCATTGGGAATGATTCCTGCTGCTAGGCTAACCCTGAATAACCTGCTTAGGAATCTAATAAGATTTTCTCCCACTTGTTGCAGGAGAGCTGGAATGATTCCATCGGGGCCAGGTGACTTGAACGGTTGAAATGTTCCCACTGCCCATCGGAGTTTACTGAAATTGACACACTACTTGGCCAAATCCCAGTCCTCTTTGCGAATTGCTGAGAACCATTGTCTCTCAGGAATCGCATTCTGGTCTGAGTTATCCGCCAGAGTATATTGAGGTGCAGTTCCAGTGTTTCATGTGCTGTCTTTGAATACTCCCCATCCTCCTTCCTCAGTGTTCCTCCTGGATTAGTTGGTACTCTAGTGAGGATTTTATGAAGTCTCGCTTGAGCAGCCGTGCCCTCCACTTCCTCACAGAATAACTTCCAGAATGCCTCCTTTGCCCGTCTGATGGAGGGCCTCACGATACTTTGCCCATTCTCCTTTGCGCCTCGCAAGGTTAAACAGTCTTTGCACCTGTTTCCTTCGCCTTTCCAGGTTATTATTCCACCAAGGCACACTCCTATTTGTGCACTTCTTGGTGATTGAGCAGTTGTCCTGGTATGAGGTCGCTATAGCAGAGGTTACGGCCCCTGCTACTTCCTCAAACTCTGCTGGATTCCTTATCGAAGTTTTAATTTCCGATAGGCTGAAGTCAAGGTCTCTTCTATATGTCTCCCAGTCCGTTTTCCTAGAATTCCTATAGGCCATGGTCTATCTGGTTCCCATTTCAACCTTGAATTTAATATACATGTGATCTGATGAGGATGGCTTCAGGACCTCATGCCACTGTTTCACATAACTGCCCATCATCATGGAACCAAAAGTTATGTCAATTACTTCTTCCCTTCTACTATTCTTGAATGTAGGTTCATCACTCCTATTCAGGATCTCCAAGTTGTTAGATAGGAGAAATTCAAGAAGGTGCTCCCCTCTACTGTTGGTGTCCTTGCTGCCTCACGATAGATTGTGGACATTGGAATCACATCCCACCAACAGTTCGTCACCTTGCCGATGGCAGGCTTCCGTCAGTCTCCTCACTTCCAAAGGAGGAGGAGAGCTGTCTTCGTAAGGAAGGTATGCTGAAGCCAAAACAATTTCCCTCGTGATACCTTCCTCACGTTGCTGCATCCTGATGGTCACCAGGTCCCTGGAACAAAAATCCATCGTTGGTATGAAAGGGATTCCATTTTTAACATAAATGCATGGTCTGGAGTTTTTTAGATTTCTAACATAAATCAGCTTACCTCCAGTACCACCAAGGCCTGATACTCCCCCTTTGTATATATAGGGTTCTTGTATCAGGGGCACGTCCACCTCCTGTCTCCCCAGGCGACGGCTCAGGGCAGCAGTGGCCCCTTTACTGTGCTGCAGGTTTATCTGCAGCACTTCCAGTCCCCATCTTGCTGCCATTATTGCCTTTAAGGTCTTTGATTACCCTGACGGTGACCTGCAAGAATCCTAAAAACAGTTTCAGGCCTTGCTCTCGCATTGCCTTCAGGGACTCCTCTCCGACCTCCACTACCAGGTTTCGTCCTTCCGGAACGATCTTTTGGTTAATTACTCTCCAATCCTCTGTCGAGACTATTCGGTTCTGGACTCTTATTTTCTCGAACAGAGTCTTTGGAGAGACATCCTTAAGGAACTTTGATACCCATATTGATACTTTTGCGGTTTTCTGGAGTTCGGCTGCTGTCTTGACCAGCAGCTTCGCATCCTCCCAAGGGGATATCATGGGCACCTTGTCCTTAAGCCATTCTACTGAGTGCTCCCCCTTGCAGATAAAAATGAGGGCACCGCAATCTAGATAGACCCTCCTGAATTTGGGTCCTGGACCAGCGTCCCCCCAATCTCTTCAAAGAGGGCCATCTGCACGAGCTCCTCCTGCTGCGAGGTGATGCTCACCAGTGGGTATCCTTCTTGGACAACCGCCATTCTAAAGACCGAGACTGCAGTACTATAGGTCTATTTCCCTATTTCCTGCCTCAGCCTTTCAGGATCACGCTTGTCCAGAGAGGAGGGAGTCTTAGATTCCTCCCTAACCCTCTTGCCACCTGTCTTTGACGTCAAGGGGGTCTGTGTATCCCCTTCGACCTGAGGCAGTTTCTTTTTGGGGGTCTTGGGCTCAAGCCCTTTTGATTCCCTCCACTTATGCTTAGGAAGCCATTCGTTTCCTTCCTTTTGCTTTTGTTCCTTGAGAAGTTTCCTCCTCTGAGCCCCAGACAAGGCCTTAATCCTAATCTGGTCCAACGTCTCTGTTACAGTTCCCACTTCTTGCTCAGGTCTAGACACTGATTCAGAAGTAGGAGTGCACTCCAACGGTCCTGATCCCGATGTCAGAGGTCTCAGATTGCCCCTCAGATTCTTTTAAAATACTTTCTTTCTCTGAGTTCATTTTAGTCCCACGAGATTTGGGGATTTATATGGTCCACACCACGATAACCCCGCGCGGTGCAAGGCTACTTACTCAGGGAGGTCGCCCAGTATCCCTGAGGCTCCATTCGAGACACATCCACCCATGTGCCACGCACCCCTCGGCACGGATCGCATCACACCTTGGGCTGGGAAAGGAATTGGGAAAGGACTGGGAGAGGATAAGGAAGACGGGACGTTGTGGGACACTCTTAGTCAGATCCATCAGCTGAGGACTTTCTGGCAGTAGGTTCTCTACCTTCGGAATAGCCTTCAGCTTCCCATGGATGCGCAAGCCTCTCCACCCATGCGGACAGTGCTTCGTCAAGGTGGTGTCCCCCGGAGAGGAACTACTAACCATACTCGCAACAGATTTTACAGGCGTACAGCGCTTTTACAAATGAATATCTACCTGGTCAGTTATAGAGTTGTACAACAAATAGTTCAAAAATTTGTCTCGTCGTGCATCGCGTTTGAATCCATTTCTTATTTAGTACTAAGACACTTCTGTATTCCTGTCAAACCAAGAAAATGTCTGAAAGTTGACTGTGCTGTTGACAAGTGCACGTGGCTACAGGCGAAAACAGTGGAGTTCTATAGAGCTACAAGGAAAGGAAGAGAATGAAATAGTGTACATTCAACGAGCAGCCATTATTTCCGGCAAGCTACCGTTTAACTTCAAGAGACTGCAGTTTCCACTGAGACTTGACTTTCTATTATTTATAGCAATAATAAATCTGTAAATGTATGCCTGTCGCTGTTCCCTCCAATCTTCTAAACTACTGGACGAATCTTCATGTGGTTTTCACAGGAAACGTGAGAAAAGTTTGGGTCAACATATAGGCATAATTTTATCAAAATCGGATCACGAAAATACAAGATATCGTAATTTTAAGTGTTTTCAGTAACCGTCGTGTCTGGTTTTTCAACTATTAAAAACCTTTGCATGGGGTTTCCACAGGTAACTTGAGCGTAACTGAACAATACATAGACTTCGTTTCATAAAATTCGGATCACAGAAAAAAAAAAGAAAAAAAAAAGATCGCAATTTAGGTTTTTTTTTTTATCTACAAGCGTTATGTCTGTTTGTCTCTTTGAACACTACTTGAAGAATTTTCATTGGGTTTTCACACGTAACTTTAGAACATCGTGCGGTTACATAAAGGCTTCAATAACTAAAATCGGACCTCAGTCGGGAGTTCGAATCCCCCCCCCCCCCTCACGGTCACGTATGTTTGTGCTGTCTTTAGTATAACGTAGTTCATAAGTAGTTTGTAAGTTTAGGGACTGATGACCCCACAGTTAAGTCACATAAGTTTTACAAACATTTGAACATTTCATTTCATCAAAATCGGATCAGGGGAAGAAAAGATGTAATTTGTAGTTTCTGTAGTATGTCATACTTGAACTGCAAATATCCGATAGAGACGCTGTTACTGACATAGTATACCAAATACCTAATAGAGGGCGATGCTGCGTTGTTTATTCTTATAACTACAGTGTAATACACTGAAACAAGGGCTATGATTTTCCTTATGGCAGCGGTGAAATATATTGATGTTGGTAACAGCCATTGAATCCTTTTTGAAAAATCAGTCACGTACAATGAGGGGAATAATTCTTAGTGTTGATAATGAAATAAATAATTCATGTTGTTCCGATCAGTAAATTAACGATCCCCCTAAAGCGAATATTTCGTTGTCATCGTTAACATACTAAACCGCTGCCACTGGAAGTAAAATTTAACCCAGGCACGGCACAAAAAAATAATTTTTTTACTAGCTGTATCCCGCATACCTTGCAATGCCGTGGAAAGAAAAAAAGTGCTTCTTTCCGCGGGTATCATTTGAATTTAAAACATAGCGACATTCCTTCGCGTCTATCGATGCTCTAATTTACATAATTCTTTGCAAGGAAAATGGAATTTATGTAGTTCCCTTTCTGAGTTCCGTGTATCCCCAATACATTTTGAGTGCGTTCTGTTTAGGAATGCCTCGAAAACGACATAGTACAGGAAAGGACAAAGTGAGACGATGTTAGTTATATAGTACAAAAATAACTAATTATAGCGTTGCTGCGTTATTTTCATTCTCATAATTATGGTTTAATACACTACAAGAAGGGGTACAATTTTACTTGGGGCCGCGGCGTTGTGCGCTGATGTTGGCAACGGCCGTTGAATGCTTTTTCAAAAATCAGTCACGTACAATAAGGGGAATAATTATATATGTTCATGATGAAATAAATAATTTATTCTGTTCTGGTCAGTAAATTAATCATCCTCCTAAAGCGAATAGTTCGTTGCCAACGATAGCAAACGAAACCGCTGCCACTGCAAATGGAGTTTTAGCCCAGGTAAGTGATACTGAGACAAATCCACTCTTTCCACCCATTTATTTGCTCTTAGGATTGGTTTGTACCGCATTGGCTGCAAAGAAACCTCACCTCCTTTTCGCAAAGCGACCAAGTAACATGAAATAAAATCTAAATAAATGTGTTTACACATAGTCATCTGTCTTAACAGAACAAAAATGGACCAAGATGAAGTCATCGATTAGTAGATTTTTCCCAATATCAGGTGATTTTTCCACCTTAATGTTGAGGACAGAAAATCTGTTCTGCGCATCTGAATGTTCACTCCAGAGATATTTCTGCTCTGTGTTTGCCTCTAGAGATAATATACACACACGAGCGACAAACTCATCAGAAACCTCCCTGCTTTCATAACTGTTCGGTTCAATATTGTGATTAAAATTTGTAATTATTCACTTTTGGTGCGGAATACAGTAATATGGAGGAAGGCGTCTTCTTTTGGGGAGACAATTGTACTTCGAGTTATAATCAGACTTCTTAATATATAGTTCTATTACAAAAGATCGATTTCAACTTCGTGCTTTACGAAGTCATCACTGCAGGAGGTAAGGACATGTATTTGCTGAAAGAGTGGCCGATGCTGCTAACACAGTCAAGACAATTCAATGGAAATACTACTATGTTTAATGGAAAGCTCTATACAGACGATCATCTGACGCCATTCCTTCACCGATTACCCAGCCTTACTTTATCGCACATTGACACCACCATGACGTCTTATTTAAACATATATGAACTGCTCTGTTGATTGAATTACCAGACTTTCAGTATTCGTCAACTTTTCGATAATATGGAGCTCTGCATACAGAATAACTACATTGTCCCTAGTGCAACACTGCAACATTCTAATACTTCAGCGTACACTTACTGTGAGATATAAACAGTTTACTACTACGCCGTAGAACCAATACATGGCGCTGTTATTATTATTACTATTTCTCATCTCTACGATAGAGGTATTTTCAGAAGTTTATGCCAGACAGACAATTACAGACCTCAGTCTTAACTTTATGCACACGAACTAACAATGAATTTACATTGTTCTGGAGTACGGACTTAAATTAATTTCAGTTTTTGTATGAATAACTTAATGAACATTCATCGTTTTCGACAATGACTTCTCCTTAAATTGGATATCTTGGCTAGGAGAACTGAGTTTATTGACAGAGAGATACAACAAGAATTCTGTTTTTGCTGGCTAGGTCCGGAACCCTAAAAAACAATGATATACACAGGTCCCTCTTTAACAACCGTTGCGAAGCAGAGTCATATAAGCTAGTGATTAATTAACCACAGGGTACTGTATTAAATACTGCGGAGTGGATCTGATATTTCCTCACACGGACAGTTTTATGTCGCTTGCGCAGGGCTGACATTACCAAAGAATTTATTCATGCTAGATTCTGGACAAATAACAAGAAATATTGTTTATAGTCAAATTTTGAATTACATGTGACTTAACTGCGGGGTCATCAGTCCCTCAAACTTTCAGACTACTTATAAACTAACTTATACTGAAGACAACACAAACATCCATGCCCGACGGAGGATTCGAACCTCCGACGGGGAACGGCCGCGCGCATCGGAGCATAGCGCCTCAATGCGCTCGGCCACTCCGCCGCGGCCGCGTCTTGCCCTTAGCATAAATTAGTTTAAGTAGTTTGCCAGTCTAGGGACTGATGACTACTGCAGTTTGGTCACATAGCTTTACAAACATTTCATTTTAAAAAAATCAATCATTCAGACTAACTTAAGGCTTTAATAAATAAATAAAAAACCGGGTAACTCCGGGTTTTTAGCTAGCTACAAATCTGTCTAAGAAATATTTGAAATACTGACTGTGTAAGGTATGCCAAAGATATTTGCTGATTTCTATCAACATCAAACAGAACCGTTTGTACTCCGTACTAGGCATAAACTCAAACAGGGAGAAACAAGTATAATGATTTCCAGCAAAACTGACGAAACAATTGGATGCCAATCATTGGATATGAATAATTTTGCCTGTTTACTGTGTAAATATATATTATGGAATACACTGAACTCTTGTTCAATGCAATGAAAGAACTCCAAAGAAATAAGCATCGGCTCTCACTCAGATATCTGCTCCTCCTCTAGAAGTGTGTGATTGGATTTTTATTCAGAAAAGGCTACCCTGGTGTTGAAATTACAAGAAACCTCATAAAAGCAAGTAGGGAAAATATTGCTGCGTCGGTAAATTTTAATGGGTGTATGTATTTGCAATAACTCAGTGTCAACTATTTATCATCAGTATTAACCAATCTGAATGAAATTTTTGCAGGAAGTAGTCTTGATGCGTTTGCGTACCTCTATGGATTAACAGTCGAACATGTAATTTGTTTATTTTATCGTCACATTTAAGTACCATTAATTAAAGAAAATTTAAGGCTGAAATTTGAAAGAAACACAGAAAGCAAGTGATTAATATTTCTCATAAGAGAGATTCAGAGAGATATTCAGGTGTTCCTTCTTCCCGCGCGCTATTCGAGAATGGAATGGGAGATAAACAGTATAATGGTGCTTCGATGAACCCTCTGCCAGGCACTTCAATGTGATTTGCAGAGTATCCCATGTAGATGTAGATGTAAAGCACAGAAGCGTTGACCAGTCTTGTGAATATACCTACAAAATCTTCCGTGTGCAAGCTGTGGCGTGAGAACGAAAAGTTGGTTTACTGGAATACCATTAAGAGCATATTCAAAATTCATAGCTCGAAAAACAGTGAAGTTATGTTCTTACAATCTTGGTTATTGCTACATGTTAACATAATAGACACCACTTCAAAATGTCGTTGCTATTGGCAAAGTAGAAGATAAGTTAAATTTTTGGGTGGAGTCTCCAATTAAACTCTTCGCTGTATATCTATATCTATAAATGTGACTGTCTGTTCGGTGTACGTTTATCAAGCCTGAACCATAAGACATAACGAGCTAAAAATTTGTACAGTTACTAATGTCTATCCGGGGAAGGCTTTAGGCACGGTTTTATGGCTATTGGATAGCTATTTATCTATATATATATATTAATGTGAATGTCTGTACCGTGTACGCTTATGACGTCCGAACGACAAGACGCAGAGACTTAAATATTTGTTCAGTTACTAATTTATACATGAGGAAGGTTTTAGGCACGCTTTAATAACGATCTGATAGATATTTAGTAATTTGAAGAATATAACGCGAAATGCGGAACAATAATTACTCTTTGAAAATTTATTTACTCTTTGAAAATAGTTTTCTTCGTTACATTGTTGCTTGAAGGTTGATAATGATAAATATCATGGAGTATATTGGGATAGAAAGTTATCGATGTCTATAAAATTCTAGGTGTGTGTGTGTTAATATTTCGCTCTGCAGCGAAAACTACAGAACGCCAACGAATGGTCTGTGTGTAATTGTTGTCCAAAGTTTCCCGTTGTCACCATAGCAGTTCGATTCCGATAGCTATAAGGGGGTGGAAGATATTGTAGTTGAAAGTCGTCTAATTATTAAAAAAAATTCTGACTGAAGGCCAGCGATGACGTTTGCGACTCTATAGCAAGGAGGTTACATACAGCGAAACGTGATACCAAAGACCATATCTTTGGTCTATGCGTGCCACAATGTCTTCAGCTCTTTTTCTGTAAGGATAAGCATACGAATAAGAAAATATAAGAATAAATAAATGAGTAAAAAAGAAATTTCTTTTAATGCATCTCTTTAAAAAATCGATTTGACATTTCGCACATTACATCAAGTGATCGATCTGTGATGTTATTACAATCATTATTGTTGAATTTCGTGATTGGATTCTTCGAAACGAGTGCATTTTTACGCGTGATTTGATCTACACTACTTACTTTCCTGATAAACAGTAAGTGCATAGACTCCTGCAATCTGATAGGAATATTTTTCAGTTCCTTCAAAACCAGTTCCATAGCACACTACTGAAAGATAGCTTATCTATCATAATCAAACAACACGCGAGCGGAGCCGCGGGTTTACGCTAGTACTGATTGTAAGTCTACGGCGAACCTAATTGTGATCAATCGCCTGTGGGCGACACATTGTTTGCACTCCTCCTGCACTTGCAGTCGGCCGTGCTGTGCCACGTAACGACATCGGACCGTTCCATTTTACCGCGAGCTCTCACAGCGCAGACGGCGAGCGAGCCCAAAGCTACCTGCGATGGACAGGCCGCTGTACCCTACTTGTGGAACAGTCTGTCCTCTACCTGCAATGTCCGGGGCTCTGGGAAAGTCTCAACAAATTCCCTGTTCGGTCAAGTGTCACTCCGGGCAATTGTCACAAATTCGGCCGGATGCTCTTACACCTTCACCCCATAAGCCCCCCCCCCCCCCCCGACGAGGAAACATGTGTACCCCATAGGTCTACATGTAAAAATTGTGCAAACGTTTCCATAAACATTAGCGAATCGCATTTCTGAGGTGAGACTTGGGTACTAGCACGATATTTCCCTTGTAACAAGTGGGAAACCGCCTAAAAACCACATCGAGACTCTCGGCACACCGAGTCGCTCGCCGGGCGGGCTCGAACCACGGCCGGCACAAGCGGCGCTTGAAATTGAGAGGCTAAACGGGACAGTCGGCAATAAAATGGATAATATATATATATATATATATATATATATATATATATATATTTGCATCCCATCCTCGTCGCCACTTTGGTGTCTCGTTTCCGCCGGTCGTTGTAGGTGTCGGTGGCCGAGTAGGAAGAGACCGACACAGGAATAAAGGATGCACGCGTGTGCAGGTACGGAGGTGACCAGCCAGTGGGACAGCAGAAACTAGAACACTAGGCTAAATTAGAACAAGATATATATTTCGTGGAGACTTGGTAATACTTAACTTTTACATAGTTCTTGACTACAGAATGCTGATACATAGTTAAACTAGAGAGAGGCCTGCCTACTGATGATTCCTAGTGCCTATCCGATAGCCCAGTCTTAACTAGTGCCTATCTGATTCCCAAGTGAACGATGCTGTTCAGTGGTTGCTACGAGCGGAGTTGCAGCAGAGGGCGCTCGTGGCCGACGTCGTAAGAACGCCGCGCCGTGCGTGCATGGCGGCGCGCGGCGAAAGTACGTGGCGCGCACTTCATACTTGTGATATATATTGGGTGTGTGGCGTCTGTTCCAAAAGAACAAACGTCACTTCTGATCCTGCAGTTGTTATTCTCTCACATTCACATAATATATGACATCAACTGCGAATGGGCAAAGCTGAAAATTTGTACCCAGCCAGGGTACTGTGTCCCCGGTGGTGTAGTGGTCAGCGCAACTGCCTAGAAAGCGGGAGACCCGGTTTCGAATCCCGGAATTGGTTTCTGAAACTACGAATTTGAGTATTGTGGTCAGGGTAAGGCTGGGATTTGATTGACGGGAGGCGTGCTTAGGTAGTCCTTGCAGGTGCGGTGATCAATGTGTACCCAGTGGTGTAGTGGTCAATGCATTTTCAGCTTTTAAGCTTTGCCCATTCGCAGTTGATGTCATATATTCTACATATGAAAAAAAAAGTTTTAATCGTCACTTGCTGTATCTGTCTAAGCAAGAGTCTATAAAGATTGATCTCAGACGGAATGACTAAAGTTGTAGAATTATCTGAAAGACAATAAATATTATGAAATATACGTATATATCGTTATGAACTGTTGGGTGAAACTGAAGAAACCGTAGAAAGGTAGGAAAATAAAATGATGCGATCTGGATAAATCGAATGATCCTGAGTATCTTGAGAATTTCAGAGAGAGCGTTAGGCAACAATAATACAGCGAAAGACGAATGGGTAGCTTTGAGAGTTTAAATAATGAAAGGCAGCAGGGAATCATAACAGATAGAAAGACAAAACCTAGAAAATATCCTTGGATCTCACAGACATTGTTATTAATTCAGAAAATGAGAAAATGTAAAAATGCAGTATATTAAGTAGGTAAGTTGGAGTACAGATAACTAAAAATTAGATTGACAGAAAATGAAAAATGGCTAAGCAGGAGTGGCAATAGGGTAAATTTAAGTCAGTAGAGAAATGTATAACTACGAAAAAGACAATTACCGTCTACAGGAAAACAAAACAGACATTTAGAGACAAGAAAATTAAATGTTTCCAAACATTCTGGACGAAACTGTATGGTCATCATTTGCTAGATTTACAAACTACTTAAACTAACTTACGCTAAGGATGACACATACACACACTCTCTCCCTAATGTATTCGTCTCTTGGTCTCCGGCTGAGGCTTTCCCCAGACTCTTCCCTCCAATACTAAATTTATGATTCCTTGATGTCTCAGAATGTGTCCGTCCAATCGATCCATTTTAGTCATGGTGTGCGAGAAATTTCTCATCTCTCCAAGTCTGTTTGATTCGACCCGCAACGTTTTTATTTCTTCTCTTCGATTTTTAATTCGTTCTCCAAATTTCTCCTTCCTTTCCTACACAGCTTGCTCTACGTACAGGTTGAATAACATCTGGGAAAGGCTACGTCTTACTCCCTTCCCAACCAGTGCTTCCCTTTTATGAGTTTCGACTCTGCGGCAGTGAAGTGGCCGAGCGCTCTAAGGCGTTTTGCTGCACACCGCGCTGCTCGCCGTCAAAGGTTCGAGTCTTCCCTCGGACATGTGTGTGTGTTTTTTGTCCATCGCATCACTTAATTTTAATAGTTTGTAAGCCTGGGGACATTGTAAGCCTGGAGACTAAATTCAAATCAAATGTTTGTATAGCTTAAAGGACATAACTGTGGGGTCATCAGTCCCTAAACTTACAAACTACTTATGAACTAACTAATACTAAGGACGGCACAAATATCCATGCCCGAGGGGGGATTCGAACCCCCGACCGTAGTGGCCGTGCAGACCGTGACTGGAGCGCCTCAGTCCCCTCGGCCACCGCGGCCGGCAAAGCCTGGAGACTGATACCCGCAGCAATTAAGATAGATTTACAAATATTTGAACATTTGGGTTTGGGTTGAACATTTGTTTCGATTCTTAATACCTGCTGTCTGGATTCTGTACAAGTTGTAAATAAGCTTCCGTTCTCTATATTTTACCTCTGCTTACTTCAAAATATGAAAATCTGTATTTCGGTGCCGGCCGCGGTGGCCGAGGGGACTGAGGCACTCCAGTCACGGTCTGCACGGCCACTACGCTCGGGGGTTCGAATCCCCCCTCGGGCATGGATATTTGTGCCGTCCTTAGAATTAGTTAGTTCATCAGTAGTTTGTAAGTTTAGGGACTGATAGCCCTGCAGTTGAGTCCCATAAGCTATCCAAACATTTGAACATTTTTTTTTTTTTTTTTTTTTTTTTTTTTTTTTTTTTTTTTTTTGTATTTCAGTGAACAATGTAAAATTTTTTCTCCAAATCTACGAAAGCTCTAAATGTAAGATTGCCTTCTATCTTCTAAGTCGTAAGGTGAATATTCCCTCACGTGCCTCTACATTTCTCTTAAATCAAATCTGGTCTGCGGTTTTTCCATTATTTAATAAATAATTAATGATAATGATTAAACTAATGATTCTGCAATTTTCACACCTGATCGTACCTGCTTTCTTGCGAATTGAGTTTATTATATTTTTCTTGTAGTGTAAAGTTATTTTTCCTGTATCATACGTCTTGCACACCGGATGGAATAGGTTTGTCATGGCTGGCTATATTAAAAAGTTCCGAGGGAATGTCGTTTACACCAAGGCGTTGTTTCGATTTAGGTCTTTAAGTGCGCTATCAAATTCTTCTCTTAGTACAGTTATCTCCTACCTCAAATTCATCTACTTCCTCTTCCCTCTTTATATTGTCCCGGAGTTTAAAGCAAATGTTCAAAAGTTTGTAAGGCTGTGGAATGAAACTGCAGTGGTCATCCAGTCCCTAGACTTACAAACTACTTTAAATAACTTATGCTAAGGACAACACACACACCCATGTCCGAAGGAAAACTCGAACCTACGACGGAGAGCAGCAAGGCGCCTTAGAGCGCACGGCCATTCCCGCGCGATTGTGTCAGAGTTTATTTCTTTGTAGAGACGTGGATCATGAGAAAGAAGGAGGAAAAATACTTAGAGAGCTTCGAAATGTGGTGCTGGAGGAGAATGGAAAAGATCAAATGGACAGATCGCATGAAAAATGATGATGTACTGAGAAGAGTAGGAGAGAAGAGAAGTATTCTGCATACAGTTCTACAGAGAAAGGCCAACTGGATTGGACACATACTTAGACACGAGGGACTCCTACGCGAAGTCATCGAAGGAAAAATAAGAGGAAACACAGGACGAGGAAGGAGGAGGATTCAACATCTGGACGATATGAAAGATGGAAGGAGATACAACAGACTGAAGGAAGAAGCTGAAGACAGGGAACAATGGAATCAGAAATTCTCCGTACGAAGACATGGACCTGCCACTAGGCAGAATATCTCATAATAATAATAGAGACCCTCTATTCTGTCATCTTTCAGCTGTTGTTATTTGTTTGTTTGTTTGGGATAGGGGGACCAAACTGCTAAGGTTATCGGTTCCCCGGTGGGGAGGTGAAGGAGTGAGGATAGGAAAGGAGGGGAAGGGAAAGGAAATGCAGTCCGTGAGCCCCCTGGAGGGCATCTTTCAGCTTTCCCTTCTTTGCTCAGAACTTGTTTTCCAGCAGAGTTCTCGATATTCATGCAGCTGCTTTCCTTGCCTCCACCGCGCGGAATAGTCGCGTGGTCTAACGCGTAATGCTACAGATTAGGCTGCCGTTCCCGTCAGAGGTTCGAATCCGTCCGTAATTGGAGATAAGTGACTTCCACGCGATAGAGTGGAGCGGGTCTCCACACTCAAGACCGCAACAACAACATACGTGTACACTTATTTCTCAGTCCTCGTTCCCCTTGTCACTTTTATTTCTGTTTTGTATGTGTTGACAGTACTTCAGTCTGCCTTGCATTTAGTCTTTATTATTACTTTTAATTTACTCACTGCTGTCAACAGAGTCGTCCTGTAACAGCGAATTTCGCCGCGTTCGTCGGAGCTCTACTTGTATTGCTATATTAAATGAGAGCCATTGGAAAGTATTTCGTATAAAGATTTCTATCAAGTGACAGAGCTCTGTATCTTGGCTGTCAAGACGGAAGTGATTTCTCCACTTAGCTCTTTACCGAAGTCGATCCAACCAGCGCGAACATTCCAAAGTGTGTCCCTTATCTATTATTGTATTTTACGACACGGTTTCAAGTGGAATCGATAAATTTAAACTTTACCCTTCGAATTCTACCGTATCGATATTCAGAATTAAGTGCAGACCAGTGTATGATGACAGAGATAAGTGAGGTCAATTATCGAAAATCCGACGACTTGATCGCAGCCATCGGCGTAATTCTGCATCTGGTCGACTGGTCTCAATCCCGCTCCCCACACCAACCGCCCTCTAATACCGGTACCAGTTCCCAATCAAATTATGCTGCCAATCCTCTGGTACCAGTTCCCAGTTACTTAATACTATCAATAAACTATTACACGTCGGTGGGAACTGACACTAACGTAGCTACGAAAAATACTGTGAAGCCGGCGGCACCCGGAGCATGTATCTCAACGTGTGTGGTCACTTTGCCGAGTTTCTGACGTCACAACGTGCGGACCACGAGTCACGGAGGTTTTCCGAACGTGTTGGGCAATACCAAGCATGTCATATTCGCAACGTGGATCTGAACGTTCACCAATGATATGTCAGAATGGCACCTACGTCACAAACAGGCTATCCAGGGCCCCAACCTTCTCGTTACAGAGCTGAAGAAGCCATTTTGGGTGTCAGTAGTAGCACATAATTCGTGAGTTTTGTATATATAACTTAACTCTTACGAAGATATGCCAGTTTAAATAAGTCAAAGTAAATGAGTAAACTGAGCATCTCTCGAAAACCAGTCGTTATAGTTAGTATTTATTGCAAAATCTACATCTACAACGTTCAAAGTAGTGTGAAAGCGCAGGATGCACAATTAAAAGCTCAAGGGAACCTAATGAATGACAAGTTAGAAGTAGTTAAAAGTAGATGAAAGCCAGTATTCAGTCTGTGGAGGAGAAATTAAATAAGGGCTATCAGAAATGGAAGACAAGCTAAGATATAGATCAGAATAAACACGAATGCGGTAAATGTAATGCCGAGGTAAGAGATAAAATTGTTAAGCTGGATGAAAAATGCACAACCGAAAATTCCAAATTGGAACAAAGGTTGAAAGGGGAACTGGAAAAAGAGTCATTTAGGAGTAATGAAGAATGTTAGCGAAGTAGATAACAAAGTGCCTAATTAACTGTTAATGTCGATACCTTGATTAAAAAAAAAATCGAAAATATAGAGTCAAAGGTTGCTACTATGGAACAAGGACAGGTAGGCAATATCGTGAACATGCTGTCCATAAATTTAAACAATTTAAAATGTTTTAGTAATGATGGAAAATACCACCCAGCTGACTTTGTTGCTTGTTGCAGAGATCGTTTTGTAGATGGAATGAGTGATTTGCAAAAGATTAAAATAATGAAGGGGGCATTGGAAGGAGAAGCTTTGTCGTGGGCGAACCAAACTCAAAATAGTTTTGATACCTATAAAGAGTTTGAGAAAGGGTTTTTAATCAAATACTGGGGAGAGGTAAAGCAATCAAGAATACAAAATTATTTTTAAACGGGTATATGTATAAACCAGGAAGGGGGAATATGAGAGATTTTTGTGTAAGGGAGGTAGAAAAGTTGGTACATTTAGACAAGCCATTGGGGCCATTAGTTATCATTTCCAACTTGAAGAGAAGATTGCCAGAAAATGTTCAATGGGATCTGATAAATGCTCCGGGAGATAATGTAGATTCATTTATTGATTATGTAGGGACTATGGATAATGCTTTGCCATATAGAAACAGAAAAAATTTCCAAAATGACAGGAATAATGACTGGGTGAGTAGGAGAAATGGTAGAGAAGACAACAGAAATGTTGACAGAGATGCCAGACATGATGATAGGAGAAATTGGGAATCACATGGTAGACGGAATTACAATAGGCCACAGCACGATCAGGTTGAAGGCCCAGCTGGGAGGTCAGACCGACCTCACAACCGAGGAAACTGATGAGTATCACATCTGAGGTCCGAGCTGGGATAAAGACGGACAATGCTTGGAAAAGGACCAAGAGAGGGAGGCTGACTAGGGAACAAAGGAGTAGGCAGTTTAACTCATTCCATATGGAGAGAAATCTGGGTGAAGGTGAATATTGGGGGGAGGTGTTTGAGTCTGCTGGAAAGAAAAGAAAAAAGGGAAATAAATTCCAAGACAGGATAAAAAATGAGAATGTCAGTGACTTGTTTCTGTGGGCCGAGTCAAGTGTTGGAATGAATGATTCAGATGTGCTGGATAACAAAGATGCTAGTTTAAAATTTGTGTATGATAATGTTTTTTCCTTGTAACAGTGTTACTGCTAATGCAAATATTGAATGTGTGTGTGTTGATACAGGTGTGCAATCATGTGCTAATTTTTCTGCTGCTGTTGTTGCAAGTGATGTTTCTAATGTTGTTAATGCTAATGTGTAGTGTGAAAAGCACCAATTACATGAATTTGTTGATGTTGATTATATAGAGGTTGGAGTAGACAGGGTGGTCGAAAATCTGCTTGTTAATATTGAAGGTGAGAGTGGTGTTACAAAAGGCTTTTCTGAACTCAATATTGGGTACAGTGTTCCAGATGTTGTGGTAGCAAGTGATAGTTCAGAAGTGGGTATTGTGCACAATACAAGTGCTGTTGATGTAACTTTTTGCTCAAATATTGGTGATAAGAGCTATAGTGAAAGGGAGGTATTAACAGGCTTATCTTATGCAAATGGCAAGTCAGAGCTAGCAAATGGTAATGATGTGAGTAGAAACTGTAAACATAGTGGAATTTCATGTTTCTGGGTACCAAAGAGGGAGATAGATGAAACCGGTGAGGAATTTGTAAATTTAGTCAACAGCTTGGAGCAGCAGGAACAGAATTGGCACCCACAGGTACTGAGGCAGAGTGTAGAAGAAATTTATTATGTAGGAAATGTAATAGCTACAAAATTATTTGATACTGCTGAGAAACCTGTTGAGGAGCCTGAAAGGATAGAGAGCAATAATTTGCAGTGTCTTTTAACTACAGCAGGGGCAATAAGCAATAGAGATGAAAATGACAGAGCAAAATGTGTTGAGTTAAAATGTTGTGCTGACCCTAACATTAGCAATAAAGCAATGAATGATAGGAGTGGGGAGTTTAGTTTATCGACTATACAAGGTATGGATGATTTTGAGAGCGTAGAGGAGAATTTGCTTGAAGAAGAACCCTTGAAAAGTAACAGTGTAGTAAAATTGCAACCAAAAATTAAAGTAATTATTGAGGGGTTTGAAACTTCAGCACTTTTGGATTCAGGCAGTGAGTTTAGTGGAATTTCTCAGATGTTTTACGAGCATCTGAACACTATTACACAAGTAATGGAATTGCCAGTTGTCGGAATGCGGATTAAAGGTGCAACAAATAGGTTAAGCAAGCCTATTAGGACACAGGTAATGCTGTGTTTTAAGTTAGGTGATACACAGTTTTGTCACAACTGTATTGTTGTACCGGACTTATGCATGAATCTGATAATCGGCATGGATTGGCTAAATGATGTTGGAGCTGTGCTAGATTGTAAAAGAAAATAATTAAGGATAGAAGACAGTGGTGCTACAGTAGTTGTAGACTTTAACAGAGCATGAAATGGGACAATGATGATAACGTCACTTGTATTGGAGGAACAGCTAAGAGAAGATTCTGAACAATGGAGGGAAAACTACGGAGACTTGAGGAAAAAAATATCTGAAATTAAAGATAAAATTGTAACCATAGAAGGGTTAAGTGATGGATAAAGAAAGGAACTCCATGATTGCTGTATGAATACAATGATGTCTTTTCTGAGGTGCCAGGAAGGGTGAGAAATTTTGAATGTTTTATAAATGTTAAACCACATGAATCATTTACGCGGAAACCATACCATATAGCTATTGCTCTAAGGAAAGCAGTTGAAACTGAACTTGAAAGAATGCTGCAACTAGGGATAATAGAAAGAAGAAATAGCCAATATAATAATCCCCTAGTTACTGTTAGAAAGAAAGATAAATCAGTGAGGTTAGTGTTAGATGCTAGGAAGCTGAACACCATAATCTGTAGGGAAACTGATCATCCAGAAAAAATGGATGATCTTCTTTATCAATTCCACCATGCTGAAATAATGTCGAGTGTTGACCTCACTGCTGGATTCTGGCAATTTCCACTAGCAAAGAAGAGTAGGCAATATCGTGCTTTCTTGTATGGAGGTAGATGCTACCAATTTAAAGTAGTTCCATTTGGCGTTAATATATCTGTGACAATTTTTATAATGGCATTAGATCATGTTTTAGGTATGGAACTAATGAGCAGTTTGACAATATACGTTGGTGATATCTTGTTGGCATCTGTTGACTGGGAAAGTCACTACCAATTACTGAAGGAAGTATTAAGTGCTCTTAGAGAGGGTGGCATGAAGCTTAAACTAAGCAAGTGTGAGTTCGCAAGAAAAGAAATAGAATTCTTGGGACACATTATCACACCTAGTGGAAAGAGACCAAAGAGTGACAGTTTAGAAACTATAACTAAGTGCCCAATCCCAAATAACAGGAAGCAGTTAAAATCATTTCTCGGAATGTGTAACTTTTATCGGAAGTTTATCAGCAATCAAAGCCTGAACTCGCCCAACCTAACAAGGTTATTGAAGAAACATGCTACTTGGATGTGGACAGATGACTGCACAAAAGATTTTCTGGAAATAAAGGACAGTTTGAGTGACATTGGGTTGCTGTACCATCCAAATCCAACATTGCCTTACTGTTTGTACACTGACAGCAGTGGCTATGGTCTGGGAGTTGCACTATCGCAGAAGAAGATGGTAAATGGAAATGAGGAACTGAGGAGCATGGCCTTTGCATCAAGGACACTTTCCAAACATGAGCGGAGCTATGAGATCACCGAAAAGCAATTGTTAGCGATTTTTGGGCATTCACAAAGATTAGGAATTATTTAATGGGTCATGAAGTGGTAGTTTACACTGACCATAAAGCACTAAGTTATTTGCAGGAATGTAGATTGTTGAATGACAGACTAATGAGGTGGGCCATATTCTTGCAGCAGTTTAATTATAGCATTGAGTATATAAAGGGAACTGACAATGTTGTGGCTTACTCTTTATCGAGACTACCGGTGGGGAATGGGGATATTTTAGAAGAGGAGGAGGATAATAAAGAATTGGGATATGAGAAAATCACAAGATCAGGATCCCAAACTAAAAACAAATAAAGAGACGGCTGGGGAACACAGGGGAGGAAATTTTGGATAAATACTACAAAATACATAAGGGAATTTTGTTCAGAAGGGGAAACGAAGAAAGCGATGACTGGAAATCATGTTTTGCAGACGAATATGTCTCTGATTTAATTCAGCATGTGCATTTAAGTTATGGACACTATGAACCCCAAAAGCGTATTGAGATAATAAGGGAAAAAGCAGTGTTCAATAATATGCTCAAACGAGTACGGAAACAACTTGAAAGCTGTGATGTCTGTCAGAGGGTTAAGGTTAGCCAATCACATAGCCAGGGATACATGTAATGTATAATACCAGAGTCTGTCAGAGTTGCTAGCAATTGATCTTTTTGGACCGTTACCAACTGGAAGAGGTGGATGCAAATATATTTTTGTAATTGTTGATTTATTTAGTAAATTCATTAAACTGTATCCAATCAAGCGAGCAACCAGTAAGAGTCTGATTTCCAAGTTCACGCATGATTATTTCCTTTCAATTGGGGTACCAAAGGCAATTCTAAGTGATAATGGCTCCCAATTCACTACCAATGATTGGAAAAGGTTTATGGAGACTGCAGGGATAAAGCATATTAGAATATCAGTGTATCATCCATCAAGCAATCCTGCTGAGCGATACATGAAACAACGGGGAAGTCTCTGCAGGACATATTGCAGCAATAAACATAGCTCTTGGGTGCATTATCTAAAAGATTTTGAAAAGGTAATGAACAGTGTCAGGCATAGCTCAACAGGGTTTTCCCCACGGGAAGTGGAATTCAACACTAAGCCACCAAATATAATATCAAAACATGTTGATTTTCCCCCACAGAAAGAGATGACTAGGAACGAGTTGGAAACATTTGTAAGAGAGAACATGGAAAGAAAAGCAATGCAAATAAAGCAAAGACATGAGAAAAAAGTGAAGGTGACAGAAATAAAAGTTCGGGGCCTGATATTAGTACGAACGAAGGAGAAGTCCTGTGAGCACAGCAAGGAGACAAAGAAATATTTTTGAATTGTATTATGGACCGTTTGAGGTAATGTCAATCCCACATCCTAATGCGTACCTTTTGGTTTGTCCAGACAAACAAAATATTTGGACTGCGAAATATAAATGAAATGAAGTTGTACAAAGGGATGTGAAAAAAAAAATGGACAAGGTTGAACTGTGTATGTGTATTCTAAATAATATTTGGGGTATTTTGGGAAGGGAACTGATATTGTAGTTGTGGTGACATAAATATTGAACATTTTATGTGAAATTTATGTGTGTATGTTAGAATAGGCCTACTTCTTGAGTGAATTTGTTCGTAATCATGTAAAAATAATTTCATTTGTGTAAGGATATTTATATTTTATTTATTTAGGGATTATGATTATTTGTTTGAGCTTTCTGGGTAGAGTTTCCCTTTTTTGTTGTTGTTGTTGAAAATATCACATTGGGAAATTTTAGGCATTTTTCATGTTTGCTTAATAATAGAATCCCAACCCAAATCTCTAATTAGTGATTTGGCATTTAATCTGCTTGACTGTGTAGCTAGCATGATAAAATTCTTCATATGAAGCTTATTCATATATCTTAGCTTGTTTCACATTATGGGTATAAGTGTGTGTGAGTGTGTGAGAACGGAGAATGGGCCACAAACTGAAACTGATGCTGAACTCATTCTTCTAGGCAGTCAATCTTGCTAATTGCGGCAGAAGGATTGCTTCGAGTGTCAGTGAAGTGGACACTCGATTGAACATTGCGCTTGGCCTGTTGGACGAGAGAAAACTGGAGAAACCTCATGTATCAGTGAGCGTTCAAAGAGTGCTGTGAAAAGTGGAAAAGTGAAAGCAAAAGCAGAGATTTTTTTTTCTCTTTTGTCAGGAAACTGACAACAATGCTGTATTTTACTGTGTGCAAGGTTCTTAGACAACACTCAAGTGAGCTATAACTGTATTTGATTGTGAAAATGTTGTTTCATACTTCATTATTGAGAGATTCTGATACAGTTGTAAATAATGTTCCATTTGCCTATTAATGATTGCCTATTTGCTTGCTAAATATGCTCTGGGTATTTTTCAAGTTTTGTATTGTAATATTGATTAGAAAGTGTTTTCACTTTGAGGTTATTTTATTGAGTTTAGCCATAAATATTGTCAAATACTACCGTGGATTGATAAATTTGTTTCATGAATTCGTTATTAAGAGATTTTGATCTTCTGACAATTTGACCAAAATCTCTGGGGGTAATATAACGTTACAGGATCGATAGTCGAATATAATGTTACGGGATCGATATTCGAGTATTTGAATATCGTGACAATATAATCGATAGGCAAAAGGTAGCAGCTCGTTTGTATTAATGCGCCACATCCTACAAAAAAATATTGTTAAATAATCAGAAAATAAATGGAGATTGTTAATCGCAAGCAGATTTGGCATGTATATACATTTTAGATCTATGCAATACTTTTAAGAATGTTCAGTTGTATGATATAAAGTGGGAACTATTTTATGTATAAAAAAGAGCGTATGTAGCGCGGGACCCGGAAACGGGTGCTCGCGGTTTTTTTCCGTTGGGCTGTTGGTGTGTGAACACGCATTAAAAAGTATGTCTTGAAATTGATTTTCTTTTCTTTTGGCCACACCACCTGCATATAACTGAATATCTGTATCAACGCTAACGCTGACCTGATGTTGCATTTCCCTAGCGAGTCGAAAGCAATACAAAGTTTTGCTGATTTTGTAAATCAGCGACGGTTAGTGTTAGACACTTTATAGTTTCAAGTCTTGTATTTTACATGTTCTAATGATTCTACAACTGCATAGTAACAGTGATCGAGGAAGATGACTTTCAGTATTACTAAAAAGTGCGACTGATACAATAATGTTAGAAAAATTTTAGATCGCACTATTTGTCATGATTGCCGGCCGCGGTGGCCGCGGGGACTGAGGCGCTTCAGTCAAGGTCTGCACGGCCACTACGGTCGGGGGTTCGAATACCCCATCGGGCATGGATATTTGTGCCGTCCTTAGTCTTAGCTAGTTCATAAGTAGTTAGTAAGCTTAGGGATTGATGACCCCGTAGTTAAGTCCCATAAGTGCTACAAACATTTGAACATTTAGAACATTTGTCATGATTCTTTCAACTTGAAGTGTTTGTACTCGTAAGGAACAAAACTGCTCAAGCCCCAGGGAAGGAATCTACCGTCCGGCGGGAGCGGCCGCGCAACTCGCAACATGGCGCCTTCATTCTTTTGTAAGTCGCTGCCCTTATTCAATGAAAATGCAACATTCCTTTTAGCCTTGTGTTTATAGATACTGAAGTTGTTACTTATGTATACCACAGACAGAAATTTCAGTCCGTTCGTTCCGTAAACAGTGTGAATCCAGAAATGATGCAGGCAACGAGTGTCGCTGGAGCGCGCTGCGATCACGTGTAGCACGTTAATTAAGGCACGCCTCTCCTATGTACAAGTGGCATTCAGCCGCAAGTGAACTCGAAAAAATGTTCAAATGTTTGTATAGCTTATGGGACTTAACTACGGGGTCATCAGTCCCTAAACTTACAAACTACTTACGAACTAGTTAATACTAAGGACAGCACAAATGTCCATGCCCGAGGGGGGATTCGAACCCCCGACCTTGTGGCTGTGCAGACTGTGACGGGCGCGCCACAGAACGCTCGGCCACCGCGGCTAGCCACACGTCAACTCGGCACGTTACCTTTCACGCGCAGATACACGCTCCGTGTGCCGAAGGCTTAACCCGCTTCTTCGTGGGCCTTATATAACAATATTTGGCAATCGACAGAACGGTAATATGACTTTAGACTTTTCAATTCGTAATACAGAGACCTACCGTTTTTCTTCGATAGCATTTTAACATGGAAGAAATCCAAAATGTGGTTTCAATAAATGTGAATTACAGCTCTCCAGGTTATCATTTGAGTTTAATTTAATAACTGTCCGCCATTTAATTCTGAATGTCAACTACAGAGATTATTGCCAATCCTAAAAGGAAAGGAGCTAAACAAAACAGTTCTGTAGCCAGACGTGGAATGACTGGTTTCACTTCTATCGATTCTGGTATTATTTCTGCAACACACTTACTGCAGGACGGATTTGTGTGTGTGTGTGTGTGTGTGTGTGTGTGTGTGTGTGTGTGTGTGTGTGTGTACACGTACACGTGACAGCAAAAAAAGTGGATCACCCCTGAATTCCAAAGTGGAGGCCGCACCTGACGTTATGCTGTGTCGCAGGTCGTCAAATCATAGCACAGTACAGTTATTACCCACCCACAATAGGTACTAAGTAAGTCTCCTATTTCTCCTTATGGCATTCAGGCAATGTGCAAATCAATACTTTCGTACAACAAATATTAGAATACACGTCATTAGAGATGAGACAGTAACACTTGTAAATTAAATTTCGTTGCAATAAGTGAAAAGTCAGATACCTTATCACACTTGTTTAATGACATGATATGTTTCTGTTCGTGATCTGAATCTCAACGCACTGTTATGCAAACAACTGTTGTTTGCGATTACAGGTCACGCACTTCATCATGGCTCCTCTCTGATCGGCGGAAGTCGGCTTAGTTCGTGTGTCTACAGAATGTACGCCGTAGGCCTCGTCAATGTATTGTTGATTTGTGCTTGGTACTGATCATAGTTTACACTTTGATATTTGCTAAAATACGTCCACATACCCCGACGACTTCTTTCAGAAGAAAGAAGGCTGTACTTGAAAGTGGTATGAAGAATGTTAATTCTGACTGTTATTCAGTTAAGACAGTAAAATGAAGCATAAAGCGTTGCTATACCTGATTAATAAGTCCCTTTAAAATATTACTATTTCGTAGATATACGTTCCAGTTTTCTATTACTCAAACATTAATGTGATAATTTCGTGTTACATCTTGACGCCTTAACCCCTTACATGTTATTTCTTTTAAAACCTGTAATCTATACGCCGTAAGTTTGCGGCACTGGTATAAAGAGCTGAATGCAAGCTTCAGCTTCCAACATTCTCCGCTCTGAGGCCACGTTTAAGTGCGTCATCTCTAGGCATAAATAGACGTAAAAAACTGACGTTTTCATTACTATTGGTTTCCAAGACCGATTTCTGAACCTAGAAATAAATAATAATCCTACCACTGTACTAGGAATTGCATGAAGCTCATATTGTTGCTGAGAGGTAACCGCTGAAGATATGTAATATAGTCATACATCATAAAGTTGTGGAATAGAATGAAGTATATTGATGATTTGTTTACTAAGCGCAGTCAGAAGTCAGATATTAAATATGTTCACAAATAGCGTTACACTAGTACCTGAAACAACGATAGAAGTAATTTTTTCCGGCAGGAACTCGAAACCGGCACTATTTGCTATTGTATAATAGGAAGGAATACTGCTGATATTGTTTCTTCCGGGGACTCCAACCCCGCACAGACCGTCACTCTTGACCTGATACGATGAGGCGCCAACTATCACATTGTCGTTCACTAGTAGTTAGGATCATACCGTTCGTACAGACTTGGAGGGATTTGGTATTTTGCGAAAAATTTGTTTAACTTAGTGGCGCATGTTTAATGTTAATGTTGATTTGAAACAACGCAGAGTCCTGCGTTCTTTACTTGCCGTTACTGTAGGTACAGATGGTATTTTTGAGGCCGTTAAAAACTGTTACCCCCGCGGGAATCGGGTCCATTCCTTAGCCATTACACGTTAACATCATCCCGGCCTCCAGCGAATTACAGATGTGTTAGCATAATGTTTTGTCATAACAGAGTACTCATTAGACGGTACGACCAGTCAAAGAGCACAAAGGTGTCTGGTTAGGTAAGACATTCTTGGTCGCACGGGAAGGCCACGTAGCCTGAGGCGCCTTATCGCGAATTTTGCATGAAATTGTATTACGTTTTAGTATGCTACATTACGGTTTGGTATGGCATTTTGCTATAAGCTTATTCGTGGGCTCATTTAAATCAAGAATGTTGGGTAGTTGTTGCGACGATAACTTGAATATTACTCATTTTTAAAGTTATGAGGTGCGTGGATTATGCATTAGAAAAACGTTTCTTAAATTGTGAAAATAACATCGTTTTGACATTTATTATTCACCACGTTCAGGAATAAAAACAGACTTCAATGAAGGAGGTTTCCGTGATTTACTAGTATGGTCAATGACAAGGTATCCGATAACTGGCAAGTGTGTCGAGCAATTATTCTTCACGGTGTGGTTGCCTTCAATAGTCATATAGGTTAAAAAAACAGAATTGTGGATTCTGATACAATGTCGCATCGAAAATGCGATGCTAAGCATAATATCCAACTGGGAATGACGGGGGCCCTGCCGGGAAAGACGTGAATTGTATCGACGTTTCAAGTCGAAATATAGCGCTGTTTCTGAATTTATTTAATATCTGACGTGTGATAGCGCTTAGTTAACAATTCATATTGTCACCTTTGAGTTACACTGTGTTATATACCTTTATGGTTACCTCTCAGCAACAATTTGAACTTCATGCAGATCCTGATGCAATGCTAAAGTTATCCATACATTTCTGGGTTCGGACATTGGCCTTGTAAACCGATACCAATGAAAACGTTAATGTTTTACGTCTCTTTATGCCTAATCGAGTCTCGATCAGAAACGCAAGCTGTATTTGGTCAACAGTGCGTTCAAATTCAGAGCATGAACAAAAACTTATTGTGTCACTGAATGGTTTTGATAAGGTATACGATTTGTCATTTATTGTAATGAAATTGAATTTACGTTGCTTTCTCTTATCTAATAACCTGTATTCTAATGTTTTTGTTGTGGACTGACTGCCATAAGGAGAAATATTCTCTACTGCTTCTTTGGTACCCATTGTGAATAGTCGAACGGCTGTACTCTACAGGGGTTTTGAATGTGGAGTACCCGCAACACAGCTACGTTAGTTGGGTTGCATTCAGCACTGATCCACTTTTTTAGCTGTCGAGTGTACAATTACGTTAATTCCATGTAGTGAGGGAATGCACTGAATCCACAACTGCATATTTCATTGAACCAAGAAGTTCGTCTCTAAGTAGCTACTAAAATTTGTGTATTTTCATATCTGTTTCGGAATGCTACACTTCAATGTACAATGCAAAAATTTGTTTCACTAAGTAAGGTTGTAATTGGTATATTGAAGCACTGAACGTGTACTCACTTTTACGCTGTCATTTGCCAGTTCCCTAACACGGCGTTGGTACAACTCTGAAATTAATAAAACGACTTGTTACATTTAAAATTAAGTGCTTACTGGAAAAATTCATTTACCCAGCATCAAAGATATTTGTCATCACGTAAACCACTGATATTGTCTCTCAATGTATCACTCTCGACGATAGATTATAAACAGAAATAATACAATCACATGTATAGTGTCTGTTCTTTCGGGCACGTCCGAAAGAAAAGGCACCATATAAACAGAAAGGCAAAGAAACTGGAAACTTGTAGCGCTCCCGTCAGCACGCAGAAGAGCCGCAGAGCCACGTGGCATGCACTCGACTAACGTCTGAAGTAGTGTCGGAGAGATTTGACACCATGCTGAAAAATCAGAAAATCCGTAAGCGTATGAGGGGTAGCTCTCATCTGAACAGCGCGTTGCAATGCGTCGCAGATATGCTTAATAATGTTCATGTCTGGCGAGGTGTTTAAACTCAGACGAGTGTTCCTGGAGACACTCTGAAGCGATTACCCACGTGTGGGGTCTCGCATTGCTCTGCTGGAATTGCACACGTCTGTCGGAATGCACAGTGAAAATTCAAATGTTCAAGTAGGCTTACCAACTATTTAACCAACTTATGGTAAGGACAACACACACACCTAAGGCCAGAGGGAGGACTCGGACCTCCGACGGCGAGGATACTCCACAGCAAGGCGCCTTGGAGCGCTCGGCGACTCCAACACGGCAACGCACAGTGGGCATGAATGGATGTATGTGATCAGGAATAATGCGTACATACAGATCACCTGTCAGAGTCATATCTAAACGTTTCGGCGGTCCCATACGACTCCAACTGCACACGCTCTATTACAGCCTCCACCATATTGAAGTCATCAGGTAACAGGCCGGGTTCATCGATTCATGAGGTTGTCTCCATACCCGTACATGTCCATCCACTCGAAACAATTGGAAATGTAACTCGTCAGGACCAGGCAACATGTTTACAGCCATGAACAGTCCAATTTCGGTGTTTCCGGTACGATGCGAGACTTCTACATCTACATACATACTCCGCAATTCACCGTAAGGTGCGTGGCGGAGGGTACACTGTACCACTACTAGGCATTTCCTTTCCTATTCCACTCCCAAATTGAACGAGGAAAAAAAGAATGCCTATATGCCTCCGTACGAGCCCTAATTTCTCTTATCTTGTCTTTGTGATCTTTACGCGAAATGTAAGTAGGCGGCAGCAAGATCGTACTACACTCAGCTTCAAATTCCGGCCCTCTAAATTTACTTAACAGAAATTCACGAAAAGAACGTCGTCTTTCTTCCAGCGATCCCCAGTTGAGTTGCCGGAGCATTTCCGTGACACTCGGGCATTGGCCGAACCTACCGGTAACAAATTTAGCTGCTCGTCTCTGAACCGCCTCTATGTCTTCCTTTAAACTGATCTGCTAGGCTCCCAAACACTTGAACAATACTCAAGACGTGGTCGTACAGGCGTTTTATACGCGGTCTCCTTTACAGGTGAAGTACATCTTCCCAAAATTCTCCCAATAAACCGAAGTCGGCTGTCCGCCTTACTCACAACTGTCCTTACATGCTCGTTCCATTTCATATCGCTCTGCAATATTTGAACGACGCGACAGCATCAAGAAGCTCACTTCTAATGCTGTGTTCGAACATTATAGGATTGTTTTTTCTACTCAAGCGCATCACCTTACATTTTTCTACATTGAGAGCTAGCTGCCAATCTTCGCACCAACTAGAAACTTTGTCTAAGTCATCCTGTATGCTATTACAGTCAGTTACAGACGACACCCTCCCATACACCACAGCATCATCAGCAAACAGCCGCAAATTACAACTTACTCTGTCCATCAGATCATTTATATAGATTGAAAATAACAGCGGTCCTATCACACTCCCCTGGGGCACGCCTGACGATACACTCGTCTGTGATGAACACTTGAAACTTTGTGGCGGGGAGTCAGCAAGGGTACGCTAGTGGACCTTCGACTCCGAAAGCGCAATATCGATAATGATTTGCTAAACGATTGAAACCCGCAGCAATTTGCGGAAGGGTTGCACATCTGTCAAGCTGAACGATTCTTTTCAGTCGGCGCTGATTCCGTTCTTACAGGATCTTTTTCCAGTCGCAGCAGAAAGAGCAACACTTTTATATGGAACCACGTAGATAGGAGTACCATTGCCACCTGGCGATCTACACACCAAGAGGAACATGATAGGAGTATGGAAACTGCTAACTTTATTTAATGATTTGCAATAGACATTGGGGGTTTACTTTTGAGAACCTGCAGGGCCAACGGTCCTCGGTTCGTAAGAGACCCCGATTGATGTAGTTAAGGCCGCTCTCGTTTTTGGGAACGGCGACAGTCCAAGTACTCCTGGGCAGTCTGTGCGAGTTGGCGGAATTGTTCCTCAGTAAATATACAGTACTTATTTCATTCATTGAAGCCTTGGCGGCCCACCAACCGCCAAATAGGGCGTTGTATCGCCTCCGGTACTTGTGCAGGGGGGGGGGGGGGGCGAGATTTGCGCCTCCGGGAGAAATGGGTAGGGGAAGGCTTCATCGTCGTCCTGACAGTTAGAATGTTCTCGAGGACTTGGAGCAGGACCCGCTTTACATCGCGCCTGGTTGGCATTTCCAGGTACGAGGCGACTTCCTCCAATGTGTCCGGGTCCTCTTCATCTTGCTCCAATTGCTGTAAAGTCTTGCCATCTGGTCTATGGTGTCCACGCCTCCCTTTGCAGAATTATAAAAAAAGATTTATCTTAGTCTTTTTCAAGTCTTCATTCAATAACCCTTCTGAGTGATAAGTTGAAAGCATCAGCAGCAGTCGCTTTGGCTTCTCGCGGACTAGCGTTGATGCAAGAGTAACTGGTGGCCTCTGCGTCTGAGAGTCAGTATAAGCGAAGATGGAAGAGTGTAAACTGCGGCCAGTTGTAGTCTTCAGCTCATCAGGTATGTGTCTGTAGGGTGCCAACAAGTGTGAGGTGAAAATCATTCCATAGAGTCTCAGCAAGCGCCACTGAAATAGTACCGATCTGTGGTAACATTACGGCCAGATTTCTCAATAGGTTTTATTATTTTTTATCTTCTCATGTTGCTGGTTCAACACCAGCAGGAACACTGAAAATAATAATGGTCTGCTTCATAATAATATGTTTGAAGGCAACAATGCAAAAGTTAAGACAACAATGCCAAAATTCGTTTTATGTTAAGACTTTCAAACGAAAGACTCAACCTCGTAAATCTTTCCTTGTTGTTACCAACTGGGGGGCCCACTGAATAGTAAATTCAATAACGGACAATTACCTTTGCTTTCAAGTTTAGATATCAAAGGATGTGGATACAACATATAATTAATGAGTCAGTCGGCCTACGAGGCCCCCCAGTTGGTAATGCTAGGGTTTATACGCTCGATGATGATGACGATGATGATTGGTGTTTTAGGGCGCTCAGCGGCTGAGTCATCGGCGCCCGAATACGCTCGATACCTTGGGGAAATCCAGTGTTGGCTGCGAGCAAGCGTAACTAATGGGCAGCGGCAGGAAATAATGTCGTGAAGATTTGCGATGGACGGGAAGCGTGGCTCGATAGCCTAATTGGTTGCCGACGTGGTAGCTCGGCGCGTTCAGTCCGCGCTCTGTAAAAAGAAAAAAATGATAATAATAAATTGAGTCAAAGATGCAAAGACCGCCGTCGTGGAGCGGGAAATCAAGATGCCAATCCAGGTCCAGCACAAATATTAAACATCGCCGCTGAATTTATTTCAACGCCCCGAAACGCCTGCTCAGTCACACTGATCCATTACATGCCGCGGTGGAGTGGCCGAGCGTTCCAAAGCGCCTAGATGCGGAGCGCGCGGTTGCTCGCCGTCGGAGGTTCGAGTCCTCCCTCGGGCATGGGTGTGGTGTCCTTACGTTAGTTCAACTTAGTTTAAATACACTCCTGGCCATTAAAATTACTGCCCCAGGAAGATGACGTGCTACAGACGCGACGTTTAAACGACAGGAAGAAGATGCTGTGATATGCAAATGATTAGCTTTTCAGAGCATTCGCATAAGTTTAGCGCCGGTGGCGACTCCTACAACGTGCTGACATGAGGAAAGTTTCCAACTGATTTCTCATACACAAACAGCAGTTGACGACATTGCTACAAATGTTCAAATGTTTGTAATTCTGTCGGACCAAACTGCGTGGTCCTCAGTCCGTAGCTTACAAACTACTTAAACTAACCTAACCTAAGGACAACACACACACCCATGCCCCAGGGAGGACTCGAACCTCCCCGGCGAGCAACCGTGCGCTCCGCAGCGAGACGCTTTAGACTGCTCGGCTACTCCACCGCGGCGACGACGTTGCCTGGTGAAACGTTGTTGTGTAAGGAGGAGAAATGCGTACCATCACGTTTCTGACTTTGCTAATGGTCGAATTGTAGCCTATCGCGATTGCGGTTTATCGTATTGCGATATTGCTCCTCGCGTTGGTCGCGGTCCAATGACTGTTAGCAGAATATGGTATCGGTGGGTTCAGGAAAGCAATACGGAACGCCGTGCTGGATCCTGACGGCCTCGTATCACTAGCAGTCGAGATGACAGGCATCCTATCTGCATGGCTGTAACGGATCGAGCAGCCACGTCTCAATCCCCGAGTCAACAGATGGGGACGTTTGCAAGACAACATCCATCTGAACGAACAGTTCGACGACGTTTGCAGCAGCTTGGACTATCAGCTCGGAGACCATGGTTGCGGTTACCCTTGACGCTGCATCACAGACAGGAGCGCCTGCGATTATGTACGCAACGACGAACAAGGGTGCACGAATGGCAAAACGTCATATTTTCGGATGAATCCAGGTTTGTTTACAGCATCATGATGGTCGTATCCATGTTTGGCGCCATCGCAGTGAACGCACATTCGTCATCGCTACACTGTCGTATCACCCGGCGTGATGGTATGTGGTGCCATTGGTTACACGTCTCGGTCACCTCTTGTTCGCATCAACGACACTTTGAACAGTGGCCGTTACATTTCAGATGTGTTACGACCCGTGGCACTACCTTTCATTCGTTCCCTGCGAAATTCTACATTTCAGCAGGATAACGTACGACCGCATGTTGCAGGTCCTGTATGGGCCTTTCTGGATACGTAAAATGTTCGACTGCTTCCAAGATGACAGGCATCTTATCCGCATGGCTGTAATGGATTATGCAGCCACGTCTCGATCCCTGAGTCAACAGATGGGGACGTTTGCAAGACAACAACCATCTGCACGACCAGTTCGACGACGTTTGCAGCAGAATGTACTATCAGCTCGGAGACCATGGCTGCGGTTATCCTTGACGCTGTATCACAGCGATGGTGTACGCAACGACGAATCTGGCTGAACAAATGGCAAAACGTCATTTTTTTTCGGATGAATCCAGGTTCTATTTACAGCATCATGATGGTCGCATACGTGTTTCACGACATCGCGTTGAACGCACATTTGAAGCGTGTATTCGTCATCTCCATACTGACGTATCGCCCAGCGTGATGGTATGGGGTGCCATTGGTTACACGTCTCGGTCACCTCTTGTTCGCATCGGCGGCACTTTGAACAGTGGCCGTTACATTATAGATGTATTACCACCCTACATTTCAGCAGGATAATGCCCGACCGCATGTTGCAGGTCCTGTACGGGCCATTCTGTATATGGAAAATCTTCGACTGCTGACCTGGTCAGCACATTTTCCAGTCTCTCACCAACTGAAAACGTCTGGTCAATGGTGGCCGAGAAACTGGCTCGTCACAATACGCCAGTCACTACTCTTGATGAACTGTGGTATCGTGTTGAAGCTGCAAGGGCATCTGTACCTGCAAACGCCATCCAAGTTGTGTTTGTCGCAATGCCCAGGCGTATGAACGCCGTTATTACTGCCAGAGGCGGTTGTCCTGGGTACTGATTTCTTAGGATCTATGCGCCTAAATTGCGTGAAAATGTGATCACATTTCTTCTATAATATATTTGTTCATCGAATACACGTTTATCATCTGCATTTCTTCTTGGTGTAGCAATTTTAATGGCCAGTAGTGTATTTATAACCCTAGTTTATAGGGACTAATAACGAAAGAAATCATTCCCAAAGATTTGCAAAAATATGAACATTTTTGATCTGTTACCTTCTGTTTACAGCGAGGACGAGAGCGGCAGGGACATTTAGCGGTAGGCAGTGTTGCTTCGCGGAATCGATGTTGATGCTGAGCCCGCGGACAGACATGGCTCAACTGCTAATCATTTCTGCATAATATATTATTGCAGATGTCCCATGAATATGTTCAAATGTTTGTAGAGCTTATGGGACTTAACTAAGGTGTCATCAGTCCTTAAACTAACAAACTACTTATGAACTGAAACTTCCGGAACCGGTTCCGGCACACAATTTTAATCTGCAAACATCCCTTAGGCTGTGGCTAAGCCATGTCTCCACCATATCCTTTCTTCCAGGAGTGCTAGTCTTGCGTGTTTGCAAGAGAGATTCTGTGAAGTTTGGAAAGTAGGAGGCGAGGTACTGGCGGAAGTAAAGTTGTGAGGCGGCATCGTGAGTCATGTCGGGATAGCACAGTCGGTAGTGCGCTTGCCCGCGAAAGGCAAAGGTCCAAGGTTCGAGTCCCGGTTCCGGCACACAATTTTAATCTGCCAGGAAGTTTCATATCAGCGCACACTCCGCTGCAGAGTGAAGTTTCATTCTACTTATGAACTAGCTAATACTAAGGACGGCACAAATATCCATGCCCGCGGGATGATTCGAACCCCCGACCGCAGCGGCCGTGCAGACAGTGACTGGAGCGCCGCAGACCGCTTGGCCACCGCCGCCGGCGCATGAATATGAACTTCCTATCTGTAATCTTTAAAGGTGTTCTGTTTTTCTGTGAACATGACGTTAGTCTTGAAACATTCACGTTCAGTAACAGTGTACTCTAATACTCATTTCTGGAAATTCACCAAATTCTTTGCACGCAAAACTTCATTTTTTACACATCATAAGTTTCTCTGCTTTTCCGGTACACTTTAAAATTTTCTGCGTAACTTATTAACATTGGATAAAAGTCGAATGTAGAACACATGAACCCAGGGCCAGCACAGCCTCGTATGAGCTACAGATCTGCCGCCCGTCCATTTTTTTAAAAGTATTTATAATGTTAAAATCTCTCCATGTTTTGCATGTGTGCAAACTTCACTTATTACTTAAACAAATCTTGATCTTAAAAATAATTTTAATAAACCAAAAAATTTAGAGTTACTGAAAAATATATATTTTTTCCTGTTGAGTACCGATAATAGTCAGTAGAAAACAAAATATAATTATAACAAAATTTACCACTTACATATTAATTTTCTTTGCACAATGTTTGTAATGTTTCCGTTGAACACAATAAAAAGTCCACACCCAGTTTCAAGAAACATCACAAAGAGAATAAAAATGAAGCGAAATAGACAAATCAAACCTATCTGGCTGTTGCTCATACAACCTATTTCAGTTGACCTGCGTAATTTAACTCTTCTGCAAGCTCGTGCTCAATAGATTGTTGCAAGTTCACTTAAACGCTTTTTATAAACTATTTTATAATGAAAGCACTTAGCGACTTACAACAAATATAATTTTAAACGTCTACGAAACTTTTTCGCAGACAACCCCAAGAGAATATGAAAGAATTTTATCGCTTACTTCCTTTCCATACGGCATTCGACGTAATTTTACAATCCACTCTTTCTACGCCACCTACTGTATTCGCGAGACATTATGTACTTATAATGTTTAATGTATCTTCGAAATTATATCGTAGATGCATGAGAAACCGTGTGATATTCCTGGCCTGTGGCCACTTCATATTTCTGGCCGCTGGCCGTTTCTTTGCTAACATTGTACGTGCCTTAAACACGAAAGAAAGACAGCAGTGCAGCATATGTTGAAATGTGGGGTGGGGAGCAGTAGCATATGGCGCAGTAGGTGCTGGTTCCCGTGGGAAAGCCCGCCTATGTTACTGGTGCTCTCCTTGCATTGGCTGCTGCATTTCACATCACGTGATTTCTTTTGAAATTACCGTTGTTTATTATAAACTAAATATTAATTATTCAGAGCTGAGAATTTATTATAAATATCTCTCAAGGACAGGTTAGATTTGGACAGTTTAAAAAGTTTAAGTTCTCTTCTCTTATTGTAACAAGAGAAGAGCGATTTTGCAGAAGGCGCGCGACGGCCCTGTTTTGGCGCGAAATAGAGCGTCAGGTGCCCTCTCGCAACGCGCCGCAGTTTCAGTCTCGAGCTGAGCACTATACGCGCCGGACCGCGCCAGTCATGAGTAAAGATTTTTGTAATAGTGATAACAGTCGAGGTCTTAACATGAGCTATGGGCAGCATAGGCCGTATCATATTAACAATAGTTGCTCATTATTTTTATTATTTATTTAATAAATGGCATCCCTGACAATTATAAATCTCGCGAGTCGCTTATTATGCTTCCATCATAAAGAACTTTAGCCTCACTTGTATGCTGTAGAAGAACCAACGACCTGTGTGCTGTCTTCTGCGCTGGTGACACAACTATAGAAGACAACAGGTTAGTCAGAACTCTATGCTGTCCATAAAGTCTTGGACAGCAACTACAGCACCTCGTGCGTACTGTAGGGCGGTACAAACGCACACTGCTACGCAACAGCATCCGCAAGGATGTGGAGGTTTTTGGGGACTTGTGGGAGGAAGCAGTATTAACTTCTCCATCCGCAAATAAAACCCCAGGAAGCTTGTAACCGCTTCATCACGCTTCATGTTTTAATTTAATACGTCTTTACTACCAACTCTATCTGCAAGACATTTAGCAGATTCAAATGTTTGTAAAGCTATGGGGCCAAACTCCAGTGGTCGTCAGTCTGCGAGAGTGAAGGTTGGGGTGAGAGTTTAAAATTGGGAAAGATTAATTTTTTAAAACTCACAACCACCAACTGCAAACCAAATTCCTAAACATGCCAAAACACTGGAACTGTGATTGCGACTGTTTGACTCGTTTTCTTGGGGATGATATCACATGTTCGCAGCTTTCCTTCCCTGCATATGATTAACAAAACAATTCATAATAAAGTCAAGTTCATGAGGGAAAATGGTGTACTAACTACTATTTTTGAAAACACGTGAAAGTTCACTTTATGTTGTTTATTTCACAATATTATAACCCTGAGGCTGATACGGTCTGTACGTCAACACATTTATCAAATAAAGTTATAGCTCGTGAGCCCCCAGACAAAAATGAATATTTGTCACAAATTGTTTTCACACCATGTGGCTGTCTCAAATACCGTTTATGTTCGTGCCTATGCGACGACACGTGTTACATTAACAAATCACAGTCACTTTAATTCAATGCAATGCACACCTTGTTCCACCAGCTAAATATTCACAACACACAGTGGCACTCGATTCAACTTGGTGCAGTCTACGACGAGCAACCACACGTGTCGATTGTCACACACAAATCTATAACGTCCACCTGGAGATTCACATGCCGACTGATGCAGAGCGACGCCGCCCGGCCAGCTACCCCACTCGCTCCCGACTCCTCACTTCCTGCCCTCGCGCGCGCGCGCGCCTAAAGCTCAACTGCCGGGGTTTTTCCCCCTATGTCATCAACTTCCCCATGTGAGCTGTTCTAACCGATTTGCCAACGTACAGCGCTCAGCCAATACATTTCTAAAACTTTACTTAAAATCAAAATAATTACACTACACATTAAATAAATGTCTTCTTAGATTTTTATATTGGTATAAACATCCTTTGTACTATTTATCATAATCTTGCAATTTCTTATGTCACAGATAAGTGATTTAACTGAATACTTCAAGATAAAGTACACAATATTAATTGAAAATAAAATTAGAAATAGTTAATATATTATTTTTATAAACAAATATTGCCATGCTAGTTGTGTAACTGTCTTGTATTGGTAATTTATTACTTTTCATTGTCAATTAAACATATTACGCCAGATGTGACTATATCAGCTAATGTATTGTTTATTTATCAACAGGCTATTTTGTAATGAGGGCCTTAAAGGTTCCTAACTGCATCGTATTACTTCAAATGTAAGTAGTATTAGAATATTTTATTTCACGCTGTGCACTGCACTCCACCTGGCACTCGCCATTGTCCCTCTCTCCCCTCACCGGAAACGAAAACTGGAAAATCCTAAGCTGGAACAAGCCACCAACGTCGGCCTGTTCGCTGGCCTCCCGTCAGCTACAAGCACACAGCAAATCTCAACTTGGAGAATTTCTACCTATGGCCTAACTATAAATGTTGTCACCCAACTGCATACATACATTGCTACCATAATTAATAAGATTAAAATAGTGTAACATTTAGTGCATTGGCATGGTCAATTTTTGCAGTGAACTTCATACTGTTTAGTTATCAAATGCTATTAATTTACCAGTATTTCTATTGGGCGATAATCTCACAAGTCCCTAGACTTACGAACTACTTAAACTAATGCTAAGCACAACACATACACCCATGTCTGAGAGAGGACTCGAACCTCCGACGTGGAGCAACCGCACGCTAAGCAGCGAATTGCCTTAGAGCGCTCGGCCACTCCCTCGGGGCTTCGCAGTTTTCTAACATTCCACTGCATGTGCCTGGGAAATCATATTAGGCCTACTGTAGGATCGACTATTCCGGAGATATGACATCATAAGGATTCAGCTGCCTGAAAACGAAACTACAGGCCGAAATCAGCTGAAGACAAAGATGAATAGTCAGAGAGTGAGGCATAAGGCGATGGACACTGGGCAAAAGTAGAATATGGCGATGGACTAACATAGCAAAGGAATAAATATATACCCAGACGCTGGGTATTAAGGCTCGTAGAAACTTCAATTGCTCATTTGGAACATATTATGTCATGCATTAGCAAGCAAGCTTTTGACAATGTCGACTGGAATACACTCTTCCAAATTCTGAAGGTAGCAAGGGTAAAATATAGGGAGTGAAGAGTTATATCCAACCTATACAAAAACCAGACCGCGGTTATTAGAGCCGAAGGGCAACAAAGGGACGCAGAGGTTGGGAAGGGAGTAAGGCAGGGTTGTGACCTTTCCCCAATGTTGTTCAATCCGTACAATGAGCAAGCGGTGAAGGAATGGAAAGAGAAATTTGGAAAGGGCATTAGAGCGCAGGGAGAAGAAATAAAAACATTTCGGTTTGCCAATGACATAGTAATTCTTTCAGAGACCGCAAGAGATCTGGAAGAGCAATGGACAGTGTCTTGAAAGGAAGATATAAGATGAACATTAACAACAGTAAAACGAAGGTAATGGAATGTAATGTCAGAAAATCAGGCGATGCTGAAGGATTTAGATTAGGTAATGCGACAATAGTGGCCGAGGGGACTGAGGCGCGCCAGTCACGGTCTGCACGGCCACTAAGGTCGGGGGTTCGAATTCCCCCTCGGGCATGGATGTTTGTGCCGTCCTCAGTGTTAGCTAGTTTGTAAGTTTAGGGACTGATAACCCCGTAGTTAAGTCCCTTAAGCTTAACAAACATTTGAACATTTTTTTTAATACGACAATAAAAGTAGTAGATGAACTTCCTTATTTGGGTAGCAAGATAACTTCTGATAGCCAAAGTAAAGAAGACATAAGATGCAAAATGGCTATGGAAAGAAAAGCGTTTCTAAAGAAGCGAAACTTGTTAACACCAATATTAATTTAAATGTTAGGAAGTCCTTTCTGAAAGCATTTGTCTGGAGTGTAGCATTGTATGGAAGTGAAATGTGGATGATAAGGAGTTCTAACAAAAAGATGATAGAAGCTTTTGAAATGTGGTGCTTCGGACGAATGATGAAAATTAGATGGGTAGATCACGTAACTAATGAGGAGGTGCTTAACCAAATCAGGGAGAAAAGGAGTCTTTGGCATACCCTGACTAAGAGACGGGATAGATTGGTTGGACACATTCTGAGACATCAGTTGTCAACTTAGCATTGGAAGGAAGTGTGTGGGGTAAAAATCGTAGAGGGAGACCGAGGGACGAATATAGTAACCAGATTCATAAGGATGTATGTTGCCGAACGTATTGTCAGATGAAGAGACTTGCACAGGACAGGGTAGCGTGGAGAGCTGCATCAAACCAGCCTGCGGACTGAAGACCACAACAACAACATTAGCAAGCAAACTCAGACAAGTGTGAAAACTATAGAACCATCAATTTAATAAATCATTGATGCTAAATTGTAACACGATTTATTTACAGGGGAATGGAAAAACTGTTGGACTCTAACCTAGGGGAAGGTCATGAGGCAATACTTACGACTTAAAAAAAATGTTCAGATGTTTGTAAATCTATCGGACTCAACTGCGTGGTTATTAGTCCGTAGCTTGAAAATTACTTAAACTAAGGTAACACAAACACCCATGCCCGAGAAGGGACTCGAAGGCCCGACGGCGAGCGGCCGCGCGGACTGCAGCACGGCACCCCAGTAAGCACGGCAAATCCACCACGGCATTTACGACTACCCTAACATCACATTCCTAATTCGTGCTTGTTCACGAGTATCGAAGAATCCTCTGCACAAGCATTACCGTTGGTCTTATTTCATTACGGAAACTCACTCACTGAAGCAAGGCTGTTGGTTGACGAGCGAGACATTGAGTTGAAATACCCACAGACACTGAGTGGAGACCTGAGTATGCAAAGTTGTAAAAAATAACACAATGTTTACAGTATAAAAGTTCTGTAAAATAAAGATAAATCTGCTTAACACATTGACTGCCGGCCCTGTAAAATTTCCCATTTCTAAGAATGCCAGGTGTTTTTTAGCAATATTTAGTATTTTGTATTAGACAACGTTTAAATGTGGTAATAACCTTTTCTGAAAGCCTTGGACTTCTTCTTCCTGATAACCTACTTTCAGTTTCTTTGAATGTTTACTTCGTTTTCCACATATCTTCAAACAACGTCATTTTTTGGGAAAAAGAAAGAAGTTTACGGAAATCAAAAAGTTTTTACATCCTGCTTGTCGTAGTAGAAAAGCTTTTATTCCACTTTCAATAATAAAACACCGATAAGAACACGTACAGCCTTTCCAGTTTGCTTTTTTCCTCTGGTTGAACATACTTTTCACATCCTTTGAATTCTACTTTTATCTGTGGGGGGTGGAATTTTTTCTAGAAAATGCTTTCCTGTAGATAACCTGCTCAGGTGGCCTCCATCACAAGTTGATTTGGGAGTATCGTATTCACACATTGGCAATTTTGCAAACAACACCTTTGTGAACTTGGATAGAGGCATCTCCTCAGCTTTTATTTTGTTATGGAGAATACATGCATCCACCAGGCACCATAAGGAGACAGTGAAATGCAAGTTTCTTCCACCATTTCACTGTTCTATGTTCGAAAGCCCCGTATGACATACCTTTGATCTGACAGATCAACCCCGACCTTCTTTTTGTTGTACTCCACAACACAAGCACTTTTTTGTTTTTTGTTTACCTCTTCTGTCTTCATAATTATATCATTTCTGCCCTGTGTCTTGTACTTAGCATATATACATATCTTTTGTCTTCCAGCACACAGTCAAAAGATTTCCACTCCTCCGGAATATCTGTTCCCTTCTTTGTATGTTGAGTGATTTCAAAGCCTGAGGCATTCCCTTCCTGTTTTTCATTATAGTTCGAACAAGACCTGTCTTCTCCTTTTCTAACATTCTACATACCCCTTGCGGTAGAATGAAGAGACGGTGAGACCATCAATGGACGGGATTTCGTATTTACAAACATGAAAAATCGAATTCCGTCAAATGACGGGATCGGCGGTCTACGGAAATTTTTGTATCCCGTCAATTGACGGGATTGGCAGTTAAAGTGTTAATATAATTACACATTTTGAAACTCAGAATTTGAGTTTGTTATCATGTCAACTTAAAGCGTTTGGTAATTCTTTTATTAAAGACATGATGATCTTTATTGTCTTAGATTCATCACCTTTCTCTTTAGCCATGTTCCCCCACATGCAGGGCCGACTTTGTTAATCGGATTTGGCGTGTTAATAGTTACGAGGTGGCCAGATGCCCTTCCTGTCGGCACCCCATGCACCTGGAAGGACATGTGTACCCCCAAATGTCTTGTGTACAGTGTTATATGTGTGAACGTGTAAAGTGTTACGAAATGTTTGCGAATCGTGTAACTAAGACGGGACTTGGGGACCAGCCTGGTATTCACCTAGGGGGATGTGGAAAACCGCCTAAAAACCACATCCAGGCTCGCTGGCAATCCGACCGCCTTTGTTAATCCGCTGGGCGGATTCGAAACGGGGCCAATACGGGGTTGGAACACTTGCGCGGAGTGACACTTGCGCGGAGTGACACTTGCGCGGAACCCGGGACCCTTGGGGCGGCTAATGGCTTTTCCTGGGTACAGGCACACCAAGAAGTCTAGCACTGCTGTTGTCAAGTTTCCACACTGTCAACATAACACGAAATTCAGTGCTCAGTGAAATTGCACAACCCTTTCAAAGCTGAAGAGCAATATAGTAACTTGTTCTAACTACATATGAATTCGTTGAGTGTTCCTCCTGAAAACAAAAAGGTATTTTAATAGTGATAATGTTTGGAGAGTTATTAAGTCATTCTTTGCTACTACAAGACGATGACTTTCCACAGTCATACCTCCTAAAAGCATATTATTCAGAACACTAAGCATATCAAGACACCTGCGCAAGCAATAAATATATTAGGCATCCTGCACAGATACGTTGATGCAATTGACCGCTATGTAGTTAACCCCGCTATCACGCAACTTCCATCTCTTTAAAAATAGCTACTATGCTTTTTAATAGGAGACGCAACCTTAAACCTTCAATTAAAAAACGTTAATAATAAGTCAATGAGTATTTTGCATACTTGAAGCGTTTATTCGTAGCCCCCAAAACGATTTGGCTGTATTCAAATTAGAAATACATCTAAGAAATGGATGAAATACGGAATGTGTAAGGGAATGTCACACACCGAAAAATGCTAAAGATAAATTCTATTTTCCATCACCGTCATATAGAACCATTTTTACTCCGAACTTGGTATAAACCAACAGGGAGAAACAAGTTGCAAGACTCCCAATAAAAATGAAGCGAAATTGACAGCCAATAGTTGATTATAAATTACATTGCCTGTTAACTGTATAAATAAAAATTACGGAATACGCGGAACTCCTGTTCAGCACAGTCAAAAGGTCTAAGGTAATAGGCAGTGTTTTACAATCAGATATCCGTATCACTCTCCTCCTCAAGAAGTCTGTGTGAAGATTTATATTCAGAACATTCAAGAAAAAGGTGTTGAAACTACAAGAAGCAGCTCATTTACTCAGGAAGGGAAAACGTTATGGTGCCCGTAAATTTGAATGGCTGTATCTCTTGTAGTAACATTCATTTTTTGATAAAATGTTAATGTCCAATATACCAGAATTTTGTTTTCCTAAACTCAATGCCAACTTTTTTTGTCGAAATTTTTGCAGGAAGTGGTCTTGACGTGATTTCATACTTCTATGCATTAATATTATCAAACATGTAATTTGTGTCACAAATTGCGCGGCCGGTCCGGTCGGATGTTCGAGTCCTTCCTCGGACATGGGTATGTTTGTTTGTACTTTGCCTACGTTATTTTAAGTAAGATTAAGTAGTGTAAGTCTAGCGACCGATGGCCTAAGTAGTTTGGCCGCATAAGACTACACATATACACGTAATTTATTTATTACATCACCACATTTAAGTACTAATAATTAAAGAAACTTAAATGTAAAAATTTGAAATAAACACTGAAAACAAATGATTGGTATTTCTCATAAAATGAATGCACAGAACCGTTAAATTATGTCTTGTGAATGTACCTGCAAAATCTGCCATATGAAAATTGTAGCGTGAGTCCCAAATTTGTTTTTTATGTAATAACATTAAAAACATATTAAAAATCAGAACTCGAAAACCAGTGAAGTTATGGACTTGAAGCGTTTTGTGTTGCTAAATCTTTACATAGTAGACACGATTTTAAAATTTGGTTGCTATCGCCAAAGTTATTGATTTAAGCCTAAGGAAGGCCTTTCTGAAGGCATTTGTATGGAGTGTTGCCTTGTATGGGAGTGAAACATGGACGATAAGCAGTGTGGACAGAAAGAGGATAGAGGCTTTTGAAATGTGGTGCTACAGAAGAATGCTGAAGATTAGGTGGGTGGATCGCGTAACTAATGAGGAGGTACTGAACCGAATTGGGGTGAAAAGAAATTTCTGGCATACCTTGACTAAAAGAAGGGATAGATTGGTAGGACACATTCTTAGACATCAAGGAATTGTGAATTTAGCGTTGGAGGGAAGTGTGTGGGGTAAAAATCGCAGAGGGAGACCAAGAGACGCGTATAGTAAGCAGATTCAAGTGGATGTGGGTTGTCGTTCTTATGAGGAGATGAAAAGGCTTGCTCAGGATAGAGTAGGGTGGAGAGCTGCATCAAACCAGTCTCTGGACTGAAGACCACAACAACAACATCGCCAAAGTAGACGAAACGTTAAATTTTTTGGTGTAATCTTCGCCGTGTAGACTGTATGTTGTAGAAGTCTACGTCGAACCTAATTAGAATCATACCTCTGAGGAGAGAACGTTGTTTGCACTTCTGCGTTTCCAGTCGCCGTGCTGTGCTACGTAACGACATCGTACCGTTCCACTTTACTGAGAGCTATATATGTGATGGTGTGATGTTTGTTCTTTCGAAATAAGACATCACACCAATATACGTATCATTTAGACGCAAAGATTCTGGGTTCTGTTTTCATCGCTAACGCGACTAACAACGTTAGACCTCGTGTGTAAACAGTTAAAGGTTATGAGTGCCACTGGAAAAATGCATAAGTAACACCTGTTGTTTGAGACTTGAAGATGACCTGAAATTAGCCGAAATCGGTATCTCATAATAAACATAAGGTGTAGCTGTCTATATTTCATAATGCTATTCCTAACATATTTAAAAGCTGCTCAAAACCACCTACAAAAAACCTTTATAATGAGATTGTATATAATTCCACGATCAAATTGTGTTTTAGTTATTTGTAATAATACACCCAATGATCTGCCCTTGCTTTTAGTGCCTTGATCAGCTGTTTATTTTTAGAGGTATTACTAGGGACAGGAAAAATTCGCATTTGCGATAAATGCGAATATAGATGCGAATTCTGACTCAAAATGCAGTAAATCCGAAATTGTAGTTAGCAACGGTTGCGCTCAATTCCGATTTCATCACATTCCTCCTCACACGGTGCTGTATTGTAAATCGAGTGATATTTGTATGACGTGTTATCTCCCTGTTGAATGAGGCTGTGATATCTCCGGGCCGTTACTACAGCTCCACCTCGCTCGGTGGTCCTTTCCCTGAATACGGCACAGGTAGCGGCTGGAGGGCGTGGAGTAGGGGTGGTGTATCCCTACTTCTGGAACACCCTGTTCACTACCTGCAGCGTCCGGGTCTCCGCGCAAGTGTCTACAAATTCCCTTTCCGCGCAAGTGTCACTCCCCGCAAGTGTCACAAACTCGGCCAATACGCTTCCCCGTCACGGAAAGCGGTGCGTTAGACCGCACGGCTAACCGAGCGGGTATTGTCTTACATTCGTGTAGGATAAGAAATGTGAGTGGCGTTACAGTAAACGTCTGAAAAAGAAAAACCACGGTGGAATAGCCGAGCGCTCTAAAGTGCCTTGCTGCGGAGCGCGCGGATGCTCCCCGTCGGAGGTTCGAGTCCTCCCTAGGGCATGTGTGTGTGTGTGTGTGTGTGTGTGTGTGTGTGTGTGTGCGTTGTTGTTGTTGCCATTAGGTTACTTTAAGTAGTTTGCAAGCCTAATGACTGATAATCACATTAGTTAAGTTCCATACATTTACAAACATTTGAACATTTTTTTTTTTTAGAAAGAGAAAAATAAGTTTGGGATTTAACGACCTGTCGACAGCTTGTTCATTAGTGACAGAGAACAAGATCGGATGGTTTTGATAACGATGGGGAGCGAAATCGAGCGTGCTCTTTCAAAAGATCCATCCCGGTATTCGTCTGGAGCTATTTAAGGAAATAACGGAAAACCTAATTCTGGATGGTCGAATTTCATCCGCCATTCTCTCGAATCCGAGTTCAATGTGTTAACCGCTACGCTCGGTGAAACTTTTCGGTATTGGCCCATTGTAATTTAGAAGGGGTATGAAAGTAGAGGGTGTTCATAAACTTCGACGACTTGTAGAAGGAAGTCAGTGCGTGATATTATGAATAGTAACCCATTTTCGAAAACGTGCCGTTTCCGTTGTATGACAGTTTCAATTCAGTTGTATAACGCTTTTACGTCTGCTGATGCAAAAAGAGAAGTGTGGTCTCAAGAGCCACGTTACGGATCGTGTGGCCGCTCGCGTCGCAGTTTCGAGTCCTCCTGTGGGCATTGGTGTGTGTTTGTTGCCCTTAGTATAAGTTAGATTAAGAAATATGTAAGTCTAGGGACTGATGACCTTTCGTGAGCACACGCGTGGCGAGTACGGTGCCCCAAGCTAATGCAGTCTTTCTTACTTCTTTCCTACCTGGACTGCATTTTCTTTCCCATCCTATCCTCACTCCTTCCCCTCCCCACCGGGGTACCGATAACCTTAGCAGTTTGGTCCCCCTATCCCAAACAACCAACCATCCAAAATATTTTGAAGAAGCCTCAGAGCCGCTTGCCTAGTATGCAATAGGTTAGACCGATGCCAACAAGGAAGACAGGCCCGGGCAAATAGGCAGGTCATGTGATAACAGTAGTGCTGAGCCAGATCGATCGCTAGCTGACGGTCTGGCCACTGTGAGACACTGGCTAGGCTGTGCCCCAACGGCCAGCCAGTCAGCTAACGATCGCGCTGGCTCAGCACTACCTTTATCGCATGACCTGTCTATGTGCCCGAGCCTGTCTTTCTAGTTGGCCTCGAGGGTAGACTGAATAACGTCAGGTGGTCACCTGATATCACGTCACATCTGCCTTTGTCAATCCTTGTTCATCTCCGAAACAGTAAACATGGTTCGCTGCAGATTTTCGGAATATCCAGACGTGCACTGATCAGCCATAACGTCATTATCACTTCTTTACTACCGATAAAAACGCCCCCATGTGATAGCATGCTCACCTCACGAAGATTGGCTGCCAGTCAGACACATGTTCGGTGTATGTAGTATCAGCGAGCGTGTTGTCCGTGTGTAGAATGGGGAAGCTCAACACGAGCATTTCGGAAACTGAACGACTTGATGGGTGTTCGAGGAGTGCTATAGTGAATGACTTCAGCAAGTCCGAAACGAAGGTGGAAACGACGTCCATGTGTTCAAGGGATTGGGCAGTCACCCCCCTCCCCCCCCCTCCATTACAGATCTCGGACTTTGTAGGCTGAGCAGACTGATGGAATAGAACAGGAGGCGAACTAAGGCGAAACTATCATTAGACTTTAATGCTGTGCAAAGTCAAATTGTGCCTGAACACCCGTCTCTCCTAACGATGGGCCTCCGCAGTCGACGACCAATGCATGCCCAATAATACCATGATATCTGCAACTACAACTGAAATGGATACGTGGACATCTACACTGGAAGTTGGCACAGTGGCAAAGCGTTGCATGCTCTGTTCAATCACAATACCATTTTCATCAGGCCGATAATAGGTGAGGACTCCGTTATCTACCAAAGAAACAGCTCCTACATCTACATCTACACAGATACTCTGCAAATGACATTTAAATGCCTGGCAGGGGGTTCATTAACCACTTTCATAACCTTTCTCTACCAACCCATTCTCTAATAGCGCGAGGGAAAATGAACACCTAAATCGTTCCGTTTCCGATCTGATTTCTCTTATTCTATTGGGATCGGCATGTCTCCCTATGTAGGTGGGTGCTACCAAAATATTTTCACATTCAGAAGTAAAAGTCGGCGATTGAAATTTCGCAAACAAATCTCGCCGCAAGGAATTACCTCGTTCTTTTAATGATTCCCACATCAAATCGTGCAACTTCTCCGTGACGCTTTCCCCCCTGTAACGTAATAAAACAAAACGAGCTGCCCTTCTCTGAACCTTCTCAATATCTTCCGCCAGTCCCACCTGGAGAGGGTCCCACACTGGGCAGCAGTACTCCAGGATAGGACGCACAAGTGTAATGTAGGCAGTCTCTTTGGTGGAGCTGTTGCATCTTCGAAGCGTTCTGACAATGAAAAGTAACCTTTGGTTTGCCTTCCCCACAAAATTTTTTCTAAGTGTTTTCTCCAGTCTAAGTTGTTCGTAACTGTAACTCCTAGTTATTTGGTAGTATTTACGACTTTAAGGTTTGACTGATTTATCGTGTAATTGAAGTTCCGTGGATTTCTTTTAGTGCTCCTTATCATTATTGCCAATTGTCGCACCATGTAGAAATTTTGTTTAAATCGCTTTGCAGTTGCTTTTGATCCTCTGTTGACTTCACTAACCAGTAAACGAAGGCATCATCCGCGAACAGTGCAAGAGAGCTATTCAGATTGTCTTCTAAATCGTTTATAAACAGAAGTAAGAGTAGGGGACCTATAACGCTTCCCTGGGGAACGCCAGATATCACTTCTGTTTTACTCGATGACTTACCGTCAATTTCTACGAACTGTGTCCTTTCTGATAGGAAATCGCGAATCCAATCGCACAATTGAGGCGATATTACATAAGCACGCAATTTCATTAGAAGCCGCTTGTGAGGTACAGCGTCAAAAGCCTTCCGGAAATCCAGAAACATGGAATTGATTTGAGATCCCTTGTCGATGACACTTATCACTTCATGTGAATAAATGGCAAGTTGTGTATCGCAAGAGCGATACCTTCTGTATCCTAGACACCTTACTGCTACACAGAGACAATCTGGTGACACAGGGCGAGGTGGAGCAGTGATAACACACTGGATGCACATTCGAGAGGACGAACGTGCCTCCAGACATGCTGATTTAGGTGGTCCGCGATTTCGCTACATCACTCCAGCAAATACTGGGATGGTTCCTTTCAAAGGGTACAGCCTTTTCCCCTCCTAGTCCTTAATTAAAAAAAGAAAAAAAAAACTATCGTAGACACAATAGAGGCTCAATTAGGCTCTGGCGTCGATTATCGTGGGTATGTACGAGTCCAGTTGAGGTTGTGCAAGGTGCCATGATGTCCAATGAGTATTCGTACAGTGGCTGCAGATTACCTACACCATTCAATGACCCTTATGTTGCCAAACATTTTTCAACAAAATAATGCGACATTTCGGAGAGCTATTAGTGTGATGAATTGGGTCTAGAACACAGTACGGCTTACAATAGATGTGCTGCGCCCCCAATTCATCAGAAATGATCCGGGACCGAGATGTAACTGAATGTGGCATCATACCTCATCGCCCTCCTCTCGGAATCAGGTGACGTGTGTGCAGATGTGCCCCAGACTCCATCCATTGACCTACCAAGGCATAACATAAATGCTTCCATCCAAGGCGCGTCGCCTCTCTTATCCTTCTCAGAAGTGATGCAGGCGAGTAGGAAAAACAATCCCGCATGTTAGAATACAGCATTAGTAGTGTGCTGCTTGACAGAGTCGCGTCAATTAATTATCGAGGAATAACGCAGATCAGCGATATGAAATGCATCGAGCATATAAGGACGGGCGAATAGTAGGGTGGGCCGAAACAAGTGAATTTTTGAGTATCTAGTTGTAATAGGGCTCGAAAGTTGCGTATTTATGTGCTGATTAACGAAAAAATAATTTAAAAAATCTAATATAATATCTTCAGTTCGCGCAAAGGGCTTAAAGTTTCTAAAAAAAAAAAAAAAGCGATAAATTTATAGAATTTCTGAAAGATCATATAAAAATATATCTTTTAGTAACACGTCCTTATAGGACTCAAAAACTGCGAATCCATGTATCGTTTAACATAAAAATATTTTTGATAGTCCTAGCGTATGTAATCAGTTCGCGTTAAAGGCCTTAACAATCGAAATACGACAACATTTCTAAATGTTCAAAATGTTACGGAAATTTACTAATATCTCTTATTTATGTGTATGTTTTAAATATGTTAGGTTTTATTTATTGTGATTTGATTATTTAAAGAGATAACATCATAACTTTGCAGCTCTTCGCCCATTTCACCAGCAAATTTGGTTAAATGACCCAGAACTCACCACGAGGAGGTGGCTGCAATTAGAGTTCCACCCACACCCTACCCTACCAACCAACCATACTAATTATATATTCATATTTACAATATATACATTTATTTATATTTTATACCTTTATTTACATACTAGTCAAAGATGTAGTTGGCTTGAATTCTGATTTGTATCCAAATTTTGACATTATTGATCTTGACAGCAGAGTCGTCCTAATGTATCCATCTCTACTATCTTGCCCACATACTTTTTCTGCAGCCTCTGTTACTAATTTTACACAACTTTCTACAGCCTGAGTGTGGCACGGAAAGTTCAGAAATTCAAATTCTGGCAAAGTCTTATTCATCAAATATGTACAAATGCTTTCTGTCGTCAATTTCTGCATCACTGGGTGAGGCGATAGCTTACATTTTGGCCAATCTATGAGCTCACTGTAGTCAGTAGCCTCAAAATCTAGTGTTTGTGTAGTAAACGTTCTTACTGCAGCTTTGCGGTAAGTTTTCATATTTTTTGCCTTTAGGACTCTTCTAAAACCCAACTCTCTAATATGTGATTTCTCGTCTACTATATTAGCCAATAACACGTATATTGGATGACAGAAAAACAAGTTTCGTTGAATCACCGGATCAATTTGCTTTTTTATGTTCTCCGGAAGATGTCTGGAAGTTTTAATAACCTTAAAAACATGCTTTGGACCACACTTTACTGAGGCGTATCTCTTAATATAGAACCACACTGGCACATATGTCTTTAGAATGTAGTCAACTAAAATCGTGAGTTCATTTGTGCGATTTACTTCAGAAATATACAAGCGCAGCACTCTATTCGCACATGTCAACCAACGGGTGTGACTAAGAGGTCCAAGATCACGATTACCAGATCTGGAGCTGTAGAAAGATGTGTAAAATTAGTAACAGAGGCTGCAGGAAAAGTATGTGAGCAAGATAGCAGAGATGGTTTCATTACGACGACTCTGCTGTCAAGATCAATAATGCCAAAATTTGGACACAAATCAGAATTCAAGCCAACTACATCTCTGACTAGTATGTAAATAAAGGTATAAAATATAAATAAATGTATATATTGTAAATATGAATATATAATTAGTATGGTTGGTTGGTAGGGTAGGGTGTGGGTGGAACTCTAATTGCAGCCACCTCCTCGTGGTGAGTTCTGGGTCTTTAAACAAATTTGCTGGTGAAATGGGCGAAGAGCTGCAAAGTTATGATGTTATCTCTTTAAATAATCAAATCACAATAAATAAAACCTAAAATATTTAAAACATACATAAAAATACGAGATATTAGTAAATTTCCGTAACATTTTGAACATTTAGAAATGTTGTCATATTTCGATAGTTAAGGCCTTTAACGCGAACTGATTACATAAGCTAGGACTATCAAAAATATTTTTATGTTAAACTATACATGGATACGCAGTTTTTTTGAGTCCTATTAGGAAGTGATACTAAAAGATATATTTTTATCTGACCTTGCAGAAATTCTATAAAATTATCGTTTTTTTAGAAACTTTAAGCCCTTTGCACGAACTGAAGATATTAAGTTGTTGTTGTTGTTATGGTCTTCAGTACGGTGCCTCGTTTGATGCAGCTCTCCACCCTACTCTATCCTGAGCAAGCCTTTTCATCTCCTCATAAGAACGGCAACCCACATCCACTTGAATCTGCTTACTATACGCGTCTCTTGGTCTCCCTCTGCGATTTTTACCCCACACACTTCCCTCCAATGCTAAATTTACGATTCCTCGATGTCTAAGAATGTGTCCTACCAAGCGATCCCTTCTTTTAATCAGGGTATGCCAAAAATTCCTTTTCTCGCCATTTCTGTTCAGTACCTCTTCATTAGTTATGCGATCTACCCACCTAATCTTCAGCATTCTTCTGTAGCACCAGATTTCAAAAGCCTCTATTCTCTTCCAGTCCGCACTGTTTATCGGCCATGTTTCACTCCCATACAAGGCAACACTCCACACAAATGCCTTCAGAAAAGACTTCCTTACCCTTAAATTAATATTCGATGTTAGCAAATTTCTCTTTTTCAAAAATGCTTTTCTTCCCATTGCCATTCTGCATTTTATATCCTCTGTACTGCGACCATTGCATGTTGTTTTACTACCCAAGTAACAAAACTCATCTACCACCTTCATTGTTTCGTTACCTAATCTAATTCTTTCAGCATCGCCCGACTTTCTAAGACCGCATTCCATTATTTTTGTTTTGCTCTTGTTAATGTTCATTTTATACGCTCTCTTCAATACACTGTCCATTCCATTCAACTGCTCTTCCAGGTCCTTTGCTGTCTCTGACAGAATTACAATGTCATCAGCAAAACGCAATGTTTTTATTTCTTCCCCCTGTACTTTAATCCCTATTCCATATTTTTCCTTGCTTTCCTTCACCGCCTGCTCGATGTACAAATTGAATAACATCGGAGAAAGGCTACAACCCTGTCTTACTCCCTTCCCAACTGATGCTTCCCTTTCATGCCCTTCGAGTCTAATAACTGCGGTCTGGCTTTTTACAAGTTGTAAATAACTCTCCTTTCCCTGTATTTTACCCCTGCTGACTTCAGAATTTGAAAGAGTGTATTCCAGTCAACAATGTCAAATGCTTTCTCCAAATCTACAAAAGCTAAAAATGTAGGTTTGTCTTTCCTTAATCTATCTTCTAAGATAAGACGTAAAGTGAGTATTGCCTCCCTGGTTCCTATGTTCCTCCTGAATCCAAACTGATCTTCCCCGAGGTCAGCTTCTACCAGCTTTTCCATTCTCTTGTAGATAATTCGTGTTAAAATTTTGCAACCATGACTTATCAAACTGATGGTTCTGTAATTTTCACACCTGACTGCGCCTGCTTTCTTTGGAATGGGGATTATAACTTTTTCCTTAAAGTCTGATGGTACTTCACCTGTCTCATACATCTTACACAGCAGGTGAAACAATTTTGTCATGGCTGGTAGCTCTGAGGGTATGTCATCTACTCCTGGGGCCTTGTTCCGACCTAGGTCTTTCAAGGCTCTGTCAAATTCATCTCTCAGTATAGTATCTTCTATTTCATCTTGATCTACTTCCTCTTCCCTTCCTACAACATCGTCTCTAAGTTCATTTCCTTTGTAGAGCTGCTCTATGTACTCTTTCCACCTTTCAGCTTTCCCTTCTTTGCTGAGAACTGGTTTTCCATTTGAGTTCTTGATATTCGTAGAGTTGCTTTTCTTGTCCCCAAATGTCCCTTTTATTTTCCTGTAGGCGGTATCTACTTTTCCCCTTGTTACACATTCTTCTACAGATTTGCATTTGGCTTCTAGTCACTCCTGCTTAGCCATTTTGCACTTCCTGTCAATCTCATTTTTTAGTCGCCTGTACTCCATTTTGCCTGTTTCCTTTACTGCATATTTATAGTTTCTCCTTTCATCAATTAAATTTAGTATTTCCTGTGATATCCAAGGATTTTTTCTAGGTCTTGCCTTCCTACCTATTTTGTCCTCTGCTACCTTCACTATTTCATCACTCAATTTTACCCATTCCTTCTCTACTGTTTTATTTTCCTCTGTTTCTGTCAATGGTTGCCTAAAGCTCCCTCTGAAATTCTTAAGAACCTCAGGTTCCTTCAATTTATCCAGGTCCCATCTCCTTATTTTCCTACCTTTTTGTAGTTTCTTTAGTTTCAGCCTACAGTTCATAACCAACAAGTTATGGTCAGAGTCTATATCTGCCCCTGGGTATCTCTTCCACTGTAAAACCTGGTTCCGAAGTCTATGTCTTACCATTATAAAATCTATCTAGTATCTCCCGGTGTCTCCTGGTCTCTTCCACGTATACAACCTTCTTTTGTGATTCTTGAACCACGTGTTTGTTACGATTAAATCATGTTCCGTGCAAAATTCTACCAGGCGGCTTCCTCTTTCATTCCTCCTGCCCAGTCCATATTCACCTACTATTTTTCCTTCTCTTCCTTTTCCTACTACCGAATTCCAGTCTCCCATCAAAATTAAGTTTTCCTCTTCCTTAACTGTCTGAATAATTTCCTTTAGCTCCTCATATATTTCATCGATCTCCTCATCATCGGCAGAGTTAGTTGGCATATAAACCTGTACTACTGTTGACGGTGTTGGCTTCGGCTTCGTATCTATCTTGACAATGATAATGCGATCACTGTGCTGCTCATAGTAGTTTACCCGCATTCCTATTTTCTTATTCATTATCAGTCCTACTCCTGTGATACCCCCAACTGATTTTGTATTTATAATCCTGTACTCACCTGACCAGAAATCCTGTTCATCCTGCCACCGAACTTCACTAATCCCCACTATATCTAACTTCAACCTATCCATTTCCCTTTTTAAATTTTCTAATTTTCCTACCCGATTAAGGGATCTAACATTCCACGCTCCGATCCGTAGAATGCCAGTATTGTCATTCCTGATGACAACATCCTCCTGAGTAGTCCCCGCCCGGAGATCCGAATGGGGGACTATTTTACCTCCGGAATATTTTACCCGAGAGGATGCCATCATCATATGTTCATACAGTAGAGCTGCATGTCCTCGGGAAAGGTAACGGCTGTAGTTTCCCCTTGCTTTCAGCCGTTCGCAGTAGCTGTGTGGCAAAGCCACATTAGCTGATGTTACAAGGCCAGCTCAGTCAATCATCCAGACTGTTGCCCCTGTAACTACTGAAAAGGCTGCTGCCCCTCTTCAGGAACCACACGTTTGTCTGGCCTCTCCACAGATACCCCTCCGCTGTGGTTGCACCTACGGTACGGCTATCTGCATCGTTGAGGCACGCAAGCCACCCCACCTCGGCAAGGGGTGGGATATTAAGTTAGATTTTTTAAATTATTTTTTCGTTAATCAGCACGTAAATACGCAACTTTCGAGCCGTATTACAAGTTGATACTCAAAAATCACGCTTTTCGGCCCACCCTAGCGAATAGTCGACGTCAGACTATTGGGAGAATTTTAAGAAGCTCTGATTGGTCTGTAAAGGAGACCGCATATAAAATGCTTGTACGACCCATTCTTGAGTATTTCTCAACTTTTTGGGATCCCCACCAGATCGGTTTAAACGAGGACAATGAGGCAGTTAAGAGGCGGACGGCTGTTGCGAGTGTTGCAGAAATGCTTCTGGAACTCAAATGGAAATCGCTGAAGGGCAGGTGACGTTCTTTTCGAGAAACATAGTTTAAGAAATTTAGAGGGCCGGAATTTGGAGTGGACTGCAGAAAGGTTCTACTAGCAGCAACCTACATTTCGCCCAAAGACCACGAAGATAAGATCAGGAGATTAGGCCTCGCACAGATGCATATAGGCATTAGTTTTTCCCTCGTTCTGTATGGGAGTGGAACAGGGAAGCAAGTAACTAGTAATAGCACTGAGTAGGGGAGACCGGGGCACGTTTTCCACCATTTTACATTTTTATTTTTGTACTTCTTATTTTTATTGGTTTTGCGGTAAACACCGGATCATTATATTTCCTACACCTTTATTTACAGTCTCTTACTGATATTTTTGAAAATAGTAAATATCATTCTTCGTAGAAAATGGTTTTGTCTGCCCATGTTGCGTTGGAAAATTTGCCCGGTATGTGTGGCAAGTTTTCCAGCTTACTTAAAATGTACAGGGCCAAATATTCCAATTACACTTTCAATGCTAAAACAAAGATAATTATCTTGATTTCACTGAATGCGTATTTGTATCATGAATTTACAATACATTACAAAATAGGATAGTAAAAGTAGCCACATTAAATGAAAACAAATGCTATTTAATGATTTTACAAAATATGTGACTTAAATATTTTACAAATACAGACATTTTAACAATACTTACACTGATTGTCTGAATCACAATGTAAGCGAACAAAAAATGCAACATTCCCTTTCGTACAGTCTCCATGCGCCCATTTCTTGTATTTCGTGCACTGTACCCACTTTTCATTTGCTTTAGACTTGGCGTAAGACTCAAAGCAATAAGGAATATGTGCCCCATATGTACTCGGAAAACGTGCCCCGTCGCCATATTCGGAACTAAAACACTACGTCCATGAGTAACAGTGTAAGCTATTTACAAAACAAATGCACAGTTACATGAAGAAGGAAACCCACTGTGTGCAATGTCAAAATAATAAGTTTAACGCTAGAACGTTTATTTTAAGTTTCAATAAAAACTGAAAGTTTACTCACATTTGCAAAAATGACGAAAACAGCCCTGCCGACGTTGTGACTGCTGGTACAACACTGAAACTTTCGTAAATGAAGCGTGCTTTGTTGCTACTTCCTACAGTATCGCCGGTGGTAACATCTAGCGGTTTGTTTCGAAAATAAACGGATTTGGAAAACTTTCCCCTATGGAAAATGTGCCCCGGTCTCCCCTACCCTTCGCCACGCACCTTTGTGTGGATTGCAGAGTATGTTTGAAGATGTACATGTAGAAAGATTAACATTCCAACCAACGGTTTCCGGAACGTTGCACGCCGTTACAGAAACTTGTTGCTCAAGTTTCGCAACGGCCCCGAGAAACAGGTACCTTAAAACTGTGAGAAGCCACGACTGGATGCTACACGGCAACGCCGCTGGACCGAATTTTAAAGAGATCCGTTAGCGAGTCTCCCAACGCGCAGGCGCGGTGGGGCGTTCTGTGTGACCACCGAGCACTCGCCTACCACAAAGGTGCGGACGGTTTTCCACGTGTTGCCCAACTGCACGTGGTTCCTTCATCGACACACTCTTGTTTTCACGTCAAGTTCTGTTAACAAATCAGTGGAAATTCACCACGTCTTATGTTCTGAATTCGTGAAATAGCAAAGTCTGACCAGAGTAAAATCCTTGTGTCACGCATTTTCAGTGGTTTCAGAGCCGGTTTGTTATTAACGTGCGGGCAAGTTTACTTGACGGTCAGTGATCTTCTATTCATGCTAGCTGGTCCTACATTCTTCACCCGTTCTTGGCACATGTGCCAATGAATGTCCGTCAGGAAGTGTTGTTTCAACGTAAAACGTCACCCCGCTTCTTACGTGCAGGTTGCGATAACAGACGATATAGTATATAATAACAATATCGTGTGGCTCATTGGCCTTGTGCAAGCCTTTCAAATGGAACGCTACTTCGGCGACTTGCGTGTCCCTAGCCTACCGCAGTTATCCAACCAGGAAAAGAAGACCTACAGCTTAACGTGGAGTCTGAACCACATGTCGTTTCTGGCGAACCCTCACATCGTTGAGAGGTGAAGGATGGGTTAAAGCGCTGACTGAAAAAATCCGATGTCCGACCGGGTTTCGAAACCGCGACCCTGCGGTTTCCAGTCAAGCACCTTACCTCAAGACCAACTGGCCCGACAGACGATATGGTGGAACATGTTGGGCCGAGCTGTGCCCTCGGCTTTGTGACTTGGCTTTGGGGGGGGGGGGGGATAGATCTGCTTGACGAGCAAAATTTTAGTCAAGTTTCCAGACAGACTACCATCTACCACTCCCGTTGAAGAAACTAATTCACTCCCATCCAATGAAAGCTTATGGTAAACAACCAAGCTTTCAATCCTTACCTTTAACAGATTGCTGTTATACGATTTTTTTCTTTCTCTTCGAGTTCTGGGGGGTGGGGATCTATCTCCCTCATCTCCCTCCATAGTTACGCCACTGGGACTTCTACTAGCGGTGTCGTATGCAATTTTGAATTTACGAGACAGAAAACATCTACTTACACGTGTCGTATGCAATGTTGAATTTACGAGACAGAAAACATCTACTTACACGTGTCGTATGCAATGTTGAATTTACGAGACTGAAAACATCTACTTACACGAGTTCTAACTGCTATATTAGAAATCTAAGGGACGCAAGGTGGGATGGAGAATCTGAACTGAACATACTTCGTATGTAAGATCTGTTAAAATATGCTAGAAATCAGCCAGAACAAAGTACCTCTATGAGGAAAGACATTTTTTTCTTTTTTTTAATTACGAAATGTAACGGCACACAGCCCTTTTATTTGTATAGCATTTTCTTTCTGAGGCTGCGGAACATTAATAACAGTTCATATTATGATTTTTCCTGGGATGCAACACGCGACTTTGAATGGAATGACTTTGTCGATGTAAAGAAAGTATGTCAAGGCAATGCACTTCTTATTCGAAGTCAAGAGCGGTAAATCCATGTCAGACAACCATTAGAGACTGCTACCATTATATTGTTGATACGAGTTGCAGATCGTGTTTCAGGAAGTGGACAGTTATCAAGCAATCCACTGTTGTTCCGCTGCAATCTTATTGCGCCAGACTTCACGCAGTTAGCCTTAACAATCTGTAATACTGTCTGAAACAATGTATTAAGCTATCTATTATGCAAGTCCGTCAAAATATTGAATTTTTTATTAAGTTATTAGAAATTCTTCTTTGAACGTTAATATTTTAGATACCACATGCATTAACTTGGCCACGTGGGGATCCCGCCGGAGGTTCGAGTCCTCTCTCGGCCATGTGTGAGAGAGAAGCCATTAGGTCAGATTTAAGTTAGTTTAAGTAGTTCGTAAGACTAGGGACATTAAATATGCAAATGTTTGTAAATCGTTGGGACTTAACTTTTTTTATTAGTCCTCAGGCTAATAAATTATTTTAAAAAGTTCAGCTAACCTAAGGACAACACACACACACACACACACACACACATACATACATACATACATGCCAGACGGAGGACTCGAACCTCCTACGGAGAGCAACCGCGCGCTCCGCAGCAACGCGCCTTCTAACGCTCAGCCACTCCACCGTGGCTAATTGATGACCTTAGTAGTTTGAGCCCATAGATTTACAAATATTTGAAAATATTTGCATTAATTTAATTAAAATAAATTATGTAATTGCATTTGCATCATCACAAGAAAACTTCCGGATTTTCAGCTGCAGGCAAACAAGAATATTTTCCGATTTTGTATTCCTTAAATTTGGTACAATCAGCCGAAATTCGGCTGTTGGGCTGTGTTGGTAACACTGGATACGGTGCAAGTCACTGTGTGCCGCGCGGGAGTAGCCGAGCGGTCTGGAGCGCCACATTACGGATCACGCGGCCTCCCGCTTTGGAGATTCGAATCCCCTCTCGAGCATGGATGTGTGTGTTGTTCTTAGATTAGTTTAAGTAGTTTGTAAGCCTAGGGACTTAAGGCCAAAGTAGTTTGGTCCCATACGAATTACAAACATTTGAACTTTTTTATGCCACTGTCTGTCTAGTAGCTGAGTACTCTTCTCTACATATAATATGCTGGACTCTTCTTTGTTTTGGTTTAATGTAAACGCGCAGTGTTTCTTGCCTCAGATGACTACCCGATACGCGTGGGTCTACTGCAGCGCCCCTGGCCTGTTATTCCCCTACTGCAGGGCTGGGCAAATGCCGTTTGGCGAGCGCGAGCGCTCTCAGCGGCTCACGCGGCCTGCTCGCGGCTCCCCCCCCCCCCCCCCCCCCACTCCGCCAGCCAGCAGTGCCCCCCACCCATACTCGACTAGCCACGTACCTCACTACACCACGCGGAACCACTCGTTCTGTTTACTGGTGGAAATCGCGTCCGGTGTTCGTGATAAAGCAGAACTAGTGTCTGAAAAATGGCAGAGGAGGACGTAAAATCTTTGAAAAGAAAGTCTTCTGAACACCCACAGTGGGAAGAAGAGTACTTTTTTGTTGGTACGCAAAGCGGACCTCAGTGTTTGTTTTGCAATTCAACATTGTCCCATGGAAGTTAAGTACAATGTGAAACGTCATTTTCAACTGCTTCACGAAAAAGATGTAGTTAGAGTAAAGAAGAACGAAAAGTCAAACTTATAGAAATGAAGCTGAAAAAGGAGAAAGACGTAAGTATACTTGTAGATAATTATGTTATTAATTCAATTTACTGCTGTTATTAATAGGTTGTGTGCATTTTCGTCAATTTTACCTTCTCCTGTACTTATTTACAGGTAGAAAACCTTCTAATCCACAACGCTGCCATCATCATATGTTCATACAGTAGAGCTGCATGTCCTCTCAGGAAAGACAATACTGGCATTTTACGGATCGGAGCGTGGAATGTTAGATCCCTTAATCGGGTAGGAAAATTAGAAAATTTGTGCCCAGCAAATCTTCCTCTTTTTGAAACCGTTCCTCTTTCACGGTTAGCAGGCGTTTGTCTGGCCTCTCACCAGCTCAGTCAATCATCCAGACTGTTGCATGATGAAATGAGGTTATGAAGGCACTTTTTACATGGGAGCAGGAGGTGACGTTGTGTTTATTGATGGTGAAAGGGTAATACACAGTAGAAATGTGGTAAATTCTGTACACTATTGAGGAACTAAAAACAGCAAAATTGTCGTTCAAACATTTATTTGCTGTAGAAAATTTGCACTTGCAATCATCTACATCTATATACATACTCCGCAATTCACCGTAAGGTGCGTCGCGGATGGTACACTGTACAACTACTAGGCATTTCCTTTGCTATTCCACTCCCAAATAGAACGAGGAAAATACGAATGCCTATATGCCTCCGTACGAGCCCTAATTTCTCGTATCTTGTCTTTGTGATCTTTACGCGAAATGTAAGTAGGCGGCAGCAATCGTACTACACTCAGCTTCAAATTCCAGACCTCTAAATTTACTTAACAGAAATTCACGAAAAGAACATCGACTTTCTTCCAGCGATCCCCAATTGAGTTCCTGGAGCATTTCCGTGACACTCGCGCATTGGTCGAACCTACCGGTAACAAATCTAGCTGCTCGTCTCTGAACCGCCTCTATGTCTTCCTTTAAACTGATCTGCTGCGGGTCCCAAACACTTGAGCAATACTCAAGACGTGGTCGTACAAGCGTTTTATACACGGTCTCCTTTACAGATGAAGTCAGATCTTCCCAAAATTCTCCCAATAAACCGAAGTCGGCTGTCCGCCTTACTCACAACTGTGCTTGCATGTTTGTTCCATTTCATATCTCTCTGCAATGTTACGCCTAGATATTTGAACGACGCGACAGCATCAAGAAGCTCACTACTAATGCTGTATTCGAAAATTATAGGATTGTTTTTCCTACTCATGCGCATCACCTTACATTTTTCTACATTGAGAGCTAGCTGCCATTCTTCGCACCAACTAGAAACTTTGTCTAAGTCATCCTGTATGCTACTACAGTCAGCTAAAGACGACACCCTCCCGTACACCACAGCAACATCAGCAAACAGCCGCAAATTACAACTTACTCTGACCATCAGATCATTTATATAGATAGAAAATAATAGCGGTCCTATCACACTCCCCTGGGGCACGCCTGACGATACACTCGTCTCTGATGAATACTCGTCGTCGAGAACAACGTACTGCGTTCTATTACGTAGGAAGTCTTCCAGCCAGTCACAAATCTGTTAACCTATTCCATAAGCTCGCATCTTCGTTAGCAGTCTGCAGTGTGGCACCGCTTCGAACGCCTTTTTGAAGTCGAGAAAAACACAATCCCCCTGTTGCCTTTCATCCACGGCTCGCAAGATGTCATATAAGAAAAGGGCAAGCTGAGTTTCACATGAACGATGTGTCCTGAACCCGTGCTGATTCATAAAAAGAAGCTTTTCCGTTTCAAGGAAATTTACTATATTCGAACTGAGAATATGCTCCAAAATTCTACTTGAATCTGATAACGATATTGGCCTGTAATTCTGTGGGTCAGTTCTCTTTCCTTTCTTATAAACGGGCTACACCTGCGCTTTTTCCAGTCACTAGGAACTTTGTGCTGAATTAAAGATTCGTGATAAAAGCACGCTAAGTAAGGGGCTGTTGCCGTAGACTACTCTTTGTAAAACCGAACTGGTATTCCATCCGGACCAGCAGACTTTTTCGTATTTAGCTCTCTCAGCTGCTTCTCTACACCGGAAATACCTATTACTATGGCCTCCATTTCGGAATTAGTACGTTGATCAAATGATGGTATATTTGTGCGGTCCTCCTGCGTGAAAGATTTCTTAAAGTTTTGCTTTCTTCTATCAAACAAAATTGAAAATGCAGTAAAAAACGCCTGTTTACTTTAGTTTTCATATCTTGTTTTCTTGATATGATTACGTCGAAAATAATTTTCTCTTCTAATAATTCTAAGTCTTTCACTGTTAAAATAATTTTCAGTAAAACGATATTTGTATATTTACATTCGTATTTATACATAGTGCTAGGGTTTTCCCTGTAAAACGCATATATCTTTCTGTTTGTAGTTATTTCTTCTGTAGGAGAACGCTAGAAGAAAAAATAATACTAGCCTCTGTTCCAAACTTTTCTGTGCGATGAGAACACAAAGAAAAAGAAAGTTTAAGAAGATGCGAAAGTATTTCTATAATATCAATAATCAATGTGCAAGTCTTTCAATTGGACGCCACTTCGGCGACTTGCGTGTCCCTAGCCTACCCCAGTTATCCAAGCGGGGAAAGGGGACCTACAGCTTAACGTGGAATCCGAACCACGTGTCGTTTCTGGCGACTCCTCCTGAGAGGTGAAGGATGGGTTAAAGCGAGGACTGGAAAAATCCGAGGCCCGACCGTGTTTAGAACCCGCGACCGTCCGCTATCTAGTCGAGCGCTTTACCCCAAGACCACCGGGGCTAGACAGATGTTAGCCGACATCACTACATTCCCTTGCTTCTGCGCATGTGAATTATAAAGAAATCCATACGCGGCACGATCTACTGATCATTGAAATAGACGCACTCGCGATGTGGTTGCCGGTGATCCTCACGGAGGCGCGAAAGGCGTACGCTTTTTGAGTAGTCGATATTCAGCAGAAAGTCGCACCTGTAAAAGGGGCTTCAGTGTTACTGTAAACAAATGTGCATAAGTGATAAATGGATGTTTCGTCATGTTCCCTTTCGCATCGTTATAATTCCACTGCGCCATGCCAAATTCTGTTAGTCAGACAGGAGTGGATCAATCCCCTCTACAAGTACTAGAAATCTGTAACGGCAATTTCCGAACATTGTAGGCCCTGAATTTGTTATATCAAAGCTAGTATTTGGATCAGTTACTCTTGCATTCCAGTCCATTATTTTACGAACATGCATTTCCTGTCCTTGTCTTCTAGCGCAGTAGACATCCACAATTACTAGATCTATCCAAATTTATAAGGGACGAACAGAGAGTGTGTGACAATGTGTCGCATTGGATCGGAAGAGATTCTCTCCGGTTTTGAGCGGCTATCTGAACCACAGACATTACCGAGTTGGGGTGGCTTGCGTGCCTCAACGATACAGATAGCCGTACCGTAGGTGCAACCACAGCGGAGAGGTATGTGTGGAAAGGCCATACAAACGTGTGGTTCCTGAAGTTGGGCAGCAGCCTTTTCAGTAGTTACTGGGGCAACAGTCTGGATGATTGACTGAGCTGGCCTTGTAACATCAGCTAATGTGGCTTTGCCACACAGCTACTGCGAACAGCTGAAAGCAAGGGGAAACTACAGCCGTTACTTTTCCCGAGGACATGCAGCTGTAATGTATGAATATATGATGATAGAATCTTCTTGGGTAAAATATTCCGCAGGTAAAATAGTCCCCCATTCGGATCTCCGGGCGGGAACTTCTCAGGAGGATGCCGTCATCAAGAAAAACAAAACAGGCATTCTACGGATCGGAGCGTGGAATGTTTTAACGCTTAATCACGTAGGTAAGTTAGAAAATTTGAAAAGAGAAATGGATAGGTTAAAGTTAAATATGGTACGGATTAGTGAACTTCAGTGGTAGGATGAACAGGATTTCTGGTCAGGTGTGTACAGGGTTATAAACACGAAATCAGTTGCTGGAGTAGGTCTGATAATCAATAAGAAAATAGGAATGCGGGTACGTTACTATGAATAGCATAGTGAACGCATTATAATAGCAAAGATAGACACAAAGCCAACGCCTACAACAGTAGTACGTGTTTATATGCCAATTAGTTCTGTCAATGATGAGGTCATCGAAGAAATGTATGAGGAGATAAAAGAAATCATTCAGAAAATTAAGGGAGATGAAAACTTGATTGTGGTGGGAGACTGGAACTCGGTAGTAGGAGAAGGAAATGTAGGTGAATATGGACTGGGGAAAAGAAATGAAAGAGGAAATCGCTTGGTAGAATTTTGTGCAGAACACAATTTAATGATCACCAACACTTGGTTTAAACATCATGAAAGAAGGCTGTTTACGTGGAAGAGACCAGGAGACACTTGACGGTTCCAGATTGACTTTATAATCGTAAGGAATAGATTTAGGAACCATTTTTAAGCTGTAAAATATACCCAGGGACAGGTATAGACTCTGACCACAACTTATTGGTAATGAACTGTAGATTAAAACTTAAGAGACTGCAGAAAGGTAGAAAAGTTACGAGATGGGACCTGGATAAAGTGAAGGAACCAGAGGTGGCTGAGGGTTTCAGAAGAAGCGTTAGGCAAGGGCAGGCAGGGGAAAAGTAATACAATAGAAGAAGAATGGGTAGCTCTGAAAATAGGCAGAAGGACAAGGCCTAATAGAAATCCCTGGATAACACAGTATATACTGGCACTTAATTGATGAAAGGAGAAAATATAAAAATGCATGAAGTGAAGTCGGCAAAAGGGACTACAAACCTCTGAAAAATGAGATTGACAAGAAGTGCAGACTGGCTAAGCAGGAGTGGCTAGAAAACAAATGCAGAACCATAGAAGAATATATAATCAGGGGAAACTTAGATACCGCCTACAGGAAAATAAAAGAGATATTTGGTGACAAGAAAAGCGGCTTTATGAATATCAAGAACTCAGACGACAAACCAGTACTAAGGGAAGAGGGGTAAGATGAAATGTGGAAGGAATATATAGAGGGCCTGTACAAAGGAAATAAATTTTAAGGTAGTATTCTAGAAATGGAGGTCGAAGTGGAAGAAGAGAAGATAGGAAATACGATTCTGCGAGGAGAATTTGACAGAGCGCTAAAAGGTTTGAGTCGAACAAGGCCCCTGGAAGAGATGATAGTCCGTCTGAACTGCTGCTATCGATAGGAGAGCCAGTCACGAAGAAATTGTTCCACTTGGTATGCAGGACATATGAGACTGGGGAAATACCCTCCGACTTCAAGAAGAATACAGTAATTCCAATGCCAAAGAAAGCAAGTGCAGAAAAATGTGAAAATTACAGAACTATCGGTTTAATAAATCATGGTTGCAGCATACTAACACGAATTATTTGCAGATGAATGGAAAAACTTGTGGAATATCAGATTGGATTTAGAAGAAATATAGGTACACGGGAGGCAATTCTCACATTACGACTTAGCTTAGAAGATAGCCTAAGGAAAGACAAACTTACGTTTTTAGCATTTGTAGATTTGGAGAAAGCTTTTCACAATCTCGACTGAAATAAACTCTTTCAAATTCTGAAGGTAACAGGGGTAAAATATAGGGATCGAAAAGTTATATTTAACGTATACAAAAACCAGACAGCGGTTATTACAATTGAAGGGCATAAAAGGGACGCAGAGGTTGGGAAGGAAATAAGATAGGGTTGTAGTCTTTTCCCAATGTTGTTCAATCTGTACATTGAGCAGGCAGTGAAGGAATGGAAGGAGAAATTTGGAGAGGGCATTAAAGTGCAGGGAGAAGAAATAAAAACTTTGCGGTTTGCCGATGACATAGTAATTTTGTCAGAGACCCCAAAGGAGCTGGAATAGCAATTGAATGGAACGGACAGTGTCTTGAAAGGAAGATATAAGATAAAGATGATGGTCGAAGTAAAGAAGATATAAAATGCAGAATAGGTATGGGAAGAAAAGCGTTTCTGAAGAAGGGAAATTTATTGACATCCAATATTAATTTTAATGTTAGGAAGTCCTTTCTGAATGCATTTGTCTGGAGTGTAGCATTGTATGGAAGTGAAACGTGGACGATAGGGAGATGACAGAAGCTCTTTTGAAATGTGGTGCTACAGACGAATGATGAAAATTAGATGGGTAGATCACGTAACTAATGAGGAGGTGCTTAACCGAATCAGGGAGAAAAGGAGTTTCTGGGATATACTGACTAAGAGCAGGTTGGACACATTCTGAGACATCAAGGAATTGTCAACATAGCATTAGAAGGAAGCGTGTGGGGTAAGTTCAGGGGTTAGTCAAAAGATAGCGGCACCTGCCATCTGCCAAACGAGCGTCTGGTCGCTGGCTTTGTGTATGAACACTGACTGGAAAATCCAGGCCGTTATGAGACTCACTGGCGAACGGCGGGAGAAGCCCTGTTTGGCCTTGGAGAAATGTGCAATAAACCACTTAAAATTAATAACTATTGATCCATATATGATACAAAGGAGCCCGTAGGCTCATTTTAAAGATAAAGACTAGACGGATGCACTTATATAAACGCGCCTCATGTCAGTTTAATAGTTTTTTAGTTAGAGTAAACGAAAAATCATTATAAAATAAAAATTTTGTAAACGATATCTCTTGAAAACGGTTTAACCAAATGTTACGTACAAGGTGTCAAATCATAGATCTGAGTACTATTAAGATGTATATTTAGTTTTTGAGTTAGAGTAAACGAAAAAACATTATAAAATAAAAATTTTGTAAACGATATCTCTTGAAAACGGTTTAACCAAATATTGCGTACAAGGTGTCAAATCATAGATCTGACTACTATTAAGATGTATATTCAGTTTTTGCGCAAATTCTGTAAATTTTTAATTAGAGACCAGTAACATGGTTTCCAGGTATAAAAGCTAGACTTTTAATGAATACAATACTTGTAAATAATAATAACTCTAGTATTAGCGGTAGTACAATAAATCAGACTTAAGTAAATAGTGAATGAAACCACAGGATCAATAGTATAGTGAATAATCTCAGATTAAATACTGAAAAAGCAAATGCAGAAAAGTTTAATTTTTTGATAATCGTAAAAACTACGATATGTACAATGTTCTTGATGTGATATTCTGTTTGAGAGGAAAATTTCGGTAAGAACCTATCGTCACAGGTATTTATTTCATTCGTATTTTATGTAAAAGACGTAATTTTGTGGAAATAAGATACTGATTTGCCTTCAGAGTAAGCCAGCGAGGGCACTTAAGGCGGCCATTTTGGCTTGTTAAAGGCAGTCTGTTGGTGTCGGTTTGACTGTATAGTTATGCTGGGTGACTGTGGAGTCGCTTGAGGTAAAATTTCAGCGAAGTATTCTAGTCTGGAACTTAAAAAATATTTGTTCTGAGATTCTTCGAGAACTTTGATTTTATTCTGCATCTGTGGAACTTAGAAAACGTCTTCAGCGGTGCTTAGTGGACTCTAACTATATTCTGTGACAGTGGAACTTAGAGTTTCTCAGGGTTGTTCAAGTTCAAGTGTTTTTAATACTGTCGGACCAAACTGCGTGGTCATCAGTCCGTAGCTTACAAACTACTTAAACCTAGGAAAACTAACCTAAGGACAACTCTCACACCCTTGCCCCAGGGAGGACTCGCACCTCCACGGCGAGCAACCACGCGCCCCGCAGCGAGACTCTTTAGACCGCGCGGCTACTCCACCGCGGCTCAGGATTGTTGATACACTAATTTTTATTTAACGACTGTGCGACTTCGAAACTATTAAGTCAAGTTTGGTGTGGCAACCTTAAGGAACTCGGCATTGCTATGAAGTCTGGTGTAACTATTATCACTGACGGATATCAGGTGGAATAAACATCAATTAAGGTAAAAGCGAATGTGTCGTTTGTGAATATTTTTTTGTTCCTGCCTGCACTTATTTCAAGCTAAATATTTTGGGGACATTGCAGCAGGTGTGGCTGGCCCCTAGACAAGACGCAGCCAGTTTGTATAAAGAAATAAGGTCTACAGTCACACTTCACGGAGCCCGAAGCAAACACAGGCTTTGAATGGGTGATTTGTGTTGTATTATTTATTTTTCATGCTGTAGCACTAGAGCCTACTGAAGGAAGTAACTGATAAAATTGTGTCACGCTGCACAGAATAATGTATTTTTTTTCTTTCTTTTTTTTTCTTTTCTCTCTCTCTCTCTCTCTCTCTCTCTCGGTCTCTAGTTTGTGTTTGGAAAATCCGTGTGTAAGCTAGCACGTTCCGGTTTCCACTGAATAGGTCAGGAATCCACAACACGTAGGAAGCGGCTGTATTGCGTCCTTTAGGTCGTTTTTTAGTTTACGTCATAAAATGCATCTTTAAAACCATCGGCTGCATTTTATGAAATATATGACGGCTGTTGACACTCGTCTTACCAAAGCATTTTTAGTTTACAGGGCCTGTGAATACGCAAAAAGTGTTTCAGTCTGAAAGGGTACGGAATACACATATGACAAACACAACACATTAGTCTAACAGTTGTTAATGTTGTAGCTGTGTGAGGAAAGTAGCAGAGCTCCAAACGCTAACAGAACGTACTGAATCACAAATACGTAACAGGTAGCGAAAGCTGGCTGAAGCCGGAGTAAGTTCAGCTGAAAGGGACACATGGTGTTCAGAAAGGATAGGTTGGATAAAATAGCATCTGCACGGCCACTACGGTCGGGGGTTCGAATCCCCCCTCAGGCATGAATATTTGTGCCGTCCTTAGTTGTAGGTAGTTCATAAGTAGTTTGTACATTTAGGGACTGATGACCCCGTAGTTAAGTCCCTTAAGCTTAACAAGCATTTGAGCAATAAAATAGCAGGTGACTAAGTCATTGCTATCATAAGCGCTTTAGCCTGTATATAAATTGAAGTAGATACTACCTGACACTGGAATAAATTAATAACTGGTTCTTTTTACCGACCCCCCTGATTCAGACGCATGACTGCAGAAATGATCAAAGAAAACATGGATCAGATTTCAAAAATATAGCTGAAGCTCACAATTTTAAATGGTGGTGACTAACTTATTTCAATATATTGGCAAAACGTACATTCAAAACCATAGGCAAACATTGGCGGGAATTGTACTGAATGCATTCTCTGAAAATTATGTCGAGTTAATTATTTCATGAATCCACTAGAATAGTAAATGGTTGTGATAACATACCTGACCTCCTAGCAACAAATAATCCGGAACTCATAAAGAGCATGAAAACAGACACAGGGATTAGTGAACACACAGTTGGAGTAGCGAGACTAAATATCGAAATTCCCAAATACATCAAAATTTAAGTAAAACTATATTTATTCAAAAACGCAGATAAAAATCCGATTAACGATTTTTCCTGGGTGAGAATAGCCAGTATTTTGAAACAAACAATGTGAGTGTAGATCGTATGGGGATTACATTCAAAGAAATAATATCGAAAGTTGTTGAGAGATTTACACCAAATAAATTAACAGAAAAGCGGGCTGACACGCCGTGGAACACAAAACAGGTTAGCTCTCTCTTGCAAGAGCAAAGCAAAACGCTTGCCAAATTTAAACACACAGAATCCCCTACACTGGCCAACTTCTGCAGAAACTCGAAATTCAGTGCGAACTTCAATGCAAGAAGGTTATATTAGCATCCGTAACGAAACCCTGTCATGTTATTCAATAGAAAATCCAAACAATTTCTGGTCATATGGAAAGTATAACAGCGACAAAACGCAATCATTACCTTCATTATTCGATAGCAATTTTGATGCCAGTGATGACAGCGCTGCTAGAGCAGTATTACTGACGCAGATTTCCTAATTCACTTCACCAAAGAAAAAGAAGGAAATACTCCAGATTTCAAATCAAGAACGGCTGTCAACAAGTGGAATTTAGAAGTTGATATCCCTGAAGCATTAAAGCAACTTAAAAACACTTAACAAAAGTAAGTCCCCCGTTGCAGATTGTACGCCAATTAGGTTCCTTTTATAGTACGCTGATGCAATAGCTCCATACCTAGCTATATACAACCGCTCTCTCAGCGAAAGATCCATACCCAAATACAGGAAAGTTGCACAGGTCACGCCAATATTCAAGAAGGGCAATAGTCCGCAGAATTACAGGTGTATATTATTGACGCCAGTTTGCGGCAGGATTTCAGATTTACTTTTCACATTTTCCACCAGAAAATATGTGTCAGATGGGCCTTACAGGATACAAATTATCATCACAAGAGTCCATGACATTTCATTAATTCTAATGTCGATTGGCGGCTTCTACTAGTTATGGAATTTTAACTGATGTAATTTTTCACACACTGCATCGTATCAATTAAATCAAACTCCATGAATACTTAACGACAGATTATATATATTTAGTATACTCACATTATGTGATGAGTGTTATCGACAAGGGATCTCAAATCGATTCCATATTTCTAGATTTCCGGATTGCTGACATTGTACCTCAGAAGCGTCTTCTTATTAAATTGCATGCTTATGTAATATCGCTACAGTTGTGCGATTGGATTATGATATCCTGTCAGAAAGGACACAGAACGTTGTAACTGACCGCCAGTCGTCGAGTAAAACAGAGTAATATCTGCCGTCCTGCAGGGAAGTGTTATAGGGCTTCTACTGTTACTTATCTTTATAAATGATTTAGGAGACAAACTGAGCAGTTCTCTTATACTGATAGTGGGTGATGCTGTTGCTTATAGGTTAGTAAAGTCACCAGAAGACAGAAAGCAATTGCAAAAAGATTTAGATATCTGGATGGTGCAAAAATTGGCAATTGACCTTAAGTAATAATAAATGTGATGTCATCCATATGACCACTAAAAGAAATCCCTTACACTCCATTCACACGATAAATCAGTCAAATCTAAAGGACGTAAATTCAGTTAAGTACCTAGGAATTGCATTTACGGACACCTTTAATGGAAAAAAAATCGCGCTGACGTGTTTTACGGCCCACTTTAGATTTGTAGTTTTATAAGTTTTTGCAAACATTTTGCACCAAAATAATAATCTAAAAAATAAATAATAAGAGTGTCTGAAACACTTTTAGAGGAAAAAAATTAGTGGCAGGTTCCGAGCTACGGCTATCAATCGAAAGTTCTGTCCTTTAATCTCATATTATTGATGGCCGTTGTTAACTGATTCTAATATGGCACTTGTAAACACTAGATTATCATTTATCGTACGAAGAACGATGTGTTTTTTGTTAATTCTTCAGTGCGCCATTGCTTTGAAATGACAACGTGTAAGTTACAATAAGAAAATCATCAAATACGCAACGCAAGATGGCGTACGCCAGAGAGAGTTCTGGGCGAGGAATATCACGTGACATCTTCGAACGGCTGGTTTTCGTTAATTCAATGGAGGGTGTCAAATCTCTGTTATTTTTGCAAATATGTCTCAAACGATACGAGATATGAAAAAAAAACATAAGGGTAAAAAGTTGCAGAAAATTTTCTCCTCTACAAATTCGGTTATTCAATTTTCGCGTCAGATGAACGGTTTATTTGCAATTAAAATTACATTACATACTGCTTTTTTTGGTATTACTAACGTATTTCTTGTCCTAAATATTTGAAAAAGCGAGGTTCTGATCTCTGGTAGCCAATTATTATGTCTGTAAAATTTGGTGCCGATCGGATGAACGGTTCGACCTAAAAAGTGGGAAAACGTTACAGATAGACAGACAGACATCCCAGAATCGCCGTTATTTTTGCAAATATCTCTGAAACGCTACGAGATACGAAAAAAACATGAGAGCAAATTTGTAGAGAATTTTCTCCTCTACAAATTCGGTTATTCAATTATCGTGTCAGATGAATGGTTAGGCCGTTATTTTCATTTAAATTTCGAGCTGTCAAAAGACGATCACAAAGGCCCACTTTTAGTGTTACTACCGTAACCTAAAGTGGGCCAAAAAAACACAGAAAATATCGTAGGGAAGGCAAACCAAAGGCAGCGTTTCTTGGGAGAACACTTAGAAGATGCAACAGTTCTATTAAAGATTCTTCCTACACGATATTTGTGTGTACTATTTTGGAATACTGATGCGCATAATGGGACCCTCACTAAGTGGTACTGATGGAGAATATAGAGAAAGTTCAGAGAAAGGCAACTCGTTTCGATTATTACATTACAGGAGAGAGAGAGTCTGTGTGTAACGGAAATGATGCACGAGTTGTGGTGGAAATCATTAAAAGAAAGTCATTAATCGTTCCAGCGAGATCTGTTTGCGAAATTTCTTTCATCAACTTTCTCTTACAAATGCGAACATATTTTGTTAGCATCCACTTAGCATAGGGCATAGGGATGCTTGATCATTATTTAAAAAAAAAAAAAAAAAAAAAAAAAAAAAAAAAAAAAAAAAAAAAAAAAAAAATTAAAGAAAATTTTAAAAAAATTAAAAAATAAGAAAAATCACATCGAAAACGGAAAGTTTTAGGTGTTCATTTTTTCCTTGCGCTTTTAGGGAGTGAAACGGTAGAGGAGTAGTTAGAAGCGGTTCGATGAACCCTGTGCCTCACACTTACGTCAATCCAATATCGGACGCCCGAGTTACACTCGTAAACTTGTAGAGATCAGCTCGACTAACAGTGGAAAATGTGATTTGCATTTATGCAGACGAAGATGTCTGTCGTTACGACGTTGTAATAAATTCAGGCATCAAGCCAACGGCCGTTCTTTCATCACCATTGTTAAACATATCAGTAAGCTGTAAAGCCTGCGTCGGCTGCATTATCCGGGGTTAGGAAGGCAGAAGTTCAGGAAGAGATGGCCTGCTAATTCGTAGCACTTACTGACTCGCTCTTTCTGGCAGCTTCATATGCTACCTCTGCTCGTAGCAAGGACAAAGCATCGTTCAGGTTAATGATTATTCTACTTGTCAAATTATATGAACCATGCTACCAGTTCCAAAGCGTAAAACGTAAGAATGTAATTTATACATCCATTATACTCGTTTTACGAAAAAAAAAAAAAAAATGGTAGACCTTCTGCCGTACAAGGGAACTAAAGCTCCTTACGCAGAAACACTATATTCTCACTCTCTTCCACTCATAGTTCAGTAGCCGCGTGATTAGTTCAACATTTTCCATCAAATATATGTCAGATGGGCCTTACAGGATACAATATCATATATCATCATAAGAGTCCATGACATTTTACTAATTTTAATGTCGGGGCGGCTTCTACGAGTTATGGAATTTTAACTGATGTAATTTTTCACACATTCCATAGTATCGATTAAATCAAAGTTCCGCCGTCGCAGGTCCCTATTAAAAACTCCATGAATACTTAAACGACAGATTATATATAGTTAGTATACCTGCATCATTCAAATGCAACTCGTTTTCGCATCTATAAACAGGAACCCGCTCAACACTGGTACTCCGGGATGTCGCGTGTACGTTCTATACCTCACAAAAATTTGTTTGTTATTGAAGACTTTTTACTTTCTCTAGTCTTACGCATTCTGTTCACTATTCTCCTCGGGCAATACATCAGGCTATGACAATCTTTTAGCGTAGAACACGCTACCTTCATTTTCTTAGTCTCTAATCGTAATGAATTTTTGACACAAAGTTCTCCCTTTCACTGTCACCAGACAGTCACGACACTCACAGCTGTGAAAGTTGTTACCAACTGACAGCTACAACGACACTAGCGCTCCTAGTGGCGGGCAAGGTGCCGTAAGAGTAACGTTTGTTCGTAATTACTTTTCTGTGTAATTAATCAAATTGTTCTGTAATTTTTGCGTTCCAAACATTAATAAAATATCGAGAGACATAAACAATCGTAAAATAAATGTAAAAACAGCCGAATTTTCCTTATTCACTGATATAAACAACACCTTATTCATGAGGAAATATTTACGAATATATTTATATCTTGTAGCCTACTTCGCTGAAAGTGAGAGAATATAAACAGACGAGAAACATCAATTCCTGTTGCGGTCTGTACCTATATGAGAGTAACTCTTTGACAACGAAAAATTCGATATGGAGTCTAGTGCATTTTTACTCTTGTCTTTGTTATAAACCCATATACTTTTGAGTATAATTACTTTTGATAGTAAAACGAATGCCTTGAACATTCTTTCCGTTTGTGGTTCAGATGTTGTAACATTTGTGGAATTGGTTTCTGCTTTGTTGAAAACTTTTTGCTTTCAATGTTTTATTGCCACGTTTGTGAGGACTTCCCTTCAGTTACAGCTGTACTGACTGATCTAGTACAGGTAATAATATAGGTAATGCATTCCATATAATTTTCTTATGTTGAACACTTACTAATTTGGCTGGAATTGTAATGAAAAAATACTGACCTTTTATGAGTAGAAAACCGAAGTCTTTCTGTAGAAAGTTGGGTCTTCTGTTGTTTATTAGCGATTTTTGCTCTTAATAGAAACTTGAAATTCTTGTTTAAACAGTCGCGGATATCAACATAATCTTAAATAAACTGTCCTGCAAAGTACCGTTTCGTACCTTGCAGTGGTTCTTACGAAACCTCATAAAGACAAATGTGGAGTTATTTTCTGCTTATTACCCTTTTTTATGGCACTACATACCTTCCCCGTTGTAAAAATCGCGTTGAAAGCAATTTAAACCTTACTCATCCGATATAGTATTCGGAAATGTACTTCGCCAGCCACTTGGAGCGCTGCTGTCGTGGCGTATAACAAACATCAATGCAAGTGTTGTGCTGTCACTGACTGCGTATGTCCCTTTCTCTCTCTCTCTCTCTCTCTCCCATGCCAAGTTTTCATCCTATTGGCACTTCCTCCTGCCCGTCACTGTGTTCATTCCTTTCGTTCTTTCTCCTTTAGCGTCGTTTTCTCCTTCCACTTTCGCTATCTCTCTGCCATTGTTTTCGTCCCGTTCTTTTTCTCTCACACTGCCACTATCTCTGTCTCTCTCACCAGCTGCTGACTGTTTTTTCCAGACAAGTCCTCACACAACGTTTTATCGGGCTTGAAACACCTAGACTGTGAAACTTCAACATTTAGTTGTAGGAGATAGAGAAAAAGGGGCAAAATTTTTCTAGTTCGCCGGTATGGTGGAACCAGAACTGTCAAAAATTACGTATGGTCATTTCCCTTCTCCATTTCCACGTCACCTGACACAACACAAAGAAGACGGTTTTCAGAACAAAATGATAACGGGAGCAGTCTTCAGAGACCTATCAGCATCCTTCGGTCAACCACCGGCGTCTGCTAACCAAACTACACTCCTGGCCATTAAAATTGCTACACCAAGAAGATGACGTGCTACAGACGCGAAATTTAACCGACAGGTAGAAGATGCTGTGATATGCAAATTATTAGCTTTTCTGAGCCGGTGGCGACACCTACAACGTTCTGACATGAGGAAAGTTTCCAACCGTTTTCTCATGCATAAATAGCAGTTGACCGGCGTTGCCTGGTGAAACGTTGTTGTGATGCCTCATGTAAGGAGGAGAAATGCGTACCATCACGTTTCCGACATTGATACAGGACGGATTGTAGCCTATAGCGATTGCGGTTTATCGTATCGCGACTTTACTGCTCGCGTTGGTCGCGAACCAATGACTGCTAGCAGAATATGGAATTAGTGGGTTCAGTAGAGCAATACGGAACGCCGTGCTGGATCCCAACTGCCTCGTATCACTAGCAGCCTTACCCGCATGGCTGTAATGGATCATGCAGCCACGTCTCGATCCCTGAATCACCAGATGGGAACGTTTGCAAGACAACAACCATCTGCACGAACAGTTCGATGACGTTTGCAGCAGCATGTACTATCAGCTCGGAGACCATGGCTGCGGTTATCCTTGACGCTGTATCACAGCGCTGGTGTACGCAACGACGAACCTGGGTGAACAAATGGCAAAAAGTCATTTTTTTCGGATGAATCCAGGTTTTGTTTACAGCATCATGATGGCCGCATCCGTGTGTGTCGACATCACTGAGAATACACATTGAAAGCGTGTATTCGTTATCGCCATATTGGCGTATCATCCGGCGTGATGGTATGGAGTCCATTTGTTACACGTCTCGGTCACCTCTTGTTCGCATCGACGGCACTTTGAACAGTGGCCGTTACATTTCATGTGTGTTACGACCCGTGGCTCTATCCTTCATTCGATCCCTGCGAAATCCTACATTTCAGCAGGATAATGCACCACCGCATGTTGCAGGTCCTGTATGGGCCTTTATGGATACAGAAAATATTCGACTGCTGCCTTGGCCAGCACATTCTCCAGATCTCTCACGAGTTGAAAACGTCTGATCAGTGACGGCCGAGCAACTCTGGCTCGTCACAATACTCTTGATGATCTGTGGTACCGTGTTGAAGCTGCATGGTCATCTGTACCTGTACACGCCACCCAGGCTCTGTTTTACTCAATGCCCAGGCGTATCAAGGCCATTATTATGGCCAGAGGTGATTGTTCTGGGTACTGGTTTCTCAGGATCTATGCACCGAAATAGTGTGAAAATGTAATCACATGTCAGTTCTAGTATAATATATTTGTCCAATGAATACCCGTTTATCATCTGCATTCCTTCTTGGTGTAGCGATTTTAATGGCCAGTAGTGTGTATGACTGATGCAAGGACTACAACCTAATGTATATGATAGGCAATCTTCTCCAAAACCGGAGATGTTTCGTGGACTTAGAGGGCCAGAAAATCCGATGAAGAAATTAAAAACAAGGTTTTCCACAGGGTAGCGTTCTGGCCCCTATGCTCTTCAATATATACACCAATGACCAGCCCTTTCCCCGAGATACCCAGAATTCATATATGCAGACGACTGTGCTCTCACCGCCCAAGAAGACAATTTTGAGATTGTAGAAGAAAAGCTGAGAACGAGCCCTTGAAGAGCTTACAGCATATCATAGGAAAAATCAACTCAAGCACAATCCTTCCAAAAATTCAAACCTGTGCTTTCCATCTAAAGAACAAAGAGGTGTCAAGGCCCCTACAGATAAACTGGGAAGGTATTTCATTAAAACACAACGCCATCCCTGAATATCTGGGTGTGACTCTTGATCGAACGCTTACCTACAAAGAACACTGAATGAACACCAAATGCAAAGTAGCTGCTAGAAATAATATTGTTCGCTAGCTTGCAGGCTCAAACTGGGGTGCACAACCCAATACATTAAGAACTACAACTCTGTTCCTATGTTACTCAGCTGCAGAATACGTGTTTCCAGTATGATATAACTCATGCCACGCTAAACAAGTGGCTGTGGCTATCAACGAAACTTGCTGCATTTTCACGGGATGCCTAAGGCCAATGCCAGTTAAAAAACTATACTGCCTAGCCTGTATAACGCCGCCTGAGATTAGAAGGGAAGTCACAGCCAGAACAGAATGGACAAAGGCATTGACATCATCAACAGATTCCGTTTGGTTACCAGTCTGCCCATAGCAGACTCAAATCAAGGAACAGCTTCCTGCGTGCATCGACGAAGCTCGACAAATAAAAATAAAAAAATATTAAATAAAAAACTTAATGGCTGGATGACCCGACAGGAAGCGTTCCCATACGGCTACAAGGAGGACTGGATGAAAGTCCCTCAATAGACTGCGGACCAACGTAGCAACAACCAAAGTCAACATGAGAAGGTGGGGCCTCTCTGACGCATCTGTCATGTGCGATTGTGGGAAAGAACTAACCACCGAGCATCTGCTACAGTGTGAGCCTGTTGTACCATGGAGGATCTCACTGGTGCTACCCGTGATGCGTGTGATGTAGCCAGATTTTGGGCTAGCATAGTTTAATCCGGGGAAAAGGCTTTTGTATTTTTAAAACTGGACTTGTAAATATGTGTACTATTAATGGTTAATGTTGTTGTTGTTGTTGTTGTTGTGGTCTTCAGTCCGCAGACTGTTTTGATGCAGCACTCCACGCTATCCTGTCCTGTGCAAGTCTCTTCATCCAAGAATACGTTCGGCAACCTACGTCTTTTTGAATCTGCTTGCTGTATTCGTCTCTCCGACTCCCTCTACGATTTTTACCCCACACACTTCCTTCTAATGCTAAGTTGACAATTCCTTGATGTTTCAGAGTGTGTCCCACCAACCTCTCTCTTCTCTTAGTCAGGATACGCCAGACACTCCTTTTCTCCCCAATTCGGTTAAGCACCTCCTCAATAGTTACATGATCTACCCACCTAAACTTCGTCATTCGTCTGTAGCACCACATTTCAAAAGCTTCTTTCACCTTTTTGTCTGAACCTCTTATCGTCTACGTTTCACTCCCATATAATGCTACACTCCACACAAATGCTTTCAGAAAGGATTTCCTAACATTTAAATTAAGATTAGATGTTAACAAGTTTCGCTTCTTTAGAAACGCTTTTCTTCCCATAGCCAATCTGTATTTTATATCCTCTTCGGCCATCAGATGTTATCTTGCTACCCAAATAACAAAACTCATCTACTACTTTTATTGTCTCAACATCTCTTCTAATTCCTTCAGCATCGCCTGATTTTCTGACTCTACATTATATTACCCTCGTTTTACTCTTGTTAATGTTCATCTTATATCTTCATTTCAAGACACTGTCCATTCCATTCAATTGCTCTTCCAGATCCTTTGCAGTCTCTGACAAAATTACTATGTCATCGGCAAACCACAAAGTTTTTATTTCTTCTCCCTGAACTTTAATTCCCTCTCCAAATTTCTCCTTGCATTTCTTCACTGCTTGCTCAATGTACAGATTGAACAATATTGGGGAAAGGCTACAACCCTGTCTTACTCACTTCTCAACCTCTGCGTCCCGTTCTTGTCCCTCGACCCTAATAACTGCTGTTTGGTTTTTGTATAGGTTGAATATAACTCTTCGCTCACTATATTTTACCCCTGATACCTTCAGAATTTGAAAACGTGTATTCCAGACGACATTGTCAAAAGCTTTCTCGAAATCTACAAATATTAAAAACGTAGGTTCGTCTTACCTTGGCCTATCTTCTAAAATAAGTCGTAATGTGAGTATTGCCTCCCGTGTTCCTACATTTTCCTAAATCGAAATTGATCTTCCCCGAGGTCGGAATCCACGATTTTTTCCATTTGTCTGTAAATATCAGTGTCGGTATTTTGCAACCATGACTTAAACTGATAGTTCTGTAATTTTAACATTTTTAAGCACTTTCTTTCTTTGGAAATGGAATTACAATATTCTTCTTGAAGTCGGAGGGTATTTCCCCTGTCTCATACATCTTGCATACCAGGTGGAAGGCCGTGGAACAAACTTTTCATTACTGGCTCTGCTAACGAAATCAGCATTTCAGACGGAATATCATCTACTCCAGGGGCCTTGTTTCGACTCAAATCTTTCAGCGCTCTGTCAAAGTGTTCTCGCAGTATCATATCACCTATCTCATCTTCCTCCATTACAGCTTCCATTTTTAGAATACTGCCTTAAAGTTTATTTCCTTTATATAGGCCCTCTATGTATTCTTTCCACAGTTCAGCTTTCCCCTCTTTGCTTGGTACTGGTTTTACGTCTGAGTTCTCGATATTCATACAGATGCTTTTCTTGTCCCCAAATATCTCTTTTCTTTTCCTGTAGGTGGTATCTATCTTTCCCCTCGTTATGCATTCTTTTACGGTTCTGCATTTGTCCTGTAGCCACTCCTGCTTAGCCAGTCTGGACTTCCTGTCAAACTCACTTTTCAGATGTTTGTACTTCCCTTTCGCCTACTTCACTTGCTGATTTTTTTTATAGTTTCTTCTCTCATCAATTAAGTTCATATCTTGCGTTATCCAGGGATTTCTATTAGGCCTTGTCCTTCTGCCTACATGATACTATGCGTCCTTCACTGCCCTGTCTCTCAGAGCTACCCATTCTTCTTCTACTTTTCCTTCAATTTTTCCGGGTTCCATCTCCTAACTTTTCTACCTTTTTGCAGTCTCTTAAGTTTTAATCTGCAGTTCATAATCAATAAGTTTGGTCAGTGTCTATGCAATATACAATACACCGCGAAAAGCTGAATGTGCACATTTGACAATTTCTTTCTATGCTTTGACACACTTCTATAAAGGGGATGACGAATGAAAAAAAGATATAATCATTTATCGAGAGAAGACACCAGTCTTATGTTGTTGTTATGTTGTGGTCTTCAGTCTGGAGGCTGGTTTGATGTAGCTCTCCATCCGACACTATCCTCAGCAAGCGCCTCCATCTCCTCGTAAGAACGGCACCCTACATCCATTTTAATTTGCTTATTTCTTGCGCTTCCTCTGCGTTTTTTAACCCACACACTTCCGTCCAGCGCTAAATTTACGATTCCTTCATGTGATGATGATGATGATGATGATGTCCTCGGCGTGTCCGGCGACAGCGACTCCATAAATCGTTTAGTCCGTATCGTGGTAGGCTCTGATGTGACTTGCATAACCGAGCTTTGCTTTGAAGATCCATTTGCCCAGTGGAGTTATACGTTTACATGTAATTAGGCTTGGGCTTAGATTTGCGGAGCACTCGTTTATCGACCAGGTTCTTTAGGCGGATATGCTCGAATTGTTCCACACTCTTGTGTACAGTTGAGCCTCACTCTGATCGGTGCAATGCAAGTTCCTCCCAACGTTTGCTCGGAATGCCACAGGCTGTAAGGTGGCGTTTGAAAGTGTCTTTATATAGCAGGTGTTGGCCACATTGCCGCCGCTTTCCACGTGAGAGCTCTGAGTAGAACTCCGCTTTGGAAAGACTACTGTCGTCCATGCGAACGATATGGACACTCCATCTCAGTTGGTGTTTCATTAAGAGAGCTTCAACCCCAGGCAGTTTCACTCAACGCAAAATCTCCGTGTTTGGAACACGGTCTTCCCATTTTATGCGGAGAATTGATCTCAGACAGCAAAGACGAATGGTGTCTAGCCTCCTAATGTCAGCTTTATAATAGCACCAGGTTTTCGAGGCGTAAAGTTGGTAATATTATTGCTTTGTAGACCGCAATTTCAGTTTGTAGTCTGAGATCATGTGATTTCCGTACTCGGAGATTCAGTTTGCCGAAAACTGAAGCTGCATTGGCTATACGGGCTGCAATTTCTGTTGTCAGGCTGTTGTCACTTCTAATTTCGCTACCTAGATATTTAAAGTGTGACACGTTTTCCAAAACTTTGTTGTCCAACTTAATACTGCAGTCGTCTGTATTGGAATCCGTAAGTGGTTGTTGAAGGACTTGCGTCTTGGTGATGCTTATAACTAAACCAAATCTTCTGCAGAAGTCATTTAGCAGGTTCTTTTTTAGTACAATCCAGATATATATGTTAATGACATAAAATACTGTAACCAAAATTCAAAGGTAATTCTATATGCTGATGACACATCTATTGTGTGCAAGCATAAGGAACTAGACCAATTAGAAATATTGTCCAACTGTCTCACAAATGAAATTGATCAGTATTTCAATGAAAGTCATCTTAGTGTCAGCACTGCAAAAACAGCAGTAATGGATATCAACCCATCAAGGCAAACGGATTTTGAAATTCAGTTGTGCATTGGAAAAGATATTGCCCCCAAAGAAAATTGTGCTAAATTTCTGGGAATAACCATACAAGACACACTTAAATGGGATGTTCATGTTGTCACACTGGCAAGCAAACTTGCTAAAAATATATTTGCAATAAATATACTGAGTAAACACTGCAACGATACTCAAGTTCTTCGGACTGCTTATCATGCAGTGATGTCATCCAATGTTAGCTTTGGAATAGAAGTGTGGGGCGCAACAACACAAGACAACATAAACAAAATTTTAAAATTACAGAAAAATGCTGTAAGAATAATTAGTGGTACAAAACCGAAAGACTCATGCCGTAGTCTATTCCCTAAAGCTGGCACACTGACTGTTGTTAATATGTATATTTATAAATCAATTATGCTGATCCATAAATTGAACCTAAACTTGAACTCTGATACACACAACTACAACACTAGAAATAAAGATAAGTTTCATCTCTTAAGCCATAGGACTGCAATTTATGAAAGAAACCCACTGTATGCAGGACAAAGACTTGCTAATACTATACCAAGCTGCATAACATCACTTCCCACTGAAAAATTTAAAGTCACACTTAAAAGAATATTAATCACTAACCCACATTACTCTCTAGATGAATATTTCTGTTTTGCACAGAATAAAGAAAATTTTATTCCAGATTCATTAACTTCAGTCTGATGTTCCTTATATAGCTAATCAAAATTGAGAATATAAATTTTGTTGCAAACATTGTACTATATACCTCATAAGTATTCCCCCTATAAATATTATGCTATGTATCCCTTGTTTTGTTGTAAACTTTGAACTATATACCGTACCTCATAAGTTCATAAGTATTCCCCTTATAAATATTGTGCTATGTATCCCTTGTTTTGTTGTAAACATTGTACTATATACCATACCTACCTCATAAGTTCATAAGTATTCCCCTTATAAATATGCTATGTATCGCTTGTAACCAACTGACGTATTCAGAAAAATGATACTTGTGTCATTTGATGTTGAATAAAGTTTATTTATTTATTTTATTTATTTAGAGTTTCCCGAGGGACTCGATCGAATGCTTTCCAGGACTAAAAAGCATATGAACAAAGTCTGATGTTGCTCTAAGATTTTCTCTTGCATTTTTGTGACAATAAATATGGCATCCACTGTGCCCCTGTTCCGGAAAAAGCCACACTGTGTCTCTGGTGGCACTCGTTCTGCAAGGTGCGTTAGCCGGTTATTGAGTATGGAACCAGGACTTTCCCTGCTGCTGAGAAGCGAGAGATTCCCCCGTGAGAAATGCAGTCAAAGGTCACGTTTGCCTTTGTAAATCTTGCAAAAAAAAGTTCAAATGTTGGTCATCAGTCCCTAGTCTTACAAACTACTGAAACTAAGTTAAACTAACCTAAGGACAACACACACATCCACGCCCATGGGAGGATTCGAACTGCGTCGCGGGAGGCCGCGCTATCCGTAACGTGGCGCTCCAGACCGCTCGGCTACTCCCCCGCGGCTATTTCATATTCCCAACTCTTTGAAATTAGGACAAACAGTGAGTTAGTAATGTTTCATCCACCATATTTATAAAAGTTCTGATGTAAGTTTTCTAATCCTACTGACTTGTTATTTTTCAGCTTAGCTAGTGCTGAAATTAATTCACTGAACGAAGGGGCATCGGAAAATTTATAACAAAGATAAAACCTGTTGACTGACACAACAGTTATATCCTTGCTCGGTAGGCAGAACATTTCAATGACGTTCTTAATCCCAACCATCAAACGACTGATATTCCATACATGGAATCACTTGAAGGCCTACTGTCATGTAAGTCAGAGGTGGGCACAAATCGGCTCAATGACCAGCGCTCCGGCTCAGGCCGGAAAAAGAGCAGCGTTCGTGCTCGGCCGGTAGTTATCCTACTTGCCGCTAGAGGTCTGCATACTTGCTGGCGCACCTGACGAACATTCGATACGGCGAGTTATAGTACGCCGCGACAGACTCAAACTTGCGAAAGAACGTGATAACTGTGAACATAGTTCGTCTGCTACGACTTCCAAACTCTGCTTCACAGTACGAACAGCTGCATTGGAGGATGAGGCATCACATTCCTGTTTAAGAAATTAACAGAGTTGTCATTTCAAAGGAAAATTGGTTTTATTAAACAAAACACTGTGCTTAAGTTATCTCATAAGTAGGTAGATCATTATAATACATACGTCTACTTTACTTCCTTCCTCGCGTAGATTATTAAGAAGATTAAGTCGCATTTCACCTTATGCACTTACATACTGGTTGAAGTGGTGTGTTCTATAGTGGCGTTCTAAATTGTACTTTTTTATGCCTAGTATTTTACCACATACCAAACATTTTGCTCCTTCGCTTTCAGTGAACAAGTAATCTCACTCCCAAGTAGAGTTGAACTGGAAAATAGAACGCCGCTTTACCGCGCCGATTTGAGTAGCCATTTCAACTCCACAGCGTACTGTACCTTGACGTAATATCATAGATTATAACAAAAACCCTGACATACAAAATTCGAACTAACAGATGGCACTGTTAGCGGTGTCTTCCGAAACAAAAACAAAAAATCGCTCTTATCTGTATAAGATATTTGCCGGCTCGACTCCACGCACTGGACGTTTTAGAGAAGAGTTTCTAAGTAAGTAAGTAAGTTACTTACTTATAAACATAATAGCATTTCTCAGGAGATACCCCTAGCAGTGGAATCTGTTCATTTGAGTTGGATACTAAAGAGTTTGCACTATTATCTTTATAAGTTATTTTATAACGCACTCAGTTAGGTGCATTTCTGCGGCTACGTTAGCGCTTTGGCTGCTCATAACGCCATCTAGTCTCTTCAGCAGGAACTACGTGATGGACGCCAGCTGCTCGCGGCTCTGCTCCCGCTCAGGCAGGCGGCTCCGAGAGTGCGGCTCGCTCATTGCCCACCTCTGATGTAAGTGGTGCGACAGCGTTCAAAGTAGAATATTAAAAACACACCATCAGGTATTAGCTGTATTTTATTTATTATCTCTTATGCCAATTAATAGTTAAAGGTATGCCATTTACTGTTGTGTAAGTCATTGTCCATTACATTGATTACTTTTTGAATATGACTCCTGTCACATGATGCCTCCTCTGCACAACACATTCACGTAGGTGGCGTTGGAAGCTTTCCATGACTCGGCGTAACGTATTCCCAGGGACATTGCCGACGGCAGTTCTGATGCGATCCTTCAACTCAGGAATGGTGGCACAACGTGTTCGGAACACTTCTTGCTTCAGGTAGCCCCAAAGGAAAAAAGTCTGCACATGAAATATCAGGTGAGCCAGGAGACTAGTAAATGTCACCAAAACGGAAAATTACTCTACCGGGAAATGTATGTCACAAGAAATCCATGCGAATTCTGGGTGTAAGCGAGGTTGTTCCGCCTTGTTGGAACCATAATTGTTCCACATCCACATCGACCATACATAATTGGAGAAGAACAAAGTCTTGCAGCATCTATAGGTAGCGTTCACTGGTGACAGTTACAGCCACACCGCTTTCATCCTCAAAGAAGCAAGGGTCAATAATCCCAAAGGAAGCAACTCCACACCACAGTGTGACACGAGAACTGTGCAAGACCTTGATGTGCAGTTCATGCAGGTTTACATTAGTCCGATAACGCACATTTTGTTTATTCACTGAACCACATAACCCGAAATAAGCTTCATCTGACATCAGGATGGTGTGCAACATTCGTGGATTTTGGCAAAGGACATCACGCATGGTGAATTAGAATATTACGCGTTGTAATGTAACAACATGATCCACGGTCTACTGAAGTACAGGATACCATTTTTCCTATAGCGAAGCTCAGAATACCAATTTTCTTCCTTTCTACCTTATATCAACCACATTGTTGCTACCTCTAAGAATCCCTTTCCTTTTATTCCCTTTATTAAATTCCAATAAAATCCTCAGTATTTATGGCCTGACCAGATTTAAGTACATCTAGTAAATTAAACAATTATTCACGATTGATTGTCAAGCATTATTTACAAATTTTAAGTAACAATATAGTATGTTCTAGAAGTTCGATTATTTAATACAATCCTATTGTTAAATAATGCTGTAATTTATCAATTTATTGTAACATAAAACTATTTTGTCTTACAGTTTCTATCCAGTTAAAGATCTAGTATCGATTTTATAGTTTACATTTCTTCAAACTATTGTATTTTGAAAAATTTAATTATATACCAATAATTGCAAGTCATTATTATGACAATGTTAATTCTCATTAACTCTATATAAGTCAGACGAACAAATGGTTTGGGTAGGTTGTTGTTGACGAGTTCTGGTGCTGAAGTTGTTGTACATTATGAATCTGTGATAGACATAAAAATTCTTCAAACTGAAATCGTGTCTAAGTTTCAAATTAAATATCATCATAAATTCATATTTATGACGGTAGCCCAGATTAAATGGGGATCGTCATAGCGTGAAACCCAATCGCGAGGCACAATTTCCTGAACAATTTGCAGCTTGTACAGGTGAAAATGGAAATCTTCTCCTGGATAGCGATCGGGCAAATGCACAGTCTGCGCATGACGACGAGCAGATCTTTCGGGCCACGCAATATTGCAGCACCAACTTTTTCCACGGCTTCTGGTGTCCGCGCAGTTCTTTCACTTCTTCCCGGTTTGCAACTGCAAGCAGAACCTGTTGTTCGAAATTTACGTAACCACCTCACAATGGTCCGTCCATCTGGAACTTTCCCATTTATTTATTTATCGTATGGCATATAACAGGAGCATATATACAAAATATAACTAAACAAAGAACAAGAATATATATACAAATATCAGTAAAAGATTGTATAAGAGCTCATTTTCGGTGAGTGATCAATTATATATTATGACAGAACACTTGGAATTACGACATGTGTCATGTGAGACAAGCTTTTGGCTACACATCAATGTCCAGATCTTGAATCCACTTCATAGCCTGAGGTGTGGCTTTTATAAAGTCCTCAGCAGAGCCACTATATTTTCTTTTTGGACACACTCTTATGATGTGGTCCAGCGTCTGCTCAGGTGCTCACAACTTGGGCTGTCCGTGAGTCCCCACTTATAAAGCATGGCACTACATCTGGCCACTTTTGATGCGATTGAGCTTAGTCCAGTCTTTTCTGGCGAAGTTGGACCCTTTTAGTTCTTTTGATGGATCACTTATGAGGTGATGATTACAGACTGAATTCTCCCACCCTTTTTTCCAGTTCTCTTTTAGGTTGAAGGTGACCTCTCCTTTTATATAGCAGTTATTCCATATCGGCTTTCGTGGTTTCAAACGGTAATTTGGCACATTTTTTATTACATCCTGCATAGGTAAACATTTTCCTTCATTTAATTTTACTATTTTTCCCATTCTTTAAAATATGCTTTTCGTCTTCTTAATTTTGGTGGAGCTATATTAGCGATGACGGAGAGCCACGGTGTTGGAGTAGACTTTAATGTGCCGGTGATTATCCGCATGGTTTCGTGGAGCTGTACGTCTTCCTTGTTGGTGTGGTGGCTTCTCTCCCAGACTTTCCCATGATGCCGCAAGTTGAAATGTTTCCGAAATACCCGCTGGGTAGCAATAACAGAGTCGTTATTCTTGAAATAACTCTCAACAGCAGAGGCACGATGCTGTGCACTCCAGCGCTCCAGATCACTGTCACACTCAAAATGGCAGCTCATTAGAACACGAATGAGGCACGAGCTAGCACGCATTCCTACAGTACGTCATTGTACTACGGAAGTCAAATTACGCTATGAACACTGCCGCATCCTTCATAAGAGTGTGTCCTACCAATCGATCCATTCTTTTAGTCAAGATGTGTAAGAAAATCTTTTTCTCCCCAATTCTGTTCAGTACCTCATTAGTTAGTGATCTAACCAGCATTCGTCTGTAGCACCATATATCAAAAATCTCTGTCCTCTTCCTGTTTTAACTATTTGTCGTTCATGTTTCACTCCTGTTCACGGCAACACTTCATACAAATGCCTTGACATAAGCTATCTTTATACTTAAATTAATATTAGATGTTAACAAGAGTGAGGAGGATGAGACTAATTAAAAAAAAAACCACACACACACACACACACAAGGAAACACGAAACACACAATACATGTTCCAAAGCCACTGTCGCTTCTTATAAAAAGAACTATTTAATATACTTCCATCTAATAACTACCAATGCACAATTGATGTCTGCACACTGTGGTGTGGATGGATACAATGGAATACGAAAATGCAATGGAAGAAGGGTTTACGATTTAGAAATTTCAATTTTGGATCTTGGAATATCCAGAGCCTATGTAGACCAGGAGCCATCCAGACTGTGGTCTCAGAAATTAGCCGATATCAAATGGACCTGGTGGCACTACAAGAGACAAGATGGCTGTGTGAGATAACTCACTAAGAGGACGGATATGTACTATTCTACGTCGGATGTGTGGATAAACACGAATTCATGACAAAGCAGCAAATTCAAAGCTGTTAACAACAGAATATCCTACATAGTACTTGCAAATAAAATGTCAGACATTACATTCATAAATGTTCATGCCCCTACTGAGGATAGAACTGATGAGGAAAAGGAAGAGTTCTTTGACCAACTAGAACAAACAATTGATAGCACACCAACTGCAAATATCAAGATAGTTCTCAAAGATTTTAATTGAACAACAGGAAGAGAAGACTTCTATATACCAACTATCGGAAAGCACAGTTTGCATGATGATACTAACGAGAATGGTGAGAGGATGATCAACCTAGCTACCTCAAAGAATTTGAGAGTAAGTTCAACTTACTTCGAACACAAGTGAATACATAAGAGAACAGTGTGCTCACCGGATGGAAGAACTACCAACCAGGTAGATCATATCTTGGTGGACCAACACTATAGTCATAGAGTCATGGACGTCAGTTCATGTAGAGGAGCCGGCTTTCTCGTTGTGTGCTAGCTTAAACCACAGAGTAACATATACAGAGACGCAGCCCCCTCTAAACCACTGTCCTCCGCTCCCGTCGTAGTTCCGTAAGATGCTAGCAGGTGTCAGGCGGATCGCTGGCTTAGGGTGCCTCTCGCACGTCAGAGGGTAGCGTGGTGGGGAGGTGAGGGGAGAGCTCGTGCCGCCTGCCACGAGGCCACGGCTGTGTCCGGCTTGCTGGCGTTTGAGGGGAGGTGGTGGTGGGGGCAGCCGCTACCTGCCGCCTGCTCTGGCCAGTTTAAAGGGCTGCTTCTGACCGCAGCGCCATCACGGGACATCTTACGGAACTGCTGAAAACCCTCCCTCCCCGCACCCCTGAGCGTAGGACCGGGCCCTTACGGAGGTTTCCCGTCTGTATATATTTGTCTGTGCTTAAACTGATGTACACTACATGCAAGAAGAAGGGGACACTAGAACCTGCCTTGAGTGTTGAGAAACTTTGTGAAAGTGCCATTAAAGAACAATATGCTATGGAAATCAGAAACCGTTTTGAGGTTCTAGAGACCCTGGAAGCAAGAGAGAACGTGGAGGAAAAGTGGGAAGAAATAAAGTACACGGTACTAAGTGTATCGGAGGATACATTAGGAAGAAAGGAGATAACGAAGAAGAGGAAATGGTTTAACGAGACATGCCAGAAGGCTACAAAAAGAGAAGGAAGATGTGCAAAAAGTGGCTGGCTGAAGGGAGACGAAGCAAATCCTAAGTGTCGAGAAGAGAATATATATAACCAGTTTGCTGTAACAAGTGAAGGCAGAGAGCCAAAACAAGAATTCGAGGCATTTCTTCCAATGCATAAAAAATTAGAAACGTGGATTACAGAACCTAACTTTTTTCATTAAAGATAAGAACTACAATTTGATAAATGACAAGGAAAGAATCGTATAAAGATGGAAAGAATACTTTTCAGAACTGTTGAATCGCACAAGCCTTGATGTGCGGTTGCCTGCAGACACTACGTAGGAAAGAAAAGATGACGAAGAATGGGTAGAGAGTGAAGAAGATGTGAAGATCGTAATCAAAGGACTCAGAAAGAACAAAGGCCCAGGGGAGGACAGAATAACATCAGAACTAATCAAGGAGGGAGGTGAGATCTTGTACTTACAGATATATAAACTGAATGGGAGAAGGTGACACTGCCAGAACAATGGAAATTGGCTATAATATGCTCAGTATACGAGAAATGGAGCAAAATGGAATGTGGAAACTATAGAGGTGTCAGCCTGTTGAATGTAACATATAAGGTATTGTCTAACATCATACTCAGAAAATTGCAACCATTCATAGAGAACAATGTACAGGAATACCAAGCTGGTTTTCGACCAAACAGATCAACAATGGACCACATTTTCACTCTAAGACAATTGTTTGAAAAACACTGCGAATACGACAAACATATCTACAGTCTGTTTGAGGATATTCAACGTGCATATGACAGCATCGACAGAAATAGCCTGTACAATGCAATGTGTGACCTCGGAATATCTGAGAAGCTAGTGCGAATGGTGCAAACCTGTATGGAAGAGTCAAAGGCAGCAGTTCGTTTCCAAGGAGTCACATCAGAAACATTCGAGAATGAAACAGGTGTCAGATAAGGGGACGCGTTCTCAAGTGTTTTGTTCAATGTCGTTTTAGAGAAAATAATAAGAGAGTGTAGGCAACATGAGTGGATGGAGTACAGATGGACGGCAACTTCAACTGTCTCACATGCACATGACATAGTCCTACTAAGTGAATCAAAGCACGAGTTGAAAGGAATGTACCAACAAATGGACAGGTATGCACCCCAAGATAAAACAGAGATCATGCAATTAGGAAGAAGACAAGAGCAGAAGAATTTCTGGAGACAAATAGCATGAGATTCAAGAAGGTACACCAATTAAAATACTTGGGATCTTGGTTTACCACAGACAACAAAATAGAAATGGCCAACAAGTAAGTTGCTCAGTAACCGCCGGCCAGTGCACACGCGACAGCAGCAGCTCTACATTGTAAGATAACTGGCTTCTTAATAGAAGCGACTTATTTTTATTTCGTGTGTGCTTTCTTTTACAGTTCTTAAATCTTTAGTGTGCTCGCGTGTTTATTTACTAAGAATCGCGTTTAGTTGTCAGTTCAGTTGTTATTTTGATTTATTAGCTCGCTTATATATTTTTCAGATTCGCCGGTAATAAACAGTTTAGTGTTAGATTCATATTTTTCGTACTTACTTGGAAGATACATAGGTTTTTAGAATGGCTAGGAACTGTGACTGCTGCGAACGGATGGAGGCAGAGTTGGTGACTCTTCGCTCGCAGCTTCAGTCGGCGTTGGCTTCGCTGGCAACGCTTGAGACTGCGGTGGGTGGGCGCCGCTGTTGTGAGCCGCTCGCGGGGGTGCAGCAGACGCCCTGTGCGTCTGTTGTGCCCTCCGATCGGCCTGAGGCTGTGGCCAGTCCGCTCGCTGCCCGCGAGAGGGTCACCCCACAATCCGTGATGGATTGGGAGGTCTCCTCAGCGAGTGTCAGGCGGCATAAGACTTCCCGGGGGACCAAATTGGAGGCCTCCCCAGTTAGTCTTGCCAACCGATTCGAGGTGCTGTCTGTGGCAGAGGATGTTCCTGACGCAGATGGTGTCGCTTGGCCTGTACTCGCCCCCCTGCCTTCAAGATCCGGGCACTCACAGAGGGTGGGTTTGTTAGTAGTTGAGAGCTCCAACGTTAGTCGGGTGATGGAGCCCCTTAGGAAAATGGCTGCTAGGGAGGGGAAGCAGTTCAATGTACACTCCGTGTGCATACCGGGGGGAGTCATTCTAGCTGTGGAACGGGTCCTTCCGGATGCCATGCAGAGCACAGGGTGCAGCCAGCTGCAGGTGGTGGCTCATGTCGGGACCAATGATGTGTGTGGCTTTGGATTGGAAGAGATCCTCTCTGGTTTTCAGCGGCTATCAGAAGTGGTAAAGACTGCCGGTCTTGCTTGCAAGATGAAAGTGGAGCTCACCATCTGCAGCATTGTCGACAGGACTGACTGCGGACCTTTGGTTCAGAGCTGAGTGGAGGGTCTGAATCAGAGGCTCCGACGGTTCTGCGACCGTGTGGGCTGCAGATTCCTCGACTTGCGTCAAAGGGTGGACGGTTTTCGGGTTCCGCTAAATAGGTCAGGAGTCCACTATACGCAGGAAGCGGCTACGGGTAGCGGGGACTGTGTGGCGTGGACTGGGCGGTTTTTTAGGTTAGAGGGCCTCGGGAATACACAAAATGGGTTTCAGTCTCAAAGGGGGCAGGTCAGACACAGGAAGAAAGCAGATCTAGAAACTATTGGTATACCAGTTGTAAATTGTCGTAGCTGTATTGGGAAAGTACCAGAGCTCCAAGCGCTGATAGAAAGTACTGAGGCACAAATCGTTATAGGTTCTGAAAGCTGGCTGACGCCTGAGATAAGTTCGGCCGAAATTTTTTCAAAGGGGCAAATGGTCTTCAGAAAGAATAGAATAAATAAAAAAGGGGGTGGCGTGTTTATTACTGTTACAAACGGTTTATCCTGCAGCGAAATTGAGGAAGAAACTTCCTGTGAGCTGGTCTGGGTAGAGGTTATACCTGACAACCGGAATAAATTAATAATTGGCTCTTTTTATCGGCCCCCTGACTCAGACGATGCGTTGCCGAAATGTTCAAAGAAAGTTTGAATCATATTTCAAATATGTATCCGAAGCATACTGTTATAATCGGTGGCGACTTTAATTTACCCTCGATATGTTGGCATAATTACGTATTCAAAACCGGCGGCAAATATAGAACATCGTCCTAACTAGTTCTGAATGCTTTTACTGAAAACTACTTCGAACAGTTAGTTCATGAACCCACTAGAATAGTAAGTGGTTGTGAAAATACCCTTGATCTCCTAGCAGCAAATAATCCTGAGCTAGCAAAGAGCATCAAAACAGATACAGGATTAACGAACATCGAGTTGTAGTAGCGAGTCTTAATGTCGAAATTCCCAAATGCACCAAAAATAAACGAAAAATATATCTATTCAATAAAGGAGATAAAAATTCGCTTCACGCTTTCCTGAGTGACAATCTCCAGTCTTTCAAAACTAAAAATGCGAGTGTAGATCAGTTGTGGCTTACTTTCAAAGACATAACATCAGTAGCAATCAAGAGATTTATACCAAATAAATTAATAAAAGAGGGGGCTGACTCCCCGTGGTACACAAAACAGGTCAGATCATTGTTGCAGAAACAAAGAAAAACGCATGCAAAATTTAAAAAGACACAGAATCCACAAGACTGGCAATCTTTTCCTGAAACTCGCAACCTACCGCGGACTTCAATGCGAGAAGCCTATAGCAGTTACCACAATGAAATCCTTCCTCGTAATTTTGGAGAAAATCGAAAGAAATTCTGGTCATATGTGAAGTACACTAGCGGCAAAACACAAACAATACCTTCACTACGCGATATCAATGGTAATACTACCGATGACAGTACAGCTAAGGCAGAATTACTAAACACAGCTTTCCGAAATTCGTTCACCAAAGAAGACGAAGTGAACACTTCAGTATTCAATTCAAGAACAGCTGCCAGCATGCGAAACTTAGAAGTAGATGTTCCTGGAGTAGTAAAACAACGTAAGTCACTAAAAAAAAAAAAAAAAAAAAAAAAAAAAAAAAAAAAAAAAAAAAAAAAAAAAAAAAAATAAATAAATAAATAAAAAAAAAATATTCCGGGCCAGATTGTATACCAACTAGATTCCTCTCAGGGTATGCTGATGCAATACCTCCGTACTTAGCTATAATTTACAACCGATCACTCAGCGAAAGATCCGTACCCAAAGACTGGAAAGTTGCCCAAGTTACTCCAATATTCAAGAAAAGCAATAGGAGTGATCCCCAAAATTACAGGCCTATCTCATTGATGTCGATTTGCAGTAGGATTTTGGAACATATACTTTGTTCGAATATTATAAGCTACCTCGAAGAGATCGACCTGTTAACCAATATTCAACACGGATTCAGAAAGTATCACTCTTGCGCAACACGGTTTGATCTTTATTCACACGAAGTGTTAAGTGCCATCGACAAGGGATCTCAAATCGATTCCATATTTCTGGATTTCAGGAAGGCTCGTGACACTGTACCCCACAAGCGGCTTCTTATAAAATTGCGTGCTTATGGAATACCTCCCCAATTGTGCGATTGGATTCACGATTTCCTACCAGAAAGGACACAGTTCGTTGTACTTGACGGTAAGTCATCGAGTAAAACAGAAGTGATATCTGGCGTTCCACAGGGAAGCGTTATAGCTCCCCTACTCTTCCTCGTGTTTATAAACGATTTAGGAGACAATCTGAATAGCTCCCTTAGACTGTTCGCAGATGATGGTGTCGTTTATCGGTTAGTGAAGTCATTAGAGGATCAAAAGCAACTGCAAAGCGATTTAGACAAAATTTCTACATGGTGCGAAAATTGGCAATTGACACTAAATATATAAAAGTGTGAAGTAATACACATGACCACTAAAAGAAATCCGCTGAACTTCAATTACGCGATAAATCAGTCAAACCTTATGGTCGTAAATTCTACCAAATACTTAGGACTTACAATTACGAACAACTTTGACTGGAGAGAACACATAGAAAATATTGTGGGAAAGGCGAACCAAAGGTTACGTTTCATTGGCAGAACGCTTCGAAGATGCACCAGCTCCACCAAAGAGACTGCCTACATCACACTTGTGCGTCCTCTCGTGGAGTACTGTTGCCCCTTGTGGGACCCTCACCAGGTGGGACTGACGGAAGACAATTGAGAAGGTTCAGAGAAGGGCAGCTCGTTTTGTTTTATCACGTTACGGGTGGGGGGGGGGAGCGTCATGGAAATATTGCATAAATTGGGGTGGAAATCATTAAAAGAAATACGTTATTCATTGCGGCGTGATCTGTTTGCGAAGTTTCAATCACCGACGTTTATTTCTGAATATGAAAATATTTTGCTAGCACCCACCTACTTAGGGAGACATGACCATCCCAATAAAATAAGAGAAATCAGATCGAAAACGGAATGATTTAGGTGTTCTTTCTTTCCGCGCGCTATTAGAGAATGGAACGGTAGAGAAAGGTTATGAAATTGGTTAATGAACGCCCTGCCAGGCACTTAAATGTGATTTGCAGAGTATGTATTTAGATGTAGATGAAGTAAAGAACAGCAATGGTAATGAAATACATGCATTCCCTGAAAGAGACACTCGGCTCTAAATCAGTTTTTGTAAGCACTAAGATAAAAATCTGTAACACAGTGATTTGCCCAGCGGTAATGTACAGTTCATAAACATGAAGCATGACCAAACGTCACAAGGAAAAACTATTAATATTTGAAAGAAAAGTAATGAAGAAGATATGGAAACCAATTGTAGATAACGGAGAATGGAGGTGGAGGACGAATGAGGAAATCTAACTTCTGATGCGACAGCCAAATATCTTTCAAAAGATAAAGAGCAAGAGAATACAGTGGGTGGGCCATGTAGCCTGTATACCAAAAGGAAGACAGGAGAAGATGGCATTTGGAGGAAAACCAAACGCCTCATTGGACGACCAAGGCAGTGCTGGATGGACGACCTGGCAGCCCTGGGGATTGAAGACACGTGGAGGAACCGGGCGCAAAACAGGATGGAATGGAGGCAGCTTGTGGAAGCAACGCGTGGTCTGCAGGGCCTGTGATCGCTGGATTGTTGTTGTTCACTTTAGACAGCTCACTGTCTAACCTCAATTTTCAAACATATCTTAGACAACAATGGCCAGATTTCACATATCAATTGCCGCGGCGAAGCGGCCGAGCGCATTGAGGCGCTATGTTACGATGCGCGAGGCCGTTTCCCGTTCGGGGTTCCAATCCACCCTCGGGCATGGATGTTTGTGCCGTCTTTAGTATAAGCTAGTTCCTAAGTAGTTTGTATTTTAGCGAAACAAGCATCATCAACAGGCAGTGTACGCAACTATAAAACTCCTTATACAGACTACATTCATTACATCAAGCTTCTTGCTCGACAACGCTGACAAGATTTTTGGTACGAAACTAAACAGAACAAAGGTCGTTACTTTGCCAGGTTACAACATGAAGTCTCAACTGTCCCATGGTTCAAGAAAGCCCAGTTAAACCGTTTCACAATATCTACTATAATTCGCTCCGATTTAATCATGCTGCCTTCCCTCTTCATTTGTACCGTATCAACGTCTACAGTTCTCCAGCCTGTGAGTGCAGTTTTGTGTCAGTGGCTGATGTGAATCATATTCTTTTTGCGTGAGCTAAATACGACATTGAACGGCAGGATTTTTTTTTTTTTTTCCAAATCAGTACAGTCATTAGGCTATCAATTTCATCTAACAGCTACTCATCTCTTATTAAGTAAAGACATTTAACTATATAAAGTTATGGGGAAATTCATCAAGAAGATTAAAATTATACTACAGACATTGAAGCGAATTTTAATTATTAATTTCAGATAATTTATATTTTATGTTCTACTTGCCTTTGTTACTAGTCCTTTATTAAAAATTGTACTTTTGATGGCTGAATAGAGGAGTTCCTCTAAAGGCCAAATAAATTTTAAAAAATGGCTGCCAAGAGGCGAGAAACAGTGAGCGGAAGTCAGCGTCGCAGTGTTGGAAACGTTACCCGTAACAATGTGTGCAGTAATATTAAATAGCTTATAAAGATCTTCATAAGCTATTTGATAATATTTGGTGTCTAGGGTCAGCGTAAAGTTGACAGCGCTCCGAATTAAGTGAATGTCCCGCAACTAGTGCAGATGTTTTCTGCTCTTAACATCACAAGTACAATCGTCTTCAATTGTCGAATTAATATACTTCCATCTAACTACCAATGCACTATTAGTTTCGGCGCACTATGGCATCATTCTCAAGGGCCCGTGATTACAAAAGAATTACAATGATTGAACCACATTAAACGGTGAAAAGTTATAAAATTTAACACAAAATAAAAAAAGAGAGTCGGGAGTATCAAAATGACAATCAAACCACGAGCGCCGCGCGGGAATGGCTTGTGATGTGGGACGTAACGTCGTGGAGTACGCTGCCGCTCCCGCCAGGGGTTCGAGTCCTCCCTCGGGAGTGGGTGTGCGTGGTATCTCTAGAATGAGTTAGTTTAAGTAGTTTGTAAGTCTAGGAATTGACATGTTAGCAGTTTCGTTTCTTAGCATTACAAATATATGATTTATTTATTTATTTATTTATTGTGAACCATATGCCCTAGGTTTTTATAGAGTCATCATTAATTCATTTCTCACATTTAATATCATAATTCTGTGGGCATCATTGTACAAAACTTATTTATCGACCGTATTGTAAATTATTTGAGTTTTCAAGTGGTCAGTCTTTTCAATGTTTCAGTGTAATTATTCGGAAATTGTAAATATGTGGAGAAACAAATGGCAATTTCACACGGTTTCCTACGTATAGGGATTCGCATATACCCATCTGGCCAAGTATAAATCGAATTCAGAGCCTGAATGTCCTGTGTCCAGCTGTGAGCAAGTGTTTCATCCTTGATGATGATAAAGTATGAAACAAATGTGCCCACTGCTGAACACAGAGCATTCAGATTCTGAATTCTCTGCTTTGTTTTTGTTTTTATTTTTTTATTATTATTATTTTTATTTTCTTTTTTTTTTTTTTTCTTTTTTTTGTGATGACCGTCGAAACTTTTCATTGTTGAATGCGGTTTAATCAATACCTTATATATATATGTATATAAGGACATGTTCACCCTCCTTGGCCTTGTGCACCCCCACACCCGCAGAAAAAAATTCTGAATCCACCACTGTACTTCCCAGCAGAACCTAAAATACTGACAAATAGTGATATGGACAAACTACTTTCTGATGCAACTGCTTCTAGCGTATACTTCTTAACCCAGCATGATATTATCGCATTGAAAACTGCAGGTGGTCCGGAATTCGAAGGTTGGTCGTTACTAGAGCACAACACTTTACACTTAAAACACGTTTATTGCCAACACAAGCGTACACTCAACACAGACTGCCTCCTGCTTATACATGAAAGAATTTTCTGGAACTTACAAGTACATAAAACATAAGAAACATGTAGAACACTCTAGAAATAGTATACACAAAGAAATAAATTTTCTTCTGCACATGGCGGGATTTGAACTGGGGACCGCAGGCACAGCAATCTGCGATGCTAACCACTGCGCCACGCGTTCTGTAGGAAGACTCGCTGAATTTCTCCCCTGCCTGAAAGAACAGCGACCCGCTGTTAGGTTTCCATTGGAGCCAGCTGCAGTGTCCTGGATCTTGTCATGGGTCCTCTATATAGCAGTTCCGAAGAATCCTTCTATTCTGCCTGCAAGTCTTCCTCACGCTGAAGTCGACCGGCGCTAGACCCTCCTGTCGTGGCTTCATCACTATCATAACGGTCTGCAGAGTCCTTGAATGGACTCTGTTCTTTGAAATCATGGTAAGGCTTCCTACGGAGGACGTGCACAATGTCTCTTCGTTTTTGTCTTACTGAGGACGGCTCATAATCCTTGACTTCATATGTAGCGTCTGACAGGCGGCATATGAAATTTTACAGACCAATATATCGCTTCAGTAACTTTTCTGATATCCAAACTTTACGAACAGGGGTACAGATTCGTACCAGATCTCCCAGGCTATACACAACAGTTCGGTGCTTGTCGTTATTGTTGAATCATCCTCACTGCCTTTTTGTTTAGTACTCGTCCCGGTCTAGTTGTCAGGATGTGTAGCTAGAACAACTATTCAGATTAGTGATACAAGTTTTATTACTGAAGAATACAATACTCAACTTCTAGCTGTTCTTCTCTTCTCTCTTCTCACGTCGTTGTCTTCTGAATGATGCTAGCTGCGCTGAGACCTAGTGACTGACTAGTTCGTACTCAAGTTCTGATGGGCTCATCCAGTCGCATATCAGCCTAGATATAGCTGCTTGTAGAGGGCTCATGTCTACAGTTACTCCCTCCTAGAGGCGCGGCGCCGGCGTGTGATAGGATTTCGGATGACCGCTGCCTTCTCCACGATCGTTCTCTTGTGTCTGGCGTTTGGCGCTGATGTTGTGCCACAACAGTTATACTACTGACAGTCTTTCTGGGCGTCTGGTGTCCGTATGCGAGCCAGCTGTCTTGCTTCTTCGACGCTGGTGATGAGCTTTTTCCCAATCCTTCTTCTCAAAATCGACATCATATCTGCTAACGTCTTGTTAAAACGTTCTGTAAGACCATTTGTCTGAAGATGGTGGGCAGTTGTGATTCTGTAGACAATGTCGCAAAGTGACATTGTCTCTGATACTAGTTTTAACATGAATACTGTCTCTCAATGAGATATCATCCACGTGGTGCACCATGCTCCAAAATAATGTCTTCTACTAGGAATTTTTCACTCTCTGGAGCTTCTGCAGTCAGCACTGGTTTGGTGACAAAGTAGCAGGTGAGGTAGTCAGTGCAGACTATTATCCATTGGTTCCCGGTTATCGTCTTCGGCAACCTACCTAAAAGGTCAATTTCAATCTGGTGGAATGGAGCTGCTGCATGTGTAATTGCTACCATATGACCTGGAGGTAACTACAACACATGCTTTCGTCTCTGGCATTCCTTAGAGTGACTCACATAGTGTTTGACAGATCGGTAGAGTCCTTGCCAGTATTACCTGTGGTTGATTCTTTTAGGATCTTCACAAATCCCAGATGACTAGATATTGGAGAATCGTGGAAATACTTGAGAATAGCTGGCCAGAGATGAGCTGGAACAACCAGCAGTCATTTGGGGCCCAGGGGATCGTAGTTGCTCTTATACAATGTACCGTTTATAAGTTGAAACTCTCCTTTGGTCGGTTCTCCTTTCTCCAAGGCCTCTATGGTTTGTAATAATGCTTGATCTTCCTTTGTTCAGCTGTAATGTCACCTAGTTCAGTGAGGGCTGAAATTTCTTCCATGCTGTTGTGTTTGGCTAATGGATTTCTCAAAAGGCAGTCAGAGTCCTTGTGTTTGCGCCCGTTTTTGAATACCACTGTGACATTATACTTTGGAGTTTTAGTTCCCATCTTGCTAGTCGACCTGATGGATCCTTCAAACTGGTCAGCCAACATAAGGAGTGGTGATCTGTCACGATGGTAAATGGTTTACTAAATAACTTGTTGACAGCCCAGATAACAGCGAGACATTCCTTCTCAGTTGTAGAGTAGTTTATCTCGGACTTTGAGAGAACTCTTGATGCATAGGCACCTCTTCAGCAACTACCTGAATTTTTACAAGCACTGTTCCAATCCCATAACCGCTAGCTTCTGTGTGAAGTTCGGTTTCCGCATTTTCGGCATATAAGGCTAAAACTGTTGCGGACGTTAGAGCCTCCTTAAGTGCGAGAAAGCTCTTTCTTTCGTCTCATCCCAGTAAAACTTGGTGTCTTCCTGCAGAATTTCTTGCAATGGACGTGCCTTGTTACAAAAACCTTTTATGAAATGACGGTAGTATGAGCACAGCCCGAGGAAACTTCTCGCATCACGGATGTGCTGAGGAGTTGGAAATTCTGTGACTGCCCTTACTTTATGTGGATCAGGACGGACATCATCTCCGTTCACTAGGTGCCCCCGGATTTTTATCTCTTTGGCGACGAATAGGCACTTCTTTGGGTTGAGGCGGAGTCCTGTTCTCTGAACACACTTCAACATAGTTGACAGGAGGATTAGATGTTCCACAAATGTCCTTGAGGAATCGACAATGTCATCTAGTGGTCGTCTCAGCTGCTGACTGGAACTCTTCTCATTGTTAACGATGGGATCTCAACATTCTCGACAGCAACCAACCTCCAAGGGGAGTGCATGTAACGTGTGCTCATCGGAACGGCTTCCTCAATTTATAGCTCAGATCTTCCACACTCAATAACAGCCTGGGATGCCTGAAGGAAGTACCAGCCGAGGATGGCATCATGGCTACGTTCTTTTACGACGACAAATTCAAAAGGCTGTGTCCTGTTTTTGATAGTTATTCTTGCGGCACATGTTCTTGCCAACCAGACATATTTTCCGTTTTTTTTTTTTTTTTTTTTTTTTTTTTTTTTTTTTTTTTTTTTTTTTTTTTTTTTTTTTACTTTTTCACACGCACACACACACACACACACACACACACACACAAACCTCAGCAGCACCCTTTTTCACTACCCCACCCCTTTCCTTTACTGTATTCCAAGCTGCATCTCAGATTTCTGTCAGATTCTATGCAATATACCATGTGATGTGGAGTGTTCTGTCCCTGACCGTGCCTGACATTATTTCCCCACTACTCCAGTCCCTTCCCCTCTGAGTTGCTGTCAAGATGCAGTTGTGCCAGAGATGATTTGCTGTGCACTTACGTTTATGATTATTTATTAGCCTTTCAGGATGTTTACCGTGCAAATGGCTTCATTATTTGGGAGCATGAGTTACGTCTGAATGATCGTGAATGTATGGTAACTTTTCTGATGAAGGCTGTCGCCGAAAATTTAAGTGTGATAATGTGATTGTCTATTCTACATGCCTGACTGTGAAAGAGATTGTTCGTTCTGAAAGGAATCATATGACATAAAAATACTGGAAGAAGAAGGACTAAGTAGACATAAGAACAACTCCTTACTGGTAAGTTACTCTGATCACATAAAAAAACACACATTTGATAGAACTCATTGCAAGCGCCATAATATTTATTAAGTACTGGGTGATTATATTAAAGTGCAACTACTCACAGAGAATTAGTGTGGTCTGTATTCACCACACTGCAGTGAAACTTGGTACTGCTAATGTGTTAATGCAGGACGAATTTCTGCTGCAAGAAAGTTATTCCAATTTTGGCAATCAATTGAAAATATAGTACTGTACACTGATTTTGTTCAAAGCTCTGCATATAGAACGTACAACAGCCTTTTATGTGTAAATTGCTGTTGCATCTTACTGTAGATCACTTGAATGTTATGCAGTACTTGGCAGCCAATTCTGGGCCAACCTCAGATACTACGTACATTGCTGAAATGTGCTAATTCAAGATGTATTTCTCTGTATGAAGGTTGTGTGTCACACAAGGTCATTGTCTATTTATAAAAGAAGTTATTCGATTAATGATGAAAATTCTCCTCAGAGATGATAAATTATTTTTCAAAAGAGATAGATTGGATGGCCAGTACTTACCTTTGTGCTGTACTGCCGATAGTTACACAAATGAAGAAAAAGAAAAAAAAGGGGACGAAAAAGGACAAGCTTTGGGAACACAGTTCCTTCCTCACGGGGGAGAGAAGGGAAGGAAAAAAGGATGGGAACAGAAGGGGAAGGTAATTCACGGCCTAGGTCGTGAAGGTGGTGTTTGAGGAGTGTGGACGTCAAAGATACTGCATGTTAGTACTGAGACATGCCAGAGGGGATATATATAACCAAAGAGGAAAGATCATATAGTAAAGAGAAAAGATGAGTGAACTGAATGATGCTGAGGGGTGTAGGAGGGGCAGGGTTGTTTAAAACGTTTTTGATTCACAGGGAAAGATGGACACACACACACACACACACACACACACACACACGGAGAGAGAGAAAGAGAAATAGAGAGAGAGAGAGAGAGAGAGAGAGAGAGAGAGAGAGAGAGAGGTAAGGAAGGGATAATGAATAGGTCAGCTGAGGATGGAGGAAGGGGAGGGGTTAGCGTAGATTTAGGCCAGGGGAGGGGGGGCAGGAGGAGAGGATATGTTGGAGGGCAAGTTCCCACCTCTGTAGCTCTGAGGGACTGGTGTTTGTTGGTAGTATCCAAATGGCACATGTGGTGTAACACGTGCCAAGGTCCCTGGAGTTATGCTGGACGGCATGTTCTGCCACAGGATATTGGGTGTCCCCCAGGTGAACAGTCCGTCTGTGACCATTCATCCGCTTAGCCAATTTGTTAAGTAGTCATACCAACATAAAAGGCTGAACAGTGGACACACGACAGTTGATATATGACGTGTGTTGTCTTGCATGTGGCCCTGCCTTTTAATTGGGTAGGTTTTTCCTGTGGTGGGGCTGGAGTATATGGTGGTGGGAGGATGCATTGGACAGGTTTTGCAGCAGGATCGGTTGCAGGGATAGGAACCATTAGGTAGGGAGGGTGGTTTTGGGATGTTGTAAGGTTGGACGAGGATGTTGCAGAGGTTAGGAGGACGGTAGAAGGCCGTATGTGGTGAGGGATTCGGTACTGGAACAGATACGTTTTCCTTGGATGCACAGGCTGTAGGGAAGGGATCGTTTAATATGGAAGGGGTGGCAGATGTCAAAGTGGAGGTACTGTTGTTTGTTTGTGGGTTTAATATGGACTGAGGTGTGGATATGAGACTCGGCAAGGAATGGTCAACATCAAGGAAGGTGGCTTGAGTTTTAGAGAAAGACCAGGTGAATTTTAGGTTGGAGAACGAGTTAAGGTCATGAAGAAAGTTCAGAAGGGTTTCTTCACCGTGAGTCCAGACCTCAAAGATATCACTGTGAATCTATACCAAACCAGGGGAGGCAACTTCTTAAGGAATGCCTCTTCCATGTGGCCCATGAAGAGGTTAACCATCCTGGAACCCATAGATTTGTTTGTAGGACTGTCCCTCAAAGGTGAAGTAATTATTGTTGAGGATTAAATTAGCAAGTATGACAATGAATGGGGTTTCTGGGAGGCTTTCAGGTGGGCGTTGGGAAAGATAGTGTACCAGAGCTGATGGACCATGGGTATGGAGGATGTTGGTTTACAGGGATGTAGCATCTATGGTGACAAGGAAGCTATTACGTGGGAGGGGCATAAGGACGGGTTTGAGGCATCCCAGCGAGTGGTTTGTGTCTTTGATATAGGATGGGAGCCTGCAGGTTATAGGTTGGAGGTGTTGGTCTACCAGAGGTGAGACACGTTCTGTTGGAGGTTTGAAACCTGCTACGATGGTACGGCCTGGATGATTTTTATGGATTTTAGGGAGTAGGTAGAAGGTAGGTGTGTGACATTCAGGTGGAGAGAGAAGTTCTAAGGAGGCAGTGGTGAGACTTTGTAATGGACCTAGGGTTTTAAGGATTTTCTGTAGTTCAGCCTGGACTGAGAGAATGGGGTCATAAGGAACAGGTTTGTAGGTAGAGGAGTCCGATAGTTGATGCAGCCCTTATGCCACTTACTCCCCTCGATCAAGTACCACAGTTGTGGAACCCTTGTCCGCTGGGAGAATTACAATGGAGCGGTCTGCTTTCATCAATCGGATGACTTTGGATTCAGCTGGGATGATGTTAGGAGTGGATTGTATGTTGTTCAGGAAGGAATAGAAAGCAATGTTGGATTTGAGAAATTCCTGGAATGCCTGAAAGGGATGCTTTTGAGGAAGTGCAGTGGGATCTTTTTGGGAGGGAGGTCGGAATTGTTCAAGACGAGTTCAACAGCGCTCTTCTGCCTGGGGGTTGTGACTGGGCGCTGAAGTGGTATTTCCAGTTGAGGTTAGAGGTGAATGAGAGGAGATCCTTAACCAGGGCAGTGTGATTAAATTTAGGTGTAGGACAGAAGGTTAAGCCTTTAGACAGGACAGATATTTCTGGAATACCGCCGATAGTTAAAACAAATAAAGACAAAGAAAAAAAGGGGACGAAAAAGGACACGCTCTTGGAACACAGTTCTTTCCTCAGGTGGGACTGAAGGGAAGAAAAAAAGGATGTGAACGGAAGTGAAAGGTAATTCACGACCTAGCTCATGAAGGTGGTGTTTGAGGAGTATGGACATCAGAGATACTGAATGTTAGTACTGAGCCAAGCCATAGAGGATATACAGGGTGTTTCACTAATCATCTTTTCTCATTACTATTTGATGTTTCCCCTTTGGTTATATACAGGGTGTTTCACCGGTGTCACGGAGCGAGAAGCTTCCTCGATGCGCTGTTAGACTGCTGACTGTTACCACACATGGCCGTATACCTGACAGTTGGAGCCACACAAACAACTGGGGTCTAATATACCACAGTTACTGACATTGGATGACGATGGCATACACGAACAACAGCGCATCGAGGAAGCTTCTTGCTCCATGACACCGGCGACGTTACAACTCGGCCGCAGCTGTACAACTGATGTCAGAAGTGTATTGTAGCCAATGACGTTTACTTTGAAGGCCAGTAAAGGTATTTTGTTTGTAAATATTGTTTCCTTTATTTCTTGAGACCATGAACTGAACTTTTCAGACACACTTTGTTTGACATGATCCAGAATTATTGTGTTGACAGTTAATCATAGCAACAATGTATGTTGGGTACCTTGAAGCTTTTCTGTTAAGCTAGTAAATAATGTGTTATACTTTTATATATAATATTTTTATTTTATTTTTGTAATCAACAATCATATGTTTGCTTTCTTTCATGTGGCACTCGAGAAGCAGCAAATGGTAGTCTTCCCCTGATGTCAAGATGCAGACACTGCTGAATGTAATGGTCAACAAGCTAGTGGCCACTACCAAAAAGAAGATGCTGCGTCCCGTATCTCGCTATCCTGAACTTCTGTTGAAGACAATGAGAAAAAAATATTTGAGACATATTGTAACACTTCCAATTCAGCTTTGACTGACACAGATACATGTACTAAAATAGTTAATAGTTTACATGGCAGTAGTTTTGTAAGTAGTTTCATGAAATAAAACATTGTGCTGATGTTATAAGGGAAGTTCACCTTGTCTGAGAGTGTTATTTTAACAATTTTAATGAAGAAAGTTTATTGAAAAGAAAGTATATTTGAAAAAGTACCAATACTTGAAATTACCTAGGAAGGATAGTTATGTAAAATATTTTGCTAATAAAGGAAAAAGAGTGTGTAATGTCTTTAATTGAAATTCATTGCAAAATATTACATTTTGTGATGTATGAAGATAAGGACATTAAAAGGTAATAATTTGTGCATAAAGGATGATTTTGTTGTCTCTAAAGTAACAGGGTCATAGCCAGTTACATTGTTGTAATGTGCAGTGATAAACTGTAACAGAAGTGTTACAGACATATGTATTCTCTGTCCAGGTCAGTGACCTTTGTACTACCTTAAGGTTAAACTGTTTGCCTATGCCAGTTGTAGATGTTCATCTTTCATTTATTGCCTGTTATGACATGGCCGATATGAAATTCAGTCTTGTGTTTTGGTCTTCAGTCTGCAGACTGGTTTGATGCAGCTCCCCATGCTACCCTGTCCTGTGAAAGCCTCTTCATCTGAGAATTTGCTTACTGTATTCATCCCCCAGTTTCCCTCTACAATGTTTTCCCAGCACACTTCCTTCTAATGCTAAGTTGATGATTCCTTGAAGTCTCAGAGTGTGTCTCACCAACATATCTCCTATCTCAGTCAGGACCAACCAGAAACCATTTCTCCCAAATTCTCTTGAGCACCTCCTCATTAGTTATGTGATCTACCCATCTAATCTTCATCATTTGTCTGTAGCACCACATTTCAAAAGCTTCTATGAACTTTTTGTTAGAACTCCTTATCATCTACATTTCACTTCCATACAATGCTACACTCCAGACAAATACTTTCAGAAAGGACTTCCTAACATTTAAATTAATTTAGGATGTCAACAAATTTCATTTCTTCAGAAATGCTTTTCTTCCCATAGCCATTCAACCAATATTCTTCATCCTTTTTAGAAAAACTTTTCAGATTACTTACATTTATCTTACTACTGCATCATTTCTTTGGTGATTTTAAAGATGCTGACTCAGTGGCTTTATTAGACATGTTCACTTTGTTTAACATGTGCTGTACATTTCACAACCGATGGCAGATGCCTCACGTATTTTCAGTTGACTATTGTTAAGGTTTGGGCAAGCATCATATGCCCACAAGTCAACTGCTTCAGACTCCATTCTGAAGACATTACACACACAGAACACTATAACTGTTACTTGTTTCTGTATTTTACACACAATGTAACTGTCAACTCACATACACTGCAGAAGAAAGCACTTCTACACATTCAAAGGAGACTCTGTAATGCACACAACAGTTTGCGTAATGATGCTATTGGCTGAAGTGTCATGTAGTACCAGGCCACCACTATTTCACCCTGCCTGCCTACCTGCAGACAGAAGAAATTGGAATGGAGGCAGCACATCTCGCAGGCCTCCCTTAGCTGGCTGTAGCATGGTGCTCAGCCAGTACCCCCTCTCCTGTGACACAGTGGTTATCATGGCAAGCAAGTGTTTACAGGAAGCCCATACATGAGCCGGCCTCCCCACCACCCCACAGGCCCAGGCCCCAAGGCAATCTCCATATGCTTTGTGCCTCCGTGCAGCTTGACTTGCTGTGTGGTACTCACCGAATAAAGTATTTGTAGGTTTATAGAAAAAATTATTGGAACTGTTACTATTACGACTTCTACTACAGAAAAGTGAGGAGGCCTGATAACTAACCCTGAGTCTAGGGTTTCACTAACAGTCTTCTTAACTATCCTAATAAATGATCGACTGAAGGCATCGGACTACAGCATTTAATGCAGAGGTAGACTTCTTCTTATGCTCATTTGCCAAATAACCAAACTGCCTTACATGGATTGTGAGCCTCTTTGATGCACTTGTCATTGCATTTCTTTTTTGGAAAAAATCGTTCTTTTGCCAGAGCTGTAAAATACTTTTATTTGTTATGTTCAACCAGTTTCGGCAATTGCTACCATCAACAGGAGATCAACAAAATATTTTACATCAACAATGAGAAAATAATGTTGAATGCAGCAATGTAAAATTTACTGTAAATATTGTAATCATTATTAAAAACCGGTCCCTTAGTATGTATTCCTTCGTTTGATCCCTTCTCCCGCCCCAGACACCTCCCAAGGATTTATTAATTTCATTTTTTTTATTGTTATAATTTATTTTTTTAAACAATGGAAATTTGAAATAGTACACATGTAATAATCACGTCGTCACTATAATTTACCAATCACAAGTGAACAAGACAAGGGGTCGCCAACATGATGCTGCCACTGAGAACATCTGCTGCTGTTACTGTGAGCAGTTTTAATGCCCCACGACCAGCTTTGATGCTGCCATTATTGTTACTGCTGTGCTGAAATTAAGAGCTGATTGTTCATATGCAGGTCAGCGGCACTGTGAGGTGGAATCTTATGAACAACAATATTGATATTTTAGTTCAATATTTACACGTAGCGTCTCATGTTAATTAAACTCTGAAGACCTTTCTCTTTGGCTATTAACGCAGAAGCTGCTTAATTATTTTACAAGCTGATTATATACACTCCATTTCCACCATATTGCTTCTCTTCCACTTTCAAATTAATGCAAGCCTACTCATTTTATTTCTTATGCAGTTGTTTTCATAGTATAATTGGTTAAATTATAAAAAGTGTAAAAGTAAGTAATAGATTAATAAATTCAATAGGCTTTATTTTTTAAAAATGATCACCTCTCCCAGAACCAAATCCTGGTTGTGCCACTGGTTCAGGATCCAATTAAGGAATACTTAATAAATGATGCAAAATTTACTATTAGTAATAGTTAAGGATCAAATGAAGGAATAATTACTAAATTATGTAAAATAGACAGTGTTTTAAAAACGATCATGATGTATAACTATACATTTGACATTGCTGTATTCAGGAAAAATATTTTCTGTTTGTTGTTGATGTAAAATATTTTGTTTATCTCCTGTTGATGGCAGCAATTGCCAAAACCAGTCGGCAAATAAAAGTATTTTACAGTTGTGGCACAATAATGATTTTTTCAAAGTACATTGCAGCGCTAGACTGCCACCTAAACACAACATTATTTCTATTTTGCCTCCTCCACTTCCTTTCTGCAAATTCTCTTAGCACTTGAATAGTCACAGTGAAACAGGTGTTTACTTGGAAGAAATTTACCTGTCTTCATACAATCACTGAACATTACATAAGTTCCAGTACAGAGATTCTCTGTTTCTTTGTATATTTTTCCAGTTGCCATACTGATCATCAATTAAGCTAGATTGTCTGATGCATTGATACTTGTACATCCAGAATGAATAACTTTTGTGTCTCAGCATGGAACTTTATTGTGGCACTACATGCATGTTTTGTGTTGCCTCACATCTTGTAAAGTGGCTAACAAATTTCCAGCAGTGTGTACATGACAAAGAATTGCTGACTTGTGTCTTGTTTTGAAAAGGCCAGTATTAGAATGGAATCAAAAAATATTTTCTTTTCTTTTTCTAGTGTCATTTTTTCCACCCCCAGGAGCCACAGACATTGTCGAGGTGGGGTGGCTTGCGTACCTCAATGATGCAGATAGCCATACTGTAGGTGCAACCACAGCGGAGGGGTATCAGTGGAGAGGCTAGACAAATGTTTGGTTCCTGAAGAGGAGCAGCAGCCCTTTCAGTAGTTACAGGGCCAACAGTCTGGATGGCTGACTCAGCTGGCCTTGTAACATCAGCTAACATGGCTTTGCCATACAGTTACTGGGAACGCCTGAAAGCAAGGAGAAACTCCAATTTTACTTTTCCCAAGGTCACACAGTTCTATTGGCAAATATTATTTCATGCAAGAAGCATATTGTCGCAGGTCATGAATTAGGCTAATTAGTATTTCTGTTAAGACTAACGAAATTGTAATCTTCGGAGCTGTGTTTTACTTTTTATACTCTTGACAGAGGACTCTTAGCTAGGAACAGGGGACTGATGACCTAGCTGTTTAGTCCCGTCAAAACCAACAACAATGAAATTGTATGAGTTTAATATTAATTATGTTTTGCAATTAATGTCAGAAACGTTTGCCCTCATTATTTTCTGCATAATTATCATTTATTCTGAAGTAACTGTTTAAATATTTTTGAGAGCGAAGTAATATTAATATAACTGAGTTTTCTATATCTATTTACTAAGTTTTATTTATGCTACCTTTTACTATAGGCAGTTGCAAGTAACTTTTTACTTTTCCATTGTAATTAGATTAAAACACCTAATTAACAATATATAATTTTCAGTGACATTGTTTAACTATAATAGTAGGGTGTTTCAATGCCATGTAAATGAGTCTGGTTTCATCTTTGATTGGAAGCCACATCCACACCAGTAGGGAGTCTTGTTTTGTGATTGATTTGAGGCACAATCCAAAACACTCTGAACTCTAATTTGGACAATTATCTTCAAATTCCATGCAAAAACTGTGAAACTTTGTATTATTGATGTGTGAAATGTGCATACTGGATTGTAGTGACTCATAATGAGACTTGTTCACTGGCCATAAATAGGGACAAATGGGCACTGACGATTCATTAAAGTGTCAATGAACTACAATTCTATGTGTCACCTACATTATTTGTGGTAGACTAGTTTTTCCCCATGGAATTGCAGCCAGCCATTACCAAGAGCACCGATCAATGAGAACTTTAAGAGGCAATGAACTATGACCCAATATCATCACAATAGACATGAAGCCAAAACTGACTACAGTAGTACAAGCATAAAAAAATGAAAGAAGGATGACCATGAAGAAGATTGACTTTACAATGGTAAGGCTTAGGTTTAGAAACCAAGTTTTAAACAGTTAGACATATCCATGGGCAGATATAGACTCTGACCATAACGTATTGCTTATGAACTGTAGATTAAAACTGTAAAAAGGTAGAACGATATGGAGATGGAACCTGTACAAATTGAAGGAGCCAGAAGTAGTTGAAAGTTTCAGATGGAGTATTAGCCAAGGATTGGCTGCAAGGGGGGGGGGGGGAGTAATACAGTAGAAGATAGAATAGGGAAGGCCACCGAGGATCATATAGGTAAAAGATAAAGCCTAATAGAAATTCCTGCTTAACCCAGGAAATACTGAGCTTAATTAATGAAAATAGAAAATATATAAATACAGCAAGCTGTTACGCCACAAAAATTGTGACAGGGAAACATGTTTAAAATCTTGGATTGCTAACCATAACTGGACAGAATCAGATCAGCTTACCTCTCATGATGACGGCAGATGCTTCATCGGCAAGTTGGAAAGCCTACCATCAGCAAACTGCCGAGTGAGTGAGATGGCTGTCACACAGAGAGGCAGCTAGTAAATATTTCATAACTACATGTAACTCTGTCACAAGAGTGATAGCAGTACATACTGGTAGCTGCTAAAGGCAGGTAGGAGATGAAGTCTGGTCAAGCCATATTTCACACTAACCATCTTCTAGGGAAGATGGTGATCTGCTGTGCTGATGACTTCACAACACTATGATTGCTGCCTGAGGCCAGCGCAGTCTTCAGTGGTTAGTTACTGAAGGCCAATGTTCCTGTCGTTGAGTTAGCACTCAGGTACTAATTCTGCCAGCCAGTATCCAGAGTCGGGTATCAACACAGCATCCAACTTCAGGGGGGTCCACACATGGATCCACTAGCAGCAGCATAGACTGGAGAAGGGACTGAGTACTTCTCAATAACAAGTCTCTGCTTCGACTCCCAGAAATCATGGCACAGGCACTACCATCCAGATTGCTCATAGCAGTCGGAACACCTTGGTTGCACCAAGTGGACATGCCCCAAGGCAACATCACCTACTGCTCTAGCTCCTGTCAAGCTAGCACCTTCATCTTAATGTGCTATGGAATAAACATGTAAACTTTAATTCTGTTTTATTAGCATCCTCTGGCATTCTTCCAGGTTCCACGCCTCAACCTGACATAAAGCTGAGAACCCACCATTTGGCCCCAACAAAGTGGGGGCAGAAGTGGTCCTGCCTTAGCAGTGTGATGGCAAAAGTCGTCGACACTATCAGAAGTGGTCCTGCCTCAGCAATGTAGCAACGATGCTGGCAGAGAGGTGGTGTCAGAAGCGGTCGACACCAGCAAGTGGTGTCTGGAGTATTGCCAGGAGTCGTCCAACTCTACCAAAATGGTGTCAGAAGAAGTTCTGACAGCAGCGGAAAAGGCTCCAATCTAATCTCCATCGGCAGCAGTGTGATAAGCACAATATAACATGTTATTTAAAAGAGGCATAGTGAGCTATGCATTCAACTTTGTTCTAAGGGTAGACTCTAGGGGCACACAGCACACAACAGTACTGAGTGTCGCTGGGAAATAATTAGTTGTAAAGTATTCCGTTTATGAAGCGATTCTTGGTTGTAAGCTAGGGAAAGTAAGTTGCACAAATATGCCAGGCACAAGGTCAGCTCCCACTAGTGAGTGTATAACTGCTCTGACGGAGCAGTTGTCGCGTTTTCTAGAAGAAAATGCTCAGTTAAAATTAGGTTATCGGGACTTCTAGTGACAACTTGAGTCCTTTCAGAGTGCACAAAGTTCGCAGTCAGGTACAAGTAAATTTGAAGTGCCTTCAACAATAAAGTCACCCTAATAGATCCTTCCATAGCAAACTTCATCATACCATTTTCTGGTAAAACAACAGAGGATATCACAATATTCATTAACGATATGTTGGCGGCAGCTGGAATGTGTAATTGGTCAGATGAAACTACTCTGTGGATGCCCAATTTACACCTTATAGGTGAGGACAAGACATACATGATGTATCATGAAACACTGGCTAAAGCAAGCACTTTTGAACAACTAGCAGTGGGTTTGCATCAGAGATACCAGAAACACAACAATGCTAGACTTTTTAGGAAATGCTCCTCCAGTTGCTGGAGAGCATAGGATTCGATCTGGGAGATGGGATGCAGGTAGTTTTTGTTACACAATAATAATATCTTAGAGAGGGAGTGAAGGTAGCTAAGGGATTTACGAGCCATGGAGAGGTGATTTTGTAGGACTAGTCATAAATCCGTTAGCTACCATCTCTCCCTCTGTAAGATATTATTATTGTGTAACCAAAACTACCTACATCTCATCTTCCAGATCCAATCCTTTGCTCTCCAGCAACTGGAGGAGCACTCCAAACACCACCTCCACAAGTTGTCCAGCTTGCTGAGATCATATTGCCACCTTGGAGCATCCATATCCAATCCTTATCTGACCCACAGTGTTCCTCCTCGTGAACCCCTCATAGCTCCCAGACCACGCTTAGGTGACCTCTTGAACCTACTTCATCCCTCCAAACTCCCTACCACCACTCCACAACATCCAATACCAAAACAACCCCCAGAACACTATGGTTAACCTATCCACAAAAACCTAAACCCCACTGAAGTTTCCGTTTCATCCAAAGGTCTTACCTTTAGCCCTACACCCCAGTTCAATCATGTTGGTCTTGTCAAAGACCTACTCTCCTTTTCCTGATCCCTAGGATGGAAACACTACTTTGCCGCCAATCCCTCTGACCATAACCTACCTAATCCCAATATTGAACCCTGCCTGTCCCAGTTCATACTAACATCCAACAGAGATCCCCCTACACTCCCACTAACCACCCTCTGGTTACCCTCAAAGAGTTTCTCATCTCCATCTTGGCCTCACCATCCTTCCCCAAGTCTTTTCCAAAGAACTCAAACCTTTCATCAGAAGAAAGAAGAGCCTTCCACAACTTTAAAACTAATCCTGATACAGTCATCCTCCCTGCAGATTAAGGTTCCATCACTGTAGTTATGGATCACAGTGACTACCTGGCAGAAGGTCTCCGCCAACTCTCTGACTCCTCCACCTAGAAGTTGTGCCAGAATGACCCCATCCCCAAAGTCCAACAAGATCTCCAATCCCTGTTAAAATCCTATGGCCCCTCACAGAAACTCTTCCCTGAATCCATCTCCCCCCTCACCCCAACAGCACCCCACATACCCACCTTCTACATGCTCCCCAAAATCCACAAACCTAATAATCATGGATGCCCTATTGAGTTACTGGTTACTGCACTGGTTACTATTGGCACCCTATTGGTTAGTGCACTCCTGCCGAATGAATTTCAGCCCTCATTGACCAACACCTCCAACCAATTGTCCTAAATCTATCTTCCCACATCAAGAATACCAACCACTTCCTTCACTGACTCTCAACTATTCCCACCCCTTTGCCTCCTGGATCCTTACTTGTCACAGTGGATGCCACCTCCCTATACACCAACATCCCACATGCCCATGGCCTTGCCGCTCTAGAACACTACCTCTCCCAATGTCCCTCACCAATTTCATACTACCTAACAACTACCTTTCCTTTGAGGGGAAAGTTTACCATCAAATCCTAGGCATAGCAATGGACACCCGCATGGCACCCTCCTATGCCAACCTGTTTGTGGACCATTTGGAGGAATCCTTCCTAGCATTCCAAAACCCCAAACTTCTGGCCTGGTTCAGATTCATTGATGATATCTTCATGATCTGGACTCAGCGCCAGGAAACCGTATTCTCTTTCTTCAGGCCCTCAATTCCTTCTCCCCCCTCCAGTTCACCTGGTCTTTGTCAACCTACCATGCCACATTCCTGGATGTCAACCTCCACCTCACTGATGGCTCCATCCACACTTCCATCCATATTAAACCTACCAACCACCAACAGTACCTACACTTTGACAGTTGCCATTCCTTCCAAATCAAAAAATCCCTCCCTTACAGCCTGGCCACCCGAGGATGGCATATCTGCAGTGACAAGAACTCCCTCTCTGAATACACTGAGGGTCTCACAGAGGCCTTCACAGACAGAAACTACCCCACAGAACCTAGTCCACAAACAGATCTCCCATGCCATATCCTCACAAATCCGAAATCCTCCTCCTAACATCGGTAACCATACATATAATAGCACTCCCCTTCTCACCCAGTACTACCCTGGACACAAACAACTAAATTGTATCCTTCGGCAAAGTTTTTATTTTCTATCCTCATGCCCAGAAATGAGAGACATCCTGCCCAAGATCCTTTCCACCCCTCCTAAAGTGGTATTCCGTCGCCCTCCCAATCCCCTTCTTGGTCTACCAGAGACTGGCAAGATATGGAAATCAACGAATTCAAGACGACACACGCATCCAAGCTCACAATCAGCGTTTCCATCAACGGCGTCCCTGTCTGCATGCAAGTGGATACCGCCGCATCAGTCTCGCTCATAAACTGAGCCATCTATGCTGCCATCAGTGCGCCTCCCCTCTACTCAACACCCCAATGCCTTCTGACATAATCAGCAAGCCATCGCTGTCTTGGGCAGCACCAACACGGTTATAGCATACAAATCCGTCTCCTGACATCTACCAGTCTTCGTGGTCAACAATGCTGCAACCACTGACTTATTTGGCTTAGACTCCTTTCACCTCTTGGGTTCTCCACAGTAGAACAACTCTGCAAGGAATTCCAAGATCTGTTCTCTACAGGCATTGGCCACGCCACATCCTATGAGGCATAACTCACACTGCAACCAATGGTATGCCCTTGCTACTTTTGGGCTCCTCAAGTTCCGCTAGCGCTCCAGCGGCCCCTACAAGAAGAATTACAGTGCCTCTAAGACAATGGAGTCCTACCACCGGTACAGTACAGTCAATGGGCCACACCATTAACAGTAATCAAGAAGCCTTTTGGCCGCCTCCGGATCTGCAGCGATTTCAGGTTACGATCAATCAACACCTAATGGTCGACGATTGCCCGTTGCCACATCCTGACATTTCTCCAAAATGGACCTCATGGAAGCATACCTACAGATTCCTGTGGATGCTACCTCCTCGGATCTCCTCATCATCAATACACCGTTTGGTCTCTTCCGCCTCAACAGGCTGATGTACGGGGTATCCACCATGCCTGCACTGTTTCAACACTTCGAGCAGCTCATCGCTGACACTCCAGGGTGCATGAACTACCTCGATGACATTGTGGTCACAGGGGCTTCCACAGAGGACCATATCACCAACCTGACATCTCTCTTCCGCCATTTAAGATCGGCCGGGCTAAAATGCAATCGTTCTAAATGTGAATTTTTCCAACCAGCTATATCCTACTTAGGCCACATCATATCTGCCAAGGGTATCTCACCATCTTTTTCATGCATTCAGTCCATAGCTCGACTACCACCTCCCAAGGATGTATCACAGCTGTGATCATTCCTTGGGAAAATCTCTTACTATCGAAAATTCATCCCTCAAGCCATCACCCTGGCCGCACCCCTCCATCATTTCTGCCGCAAAGACACCTCATTTCAATGGTCCATAGCTTGTGATCGGGCATTCACAGCTCTCAAGTCAGCACTGCAGTCCGCATCATGCATCATCCAATATGATCCTTCGCTGCCTCTTTGGGTATTTGCGGATGCCTCAGACTATAGTGTTGGAGTAATGTTAGCTCGCTGTTTTCCTGATTGGTCAGAACGACCCATCGCCTACGCTTCCAAATCGCTCACACCTTCCCAGCAAAATTACTCCCAGATTGAGAAAGAGGCCTTGGCAATCATATTCGCATGTTCTAAATTCTATCCATACCTTTTTGGAGTCATATTTCCTCTTGTGACGGACCACCAGCCCCTGCTCACACTGTCCTTCCCAAAAGTGCAGTTACCAACCAAGACCTCCCACCGCCTCCAACGATGGGCCCTCTTCTTATCCCTTTTTCGACCTTTTTTGGTATGTCGTGATATGTCACGCCAATGCAGATACCCTATCCCACCTTCCCCTGTGGTCCAGATCCAGAGTTTGACAGGGAGTAAATTATGGTGTTCCAGATAGATGAAGATGTCCGAGCTGTCTTAGATGGATTTCCTATCATGGCGGGCCAGGTTCTGACGGGAGGCGTGCTTAGGTAGTCCTTGCAGGTGCGGTGATCACTGTGTCCCCAGTGGTGTATGGGGTCAGCGCAACTGTCTAGAAAGCAGGAGACCTGGGTTTCAATCCCGGCTGGGTACACATTTTCAGCTTTGCCCAATCGCAGTTGATGTCATATATTCTGTGAATATTAAATAATAACAACTGCAGGATCAGAAGTGACATCTGTTCTTTCGGAACAGATGCCACATGTATATATATAATATGCCGGTGACGGGCAATGATCCTGTCATTAGTGGGGAGGGGTGGGCAAGTTTGAAGCCCTTACTCTTACGGGAATTAGTTTCATAACTACGAGTTTGAGTACTGTGGGCAGGGTGAAGCTGGGAATTTGTATCTGACGGGAGGCGTGCTTAGGTAGTCCTTGCAGGTGCGGTGATCACTGTGTCCCCAGTGGTGTAGGGGTCAGCGCAACTGCCTAGAAAGCAGGAGACCTGGGTTCAAATCCCGGCTGGGTACACATTTTCAACTTTGTCCAATCGCAGTTGATGTCATATATTCTGTGAATATTAAATAATAACAACTGCAGGATCATAAGTGATGTCTGTTCTTTCGGAACAACCGCCACATGTATATATATGTAATTATTATTTTTGTCATGTAATTACTGAAAACAACATTATGGGATTTAAGGGGGTGTGGCCCCAGAAAAACTGCCAAATACTACTTGACTAAGCCTTATTCCTACCACACACAAGAACATACACAGACTCAGACTAAGACAAGGTAAACATGGTACCCGAGTGGTGGCTCGCCCAATGATGCTCACACAGAAATAACACTTTAATGGAGTTGGTCGATAGTTGATGTGTCATTGCCACCACACAGCCTCCCTCCCACCTCCACAGTATGGAGTACTCCTCTTCTCCTCTTGAGCTTGGGAGGAGGGGGAGGGGGCAGGGCAACGACAGCAGCAGTCAGCATCGAAGAACCTGGAGATCATATGATGGTGAGCTCCACAGTACACAGCCAGTTGTTCAGGAGGCCAGACACATTGATCGAGTTGACTTGTGGCTGGATGAGCAGATGGTTGGATGAGAATGATGACTCGTACCACACTTGAGGGAAGTAGAAAGGTGCGTGAAGTGTGCAAGTCGACTGAAGGGGGAGGGGGTTGAAGAACTTAAGCAGTTCGCACTTGCACTGTTGGGGAGGAGGGCAACTGCTCATGGCCATGCATATTACATAAAGTGAGTCCTGCAGCAGAAGTATAGAGATTTCGGCCACAAGGGAGTGGGGAGGGGAGGGAGATCATACTCGACTACAGGAGTAGAGGGGATGGGGGTGAGCAATAGTGACAGCATCAGTTAAAAGGTTTTTTAAGTGCTGTGAGTGCATCAGTCATTTCAGGGGTCCAGGGCATGGGATAAGAGTCAGAGATGTGTTTACCCGCTTGTGTGTTGCTGAGTGGAGCCTGAAGTCAGCAGCTCTCAGCAAATGATGTCAATAATAGTTTAATTTGCCCAGGAAATGTCAAAGTTCCTTGAACGTTGTTGCATGAGGTAGGTCCTTAACAGAGTTAACTTTCTCAACCGGAGGGGAGATGTCATCTGCAGCATTCATAAGTCCCAAAGGCATGAAGAGGTAATGATATAAACCAATTGGAGTCACGATGACTGTTGTGACTCAAAAGTCAGAGTTTGCACAACACAACTTTATTGTCCGAAGTTACGCAAGTTGCAATGTAGGCAAAGACCAACAAGGCTCACGAAAGTACATAAAACAAAATAAACTTCTACAGAGCTTCTCAAAAGTACAAGTTTTCACCTCCACCGGTCTGGCAGCGTAAACACTTCAAAGTAAGGTCCTCTCGAAGTCCAAGTATAGGTAGCGGTCATTGTAGCGTAATCAATCCAAGGCAGCAGTGTAGTCAGCATGCGAGAAGCGAAGTGAACTGCTGGTGAGGACCGGACCACATCCTTAAATATACCACTCCGGCCAACCAGTGTGTGGCGATGTGATATTAGCTGCAGAATCGTGGTCACACGGGCTGGTGACGTGGGTACTGCTGCCGCGGCAGGAATAGATCCACTGCGCCTGCTCAGCGGCAGCTTGCATGGCTGCTAAACAACCCGCTCTGTTGATGTTTATTGGCACATGTGGCTGATTGAGCAGCGCTTGTGTGCACGGTAACCCATGCCACTTCAGTGTTGTGTGTGTTGCCGGTCTGTAAGGTGCCGGCATGACACCCCTCCCATCCGAAACCGAGACTGCTGGGGCTGCTGTTGAACCACCCCAATGTACCCAGCAGCGGAGGGCAGTTCGTCGTCATCTGACACGCCTCGATTTTGCCGGAGGAACTCGGCTGCTGATGGGTAGGGTGCTGGTCGCTGATCCAGGCGGGCGTCAATGTCAACGTTCTGGTTGTGCCAGCAGCTTGGGTTCGTCCATCTCTGCCATGTCTGGGAGCAGTGTGCATGACAACGGTGGTGACTGACACGTGGGAGCGGGGCCTGAAACAGTGACTGGATCAGATGGTAGTAGGGGCACTGCGGAAGCGGACAGGAACAAATACGAGTAAGGAGTGGAAGGAGGAGGGGGTTGACAATACGGCGTCGAAGCTGGTTTTGTTTCCTGGCTGCTACTCGGTCCGCCACCCGGACATCAAAGAGGCAATGACCCAACCCCAGGGAGCCAGGACGGCTGGCGTCCAAACAAGAGCACCCGGTGTAAATTGGGTGTGAGGAATTGGGAGGTGTAGGGGGTAAGAGATGGAGGGTAGTGCGGGGTTGACGCCCATGCAAAAACTCTACCAGGCTCTTATCAGTTATGGGCATAGTCTGGAAGGTAGAAAGAAAAAGTAAAAGGGTCTCGTTGAGAGATTGAATTTCAGCATACTTTGACATCTGTGATATGAACACGCATACAATTCGCTCTGTGCTGCCATTCGATTGGGGATGGAAAGGACGGATGGATAGGTGTTTTATCCCGTTGGTGGATCACAATGTCTCGAACTCTCGACTTCAGAATTGTGAGCCGTTGTCAGAGATTATGATTTAAGGAAGCCCTTTGAGGGCGAAAACTTTTGACATGGTAGATATTGTGAAGGTGGAAGTTATGGTATGACATTTGCAGATAAATGGGAAGTGGGAGTATGCGTCAGTGATTAGTAGCCAGTGGAAGCCGAGGAAGGGTCCCGCATAATCAATGTGGATGCATTCCCATGGCCCAGTTGCGGGCAGCCAGGATTGGAAGAAAAGGTGCTTCACTCTCTGACTTGTAAGTTGATGAGCCGCGACGAGTTCTTGAAATTGTGCCAAGTAATCGCTCCATTCTTCCTCATGTTTGTCGTACTGGCGGAACGTAGGGAGTGGTGCAGCGGCAGGTGTGGGCGGCTGATGTTGGTTAGCTGCTTGTGCTGTTAACTGGGACACTGCTTGGAGTAGTTGCGTGATTTGCGCCGTCTGTAACTGAATAATTTCCATTAAGTTTGTGTTCAGGGTAGTGGCCATGCTGACTGATTAGGCGCCGCGCATACAAGAAAATTAGTACAAAACACAAATGCAATGTAAATGAGGACGCACTGCAACAAAAAAGTCCACAAAACACGTAACTGAAAATGTTCCGCCAGAAATCTTATAATAAAGGTGGGTGGGCGGGAGCAATTTCTGTGTGCTACGACTGCTGCTGTCTGGCTGCTGCAAGCAGGCTGGTCCAAGGTTCTTCTATCGTTCCTCGTCGCCACTTTTGTATCCCATCCTCATCGCCGCTTTTGCGTCTCGTTTCCACCGGTTGTCTTGGGTGTTGGTGGCCGAGTAAAGAGAGACCGACACAGGAATTAGGATGCACGCGTGTGCAGGAACGGAGGTGACCAGCCAGTGGAACAGCAGAAACTAGAAACACTAGAGTAAATTAGAACGAGATATATATTTCATGGAGTCTTGGTAATACTTAACTTTTACATAGTTCTTGACTGCAGAATGCTGATACATAGTTTATATAGAGGCCTGCCTACGGATGATTCCTAGTGCCTATCCAATATCCAAGTCTTAACTGGTGCCTATCTGAATCTCAAGTCTTAACTGGTTCCTATCTCAGACCCAAGTGGCCGATGCAGCAGTCGTGGCCATGAGTGGAGTTGCAGCAGAGGGCGCTCATGGCTTACGTCGTAAGAACGCCGCGCCGTGCGTGCATGGTGGTGCACGGCGAAAATATGTGGCGTGCACTTCATACTTGTGCGACACCACAGAATATTATACAACAATCTGAGAGCTGTTACAATAATCCATTAGTGTTTGTTAAGAAATCTGATGGTAATGTATTGTACTAGATGCACAAACGGCAAATAGAATAATAGAATCAGAGAGAGGTAGAGCACCTGTAATTGAGGAAATGCTTGCAAAACTTGAAAAAGTAAAGTATACAAGCACAATGGACTTCACTGCAGGCTACTGGCAGATTGTCCTACACAAAGATTCACATACAGCATTTCTATTCGAAGGAAGGTACTATCAGTTTCAGGTATTACCATTCAGACTGAACATATCGGCTTCAGTTTTCATAAAAGCATTAGATAAAGCAATAGGCACTGATTTACAAAGTAAAGTGCTACTATATGTTGATGACATAGTGGTAATAACTAAAACTTGGGAAGAACACCAACAGACATTGGATGAATTGTTCATAAGGTTAGGCTCTCAAGGTGTCACCATAAAATTGTCAAAATCTCAATTTGGGAGAAATGAGGTTAAAGTATTTGGATATATTGTAAATACTTTGGGCATCAAGCCTGATCCACACAGACTAGATGCAATAACAATGTGCCCACAACCCAATAATAGGAAACAACTTAAATTGCATCTTGGAACTGTAGGTTACTATAGAAAATTTCTTTCCCATTCAGTGCTTAATGCACCATGTTTGATGAGATTATTAAAACAGAACACAGTGTGGAAGTGGAATAAAAATTGTGAGGAAAAATTTGAAGACATGAAAGAGGCACTCTCAGCGTGTCAGCTGTTAGTTCATCCGAATTTTGCAATTCCTTTTCATATGAGTTGGTGCTTTGGATTATGGACTTGGATGTCACGTATTCCAAGAGTATGTGACTGAAAATAAAATAGAGTAAAAACCCATAGCTTTTGCCAGTAGAATGCTTACTCAACATGAACGGAATTATGGCATTACAGAAAAAGAAACATTAGCAGATGTGGGTGTTCAAGAGATTTAAATACCTATTAGCAGGAAATGAGACAGTAGTACATACAGACCACAGTGTATTGACATTTCTATTAAAGAGCAAACTCCAACATAGTAGGCTTACAAGATGGGCTCCCTTTTTACAAGAATTCCATTTTACTATTAATATGTAAACGGGCAAGGTAATATAATTCCAGATGGACTTTCTAGACTGCCTATAGGTCTTCAAACGAACCAAGATGTGAAAGAAAGGGGTGAATTTGCTATTTATTTTCTGAAAGCAAATACATGTGAGAAAGACATAAAGATTTTTTGTAAAAACCTAGCAAGTGAACAAAGCCAGGACAGTTACTTAACGACATATACTGATGCCTTACAACAAAGTAATACTGATAAAATTGACACTTGGAAATTATACAAAGAAATATTGTTTCATAGGAAACACAACACATCAAGAGGGTTACTATGCATACCACAAAATAGGATTAATTTAATAACTTGGTATGTACACCTAGGATACGCCCATTTTGGTCCAAAAAATTGTATCTTGCACATGAACAAATTTTACTATTTTAAGAATAAGAGTGATATAGTTAAAAGAATTTTGAGATTCTGTGCGATTTGTCAGAAAGTTAAGGTACAAACCATTGGGGTTCATACTGGATTATATCCCATCATTCCAAATGAGTTATGGGATTTATCAGCAGTGGACTTTGGACCTGTCTAGAGACCGGGGAGGAATGGAATGTTGGTCCAAACTAGTGAAGTTATACTTGTTAAGGAGAGCAACAGCATATAATGTTAAAATGAAATTAAGATATCATTTTGCAAATGTGGGTAAACCAAAAAAATTGCTTCCACATGATGGCACACAGTTTGTAGCCAAACAGTTTAATAGAGTTTTTGCATGCAAAGCAGTGAATCATATCTTAATCTATAAATTTCACCCACAAAGCAATCCAGCCAAACAAATGATGCGTGAATTGGGCAGACTTTGTCGGACTTATAACAAAAATGCCACATCCAAATGCAGTTATACTGACAGACCCAGAGACAGGGAAAGATAAAGGTATGTACAATGTTCAAAACCTAAAACCACTTATTAGTGAATAAGAGAAGAATGAGTATAGTTCTTAGTTTCAATTTTTTATTTTGTGTGTGACAAAATTTCAGGAATTAGTTAATTATTGGATCATATAGTTGCTATTCAGTCAAGTCAAAAGATGACATGAGATTGAAATTTACTAAGTTGTACGATGTGGTACTATAATAGAGGAAATAACTATAAGGGAAAGAGGCAATCTATTATAGATTTACTATTATAAAACCACGAGGGAGTACAAGAAAGAAAGAGAGAGCAGAGGCAGCATGTGATATATGTTAACAGGATTAAATGGGTTAATGAAGGTCTTAGTGGACAACTTTTAAATGCTGTGCTGTTTTGTATTATGTTGGGAAGTGAATTTTTTAAGTTTACTTTAAAGTTTTTCTTTGGAAAGAGGCTAGTGTATCCAAGGAGGGATGACTGGATATAACTCAAAGTTACCCGAAGACAACAATCCTTGGGAAGGAGTCTGTCTGTGATCCTGTCATCCTTGTGTGAACCAAAAGTACAGAGATGTAAAAATGAGCAATGAAAAAGTGGATAAAACTGTAACATTTCCATGGTCTCTTGTCTATGGAGGTCTTCCACTGAATGGCCAAATAATCCCAAATATGAAACCAGACTCAGAAATTGGTCTTAAGAAAAATACATTTTGTGGGGCTTTTAAATTTATAAAATGTGATATGTCAGGGGTTGTTTCTTTACAGTTTCTCAAATTATTGGGGATGGGTTTGTATTTTTTCTAAGGGGAGGTAGCTTTATTGAATAACATAAGTTGTAGATAAGAAGCTTATGGATGATTGGGTGTATGTCTTCAAGAAACTTAGTTACTGTACTAGGTGCATGATTCCATCTCTTCTTTCTAATTAGTGTTATCACAAAGAGTTTTTAAAGGAGTGAAACCCTAAAGAGATTACATTAATAGTTGTGATAACCATAGCAACAATGTAATTTGTAATTACATTCACCTAAAATGAGATTTTCATGAGGACTAGAGAACATTTTGATTAATCATTATAGCATCAATACTGTAAGGGTACAAATTCACATAATTTTTGGCGAAATGAACTTCCTATCAGATGGTGAAAACTTAAAAAAAAAAGAAGAAAAATCAAGTGTCCAAATATAATAACTTATCTCCTGATATTGTGTGCATACTACAATATAAAAAAATGGACTATATGCTTACAAGTATGACATCCATGATGTAACTGGGTCATTTGCCTATATCGAACATAAGAAAAAATTATATATATACTAATTGGTTCATACAATTTTGTTCATGCCAGATGTTGACTTTAATAGAAAAAAGGGACATATGCTGGAAAGCAATGTTTAAAAAAATATAATGAAAATAAAGTTTCTCTCATATTAGTTATTAAAAGTAGACACTAGGTAGTACTAACACGCTTGTTCACTCATAAGGAGTGGCCAGTGTGAGGCTACCTGAGTACATGATTATTTATTATGAATGAACAAGCTTTATGTTTATTAGTAAAGGTAATTAAATGTATTTAAACTTGAGTTGATTTGTTTATTTTATCATGTCCGCAGTATTCCACATAGCTTTCATTGGCAAAGTAGGAGGCAAAGATGTTATTGAGCTATTGGACCATATATATTCTGATGATGTTATTCTTGACATTTGTTAAAGTCAGGTCTTCTGACAGATATCAGCGTCTTCCACAACATGATATTTCGACGATCGTTACTCGGTGTCTTCAAGTAACATTCGTCGAAATATCGTGTTTTGGAAGATGCTGATATTCGGCAGAAGACCCAACTTCAACAAATTGCCGGGAAAGTCTAAGAAATTACATCACAAGATGTTATTCTTGTTGTTGATATATATTCTGATGTTGTTATTCTTGTTGTTGATTTTGAAAAAGTACCAATATAAATTAGATTGAACTTGAAAAATGTTCAATGTATTGTGAAGGTGCAATAAAAAGTAATACAAGAACATTGTATTCCAATTTGGTACTTTAAACTTTCCACAGGAGAAGAAAGAAGACTGGAAATGACGAAGGTTCCAGATTTGACAAAAACAAGGTAATTTATTAAAAACTACAGGGAACCCTCACAGACTCCATGCATAGAGGTCACATTCCCAAAGGTGATTTCAGATTGTTTACATTGATATTCTGTGTCCTGTTGCTGCCCGGAGGCTGTGTTGCAGCTGCGTTTCTTTCAGCCTTCTGCCTTGATGGGCTGTTAAGTGGAGATAATGGTCATCTCTTGCAGATGTTACCCATGGACAACCTTGGCCTTGCCTTCTTTTACTGGTTCCTATTGGGTAAAATTACATCCAGGTCCTGGTAAATACACTTTGGGACACTCCAATAGCTCCAGCCACCTCCCTTTCTACATCAACATATATACTCCACAATCCACCTTAAGGTGAATGGCAGAGGGTATACTGTACTACTAGTAGGCATTTCCTTTCCTATTCCACACCCAAATAGAACAAGGAAAAACAGAATGTCTATATGACTCTGTATGAGCCCTAATTCCTCTAATCTTGTCTTTGTGATCTATATGCAAAATGTAAGTAGGCAGCAGCAAGATTGTTCTGCAGTCAGTTTCAAATTCTGGCCCTCTAAATTTCCTCAACAGAATTTTTCAAAAAAGAACACTGTCTTCCCTCCATTGATTTCCATTTGAGTTCCCAGAGCATTTTTGTGACACTTGTGCATTGGTCAAACCTACCAGTAACAAATGAAGCTGCTCGCCTCTGAACTGCTTCCATGTTTTCCTTTAAACTGATCTGCTAAATGTCCCAAACACTAGAGAAATACTCAAGATGTGTTTGTACAAGCATTTTAAACACACTCCTTCACAGATGAAGTACATCTTACCCAAATTCTCCCAATAAATCAAAGACAGCTGTCTGCCTAAACCACAAATATCCTTAGATGTTCGTTCCATTTTATATCACTCTGTAATGTAACATTTCAATATTTACGCAATGCGACTACAGTCTATCAAAGACAGAACTCTCTAGGGAAAAACTGCAGCTGAAGCAATACTAGCGCTCCAAGTGGCCAGTAAGGAGTAACAGAGGAATGATGTGATACAAACTGAGAAGTTGCTGTTACTTTCATATTTCCTGTCATTGAACATTATTGTGAACTTTCTAATAAAAATATGAAAACATCATTGAAGTAACATCACTGCTTCTGTTAATGGTGGTCTGTTGTGTTGTTGTGGTCTTCAGTCCACAGACTGGTTTGATGCAGCTCTCCATGCTACCCTGTCCTGTGCAAGTCTCTTCATCTGACAATACATTTGGCAACTACATCCTTTTGAATCTGCTTACTATATTCATCCCTTGTTCTCCCTCAATGATTTTTACCCCACACGCTTCCTTCTAATGCTAAGTTGACAATTCCTTGATATCTCAGAATGTGTCCAACTAATCTATCCCTTCTCTTAGTCAGGATATGCCAGAAACTCCTTTTCTCCCCGATTCAGTTAAGCACCTCCTCATTAGTTACATGATCTACCCATCTAATTTTAATCATTCGTCTGTAGCACCACATTTCAAAAGCTTCCATCATCATTTTATCTGAACTCCTTATCGTCCATGTTTCACTCCCATACAATGTTAAACTCCAGACAAATGCTTTCAGAAAGGACTTCCTAACATTTAAATTAATATTGGATGTTAACAAGTTTCGCTTCTTTAGAAATGCTTTTCTTCCCATAGCCATTCTGCATTTTATATCTTCTTTACTTCGGCCATCAGAAGTTATCTTGCTACCCAAATAACAAAAATCATCTAGGCCTACTACTTTTACTGTCTCATTACCTAATCTAATTCCTTCAGCATCTCCTGATTTTCTGACATTGCATTCCATTATCTTTGTTTTACTCTTGTTAATGTTTATCTCATATCTTCCTTCCAAGACACTGTCCATCCCATTCAATTGCCCTTCCAGATCTTTTGCTGTCTCTGACAGAATTACAATGTCATCAGCAAACCGCAATGTTTTTATTTCTTCTCCCTGCACTTTAATTCCCACTCCAAATTTCTCCTTCCATTCCTTCACTGCCTGCTCAATGTACAGATTGAACAACATTGGGGAAAGACTACAACCCTGTCTTACTCCCTTCCCAACCTCTGCATCACTTTCTTGCCCTTCAACTCTAATAACCACTATCTGGTTTTTGTATAGGTTGAATATAACTCTTCACTCCCTATATTGCACCCCTGACACCTTCATAATTTGGAAGAGTGTATTCCAGTCGACATTGTCAAAATCTTTCTATAAATCGACAAATGCCAAAAACGTAGATTTGCCTAGCCTATCTTCTAAGATAAGTCATAATGTGAGTATTGCCTTCCGTGTTCCTACACTTCTCCTAAATCCAAACTGATCTTCCCCGAGGTTGGATTCCACAAGTTTTTACATTCGTCTGTAAATAATTTGTGTCAGTATTTTCCACCCATGACTTATTAATCTGGTAGTTCTGTAATTTTTACACTTGTCTGCACTTGCTTTCTTTGGAATTGAAATTACAGTATTCTTCTTGAAGTCAGAGGGTATTTTCCCTGTCTCATACATCTTGCATACCAGGTGATACAATTTTTTCACGACGAGCTCTCCTAATGACATCAGCAGTTCAGACGGAATATCATCTACTCCAGGGACCTTGTTTCATCTCAAGTCCTTCAGCACTCTGTCAAATACTTCTCACAGTCTCATATCTCCTATCTCATCTTCCTCCACTTCATCTTCCATTTCTATAATACTGCCTTCAAGTTTACTTCCTTTGTATAGGCCCTCTATATATTCCTTCCACAGTTCAGCGTTCTCGTCTTTGCTTAGTACTGGTTTTCTGTTTGAGTTCTTGATATTCATACAGCCGTTTATCTTGTCTCCAAATATCTCTTTTATTTTCCTGTAGGCGGTATCTATCCTTCCCCTAGTTATGCATTCTTCTACAGTTCTGCATTTGTCCTCTAGCCACTTATGCTTAGTCAGTCTGCACTTCCTGTCAATCTCATTTTTCAGGTGTTTTCTCCTCTCATCAATAATTAAGTTCAGTATATCCAGGGATTTCTATTAGGCCTTGTCCTTCTGCCTATATGGTCCTCTGCAGCCTTCACTACCCTATCTCTCAGAGCTACCCATTCTTCTTCTACTGTATTACTTTCCCCAGTTTCAGCCAATCCTTGCCTAATGCTCCCTTTGAAACTCCCAACCACTCTGGTTCCTTCAATTTGTCCATGTTCCATCTCCTAACCTTTCTACCTTTCTGCAGTCTCTTAAGTTTTAATCTGCTGTTCATAACCAATAAGTTATGGTCAGAGTCTATATCTGCCCCTGGATAAGTCTTACAGTTTAGAACCTGGTTTCTAAATCTATTCCTTACCATTATAAAGTCAATCTGGTACCTTCCTGTGTCTCCTGGTCTCTTCAAAGTATACAGCCTTCTTTCATGATGATTAAACCAAGTGTTGGTGATCATTAAATTGTGCTTTGCACAAAATTCTACCAAGCGATCTTCTCTTTCATTCCTTTCCCCAGTCCATATTCACCTACTACATTTCCTTCTCTTCCCTTTCCTACTACCGAGTTCCAGTCCCCCATCACAATCAGTTTTTTGTCTCCCTTAACTTTCTGAATCATTTCTTTTACCTCCTCATACATTTTCTTCGATATCCTCATCATCGGCCATGCTAGTTGGCATATAAACTTGCACTACTGTGGTCGGTGTTGGCTTCATGTCTATCTTTACTATGATAATGCATTCACTATGCGGTTCATAGTAACTTACCTGCATTTATATTTTCTTATTCATTATCAGACCTACTCCTGCGTTCCCACCAACTGATTTTGTATTGATAACTCTGTACCCACCTGACCAGAAATCCTGTTCAACCTGCCACCAAACTTCACTAATCTCTACCATATCTAATGGCAGTCTATAATAACAAATTGTCTGTGCAGTGTAATTCATAAAATTCTCAATACCTGAATCATATTCATATCATCCAAAGCAGAAAGCAGAAACCTGATATGCTCAAGTATAAAAGAAACTCATTATGGTTATGTACACATGCTCAGTGCATACTGACATGTTGCACAAGTTTTGTTTTGGCCAATTATGGACATAGTAATATTTTCAAAACAATGTACAATTTTTACAGTGTATGAAACTAGATTCTACATCAACTTATGAAGCCTCTTTTCATCTTGTCCTTGCTTCTGTGCCTTTGGTGTACCTGTCATAATTTTTTTAGCTACTTGGCAGGTATCAAAGTGAATATCTTCAAGAATCTGATGTGCTAATATTATGTTGTTGTTGTGGTCTTCAGTCCGTAGACTGGTTTGATGCAGCTCTCCACTCTACCCTGCCCTGTGCAAGTCTCTTCACTGAGAATATGTTTGGCAACCTACATCCTTTTGAATCTGCTTACTATATTCATCCCTTGTTCTCCCTCAATGATTTTTACCCCACACGCTTCCTTCTAGTGCTAAGTTGACAATTCCTTGATGTCTCAGAATGTGTCCAACTAATCTATCCCTTCTCTTAGTCAGGATATGTCAGAAACTTCTTTTCTCCCCAATTTGGTTAAGCACCTCCTCATTAGTTACATGATCTACCCATCTAATTTTCATCATTCGTCTGTAGCACCACATTTCAAAAGCTTCTATCATCTTTTTATCTGAACTCCTTATCATCCACATTTCACTCCCATACAATGCTACACTCCAGACAAATGCTTTCAGAAAGGCCTTTCAAACATTTAAATTGATATTGGATGTTAACAAATTTCGCTTCTTTTGAAATGCTTTACCTCCCATAGCCATCCTGCATTTTATATCTTCTTTACTTCGGCCATCAGAAGTTATTTTGCTGCCCAAATAACAAAATTAATCTACTACTTTTATTGTCTCATTACCTAATCTAATTCCTTCAGCATCGCCTGAATTTCTGACATTGCATTCCATTACCTTCGTTTTACATTTGTTAATGTTCATCGTATATCTTCCTTTCAAGACACTGTCCATTCAATTCAATTGCTCTTCCAGATCTTTTGCGGTCTCTCACAGAATTACTATGCCATCAGCAAACCACAATGTTTTTATATTTTCTCCATCCATTCCTTCACTGCCTGCTCAATGTACAGATTGAACAACATCGGGGAAAGGCTACAACCCTGTCTTACTCCCTTCCCAACCTCTGCGTCGCTTTCTTGCCCTTCAACTCTAACAACCGCTGTCTGGCTTTTGTATAGGTCGAATATAACTCTTCGGTCCCTATATTTTATCCCTACTTCCTTCAGAACTTGGAATAGTGTATTCTAGTCGACATTGTCAAAAGCTTTCTCCAAATCAACAAACGCTAAAAACATAGGTTTCTCTTTCCTTAGCCTATCTTCTAAGATAAGTCGTAATGTGAGTATTGCCTCCCATGTTCCTACATTTCTCCTAAATCCAAACTGATTTTCCCCGAGGTTGGATTCCACAAGTCCTTCTATTCATCTGTAAATAATTCTTGTTAGTATTTTGCAACCATGACCTATTAAATTGATAGTTCTGTAATTTTCACATTTGTCTGCATCTGCTTTCTTTGGAATAGTAATCATGATATTCTTCTTGAAGTCGGGGAGGGGGGTGGTATTTCCCCTGTCTCATACATCTTGCATACCAGTGTAACGTTTCTGCTATGTTACATGCTCCAAACAAAAATCAGTTGCCAATATCACAAACACGAAATATCGGACACCTAAATAAAACTTCGCTACTGGACATGTAAAATATCACATTTTCGTGTTCAGTTTAACATACTATTAACACTATTAGTAAAATGCTTTTAAGAAACAGTATGTTGGTTAAACATAACTTTGGCTGTCCTTTTACGTAATTTTCAATTTTTAATACTTTTGTAAATAATAGCTGCAAACACTAAAACTGCATTACATTTAGTTTTGGAAATAGCTGAACCTATAAAGATACTTATTTGTATAAAAACAACACTACTACATGTTATAACTATTGCACAACATGATTACATATGTGCCCTTTCTTTAAATGAATTCGGGCAGACAACGTTTTATATATCACTTCATCCTAAATTAAATACTGATCATTTTTCACATACTAACATTAATAATCATTTTGGTACTAATAAACTATCTTCGAAATAGACGAAACTACTACAACTTTACACAAATCCGTATTAATAAAAAATTAGACCGCAAACTCAAATACATTAAAATTCCATGTCTAAATAATAGTACACCTACACAATATTGGCAAAACAGGTAAGTGTGTATTTCGAAAACATAAATAATGTAAATAAATTGAGTTATTTTAAACCCTAGTCAAAACACTACTTTTAATGTTTGTACCACATTAAATACAAATTTCATGAAACACGTACATACATTGAGATAAATAGTTAAAGCGTAATATTTTAATTTGTGTATTTTGGCATATTTAAAGTAGAAGGATATTGTTTAATTTGAATTACAAAACATTGTCAATAGCCTTATTACAAGGTTATGCTGCAAATGTTTGAGTGCGAGCCACGCTCTGGCACTCGGTTGGTAGTCACAAATCTGTAAAGATCTCTCTTATCTGAGGCTAAATGTTTCTAACATTATAATGTTGCACAACTAAATAAATTTGTTTCCGTCACAATTTAACTATCATCAGGAATGTCTGTGATTATTTAATTTAATCTCCTGAAACATATTCTACTTTTTGGCTGAATGCTGAGCTTCAACATCGCAGATGTCCATCTTCATATGGAATATCATCTACTCCAGGGGCCTTGTTTCAACTCAAGTCCTTCAGCACTCTGTCAAATTCTTCTTGCAGTCTCATATCTCCTATCTCATCTTCCTCTAATTTGATTTGATTTTCTCAGGGAAACCAAAACAGTCTTGGTCCAACCCACCACTGCCCGCACTAAAACTAAGTTTATTGTGCGGTATCGCTCCCTGTATATCTAGTAAAGCCAACGAATGGCCTTGAAAAGTGCAAGGAGTCCCTTTACTAGTTATTTATTAGACACAATTTCTTCGGGTCTGGTTGTCCCAAATGTTCTGTGCCTTTTACTCTCCAATGCAATGCATTCAAAGATTAGATGTGATGCAGTTTCATCACCATCATCACAGATCCTACATTTAGGGTCCTCTTCTGTTATTCCCATTGTATGTAGGTGTTTTTTGAAATTCCCATGGCCTGTCAGTAATCCAACCATGAGTCTAATCTCTCTCCTGTTCAGGCCCAGGATTGCAGAGCTTCTTTTAAAACGTGGCTTTGGCATCATTACCTTGCCATGATTTTGTTGATAGACTTTGGTCCAATATTTCTCGACTTCAAAAAGGCGTTCGATGCGGTGCCACACTGCAGACTGCTAACAAAGATACGAGCTTATGGAATAGGTTCACAGATCTATGATGGGCTGGAAGACTTCCTGAGTAATAGAACACAGTACGTTGTTCTCGATGGCGAGTGTTCATCAGAGATGAGTGTATCATCAGGCGTGCCCCAGGGGAGTGTGATAGGACCGCTATTATTTTCTATCTATATAAATGATCTGATGGACAGAGTAAGTTGTAATTTGCGGCTGTTTGCTGATGATTCTGTGGTGTATGGGAGGGTGTCGTCTATATCTGACTGTAATAGCATACAGGATGACTTAGACAAAGTTTCTAGTTGGTGCGAAAATTGGCAGCTAGCTCTCAATGTAGAAAAATGTAAGGTGATGCACATGAGTAGAAAAAACAATCCCATAATGTTCGAATACAGCATTAGTAGTGAGCTTCTTGATGCTGTCGTGTCGTTCAAATATCTAGGCGTAACATTGCAGAGCGATATGAAATGGAACGAGCATGTAAGGACAGTTGTGAGTAAGGCGGACAGCCGACATCAGTTTATTGGGTGAATTTTGGGAAGATGTACTTCACCAGTAAAGGAGACCGCATATAAAACACTTGTATGACCACGTCTTGAGTATTGCTCAAGTGTTTGGGACCTGCAGCAGGTCAGTTTAAAGGAAGACATAGAGGCGGTTCAGAGACGAGCAGCTAGATTTGTTACCAGTAGGTTCGACCAATTCGTGAGCATCACGGAAATGCTCTGGCAACTCAATTGGGGATCGCTGGAAGAAAGTCGACGTTCTTTTCGTGAATTTCTGTTAAGTAAATTTAGAGGACCGGAATTAAAAGCTGAGTGTAGTACTATCTTGCTGCCGCCTACTTACATTTCGCGTAAAGATCCCAAAGACAAGATAAGAGAAATTAGGGCTCGTACGTAGGCATGTAGGCATTCTTTCCTTCCTCGTTCAATTTGGGAGTGGAATAGGAAAGGAAATGCCTAGTAGTGGTACAGTGTACCCTTCGCCACGCACCTTACTGTGAATTTCAGAGTATGTATGTAGATGTAGATGTAGATTCTATGTGCTGTCTTCTGAGCCAGTTACGTAGCTCCCAGGTTCTGGTCCAATAAATGGAATCTCTGCCCCCATCCTGGCTAATCTGTCAGCATGTTCGTTGCCACTGATCCCCAAGTGGCCAGGGACCCACAACAGGTTTACTCTATTGCTTTCCCCTAGCTCCACCAGAACCCTGTGACATTCTGCAATAATTTTAGACCTTTTTGCAGGAGTTGTCAGTGTTCTCAGGGCTGCCTGGCTGTCTGAATAAATATAGATACTACGATCTTTGTAGCATCTATGCAAATTCTCCTCCACACACACCCTGATGGCAGTGATTTCGGCCTGGAATACTGAGGCTAGTTTCCCTAGAGAGATGACGCCCTCCAGTCTTGGCTGCACCCCATATACCCCGGCCCCAATGCCTTGGTCTGATTTTGAGCCATCAATGAACCAGACAATATCCCCTGTATGGTGTTGAACTATTTTCTCCCACTGCTCCCTACTTCCAATTGTTATATTGGAAGGCTTGTTGAAGCAGTATGGGGTTATAATATAGTTGGCTGGCATTTCCCCAACATTTCCTATATTTACCTCACTCACTATTTTAGTGTGTGATTCTGGATATCCCAGAGAGTTCCAGTTGTTGACAGTTTTGAGTCTGTATGCACCAGCCACTGCCTCCATCTTGACCCAAAGATGTAATGGGGGCATATCCAGCATGGTTTCCATCCCAGCAGTTGGTGTGCTGCTAATTCCACCTGTTATGGCTACGCAGGCTAATCTCTGCACCTTACCAAGCTCCTTAGCAGCAACCTGCTGTTCTACCTTCTTCCACCACACGACCGCCCCATAGGTGATCCTGGGTCTAATCACCGTGGTGTATATCCAGTGCATACCTTTGGGGCTCAGGCCCCAATTTTTGCCACAAGCTCTCCTGGTACTTACAAGAGTACCTTTTGCCTTGTAGCAAATATTCCTAATGTGAGGGGTCCATGTCAGCTTCTCATCTAGGGAAACCCCTAGATATTTCACTGTCCCCTTCACAGGTAGTGCTTCATTGAAAAGCTTTAGATTCCAACTTGAATGTTGGATATGCTTCTTTGTGAATGGTACAACACAGTCTTCTTAGGACTAACCTCCAGATCCTGTTTCTGCACTAGTCTTGCGCAATGTTCAAGGCAACTTGTGCCAAGTATTACTATGATTAGATCATCTGCGTATCCTTGGCAAAAGTACTGCCTAGAGTTTAATTCTCCAATGAGATCATTCACCACTAGATTCCACAATAAAGGGGAAAGAACTCCTACTTGTGGGCTACCCCTAGTGGTGTTGATTACCATTTTTTCATTCATCATTCATTTTTCATTCATCATTCATCATGGCATTTTATATCTTCTTTACTTCGGCCATCAGAAGTTATCTTGCTACCCAAATAACAAAATTCATCTACTACTTTTATTGTCTCATTACCTAATCTAATTCCTTCAGCATCACCTGATTTTCTGACATTCCATTCCATTACCTTCATTTTACTCTTTTTAATGTTCATCTTATATCTTCCCCTCAAGACACTGTCCATCCCAGTCAATTGCTCTTCCAGATCTGTTGCAATCTCTGACAGCAATGTTTTTATTTCTTCTCCCTGCACTTTAATGCCCTCTCCAAATTTCTCCTTCCATTCCTTCACTGCCTGCTCAATGTACAGATTGAACAACATTGGGGAAAGGCTACAACCCTGTCTTACTCCTTTCCCAACCTCCGCATCCCTTTCTTGCCCTTCGACTCTAATAACTGCTGTCTGGTTTTTGTATAGGTTCAATATAACTCTTCTCTCCCTATTTTTTACCCCTGCTACCTTCAGAATTTGGAAGAGTGTATTCCAGTTGACATTGTCGAAAGCTTTCTCCAAATCGACAAATGCTAAGAACGTAGGTTTCCCTATTCTTAGCCTATCTTCTAATATTCATAAAATTCACAATACCTGAATTGTATTCATAATCATCCAAAGCAGAAAGCAGAAATAAATTGCAACCTGATATGCTCACGTATTAAAGAAACTCATTATGATTATGTTCACATGCTCAGTGAATACTGACATGTTGCACAAGTTTTGTTTTGGCCAATTATGGACATAGTAATATTTTCAAAACAATGCACATTTTTACAGTGTATGAAATTATATTCTACATCAACTTATAAAGCCTCTTTTCATCTTGTCCTTGCTTCTGTGCCTTTGGTGTACCTATCATATTCTCTTACTTCTGAGCATCCTTTGCAAATGAGAGATTTCCTAATTACGTATATTTTTAATAGTTGCTACAATTTATAGCGCCACAAGAGCTCATAAATACGAAGGTATTTCGAATGTGCTGCTTCACTCCAAATAAACATTCATTACTCAATCATTTCGTGGTGTGTTTTTACGACCCAGCCACTTGGCAGAGATCAGCTCTTATGTTACACTCTGACATCACTGTATCAACAAGCACACAATTAATGCTGTATTCGAAAATTTGGGATTGTTTCTCCTACTCATATGCATCACCTTACATTTTTCTACATTTAGATCTCACTGTCATTCCTCAAACCAACTAGAAATTTTGTCTAAGTCATCATGTATGCTATTACAGTTAATTAATGATGACACCCTCCAGTACACCACAGCATCATCAACAAACAGTTGCAAATTACAATTTACTCTGTCCATCAGATCATTTATATAGATAGAAAATAATAGCAGTCCTATCACCCTTCCCTGGAGCATGCCTAGTGATACACTCGTCTCTGATGAACACTGTGTTCTATTACTTAGGAAGTTTTCCAGCCAGTCACAAATCTGTGAACCTATTCCATATGCTCGTATCTTCATTAGCAGTCTAAATTGTGGCACCACATCAAATGTCTTTTTGAAATTGATAAAAACACAATCTGCCTGTTGCCCTCCATTCATAGCTTGCAAGATGTCATGTGAGAAAAGGGCAAGCCGAGTTTCACACGAACAATGTTTCCTAAACCCCTGCTGATTCATAGAAATAAGCTTATCCATATCAAGGTAATTTACTATATTCTAGCTGAGAATATGCTCCAAAACTCTACATGAGACTAATACTAATGCCGCAGTGGAGTAGCGGAGCGGTGTAAAGCGCCTCGCTGCGGAGCGCGTGGTTGTTCGCTGTGGAGGTTCGAGTCCTCCCTGGGGCGTGTGTGTGTGTGTGTGTGTGTGTGTGTGTGTGTGTGTGTGTGTGTGTTTGTCGTTAGGTTAGTTTACCTTAGTTTGTAAGCTACGGACTGATGACCACGCAGTTTGGTCCAATAGATTTACAAACATTTGAACTAATACTAATGATATTGAGCTGTAATTATGTGGGCCAGTTATTTTACCTTTCTTATAAATAGGAGTTACCTGTACTTTTTTCACTCACTAGGAACTTTGTACTGAATGAAAGATTCATAATAAATGCAAGGTAAGTATGGGGCCAATGCCACAGAACACTCTTTGTAAAACCGAATTGGTATTCCATCCAGTCCAGGGGATTTTTTTGTATTCAACTCTTTCAGCTGCTTCTCTACACTGGAAATACCTATTATTATGTCCTCCATTTGGAAGTTAGCATGTTGATCAAATGATGATACATTTGTATGTTCCTCTTGTGAGAGTGATTTCTTAAAGGTTAAATTTAAAACTTCAGCTTTCCCTTTGCTTTCTTCTATTACTGTCCCAGAATGATCGTTGAGTGACTGAATAGTGGCCTTTGATTCCCTAATAGATTTTTCTGGGTTCTCAGAAAGATCTTTTGGTAAGGTATGGCTGCGGTAATTATTGTATGCTTCATGCATCAATTTTTTTATACATGCACAAATCTCCACTAACTTTTGCCTGTCTCGATTTGTGTGTTCTTTGTGTCAGTCCTGCTTTCAACCTTCTTATGGCCCTCCATGCCATAGTTTCAGGTAAGTCATATTGTTGTTGCATTGCACTCCATGCTCACTGCACTATCTGAACCCAACTGCTTATGTAATTTTCTTGGCGGAGTAAACACAAGTCAACACCAACCCCCTCTGCAGCAACTTTCTGTTACTACCACTATCTTGGTTGCCGTAATGTTGTTGTCTCCACTCTGTAGAATTGACAGAAAGACATCAAACCATTTTAGTTCATACTGCCACTGACAATACTTCAGAACCTAGATATCTCAACTGATCCCCTAAATGTCTTGACCAGCGTATATAACTGGAGGGCACAAAGCACTCCAGAAGTTAGTCTGAGGTCAGTTTGAAGCAAGTTAGTCAGAATCTTTACTTCAGTTAGTATACCAGAATCAGAGAATAGAGTAGCAAAGACTTCTGTCAGATAGGTCAATCCAATGAGGTTAAGAATGAGAAACAGTTGATGTAAGGTACTTTGGAACAGTTTGATGTGGAGAAAATGGAGCTGTGAAAAAATAGATGATGTACTTCGAAGCAGTAGGGATGTGTATTTTATTTTAGTGAAGGATGCTGAGTAGGCTCAGTGCTTTCTGCTGCAAAATATTTTTAAACACCTCATCATGACAGGCTAAGTTTTGCAACCAAAGGAACAAGGAGTATTTCAGACACTTTATAAAAGAGTTTTGTTGTGTTAGAAGGTATTGTGTTGTGTTGTTTTGTTTTGTTAGTGTGAATGTTATACCAAGCGGTCACTAGAGGTGATTCAGCCATTAACAGTCTAGTCCTTGATGTTATTGCTGACTATGTGATTAACAATGGTTGTGTCATATAGGTCACAGAGCAAATATGTCCTATAGATGTTGGTAAATGTCTCTCAGTGTTGGCCACATGTAGTTTCATTTTGCCACATGTGAATTTATTTCTTGAATTATGCCATATATTAAGCATTGCCCATTGTCATTGGTGTCACGAGTTCCAAAGGGTAGATTTTGCATTTAAGTCTGTATAGATTATTAAATCCTTTCCAGTAGCATATGCGGCATATGGAACAACACTATGGCTGTACTGGGTATACTTGGATGCAAGAATCCATGAATCCCCAGAAAAGGTCACTTCAATTGTCACTAGGTGGGTACATCATTTTGTAACAATGTGGAATAAGCTAGTTTTCAAAAGCCCTTTACATGACTTTTGTAGAATTACTTATCTGTGAATGTACTGACAGACTTTTCTCCATGAGAATAGACTGCCACCCACTTGTGACTGTAGTGGTACATAGCACTTGGTCTCATGCAGTTAGTGATGGAGTTTGTTCAAAGTGTGTGGTGAACAAAAATCTACAAACTATGGAATAAATACTGTTAAGAAAAGCTATATTCTCTGTTACTTTCAAACTCTGGTGTACAAGTGAAAATGCATCTACTGTTTTATTCCCCTGACATAATACAATGCTTTCATGCAGTCATCATTCATACTTTAATAATGATAAGAATGTCAAAAAAATATTGAAGTTTGCAATTTCTCAGCATGTTATCGACAATTACTCTTTGTAAACAAATGACATAGACACAAAGAAAAAAGGCTAGGTAACCTCAAAGATAAAATATTCATTTTATCTAAAAATGTCATATGTATCTAAACATACCATCAGGTAACTTGGGTGTCTTGAAGTATCTTGAGGGAACATGTATCCTTTACTTCACTAAAATTGGACCAGGGAAGAAAAATATATCATATTTTAACGTTTTAGAAGTCTGCTCTACTTAGTTACTGGTTTAGAACATAAAAGAACAAGTAGAGAGTTCTGTCAATATTTCCGCGAATCTACTGGCAGTATGTGTGGCGCAATGGTTAGCATTGCAAACTGTTGTGCTTGTGGTCACAAGTTCAAATCCTGTCATGGGCAGAAAAAAATTATTTGTTTGTATTCACTATTTCTAGAATGTTCTACATATTTCTTATGTTGGGTGTACTGGTAAGTTCCAGTAAATTCTTTGTATGTATAAACAGTGGAGCACTCCAAGCAGGAGGCAGTCTCTACTGAGTGCACGCTTGTGTTAGTAATAAACGTGTTCTAAAGTGTTGTGGTCGAGCAACGAACAGCCTTTTAATTCCAGACCACATGCAGTTTTCAATGTGACACTTTCTGATGGAGGCACGTGGTATCCTGCTAATACATCTGCATCATCGTGGCTCCAATTAGGCAGCGTAAAAGCCATCGCTTACACAGACAAGAACCGGAATACAAAAGGTGTACTGACTACCTCCGTCCGAAGGTCCTTGTCATCAAAAGACCCATGGAAGCCAAACCAGCAGTAAGCCAGCTGCGCATCAGACAATCATCAGTGTTCTCTGGAGATGCTGGACAGGATCTAAATAAATGGCTGAAAGGATTTGACCGAGTTGCCAAGTATAATAGGTGGGATGACATTATGTGCTTGGCAAACGTATATTTCTCTCTGGATGGGACGGCCCAGGAGTGGTTTGAAAATAACAAGGACAAGCTTGGTAGCTAGAAAAAATTCCAGAAAGAACTTAAGAAGACGTTTGGAGACCATCAGCGGCAAGTCCGCTTATCGGAACAGCAATTGAAGAACAGGGTCCAGCGACATGGTGAGTCAACACAGTCGTATATACAAAGTGCTAAGATGTCAGGAAATCTCATTGACGTCATCATTGACGGCCAACCTGTCTGGGCACTAATCGATTCAGGAGCTTCCTTCTCAGTATTGACAATACAGTGGTAGTCATTATGACTACCGCTTCTGTGATACAAAAGCAACTGTGCTGAAGGTCGCAAATGTAAAATACGTCTGGCCGGAAGGGACCTGTGTCAAAGGATAACTCTTATGACAGGATGCAGCCATTTAAATTTGTCATTTTAACAGAATGTAGCCATAACACCATCCTCGGATGGGACTTCCTTCAGGCATCTCAGGCTGTCATTGACTGTGGAAGATCTGAGCTACAAATTGAACAAGCCATACCGACGAGTACACATACCGCGTACTCTGCTGGGAGATCCCACCATTAACAACAAAAAGAGAACCAGTCAGCAGCCAAGATGACCAGTTGCATGGTGAAGTGCTTGTCGATCACAAAAAGCTAATCAGTGTAACAAAGGAAGTCTACGTACCAGTGGCTATCACAAACATTACAGGTGGTTGTGGATAACTTTGGATCACTAATTTTCATGAACAATTGCAACTCATTTGTAAACAGCTGTACCAGTCCAGGACGGTGAGCTCAATGTCATAGATGAAGTCTCATGCTCTGCTGTTACTGCCGTCAGAGCACTAGAGGAAACTACTATGGTATTACATATAGGGCCTGGTCTGATGCAGGAACAACGTCAGCAGGTATTAACCATATCTCACCAATTTTCAGGTGTATTCCTGGCCAGGCAGGACAACTGCCAGGTGAAACGGCCCACAATAAAAACACTGTATCAATACTGGGGATCATCCACCAATTAGACAGCATTCGTACAGAGTGTTGCCAGCTGAAATACGGGTAATTCTGGAGGAAGTGGAGCAGATGTTGCACGATGACATTATTCAACCTTCAGAGAGTCGCTGATCGTCTCTGGTGGTCCTTGTGAAGAAGAAGGGTGGCACATGGCGTTCCTGTGTCCTATCGGACAGCTGAACAAAATCACAAAGAAAGATGTCTACCCAATGCCGCACATTGATGACACCTTAGACTGTTTGAAAGGAGCTATATACTTCTCAACCATGGACATACAGACAGGTTACTGGCAAATCGAGATTGACGAAGCTGACAAGGGAGAAGACAGTTTTTATTATACCTGAAGGCCTCTATGAATTAAAGGTCATGCTTTTTGGACTATGTAATGCCCCGGGCACATTTGAACAGATGATGGACAACTTGCTTCAACATCTTAAATGGATGACATGTTTTTGTTATCTAGATGACATTGTCGTTTTCTCAAGATCATTTGCGAAACATTTTGGCCACCTGTCGACAGTTTTGAAGTGTGTTCAGACAGCAGAACTCCATCTCAACACAAATAATTGCCTCTTCGTCACCAAAGAGATAAGAATCATGGGGCATCTAGTGAATGGAGATGGTATGCGTCCTAATCCAGATAAATTAAGAGCAGTTATTGAATTTGCAACTCCTTAGCACATCTGTGATGTGAGAAGTTTCCTCGGGCTGTGTTCATACTACTGTCGTTTCATAAAAGGTTTTTGTAACAAGGTATGTCCATTGCAAGAACTTCTGCAGGGAGATGCGAAGTTTTACTGGGATAAGACAAAAGAAAGAGCTTTCTGAGCACTTAAGGAGGCTCTAACTTCCGCATCAGTTCTAGCCTTATTTGACGAGAATGCAGAAACCGAATTTCACACAGATGCCATCAGTTATGGGATTGGTGAAGCGCTTGTACAAATTCAGGAAGGTGCTGAGAAGGTGATCAAGAGTTCTCTCAAAATCTGAGATAAACTACTCTACTACTGAAAAAGAATGTCTCACTATTATCTGAGATATCAACAAGTTCCAGCCGTATTTATGAAGTAAACCATTTCCCATCATGACTGGTGACCATTCTTTATGTTGGCCGACCAGTTTGAAGGATCCATCAGGTCGACTAGCAAGATGGGCACTAAGACTCCAAGAGTATGATGTCACAGTGGTATTCAAAAACGTGCGCAAACACAAGGACGTCAACTCCATTAGCCGAGTTATGTAACATTACACTGAGTTATGTAACATTACAACTGAACAAAGGGAAGATCCAGCATTATTACAAACCATAGAGACCTTAGAGAAAGGAGAACAGACCAAAGGAGAGTTTCAACTTATAAACAAGGCATTGTATAAGAGCAACTATGATGCACTGACACAAATGACTGTACCCTGGAACGAACATAGCTCACTGGCTGGCCGCAGTGAGACGGTGGGCTGTGCCCCATCAGCCAGACAGTTAGTTAAGCGATCGCAACCTACTCTGCGTGACATGACGTGGCACGGCAGTGTACAGGCCTTCTCTTCAGATGGTGTTGTTTCAATGCCATCTGTAATACAAAACTGAGTAAATTTCTCAACGAACAACCCAGAACGACTAGGAACAAATGACGTCCTCTTGCTTCCTAAAAGGTTTTCGCACTCTCTTGTTAACTGAACGCAACTATATTGTGCAAGATTCAGTTGTTCAAAGGTAAAAGCGCTTTCTCTGAAAAGTACATTTGTTCTGTTTCGAGAACATGCCATGAAATACATAGCAACGAATTATAAACATAAACTGGGGAGATACTGTTAAAATGACTGTTGTAAATATAACAAATAACTTTGTATATATATTAAGTACTAGAATTATGTGGAATTCAGTATTACCGCACTTATTCCGTTTGTGATTTTAGCTGTAAAAGAAAATGTAATCACGAATAACTTCTTTGCTTTCTACAGTTCTACAGTATGTCTGCCTAAGTGCACTTGTGTCTGTGTAAATGTGTGGGTGTATGTGCATTTATTTACCTTCCATTTTTTCCCCCAAGGTAAGTCTTTCCTGTCCCGGTATTGGAATGGCTCCTTACCCCCTTCCTTAAAACCCTCATCATTTCCTTTTCCCTCTCCTCCCTTCTGCCTGATGAAGCAGCTAGGCTGCGAAAGCTAGCATTTTTGTGTGTGTGTGTGTGTCTGTGTGTTTATTTGTTGCTATTACTGCCTGTGCCCCTTCGCCTGGTAAGTGTACTTCATCTATTTTTTACGTATAAAATGTAATCACGGTTTGAAATAGAATATTTGCTATTTCTTTTACAGAGTAACATGAACGAAGTCATATCTGAACTACAGGAAAGGTAGCAACATCTACGTTAAAACTGTCCCTAGCAACCATGTCAAACATTGTAGTAGATGTAATGATTCTAATTAGTGACTTCCAATATATTTCATAAATAGTGAATAAACGCTTAGAAGAAAGAATAAAGAAGGTAATTTGCTGCAAAGTATACACTTTCCTTTCGTTTCATCAAGGAACTACACTTGCCATAGAAATCTGGAACTTCCTTTATATATACGAAACTACCTGTATCGGGACATTGGTCAGAATGTTCATTATTACAGTATCCTCACAGTTTACATGCATATGCTTCAGAAGACCATTGTTCAATTCATTGTTACGTATTTCAAGGCATTCATTATAGTCGACATGATCGATTGGAGAGTGTTCGCAACTGCACTATGTTATTATAAATTTGTTTATTTCCGTCAACAGTTGCAATATATTTGTTTAATAACATGTTTCGATCACTTGGATCATCTTCAGATCTTGTAGTTGCGTCCAAGTGATCGAAACATGTTATTACACAAATATATTGCAACTGTTGATGGAAATAAACACATTTATAATTTCATGGCATGTTCACAAAATAGCAGAAACATGCAATTTAGAGGGAGCATTTTGACATATGCACAACTCTAAACATCAAAGAACATAGCTCTATTTAATTAATAAGGATGCCCGAAACCCCTTTAGGCGAAAAGGAGAAAAAAAAAGTTTTTGGGTAGTGGTGAGTCCCGAACCACTGACCATTAACATTACAATCGAATCCGGTGTCCACTACACCACAGATAACAACTGTAGTATGCGACCTTCATTCTTGTACTATTAAAGGCAGTTAACTGATACTTATATGGCATTTTTAGGCACTAGATTATCATTTATCGTACGAAGAACGACACATTTTTGTTAATTATTCAGTGCACCATTCTTTAGAAATCACAAGGTAGAAGTTTCAGTAAGAAGATCATCAAATATGCAATGCAAGATGGCGTATGCCAGAGAGATTTCTGGGTGAGGAATGTCTCGTGACATCTCCGAACGGCTGGTTTTTGTTAATTCAATAGAGCGTGTCAAATCTCCGTTATTTTTACAAATATCTCTCATCAATACGAGATATGAAAAAAAGCATAAGAGAGTAAAGTTGTAGAGAATTTTCACCTCTATAAATTCGATTATTCAATATTCGAGTTAGATGAACAGTTTATTTGCAATTAAAATTATATTACAAATGGCTTTTTTTGGTGTTACTAACATATTTTTTGTCCGAAATATTTGGAAAAAGCGTGGTTCTGGTCTCTGGTGACCAACAATTGTGTCTGCAAAATTTGGTGCCTATCGGTTGAACGGTTCGACCTAAAAAAGTAGGATCACGTTACAGACAGACAGACATCAACAAATCGCCGTTATTTTTGCAAATATCTCTGCAATGATGCAAGATATGAAAAAAACATAATAGAGCAAAGTTGTAGAGAATTTTCTCCTCTACAAATAAAACTATTCAGTTTTCAAGTCAGATGAACGGTTAGGCCATTATTTTCATTTAAATTTCGAGATGTCAAAGGACTATCGCAAAGGCCCACTTTAGGTTATGGTAAAGTGGGCCAAAATAAAAGGAACATCTGGAGACAAGAAAACCAGCAACATGAATTTCATGAGCTCAGATGGAAAACCAGTACTAAGCAAAGAAAGGAAAGATGGAAAGAATATATAAAGGACATAAACGAGGGAAATAAAGGCAGTATTGTAGAATTGGAAGAAGTAGTAGATGCAGATGAGATAAGTAATACAATACTGCAGAAGAATTTGACAGAGAAATTAAAGATTTGAGTCGAAACAAGGCCCCTGGAATTGATGATATTCCATCTTAACTGCTGACATCGTTGGAAGAGCCAGTCATGAAGAAACCATTCCAGCTTGTGAGCAAGATGAATGAAACGGAAAATACCCTCAGATTCAGAAAACATACTAACTCCAATTCTAAAGAAATCAAGTGCAGAGATATGTTTAAAAATTACAGAACTATCAGTTGAATACATCATAGTAGTAAAATATGAACTTGATTTATTTACAGATGAATGGAAAAACTTATAGAATGCTACCTTGGGGTAGATCAGTTTCGATTTAGGAGACATGTAGAAACACACAAGGCAATACTCACATTATGACTTATCCAAGAAGATAGGTTAAGGATAGACAAACCCTCATTCTTAGTTTTTGTAGATTTAGAGAAAGCTTTTCACATTATGACTTATCCAAGAAGATAGGTTAAGGATAGGCAAACCCTCATTCTTTGCTTTTGTAGATTTAGAGAAAGCTTTTCATAATGTTAATTGGAATACATTGTTTCAAATTCAGAAGGTAGCAGGCGTAAATATAGGGAACGGAAAGTTATATACAATTTGTACAAAAACAATTACAAGGGTTAAAGGGCATGAAAGGGATGCAGTGATTGGGAAAGGAGTAAGACAGGGTTGTAGTCTTCTCTAATGTTGTTCAATCTGTACATTGAGCATGCTGTGAAGGATTCCAAGGAGAAATTTGGAGAAGAAATTATGGTTCGGAGAGAAGAAATAAAACCTTTGTAGTTTGCCTATGACATTGTCATTTTGTCAGGAACAGCATAGGACCTGGGAGAGAAATTGAATGGAATGGGCAGTGTCTTGAAAAAGGTTATCGGATGAACATTAATATGAGCAAAACAAGTGTAATGGAAGGTGATGCTGAAGGAATTAGATTAGGTACTTATACAATAAAATTAGAAGATGATATTTGTTATTTGGGTAGCAAAATAACTTCTGGCAGCTGATGTAAAGAAGATATAAAATACAGAATGGCTATGGGAAGAAAAGTATTTCTGAGAAGGGAAATTTGTTGACATACAAAATTAATTTAAGTGTTATGAAGTCCTTTCAGTCCTTTCTGAAGGCATTTGTCTGGGATGTAGCATTGTCTGGGAGTGAAATGTGAACAGTAAGGAGTTCAGAAAAAAAGATGATAGAAGCTTTTGAAATGGGGTACTACAAATGATTGATTGGATGTACTGAACTAACGAGGATGTACTGAACAGAATTGTGGAGAAAAGAAGTTTCTGGCATATCTTGAATAATAGAAGCGATTGATTGGTGCGACATATTCTGATACATAACGGAATTGTCAATTTAGCATTGGAGAGACGTGAGTGGGGTAAAATTGCAGTGGGAGACCAAGAGACTAATACAGTAATCAGATTCAAATGAATGTGGGTTTCTGTTCTTGTCAGTGTCTGGACTGAAGACCTTAACAGTGAAGGGCACTAATTCCACCTGACTCTCCATTATTCAATTACAGGTCTTGTAACCTCACAGTTACTATACTCATATCTTCAGCGAACAGAACTAACTTTGCATCTTCATGAATACAGAACGGCTAATCACTAATGAGTATTAAGAACAGCAAAGGACCCATACCAAGCCCTGTGGGAGCCCAATCTTGACAGCCCCCTAGTTTGAGGAATCTGTTGATTTTTTTGCATTGTATGAACTGATTATTTAAAATTTCTGCATTCTTCCAGTTAAGTATGAATGAAATTATTTGTGCACTGTCACAAGCTTACCACAATACTTAAATAATCTAGAAGAATTTTATTATCTTTCCTTGAGAGATTTAAAAAAATCACAGATGGTAATATTTCATTATTCAGAGCATTTAAAATTTGATCAATGAAAGTACACATAGCATTTTCTATTGAAAATCCATTTTAAAACAACCTCCTGGAGGGATCTGGCTTACATGCATAATTCTAAAACACTAGTAATAAGAACACAATCCCAGGAAGCTTCTACATCACTAATATTTTTTGGACTAAGAAATTCAATTATAGATCTCATCTTCTCTGGATCAGTCGGCACACCTTAGTTTGACACCTGTTGTTGCGACTGGTGGAAAAGTATTGTAGTCAGTTGCCAATGAGATCAGTAGGCTGCGGCACTGTATGAAGTTTTGTACAAGTTTGTCACGGTGTTTTGTGTAAAGTTTCAAAGTAACTGATGTTTTTTCAAAATTGTGTATTTTGTGGGGTGGTTTCGGACAATGCCAAGAACATATAAAAGTAATAAAGGTGTTCAATATTGGTGTAATTATGACCCAGAAATTTTAAAGAAAGAAGTTCAAGATATTCAGTGTGCCACATTAACATATACAAAAGCCTTTAATAAATAAAAGTCCTTACCCTTATTTTAATGATGGACATCCTTAAAATATGGTAAAAGTCCACTAAAATCAAACAGAAGGAAAGATAGAATAAAAAAGAAGGTCAATTTGTGTTCGAAATCATCCCGTACACTTTGAAATACTGTACAGAGATTTAAAATACACATGTCCAAAATCACCCCTGTCCTTAGGGTGATTTCGGACACTTTTTTTCCAGGCAAAGTAGATGCACATAGACGTTCTGTTTCTAGGATATTTTATTGGTTATACATATGACCCACCACTTCCATAAAAAACAATGAAAGCTGACAAAACCTACGAAAATAATCTAAAAACTGTCCAAAATCACTCCGTTTGACTGTATTCTGATTTCTTTCACTCCAAATAGACACTTTTGTGGATTAAGCTTTTGGCCACCTACTAGACGTTCTGTTTCTAGGATATTTTATTGGTTATACATATGACCCACCACTTCCATAAAAAACAGTGAAAGCTGACAAAACCTACGAAAATAATCTAAAAACTGTCCAAAATCACTCCGTTTGACTGTATTCTGATTTCTTTCACTCCAAATAGACACTTTTGTGGATTAAGCTTTTGGCCACCTACTCTGAGATAGAGAGAAGAACAGTTCTGTTTTTTGTGTGTTGTTCAGAAGTTTCAGAGAAAATTATAACATCATGTAAGGAACAATTCCAGATTCTCCACTCTAAATGTTTAAAAGATTATCCATCATTTGCTTGGCAGTTGCTAGTGCATTACACAGAATTCATACAGGCTCTCTGGGCTCGCAAAAGCAGTTTTCTCATGATCAGCCTTGTCAACTTATATGTCCTATGTACACCTATGTTTGAAAAAAAATAGTTCCCATCAGACAGTCTACTGTATTGTCAGTTTGTGAAATGAAAATATCTTTTCTGCTTTTCTTATTAAGCTTCCTGTAAGCAACACAGAACCACCAACTACGATAATTGTTTTGACTAGAATTGCTGATGATGAGCAAAGGATGTCAGCCTTCATCATTTTCTCTACCTCATGAATTATTCAACATTCTGTTGCTGATACATGACGCACTCCCTGACAGATTGCTACCAAATGTTAATTCAGTGTTTAAACTTCAATAGCCTCTTCACTTGTGGACTGAAGTAGTTAGAGAACTATTAAAGACTTCAAGACTTTGTGTTTCCACAATATTTGTTTTATTGGTTGTGAACCAGCTTTGAGTTTCTTAGTCCATCATCAGGTAACTTATTATGAACAGATAATCCACAAAATAGTAGAGTTCTTAGTTGTACAAAGATGGTATTCCATAGATATGTGAATCTTTTTGACAATATATAGATATCAGAAAACAAGCATAATATAAATATCATAATTGTGATCAATCTATAGGATCCAGATCTAGTCCTGAAATACCAAATACAGTTACATGATTCACCTTTATTTAAGTAGGCCCAATGGCAACTTGTTTATGTTTGTCTCACTGTGTGCTGTTAATCTGGTTATAACTGTTCCACACCCACATTCCATAAACCTCCCTCTGCCATCACCCCCCCCCTTTTGTACCCTTGAGCATGTCTTCTATTTTCTCCCAGTATTGATGTATACAATAGTCTTTTGGTCATAAATCCATAGCCTTTTGTTACTTTAATGCAAAATGTATAATGTTAATTTACTTAAATGTTTCTCCGGGATTTACATTATGATTTTACTATTACACACCTGGACAATATTTTAATATTAATAGTATCCATAGTTTTAACATCCAAATTCAATGAAAGTTACATGTATTTATTCAGATTACAATTATGATCTTTATATTATGCTTATATTATGCTCGATATATTGTCAAAAAGATTCACATATCTTTGGGATACTATCTTTGTACAACTAAGAACTAACACTATTCAGTATTAAGTTATCTTATGGTGGCCTAAGAAGCTGAAAGCCGATTCATAACCAATAAAACAAATATTGTGGAACAGAAATTCAAAGTGTTTTAAGTTTTTAATTGTCTGTGTTCCTCCAAGTATTGACAGAATATTCTATAAATATACTCAGAGAATTCTTGAAGAACAGTGACTAGCTTCCCCTATTGATCAACTATTAAGTCTTGTGATAGTCAAGCATGAAGATCTTGTCTCATAGTGGGAGCACCAATCCAACACCACCTAGAAGACAAGGCCTTACAACAGGCCGTGCCTACGTCACACTTAGAGACCGCAGCCGCCATCTGACTGGCCAGCTGCATGGCGGCGGTGGGCGTCCCCCAGCGGCCAGCCACTGAGGTGGCGGCCGGGGCCTCTAAGTGTGACATAGGCACGGCCTGTTGTAAGGCCTTGTCTTGTAGGTGGTGTTGACTAATCTCACTTGCGAACTCATCAGAAGAGGCATCTATGGCACGCTGAGTGCTTGCAATGCACTTGACATTTGGAACGAGATGTGGCTCTTTGCAGCAGTTAACTAACCCCAATTCCATCCCTGAATAAGACTTATACCTCTTTCTCCAGTGATAAGCCCCCACTAATATCTGTGATGAGGTTCATCGGCTGATGTGTTTCACAACATATGGTAATTACCTTTGAAGCACAGATTGCAGGAATAACCACTTTGTCAAACATACATAGCATACACACACTAGGATGCATATCTTCCTCTCCATAGACATTCAACTAATCTAACATAATCTTTGAGATACCACAATCTATAATTGGTTGAGAAGCCTTTAGAAAGTCCCATCTAAGAATGTTTTCATGACAGCATTCTTCTAAAACAAGGAACTAAAAGGGCTGCATTTGGCCATTTATACAGATAATGAAATTGTAGGGATTCCCATTTGAGTTCCCAAAGCATCTCTGTTATACTTGCATGTTGATTGAATCTGCCAGTAACAAACCTAGTAGCCCACATCTGAATTGCTTCCATGATTTTCTTTAAACCAACCTGGTGGGAATCTCAAACACTTACACAGTACTCAAGAATGTGTCAAACTATTATTTTATATGTGGTATCCTCTAGAAATGAAACACATCTTCCCAAAATTCTCCCAATAAACCGAAGTAGACTATCTGCCTTCCCTACAACTGTTCTTACATGCTCATTTCATTTCATATCCCTCTGCAACATTGCAACTGTGTCAAGCAGCACTCTACTAAAGCTGTATTAAAAGTGTATGGGATTCTTTTCCCTATTCATCTGCATTACATTAACATTTTTCTGTATTTAAAGCTAGCTGCCATTCATTAAACCAACTATAAATATTGTCTAAGTCATTCTATAATTCTTTCTGAGTCACTCAATGATGACATTTTCCCCATACATCACAGGATCATTGGCAAACAGTTGTAGATTGCTACCATCCTGCCTATCTCATCATTTATATTGAAAGAAAACCATAGTAGTTCTATCACTTCCTGATAATACCTCTTCCACTGGTGAGCATTCACCACTGAGAACCATGTACAGTGTTCAATAACAAAACCTTTGAGTCACATATTTGGGATACTATCCTTTATGCTCATAGATTCATACAGCATAATGTATTCCAATTCTGTCAGTAGATAGGTTTTCTTCTTCTTCTTCTTCTTTTTTTCAGCTATCATATATTTTAAATATAATTATTTTGAATTAATCTGATGTGCACAGATCTGATTCAAAATACACAGCTCACAATACTTAGTTTGTTCTGCTTTCAATTGTTGATTGTTCCTAAGAGGGATTCACAGGTATTAATGCTGGTTAACAAGTAATCATTTCTGGATGGTTGGGTTGTCAAGGACTTGGGGACCAAACTGCAAGGTCATCAGTCCCCCAGTGGGGAGGGGAAGGAGGTAGGATAGGAAAGGATGGACAGGGAAAGGAAATGTAGTCCAGCATTATCTCAGGGCCCCATGCTTGCAACACACATACAAAGGACTGTGAGCCCACTTGGAGGGATCATTTCTGAATCAAGTGGATTCTTATAAACTGAAAATGAACATAGAACAGATAAAAAGTTCATTATTTTATTTAAACACACTTTTTTTTCTAGATACAATAATTTCATGTTTGATGTATTGATCAATTTAAGACACATGTTCCTGGGCTTGTCAGACATGCACAAAGTCTACAAGCATATCAAGAAAGTGTAACAAATACAAATCTTAGTAAAATTTAACAAAAGCAACAAAAATACTTCTCTGAGATGCAGTTTGACAATAATATGTTTCTTTGTAAAGTTACCTACAACATTATGACAGGATACCATTGATGTTTCATTCTCAGCAATATTAATCATCAGACTTTTGTCACAAACTCTCAGCCAAATTATTGTATTTTCAAATTAAGATCAGACGTAAGATTGTCTAGCAGGAGAGGAAGATGCAACAAAGTAATCAGCTATATAAATTGTAAAGAATAAAGATACACTGTACAGGAAGCACACTATGTTAGACTTATTAATTACTTAGAAGAAAAAGACTTGGGGACAGGAGGAGGAGAGCAATAGTGAACCATAAGAAATACAATAACAATCTATGCCTTTCTGCAGGAACATGCATTTCAACAAACATTCAAAAGTGACAAAAAGAATTAAATGTTGCTCAGATTTTCAGGTCTCAAAATACAGGTTGTTGCAAGTGTTCTTGCTTAGAGACAACTCTATATAATCATTAATTCAAGATGACTACATGGTAAACAGGAATATATGAAACAGAAAATTAAGCACGATGGAAATAATGACTAGGAAACATTATGTTGTCAGTAACACTCCAGTCTCTCTTAGCTTATTCACAAACAACTGCAAAAAGAAAGAAAGAATCCTGGAAAGAAATACCAATAATAATCAGAAGAAACTATAAACATCAATTAATTTAACTTTAAAGAACTTACAGAAACATGTGAATTTGAAATACAAGAAATCATTCAAGTAAGGAAAAAAGCTTACAGAAACAGGTGAATTTGAAATATAAGAAATCAATGAAGTGAGAAAGATGGAGAGTAATTTTTAATTCAGAACATTTTGGACATATAACAGGGCTTCATGATATTGTTCAGAGGAATTTGTAAGAACCAACACACGACAATAATTTCAAAGCAATACTACCAAAAATACAGATTTAAGACTTTTGATGGGTGACCTTTCTCATTTCATCAGGGTACCTGCAAAGTCTGTACGAGTCCTGGCAGTAAGTAAACATAACAGCACAATTAGCAGTGCTCGAAGATTATGACTGGTAGGATCATCAAAAAACTGCACAAAAAATGTACACAAGAACTTGTCGCTAATAATTTTAAGATTTGTTATTAAAACTTTTGTTCAAATTAGTTTTTAATATACAGCTCATTATCTGCTTAAAGAATCAATTAGTTTATGCCAGAACATTTACAAAACCTGCACTTTGAGTACATTTTCAGTGATGCCAAACCATGCCTTGAAGAATCCAAAGTTATTGCCATATCAACAGAAAACATTATATACTTCCTGAGACAGAATCACTAGCCAGTAATTACCTTCAGGTGTAATATTGCCAAGAGGTACACATAAAAAAGAAATAATATGGTGTTCCTCAGGGCAGAGAGAGGAATGGGTTGGAGAAGATTTAAAGTAAGGGTATGCAATACACAGTAACAAAGACAGACTTGTCTGTCTCATGATTACTTTTGATTTACGTTTCTCTTAATACAACCATATACACTTCAGATTTCTCAATGTAATTAGATACAAAAAAGGGCATTCGAGACTGGCAATTGCTGCTGGGAATCTGTTACAAGTCCAGTAATGTACTTTGTGCTTTATATATTTGTAAATTAATATTAGAATGACTCATGATATATCTGATAGTGATTTAACATTTCATTTTATCATGCTTAAATTTCCATAATACAATGTACAAACATACACTACTATGTATGAATAAGGTACTTATAAATCTAAAGTCTGAACAATTACTGAGAATGATACATTTTAGAACTTCATTTTCACAGTCAATTCTTTACAGCCTAACAATTAACACAGACAATGATGTAAACATTTAAGAACATTTAACATTTTCTTTGGTTACTGTTACACACTTAAGAAACAGATATTATTAATACAAAAGGCATTTTGTCCAAAAAAATATTTCTTTTGACTTGGATAAGTGTTCTGAATCCTGAGCAAAAAATAGAATGAAATATCATTACAAACATATACAGAGAATAGATAATATATATATCACATTTATTTGGTCTGAAAACAACTGCAATGTCTAACATGGTTAAGACACATTTTTAAGAAACACCTATATATCTAATTCCATGCTAGACCAATACAGTATTTTCACAGCTGAGGCACAGAATATGAAGTTATCAGTGAAGATTCAGTAAATACTTTATTAGAACATCACAAAATTTCTTAAATATTTAAAGCTACTTATAGGACAGTGGAAGCAGCTACCTTGATTCCTTGATTCACACTTTCACAACTCTTGGTTTGCAGATTTCCTAAAGCATCAGTGTTTCACGTAATGTTATTAACATGTAGCTTACTAGACTGCAACACTGATCCATCGGAAAAAATGCAAGTGATTGCCACAAAGCCCTGAATTATTCATCATAAAGCTGACATTTCTATTTTTTTAATCAGAAGTAAATACTGCAGAGTAAAAGAAAAGCACATGGTATTGTACATGCAACATATAGATATATTGTATCCAGTCCAGGTTGCAAGGTACACTATCTGCTCACTATGAAGGGAATTTGATATGTAGGGATACATACAATCTAAACATATTTCACCGCAAAATTAACCTTTATTGAAGAGAATCTGGATTCTTTTTTGTATTTCATGTTGTTTCATCCAATACACATATTTGTACCTGTGTTTCATGTGTGTGCTTGAATAGCACTTCACAAGATTATACAATACCTGTATTGTAACAGACATGAGAAAATTATTTTGTTGCCTCACCTTAACAGAACTGTTAAGGACAGACACTGAAAAAATCCACTACTGATATTAGCCAAAGCTGTCTTAGGCCTCCACTTTTCTTTATTCATTTGTGAGTAATGAAGTCAACAAATGTTCACAAACTTACAGTGACATACAATTGAAACTTCTGCAACTAACACAACATAGATAATAAGTTCCTTAATTGTTGTATCTTTTGTTGTGCGAATAGAACAGAAAACCCATATTTATGTGTGTGAGATACATAATCTAAATAGCTCCACCTGAAGAAAGTGTACACAAACATGAAAACATATTACTAATAATAATTTGTACAGCTGAAACTTGTTTTTATTTGTGCAAGATGGGTAATCCAAGGAGCTGCAACTCATGAAAAAAAAATTAAAAATCAACAACATGATTATATTTTCAAATATATTAACAAAGCATGAGTGTTTTTCACATTATGCCAAATGACAATTTCAACAGCTTAATATTCACCGTAAATTTGTCTTAAACTACATCAGATGAACTAAAACTTTTTTTTACAGACTATTAGTACTTCTTTTCTACCATCTCCTGTTTTCTGGATATCTGCATAGCACTCAACAGTTTTCACAACCAATAACTGTAGCTGTGTACAGCAGTCATACGAGTAATAATTTTAAACTGGACAAATTCACACATAGGAACATTAAAAATGTCATTTTGACTGTATGAACACAATGACAACAGAACACAATGACTACCTGATAAAAAAAATCACCAAGTAATAAGTGAATGTACACTACATTCAATAATAAAATTTTACATCACTAGGGTATACAAAAACGAACATTGTGCACATGTGCAAGCTTCAAAACTCTGTTCTAAAATATATATTTCTAGTCAGCAATAGAAAAAAAAATTATCTTCCAAAAAACAGCTCCGACAATATAATATTTTGGGTATGAGCAGGAAACCAGGTACAAAATGGAATGTTTCGTATAATATACAGCTGGGAGCTAAACCCCTAACAGGAAATGACTAACAAAGGGACAAACTATCACAGAGAGGAATGATAACAATGAATTGGAGAGCATGGTTAAGTAAAACCTGGTATTCATTATACAATAAATTGTTATTAAGATTTTCCTGTATAGAAAATGTCAATACATAAAATAATAGCAAATACATAACAAAGTAAAGGCAGATGACCACTTGAAAATCAAATTATCTTTTAATAATGACTAATGTTAAAAATAGTGAATGCTTTCTACAGTTTTCAAATATCCTGTAAGAGGTAGAGGAATAAGGAACTAAAGAGACTGGTAAACAAATAAACTAAAATAAATGTAATTATGCAGTTCAAGACTGTAAGATCAATGTGCCTTACAACAAAGTACAGAGTAATTTAAGAGTAACACAAAAAGAATGTTTAATCCTACAGCATAGATGAATAAAATCAACAACCCCAATAAAACTGAAGACTATGAAACAAAAAAAAGAGCAATGCAAAAGGAAATGAAATCAAATTTCCAGTTTTCTAAATGAAACAGTCAGGTTTTAACAGTCACAGTCAGACAGGTGAGAACGGATTGAAAAAAATTACAGAACAACTGACATGTTAATGTAACTAATGATAGGTCATTATAAAACAAATGGAAACATGCCTTACAAGATTAAAAATGAGAGTATAGAAATAAAATAGAAGAATGGGCAACAAGCTGGGAATGAGACCACAGAGACAGAATGTGGATAGACATGGGGTGGAGAGCAATGAGAAACAACAGAGGTATATGAGAAAATATAATAATGAAACCAGACAAGCAGCATGGGAGAAGCCTATCTCACAGCAGTAGTGCAGTCTGTATAGTTGACCAAGACTGATTGCAAGAGAGTGCTGTACATTTCAATGTCTGCAGGGAGGAATAATATCCTGGTGCCATTTTGTTTGTGTCACCTGCACTCTTTGACTTAGCTATCATGACTTCAAATTTGAGTAGTATTCAGCTTAAAGTGATGGCCTATTTTGTTACCCTCTTGTTTCATTACATTCTGTTTTACTTTGAGTTCCTGTCTCTTTTCTAATTCAATATTTTTCTTTTGGCTTTTCTGACACTGATCTTTTCTAGTCCCTGATAAATACGGTTTATCTTCTGTTAAGATTGAATCATGCCTTTCTTTGTGTTACTTATTGTTTTCCCCTCATCTTTACAGTTCCTCATTTCTTCTTCTTTCGTGAATTTGCTGTGTTACTTTTATTTTTGTTTATGTTGTCTTCAACAGTTTTCTGATCATAATTATATGTTACTGAGTGGTTTTTGACCTTTACACTTTCCAGATACTGCTTGTCTCACCTTTAAAATTACATAAGATTCTTAAACCTCGATCAAATGAAAGTCCAGGATGGTAAAATAACAATATGGAGGTGGGGGGGGGGGGGGGACAGTTAGTTTTCTACTTCTAATATTTTTCATATTCATTTTTAATATGTCTGTTTGTGACTCAATGCTCCCCAGTCTGATTTTAAGTTACCTGTAGCGTAATGTAAACCTATATGCAGACCCTCCTGTCACCTCCTCGAGAAAAAAAATATCATTTTCTTTTTAGGGAACTTTGAACATAAAATAGTGGAATAAAATATCAGTAAACATAAAATGATGACACACTCACAAGACATAAACAGTGGGCATTATGTCCAAATACAAAAATAATCATTTAAAATACAATTTAAATCCAAGTAAATTAGTAATCTAAGTGGTAAATACAAATCTATTAAAAAAAAAACTTTCATAACAAGCAGACATCTGTAAAATGTCAAAAAAAAGTGCTGCTACCTTAAACATAACAATTCCTTGCAAATGATCCAGAGTTTTGAGGCTTGATATACGAAATTATTCCCCATTTCATGATAATCACAATTAATTATAGTGCTGCTTCGTTATAACAAAATCATATTTTTCCAGTATACTCTCCTCTTAATAATAGTTGAAATATGAGTGATATAAGTTATTCATGTGGAGTTGTTATTTAAACTATTGGGGACATACATTTACATAGCTAAAATTAAAAAAACAAATTAGAAAGCAGCATGCATTGCAACAAATAAATACAGTTGTAGTCTAATGTTCACAGACATTCTCAGACTCAAATCAGGAAATGTATTGCTTTGTTCTTTACTAGTATATCAACTAGCATATAAATATTTATTTTAGTAAAAATAGTTCAAAATGTACTGTATACACTGTAAAGACTAGAAAGTTTCACATAATTCTGCAATGTAGAAAACTTCTATAGTCACATGACTAGAATGAACTAATTGTTTAGTCATAATACTGTGACACAGAACTTGTTAAAAACAAGTTTCATCCAGACAGATTACAAAAGTTGTAGGGTTAGATCCTAATAATACTGAAGGTCTTTCAACGATCTTTCAGCATATTACATATATCTCTGTGAATCAAATTCACATTCTGTTCTTATTACAAAAAACTAAAAACAGATCAAATTCATTATCAAAAAAGAAGTGAAAATAAAACTGAGGACTCAAATTTTGTCACTCTCATTGTACAACCTATAAGCATATTCCTCACTGCATACTACAAATAGCTGAAGTACCTTGGCTTCTATCCAATGCAGCAGCACGTCGCTTAATACCTTCAAGGTACACATCACGATTGAAAAGGCCTGCTGCCAAAGGAATGCTAAAACAAAAAAATTATAATGAGAATTACCAATATTTGATGAAGAGGAAGAGTTGTTGCTTACTGTCTTGAAAGGTACAGTAGCAGCAATTTAAATTTCACTGACAAGAATTCACCAAATGACATATACACTAAAATATTCTTGAACAGAGATAGATTGGATGGCCAGTATTTACCTTAGTACTGTACTGCCGACAACACACAAAAAGGGAACACAAGTTTTCAGAAATATTTTGCTTCGCCAGGTATGAGAGAAGGGAATAGAAGGGAAAGGTTATTCACAACCTACGCAATGATGAGATAATGGGTGACTGTGGAAGTCAGAGATACTGTATGTCAAGTACTGAGCGAAGCCAACAGCAAGCCAAAGAGGATAGATAACCAAGGGGGATAGATCAAGCATAAAGAGAAGTGAATCAAATAAAGCTGAGTGGGGGATGGTGGAAGGAGGTTAGGTAAAACACACACAACACACACACACACACACACACACACACACACACACACACACACACACAAAACAATGTACGAGAGGAAGACAGGAAGGGGGTGATAAACGTGCAATGAGTTGGGGATGGACGAGGAGGAAAGGTTAGCATACATTTAGACTAGGAGGATGGCGGGAGGAGAGGATATGTTGGAGGGCAAGTTCCCATATTTATAGCTCTGAGGGACTGGTGTTCGATGTTAGTATCCAGATGGTGTAACGCATGCCAAGGTTCCTGGAGTTATGTTGTAAGACATGCTCTGCCACAGGATATTGGGTTTCCACCACGTGAACAGTCCGTCTGTGCCCATTCATGTGTTCAGCCAATTTGTAAGTGGTCATACCAACATAAAATGCTGCACAGTGAACACATGTCAATTGGCAGATTAAATATGTTGTTTCACATGTGGCCCTGCTTTCAATGGGGTAGGTTTTTCCTGTGGTGGGGCTGGAGTATGTGGTTGTGGGAGGATGCATGGGGAAGATTTTGCAGCAGGATCAATTACTTGGATGGGAACCGTTAGGTAGGGAGAGTGGTTTTGGGATGATGTAAGGTTTGAAGGGGATGTTGCAGAAGTTAGGAGGATGGCAGAGGGCTACTCTGAGTGATGTGGAAAGAATACTTTTGAGCACTGATCTCATTTCAGTGCATGCCTTGAGAAAGTCATAGCCCTGAACACTGCAATTTGTTGAGACATTCCAGCCCAGGATCTATTTGCGGACAAGGTTTGTAGGGTAATTGCAGGAAAGTATTGGATAGGTTGTTGTTGTAAGTGGTGAGGGATCCATCACTGGAGCAGATGTGTTTCCCATGGATGCCTAGGCTGTATGGAAGGAATTGTTTGATATGGAAGGGATGGCAGTTATCAAAATGGAGTTACTGTTGTTGGTTTGCGGGTTTAATATGTACTGAGGTGTGGATGTGGGACTCAGATAGGTGAAGGTCAATATCAATAATGGTGAGTTGATTTCTAGAGAAGGACAAGGTGAATTTTAGGTGATAGAAGGAGTTGAGGTCTTGAAGTTCAGATGAGTTTCTTCACTATGAATGCAGACCACAAAGACATCATCTATGAATCTACACCAAGCCATGTGATGCAACTCCCATGTCTTAGGTTGGCATAGGAAGGGGCCATCCTGGTTCCCATAGCTATCCCCTATTTTTTTGTAGGTGTGGCCCTCAAAGGTGAAGTAATTGTGGGTGAGGATGAAATTAGCAAGTGTGACAAGGAATGAAGTATTTGGGAGGCTTTCGGGTGGATATTGGGGAAGGTGGTGTTCTAGGGCTGATAGGACATGGGTGTGAGGAATGTTGGTCTAGAGGGATGTGGCATATATGGTGACAAGGAAGCTTTCAATTGGGAGGGGCATAGGGTTGAGTTTGAGACTTTCCAGAAAGTGGTTCCTGAATCAGTTGTAGGATGGGAGCCTGCAGGTTATAGGTTGGAGACCTTGGTCTACCAGAGTTAAGTTCTGTTGGGGCTTTGAAGCCTGCTACACATACTCCAGCCCCACCACAGGAGAAATCCTACCCCATTCAAGGCAGGACCACATGTGAAACAACACATTTAATCTGCCAACTGACATGTGTTCACTGTGCAGCCTTTTATGTTGGTATAACCACGAATAAATTGGCTGAATGCATGAATGGGCACAGATGGACTGTTCTCCATACAACCTGGATGTTGAACCACATATTACTGAGAGTGTCAGCCAAAGATATTTATATTCTGTTTCTTGACCAACTACAGCATGTCTGCTATGAAGTATTACAAGAAAACGAAAAGGAAATACCTTTCAATTCTATACTCAAAGTCTATTAGTTCACATATTGACATAAATTTCAAATCCAAAGGTAATCAAGCAATTATTTGTAATATATTAACAGGCAGAAATTTGTTTGCCTAGTTACAACAGGGTGAACAATGCAAAATTGTGTGCATAACATATGAATGTGCAGACACACTACAGTTCTATGCTCAGACACCAGAGTTATTCAACCAGGTTATATAGAGATCATTGGGGACACTGAATATCCTGTGGCAGAGCATGTCCTACAACATAACCCTAGGGACCTTGGCACATTTACACCGCATGTGCCATAGTAATTAAATTTAGTTATCAAAATGTTAAGTAATTTAGAGGAAAAATTACTAACAGGAAAAATATATGTAAAAAATAGATGAAGTACACTTACCAGGCGAAGGGGCACAGGCAGTGATAGCAACAAATAAACACTACAGTTCTACAGTATGTCTGCCTGAGTGTACTTGTGTCTGTGTAAATGTGTGGGTGTGTGTGCGCATTTGTTTACCCTCCATTTTTTCCCCCAAGGTAAGTCTTCCTGTCCCGGGATTGGAATGGCTCCTTACCCCCTTCCTTAAAACCCTCATCATTTCCTTTTCCCTCTCCTTCCCTTCTGCCTGATGAAGCAGCTAGGCTGCGAAAGCTAGCGTTTGTGTGTGTGTGTGTGTGTGTGTGTGTGTGTGTGTGTGTGTGTGTGTGTGTCTGTGTGTTTATTTGTTGCTATCACTGCCTGTGCCCCTTTGCCTGGTAAGTGTACTTCATCTATTTTTTACGTATATGTTAAGTAATTTATTTATACTTGAGTTGATTTGTTTATTTTATCATGCCTGCGGTATTCCACATAGCTTTAATTGGCAAAGTAGGCGGCAAAGATTTTATTGAGGCACTGGACTATGGAATACCGCGGCCAAGGAGTTATAGCCTATATATATTCTGATGTGATTATTGTTGTTGTTGATTTTGGAAAAAGAACAAAAATAAATAAAATGAACTTGGAAAACTAACAAATTATTTTGAAGAAGCAATGAAAAAGTAATATAAGAACATTATATTCCAATTTGGTACATAAAATTATTCATATGAGAAGAAATAAGACTGTGGAAATGACGAGGGTTCCAGATTTGACAAGAAAACAACGTAATTTATTATAAACTACGGGGAACCCTCACAATACTACCACCCAACTCCAGTTCCTCAGAGCTACAGAGATAAGGAAGGAGAGGGAAAAGGAAAGGATGTGGGTTTAAAGGAGTAGGTGAGGATTCATTCCAATCCTGGGAGAGCAAAGACTTACCTTTGGGGGGAAAGGATAGGTAAACAAACACTCACACACACCAAGGCAGACATACACAAAATGCCATGCATGGCATGGGAAATCTGTTTGTGGAATAGGTCTTTAGGGTAGTGTGTGTCTACAAGGGCCCTTGTGAGAGCTTGAGCATACTGAGCAAGGGAGTTCTCATCATTGCAAATAAACCATTTACGTGTGGATAAATAATGTAGGAGTAATTTTTGGTGTGGAATGAATGGCAATTGTTGAAGTGTGCGTATTGTTGGTTGTTGGTTGGTTTAATCAACACTGCCTGAAGAGAACATTGGAGTGCTAACACACCAAGTCATGCAGAGCAGGCCACAACTGAGTAGCTGACTGACGGGCCTCTGGATCACAGCCCACTGTCTCATAGTGACTGGTCAGTGACCAATGGGATTGTAGCCTACTCTGCAAGACATGACACGACACTGCTCAAACCTTCTCTTCAGGTGGTGTTGGTTTAATGTGGGCAGAAATTTGGATAGAACCATCAGTGTGGTGGGGGGTCATGTCCAGAAATGTGGCATGCTGGGTTGAGGATGACCAGATGAAATAGATGGGAGAAAAGTTGAGGTTCTGGCCCTGAGGACATTTCATGAAAATATTGTCACTGAACATGAACCAGAGCAATAGTTTGGGGTTTTGGGAAGCTAACAAGGTTTCCTCTAAACCCCACAAACAAGTTTCCAAAGGATAATGCCATGCGGGCACCCACGGCTGTGCCATGTATTTGATTATATACTTTCCCCTCAAAGGAAAAGTAGTTGTTCATTAGGATAAACTTAGTAAGGGTTATGAAGAGAATGGCACTGGGTTTGGATTCTGACAGACATTGTGAGATGTACTGTACGTTCATCATAGCTCCACCATCCCCCACCCCTTTACATTCTGGACCTTACTCATCATACAAACTCCTTCACACAACATGGCCTTGCCATTCTGAAATGCTCTCTCTCCCAATCCCCCTCTTAATCCAACCCAATACCAAATTCGTTGTAATGCTCACTAACTTTATCCTAAGAAACAACTACTTGACTTTGAGCAGTAGGTATATAATAAAATCCAAGGCACACCCAATATAATGAGCAAAGGTTGCAACTCACCATTAAGATGATTGCTGAGTCACAGACAGGCATAGTAAAAAGACAATTACTTTCACACAACCTACATTTTTGGCCACATCCCTTCATCAGAAAAACATCACACACACATTCAAATAATCACTTAGGCATAACTCATGCACACATTACTGCCATATCCAGCTGCTATGGCCTGACTGGCACTTTAACAGTGAGAGTGGGGATAGAAAGTTCCACATTGCATAGTGGGATGTGCAGGTAGGAATATGAGATGCAGCTAGGAATACCGTGAAAGGGGAAGTGGGTGAAACTGGGAGGTACAGAGAAGAGGAAAAGGAGGCACGTCATTGGGAAAGAGGAATGAATTGGGAGGAGACTATTAGGTGTGCAGTGTAAGGACGTTAGGAGCTTAGCACCTTAGGATCTTACAGTTTCGCAAGCATCCTGGGCTCAATCTATGGCAGCCTTCTGGCACTACAGCCTCTAATTTAAGTGGGTACATTTAAACAATGACTTACGTGTCAATTCCAGGTCGCACAGCACTGCTGTAGAGGCCCCACACTGGTTTGTGATCTGAGGTGCAAATAGATGGAGCTGAAGAATACAGCAAGCACTGCAGAACGCCACGACCACTTCGACATTTGTATAAGATGCGATCTGTATATGCTGGTGTGCGCTGTTTGTGTGAACTGTCAAACATCTGAGTTCCTGGATCGTACTTGTATGTTGGTGGGAATGTTATGGGACCTTCTTCAAAATCTCGGAAAACACTTCCTTAAAACAAAAATAAATGAATAAATAAATAAATAAATAAGAATTGTGTTGAAAGTAAAATTTATATTCTCTTGAAATTTCTGCACATCTAAAACAAATTTTAACTAAAAAATCTTTTCTTAATTCTATATTTTGTTTTGTTGCTACATTAAGTAATGGTATTTCAATACAACAATAAGTAATATTTTTGAGGAGGATAGGTTGCTACTCACCACAGAAATGTATCTATGAGCTGCAGAAAGACACACACAAAAGATCACAACTGTAAAAAGCTTTCAGCTGTTACAGCCTTCCTCAGTCAGAGAAAAAAAGAAACACACACACACACACACACACACACACACACACACACACACACACACACACACCATTGTCTCCAGCTGCTGTGGAAAGTCTGCCGGACTAAGCACAGCCGATGCGAGAGCAACCAGTGGTGGGGGTGAGGAAATGGCATGGTGAGGAAATTTCAGGAAGGGAGGGGAGGGACGCACAGAAGGGGTGGGACAATATTTCAGTGCTCTCTGACAGACAGGAAGGAAGGCAAGGGGAGGGGAGTGACTGCAGACTGACGAAGGCTGTAACGGGTGAAAGGTTTTTACAGTTACAATCGTCATGTATGCTTTTCTGCAGCTCATCTACATCTACATACATACTCCGCAATTCACCGTAAGGTGCTTGGCGGAGGGTACACTGTACCACTACTAGGCATTTCCTTTCCTATTCCACTCCCAAATTGAACGAGGAAAAAAAGAATGCCTATATGCCTCCGTACGAGCCCTAATTTCTCTTATCTTGTCTTTGTGATCTTTACGCGAAATGTAAGTAGGCGGCAGCAAGATCGTACTAACTCAGCTTCAAATTCCGACCCTTAATTCAGAAATTAACAGAAATTCATGAAAAGAACGTCGCCTTTCTTCCAGCGATCCCCAATTGAGTTGCCGGAGCATTTCCTTGACACTCGCGCATTGGTCGAACCTACCGGTAACAAATCTAGCTGCTCTCCTCTGAACCGCCTCTATGTCTTCCTTCAAACCGATCTGCTGCGGGTCCCAAATACTTGAGCAATACTCAAGACGTGGTCTTACAAGCGTTTTATACGCGGTCTCCTTTACAGGTGAAGTACATCTTCCCAAAATTCTCACAATAAACCGAAGTCGGCTGTCTGCCTTACTCACAACTGTCCTTACATGCTCGTTCCATTTCATATCGATACATCTCTGTGATGAGTAAGCAACTGTCGGTCTCCAAAATATTACTGAATCCCTCCTGTAATTTCCATTGTTCAACATATAAGTAAGACTGTTCTGCAAAACCAGTAACATAGGCAAAATAATAAATTAGTTAAATAAAGTAGTACTATAAATATTTTTTTCTTTCTGAAACTTAAAATCCACATTTCCGGATATATTACATGCAAGAAAGAATAATGTTATTTTTCCCACATTATTCTTCCATTTATCTAAGACCAACATGCATATAAACTACATGGCACTAAGTTTATACACAGCTCAAGTACCGTGCTTGCTCAAATCACGAGCTGCAGCTCATAGAGAAACCAAGGAGTGCCTCGCTTACAGCATCCCAGAGTGCCCCTGAGAGCTACAACACTAAGAATCGCTTCTCAGCTTACATGTGACTTTTTATTTTTATTATTTTATAAGTTTACACTTTTTTTCTAATAATACAAAGTACAGTTACCATTCAACTTTAGGTACTGACAAACACCTGCACCATTTGCACCAAATATAAAAACTCTCATGTCCAATAACCTTATGCCTACTATGACATCTCAGAATAAGTTACCATATCAGAAAACAGTTAAGAATTTAATATTGACAAACACGCAACCCAGTACCTCACATCAGAATTGAAACTTCTTTTGTGCCATCATAATATTAAAAAATATCCCACTTATCTATTACCCTAGCTGTGCCCATTCATAAAACGAAACCATCTGCAAACTCCTACGCTGACATTGTTGTTTGTCTCTGGACCAATCTGATATGCACTCTTCACACAATTCTGTCTTCTGCTATGTTTAGGAAAAACTTGAGACACTTCCTCTGTTTCCTCTTAAAACTTTCCCAAACAATCACATATAAAGTCTACGTCCTCTCTGTCTAATAGTAAAACCAATGCCCTATTCACCATAAATCACACCACCAGCTCTTCTGTTATATCTCCTTATTTGTGTATTATTACACTCACTTTTCCCTCCCTCTTCCCAGCCCTTCATCCATGCCCATTGCTGCTAGCAGCTATAATTGAAAGCCTTCTGTTTTGTATACCTGAGATGGTTTTATTTTTTATCAAATATGATTATAAACTGTGTGTATGTCTTTTTGTTACCTGTACCATTTGAAACTTTTATTGTACTGTAAATTGGCAATGTAAAATATGTAGAACTTCTGGTTAGGTGTAAGAGAGGGCCTGAAGATAATAATATTGCCAGGTTAGATAAATATATTAAAATATAACAATAATAATACAGAATGAAACTTTCACTCTGCAGCGGAGTGTGTGCTGATATGAAACTTCCTGGCAGATTAAAATTGTGTGCCGGAACTGGGACTCGAAGCCGGGACCATTGCCTTTCACGGGCAAGCGTTCTACCGACTGAGCTATCCCGACATGACTCACGATGCCGCCTCACAACTTTACTTCCGCCAGTATCTCGCCTCCTACTTTTCAAACTTCACAGAAGCTCTCCTGCGAAACTTGCAAGACTAGCACTCCTGGAAGAAAGGATATGGTGGAGACATGGCTTAGCCACAGCCTAAGGGATGTTTCCAGAATGAAACTTTCACTCTACAGTGCAATGTGCGCTGATATGAAACTTCCTGGCAGATTAAAATTGTGTGCCGGAATCGGGAGTCGAACCTGGGACCATTGACTTTTGCGGGCAAGCGCTCTACTGACTGAGCTACCCCCACATGACTCACGATGCCGCCTCACAACTTCACTTCCGCCAGTACCTCGCCTCCTACTGCAGCCTACGAGTAGCCCTGTCCAGCAAGGATGAAGTAAGGTGGAAAAATTACACTAAAGACTTATGATCTGTAATAAGATGAAACTTCACACATTCAGGTACAGATGAAATTTTTCATGGCATAAATAATAGCTAAGGCAAAATTCTCAATTTGTGAATAACATTGCTACATAGGTGTCAAAGTTCTTGATGTATACACAATGGAGCATTCAGACCCGTCAGAGTATTTATGTGCAAGCACCCCCCCCCCCCACCCCATAAGGATAGACGTCCATACCAAGCACAAGATGTTGATCCAGATAATAAGAAGTTAATCACAACACAGACATAAGTTGTTGTTGCAAGGTACAAAAGGCGCATTCACAACCTGCGGACCACACAATTTAAAGCACATCTTATGCAAAAGGTGATGGAGAGTGTGCATGACCATAGCAGCCCTGCTCAGAAATCTATGGTAATACGTGATTTTATCCTGAAAAGCTTGCAACTCTTAAACCAATGTGAGCTGAGGCAAGGAAACAACAGCAGCCACACAGTCTGGAAGAGAGCGCACCCTAGCAGAAGAGATCTCCAACCCAAGGTAGAGAATAGTCGGTTGAAAGAAATGTGACTTGGCCAAATTACACCGAAGACCTGCCAACTAGAATGTAGAGAAAATGACAAGCACGTTCTGTAAATGGTCGGCAGGGGAAGACCCTGTGACCACAATATTGTCCTCATAGTTAACACAACCAGGGACGGGATGCAAGAGTTACTCCAAAACACACTGAAAAATATACGGGGCACTACCTACACCGAATGGCAGTCACTGGTACTGGTAAAAGGGGTATTCACAACCAACAAGTGTTTTAGTCTTCGTCCAGTGGAGGTTGTACATAAGCATCAGCCAAATCTAATTGAGAAAATGAGTGTGACCCAGCAAACAAAGCAAGCAGTTTGTCAGTGTGTGGCAGAGAATGGGAATCGATAAGAGACTGAGCATTCACGGTAACCTTAACTTCACCACAAAAAACATAAGGAACCCGAGTTTTTGACAATTGCAAGAAAGATAGACCACTCACTGGAGGCAATAGGTTTCATTACCTGTAAAGCCTGCAAGGGGTCGAGTTTAGCCTTGACTTGGTCCCACAGAGTCACCGGACCTGATGGGCATGAGAAACCTTGGATCGCACTATAGGTTTGTAGATTTGTAAGCTGTAGGAGCCGTTAACTGACCCAGGACAGGAATACTCTGATGACTGTAGCAGTGAACCCAGGTGAATGTATGTGTGATATAAATATCACAGTAATTCAGTTCCTTGAAACAAACAGAAAGCCTAATAAGCAGGAGGTCCCGGGTTTGAATCCTGACCACAGCACAAATTTTAATTCAATGCCTCTCCTTATATTAATTCAGGAGAGATACCGAAGCCCCGCCTACTTGCAAGATGACAAATTTGTCAAATAATTAAACATCGACGAACAATTTATCAGGGTGAGCTTGCAAACTTCCCACAAAACTAACGTCCAGGTCCATGTTGGCAGGAACGGCCCACGAGGGGCACACAGAGGCTATGTGGCCTTTTTTTTTAAGACAAATGTCGCAAACAACCCGCCACTTAGGGCAGGCCACCTGGTCACAATACACAAATCAAAACGAACAAGAAGGAAGATATTGTGGCGCCCGTGGCTGTCCACACTACAGAATCTGCTGACACTGGTTATCAAAGAGTCCGCCAATGGCTGCAAGTGCAGTGAGTGGGACACTCCTGCACTGCAGCAAACACGACAATATCGGAAGCAGCCAGCTGACCTGTATTAGAAGAGACAGCAGCTATGATGCCTCAATCTGATCCCCAGCGACACAGGAAACCTCGAATGACAGAGCAATATTCTAAACATCAGAAAGATTTTGATTTTCAAATTTAGGAGCATGCTGACAAACCTTACGATCCGGCTCCAGGCAAAAAATAGCGTCACATACCATGTCATCCATGTAGGATTCCTCATGTGTAGGTGTAACAAACATACTGTAGCGACTAAGGCAATGAAGATCGCTCCCCCCCCCCCCAAACACACACACACACACACACACACACACACACACACACACACACGTGCGCGCACGCGTGCTATAGGACTGATTAGGCTTCTTCTACGACTGATAAAATTCCACACGGGCCACAAAGACATAAGTAAGAGGCAGTATTAAGCAGTCAGAAAACAACACATTCCATCAAAAGGCAAGGCCACCAGTTCCTGAGGGGGGCAAGCTGACATATTAACTGATAAATAAAGGGAGAAATCCATGACAGAAAAAGAGCTTTAAAAAGGCCATATCAAAGAAACCAAAAGTGAGGATGTGTGGGCACAACCATATCGCATAAGAGTCCCAGTCTTCCAAAGAGTCATCAAACCCAGTAAAGTGTGGAGAAAATGAAGCTGAAATCTGGCAGGCAGTGAAACCCAACAACACGACAGGGGTGAATCCAACATCGTAACAACAGATGTTACAGTGCCCATGCGGTCTGCCTGAACCAACATATCTGTAACGAGTCACTGAATCTATTGAACCACTGTCTGTAATGTGGTCTGAAGTACATGACCCCACAGGGGGAGTTGAAAGTCCGGGATAGTGGCTGTGTCCTGCAAAGTCATAGTCACATAGGTGGAAACGTACATATAGTCACATAGATGGAAACAAACATATAGTCACAAAAGAGAAACCACACAGAAGTCCTAATACCAAACTCATCACTAATAAATGTGTTGTAAAGCAAAACACATTTAATATAACTACACTAGAGATTTACAGAACAACTTCAATATTCAAGAGTAAAAGGAACATAATCAACTGTCACACACCAGTTTTAGAATGAGGCGAGTTTTCAGAACGAGGATGCTCTGCTAAAATGGCTTTTTACAAATGTCTGTCTAGGTGTGTTTGCGTTTCGATATGTCTGAGTGTGTGTGTATTTGTTTACCTTCCTTTTTTCCCCCTAAGGTAAGTCCTTCCACTCCTGGGATTGGAATGACTCCTTTTCCACTTCCTTAAAACCCATATCCTTCCATTTTTCCTCCCCTTTTTTCCTCTTTTTCCTGAAAAAAGGAAGGTAAACAAATACACACACACACTCAGACATATCGAAACACAAACACACCTAGACAGACATTTGTGTGTGTGTGTGTGTGTGTGTGTGTGTGTGTGTGTGTGTGTGTGTGTGTGTGTGTATATATATATATATATATATATATATATCACCAAACACACACAAAAACACACAAACATTCGAGCTTTCGCCACCAGTCGTGGCTTCTTCGGGAAAAAGAGGAAGGAAGGAGAGGAGAAAGGGAAGGATACGGGTTTTAAGGAAGTGGAAAAGGAGCCATTCCAATCCCAGGAGTGGAAGGACTTACCTTAGGGGACAAAAAGGAAGGTAAACAAATACACACACACTCACACATATCCACATCCAAACACACCTAGGCAGACAAAATGTCTGCTGGCTCTCCAGCAGGGATACGACTTCCTTAAATCCTGCCCCGAAATGAGATCCATCCTTCCACCCTTCCCACTCCACCAAGAGTGTCTTTCTGCCGCCCACCTAACCTTCGTAACCTCCTAGTCCATCCCTATGAAACCCCCAAACCAACTTCCCTACCCTCTGGCTCCTACCCATGCAACCGCCCCCGCTGTAAAACCTGCCCTATGCACCCTTCCACCACCACTTACTCCAGTCCCGTAACCCGGAAGGTGTACACGATCAAGGGCAGAGCCACTTGCGATAGCACCCACGTGATTTACCAACTGACATGCCTGCACTGTGAAGCATTCTATGTGGGAATGACCAGCAACAAACGGTCCATTCGCATGAACGGTCACAGGCAGACAGTGTTTGTTGGTAATGAGGATCACCCTGTGGCTAAACATGCCTTGGTGCACGGCCAGCTCATCTTGGCGCAGTGTTACACCGTCCGGGTTATCTGGATACTTCCCACCGACACCAACCTTTCAGAACTCCGGAGATGGGAACTTGCCCTTCAGCTTATTCTCTCCTCCCGTTGCCCACCTGGTCTCAATCTCCGCTATTTCAAATTCCTGCCCACCATCTTTAGCATCTTTGCCTTGGTTCTGTGGACAGAGCCTCTGCCTCAATTGGTATCTCTGTCCAACTTCTTTGCTTTTTACAAATGTCTGTGTAGGTGTGTTTGCGTTTCGATATGTCTGAGTGTGTGTGTGTATTTGTTTACCTTCCTTTTTTTTCCCCTAGGGTAAGTCCTTCCACTCCTGGGATTGGAATGACTCCTTTTCCACTTCCTTAAAACCCATATCCTTCCCTTTTTCCTCCCCTTTTTTCCTCTTTTTCCTGAAGAAGCTGCCAGTGGTGGCGAAAGCTTGTATGTGTGTTTGTGTGTGATTTTATTTATTTATTTGTTTCGATCGACGAGCCGGTCCTTTTGGTAAGTCATCTCTTTTCTATTTTTTATTTTTGTTTATCCCACGGGGAAAGTTTCCCTCTAATATATATCTTTTTTTTTCTGATACGAATATTATAGAGGAAAAATTCCTAAAAGGAAAAATATACGTAAAAAATAGATGAAGTACACTTACCAGGCGAAAGGGCACAGGCAGTAATAGCAACAAATAAACACACAGACACACAGACACACAAAAATGCTAGCTTTCGCTAGTCCTACCTGATAGAATGATGCCATCAATAACCTAAGCAGTCTGAAACAATTTCATGCAAAATTGTTTTGGAAATTTGTGGAATTCATCTGAAAGTGTTGTCGTAGTGAAACATCTGTTCTCACAGGTTTTTCCATTAATTTTCGTCACCAAAGTCATTATTGATAACAGATGACCAACCGCTCAAGGGCTCAATGTGGTCATTAAATTAGACCACCATTGAACGTCCTTACCCACTTCCTCACCATTCCATGTCATTGCATTTTCACCATAAACATCTTTAATTTGATTATGAATTTCTGCTGGAGTCACAATCTTTGCATTTAAAAATCAAATAATCAAATCAATCTCAGTCGGCAGGATTGTCAATTGTCTTAGTCATTTTAAACTTGCACTGTAAACAAACTATACAATGCAGAATACCCAAAATGGTATCATTTGAGAGCAGACGATAACAATGATGACTAGTGGGCATGTGAATAATGCATATCGCATCACAGCAATGGTGGGAATGCAAAACGGTACTTACTTTCCAGATACGCCTTGTATTAGTATAGGGCCAAATACTTATTACCAGACAACAGAAGCAAAACAATAAAGTTGCCTAATCAATGGATCATGCTATGAATTACATCACTGTAAATGGCTGTGTTAAACTACATGATCTTACTGCAGGATAAATGCTCAGTATACACATATGTAAGCTATACGTGGAGTGCTTTTTAGTAATCTTCAGGTATTCCACTACCCTAAAAGAATAAAGTCAATTAGCCAAGCAAGGAAAACATTTTTCTACCTTCTGTGTTTCCAGTTGAAGTTTCACTTTTACAATTCAGTGAAATTTAATTTATTATTTTTTATGAACCTTAATAGTGGGAAAAAAAGAAAAAAAAATACTTTTATTGCAGCAGTTAGTAAGTCTGTAAGTCACACATATGTTAATTAACAAGAACTTACCTTCTGCAATAATGGCTTTCAGCTGATCACTATGTAGACTATGTGGCAAGGGCAAGGGGAATTCTTGTTCTGATACCCACTGCAAAACTTCATCACGTGGCTGCGAAAGCCTGAAGTTCAAATCCCCAGACCAGAACACATAGTCAAAGTTTTGTGTTACATCTGTAAAATGACAATGTCAGTGAATATGACTGTCAAGGCATAATATTATGTTAATACTGGTAGAGTAATAGAACACACATTTTCCCCCCACTTGTGTGTCCTTGATGTCTGTAGTGATTACGTTAGAGCACAAGTTTAAGTTCAGGGTTATAACACGTCATCAGGCCCCCACACAGGATTTTTCTTTTCCTTGGGGGACCACAGGTGGACGGTGAATAAACACATACACACACAACTTTCAACCACAGCCTTCATCAGAAACAGAGTACATAAACATTCATACAGTCACAAAGACACAGCTCCCACTGCCGAATCCCAACTAGAAATTCGTGAATGATGAAGGCTGTGGCCAAACGCTAATTTGTGTGAGTATGATTGACTTTTCTGTATGGTTGTCTCCAGCTCATAAATCATCTATACAGTGAGTTGTATCATTATATGTATACAAATATACATTAATTTTTGCATGTTTGAAAGACCATTATGTGTGAATGGCTTCACACAATAGGTTGGGTTTATTTTGTTATGTTCATAATTTTCAGGACAAAGTTTCTATGGAAAAAAAATTTGAAAGTTTCCCAAAAAACTGAAAAATTCAAGAAAAACCAAAGAGCCTTTTTCTATGGAATTTTTGTAAGGATTCAACACAACAAATCATGATTCAAAAAATGGATATAGATGATGCCTTTTTTTTATTTAGGTCCTGGAACAGTTTTTAGACAGAGAAAATAAATCGGACCATTATGTATAAAAGTCAGAAAATTCAGATAAGTTGGAAAAAACATATTTTAATTGCACTATCAATCATAACTAATGTTAGAAATGACATTTTTGGTAGTTTACCATGATTTTTAACACATATAAGTATTTTCCATGAAAAATACTGTATTGTACATGGCAGCAGGTACAGTGCAAAAGTTTCGACACAGTTTGGCCTATCATCATGAAAGTTGCCTGTCATTTGTTATTTCTCCTAGCGAGGAGGAGATGGGCAGGGAGAAAGTAGAGGATGGAGATTGACGAAGAGATACAGGAGAGGTCATGGTCAGTTGAGAGGAAGATATAAAATGAGAGGGACAGAGGGAGGAGCAAGAGGAAACAGATAGATAGAGGAGATGAGTAGGTGAACAGAGACAGGGAAAGGAAGAGGTGGACAAAAGGGAAGTTAAAATAAATACATAGTTTATAAAATTTTAATATGCATTATATGTGCCATCATTTATATCAGGAAGATGGGAGGAAGAGATGTACGGTGAGAGTAGTCAAAAAGAACTAACAGAGACAAAAAATGTCATTCATCAAAAATAGTAGCAATTAATTCAAAAAAGTATTACTGTGAAAACATGTCATCAAGAGGGGACTCATCAAACTGAATCTTTCCAAAAATTTGTTTGAAGAGAATAAAACAATATCAGTATGATCAAGAATTTATTCAAATGAAATAAATTGGATTTCAAATTTAGAGCAGTCTCTTTTGCAACAAATATTGCTTACTTGTGGGAATTTATCCACTGTTTCTGCGTCTGCCTAAGCAGAAAGAGATAAAACTGGAATCCATTGTTTTCACAGTCATTTGCTGGTGTTTTTATTGTACTAATCACAACAATTTTTTATGAATGACATTTTTGTCTTTCCGTTTGAGTATTTATTTATTTCAGTCTTCTGTTAGTCCTTCTTGACTCTTTTCACTGTACATCTCTTCCTCCCATCTTCCATATACTTACAGATACTGACTTACAGAAAATGCCCAACCTAGACAGCTGGAGATATAGGCATGTTATGAAATTAAGATGCTTAATATAATTTTCTTTAAGCACATCTCTCTTTATTCATCAATAAATTGCACTTGTTGGAAGTCGAGGTGGGCTGCTAGTTTATAATCCAAATACAGATTGTCATTAACGTTCAAAAATTGCAATCTGACCTAAACTCATCCAGTCATCAATTACATATGGAGTTTGGTTTGCAATATTTCAGTCTTTCACAAGGCAGTGGAACCATAAAAAAATCATTAATTTTAATGTTAAAATAAAATCAGACTCCTACAAATACACTTTCCTATGTCACCCAAAACATCACATTTATCACCAAAAGATCAATGAAACGGTGAGGATCACATTTCTTTTAAAATAAAGTTTGCATAGTAATAGCACACAAGGTGACATAGCGAAATCTGGTGACCCTGTGCTGGCCTTTTGCTTCACTGTAACGAAGTTTATTGTGTACTAGGTTATTATTTGGTTAGTGTTTTACAAGTCACACATGGACTCTACTCTCACAGTGCCTACTCTAGATAAAAATATTTGAAATATATGAAGCTGCACCTTGAATGTTACAGTCCCCCCCCCCCCCCCAACCTCAGAATTGTCTACATAGAGCTCTTTAGCCCTTCAGTGAGTGAACACCCTCCAAGCATACCATATTAGTAATTTACCTTGGCTTATCCTCAACTATCCAGCTATTGATTTCCTGTTGTAGTTACACAGATAGCAGAAACATGAGTCTGTAACTAGGTTATTGGGGCCAATAAAGTTTGTTCTACTGTGTACAAATTCTGTCCCATGGGGGTGCTATGATTTAGAGTTTCCAGCTAGCTCCACTTGAAAACAGTGTGTTCCAAGGGGAAATCAGATCTATGAGAGGCATTTTAAACTCAGAATCAAAATAGTGACTGCTTTTTGCTGTTTTTGGAGCAGGTGTTTCTTTATATATCAATAAATAATTCTTTTTCTGGCTTCAAAGTGTTTATAGTGTGAATGAAATACTTACTTCCATTTCACTTATGAAGAATGGAAATAAAGTATCAAATGATTTGCATTACTTATGGTGACGGAAGATGCTCAGCATTTAAAGTTAAATAAGGACACAATTTTTTGATGAATGTGCTGACTTTCCATTCTGCCTTTTCCATTGATAAAACACACACTGAAATTTGACTGAGTCGAGAGTTGTCTCATAAGTTGATTGATGAAACATTCCTAGTTATATGACTCCGAGCTAGTATTTCCAGTGTTTTATGTAGTTGGGAGTGTGTACTTTAATATGACTGAGTGGGTGTATTACATTATACTCCTGCTCTGACAGGTCTGTTCATTACCAGTTTATGGAATTTCAAGGCCCCCTGAGCAGTGTGCAGCAAGGTAATGGGTTGTACCCACTGTTCTTCAACCTTGATAGAGTCATTAAAGAAAGGGACACAGAACTTAAAAATCAGAACTATTACAAATCCACTCAATTTGGACAAGTGAAAGATAACCTTATTTCAGCTGCCTGGTCTTCACAGGCAAACTTGCAATACTAACGAATGGCAAAAAGATAGCCATCAAACAATCAAGGAGACACTCAAGGCATTAGCTAAAAACAGTCATTCGCGAAAAGCTATTTCATTTGTACTGAACACCCTGTGGCGGAAGTGTGGGGTATCAAACATCCCTGTCCCTAATATTGGTGCCAATCGCTATTGTACAGATTCAAATCCACTAATATAATGAGAGAATAGCTCAACAAAGCAAACTAAACATGTAATGTGACATTTATAGTAACTTTAATCTGCTCAGCATTTAATTCAGAGATTTTAATGGAGTGAAATGTGTTAAGATGAAGTAGTAGTAGTAGTAGTAGTAGTAGTAGTAGTAGTAGTTGTTGTTGTTGTTGTTGATGATGATGATGTTTTAGAGGGGACTAAACACCTGGGTTATCAGTACCCTGTTCCCAGCTAAGAGATCACATTATTCTTCTTCTCTCCCACCTGAAGAAGGAACTGTGTTCCAAAAGCTTGTCCTTTTTCGTTCCTTTTGTTCTTTTTCTTCATTTGTATCACTATCGGTGGTACAGCACAGAGGTAAGTACTGGCCAGCCAATCTATCTCTCTTGAAAAATAATTTATCATCTCTGAGGAGAATTTCCATCATTAATCAAAGATCACATTATTTCATTGACAGTTGAAAACCAAGCCACTCCACAGCCAGTACACGATATGTACAGGAAGACAGTGTGTGCAAAAATTACAACATAAAAAGAAAAAGGGAAACCACAAAAGTAGTGGACCAAATAATCAACTATGCTAAATTTCACAACAGAAGATTGTGGCTGGCTGATCACTAGGATAATAATGGATAAGTCAGCCTTTCTGCACATACTAAAACTGCCAGTCAGAAATAGGACTGACAAGACAAAAGTAACAACAGAGGGAAAATGTTTGAGTGGTGGGTGCATCGAAGAGCAGGCTGAGGCACCCAACATTTAATCTGATGATAAAAACCATCTGCATGAATAAAACCTAAAACAGTCAACCATAGAGGCAACATCAGCTAAAATCGAAGGAAGCGCAGAAGGCAGGGTAAAAGACTGCCACAATGCAGCTAAAAGTAGACAGTCCAACAATATGTGGATCACAGTCAACAGAGCGCCATAACAGCAGTCTGGTGTGTCCTCCCAACGTAAGAGGTGGCGGTGCGTGAGCCACATATGGCCCATACACAGGCAACAAAGGACAACTGAGTCCCTTTGAGAAGGCCTGAGGAAAGTATTCCAAGCTGCTGTCAAAGGTTTGATCGCAAGGAGCTTATTGGGTGTGCTCAATGTTGGCCATTCCGAATTCCAGGCCTCAAAGATCTTTCGGTGAAGACCCAAGCAGATATCACTTTCTAGGGTACAGACATCCAGACGCAGGGAGGCGAAGACCTGCTTGGCCAGCTGATCAGCTAGTTCGTTCACTGGAATGCCGATGTGGCCCGGGGTCCAGATCAAAGCCACAGAATGGGCAGACTTGTCAAGACTGAACACAGAGTGTTTGGATTGATTGCACCAAATGGTGTTTGGGGAAAACTGATCAAGAGCTTGCAATCCACTCAGGGAGTCACTGACATATGACTTCCTAGGGGCATGCATGGAGATGGTCTAGAGCATGGGTTATCGTGAGCAGCTCTGCCGTAAAGACAGTACAGCCAAGGGGTCACCGTGGTCACCGTGAACATAGGTGCAACTCACTCTGCCATCTACTTGCATCATGAAACATGCCAATGATGTCCAGAAACTGGTTCCAAAGTGTTTGTGGTGAAACCGATGCCTTTGGGTCGCAGGAAAATTACAGGTGTAGCTGAAGGCGAGGGATGGTCTAAGGAGGGATATGAGATTAGTAAGAGAATTCGGGACTGAGAGGTAAGGACTCAAGTGAGGAAAGGAGAGTATGTACCTGGACCACAACCAGAAGACCCAATATAGGTCCACTCTGCGGAGAGGGAAGAATTGTATTTGGAAACAAAAGCCTGCGATTTGGACGGTGAGGCATGGCATGAATGTGGGCAAAATATGAAGCCAACAACTGTTGCCGGCAAAACCTCAAAGGAGGGATGTCAGTTTCAGCGAGGAGGCTTGGCACAGGGCTGGTGTGGAATGCCTCCATTGTTAAACGTACACCACCATGACGAATATGATCCAGGATCCGCAATGCTGAAGGTGACACAGAGTCATACACCTGGCTCTCATAATGGTGATTGGATTACGGCCTTGTAGAGGTCATGAGAGTTTGACGGCCAGCTCCCCAGGCAGTGTGTCCGAGACAGCGCAGTATATTTAGATGCCGCCAGCACTTTTGCTTCAACTGACGAAGGTGTGGCCCACAAGTCAGTCAGTTGTCAAACAGCATGCTGAGAAACCAATGCGTTTCTGCAACCTGAAGCTGTTCATCAGCTGGGTAGAGTTCTGGGTCAGGGTGGACGACCCGACGACGACAAAAGTGCATCATCCGGGTTTTGGAAGCTGAGAACGTAAAGCCATCTGCTGAGGCCCATGACTGTGCCTTTCAAATGGCTCCCTGCAGATGCCTTTCAGCGACACCAATGCTAGGAGAGCTGAAATATAAGCAAAAGTCATCGACAACTAAAGAACAACAAACCGATGACCCCACTGCCGCAGCAAGACCATTTATCGCAATTAAAAAGAGTGGTACACTAAGAACTGAGCCCTGTGGGATGCCGTTCTCCTGGCCTCGTGGGGGGTGGGGGGGGTGGGGGGGGGTGGGGGGGAGAGGGGGAAGCTTAGTGAGGTACCAACTCTAATCCTATATGTATAAAAATGAATAATTGTATGTGTTCACCATACGCCCAGGAAGGTTCCTGACCCAAAAACAAAAAAGCGCAACATATAACTCAGGAGATATGTCATCATAAATAATGAGCGGCCACCGCATGAGAATACCAGATTTATGCGTCAATTATTAGAAAATGGGAGTAGTTAGGGACATGCAACAAAATTTGCATGTAATTTCATATGTTTATGAACCGTTTTGTAACTGAGCTCCTCCCCTCGATTTACGAAACGGAATGAAGTCTACCGCTCACAAGTTTCGCTGTACATGCCATAAACAACAAAACTCTTTCTCAAAATTTGACTAAAAATCCAAAGAGATTTTGGTCATATGTTAAATATGCTAGGGGCAAAACACAAACAATACCGTCACTATGCAATAGTAATGGCAACCCTGCCCATGACAGCGCTACTAAAGCAGTTACTAAACATAGCTTTTAGAAACTCATTCACCAAAGAAGACGAAACCAATATTCCAGATTTCGAATTACGAACAGAGACTGTAATGAGTAACATAGAAGTAGATATCTTCGGAGTAGTGCAGCAACTAAAATGACATAACAAGAACAAGTCTTCTGGTCCGGACTGTATACCCATTAATTTCTATCTGATTATGCTGAAGCGATAGCTCCTTACATATACAACTGCTCTCTCAAAGAAGGATGTGTAGCAAAAGATTGGAAAGTTGCACAGGTCACACCTATATTCAAGAAAGGCAGTAGGAGTAACCCATTAAACTACAGGCCTATTTCATTGTTGTCAATTTGCAGTAGGTTTTGGAATATATCCTGTATTCAAATATTATGAATTATCTCAAACAGAATGATCTATTGACCCCAGGTAAACACGTATTTAGAAAATATCGTTCATGCGAAACACAACTAGCTCTTTATTCACACAAAGTGATGGGTGCTATCGACAAGGGTTTGCCAATAGATTCCATATTTCTTGATCTCCAGAAGGCTTTTGACACTGTACCTCACAAACGGCTTTTAATCAAATTGCGTGGTTATGGTATATCGCCCCAAATTTGCGACTGGATAGGGGATTTTGTAAAGTAACAAAACCAGCCCCTTTCATTAGACAAACCCGATGCCAAAGTAAAGTGAAATATTCGATTCACAATGCAGTATATAAATTACATCACTTTATTTTGTCTCGTTGTTAAGTTGGAATTTTGACAAGTGCTGTTTCGTATTTTTCTCATTAACAAAAAATATTTCAATCTAGTGTGACATGTATTTTCAATTTACTGGTAGTATACACTATAAAATTATGTTAGCATCAATTATTTCAGTCATGAGACAATTTAATTGATGCTGAAAATGAAAGCATTGTTTTAAAATATGTTTAAAGCCTATTTTGTTACAAAAAGTTAATTGTTTTGTTAAGAATTATTTTTATAAACAAATGTCGTAAAACATAGACTCCACTTTATAACTTGAAATGCTGTAAATTAAAATTTAGTGATTGTAAGTCTGATAAAATTAATTTTAACAATGAATTAGTGAAGCTTCTCATTGTTGAATTCTATATAAGTGACTAGGGCAGAAGGATCAGGAGGTCAGTTTTCAGTGAGTTTTTGGAAGTAAAGTCTGTAACATTTTGTGCAATAAACCTGATTATAACGCACAAGTTGTGTGTGGAGTTTAATTATGAGCGACTTGAACTCTTTTCCACACTAATTTTACCACAGCAGTTATTGTTTAGATCTGGCATGACTGAAATAGATCACGGCAGCAGCGAGCAGAACTAGCGAAATTTAAGTTAAGTACTGAGTCAAACCCCAACCCTTACAAACAAGCAACATTTCTTTACATCTGGTGAATGGAGCTGGGATTAGTTGAAATACATCGGAACCAGTTGTGGTAAACAGTGCTTTTGAGTTTCAGGTTGATTGCTAAAAACTGTGCTGCATTAAAATATGATGGGTATGAGATGTCAATAATGAATTCATGATGCGGCCCAAGTTGTATGCAGTGGAACTACTGGGGCCCGAAGCCTTGTAAAGGCTATCAGATTTTCTATAGTGGAGGGGGGGAGGGGTTCCTGATGGCATCAGCAATCTCAGGCATCCACCAGGACACAACCTGATGGCATCAGCAATCTCAGGCATCCACCAGGACACAACCTAGTGCTGAGGGAAGCCAGTGGTGGTCGGAACAGTCTCCTCTGCAGCTGAGACTACAGCAGCAGTGGCCTGTTGGACTCCCGTATCAATATTGGTTGGTAGAGGGACAGAAACCACAGCAGCCAAGGTGTAGCCCTACCAGTCTGCTTGACGTACACGCCATCTCGATGGGTAGCCTGCAGGTTCAAAGTGCTGGAGTGACATAAGAATGAGGAAATGGTCACTCCCACAAAGGTCATCGTGGACCCTCCAACTTAAATGTCAGAGCAGGCTTGGGCTACATACAGACAGGTCAATAGCAAAATATGTGCCATGCGCTATACTAAAATGTGTGGGAGCACTGGTGTTTAGGAGGCATACATCCTGCTGTGTCAGTAAAGTTTCAACATCTCTACCACATCCCGAGGGCTGGTTACCACACTAGAAAGAGTGGTGGGCGTTGAAATCCCCCAGAAGGATAAATGGTTGGGGAAGTTGCACGACCAAGGCAGTGAGGTTAGCAAGGGACACAACGTCATCCAGAGGGTGGTATAGAGAACACACAGTTATGTCCTGCACTGTCCGGATTCTGACAGCCACTGCCTCGAGAGCCATGCTGAGAGGCACGGCAGCACTAGGGACAGTGGCAAGAATGTGTATGCAGCTCAGGTAGGTGGCAGAAAAAATCACCACAGTTCCACTGTAATATAATACTATTTCCTGACTTCTGAGGCATGGTAATATTGAGGGCACTGTTGGTTCCATTGAATAGCCTGTTCTCACTGATGGTGGAAGCTCGGCCTCTGCATCCATTGCTTCCAAAGTCTTGGTGATCCAAGTCCTCTGGTGAAGTGAGCATTTCCACCTCATCCTCAAATGCAGACATATGGGGTGGTGGTGGCACGTTTTCCACCATGGAATCACATTTTCTTGGCAGCCTTTGGCTTTTTCTTCTCTCACTGCTTTTTTTGTTTCTCTTGCTGGGAGGACTTTGGGGCGTCAGACTCAGGGACTGAGGTGGACCATAAAGCCCTACGGCCTTGACCATCAGTGTCAGCCACTCACTGGACCCACTTTGTCAGTTGGAAAAACCATGTTAGGAAGAGAGCCAAGGGATACCTTCCTGGTGAGAGGTGCCAGAGAAGGCTGCTGCTTTTCCGGCTGGGTATTGGAGACTGGAGTCCCCAATGGTTGTGGAGCAGTTGCCCCCACAGGAGGTAGGGTTGGGCAATAGAAGACCGGCCCCCAACCTTCAAGAGGGCAATTTGATGTTGGTGGCCCACAGGAGGTGGTGATAAATGGGAAACTGACGTCCCCATAGTGAGCGGAGAGGACGCGATGGCAGCAAAGGATGACAACATGCATATGGGATGAAGACGCTCATATTTTCTTCTTGACTGAGTTTGTTAATCTGCCCACGGTTTTGAACTCCATGATCTTCCTTTCTTTGCACACTACAGGTCTGCAAGCAAGGTGGATGTTGCAACCCACAATTCACACGCACAGGTGGTGGTGTACACAAAGTGTTCGGATGTGACGGACACCCGCAGTCTCTGCAGGTGGGGCTGGAAGTGCATCGGGAGGATATATGCCCGAACTTCCAGCACCGAAAACATCACTTAGGGGGCGGGATGTACGGTTTTACATCACACGGGTATATCATTATCTTGACCTTCTCAGGCAGTACATCACCTCTGCTGTTCTCAAATATTCCAGTTTTATTTCAAACAACCCTTGTTCTGAGAATAACGAAAACATCAAACAAATAAAAAGAATCTGTAAAACAGGTCAAGCTATTCTTAAGTTTTGTCACGACCAAGGTATTTAGGAATCCGTTTTTATGTTGCAAAGTACCTCCCCCATGCACCGTATGAAATTTAAGGTAGACAGTAACCTTCCTCTTGTTTTGAAGGTCAAGAGTGCAAAATTTCGTGAAGATCGGAATGAAACTATAGATTTTGTGAGTCTGTAGGAAAAGTATGCTCCGCCATGCACCTATCACAAAATACTTTCATAGCTGAAGTTTTTCAACCTATAAACTATATTACTGCCAAATTTCAGCTTCGTAGGTCAAGTAGTTTTCGAGATTTCGTGTTTAGTCAGTGAGTGAGTGTCATATTGCTTTTATATAGGTAGAGATTAAGGAAACAGATTGCTTAATTTTCGATGCAAGAGAATTAAGGGAGACTTGCAGATAAAAATAAATAGTAACATGCAAATCTGTAATGCTAACTTTTTACGGCATCTACAGTGCAATTGTTGTGAGCAGTAGACTTAATTTCATCATTTTGTGGGGGATGGGGTAAGTTACAAAACAGTTCATAAACATATGACATTACATAAAACTTCGTCGCAGGTCTCTAACTATTCTCATTTTCCAATAATTGACTCTTAAATCTGAGTATTCTCATGTGGTGGCCTCTCATTATTTATAACGTCATATCTCTTTAACTATGTGCCATGCTCTTTTGTTTTTGGGTCAAGAACCTTTGTGGGTGCACAATGAACATTTCACCAAATTTTCATTGCAATCGAATGAATGGGTTATGATTGATTGATTGGTTTGGGGTTCAAGAGACCAAACTACACTGGTCATTGGTCCCTGTTTCCATGCAGAAAGTGAGAAGTTAAAACCAATAACTTCAAATTCTAAAAGAATGTGTGGACCACTATGATACCATAGCTGCTGTCAAAGAAATAAAAAGGAAAGAAATAACTAAAATGATAGGGGAGGAAGATTAAAAACGAATTATCAGAGTTTAGCTGGAGCATCCCAATAATAAAAGGATGATCTAGCCACTCAGGTATGTGTTAAGTTCTCTTGTCAGAAAGTAAAGGGCAAGATAAAAGGAGAACAAACACTAAACTTAAATAGAATGATATAAACCACTTGCACTAATAAAATTTAAAACTATCAGCCATTGGGGCATCGTCAGCAAGCACCAAGGGCAATGTGTCAGGGATGTTAAAATTCTTTCTCAAGGCTGACAGTTCAAGAAAGTCCAGCAATATCTGTGCCACTGTCAACTGTGAACCGCAATGACACTGTGGAGGGTCTTCTCACCGAACAAGCTGGTTGTGCGTAAGCGAAGTGTGGCCAATGCAGAGCCGGAAAAGGACAACAGATACCCTGTGACAGCCTCACATAGATGACCTCCATACGTTCATATTGTCCTTGATGGCCCATAACTTATTTGGCACAGTCAAATGTTTCCATTCGGAGTTCCAGATCTCATACACTTTTAGGTGTAAAACTGATTGAAGATCAGCAGCTGGGATGCCAATCTCCATTAGTGGTTTACTAGTAGCCTACTCAGCAAGCCTATTGACCAGTTCATTTCTTGGCATTCCGGCATGGCCTGGTGTCCAAACGAAAGTTACCTGAATTCCAGACTGGTGCAGGGCATAGACTGACTCCTGGATAGCCACAACCAAAGGATGGTGAGGGTAACACTCTATGACCTGTAAGCCACTCAGGAAGTCACTACAGAGAAGGAATGACTTGACAGAGCAGGAGCAGATATTCTCAAGGGCGCGGTAAATAGCCACCACCTCTGCAGTGTAAACACTGCAGCCATCTGGTAAGGCGAGCAATTCGGTATGATCTCTATGAGCATATGCAAAGCCAACATGACCATCAACTTTCGAGCCATCAGTATAAACTAATTCAGAGCCCTGGAAAGTGTTGAGAATGGACAGAAACTGACAGCAGATGGTCTCGGTGGGCACAGAATCTTTTGGTTTTTCTGCCAAATCCAAGCATCATTGTGGTTTCGGTATACATAATGGAGGAGTGCATGAATGAGCCCTGAATAGCAGTTGGAGAGGCCAGGATTCCAGATCAGATAGAAGGGAATGAAAGCGAACAGCAATTGTTTCCCCTGATCTGGGCCATCGTGGTGGGAGTTGGATCTTTGTATCCGGGAAAAGAAGATTAAAATTCGGATGCATCTGCGAACTAGCTATTTATGCAACATAATTCACAAGCAGCTGGTAGTGCCGAATCCTCAATGGAGGGACCCAGCCTTGACAAATAGACTATTCATTGGACTTGTCCGGAAAGCTCCTAAAGCGAGTCGAACACCACTGTGGAGTACAGCGTCTAGGGTCAGCAATGACGAGGGTGCTGCAGAACCATATACAATACTCCCATAGTCTAGACGGGACTGTATTAGGGCTTTATAGAACTGTAGGAGAGAGTAGCGGTCTGCACCCCAGTTGGTACTACTCAGGCAGCAAAGAGAGTTTAGGTGTTGCCAGCAATTTTTCTTAAGCTGACGGATGTGAGGGAGCCTAGTGATCTGGGCATCAAAAACCAAACCTAAAAAAGCGGTAAGTTTCCACTACATTCAGTAGTTCATCATTTAAGTAAAGTTCTGGATTAGGGTGAGCAATGCGTTGGTGACAGAAGGGCTTGACACATATTTTGGTGGCTGAAAACTGGAATCCATGGGTTAGCACCCAAGAGTGCACCTTGCAAATGGCACCCTGTAGCCATCGCTTCAGCGACACTAACATTAGAAGAAGTAAAATAAATGCAGAAGTCATCTGCATATAACGAGGGCGATATTGAAGACCTGACTGCTGCTGCTAGGCCATTAATTGCCACTAAAAACAGGGGGCACTCAATACTGAGACCTGTGGAACCCTATTTTCTTGAATATGGGGTAATCTATGCAATGTTCTGACTCTAACTTTAAAAGAAGGTAATGTCAAGAAGTTCCAGATGAAGGTTGGGAGTGGGCCTTGGAGTCTCCACTCACGCAATGTCCTCAGGATAAGATGTCTCCATGTAGTATCATAGGCCTTTTGCAAGACAAAAAACACTACAATGAGATGTTGACGTCGGGCGAAGTCTGTAGAGATAGAGGACTCCAGGTAAACGAGATAGTCTGTGGTGGAGTGGCCTTGACAGAAACCTCCTTGGCATGGAGCAAGTAGGCCTCTTGACTCCAGAAGCCAACACAGCCACCGACTCACCATACGTTTGGGCAGTTTACAAAGAACATTTGTGAGGCTGATGGGTCAGTAGCTATCCAAATCACGTGGGGTTTTTCCAAGCTTAAGCAACTTGCCCACCACTGCGACGGGAATGCGCCATCATTCCAGATGTGATTGTACATGGCTAAAAGATGTTGCTTTGTTTCCGCCGACAGGTGTTTTAACATTTGATTATGGATGTGGTCTGGCCCAGGGGCCGTGTCAGGGCTCTGTGTAAGGGCACTGAGCAATTCCCATCAGTGAATGGAGCATTGTATATTTCCGTATGACAAGTCGAAAAGGACAGAGATCACAGAGATCCCAGGTACACCTGGAGCACTCTGGTATCCATACAGACATCTGATTTTCACCCACACCAGGGATGGAGAGGTGTGTGATCCAATGGTAGCCACATACCATTGCCAGCACTCTTGCTTACACCTTCTAATTAACAGATGGGCTCTGTCATGGAGCCGCTTAAAAGCAATAAGGTTTTCCACAGACGGATGCCGCCTGTGATGCTGCAGTGCTCGCCTGCGATCCCTAATTGCGTCTGCGATCTCTGCTGACCACCAGGGCACCATCCACGACCGGAGGAATCCCGAAGAACTAAGGTTCGCACATTTGGTTGCACCATTATTTAAAAGGCAGAGGTCAAGCTGTGATAGTAAGGTCATGACATTTCTACCATGGTCAGTGATTGTAGTACCACCCCACAGGGGATTGTGGGCATTGAAATCGCCCAAAAGAAGGAAAAGTGAGAGATCAGTGCAGCCAAAACATGTTGGGGTACTTCTCCATCCAGAGGCAGATAAACACTGCAAATGGTAATATCCACTGTAGTCTTTATCCTGACTGCTACAGCTTCTATAGGTGTTTCGAGAGGAACAGGTTCACTGTATACGGAGATAAGAATGTAGACGCATACTCCACCTGACACCCTGTCATAATCTGTGTGATTCCTATAATAACCCTGATAGCCACATAAGGCAGTGTATCACATTGTTGGAAACAATGCAGGACAATGCATCTGTGCAAGTGAAGTGGTGAGAAGCTGTCATAACTCAGATAATAGTGGGGAAAAAAAGTTCAAATATTTGTATAGCTTATGGGACTTAACTACGGGGTCATCAGTTCCTAATCTTAAAAACTACTTATCAACTAGCTTATCCTAAGGACAGCACAAATATCCATGCCCGAGGGGGGGATTCGAACCCCCGACCGTAGTGGCCGTGCAGACCGTGACTGGAGCGCCTCAGTCCCCTCGGCCACCACGGCCAGCTGGGAAAAACCCACCACAATTCGACTGGAGAAGTTGATGGTTAATGACTTGAAAGGCCATGATACAAAGGTTAGAGAATATAATTCCATAGGTTCACCTGCTGCTACAGATTGAGAACCTACAGAATCCAGGACCATTTGTTCTGGGAAGTCAGTGAGGGCGAGATCCTTAGAAGACGCAAGCGTCTCCACCTCATCTTCAGAGGAAGATGATGTATGAAGTTGTGGCTTATGAGCCACTGTGGAATCTTTTCTTCTGCTCTCGCTGACCCTTCGGTTTCATGTGCTGGGAGGGCTTCTCTGAATTAGCTTCAGAAACCGATGATGATTGGGAAGCCCTTCAATCAGTGACTTGTGGATCCTTCAGCCACTGGCTGGGATCCCCTTTTCCACTGTAAGAAACCTCTGAAGGGAGTGTCCTGAGGGACTCCATCCTAGCAAGAGAAGCCAGAGAAGACCGTTGTTTCTCCGGCTGGGTGTTGGGGACTGATGTCCCTGAAGGTTTGGGGGAAATTGCTTACACAAGGTGGTGTTGAGGCTTGACATCACACCGGTATATCATCACCTTGACCTTTTCGGGCAATGTGTCACCCTCAAAGGCCAAGATGAATGCACTGGTGGCAACCCAACGATCTTTTGGTCCCCTATAAACTCGTACAATGAAGTGAACCCCTTGGCACTGTAGATTGTCATGCAATTCCTCATCAAACTGTAGCAGGAGGTCTCGTTGCAAGATAACACCCTGCACCATATTAAGCGTCTTATGAGGTTTGATGGAAACTGGAATATTGCCAAGCTTGTCACAGGCCAGCAGAGCCCATGACTGGGCTAAAGATGCTGCTTCAATCAGAACTGACCCACTTCGCATCTTGGACATGCTATTAACTGCCCCAAACTTATACTCAAGATGGTCCATGAAGAACTGAGGTTTCATTGTAGTAAATGAATCATCGTCAGTTCAGGTGCAGATGAGGAATCTTTTGCCCGACTTTCCTTCCATGGTGTAGCCAGGGTAGGGAAAGTTTTGGGATTATATTTCTCAGCTTTGAAACTTACTCGTCCACGTTTAGAGATGCCATTGGCACTACAAATTGCTCGTTTCAGTTTGATCCCGCGAGCAGCTAGGGAAATAGGTCCATCCAGACAGAGCTGCACATGCCTGGGTAAGCCTTATACAACTAAGGTGCAGCAGGTTCCCCAGAGATTGCTCGCTAGCTAGTGACTGTTCAACCTCAACAGCCATGCATCTCCTCGGCATGTAGCACACCTTGAGATTGAGGGTATTTTTTTAAAGAGGTTCGTATCGTCCTCACGACCCGGGCAATTAAGCCAAGATCCCCGGGCTCTGAAACGTAAAATGTTCCACCATCGCACCGAACGATCACTGCTGAAGCAGGCACAGAGCTTACAGTGTTGCGGACTGCGGGCACGACACAGTCCACAGCTCGGGACCCCGGGTTCACTAAGCAAATTAATGCTGAGCCCCTGGGGGGTGAATAGTTTATGAACACATAGAGGACATATAGACAAACATTCATAACATTCATTTGTGTGTGTGTGTGTGTGTGTGTGTGTGTGTGTGTGTGTGTACATATATTATAGACGAAAAATTCCTAGCAGAAAAAATATATATTAAAAAATAGATGAAGATTACTCACCAGGCAAAGGAGCACAGGTGGTGATGGTAGCACAAATATATGAAACACACACACACACACAAACACAAGTTTTCGCAACCCAGTTGCTTCTTCAGGCAGAAGGGAAGGAGAGGGAAAAGGTAATGATGAGGGTTTTAAGGGAGGGGGTAAGGAGCCATTCCAATGCCGGGAGAGGAAAGACTTACCTTGGTGGAAGAAAAGGATGGTAAACAAATACACACACACACACACACACACACACACACACACACACACACAAACACACACACATTTACACAGACGCAAACACACCTAGGCAGAAATACTATGAAACCCCTATAGTATGTCTGCCTAGGTGTGTTTGCGTCTGTGTAAATGTATGGGTGTGTGTGTATTTGTTTACCTTCCTTTTCTTCCCCCAAGGTAAGTCTTTCCTCTTCCGGGATTGGAATGGCTCCTTACCCCCTTCCTTAAAACCCTCAACATTTCCTTTTCCCTCTCCTTCCCTTCTGCCTGAGAAGCAACTGGGTTACGAAAGCTTGTGTGTGTGTGTGTGTGTGTGTGTGTGTGTGTGTGTGTTTTCTATTTATTTGTGCTGCAGTCACACCTGTGCTCCTTTGCCTGGTGAGTAATCTTATATATATATATATATATATATATATATATATATATAGATGAAGTCTACTTACCAGGCGAAGGAGCAGAGGCAGTGATAGTAACACATAAACACACACATACATACAAACGCTAGCTTTCGCAGCCTAGCTGCTTCGTCAGACAGATGGGAAGGAGAGGGAAAAGGAAATGATGAGGGTTTTAAGGGAGTGGGTAAGGAGTCATTCCAATCCCGGGACAGGAAAGACTTACCTTGGGGGAAACAAAGGAGGGTAAACAAATGCACACACACCCACACATTCACACAGACACAAGCAGACATACTGTAGAAAGCAAAGAAGTTAGACAGAGAGACCACTTGAGGCAGAGGCTCTGTCCAGAGAACCGAGGCAAAGATGTTAAGATGGTGGGTGGTAATTCGAATTTAGTGGAGGTTGAGACCAGGTGGGCAACGGGAAGAGAGAATATGCTGAAGGGCTAGTTCCCATCTCTGGAGTTCTGAAGGATTGGTGTCGGTGAGAAGTATCCAGATAACCCGGACGGTGTAACACTGTGCCAAGATGTGCTGGCCGTGCCCCAAAGCGTGTTTAGCCACAGGGTGATCCTCATTACCAATAAACACTGTCTGCCTGTGACCATTCATGCGAATGGACAGTTTGTTGCTGGTCATTCCCACATAGAACGCTTCACAGTGCAGGCATGTCAGTTGGTAAATCAAGTGGGTGCTGTCACAAGTGGCTCTGCCCTTGATCGTGTACACCCTCCGGATTACGGGGCTGAAGTAAGTGGTGGTGGAAGGGTGCATAGGGCAGATTTTACAACGGGGGTGGTTACAAGGGTAGGAGCCAGAAGGTAGGGAAGGTGGTTTGGGGATTTCATAAAGATGGACTAGGAGGTTACGGAGGTTAGGTGGGCGGTGGAAAGACACTCTCGGTGGACTGGGGAGGATGTCATGATGGATGGATCTCATTTTGGGACAGGATTTAAGGAAGTCGTATCCTTGCTGGAGAGCCACATTCAGAGTCCGCTCCAGTCCCGGAAAGTATCCGGTGACAAGAGGGGCACTTCTGGGGTTTTGTTGAAGGTTCTGAATTTGGGGGGATGAAGATGTGGCTCTGGCAATTTGCTTCTGTACCAGATCAGGAGGATAGCTGTGGGATTGAAAGCTTTTATCAGGTTATTGGTGTATTGGTTCAGGGATTCAGGACTGGAGCAGACCCGTTCGCCACAAAGACCTAAGCTGTAGGGAAGGGAACGTTTGATGTGGAATGGATGGCAGCTGTCATAATGCAGGTACTGTTGTTTATTGGTAGGTTTGATGTGGAAGGATATGTGTAGTTGGCCGTTGGATAGATGGAGGTCGACATCGAGGAAAGTGGATGGGATTTGGAATAGGACCAGGTGAATATGATGCGACCAAAGGAGTTGAGGTTGAAGGAGAAATTCTGGACTACTTCTTCACTGTGAGTCCAGATCATGAAGATGTCATCAATGAATCTATACCAAACTTTGGGTTGACAGGCTTGGGAATCCAGGAAGGCTTCCTCTAAGTGTCCCATAAATAAGTTTGCGTATGAGGGGGCCATCCTGGTCCCCATGGCTGTTCCCTTTAGTTGTTGGTATGTCTGGCCCTCAAAAGTGAAGAAGTTGTGGGTTAGGATGAAGCTGGCTAGGGTACTGAGGAAAGAGGTTTTAGGTAGGGAAGTGGGTGGTCGGCGTGAAAGAAAATATTCCATCACAGCGAGGCCCTGGGCATGTGGGATATTTGTGTATAAGGAAGTGGCATCAATGGTTACAAGAATGGTTTCATGAGGTAACAGGCTGGGCAACGATTTCAGACGATTGAGGAAGTGGTTGGTGTCTTTGATGAAGGATGGGAGACTGCACATGATGGGTTGAAGGTGTTGGTCTATGTAGGCAGAGATTCGTTCTGTAGGGGCTTGGTAACAAGCCACAATGGGGCGGCTGGGATGATTGGGTTTGTGAATCTTCGGAAGCAGGTTTCTATAGTATGTACTGGGGGTGCGGGGTGTCGGTGGGGTCATGAGGTTAATGGAGTCAGGTGAAAGGTTTTGTAGGGGGCCTAAGGTTTTGAGGATTCCTTGAAGCTCTGCCTGCACATCAGGAATGGGATCGCCTTGAAAAACTTTGTAGGTAGTGTTGTCTGAAAGCTGACGCAGTCCCTCTGCCACATACTCCCGCCGATCAAGTACCACGGTCGTGAAGCCCTTGTCGGCAGGGAGAATGACGATGGAATGGTCAGCCTTCAGATCACGGATAGCTTGGGATTCAGTTGCGGTAATGTTAGGAGTAGGATTAAGATTTCTCAGGAAAGACTGGGAGGCAAGGTTGGAAGTAAGGAATTCGTGGAAGGTTTGAAGAGGGTGATTTTGAGGAAGAGCAGGTGGGTCTCGCCGTGATGGAGGATGGAACTGTTCCAGGCAGGGTTTGGGTCACAGGACCATCTGAGCCTCTGATTGAGACTCTCCACTTGGATCTGTGCCAGAGGTCCACAGTCAGTTCTGTCAACTATGCTGCAGATGATGAACACATTTTTATCATGCAAGAAGACTGGCAGTCTTTACCACTTCGGATAGCAATGCAATCGTTAAGATACAGTATACATCGAGATTCACTGCACTTTAACTCACATATCATTTATTTTGGAAAACATTATTTGAGCCTCTAGAAATGGTTGAGATATAAGAATTCCAAATGCGTACATTTACTACAGAGGGTTTTAAGGAAGGGGGTAAGGAGCCATTCCAATCCTCGGAGAGGAAAGACTTACCTTGGGGGAAGAAAAGGAAGGTGAACAAATACAAATACACACACACACACACACACACACACACACACACACACACACACACACATTCACACAGACGCAAACAAACCTAGGCAGACATACTATAGAAACCAATCGAACACACACCTATTGGGTTCATAAACCTTCAGCCTATCCACTCACCCAATGAAATATATGTGAGAGGCGGTTCATTGTAGTAAATGTACCCTTTGGAATTCTTATATCTCAACCATTTCTAGAGGCTCAAAGAATGTTTTCCAAAATAAATGATATGAGAGTTAAAGTGCAATGAATCTCGACATATACTGTATCTTAACCATTACATTGCTGCTATTTGATGATGTAAACAGCAAGATGAAGGTGCACAGTCCACTGGAGTTGGCAACACTCGTGCTTATGATGTGCATCACTATCTGAAGAGATTTTCTCAGGTTTTGGAGCAACTATCTGAAGTGGTAAAGACTGCCAGTCTTGCTTGCATGATGAAAATGAGTTCATCATCTGCAGCATAGTTGACTGTGGACCTCTGGCACAGACCCAAGTGGAGAGTCTCAATCAGAGGCTCAGATGGTCCTGTGACCATGTGGGCTGCAGATTCCTCAACTTGCAGCATAGCGTAGTGGGGTTCCAGGTTCCACTGAATAGGTCAGGAGTCCACTACACGCAGGATGCAGTTACAAGGGTAGCGGGAGTTGTGTGGCATGAACTGGGCAGTTTTTTAGGCTAGAGGACTTCGGGAACACACAGAAAGGGTCTCAATCTCAAAGAATACAGGTTCTATATAGGACGAACACAGATCTAAAAACCATTGGCCTAACAGATGTAAATTATCATAGCTGCTATCAGGCACTAATAGAAAGTACTGAATCTCAAATCATTATAGGTACCGAAAGCTGGCTAAAGGCGGAGATAAGATTGGGGCAAATGGTGTTCAGAAAAGATAGATTGAATAAAACAGGTGGTGGCCTATTTAATGCTGTCACAGGGGGGGGGGGGGGGGTATCCGACAGCAAAATTGAAGTACAGTAAAACCTCGTTTTCACATTCTCGGTTTTTACGTTTTCCCGCCATTTACACCATTTTTTGTCGGTCCCATCAAATTTCCTATGTTTACAATGTTAATTCACCCTTGGTTTTGCTTTAACATATTTACACTTTTCCCGCGTTTTACGATTTTCGAAAGAATTTTCGTGAAGAAAAATGACGTAATGTACATAAATTGACGCTAGCATGGCTTTCCCCGTAAAGTATAGTGCTTAAAAATTATTGGCAGTCGAGTTTCTTGACACTTTGCATTTATTCAAAAGTATATTTAGCCTTTCGTTATTGATTTACGACGCACCGATTTGTGGCGATGTAGTTCCTCTTTCCGCCAGCTTCTTTGCCAGAGCGGCTGGCGTCTACTCTAACAATCAGAACCAGTTGCTTTGTTGAAGTGAGAATGAAGATTTGCATTGTTTTTGTGATACGTATTTCTGATTAATAAAGAACGTTACCTGTCAAAGTTGGGTACCATAATACCCACAACCTCAAAAAAGCGATAATAGTGAGAGATGCCAATCCTATGCAAACGTCACAAAAATAATTATGCATATGTTTGTACTCGAGAACGCGAATAAATTCTCTAATATCGTCATGTGAAACATCTGAAAATACAAAAAGAATGGAACATTGAGTTTTACTACGTAAATAATTACGTAATTCCGGTAAAAGGCAGTAATTTTGAAGATGTGTTACATAGCCTGGCAGCAGCGTCCCAACGATATCGAAGCGGTTCAGGTAATTTTGAAGATGTGTTACATAGCCCAGCAGGGGCGTCCTCGATTATAATGAATGAAATTACGTCGAAATTTCTACTTTACATATGATTACCAGTTTTGCCTGCCGCTTAAAATAGCGGCATCCTCGATTATAATGAATGAAATTACATCGAACTTTCTACTTTCCACAAAATTACCAGTTTTGCCTGCCACTTACAATAGCGGCGTCCTCGTTTATGATGAATGGAATTATGTCAAAAATTTCTACTTCCCATAAAATTACCAGTTCTGCCTGGCGCTTAAAATAGTAAAAATTTGGATAACCTTTATTGTATAATAAACTTCCTGGCGAGTATTTAGATGCCTATTATGTACATAAATAACAAATAAACTACGAAAATGCAAGGCTGATGCAGTAAGCATATTTTACCATTTAAAACGTTATTTCCTGCATTTCACACCATTTTACTTAAGTCCCTTGAAAAGCGTAAAAACGAGGTTCTACTGTAGCTTGCTCATGTGAGTTGGTGTGGGTAGAGGTTATACCTGAAAACCAAAATAAATTAATAATTGGTTCTTTTTATCAGTCCCATGACTCAGATGATTCAATTGCAGATAAGTTCAAAGAAAACTTGGATCAAATTTCAAAAACGTACCCAAAGCATAAAATTTTAATTGGTGGTGACTTTAACTTACCCTCAATATGTTGGCAAAAACATATGTTCAAAACTGGAGGCATGCATAAAACCTCCAAAATTGTACTGAACGCATTCTTCGAAAATTATCTCAAGCAGTTAGTTCATGAACCTACTAGAATAGTACATGGTTGTGAGAACATACTTCACCTCACAGCAACAAATAATCAGGAGGTAATAAAGAGCATTAAAACAGACATTAGGATTCGTGAAGACAGAGTTGCCGTAGTGAGACTAAATATCAGACTTTCCAAATCCACCAAAATTAAAAGAAAAATATATTTATTCAAAAACGCAGATAAAAATTTGATTACAACTTTCCTCAGTGAAAATTTCCAGTCTTTCAAAACTTAACATGGCTTACATTCAAAGAAATAACATCAACAACCATTGACAGATTCGTACCAAACAAATTAACAAAAAAGAGAGAGCTGACACACCATGATAAACAAAACAGGTAAGATCATTGTTACAAAAGCAAAGGGAAAAAAAGCATGCCAAATTGAAATGCACAAAAAATCCCCCAAGACTGGCAATCTTTTATTGATACTAGAAATTTAGCTTCAACTTCAATGCGAGAAGCTTACAATAGTTGCCATAACAATACCACCCTGTCATGTAATTTGGTAGAGAATCCTAAGAAATTCTGGCCATATGTAAAGTCGATCCTCAATGTCCAAAACCCCAACAGCTATGATACTTGTGGTACCCTTAAACTGGCCCTGGGTCTACTCCACTTCTTGTGACCCTTCCTGCTAAAAATCATCAAATGATTTTTTCTACTTGAAATGCATCTGAAATGCTTCACAAGTTTTTGAACAAAGATACTAACATTAAGTCAATTCTTTTCTGTTGTAAAGTACCCGAGACACAGCCATATTGTATAAAAAATTTTGCTTGTATAATTAAATAGGGAACTGAGACTGGAGACAAAGGATGCTAGTTAGCTCAAATCTGTGCTCTGATGATCTTCTTTCAATTTCATGGAAATGTTTACACAAATACAGATATTACAAAACCTACTCTGCTGTACAAGAGTTGAAGCCTCATTAAGTTATGTAAAATTTCCAGCTGTTTTTCATCAACTTCTTTACACCTTTTACTTTACGTTCACTCATAATCAAGAATACATACAATTAATAAATCATATTAGTAGTAGAAAAATTCCATTGTATCTATTGTAGGTCCAAACGTTTCAAGTTGGAAGGGACACCGTGTCTACCCCCCCCCCCCCCCCCTCCGTCCTCCTCCTCCCATTTGTGGGCCTGCCTGCTATCTGTCACAGATCAATCACTGTAAATTAGATATTAACAGAGAATTTCACATTTGTATCATACCTCATGGTGTCCACTTCCACCATTTCTCCATGTTACAAGTTATAAGAAACAGCAAAAAATTGTGAATTGAGCAACAGTGTTTTGAGTGTCATCTATAACCAAGCAATAGTTGGCAGCTCAGCTGACGTTGTGTCACTTTACCATCAACTGAGAAGACATCAAACAACAAATAATTTTAATCAGACTAAAGTACCTAACTCACTGAAGCTGTGAATAGATGATCAGACTACTTTAAGATCTCACTTGGATAATTCTTTTGACTACCAACACAAGGATACTAACAAACTCTTGTGATCATGGACTACCTGGATTATACTTTAGATGCATCTAGGTGATGTGAACTCATTTATGAACTGCCATGTGATGATTGTGTAACAATCCCTACTGTGTAATAAAGATTATTTGTTGCTCTTCAACAGGTGCAATATAAACATTTATGTGTTTCCTTAATAACAAACCTTAAAAGGATACATTCATTATACACTTAGATGTCTAGCCTGTAGAAGGATAAATGGGAGCAACTGGATAGGTAAAGTAAATTTTAAATGGCAGTCAAACAATACAAGCACAAAGCAGAAGTCTAATCACTAACCTTTACTCTTGTGACGAATTGGTAGAATTTTTGGAAGATCTAATGAACGCACAATTTTCTTGATATCTTGGATTCTTTCCTTGACCTTCTCCATGTGTGCTGTAAGATGTGAAGTAATGAACAAATATGAGGTGCCAAACAACATAAAAGCCACTGCTACAGCACCCTTTGTTCTGAATGCTGTTCCAGGTCGAACACTGTAGCTTGCCTCCTCAGCAACTGTAAATGGAAAAAAAGAAAAAAAAACATTTGAAATTCTGTAAAAAAAAAAAAAAAAAAAAAAAAAAAAAAAAAATTGTAATACAATAGAAGAAATAATTTTCTATTGATCTGTATGTAAGAACAAAATTTCAATTACCACCACCACCATCATCATCAGAGACTGATGCCTTTCAGTGTTCAGTCTGGAGCATATTGCCTCTAATATAATTCCTTCATGATCCCCTATTCAATGCTAATGTAGATGCCTCATCTGATGTTAAGCCTTTTACTTCAAAATCATTCTTGTAACCTTGCTTCTCCCACGCGTGTAACATCACCCCACCATCTCGGCCTGTTCACTCTAACTGCTTCATCTATGGTGTTCATTCACAGTTTTTCTTTGATTTCCTCATTATGGACACCCTCCTGACATTGTTTCCATCTATTAGTACCTACAATAATTCTTGCTACTTTCATATCTGTAACTTGTTCCTTATGAATAAGGTAACCTGTATCCATCCAACTTTCACTCCCCTACAACCAAGTTGGTCGAAAGATAGAGCGGCGCACTGCTAACTTAGTCTTGGTACTCATTTCCTTCTTGCAGAAGAGAGTAGATCTTAGCTGAGCACTCACTGCATTAGCTTTGCTGCACCTCGATTCCAGTTCTTTCACTACGTTGCCATCCTGTGAGAAAATACATCCTAGGTACTTGAAACTATCTACCTGTTCTAACTTTGTTCCTCCTATTTGACACTCAATCTGTTTATATCTCTTTCCCAAGACATTACTTTTTCTTTGGAGATGCTGATCTTCATATCATAACCCTCACACCTCTGATCGAGCCCTGAAATATTAGTTTGCCATCTACTGTTTTTAATATATGATCTATGAATAGTATGAACAACAGTGGTGAAAAGTTACAGCCTCGCCTTACCCCTAAAACTACCCTGAACCATGAGCTTAATTTGCCGTCTACTGTAACTGCTGCCTGACAGTCTACGTAAAGACCTTTAATTGCCTGCAGAAGTTTACCTCCTATTCTGTAATCTTGTAGAAGTGACTATAGCTTTCTCCTAGGTACATAGTCATAAGCCTTTTCTAGATCTATAAAACATAGGTACAATTCCCTGTTCCACTCATAGCACTTATTCATTAACTGCCATAAGCTAAATATCTGGTCCTGACAGCCTCTAAGGGGCCTAAACCCACACTGATTTCCATCTAACATATCCTCAACTGATACTCACACTCTCCTTTCAACAATACCTGAGAATATTTTGCCTACAATGCTAATTAAAGAGATACCTCAATAGTTGTTACAAACTTTTCTGTTTTCATGTTTGAAAATTGGCACGATTACCACTTCGTCCAGTCAGATGGAACGTGTCCCAATTCCCACGCCTTCTCAATTATCCTGTATAACCATCCAGGTTCGAGTCCCGGTTCCGGCACGCAATTTTAATCTACCAGGAAGTTTCATATCAGCGCACACTCCGCTGCAGAGTGAAAGTTTCATTCTGGAAACATCCCTTAGGCTGTGGCTAAGCCATGTCTCCACCATATCCTTTCTTCCAGGAGTGCTAGTCTTGCAAGGTTCGCAGGAGAGCTTCTGTGAAGTTTGGAAAGTAGGAGGCGAGGTACTGGCGGAAGTAAAGTTGTGGGGCGACATCGTGAGTCGTGTCGCGATAGCACAGTCGGTAGTGCGCTTGCCCGCGAAAGGCAAAGGTCCCAGGTTCGAGTCCCGGTTCCGGCACGCAATTTTAATCTGCCAGGAAGTTTCATATCAGCGCACACTCCGCTGCAGAGTGAAAGTTTCATTCTGGAAGTTCAGCATTGCATGATAGATTTTAAAGGTTCTGATAGGCGGGAATTTGAATTGCGGCAATGAATACAGTGAAGGGAAGAGGCAGGAAAGTATAAAAGGGAAGTTTAGATGAGTGTTAGGAGGGAGTGGGGGGGATTTGAAATGACAAGAATGATAAGCAAAAATAAAAATAGGGAAAAAAGGAAAAATAAAGTTAGGAAAAATCGGAAAAAATAAAAAGTAATTAATTATGGCGATATCGTTAGTGGCAACACACAGCTACAAGGAAGATACGAGATACATGATAAAGAGTGGGGAAGGAAGAGGGGGGGGGCGGGAGATGTTAGGCATAGGGTTCAGGGATGGGAAGTTATCTATGTTGAGGCCAGGATGGTTGGTGGAACGTAGAATGTGTTGAAGGGACAATTCCCATCTGCGCAGTTCAGAAGAGCCGGTGGTGGAGGGGAGGATCCAGATGGCTCGGATAATGAAGCAGCCATTGAAATCCAGATTGCTGAGATGTATGCTGGGCCACAGGGTGTTCCATCTTGCTTTTTGCCACAGTTTGGTGGTTGCCATTCATTCTGACAAACATACCAATATAAAACGCTGTGCAATGATCGCAGCAGAGTTGGTACATCACATGGCTGCTTTCACTGGTGGCTCGACCTCTGAAGGGGTAGGATAAGCCTCTGACGGGACTGGAATAGGAAGTGCTGGGTGGGTGGATTAGGCAGGTTTTGCAACTGGGTCTTCCACAGGGATATTATCCATGTGGTAAGGGGGTTTGGGTTTGGAATGACATTTCAAACTATTCTTCTCTACCTTTAGTAGCATGTTTTCCTACTGACCATCAACTTCACCCCCACTACATAACACAAAGTTAACTGTCACTTTCTTATGGAAAAAAAAAAACTACATTTTTCAAAAGAGGTAGATTTGCTGGCCAGTACTTACCTTTGTGCTGTACTGTCGATAGTGACACAAAGGACAAAAAGAAAAAAAAAAAGAAAAAGGTCAAAAAGGAAAAGGACGAAAAAGAAAAAAAGAAAAAAGATAGGCTTTCAGAACACAGTTCCTTCTTCAGATGGGAGAGAAGGGAAGAAAAAATGAAGGGAACAGAAGGGAAAGGTAATTCATGACCTAGGTCATGTGGCTTAGCCACAGCCTAAGGGATGTTTCCAGAATAAAACTTTCACTCTGCAGCGGAGTGTGCGCTGATATGAAACTTCCTCACAACCGTAGAGTCAGTGGTTCGAATCCTGCTGTGACAGACATTTTTTGTAGAAATTTTCAGCAATCAGTCGCAAAAATATTTATTTATTGATAGATATAGATTTCAACCACTATGTAGTCATTATCAATGCTTAAAAACAATTAAAATACTTAAAAAATCTCGAACTCCATGTTGGAGGTTGCGTTCACACCTCCAACATGGAGGTCAAGATGTTTTAAGTGTTTTAATTGTTTTTAAGCATTGATAATGATCACAGTGGTCATAATCCAGATCTGCTAATAAATAAATATTTTTACGACTGATTGCTGAAAATTTCTACAAGTCAAATACAGTCATTGAGCACAAATTCCACAATGCAATCAAGGCTGTACTTTTTTGTTTATTCGTTCTTTTCTGTATTTTATAGTAGGTCATATGATGATAGTTTCAATGTAAAAAAAAAAAAAATAAAATAAAATAAAATAAAATAAAAAAACATAAGTTACATTTTTTTTATAGTATTCGCTTCACTATTAGTTGACGATGGTAGTCTTTGATTGTTCATTTTGTATAGAATTACAACACTGTTTTTGAAAAGTCATCTCCATAGTTATGAATGGCTTTCCAAGTAGCTAACCTGCTCAACCAGCATTTTAGGTGATGGCAAGATGTTCAGCTCGTCTACATACACATATAAACAAAAACTGACACAACATGTGGAATTAGAGATTCCAAAATGTTTTATATAACTGAATTTGAAAAGGAAAAAAAATTCTGTCACATTGGGATTTGAACCACAAACTCTACAGTTGTCAGGCCAGAATGCTACCACCTGAGCTACATCAACAGATGTTGCAACAGTTTTATTACTGGTACTTACATATATTTGCAAAACTTCATAGTTTATTTTCTCGATAATTTTTGAGAGATGCGTTGAATGGCTTTGGCTGATTGTTATTTGAGTTCTGAACTTCACATACCATAGATATCAAAAAATTCTAAAACCCAATACCCATATGGTCTCCTTGTTAGTGCCCTTCTGATATATAGTGGCATCTTTATATGTTCAGTCTGGACATATGAGGGTGCCAATGCGAGTCTGAAGAAGGGCACCAAGTACATGAAACCAGTTATAATAAAAACCAATTTACCTGGAACTGATTGCTGTTACTATAAAAACTAAGTTGCTGATATCAACAAAATACTGAAGTTTTAAAAATAAGTAATATTCGTACTGAAGTAATATGATCCAAGTAAATTTAAATTTCACAGAAGTTATGAATGAAAACACTTTCAGTAACAGATAATTCAGTGCTTTATTACAAATATAGAATGCATTTCAGATTCTGTGTGTCCACCATGAGGTGCAAATCTCAGGGCATTTGCTAATACCTTCCAGAGAGGTATGAAAAACAAGAAAAAAACTAGTATATACTGATGAGGAAAAGCTAAAAATGCCATTCATGGATCATTCAGTAAGTTTATCTTTGTTAGTCACTGTTTTCTCCTACTGTTTTGGCAATATTTTTTGCAGATGATTCACGAAATGCAAACCTAACATCTATCCTTAACAACAGAACATATGCGTCACCTCACTGAGAGGCACTAGCAAAAGATTTACTGAGATTTGCACTTGATGATGAAACCACATGGTTAGAAATGCATCATGTATTTTTAATTAAGCTCGAAATACTTTGTGACTGAAGCTGTTTCATTCATACTTCCTGTCTAATGAAAACAGTCACATTACACAGCAGCAAAGATGGATGCAATTAAACTGATCAACATTTTCTGTGTAGAATATACAAAAATACACAAATCTGAATATTCTTATTGTTACATAATCACAAAACTAATGAAAAAGACTTATTTATATTCTGAAAAATATACCATCAAACTGAAAATAAAAAATAATTATCAAAAAACAGTAGACTCTGCAGCTTCTGTACAGTCTTAAATAGTGACAAAATACCTTTCTTAACAAACTAGCAATATGAGAAAGTGGTCCTTACCAGAACAAAACCATAAGAGATCACGCCGTATAAACACTGCAAGATGCAGTGTCCCTAGTGCTGCTGAATGGAGCAGGAGATGCGAAGGTCCAAGTGTTTCCTGTAAACTCACTTCCCACTCAAACCTCTCCGAATAGCTCTCTTGAGTGCCAATTGCAACAACATCTGGGACATGTTCTAAGGTCGCTGGGAGCATGAAGTCATTAAGTTCACTTGGAGGTGGCTGAAATATTATTGACCATTCATTATTGAACTCATAAATAAAACTAGACATAAATATGTAGAGAATGTATGAGAAAGGAAATGATCAGGGCATTGTGTGCAAGTGAACAATTTGTGACACCATCTCAAGTTCTTGTAAACAAGGTACTCTATATAAAGCATCCAAAGGAAATACTTGTAATTTAGTATTGTGATAATATATACTGGGAGATCAAAAAGTCAGTATAAATTTTAAAAATTAATATATCACGGAATAATGTAGATAGAGAGGTAAAAATTACACACATGCTTGGAATGGCATGGGTTTTTATTAGAACAAAAAAGTTCAAATATGTCCAACAGATGCTGCTTCATCTAATCAGAAAAGCATTAATTAGCATAACAAAGCAAAGATGATGTTCTTTACAGGAAATGCTCAATATGTTCACCATCATTCCTCAGCAATAGCTGCAGTCAAGGAATAATGTCCGAAGTTATGGTGAGCCACTGGTGTCGGATGTTGTCTTTCAGCATTCCTAGAGATGTCGGTCGATCACGATACACTTGCAACTTCAGGTAACCCCAAAGCCAATAATCTCTCAGATTGAGGTCTGGAGACCTGGGAGGCCAAGCATGACGAAAGTGGTGACTGAGCACACGACCATCACCAAATGACGCGTGCGAGAGATCTTTCACACGTCTAGAAATATGGGATGGACCGCCATCCTGCATAAAAATCATATGTTCCAGCAGTTGTTTATCAGCCAGGCTGGGTACAATGTGATTCTGTAACGTATCGGCGTACCTCTCAACCATCATGGTAGCAGTTACAAAACCAGAATCACGCAGTTCATCGAAAAAAAAAAAAAAAGGCCCAATAACAGTAGATGTGGTAAATCCAACCCATACCGTGACTTTCTCGTCATGCAATGGAGTTTCCACAACAGTTCTAGGATTTTCAGTAGCCCAAATTCTGCAGTTGTGGGCACTGACAGACCCTCGGAGCGTGACTGAGCTTCGTCGGTCCACAACATGTTACTCAAAAACATGTTTGTAAAGCTTAAGGGACTTAACTGTGGGGTCATCAATCCATAAACTTACAAACTACTCATGAATTAGCTTAAACTAAAAATGGCATAAACATCCATGTCCGAGCAGGGATTCGAACCCCTGACAGGGACGGCCTCGCGCATCATAGCATAGCGCCTCAATGCGCTCGGCCGCTCCGCTGCGGCCAACACATTACTCAACCAATCGTCATCTTCCACCATCTTTTGAAACATCCACATCGCAAATGCCCTCCGCTTTACTAAATCGCCAGTTAACAGTTCATGATGCCGATGGATTTTGTAAGGATAGCATCGAAGGGTACACCTAAGTGCGAACCAAACATTAGTGTATGGAATGCCGGTGCGACATGCGACTGCACGAGCGTCTGACTTCCCCTTGCATAGATGAACCCGCTACAGTCGTCATTTCTTCCTGAATTGTGTCAGCAGCATTACCCCTTGTGCTAGGTCGACCACTACGGGGTCTATCGTCTAAACAACACGTGGCTTCGTACTTCGAAACCATTCTCACAACAGCTGCTTTTGTCAAAGGACCTTTACCCTTTACCCGTTCAAATCCCCTTCCTATGGTGATAGGATCGTAATGCTGGACTAGTACATTTCCCATTCTGATAATACAGTTTCACTAAAAGCACCTTTTCAGGTAATGTCAACATGCTGCTAATAAAACCCCATGTCATTCCAAGCATGTGTGGCATTTTTTACCTCTCTATCTACATTATTCCATTATCTACATTATTCCGTTTTTATTAAGTTTTCAAATGTATACTGACTTTCTGATCACCCGGTAAGTGCCAATCTAGTATGAAGCAAGCTGTGTTAAAACATAAAAACTATGGAAAGACAAAAATCCTGAGTCAAGCTCCAAAGCAGAGGCCTGGAATGGGTGGGTATGGCCAGGTACTGAGTGATTTCAGTCAGGTATGTAGCAAACAGAGTCGAGTCTATACATGAAAACTGATACCCGCCCGATTTCGTACCCAATATCCAATTCAGAGGAGAATTATTTTTTGATTGTGCTCTTAATAATCCAATTGCAAGGAAGACTGAAAAACATTTATGACAACAATAGAAACTACTACTTCGTCTTCTACTTCTTCTTTATAGAGAAGGGAGTGTATCTGTGTGTGTGTATGTGTTTCTATTGCAAACAAATCTGTAGTTTTGTTCCAATCTTCATGAAATGTTGCACTCTTGATCTTCAAAGAGAAGTTCACTGGCTACATAGAATTTCATGTGGTGCATGGCAGAGGATACTTATGCTATGGACTTCAACAAAATCAACAGTTTTATTCAGATCTTGATGAAATTTGGCTCACTTGATTTTCAAAACAAGAGGACAGGCACACAGTCATCATTTCTTCCTAGAGTTCACAGTAAAAGTATTCAAAGATAAAAAATAATAGCTTCTGACAAATACGCAAGGAAATTCCATGAGCACTATCAGACGATGCAAAGCACAGCCTGCACATCAGCGCGACATTTCCACATGACGGGGTGCACGACCCGCCACCAGACACGCGTACTGCCCAATGCTGCAGCTGCCAGGTGGTCAGGAGTACACACAGTCTAAAGGAGCAGCGACAGTGCCTACAGGACAGTTGCACAACATATGAGTTGTGTGGCACGCTAAGTGCCACGTGTGTGCTGATGACAGTGTTTACCAATGTTTCTGCTTTACTTTGGGGTTGTATCTATCCAAGGTCATTATTGATTTTTGTAAATCTAGTGGAGAAACATCCCTGTAATTCCAATCACAACAGTAGCATTTTGTCAAAGAGAATGAAGGCATAAAATAAATTAATGTTAGGCAGCCCTTCCATGCTTCCCTGTTCAAGCGTCAGACTGCAAATGGAAAGGCCAAGGGTTCAATCCCTGATCATTCCTAGGACTTTTATCTTTACTTATACATTTTTCATTTATGGCAATATTTGTTATTGTCAAAAACACAAAGTTACAGCTAGGTTAGGAATCCACATTTAACTGTAGATCGCCTGTATGTGGCAGAGGTATTAAGTTCAAAGGTCAGAAAGGGAAAAAATGGAAGGAAGCTTAGGATTTAACATCCCGTAATATCCCAGTGACACTGTGGTCATTAGAGATGGAGCTCACGCTATGAGTTTTGGGTAAGGATGGGAAGGAAATCGGCTGTGCCCTTTTAATGGAACCATCCTGACATTTGCTGAAGTGTTTTAGGAAAGTCACTGAAAACCTATACATAGATGGCCAACAGTGGATTCTAAACTCTGTCCCCCCAAGATAATGTGAGATGTACAACAGGCACTGCCTGCAACTATGAAGCATATGGAGTGCAGTTGTCTGTAAACTGTAGCTCAACGGCACCAGTTACATTTATCACTTGGGTTCTGATGCCATCCTCAGTTCATATCTATTCATGGTAATTGGTATCAATCTTTAGAGATCATCAAATCATTAAGTACGTCCTTAAGCAATCTCTAGAGTTGAGTCAAACATATGCTAAGAGGTACATTCGCCAGCTGATAAATTGGTCTAGTAATTTAAAAGAAATTCTATATGGTACCAAGAAAACTGATTATTTTATTAAAACTAAATTCAAATTGGTACTTTTCAATCAAGTTATCAATGATATGTTGTTGTTGTGGTCTTCAGTCCAAAGACTGGTTTGATGCTGCTCTCCACCCTACACTATCCTCTGCAAGACCTTCTCCTCACAATAATATCTAGCCACATCCATTTAAATCTGCTTACTGTATTCATCTCTTGGTCGCCCTCTGCGATTTTATCCCGCGTACTTCCCTCCAATGTTAAATTTACAATTCCTTATGTCTAAGAATGTCTCCTATCAACTGATCCCTTCTTTTAGTCAAGGTATGCAGAAATGATGAGGTGGGGTGGCTTGCGTGCCTCAACGATACAAATAGCTGTACCGTTGGGGTAACTAACCACAGTGGAGGGGTATCTGCGGAGAAGCCGGACAAACATGTGGTTCCTGAAGAGGGGCAGCAGCCTTTTCAGTAGTTACAAGTCTCGATGATTGACTGGGATGGCCTTGTAATGTCAGCTAATGTGTCTTCGCCATAGAGTTACTGCGAACAGCTGACAGCATTACTTTTCCCAAGGACATGCAGCTATACTGTATGAATATATGATAGTGGCACCCTCTCAAGTAAAATATTCTGGAGGTAAAAATAGTCCCCCATTCAGATCTTCAGGCAGGGAACTACTCTGGAGGATGTGATCATCAGGAAAGACAACACTGGCATTCTACAGATCTGAGTGTAGAAAGTTAAATTCCTTAATCGGGTAGTAAAGTTAGAAAATTTAAAAAGAGAAATGGATAGGTTGAAGTTAGATATAGTGGGGATTAGTGAAGTTTGGTGGAAAGAGGAACAGGATTTCTGGTCAGGTGAGTACAGGATTATAAATACAAAATCAGTACGTCTGATAATGAATAAGAAAATAGGAATGCGGGTAAACCACTACGAGCAGAGCAGTGATCGCATTATCATAGTCCAGATAGATACGAATCCAACATCAACCACAATAGTACAGGTTTATATGCCAACTAGCTCTACCAATGATGAAGAGATCAAAGAAATGTATGACGAGGTAAAGGAAATTATTCAGACAATTAAGGGAGAGGAAAAATTAATTGAGATGGGAGACTGGAATTCGGTAATAGGGATAGGAAGGGAAGGGAAAGAAAAATAGTAGGTGAATATGGACTGGGCAAAAGGAATGAATGAGGAAGCCGCCTGGTAGAATTTTGCACAGAACATAATATAATCATAACAAACACCTGGTTTAAGAATCACAAAAGAAAGTTGTATACATGGAAGAGACCAGGAGACACCAGACAGTACCAGATAGATTTTTACCAGTATAATGGTAAGACATAGATTTCGAAACCAGGTTTTAAACTGTTAAGACATGTCCAGAGCCAGATATAGACTCTGACAGTATCTTATTGGTCACAAACTGTACGATGAAACTGAAAAACTGCAGAAAGGTAGGCAAATAAGGAGATGGGACCTGGATAAATTGAAGAAAGCTGAAGTTCTTGAGAATTTCAGAGAGAGCTTTAGGCAACATTTGACAGAAACGGGGGAGAGGAGGGGGGAGGGGAATAAAACAGTAGAAGAGGAATGGGCAGCATTGGGTAATGAAATAGTGAAGGCATTAGAGGACAATATAGGTATAAAGGCAAGACCTACAAAAAAAATCGTTGGATATCGCAGGAAATACTAAATTTAATTGATGAAAGAAGAAAATATAAAAATGCAGTAAATGAAACAGGCAAAATGGAGTACAGACAAAAGAAATGAGATTGACAGGAAGTGCAAAATAGCTACGCAGGAGTGGCTAGATGGCAAATGCAAGGCAGTAGAAGTATGTTTAAATAGGGGGAAAATAGATACTGACTACATGAAAATAAAAGAGACATTTGGAGACAAGAAAAGCAGCTGTGTGAATATAAAGAAGTCCGATGGAAAACCAGTTCTTAGCAAAGAAGGAAAAACTAAAAGGTAGAAAAAATATATAGAGGGTCTCTACAAAGGAAATGAACTTAGATACAATACTGGAGGAAGTGAAGAAGAGGAAGTAGATGAAGATGAAATAGGAGATACTATACTGAGAGAAGAATTTGTCAGAGCACTTGAAGATCTAAGTCGAAACAAGTCCCCCGGAGTGGATGACATTCCCTCGTAACTACTGAAGTCTCTGGGAGAGCCAACCATGACAAAACTATTTCACCTGGTGTGCAAGATGTATGAGACAAGTAAATTACCCTCAGATTTTAAGAAAAATATAATAATTCCCCATTCCAAAGAGAGCAGGCGCAGACAGATGTGAAAATTACAGAACCATCAATTTAACAAGTCATGGTTGCAAAATTTTAACACGAATTATTTACGGAAGGATGGAAAAGCTAGTAGAAGCCGATCTCGGAGAAGATCAGTTTGGATTCAGGAGAAATGTAGGAACACAGGAGACAATCCTCACTTTATGGCTTATCTTAGAAGGTAGATTAAGGAAACGCAAAACTACATTTCTAGCTTTTGTAGATTTGGAGAAAGCTTTTGACAATGTTGATTGTAGTAGACTCTTTCAAATTCTGAAATCAGCAGGAGTAAAATATAGGAAACAGAGGGTTATTTACCACTTGTACAAAAACGAGACAGCAGTTATCAGAGTTGAAGGGCTTGAAAGGGATACAGTGGTTGGGAAAGGAGTAAGACAGGGTTGTAGCCTTTCTCCAATGTTCTTCAATTTGTACATTGAGCAAGCTATAAAGGAAAGCAAGGAGAAATTTGGAGAAGGAATTAAAGTTCAGGGTGAAGAAATAAAAACACTGCATTTTGCCAATGACATTGTAATTTTGTCAGAGACAGCAAAGGACCTGGAAAAGCAGTTGAACAGAATAGAGCGTGTGTTGAAAGGTGCATAGAAAATGAACTTTAACAAGAGCAAAACAAGGGTTATGGAATGCATTCTAAGAAAATCTGGTGATGCTGAAGAAATTAAGTTTGGTAACGAAACCATAAAGGCGGTAGATGAGTTTTGTTACTTTGGCAGTAAAATAACGTACGATGGTCGCAGAACAGAGGGTATAAAATGCAGAATGGCAATGGGAAGAAAAGTGTTTTGGAAAAAGAGAAATTTGTTGACATGGAATATTAATTTAAGCGTAAGGAAGTCCTTTCTGAAGGTATTTGGGTGGAGTGTTGACTTGTATGGGAGAGAAACATGGACAATAAACAGTGCGGACAAGACGGGTATAGAGGCTTTTGAAATGTGGCGTTACAGAAGAATGTTGAAGATTAGGTGGATGGATCGCATAACTAATCAGGAAAAAGAGTTGGGGAGAAAAGAAATTTCTAGCATACCTTCACTAAAAGAAGAGATCAATTGGTAGGCACATTCTTTGACATCAAGGAATCATGAATTTAGCATTGGAGGGAAGTGTGTGAGGTAAAAACCGCAGAGGGAGACCAAGAGATAAATACAGTAAGCAGATTCACATGGATATAGGATGCTGTTCTTATGATGATATGAAGAGACTTGCTCAGGATAGAGTAGGGTGGAGAGCTGCATCAAACAGGTCTCCAGACTGAAGACAACAAAAACAACAACATGCAGAAATTCCATTTCTGCTCAATTCTGCTCAGTTCCTCCTCATTATTTATGCTCTCTAACCCCTTAATCTTCAGCATTCTTCTGTAGCACCACATTTCAAAGGCCTATATCCTTTTCCTGTCTGAACTATTTATTGCCCATGTTTCACTCCTGTACAAGACAACACTCCACACAAATGCCTCCAGAATAGACTTCCTTACACTTAAATTAATATTTGATGTTAATAAATTTCTCTTTTTAAAACTATTTTCTTCCCACTGCCATTCTGCATTTTATATCCTCTGTACTGTGACCATCATATGTTATTTTACTACCCAAGTAACAAAACTCATCTACCTCCTTTATTGTTTCATTACCTAAAATTATTCCTTCACCATCACCTGGCTTCCTTAGACTGCAGTCCAATATTCTTGTTTTGCTCTTGTAAATGTTCATCTTATATGCTCCTGTTCAATTGTTCTTCCAGGTCCTTTGCTGTCTCTGACAGAATTATAATGTCATTAGCAAAACACAATGTTTTGATTTCTTCAACCTGAACTTCAAAGCCTTCTCCAAATTTCTCCTTGGTTTCCTTCATAGTTTGCTAAATGTGTGCAATGAATAATACTGGCAAAAGTCTACAACCCTGTTTTATGCCCTTCCCAATGAACGCTTCCCTTTCATGCCCTTATGTCCTTCAATTATAATAAGTGCCACAATCACACAACAAAGCCGAGATGAGTTGAAGATGAACTACTCAATTCTGAATATGATCCAGAAGGATTGAAATATGTAAATGTAAATACCATTCACAACTGTCAAATATAGTCTAATATCTGCTGGCTGGTTTTTGTACAATTTGTAAATAACCTTTCATTCCCTATTTTTATCCTTGCTGACTTAAGAATTTGAAAGAGTGTATTCGAATCAAAATTGTCGCAAACTTTTTCCAAATCTACAAAAGCTACAAATGTAGGTTCGCCTTTCCTTAGTCTACCTTCTAAGATAAGCCAAAGGTAAGTATTGCCTCCTTCACACTTGTCTGCACATGTTTCTTTAGAATGGGACTTATTATATCTTTCTTAAAGTCTGAGGGTATTTCACCAGTCTCCTACATCTTACACACAAGATGAAATAGTTCTGTCATGGCTGATTCTTCTGGAAACTTCAGTAGCTCTTAGGGAATGCCCTCTACTCCAGGTGCTTTGTTTGCCTTAGTTTTTTCAGTGCTCTGTCAAATTCTACTCTCACTTTAGTATCTCCTATTTCATCTTCATGTACTTCCTATTTCTTTCCTACAATATTGTCTCGAAGTTCATTTTCTTTGTACAGCTGATTTCTGTATTCTTTCCACCTTTCAGCTCTCCCTTCTTTGCGCAGAAATGGTTTTCCACATGAGTTCTTGGTATTCATACAGCTGCTTTACTTGTCTCTAAATGTCTCTTATTTTCTTGTAGGCAGTATCTGCTTTCCCCTAATTATACATTCTTCTACAGACTTGCATTTACCCACTAGCACTCTTCCTTAGCCATTCTACAGTTCCTCTTAATCTCATTTCTTAGTTGTCTGTACTCCCTTTTACCTACTTCATTTACTGCATTTTTATATCTTCTCCTTTCATCAATTAAATTCAGTATTTCCTGTGATATCCCAGGATATTTGTGTCTCTTGTCTTTTTACCTATTTGGACCTCTGCTGCTTTCACTATTTCATCCCTCAAAGCACCCATTAAATTTCTACTGTTATTATCCACCACTTGTGTCAATTGTTGCCTAAATATCTGAAACTTTCAAGAACCTCAGGTTCCTTCAATTTAATCAGGTCCCGGCTCCTTACTTTCCTAACTTTCTGCAGTTTCTTTAGATTCAGTCTATAGCTCATAACCAAAAAGATATGGCAGAGTTTACATCTACCCTGGATATGACTTGCAGTTTAAAACCTAGTTCTGAAATCTAGGTCTTACCAGTACAACAATGGAAAATCCTATAGGAATATCAATAATGGAGGATAGCTAACAACTCACCGTAAAGAGGCTCACTGAGCTGCTGACAGACATGAAAATAGATAATCGCGTTCACACAACTTAAATTTTCGGCCATGGCCTTCATCAGAAAAAGAAACACATACATTCACACAACCTCTAATACAATACACACATGTCCAGCCACTCCAGCAACACAAGCTAGATTGTTGTCTGAACAGTCTGTAACAGTCTAAAATGTTTGCAGAACTACATGTTGACCATAGCTGTTTATTAATACTCAATGCTACCGATTTCGGTTTTGTACCATTGTCAAGCGTTAGCAGAGATTTTGTATTTTTATATTCCGACATGTTAAGCTATTAGCTAATCTCTGCTAATGCTTGACAATGGTACAAAACCGAAACCGGTAGCATTGAGTATTAATAAACAGCTATGGTCAACATGTCGTTCTGCAATTATCTGAAAGCTGTTATGCCCCATCTATTCACCTTTATAAAGTCTAAAATGTGTTGCTGGAGTGGCTGGACATGATAGTTGTGTGTGTATAGTTGTCTGAGTGATTGCATGAATGTATGTGTCCCTTAACAGTCTGAATAATTTCCTTTACCTCCTCATACATTTCTTCAATCTCCTCATCATCGGCAGAGCTAGTTGGCATATGTTGTTGTTGTTGTTGTCTTCAGTCTAGAGACTGGTTTGATGCAGCTCTCCACCCTACTCTATCCCATGCAAGCCTCTTCATCTCCTCATAAGAACAGCAACCTACATCTATTTGAATCTGATTACTATATTCATTTCTTGGTCTCCCTCTGCAATTTTTACCCCACACAATTCCCTTGCGAGAGTGAAGGTCGGGGTGAGAGTTTAAAATTGGGCAAGATTAATTTTTAAAACTCACAACCACCAGCTGCAAACCAAATTCCTAAACATGCAAAAACACTGGAACTGTGATTACGACTGTTTGACTCGTTTTCTAGGGGATGATATCACACGTTCGCAGCTTTCCTTCCCTGCATATGATTAACAAAACAAATTCATAATAAAATCAAGTTCATGAGAGAAAAGGGTGTACTAACTACTATTTTTGAAAACACATAAAAGTTCACTTTATGTTGTTTATTTCACAATATTAGAACCCTGTGGCTGATACGTCTGTACGTCGACACATTTATCAAATAAAGTTATAGCTCGTGAGCCCCCAGACAAAATGAATATTTGTCGCAAATTGTTTTCACACCATGTGGCTGTCTCAAACACCGTTTATGTTCGTGCCTATGCGATGACACATGTTACATTAACAAATGACAGTCACTTTAATTCAATGCGATGCACACCTTGTTCAACCGGCTAAATATTCACAAACACACAGTAGCACTTGATTCAACGTGGTGCAGTCTAAGATGAGCAACTACACGTGGCGATTGCCACACACAAATCTATAACCTCCACCTCGCGATCCACATGCCGACTCATGCAGAGCGCCGCCGCCCGGCCAGCTCCCCATGTGCTCCCGCCTCGTCACTTCCTGCCCTCGCGTGCGCGCCAAAAACTCAACTGCCGGGTTTTTTCCCCTACGTCATCAACTTCCCCATGTGAGCTGTTCTAACCGATTTGCCAACGTACAGCGCTCAGCCAATACATTTCTAAAACTTTACTTAAAATCAAAATAATTACACTACACATTAAACAAATATCTTCTTACGTTTTTATATTAGTATAAACATCCTTTGTACTATTTATTATAATCATGCAATTTCTTATATCACAGATAAGTGATTTAACTGAATATTTCAAGGTAAAATACACAAGATTAATTGAAAATAAAATGAGAAATAGTTAAAATATTATTTTTATAAGCAAACATTGCCATGCTAGTTGTGTAACTGTCTTGTCTTCGTTGGTAATTTATTACTTTTCATTGTCAATTAAACATATTATGCCAGATGTGACTATATCCGCTAATGTATTGTTTATTTATCAACAGGTTATTTTGTAATGAGGGCCTTAAAGGTTCCTAACTGCATCGTATTACTTCAAATAACAGTAGTATTAGAATATTTTATTTCATGCTGTGCACTGCACTGTGCCTGGCACTCGCCATTGTCCCTCTCCCCCCTCACCGGAAACGAACTGGAAAATCCTAAGCTGGAACAAGCCACCAACGTCGGCCTGCTCGCTGGCCTCCCGTCAGCTACAAGCACACAGCAAATCTCAACGTGAAGAATTTCTACCTATGGCCTAACTATAAATGTTGTCACCCAACTGTGTACATACATTGCTACCATAATTAATAAGGTTAAAATTGTGTAACATTTAGTGCATTGGCATGGTCAATGTTTGCAGTGAACTTCGTACTGTTTAATTATCAAATGCTATTAATTACCAATATTTCTATTGGGCGGTAATCTTACACCCTCCAAGGCTAAATTCATAATTCCTTCATGTCTAAGAATGTGTCCTACCAATCGATACCTTCTTTTAGTCAAGGTATGCCAGAAATTCATTTTCTCCCCAATTCTGTTCAGTACATCCTCATTAGTTACGCAATCTACCCACCTAATCTTCAGCATTCTTCTGTAACACCACATTTCAAAAGCCTCTATCCTCTTCTTGTCCGCACTGTTTCACTCCCATAAGAGGCAACACTCCACACAAATGCCTTCAGAAAGGACTTCCTTATGCTTAAATTAATATTCGATGTCAACAAATTCTCCTTTTCCAAAATGCTTTTCTTCCCATTGCCATTCTTCATTTTATATCCTGTGTACTGTGACCATCATATGTTATTTTACTGCCCAAGTAACAAAACTCATTTACCACCTTTATTGATTCATTACCTAATTTAATTCCTTCAGCATGACCTGATTTTCTAAGACTGCATTCCACTACCCTTGTTTTGCTCTTGTTAATGTTCATCTTATATGCTCCTTTCAACACACTGTTCATTCCATTCAATTGCTCCTCCAGGTCCTTTACTGTCTCTGACAAAATTACGTCATCAGAAAAACTCAAAGTTTTTATTTTGTCACCCTGAACTTTAATTCCTTATTCATTATCAGACCTACTCCCGTAATACCCCCAACTGATTTTGTATTTATAATCCTGTACTTGCCTGACCAGAAATCCTGTTCCTCTTTCCACCAAACTTCGCTGATCCCCACTATATCTAACTTCAGCCCATCCATTTCATTTGGACATTTTAGAAACTTCTTACTCATTCCTTGGACAGAGATCTACAAACTGAAAGAAAATCTCTGACATCCCTACTTATTGATTGTTAAGAAAAGGTATTGCACCCATCTTAAGTTAACCTTTCCTCTTTGGAAGCTAATCAAATATGGTCCAACATTAATTGAAGGGTTGTGGGCAAGAACATGATAACCCACATATCAGGAGTTTTTTAACTAAGACAGCTCACATAGAATCCACAGTCTATCCCATCTAACCTCCAATAGTTACCCCCTATTGTCAACAGGAGTCACACTATGCCAGTTTTCTTATCCCATATTAGCCTCGTTTATAGAACATTCGAAACCCACAAGTCAAGATGGATGCTACCAGTGGTATATGTGCTACTTCTGGAAGGAAAATAAGACATGAACAGAGTTTTTAATTTGATCCAGATGATTTAAATGCTAGGTGTTGTTTGAGGACTCAGGAAGTGAATACAATCCAAATACTGAAGCTGAAGGATTGAGTACCACTTGTGTTCATTATCTTAAACAATGTTCCAGAAAATCTAATTTATTTCTTTGGAAGTGTGTTATTTAAAAAAAAAGTGCTGGATATCAATGTATCTTAAGCCATATAATACAGGTTGTACAAAAATTCCGGGAACACTTTCAATTATTTCTTGCATAGGAACCAAATATTGTACAGATATCATACATATGTCATTCTGATGAGAAACTCTGAATGATTATTTTTTCCCATGTACACCACTACAGTGTAGTTTGGTAATCTGGCAATAGTCAGCACTAGTCGCAATTTGGTGCGTTCAGGTGTACTGTCAATGGATATTCCCACTTGGAGATGTTGCAGGAATGGCTGATGCCTTAAATGCAATCAGACTCTCCGTACATCTTTCAGCAGGATGGGGACCCATTCCATTTTCACTATGAAGTTTGTGGGCACCTGAACACGGAGATGCTGCATCAATGGATCAACCGTGATACAGAAGTGGACAACTATTTCATGAAATGGCCTCCCTGATTACTAGATCTCACTCAGTGTGACTTTTTTCTGTAGGGACACATTAATGATCTAGGGTATGTACCGCCTCTACCACATGATGTAGTAGAGCTCTGGGAGAGAATATAGGAAGCAACTGCCACAGTGAACAATGTCAAGCTGGGACAAGTATGGCAAGAATTCGATTATCATATTGACGTCTGCTGGGTCACTCATGGTTTGCTTATCTAATGATAGTAAAAAACTTTCAGATTTTATCTTCAAAATGCAATATGTATGACATCTGTACAATGTCTTGTTCTTGTGAATCAATAATTGAAAGTGTTCCTGGACTTGAACAGGAACTAGGACTGAAGAGGAACTAGGTAGGCTGAGGAGGGGAAGGGGGGCTGGGGAATGGGAACTGGCAGTTGGCAAGAAGGTAGCTAGGAGAAGGTATTCAGATAGCTTTACATTGCAAGTTGCAAATAGGTTTGACCAACTGTCAGAGTTGAGTGGAGATGAACCTCCTGTAGCTGTAGGTGTAGGAAGTACGCAGCAGACCTCAGCTGTTAGGAAGCCAAAATTTGTAGAGAGGGCTCTTAGGAAGAAGAAGTTTCTGCTGCTAGGCAGTTCTCATGGCAGAGGTGTTGGCCAACAGTTGCAGGAAGTACTTGGGAGTGAGTACCAGGTCACCAGCATAGTGAAGCCTAGTGCAGGGTTAGCTCAGGCCACTTGTAACTTAGGGGACTTATGGAGGAATTTTTCAAAAGAGGATCAGGTAGTTATAGTGGGTGGGGCCGGGAATAGTCTTGATAGGGACGGGGAATATGATGTAGGTGGTGATCTGGAAAGGATAGCAACTCAAACTGGTGGCACGAATGTGCATTTCGTGCAGCTGTTTCAGCGTCATGATAGGCCTTGTCTTGATACGGCTGTCACCCGTGTTAACATGGGGCTTGAGAAGGCACTGATGACGGAGGGCATGGATCACATTGCAGTGGTGCCAGTTGAGACTATCCAGAGGTCGGATTTTACTAGGCACGGTCTGCACCTCAATAGGTATGGGAAGGGGAGGTTGGCAAAGCTCATAGGTGACAGTGTAGTAGGGGGTGGGGGTGTCACTCATGGAAAAATTCCTGTAATAGTTCGTGTTAGGGCTGCACCTTTTTTAGACTGAAGACAGCTGATAGGTATTCCTGCTTAAAGGAAGTCCCTCTAAGAAACGAACCACCTTTGACAAAGTCTAAGAATATAATTAATAAGGGAATTACTGTTTTTCATCAAAATATACAGGGTATCAGAGATAAAGTTAATGAACTGCTTATTGATACTGATTCTGACATTATTGGTATTTCAGAGCACTTTTTAAGTGGTGTGACAATTCAGAGACTTCCTTTGCCAGGATACAGGTTAGCTGCCTTCTACTCTAGGAGTTCCTTGCAGTGTGGGGGAGTGGCTATGTATGTAAAAAACGATTTTTCATCGGAATCAATCGATTTTTCTAAACACTGCACAGAACAGATATTTGAATGTTGTGCAGGAGTTGTTATTGTTAATGGAACTAAACTAGTAATAGTTGTTATTTATAGATCCCCTGACTCAGATTTTAAAATGTTTCTGCCCAAGCTGGAATTGGTTCTGGATTCACTGTATAGGAAGTATAAAAATTTAATTGTGTGTGGAGATTTCAACATTAATTGTGTAGGTGATAGCTCAAGGAAAAGTCAGCTGTTAGATCTATTTAATTCCTATAACATGATGCAAACAGTATTTTTTCCTACGAGAGTGCAAGGAAATAGCAGTTTTACCATTGACAATATTTTTGTTCATTCTTCATTATTAGAGGGGCACTCTGTCAGCAGAATAGTAAATGACCTATCAGACCACGATGTCCAACTTTTAATTCTAAAAAGTATTTGTTCTCAAACAAATGTTAAACATAAATATCAACTACTCAGAAAAGTTAATCCAGTTGCAGTTGAAACCTTTTTAAGCTTAATTAAGGAACAAGAATGGCAGGATGTTTATAGTGCCGATAATTCAGATGATAAATATAATGCTTTTCTGAACACATTTCTTACGCTGTTTAAAAGTTGCTTTCCGCTGGAACAATCAAAACAGGGTACTTCCAATAACAGACAGCCAGGGTGGCTTACAAAGGGGATAAGAGTATCATGTAGAACTAAGCGAGAGTTGTATCAAAATGTTAGAAGCAGTCAGAATGAAGATGCAGTAGCTCATTACAAACAATACTGTAAGGTTCTGAAAAATGTCATTAAGAATGCAAAAAGTATGTGGTATGCAAAAAGAATAGCAAACTCTTGGGATAAAATTAAAACTATCTGGTCAATCGTGAAGGAAGTGTCAGGTCAGCAGCAGCAGGTAGAAGATATAACGTCAGTGCGTAGTAGGAATGTTTCTGTTACTGACAAGTTAGATATATGTGCAATATTCAATAATCACTTTCTGAATACAGTAGGGGAACTAAACAAAACTCTAGTTTCTACAGGTAATCATATAACGTTTTTAGAAAATGCCTTTCCGAGGCTGTTACCTGAAATGGTCCTTCATGATACTTCCATAGGTGAGATTGAGTCAATAATTAAATCACCAAAGACTAAGGACTCTTGTGGATATGATGGGGTATCTAGCAGAATTCTAAAGTACTGTTCTCCATATGTTAGCCCAGTACTAAGCCATACTTGTAATTTTTCCTTTCAGAATGGTCAGTTTCCTAACAGATTAAAGTACTCAGTAGTGAAACCACTTTATAAAAAAGGAGAAAGGGATAATGTAGACAACTATAGACCTATTTCTATGCCATCTGTTTTTTCTAAAGTTATTGAAAAGGCTGTATTTTCAAGATTAATCGATCATTTCAGTTCACATAATTTATTGTCAAACGTGCAGTTTGGATTTAGAAGTGGTTTAACGACTGAAAATGCTATATTTTCGTTTCTCTGTGAGGCACTTGATGGGTTTAATAAGAGGCTACGGACTTTAGGCGTCTTCTTTGATTTAACAAAAGCGTTTGATTGGGTTGATCACAAAATATTGTTGCAGAAGTTGGAACATTATGGAATACGGGGAGTAGCCCACAACTGGTTCACCTCTTACTTTAATAACAGACAACAGAAGGTAATTCTCCGCAGTGTAGAAAATAGCTATGACGTGCAATCCCAATGGGGCACAATTAAGTATGGGGTGCCCCAGGGGTCTGTTTTGGGACCATTGCTGTTTCTTAGTTATATAAATGATATGCCTTCGAGTATAACAGGTGACGGTAAAATATTTTTGTTTGCTGATGATATCAGCTTGGTAGTGAAGGATGTTGCTCGTAATATTGACACAATAACAAATAATGCAGTTCAAGAGATAAGTAGAAAACAAGTTGATGTTAAATCACAGTAAAACTCAGTTTTTACAATTTCTAACACATAATTTGATGAAAGCTGACATTCTGATTACACATAATGGGCATGTGATAAGTGAGACTGAACAGTTCAAATTTCTAGGTGTTCATATAGACAGTAAGCTGCCATGGAAAGCCCATGTTCAGAATCTTGTTCCAAAACTAAATTCTGCTATATTTACCATTAGAACAATATCTGAGATAAGTGATTTTTCAACACGAAAAGTAGTCTATTACGCTTACTTTCACTCACTTATGACGTATGGCATTGTTTTTTGGGGTAACTCGCCTGATGCAAAAAGGATATTTCTGGCTCAAAAACGGGCGGTTTGAGCAATATGTGGTGTAAGTTCGCGAACGTCATGTCGACCCCTTTTCAGTAGTCTGGGAATTTTGACTCTGGCGTCACAATACGTTTTTTCTTTAATGTCGTTTGTTGTTAATAATATCAGCTTATTCCCACGAGTTAGTGGCTTTCACTCGGTGAATACTAGACAGAAGTCGAATCTACATTTGCATAACACCACCTTAACACTTGTGTAGAATGGGGTACAATATTCTGCGGCATCCATTTTCAATAAGCTGTCACAAGAACTAAAGAATCTTAGCACTAATCCACACGCTTTCAAATCTAAATTGAAGAGTTACCTCATGGCTCACTCCTTTTATTGTCGAGGAACTCCTAGAAAAGTTAAACAATTAAGTTAATTCATTTTTTTCTCTATTGATTCTTTTCACTTTGTCTTAAGATTGTTGTGTGCAAAGGACTACTTAAAAATTTTCTATTACCATTCTTGTGTAACAATTAATGTATTGACTTGTTCCATGACCATGGAGTCTCACTCCTCAATTGGGTCCTATGGAACAGAAAAACCAATAAATAAATAAAAAAATAAATAAATAAAGACTTTATGTACACCCTGTACTGTAAGTGTAATGTATTTTTTGTTTAATTATTTCAGTGAATATAAATAAAAGAATTAATTTTGCTTCTTTCTTTACACCGTTGTAATACCACACCAGGATTAATTTAACAGTGAATCTAACATTCGATATGACCTAGGCCTAATTTATTACTGAAAAATCTGACTGGATGGCAATAATGGAGGATAGATAACAACTCACCATAAAGACATTCACTGAGTCGCTGACAGTCATGTAAAGCAGAAAAATCACATTCACACAACGTAAATTTTCGACCATGGCCTTTATCAGAAGGCATGTAAGAAGTCATCTGGATCCTCCCCTCCACCACTAGCTCTTCTGAACTGATGGTAGTTGTCCCTTCAACACATTCTGTGGTCCAGTAACCGTTCTGGCTTCAACCTAAGATAACTTGCCATCCCTACATCTTTCCCCACTCATTATCCTGTATCCCTCCAATTCATGTCTTGCTTTAACTGTGTGTCGCCCCTCACATTATCCCCTTAATTCATTACTTTTTAGTTTCTTTATATTTTTACTATTTTCCTTAATTTTATAGTTTCAAACCCCCCTCCCCTCCCCACTCACCTCCATACCTTTCTTTTACCTCTCCTGCCCCTTCCCTTCACGGCATTCAATGTTGCATCTCACATTCTCGCCTATCACAGCCTTTACAATCCATCATGCTACACGGAACTTTCCATCCCCACCCTTACCTGACATCCTTCCCCCTCCACTCCCCTCCTCACTCACTGGCTAAAGCAACCAAGATGGTGGTTGTGTGTGTATGTATCATTGTCTGAGTGATTATGTGAATGTGTGTTCCTTTTTTCTAATGAAGGCTATAGCCAAAAATTTAAGTTGTGTAAATGTGATTTTCTGTTTAATGTGCCTGCGGCTCATCAAATGTCTTTATGTTCAGTTCTTATCTACTCTCCATTATTGACATATGATATGAGCAATCAGCATTAACCATTTTCCTAATTAACATATGATAAAATCATATTTTTAAGAAGAATACAGATATCACAGTAGGTTTCCTCATTTCTCCCAGAAGTACTATTTTGTGGGTTACCCTATTCTTGCCCACAACCCTTCAAATGTTGCAGGATGTGTCAAGGTTAGTGAGACTCATTTAACTTCAACTCCATAACATCAAGCAGTTTTTCCAACAAGAGAGATGTTTTTCTTAATTATGGACAATGGCTGTGAATCAAAAAGTTTGGAATTTATTCTTTGACTTGGTTGCACTGCTCTTTGATAACACTGTGAGAAAATCTCTGTTTAGTAAGCAAATCAATTTTTCACATAACATACATACACATAAAAACATACTACCTTTTCAAATACCTCCCCCTCTATGAAATGTCATAGATAATTACTTGTAAGTAGCACTGTATTATTTGCATAGATGGCTCCAGATATATCACACCCGATAAGAACGTTCACGGAGGGAGAAAGATTCAAGGTAATAACTATCTTAATATCTAAGACAGTGGCATAGCTATTAAAAATACTGCATCCAGTCCAAATTATTAACAACAAATAAAATGATGGAACTTAAGCATGCTCTGCTGTCTTTTTTAATAAGTCTCTATTTGTTATTCACTATAAAAATTGTACAACATTTGCGATCACAACTAAAACTTAAAACAACTTGCCTACCTGTCCATTCATATTCCATGTTCCGACAAAGATCCGCAGTTCACGGTGAGGCAGTGTGCGTTCCAGTTCTACTGATCCAAGAAGTGAGTTGGCAGCAATGCGGCCATGTAAAAAGTTCCTACATAAAAAAGAACAAGTGCAAGTTAGTCACCCTTAAAATTTGTGAGGCTAGAAAATTACCAGGAAAATGTCCTCTCAAAAGACACAGTTAGCATATTAAACAAAATTTTATGTACATGCAAACATCCACAATCTGGAATTTCTCTTGAAACAAAGAGAAAGAAATAATTTGCAAAAAAATATGAGATTGTTTTGCATACACATTAAAATTTAATAAAACACTAGATACAGCATATGCAGGAAAGGATGAAAGGAAAGTAAAAGTGAGATACCAACATTAGATGAAATCTGCAAACCTGACTGACTAGAAGTAGCAAAGAGAATAGTTAATAAACAATGGGGGTTATAGTTAGCATCACAGCCAGGGAGTACATCAGTGGTGCTTCTACAGTGGGCATAGGTTGGCAATGAACTACACTTTGAAAAACCAATGGCATGCCTCTCTGACATAACTGAGGACAGGCAAGAAACAATGGAATGATTCTATACCACCATATTTAAAGTGACTGTCTGGTTTGTTGTTTTTGTGAGTTTCTGATATACCTTCATGTCATTATGGGAAGCCAGTCAATTAAATGGATGGAGTTGAGTGAAGCGATAGACCTACTGCATGTTGACATTATTGAAGCTGGCATTACTTTTTACAATTTTTTACAATACAAACTGATCATTTACTTTCACACATCCACCTACTCAGCCCCATAATACAACCCATAAGAACTCATGACCTGTGAGATCTATGATTTTATTTTTGACTGTCGTCCACTTGCCAATGCTTTTGCATGTTGTGAAACAACTTTCCATTTCACTTCATTGTTTAATCGACATGTGTTTGCTTATTATTGCCTCAAAGACCTGTTCAGGTCATTCTGTATCCCCAGTTAATTTTCAGACTGCAAGTTACAGAGGGTTAATTAAAGAACACTAATTGCTTGATACATTGATTAATTGCAATGGAAATTTCTGTATGGTGCAAATGTAATATTTCATCATATTTTTTATCATAAACAAACAACTGACTCATGCTCCTTGGTCCCTGCCTGCTACATGCCAACTGCTGCTAACATTGCTTCGCCAACACAAACAAGCACATTACATAGATGACCGTGATACTAACTTTCATCAACAATTGATAGTCCAGGTAGTAACATCAACAATATTATGGAAAGGTCACACTGAAACTCACCACAAAGATACTTTACCACAGTGTAAGCAGGTACAATGAAAAAGACAATAACAGTCACACTACTTAGCTTTCAGCTAAAGCCTTATTCAGAAAAAGAACACAACACATACCTACAAATAGCACATAGGCCTATCTCACATACGCATAACTGCTTTCTCCAAGTGCCACAGCCTGAGTGTTGCGTTCAGATGAGAGAGCATACTGTTGATGGAAGGCATGGGTGGGGATGAGACATCAGCACTGCCTATCAAAAATTGCAGGAAATTGATAGCTAAGAGAAGCAGCTTTGGAAGGCAGTGGTGGGGGAAAGGGTGAGAGGGATGGGAATAGAGCAGAAGATGAACAGAGAATGGGAAAAGAACTGCAGTCATAAGTGTGAAGGGATGTGGTCTGGGAGTAAGTGATATGATAGAGAGGGTGTAGTAAGAGTAGTTTACCACAGGTTGAGGCAGGGAATGTGTTGTAAGCATAACTCCCATCCAAGGGTAAGTAGTGACTAATGCACATAAGCAAACACATTCCTGTCATTATGCACATGATGTCACAAAGGAGCACATCTGGCATGCCAGGCTCCTGTGCCGGAGACTTTGTTATTTCATATTTTGTGAGTCCTGTCAATTTCGCCAAGTTACTGTTGTTTGCTGAGTGATTTGCCAGTGAAAGTGATTTTAGTGCTGTAATTGGCTGTAATTCTCACAGGGTCAATAAAAATAAAAAAATTAATGTTAAAATGTTTGTAATCTTAAGGGTCCAAACTGCTGACACACACACACACACACACACACACACACACACACACACACACACACACACACACACTACAGAGAGCTCTAACATCCGATGGGAGCAGCCGAGCAATGTGCAACATGGCGCCTCAGACCATGTGGCCATTCTCATGCAGCAACTGAAAATACAAGAGACTGAAGTAGTGATTCACTGTTTCCCATGTGATTCAAATCTGCAAAATATTTGGCTCTCCAAATGCCATAGGAAAGGATGTGTGAATGTTTAAAATGCTAGGATATCCAATCACCATTTCCAAGATACAGATTATATCCGGAATTACTTTTGGGAACTGCTGAATGTAGAAGGTTGGGAAGGAACGTTTCAACGAAAGTTCTTTTATATTTGAGATAATCACAAAATGGGTGTTTTATAGATCTTTTTAATAGTTAACTTTTCCTCAGAGCCAAGTCAGAAAACTGAATACTCATTTACAACATTTAGTTTGGCAGATAACTGCAAAAACAATCTATATTTTGCATTTATATTTGCATGTTTTGATTTGATAGGCACTTGAGCTTTCTAAGTCAGTAGTGTCTGTCTGAAGGTTAGACAAGCTACAGAATTTAGCAATGGCATTCTAGCAATATCAGAACAGCAAATTTAGTTATTATTTCAGAAGAAACTGAAACATAGTTCAAATAAATGCGTGGGCCCTTCCTGAGGCAGCTGCTGTTCCTGCTTGATGTCACAGCCTCAGCCAATAGCAGCACAGAGTGGTTACTGCTCAACCTTATTTGTTTTACAGACCTTGCTCCCATCTATGTAAGTCAGAAATACTGGTGGTGGAGTGGTGCAGCCAGATAAGCCAAGTTGTGAAGCAGCCATTTAAAATGAAGCAAATTATGTTCTGCTGCTTTTTGTGCCACAAGTTGGTCCACAATGGTCTTGGCCAGTTTGGCAGTCATCATCTAGCCTGGTGGACAGTTGGTTGTCAGTCACAATATTATAAAAGACAGTGCAGTGATCACAGCAGAGCTAGTAAATAATTTGGCTACTTTTCATAAGTGGGCCGGATTTTGAAACAATAGAACAAACCTGTGACCAAAATAGAAGAGGAAGTGCTGGATGGTTGGATCTTTTCTGGATCGCACCCCTCCTATCCAATTCCATCATTCTCCAGTCCTGACAAAAAGGTACTGCACAGAAAACACATCTCTACAGCACAGGCACCCATGAACCACCTCTGCTCCCTCCATAAGATATTGCTACTACATACATTATAAACCCAGAATTGAAAGCCTAGCACTTAACCCTCCCTGACTCACAATCTGAAAATTATGGTAACTTGCAATGATCTGACAGGTATTTGTGGCAATAATAAGCAAACATCATGTCGTTAAATGTTTGACACAGAAAGGGAAGTCATTTTATAACACATAGAAAGCAATGGCAGACAAACAATAGTAAAAATGAAAACAAAGGGTGCAAATTACCATGGGTTAAAGAATAAAGTAGATGAGCTTCTGGTTTGTTTGGAAGGTATAAAAATGGAGTCTGTAATAGATGTTCTATACCTGTCTGAGCATCACGTTCTCACCTATATGAAAAAGGTAAATGTTAGTGGATATAAACTATCAACACTTGTAATTAGAGACCATAAGAAGAAAACAGGAGTTACCATATATGTTAAACGTTATATTGATTGAAAATTTTAGAAATAAGAAGATCAAAAGGCAGTTGAACATAACATGCTCGATTTCAATGACTACTTCAGAACCTGGGCCATCTAAAGCCTCCCTCCATCACCAGCTTTCTGAACTGTGGAGATGGGAGTTATCCTTCCAACACATTCTCTGTTCCTGAAATTATTTCCCTCCATGAAACTTCCTGGCAGATTAAAATTGTGTGCCAGAACCAGGACTCGAACCTGGGACCTTTGCCTTTCACAGGCAAGCTCTCTACCACTGAGCTATCCCGACACGTTTCACAGCACCGCCCAACAACTTCAAGTCTGTCAGTACCTCGCCTCTCACTTTCCAAACTTTAATCTGCCAGGAAGTTTCATACCAGTGCACACTCCGCTGCAGAGTGAAAGTTTAATTCTGGAAACATCCCTTAGGCTGTAGCTAAGCCATGTCTCCACCATATCCTTTCTTCCAGGAGTGCTAGTCTTGCAAGTTTTGCAGTTTCTGTGAAGTTTGGAGAGTGGGAGGCGAGGTACAGGCAGAATTGAAGTTGTTGGGTGGTGCCGTGAGTCGTGTCAGGATAGCTCAGTGGTAGAGTGCTTGCCCACGAAAGGGAAAGGTCCCAGGTTTGAGTCCCGGTTCCAGCACATAATTTTAATCTGCCAGGAAGTTTCATATCAGTGCACACACTGCTGCAGAGTGAAAGTTTCATTCTGGATTTCACTCCATCTATATCAAATGACCTCCTAATCTGAGCCACTTCCTCATCATGACTGCTACTCTGATGCACTTCTCTGCTCTTCTTCTACTGCCCCCATTTCACAGTCTTCCAACACTGCTTCTCACAGACAACCTGCAGACCGTGCCAGGTAGTGCTATCTTAGGCCCACCTATGCCCTGCATCCTTTCCCTTCCCCACCTCACTCTTCCAAACACTCAGGCTGCAGCAGTCACAGACAGCAGCCTCATCTGCAAGAATTATGCCTGTCCAAGTTATTGATGTATGTGTGTGTGTGTTCTTTTTCTGGTGAAACTTTTGACCAAAAGCTAAGTTGTGTGATTGTTACAACTCTGAACATGGCTATGATGGCAGCAACCATAACTATCAACATTAATAAAAATAAATTGCTGCATGTATGTTTGTTGCATTTGTAATTCTCAGAACAAGGTTTGTACAAAAGAAAATCTCTGCAAAAACTACCAGAAAATTGGAAAAAAACTGAAAGTGTGTATTTCTGTGTGTTTTTTAATTATTTCAACACCACAAATTATGTTTTGGATGTTGGAGAGAGATTTTTTTCCTGCAAAAGTTTTCAGACAAAAAGTAACAGCTACAGAGGAAAGTTTGAAAATTCAAACAAAGAGAAAAACTCAACATTTTTCTCTGCACTCTCCACCACAGGTGTTGTTAGGGATGACATATTTGGTTTAACTGATAAGTGTTGTATTTGTGAACTAATCACTTCTTTCAATTGCAGACCTTGTCAACAATCCTAGCTAGCCACGGCCCACTTCACAAACCTACCATTCATAGAACAGCATCCCGAAGGAGCATACAAAACTATCCATCACATTTCACACATTTCTGTACTTTTTTTTATCAAGAAGGTTTTTATGCTCCACAACCCACCATATGGTGCATGGTGGGAAGTACCTAGCAATGGATTGCAATGCCAGATCATCACTTCAGAACAGCTTGATGGATATGGCTCATTTTATTAATGTTGTGTTAGTAATTGCCAGGACAAGGTTTATATAAAAGATTAGTTTTTGAAAATCCACCAGAAAAGTCAGAAATTGTTGATGGCATTTTGCAAGAAAATCTCAATAAAAGAATTATGATTATTCATTTAACAGTTCCACTGTCACCTATTTTCAAACAAAAAAGAAGGTAAGGTTTAATTTGTCTGTTGTTGCAGAGTTTCAAAACAATAAAAAAAATCTGTGTTGAATACTGATATTTTGAGAACAAAAATCTACATTAATACTCCACTAATCTCATTTAAGTGTATGGCGGTGAATTCATCAAACTGGTTTTATGATATTTCTCTATCATTCCATTCTCTAATAGTGCACAGGAAAGAGTACCACCGGAATCTTCACATTTTCAATCTGCTTTATCTTATTTTATTATGATGATCATGTCTCCGTATACTGGTGGGTTATAAAAAAATATGTTCTCATTTGGAAGAGAAAGATGGTGAAAGAAATTCTGCAAATAAATCTTGCAGCAACAAATAACACCTTTCTTTTAATAATTTCCACCCTAACTCATGATCATTTTTGTGACACTCTCTCCTATATTGTGATAATACAAAAGTAGGACCGTAAGTAGGACGACCTCCAAAGATGTCCGGCGCAGCCCTGGACAAAATGTCAGGGAAAACTGCAAAGTTTTATGGACCATGGCCTTATAACCTGGAAGATCTACCAGCAGCAATGAAAAGTCCACAAAGTGGCTAAAATAGGGCAGTCCAGCAAGACGTTGGCAACCGTCAAGTGGGAGCCACAGCAACACTGGGGCGGGTCCTTACCACGAAGGAGATGGCCATGTGTGAGCCAAGTTTGGCAGATGCGGAGCCAGCACATAACTACAGAGTCTCAGTGGGAGATCCGCATGGAGGAAGCTTTGATCTCCTTTACAGCCCAGAGTTTGTTAGGCATGGTCAAAGTATGCCACTCAGTATCCCAAAGCTCATAAATCCAACGGCACAACACCAACTGGAGATCAGAAGACAGAAGGCCAATCAGCAGGACAGACTCATCGACAGCCTGTTTTGCAAGCCTGTCAGCATGTTCATTGCCTGGGATACCGATGTGACCCCAACACCAGAGGAACACCACTGATCGACCGGACCAGTCAAGGGCAGAAATGGTCTCCTGTATAGCTAATACCAGGGAAGAATGTGTGTAGCACTGGTCCAGAGCTCAAAGGCCGAAGCTGATACAGAACAATAGGCAAGGCACCCAAAAATCAAGACAGGACTGCACCAGAGAATTGTGTAGCTGCAACAGTATGGAGCAATCAGCACCCCAGGCAGTATGACCCAGATGGCAAAGAACGATGAGATGGCACCGGCACTCCCATTTCAGCTGACAAATATGGGGAAGCCTTGTTAGCCGGGCTCAGTTACCAGCCTTAAAAACCTATGGGTGTTTCACTACCTCTAGTATGTGGGCATCAAGATACGGTTCAGGGTAGGGGCGAACCATCCGATGCTGACAAGGGTGCATAAAATACTGGTCTTGGAGGCAGAAAACTGGAAGCCATGGGCAACAGCCCAGGACCGTAACTTCCGAATGGCTCCCTGCAATCTGTGTTTGACAACTTGGATACTGGAGGAACTAAGAGAGATACAAAAGTCGTCAGCTTAGAGGGAAGCGGATTGTGATGCCCCAACTGCTGTCACTAAGCCATTAATGGCCACTAAAAATAACAGAACGCTCAAGACAGAGCCCTGAGGAACCCCTTTCTCTTGGACACGAAAGGTGCTACGGGAGAAACCAACTGGAACACAAAAGGTATGGACAGCTAAAAGAGGTTTTGTATAAAAGTCAAGACCTAGCCCCGGAGACACCCCCCCCCCCCCCACTCGTAATGTGGTGAGGATGTGGGATCGCCAGGTCATATTGTATTGTTTGTGCACATAAATAAATGACAACAAGGTGGTGGCACCTGGAAAAGGCTGTACAGTTTGCGGACTTGGGATACACCAGATTATGGGTGGCAGAGCGACCCTGGTGGATACTGCCCTGGCATGAAGCCAGTAAGCCCTGAGTCTCTACAATCCAACACAACTGCCAACCTACCATACGTTCCAACAGTTTCCATGGGAAGTCGGTAAGGCTGATCAGTTAATAGCTATCCGTGTGACGAGGGTTTAATCACCGGGATGATGATACTCTCCCGTCATTGCAACAGGAAAGCACCATCACACCAGATGCGGTTGGAGAGAGCAAGATTATGCTGACTTTCTGCTGAAAGGTGTGTCGGCACTTGAGCATGGATGGTATCAGGCCCAGGGTCTGTGTTGGGACATTGTGCAAGAGCAAAGAGGAATTCCCTCTCACTGAATGGAGCATTATATGTCTCAGAGTGGTGGGTGGTAAAGGAGAAAGGCTGGCATTCTATCCGCTCCTTTAGTGTACAGAAAGCAGGCTGGTAGTTCTGAGAGGCAAAGGTGTCAGTGTAATGCTCAGCAAACATCTCGGCAAGTGCGGCTGGGTCCGTACATATAGCTCCATTCATGGAGATCCCAGGGATACCTGCATCTGATTTCCCTTTAGGCACCTGATTTAACTCCAGACCTGCGAGATGGGGGTACCTCACACAATAGTAGAGACATACCTCCCCAACATTCCTGATCTCTCTTTTAATTAATTGGCGAACACAAGTGTGGAGGTGTATAAAAGTAATGAGGTGCTCCTGAGAAGAGTGCCACGTGTATCACTGTAAAGCCTGCCTGCAGCTTTTAATGGTCTCAGCAACTTCCGGCAACCACCACAGCAATGTCTTCCTCCATGGGCACCCAGAGGAACAAATGATTGTAGCTCCTGCAGCAGAAACAATGGATCAAGTTACACTCTTGACCACCACATTGATGTTGTTGAGTGGGGAAGGTCAAGCAGAGATGTAGTCTTCACTGTTAGCCCAGTTTAGAGCCCACCTGGGCAGGTGCCCTGGGGACTGAACTTGTGGGAGTGACAGAAAAATTGAAAAGTGGTCGCTGCCACACAAGTCATCGTGGGCTCTCCAGTGGACAGATAGTGCAATGCTGTGGCCAAAAATGTGCCATGCACCACATTACAATGTGTGGGGACACCAGCATTTAAGAGGCAGAAGTTGAGTTGAGATAGTAAGTTCTCCACAACTCTGCCGCTGCCAGAAGTCATGGAACCACCCCACAAGGGATTATGGGCATTAAAGTTTCCCAATAGTAAGAAAGGTGTGTGGGGAGGGGGGGGAGTTCAGAAATAAATGCAGCCAAAACATTCAGAGATAAATTACCATCTGGAGGGAGATAGACTACAGACAGTGATCTCCTGTGTTGTCCTTACCCTGACAGCCACTGCTTCTAATGGTGTTTCAAGGGGCACAGGTTCACTACGAACAGAAGTAACGATGGTCTCTCTCTCTCTCTCTCTCTCTCTCTCTCTCTCTCTCTCTCTCTCTCTCTCCACCTGAGACCCTGTTATATGTGCATTGATTTCAATAATACCCCCTGTAGCTACAAAGGGCAGGAGTCCACATTGCTGAGAACCAGATTTCCTGCAGGGCAATGCAGAGAGCAGGTGCTATACTTAAAAAGGTGTCATAGCTGAGCCAGGTGGATGAGAAACTGCCGAGTTCCACTGGAGGATCACACTATTAACTGGCCTGCGAAGACCTAAGTCAATAAGGGGGTGGGGCATTGGTACCTCAGTATCACTTGCTGTTTTTGCTAGAAAGGCTGCTTGATCTACACCCATTGTTTCTGAGTGTACGATGAGATCTAGGTCCTGGGGGGGACACTAGAATCTCCACCTCGTCATCAGATGCCGATGTATGGGGTACGGGTGTGGTAACCATCAGGGCCTTCTCCTTGTTTCCAGTTTCCCTATTTTTCTTGGTTGGCTCTCGCTGTTCCTTCGATTTCTCTTGTTTCGAGGTGTTCACTGACTCAGTCTATGGGACTGAGGATGATGAAGCCCTATGAACAGCTGTCATTGGCAACTCAATGGTATCCACTTTGGCAGCGGAGGTAATTGAAGAAGTATAGGATCCAAACGATCCCTTCCTTGCAAGAGGACCCATAGGAGGCTGTTGCTTCTCTGGCTCGAGGGGTGCCTTACCTCTGAATAGATCAGCATGTCCAGGGTTTTATACTCCATGATTTTTCTTTCTTTGTGAAGGACTGCACAATCTCGTGAGTGTGTGGGGGGGGGGGGGGGGGGAGGAGGGGTGCTGCTGACTACATTTAACGCAGACTAGAAGACGAGCACAAGGACTTCAAGATGGTAATGCACGTACGCACTCCCAACGGGTGGGGTTGGCTTCACATCGGGAGGACATGTGTCCAAACCTCTAACACTTAAAGCAGTGCATAGGGGGAGGTACACAGGGTTTGAAATCACACCGGTAGATCGTCACCTTGACTTTCTCAGGCAACCTGTCACCCTCAAAGCCAAGATGAAGGTACCAGTGGCAACCCTTTGGACTCCTATAAATTTTCCAGGTGAAATGAACATCTCACCACTCTACGTTCTTCTGCAGCTCTTTATCAGATTGCAACAACAGATCCCTTTGGAAGATTATACCCTGGACCATATTAAGATTCTTATGTGGTGTTATCATAACGGGAACATCACCCAGCTTGTCACAGGCAAGGAATGCCCAAGACTGGGCCAGGGATGATGTTATCAAGACTAACCTGAATCTCATTTTGGACATACCGTCCACCTCTTCATACTTATCCTCTAGAGGTTCAGAGAACAAAGGCTTAGTTGACATAAAGGATACCCTATTAGTTTGAAAACAGACTAAGTATCGGGGGGCATATGTCTCACCTTGACTTCTGGCCCTCTATCCCTCTTATGGTGTGGCCAAGAAAGGTAATGATTAAAGGTCATTTCTGCAGCACTGAAATCACCTCTCCCTCTCTTTGAGATGATGACTGTTCATGCACCAATGTTTCTCACTTTTTTCATGGTGTTCCCACGAGCAGCTAGGGAAATAAAAGTTTGCCCAGACAGAACTCCCAGCACACCTTGAGATTGAGAGGGTTTTTTTTTTTTTTTTGAGATTTCAACTGTCCTTGTGACCTGGGTGATTAAGCCAAGATCCTCAGGCTCCGTAGCATACAATGTTCCACTGTTGCACCATATATTGCTCACTGAGGCACGCACAGAGCTTACTGTGTTGAGGACTGTTGGCGTGACGCAGTCTCAACTCAGGGTCCCTGAGTGGGATAGAGGAGGGGGGAATGAGGGAGGGAGTAGATGGACAGAAACAGAAGGGAGGAGGAAAAAGAGATGGGGACATGACGTGAATATGAAGAAAGGGGGAGAATATAAATAGAGGTGGAGATGAATCATGTAGCATAAGAGATGTACAGGGACTGGGGTGAGGGTGATGGGCAGAGATATGAGGAGGTAAACACATGGAGGTGGGAGGAGTAGACAGAGAAATAGATGGTAGGAGGAGAGGGATACAGAGAGGGAAGGAGGGAGGAGGAGAAGGAGATTAAGTTGTGTATTGAATTCAAAAAATGTTCAAATGTTTGTAGAGCTTATGGGACTTAACTACAGGGTCATCAGTCCCTAAACTTACTAACTACTTATGAACTAGCTTATACTAAAGATGGCACAAACATCCATGCACGAGGGGGGGATTCAAGCCCCTGATGGGGAACAACCTCGCACTTCGTAGCATAGTGCCTCAATGCACTCAGCCGCTCCGCTGGGGTGTGTATCAAATTGCCACACATATTAGCAATTGCGAAGAATTGTGATATTTGCTAGTTCATATATGTATATATTATAAAAATGTGAGTGTGTCCCACATCTCCTCCTAAACTAGTGGAGTGATTTCATCCAGATTTTGTACAAATATTAAAGAAACAATAGGTATGAGGATAAAATGTACCTATGACTCATAGTTAAAGACATATGACTTCATAAACAGTGAGGGTCACAGAAAGCAGCTCCATCACGTAATGTAACTTCATTCATCCACTATTTGAAAATGAGAGCACTTGGCAATTTGCAAGAAACTTTACACACAATTTTAAAACTTTATGATAAATTTTCTTGCTGACAACCCCAGCAGAATGATGAAATAAGTATATTGCTAACAAGTTTTCCTATGTTCATGTAGTCAAATTACAGCATTTGGTATGATGTTACAATTTATTTCTTTTACACTATATTCCACATTTCGGAGACAATTTCCTAATATTCCACTCTACGAACATGGAAAAGTATATCATTGTAGGTCATATAGTTCAGGGGATAATATTTCATAAGGACTTAGCTGCATGAAAACAAAATTGAAATGAATAAAGAAGGTGATGGAGAGAGGGGAAAGAAGACGGACTAATGTAAGAAAGGGATAAATATACACCCAGGCAAAGACAGTAGCTAATGCTAGTGAGAATATGAAAACAACAGTTTACAGCCAACTGGTTGCCAACAAAATTGTTATACATGTTTACCAGGCTTTGACACATACTATGGGTGTCATCATTAGAGTGTTTAACCTTTTATATGCAGAAAAAGGTGAAGCAAATTACATGCAACATATTGCTCATTACATAAAATACTTATTTAGAAGTTGTTATAAAATCACACAAAATAGGAAAAAGTAGATAAGTTACATGGGTGTAACATGGTACAAGTCGGGAAGGGCTATAAGAACTTCAATCTTAGACTGTCTCAAGCTGGTATTAACATGTCCCACTTTCTAACTTAATATTTTGAAGTATGGTTTATTGTGGCCTTTTTCGTAACACTACTTCCACAAAAAAGTACACAGTGTGCCATATGGATAGAATATTAGTTTTAAAAATAATGGGAAAAGGGACCAAATCAACTGTAGAGGAACAATGTGATGTGCACATACAACTAAACAAAAATGTTCAAATGTTTGTAGAGCTTATGGTACTTAACTACGAGGTCATCAGTCCCTAAACTTACAAACTAATTATGAACTAGCTACAACTAAGGACAGCACAAATATCCATGCCGAGGGGGGAGTCGAACCCCCCACTGTAGTGGCCGTGCAGACCGCGATTGAAACGCCACAGTCCCCTCGGCCACTGCGGCCGGCATTCAACTTAACAGAACACAGTCTGCACACGAGCTTTCAAGCTCTTACTCTTTTTCCAGTACCATAATAGCAAACACACTATCACAATACAGCAAAAAAAGACAGAGTGGTGGCGGGACTAATTATAGAGTATTGATTACTGAAGAAAACAATTGCATGGTAAGACACTGCTGAGAAGGTGGGAGAGGGCAGGCTGCACAAAACAAGAATGACATAATAGAGTGTGGACAGCAGATCTTTGAACATCTGCCACAGTGGTTACACAAGGCAAAAGGAAATCAGGTGGTACAGCATATAGAAATAGAGAGGGAAGAAAAGGGAAGGGAAGCAGAGGACAGAAATGGAAGCAGGTGATGAGTGGAAAGGGGGGGGGGGGGGGAGAGAGCAGCACAGAAAAAAGGGAAAGAGAGAATGACTATGTGGGGGATGTGGGTAGACAGACCAGGGATGAAGAATGGTGGGAGAAAACTGTAGATGATTTAAACAGGGATAGATTTGTATGCAGAGATTTAGTTCATAGATGTTGTGAGAGACATACTGGAAAGACAAGTTAATACTGGAAGGGAATAACCAAAGGACTCATTTAGTGAAGCAACTGTTTTAAGTCATCAGTGTCATATCATGCAGCATGTTTGGCAAATTGATAGTCAAATTTTGTGTTTGCCTCAGTTTGTTGTAGACCATTGATACGAATATACAATTGCCTGCTTGTCAAAATCACATAAAATCATGGTAGCATATACAACAGGGCTCCTTTCAACAAGTCTTTGCATTTTTTGGGTAGAAAATGCCTGTGACTGACCTGCAGTAGGAAGTGACGGGTAGATGTATGGGGCAGGCCTTGCACCTCGGTTGACCCTAAAGAGGAGACTACAAACTGACTGGAATAGCACTCGCCAACAATATTCTGTAAGTGAAGTGGTGTGGCTAAAATCAGCATCACGGTCACGAAGAGTGCTGGCAGCACTGCCATAGTGCTCACAGTTTGGCAACTCAGGTAACTAATGGGTTAAATCCTAGTTTATATGACACTAGCCTCTCACTGATGTGCTAATATTGGCAGCAGCCCAATAAATAATGGGAACAGAAGACAGTGAATCAAAAGTGCCACTGACAGCGCCAATGACAGTGCATCTTGCAATTTTATTTTGTAAAGAAATCTGCATAGTCCATTAAAATGTTATAGTCAAAATTTGCGATACAGTCATAGCAAATAACTCAATGTTTTTTTATGAGTGGTACTGTACATCTTAATCAACAGAACTATTTTTATTGCAGAACTGTGACACATTCATAGGAAATTGCTCAATATTTTTGATGAATTTCAGCGTGTCATTGCTCCAACTGTCACTAACATGGTAGTATGTATCTATGTAAGAACATATTCTGAAATCTTGACTTTTTGTAGAAAACTGTTGAATGTTTTTGATAATATACAATGCAATGTAATTTGGAATGAGCATTAGGTATCCATAGAGTAGGTGTATATATCTAAAGGAGAGAGTTTTATTTGTATAAAAAAAAAATTAAAATTATAGATACAACTTTCATCACATAATATAACGCTACAGAATATATTCAGAAAAGCACATAAAGAAGCAGTTACTGCATGGGTGTGTGAGGGGTTTTTAATATATGAACAGAAACTGATAGCAAATCATTCATCAATTATATGGCTCTCTTGACACTTACTATAATCTGCAATTTAAGCTACATAAAGGGAAAAAACCTGTGGCATCCATGTAATGACCAGCCCCCGAAGCACACTTCTGAACATCTTCCATAGCAATATTAAAGAAGTAGACCAGTCGCTATGCCACATTCATTCACGGTATGAAAGGCACAGTCACTCTGGCTCTCTCAATGACACTTCCAACTGAGTTCCCTCGGCCCCCATCTTTCACCACACCGCCACCAACATCCGCAGACCAACAAGAAACCAGTGTCACCCAAACTAGGATTTAAACAGCTAATGCCATTCCACTTTGACATAACCAATGACAGGTGATAAATGACGAAATTAATTTATACTACAGTATTTAAATGACTGCCTGGTTTGTAGTCTTTGTGAGTGTCTGATACATTTTCACATCGTTATGGCAGGTCAATCGATTAAATGGATGGAGCTGAGTGAAATGATACTGCACAATGACATTACTGAGTGTGTCATTATTCTTTACAATATAATCTGATGCATTTAAGCTCGTCACTCCACCTACCAAGCTACAAGATTTAATTTAAAGACACTAATCATTTGCCATCTGCTTCTACGTATGTATTCTGCAAATCACATTTAAATGCATGACAGAAGGTTTACCAAACAACTTTCATAATATTTCTCTACTGTTACATTCTTTAAAAGCACGAGGGAAAAAGGGACACCTAAATCTTCCAGTTTAATATCTGATTTCACTTTATTTCATTGCTATGATCATATCTCCCAACATAAGAGGGCAATAACAAACTATGTTTGCATTTGGATGGGAAAATTGGTGAGAGAAATTTTTCTAAATATCACTGCAGTGAATAACACCTATCTTTTAAAGAGTTCCACCCCAAGTAGTGTGTTACTTCTGCGACACTCCTCCCCCATATCATGATAGTACAAAACAAGCTGCCCTTTTATGAACCTCTTCGATATCCTCCATCAGTCTCAACTTACTAAAGAAACTGCCTACACCACACTTGTGAGTCCTATTTTGGAGTACTGTTGCGCATTGTGGAATCCACAACAAGTGGGACTGACGGGTGATTTAGAGAATGTTCAGAGAAGGGCAGCTCATTTTGTATTATCGTAATATAGGGAATAATGTGTCACGAAAATGATGCACGAGTTGGGGTGTAAATCATTAAAAGAAAGGGGGTATTATTTGTGACCGCAATGTATTTGTGAAATTTCTTTCACCAACTTCCTCTTTCAAATGCAAACATATTTTCTTAGCATCCACATTCATAGGAAGACATGCTCTACATCTACATCTACATACATACTCCGCAATTCACCGTAAGGTGCTTGGTGGAGGGTACACTGTACCACTACTAGGCATTTCCTTTCCTATTCCACTCCCAAATAGAACGAGGAAAGAAAGAATGCCTATATGCCTCCGTACGAGCCCTAATTTCTCTTATCTTGTCTTTGTGATCTTTACGCGAAATGTAAGTAGGCGGCCGCAAGATCGTACTACACTCAGCTTCAAATTCTAGCCCTCTAAATTTACTCAACAGAAATTCACGAAAAGAACGTCGTCTTTCCTCCAGCGATCCCCAATTGAGTTGCCGGAGCATTTCCGTGACATTCGCGCATTGGTCGAAACTACCAGTGACAAATCTAGCTGCTCGCTTCTGAACTGCCTCTATGTCTTCCTTTAAACTGATCTGCTGCGGGTCAAAAACACTAGAGCAATACTCAAGACATGGTCGTACAAGCATTTTATACGCGGTCTCCTTTACAGGTGAAGTACATCTTCCCAAAATTCTCCCAATAAACCGAAGTCGGCTGTCTGCCTTACTCACAACTGTCCTTACATGTTCGTTCCATTTCATATCACTCTGCAATGTTATGCCTAGCTATTTCAACGACGCGAGAGCATCAAGAAGCTCACTACTCATGCTGTATTCGAACATTATAGGATTGTTTTTCTTCTCATGTGCATCACCTTACACTTTTCTACATTGAGAGCCAGTTGCCATTCTTCGCACCAACGAGAAATTTTGTCTAAGTCATCCTGTATGCTATTACAGTCAGTTAAATATGACACCCTCTCATACACCACAGCATCATCAGCAAACAGCCGCAAATTACAACTTACTCTGTCCATAAGATCATTTATATAGATAGAAAATAACAGAGGTCCTATCATACTTCCCTGGGGCACGCCTGACAATACACTTGTCTGTGATGAACGCTCACCGTCGAGAACACGTACTGCATTCTATTACTTAGGAAGTCATCCAGCCAGTCACAAATCTGTGACTGTATCTTCATTAGCTCGTATCTTTGTTAGCAGTCTGCAGTGTGGCACTGCGTCGAACGCCTTTTTGAAGTCGAGAAAAACACAATCTGTCTGTTACCCTCCATCCATGGCTCGCAAGATGTCATGTGAGAAAAGGGCGAGCTGAGTTTCACATGAACGATGTTTCCTAAACCCGTGCTGATTCATAGAAAGAAGCTTTTCCGTTTCAAGGAAATTTACTATATTCAAACTGAGCATATGCTCTAAAATTCTACATGAAACTGATGTCAATGATATTGGCCTGTAATTGTGTGGGTCAGTTCTCTTTCCTTTCTTATAAACGGGAGTCACCTGCGCTTTCTTCCAATCACTAGGAACTTTGCGCTGAATTAAAGATTCATGATAAATGCAAGCTAAGTAGGGAGCCAATGCCGCAGAATAGTCTTTGTAAAACCGAACTGGTATTCCATCCAGACCAGCAGACCTTTTCATATTTAGCTCCCTCAGCTGCATCTGTACACCGGAAATACCTACTACTAGGTCCCCCATTTCGGAATTAGTATGTTGATCAAATGATGGTACATTTGTGTGGTCATACTGCGTGAAAGATATCTTATAGGTTAAATTTAGAACTTCAGCTTTCCATTTGCTTTCTTCTATGACTGCCCCAGAATGATCAACGAGTGACTGGACAGTGGGCTTTGACTCGCTTATCGATTTTACATAGGACCAGAATTTTTTCGGGTTCTCGGAAAGATCTTTTGGTAAGGTATGTCTGTGATAATTATTGTATGCTTTGCACATTGATCTTTTTATAGACGCACAAATCTCTACTAACTTTTGCCTGTCATTATTTGCATGTTCTTTTTTCAATCGAGAGTGCAAAGCTCTTTGCTTTCTCAACAGCTTTATAACATTATTATTATACCACGGTGGATCTTTTCCATCCTTAATCGTCTTATATATATATCAAAAACACACAAACATTCGAGCTTTTGCCACCTGTGGTGGCTTCTTCGGGAAAAAGAGGAAGGAAGGAGAGGAGCAAGGGATATATATATATATATATATATATATTTTTTTTTTTTTTTTTTTTTTTGGATTTTGTGTCTCTAAATTTGGATTGCTGCTTTCTTTGCTTCTGCAAGAGAGATCCAACATGTCTTGTGTTCCACAGGGAGTCAGTAGCTTCTTTTATTAATTTGTTTGGTATACTCTTTCAATAACTGTACTTACTGTTTCTTTCAATGAAAAACCACATCTGATTTGGATTTGTATATAAAATTATTTGTATAAGGTTTTTCATTCCAAAGTCTGTTAATGTATTCAATAATTCATTTCTAGGTAATAATTTCAATCTTCTAATGAAGGCACTATTAGTAGGTCCCAAAATCTAGATTAAGTATCTAAAAAGTGCAACTCGTTGGGCTGTTTCTACAATTACTGTAAATTTAGTACAGTTGCTGCAATTTTTGGCTAGACATGTTTAAAATCGTCACAGTGGTATGGATTGAGTACTTTTCTTTCTTTCTTTCTTTTTTTAAAAAAATTTGATTCAAGCTTTCTTTGAACATTTCTGCAAGTGAATTGTCTAAGTCAGGAGGTCAGTAAAAAGATCCAATTAATAATTTATTCCTGTTGTCAGGTATAACGTCTACCCCTACCAACTCAAGGAAACTATCTACTTCAGTTTTGCTACAGAATAAACCTCCTGTGACAGTAATAAATGCGCCGTCACCTATTTTATTCAATCTATCCTTTCCAAACATCACCTGTCCCTTGGTAAAAATTTCAGCTGAACTTATCTACAGCTTTTGCTACCCATAATGATTCAGTACTCACAGTTAGTGCTTAGAGCTCTGGTACTTTCTCCACACAGCAATGACAATTAACAACTGCTAGACAAATGGTTCTTATATCTTTGTCCATTCTAGCTGAGACTCAAATCCTTTTCGCGTGTTCCCGAGACCCACTGCCCTAAAAAAACTGCCCAATCCACACCAAACAACCCCTGCTACCTGTGTAGCTGATTCATGTGTCTAATGGAACCCACAACTCCACCACCCTGTGGGGTAAGTCCAGGAATCTGCAGCATATATGGTTGCAGATCTATCTGAGCCTCTGATTCAGGTCCTGCATTTGACTCTGAACTTGAGATTTGTAGTTGGACCTGCCACTTATTCTACACATGGCGAGCTCAGCCTTCAACTTGCAAGCAAGATTGGCAGTCTTTACAACTTTAGACAGCAGCCCTGAACCAGAAAGAATCTCTTTCGATCCAAAGCGACATACATCGTTGGCACCAACCTGAGTCACCACCTGCAGTTGGCTGCACCCTGTACTCCTCATGGCATCTGGAAGCAGCTGTTCCATATAAGGAATGACACCAACCAGTATGCAGACAGAGTGCATATTGGCCTTTTCCCCCTCCCTAGCAGCCATATCCCTAAGGGCTCAATCACCCACCTAACTTTGGAGATCCCAACTACAAATAAATCCACCACTCTGTGACAGCCCTGACCTCTCAGGACCAGTGATACCATCCAGCTCAAGAACATTGACCTGCACAAACAGCACCTCAAACCTTTTGGTACGATAAACCGGAGAGGGAGGCCTCTCAAATGGTCCCCTGGGAAGTCTTTCGCTGCCTGCCACACCCTCAAGCGACCTTGCATGCAACCATGGGTGAGGTGCCAGCCTCACTAAGAGCAGTAGCAGGGCTCGCCAGAGCCACAGGCTAATCAGTGGACATGCTAGATGTGATGGAAATCTGTTCAATCCCCACAGCTGTACCAAAACAATTGTGCCCCTCAACTGCAGCTTCCAGCTGTGCAACCACGGTTAACACCGCCTGAAGCTGGGAGCGAAGTGTCACCAAACAGCTGCCAAGAGTCCATATGTATGACTACAGTACCCAGAAAAATGAATGACTGAAAAGGTGTGATGCAGATCTACAGTGAGCCCAGCGGACGTCGTCCAGAGCACACCTCTCCAGTAGCGTAGCAGTAATTTATCAGTTGTAAGTGTAACCGGCTTCTCTCTAGAAGCTACCTATTTTTACTTTTCAGTGCGTTTTCCCTTGAGTGCATTAAATTTATTGTGTGCTCACGTTTTTATTTGATTCACATTCACGTTAAATATCTGGTTAGTGTATTATTCCGCCGTGTGAACCGCGTCGCGACAGTAATCTGTCTTTGTTTTGAAACAGTTACCGTTTGTTCACTCCAGTCAGTCGCCCAGCGGACGTCGTCCAGAGCACACCTCTCCAGTGGCGTAGCAGTAATTTATCAGTTGTAAGTGTAACCAGCTTCTCTCTAGAAGCTACCTATTGTTACTTTTCAGTGTGTTTTCCCTTGAGTGCATTAAATTTATTGTGTGCTCGCGTTTTTATTTGATTCACATTCACGTTAAATATCTGGTTAGTGTATTATTCTGCCGTATGAACCGCGTCGCGACAGTCGTCTGTCTTTATTTTCTGATTAGAAGCGACATATAGTATTTTGATTTTCGTCTACACTTTCTCGTCTCAATTTGTAAAGTTATACTGAGCTGTCGTGCGTATTGGATTCACATCCGCGTTCTAACGAACAGTTTAGTTTTCCTTTGAACGCATCGCGACTGTAGTTTTTGTTTTTGTTGGCACTGTAATCATGAATAGGGACTGTGACTGCTGTGTGCGGATGCAGTCTGAGCTGGTGACACTTCGCTCCCAGCTTCAAGCTGTGTTAACCTCAGTTGCACAGTTGGAAGCTGCGATCGATGGGCGTCGTTGCTGTTGGCCGGCGGTGGGGACCGAATGGTCTCCCGTCGTCTCCACCGATCGGCCTGCGGCAGCGACATACCCTGAAACTGCTAGCAGTGAGGCAGACATCTCACCCGTGGTTGCGTGGGAGGTTGCTCCAGTGCGTGGCAGGAGGCGCAAGACATTCCGGGGGACCGATCGTGAGGCCTCCCCGGTTCGTCTTGCGAACAGGTTTGAGGCGCTGTCTGCTCAGGACGACGTTCCTGAGTCGGATGGTGTCTCTCACCCTGTCAGCACCCAGCCTGCAAGATCCGGGCTTTCACAGAGGGTGGGTTTACTTGTAGTTGGGAGCTCCAACATTAGGCAGGTGATGGAGCCCCTTAGAAAGATGGCTGCCAAGGAGGGGAAGAAGGCCAACGTGCACTCCGTGTGCATACCGGGTGGAGTCATTCCAGATGTGGAACGGGTCCTCCCAGATGCCATGAAGGGTACGCAGTGCAGCCAACTGCAGGTGGTGGCTCACGTCGGTACCAATGATGTGTGTCGTTTCGGATCTGAAGAGATCCTCTCAGGTTTCGAGCGGCTAACTGAAGTGGTAAAGACTGTCAGTCTTCCTTGCAAGATGAAAGCAGAGCTCACCATCTGCAGCATAGTTGACAGGACCGACTGTGGACCTCTGGTACAGAGCCGAGTGGAGGGTCTGAATCAGAGGCTCAGACGGTTCTGCGACCACGTAGGCTGCAGATTTCTTGACTTGCGCCATCGGGTGGTGGGTTTCCGGGTTCCGCTGAATAGGTCAGGAGTCCACTATACGCAGGAAGCAGCTACACGGGTAGCGGGGGCTGTGTGGCGTGGACTGGGCAGTTTTTTAGGATAAAGAGCTTCGGGGAAATAGAAAATGGGCAATCTCAAAGGGTTCAGGTGGATCACAGGAGAAATGTAGATCCGGAAAGTATCGGTATAACAGTTGTAAATTGTCGTAGCTGTGTCGGGAAAGTTCCAGAACTGCAAGCGTTAATAGAAAGCACCGAAACACACATCATTATAGGCAGCGAAAGTTGGCTCAAGCCGGAAATAAGTTAAGAAGAAGTATTTTCAAAAGATCTATCGGTGTTCAGAAAGGATAGATTAAACAAAATAGGTGGGGGCATGTTTGTCGCTGTCAAAAGTAGTATTTCATGTAGCGAAGTTGAAGTTGATAGTTCGTGCGAGCTATTATGGGTAGAGGTTGTACCCGAAAATCGTAAGAAGTTAATAATTGGTTCCTTTTACCGGCCTCCCGACTCTGACGATACAATAGCAGAAAGGTTCAAAGAAAACCTGAGTCTAATTACAAAAATGTACCCGACTCACACGATAATAGTAGGTGGTGATTTTAATTTACCCTCGATCTGTTGGCGAAATTATATTTTCAAATCAGGAGGTACGCATAAAGCATCGTGTGAAATTGTACTCAACGCATTCTCTGAGAATTACTTCGAACAATTAGTTCATGAGCCAACTAGAATTGTAAATGGATGTGAAAACACACTTGATCTCTTAGCAACAAATAATCCTGAGCTCATAACGAGCATCAAAACGGATACAGGTATTAGGGAACACAGAGCTGTAGTAGCGAAATTGAATATAGAAAGTCCCAAAGTTACCAAAAATAAACGCAAAGTATATTTGTTCAGGAAATCAGATAGAAAGAAAATACATTGCTTCTTGAAAGACAGCTTCCACTCGTTTCTAACACTAAACGTAGGTGTAGACCAGATGTGGCTCAAATTCAAAGAAGTGGTACCGGCAGCAATTGAAAGTTTTATACCTAATAAATTAATAAAAGAAGGAGGCGATCCCCCTTGGTACACAAAAGGAAAAGGCATACTAAATTTAAACGAACACGAAATCTCCAGGATTTGCGATTGTACTCAGAAGCTCGAAATTTAGCGAGGACTTCAATGTGAGATGCCTACAACATTTATCACAACGAAACTCTTTCTCGTAATTTGACTGAAAACCCAAAGAGATTTTGGTCATATGTTAAATTTACTCGGGGCAAATCACAAACAATACCTTCACTACGTGATAGTAATGGCGATCTTGCCGATGACAGCGCTACTAAAGCAGAGTTACTAAACTTAGCTTTTAGAAACTCATTCACCAAAGAAGACGAAACCAATATTCCAGATTTCGAATTACGAACAGATGCCGTAATGAGTAACATAGAAGTAGATATCATCGGAGTAGTGCATCAACTAAAATCACTTGATAAGAACAAGTCTTCTGGTCCGGATTGTATACCCATTAGATTTCTATCTGATTATGCTGAAGCGATAGCTCCTTACTTAACAGTCATATACAACCGCTCTCTCATAGAAGGATCTGTACCAAAAGATTGGAAAGTTGCACAGGTCACACCTATATTCAAGAAAGGCAGTAGGAGTAACCCACTAAACTACAGGCCTATTTCATTGATGTCAATTTGCAGCAGGGTTTTGGAACATATCCTGTATTCAAATATTATGAATTATCTCGAACAGAACGATCTATTGACCCAAGGTCAACACGGATTTAGAAAATATCGTTCATGCGAAACACAACTAGCTCTATATTCACACGAAGTGATGGGTGCTATCGACAAAGGTTCGCAAATCGATTCCGTATTTCTTGATTTCCAGAAAGCTTTTGACACCGTACCTCACAAACGGCTTTTAATCAAATTGCGTGGTTATGATATATCGCCCCAAATTTGCAATTGGATAGGGGATTTCTTGTCAGAGAGGACACAGTTCATAGTAATCGATGGTAAGGCATTGACTAAAACAGAGGTGATATCGGGCGTTCCACAGGGTAGTGTTATTGGTCCTCTGCTATTCCTTATTTACATAAACGATTTAGGGGAAAATCTAAGTAGCTCTCTTAGGTTGTTTGCAGATGACGCCGTCATTTACCGTCTAGTAAAATCATCTGAAGATCAAAACCAACTGCAGAACGATCTGAATAAGATATCAGTATGGTGTAAAAATTGGCAATTGACTCTAAATAATGAGAAGTGTGAAGTCGTCCACATGAGTACGAAAAGAAATCCGTTAAACTTTGTTTACAACATAAATCAATCAAATGTGAAGGCCGTAAACTCCACAAAATACCTAGGAATCACTATTACTTCAGACTTAACCTGGAAAGAACACACAGATAATATCGTGGGAAAGGCGAACCAGAGACTGCGTTTTATTCGCAGAACCCTTAAAAGATGCAACAGAACTACTAAAGAAACTGCATACGCTGCGCTTGTCCGTCCATTTTTGGAGTATTGCAGCCCAGTGTGGGATCCTTATCAGGTGGGTTTGACGGAGGACATCGAAAGAGTCCAAAGAAGGGCAGCTCGTTTCGTATTGTCGCGATACAGGGGAGACAGCATTACGGAAATGATACAGGATCTGGGATGGGAATCATTACAACAACGGCGCTTATTGCTGAGGCGTGGGTTACTTGCGAAACTCCAATCGCCAACATTCTCCTCCGAATGCGAAAATATATTGTTGACTCCCACTTACATAGGTAGAAATGATCATCAGAATAAAATAAGAGAATCAGAGCTCGAACAGAGAGATTCAGGTGTTCTTTCTTCCCGCGCGCTATTCGAGAATGGAATGGGAGATAAATAGTATAATTGTGGTTCGATGAACCCTCTGCCAGGCACTTAAATGTGATTTGCAGAGTATCCCATGTAGATGTAGAACTAAGGTAAACTAAAATAGATGACTGACATGATTAACACACCAGACGAATATGGAACTAGATACTTAATGCGAGTCTGGATCTAGTATACACACGAGTATATGAAAAAATTTAGATCTGAATCAAGAACCACACAAAAAGTCAAAATACATCACTTCTAGAGAGAAGCCAGTTTCAATTACAAGTGGATATGTGCTCAGAAGGCTGTGCTGTGGCCACAAGTAACCCAGCTTCCTTTTTTGTTAGGAACATGTCATTACTTTTTACAATACAAAGTGATCCATTTACTTTCACACATTCACCTGAGCTGATTGATTTAAATAAAAACTATTAATTACTTGAAAATTTTAAACATGGCTGCAATTCAGCAACGGTGGAACACAATCCAAGAGTCAACACAGTTTCAGCCGACCAGTTGCATAAAATAGTTTATTACATCTATAAACCTTTACCCAGGTTTCGGCAAAATTCATTTTGCCTTCTTCAGAAGGATACCTAATGAAAATGTGACACACAAATATGAAAAATAGTAAAATATAAAGGTGTTTCTAACGTAAGAAATTAAAATTCCAGCATAGGTGAAAATGTACTTACAATAAAGCTCACATTAAAAAAGTTGTTAAAATGTGGCTGACTCCATGTCAATAGATTAAAATTTAAAAACAATGTCACATTATAAAATTTTGGAGTATGTCCACACACAGGTCAAGTGAGCACTGCATACTGGTAAAGGCAATAGAGCCTTAGTGACGTGCGCCCGCACTAGGTGGCACCAAGAGGGCTGATGGGCGTGCGCGCAGTCGCGGACGCGAATGAATTTGACAAACAGGAACTATATGTAATATGATACTGACAGAAAACATAAAATAAAATGGGAAATAAGATGCAAAGAAGTCTGAAGCTGAGCTATGTGGGTGGCAGAATATATATATGTACGAACACGCAAAAATTAGAGAAAGAAAAGTTAGAAAATATTCAGCGGCCAGACATAGTGCATGCACCACAAACTACAAACAAACAGCACGCACCCGGTGGGAGGGAGTTCAGTACAAACCCCACACATCACAACACCAGAAAAATATAAACAAGGGCGCCACTAGAAATCTGATGATAAACATTAAGCATCACAACAGTATAAAACTATAAACAAGTGCGACTCTAGAATTTTGAGGACAATAAACACCGTGCAGGAACAAGTATTGCATTAACAAATGTCAAACAGTATAGGTTTGAAACCTTCTAGGTACTGTCTACTTGCAAGTTCAAGTTGGTCGTTCAGCATATTACCATCGTTGATGATGAGGTGTTTTAAAATTTCATATTCTTCCCATAAATCAAGTTTCCTTCCCTTGGCTTCTCTATGCAAAATTACAGTGTCTTCCAACGATCTAGGGACATGATCTGCTACAAGCAAATGCTCGGCAAAGGTAGAATTGTGTACATTGCGTCCTGTCCTCCCTAGTAGATGTTCTTTATACCGCACCTTGATTGTTCTTCCTGTCTGTCCTATGTAATAACAGGGACAGTTGTTACATATTATTTTGTAAATGCCAGAATTGGAAATAGGATCTACTAAGGTCTTAAGTGTATGACCAAGATTTTTCTTTAAATTATTGTTAGTAGAAAAAGTTACCTTGCGATTGTATTTCTTCGTCAATAGACGTTGTAATCTGTACGATACATTGCCTAAAAACGGAATAGCAATGAACCTCTGACTGTCATTTTTATCCAGGTGCGATTTGCTACTGAGCAATGTTGAAAACTGTTGGGAAGTCTTTTGATCAACGATGTGTTGCACTACATTTGTATCGTACCTGTTATTGATGGCTATGGATTTTATTGTGTTAATCTCCTTTTCCAAGTTAGCAGGCGACAGGGGAGTTGTGAAAGCACAATTGATAGCAGAATGAAAAAAGGCTAATTTATGTGAACGTGGGTGTGCAGAATGAGCTGGAATAATCATATCAGAATATGTTGGCTTGCGGTATATGTCGAATGTTATACTGTCGTTTACTATGGCCAATTTTAGATCGAGGAAGTTGAGCTTGAAACTTTCAATATTTGCAATGGTGTAAATTAAATTTTTCATCATCTTTTTCATTGTAACACAGTTTCTCACTTGACACACATAAACACCACAGCATACCACACAAATAGTGCCAACATTGCTGTGCAGTGACACATAAGTACAAAACGCTTCTGACCATGATGCTGACTTTTACCATTGGTGGTGGAACACTACTTCTGATGATTTGGTTAGGATATGCATCACTGCAGGAAACAACAATAAGTTTTAAAAGTCCTGGTGATTATGTGGTTGAGATTTTCAGGGCAAGGGTGATACTTTGTGATCAGAGAAATGCTAGACATTGGCTGATTAACAGGTTTACTGGTGTTACATGTAGCATGGGATATATGCTTATGAATGAATTGGATATGATATTGTCAGTCAAAACAGACAACTCTGGATTTCCACTGTAGATGTGGTGCCCACAGATGGAGAGGTTGGAAGAAAGAGACCTTACGGCATATCACAGGTGACAGCTGTTGTGGAAGGTTGGAGCACTTAATATTAAGTCATATTTATGGGGCAACCTGAGAGATGGAGGTCAATATATGCAAAGGTGGCTCATTGAGTTTAGAAGGAACAGTTGAAGCAAATTTGATAATATGTGTTGAGATAATAAAGATCCACCCCCATGAACCACAGACATTGCCGAGGTGGGGTGGCTTGCGTGCCTCAACGAAGCAGATAGCTGTACCATAGGTGCAACCACAGTGGAGGGGTATCTGTGGGAAGGCCAGACAAACGTGTGGTTCCTGAAGAGGGGCAGCAGCCTTTTCAGTAGTCACAGGGGCAACAGTCTGGATGATTGACTGAGCTGGCCTTGTAACATCAGCTAATGTGGCTTTGCCATGAAGTTACTGTGAACAGCTGAAAGCAAGGGGAAACTACAGTCTTTACTTCTCCTGAGGACATGCAGCTCTACTGCATGACTATACAATGACGACGTCTTCTTGGGTTAAATATTCCGGAGGTAAAATAGTCCCCCATTCGGATCTCCGGGCGGGAACTACTCAGGAGGATGTCATCATCAAGAAAAAAAAAAACAAAAACAGGCATTCTAAGGGTCAGAGCGTGGAATTTACTAACTCTTAATCACGTAGGTAAGCTAGAAAATTTGAAAAGAGAAATGGATAGGTTAAAGTTAGAAATGGTAGGGATTAGTGAAGTTTGGTGGTAGGATGAACAGGATTTCTGGTCAGGTGAGTACAGGGTTATCAATACAAAATCAGTTGGTGGTAACTCAGGAGTAGGTCTGATAATGATTAAGAAAATAGGAATGCGGGTAAATTACTATGACCAGCACAGTGATCGCATTATCATTGTCAAGATAGATACGAAGCCAACACCGACAACAGTAGTACAGGTTTATATGCCAACTAGTTCTGCCGATGATGAGGATATCGAAGAAATGTACGAGGATATAAAATAGATGATTCAGAAAGTTAAGGGAGACAAAAAACTGATTGTGATGGGGGACTGGAACTCGGTAGTAGGAAAGGGAAGAGAAGGAAATGTAGTAGGTGAATATGGACTGGGAAAAAGGAATGAAAGAGGAGATCGCTTGGTAGAATTTTGTGCAGAGCACAATTTAATCGTCACCAACACTTGGTTTAATCATCATGAAAGAAGGCTGTATATTTTGAAGAGACCAGGAGACACTGGAAGGTACCAGATTGACTTTATAATGGTAAGGAATAGATTTAGAAACCAGGTTCAAAACTGTAAGACATCCAGGGGCAGATATAGACTCTGACCATAACTTATTGGTTATGCAGAAAGGTCGAAAGGGTTGAGAGTTTCAGAGGGAGCATTAGGCAAGGATTGGCTGAAACTGGGGAAAGTAATACAGTAGAAGAAGAATGGGTAGCTCCGAGAAATAGGGTAGTGAACAGTGCAGAGGACCATATAGGCAGAAGCACAAGGCCTAATAGAAATCCTTGGATAACACAGGATATACTGAACTTAATTGATGAGAGGAGAAAATATAAAAATTCAGCAAGTGAAACAGGAAAAAGGGAGTACAAACACCTGAAAAATGAGATTGACAGGACGTGCAGACTGGCTAAGCAGAAGTGGCTAGAGGACAAATGCAGAACCTTAGAAGAATGCATACCTAGGGGAAGGATAGATACCGCCTACAGGAAAATAAAAGGGATATTTGGAGACAAGAAAAACAGCTGTATGAATATCAATAACTCAGACGGAAAACCAGTACTAAGCAAAGAGGGGAAAGCTGAACTGTGGAAAGAATATATAGAGGGCCTATACAAAGGAAATAAACTTGAAGGCAGTATTCTAGAAATGGAAGACGAAGTAGAGGAAGATGAGATAGGAGATATGATACTGCGAGAAGATTTTGACAGAGCGCTGAAGGACTTGAGACGAAACAAGGGCCCTGGAGTAGATGATATTCTGTCTGAACTGCTGATGTCGTTAGGAGAGCCCATCATGAAAAAATTGAACACCTGGTATGCAAGATGTATGAGACAGGGGAAATACCCTCTGACTTCAAGAAGAATATTGAAATTCCAATTCCAAAGAAATCAAGTGCAGACAAGTGTAAAAATTACAGAACTACCAGTTTAATAAGTCATGGGTGCAAAATACTAACACGAATTATTTACAGACGAATGGAAAAACTTGTGAAATCCAACCGCGGGGAAGATCAGACTGGATTTAGGAGAAATGTAGGAACACGGAAGGCAATATTCACATTACGACTTATCTTAGAAGATAGGCTAAGGAAAGGCAAACCTACGTTTTTGGCGTTGTCAATTTGGAGAAAGCTTTTGACAATGTTGACTGGAATACACTCTTCCCATTCTGAAGGTGTCAAGGGTGAAATATAGGGAGTGAAGAGTTATACTCAACCTATACAAAAACCAGACAATGGTTATTAGAGTTGAAGGGCAAGAAAGGGACGCAGAGGTTGGGAAGGGAGTAAGACAAGGTTGTAGTCTTTCCCCAATGTTGTTCAATCTGTACATTGAGCAGGCAGTGAAGGAATGGAAGGAGAAATTTGGAGACGGCATTAAAGTGCAGGGAGAAGAAATAAAAACATTGTGGTTTGCTGATGACATAGTAATTCTGGTAGAGACCACAAAAGATCTGGAAGAGCAATTGAATGGGATGGCCAGTATCTTGAAAGGAAGATATAAGATGAACATTAACAAGAGTAAAACAAAGATAATGGAATGCAATGTCAGAAAATCAGGTGATGCTGAAAGAATTAGATTAGCTAATGAGACAATAAAAGTAGTAGGCCTAGATGAATTTTGTTATTTGGGTAGCAAGATATCTTCTGATGACCGAAGTAAAGAAGATATAAAATGCAGAATGGCTATGGGAAGAAAAGCATTTCTAAAGAAGCGAAACTTGTTAACATCCAATATTAATTTAAATGTTAGGAAGACCTTTCTGAAAGCATTTGTCTGGAGTGTAGCATTGTATGGGAGTGAAACATGGACGCTAAGGAGTTCAAATAAAAAGATGATAGAAGCTTTTGAAATGTGGTGCTACAGACAAATGATGGAAATTAGATGGGTAGATCATGTAACTAATGAGGGGGTGCTTAACCGAATCAGGGAGAAAAGGAGTTTCTGGCATATTCTGACTAAGAGAAGGGACAGAATGGTTGGACACATTCTGATACATCAAGGAATTGTCAACTTAGCATTAGAAGGAAGCATGTGGGGTAAAAATCGTAGAGGGAGACCGAGGGATGAATATAGTAAGCAGATTCAAAAGGATGTAGGTTGCCGAACGTATTCTCAGATGAAGAGACTTGCACAGGACAGGGTAGTGTGGAGAGCTGCATCAAACCAGTATGCGGACTGAAGACCACAACAACATAATAAAGATAAGAACAATGATTGTTCCTGGCATGTGTCCATGGTTTTACTAAAGGTGGTAAAGACAGGCAGTCTTGTGAACTACCACTGAACACATTTTCCTAAAATTGTCTTAAGCACTTAAATTGACAGCCACACACAATGAAAATATTTTAGACTGAGCTACAAACAGGCCTAATCTTATTAACGATCACAGTCTAGACACAGTGGCTGGAGATCATGATGTAGTTATAATGACAATGTTTACCAAAGTCGACAAATCAGTCAAAAGGCTAAGAGAGTGTTTTTGGTAGACAGAGCTGATAAACAATTGTTAATGTCCCATGAACATAACCTAATTCCAGTATTATGCACAAAGAGGAATTATGGGTAAAATTTAAATGCATTGTAAATGAAGTGCTGGAGAACTAAATGCCAAACAAGTGCAAGGATGGAAAAGCTCCACCATGGTTTAATGATAACATTCGAAAAATGCTGATACAACAAAGGCAGTTGCACTCTCACTTCAAAAAAGAACAAACAAAAGAAGAAAGACAAAAGTTAGTACAGATTTGTGCACCTATAGTAAGAGTGATGTGAAGCATACAATAACTCCCAGCATCATATCTTAGCAAGAAACCGAAAAAACTCTGGTCCTCGATAAAACTGATAAGCAGGTTGAAGGCCTCTATCTGTCACTCATTAATTATTCTAGTGTGATGATAGGAGACAGTAAAAGGAAACCCTTTAGTTTTATACCGGTACCGTCATTTGATCACCATACAAATTCCCAAATGGAGGCCATAGTAGTAAGCATCTCTGGTGCATAGAAGCAGCTAAGAGAGCTGTAAACAAATAAGTTACCAACTCTAAAACGTACCACAATCTTGTTTTACAAAGAGTACAGCATAGTATTGGACCACTACATAGCTTGCACGTGTCACTAATCTGTGGTCCAATAGACCCAAGCAAATGGAAGAAGTGCAGTGACTCCTGTTTACAGGAAAGATAAAAGAATGGACCCAAATAATTATAGGCCAATATAATTCACACCAGTCTGCTGCTGAATTCTTGAATTCTCCGTTCAGATACAGTAAATACCCTTGAGATAAAAAAGCTTTTATCCTTACATCAGCATGGCTTTAAAAAGCATTGCTCGTATGAAACTCAACTTGCTCTTTTCTCACATAACATGAGTATACTGCAAGCCATGGATGAAGAACAGGTAAGGCACATTCCTTGATTTCCAAAAGCATTTTACAAGGTGAAGGTATAAGCATATGGAATACATTCTCAGGTAGGCCTATATGAAAGACTTCATAGAACCCAGTAAGACATCCTTGACAGTGAGTGTTCATCAGAGACAAGGATATTGTTGGGACTTCCACAGGGAAGTGATAGAACTGTTACTCTTTTCTACTTCCATAAATTATCTGACAGAGTGGCAAAAATTTGTGGTCATTTGCATGATTACTCGGACAGAAGTTTTAGCTGGTGTGAGGAATGGCAGCTAGGTTTAACTGTAGATAAATGTGAGCTAATGTAGATGAGAATGAGAAACAATCCCTTTATGTTTGAATACAGCATTAGTATTGTGCTGCTTGACAGTGTCATGTCAGCTAAATATCTAGGCTGAGTCATATGAAATGGAAAAAGCATGTAAGAACAGTTGTGGGAAAGATATAATGATCAACTCCAGTTTATTGGCAAAATTTCTGGAAGATGTATTTCATCTGTAAAGGACATTACATATAGAATGCTTGGGTGACCCCTTCACGAGAACTGCTTCAGTGTTGGGAATCCCTAGCAGATTGGTTTAATAGAAGACAGAAACAATTCAGGTTGGTTGTTGGTAAGTTCAATCAATGTGTGAAATGAAATGGGAATCACTGGAGGGACATTGAAATTATATTTGAGAAACACTGTTGAGGAAAGTTAAAGGGATGGAATTTGAAATTACTGCAAAACAATTCTCTTGTGCAACTCTTCTTGAAAAGACCACAAAGGTAAGATAACAGAAATTAGGGCATATACAGAAGTTTAGCTATGATGATTAGGAAAGAGGTGGTGGTTTTCGTATCAGGATGGCACAGATAATGGTAGCATACCATGGTCACAAGCATAGGGGACATTTTTGTATAAGACATTGCATCAATAGTTACCAATTAGGAATCTTGTGGTAATGGGACAGGAATTGTAAAAAAGGCCATAATTGAAGACCAAAATACAATCCATCATCTTTGACCAGTAATGTCATATCTGAGTCTCACAAGATAAGGTATGTAGATATACCGCCTAGCAAAACAAACCCTATCAATGAATATAAACATAAAGAGTAATATCATAATACTTATAATAAATAATCTGTGATTATCCTTCCAAATTACAGATTACAACAACAGAATGTACCATCGATCACAGATCTCAGGCCAAAAATTTGCTCCTTCGGTGGTCACTTGCAAAGAAAAACTTCTCTGTTGACATATACCTAACCATCAGACAGGAGCTACAGATCACTTTTTAAACACAAAATTGTAATCTATAATCTATGTTCTGCTTGTAAACAAATTATCATCTCTAACTCAGATATGACATCATTGGTCAAAGCCGAAAGGTCATATTGTGGACTTCAATTGACCCGAAAAAGGTGATGTGTATCAGCAATGTCTTGATGTAGTATGGGAGGCCATTAGGAGGTGTTAGTCAACAAAAGCAGAAATTCATTCTGGAAGCACTGTATGAGGCCTCAAAGGGACAACCATTGGGGGATGTGTGTGAGGTTAAGAGGGAGGATGGGGGAATGGATCTGTGAGGTTTGTGGAGTAAGTATGTGTGTTGGGAGGACGGGTGAGTTCCTAGTGCGAGGAGGGAAATGGATTTTGTAGAATGCCCAGTTTCTTTTCCCTGGTGAATACGTCCTGCAGAGTAGAATGTTGTTGACGCCTGGAGATTCAAATGGGAGTCTTTTTTACCTCTGGAATACTACAGTGTTAAGTTAAAAATTTATATGGATCATCATCATTAGACACTGATTATGCCTTTCAGCGTTCAGTCTGGAGCATAGTACCTCTTATAAAATTCCTCCATGACCCACTATTCAATGATAACATTGATGCCTCATCTGATGTTATGCCTTTTACTTCAAAATCATTCTGCACTGAATCTAAGTACTTTCTTCTTGGTCTACCTCGACTCCTCTTACCCTCCGCTGCCGAGTTCATGAGTCTCTTAGGTAACCTTGCTTCTCCCATGTGTGTAACATGATCCCACCATGTCGGTCTGTTCTCTCTAACTGCTTCATCTATGATGTTCATTCCCAGCTTTTCTTTGATTTCCTTATTATGGACACCCTCCTGCCATTGTTCCCATCTATTGGTACCTGCAATCATTCTTGCTACTTTCATATCTGTAACCTCTATCTTATGAATAAGGTAACCTGTATCCACCCAACTTTCACTCCCATACAACAAAGTTGGTCAAAAGATAGAGTGGTGCACTGCTAACTTAGTCTCCGTACTTACTTCCTTCTTGCAGAAGAGAGTAGATCTTAGCTGAGCACTCACTGCATTAGCTTTGCTGAATCTCGATTCCAGTTCTTTTGCTAAGTTGGCATCCTGTGAGATAATACATCCCAGGTACTTGAAACTGTCTACCTGTTCTAACTTTGTTCCTCCTATTTGGGACTCAATCTGTTTGAATCTCTTTCCCACAGACATTACTTTCGTTTTGGAGATGCTGATCTTCATATCATAATCCTTGCACCTCTGATCGAGCTCTGAAATAGTAGTGTGCAACCTTTCAATTGAATCGGCCATTACAACTAAGTCATCCGCATATGCGAGACCACTTATTTTGTTTTCACCTACTTTAATCCTGCCCTGCCAGTCTACTGTTTTCAACATATGAACCATTAATAGTATGAACAACAGTGGTGACAGGTTACAGCCTTGTCTTACCCCTGAAACCACCCTGAACCATGAGCTTAATTTGCCATCTACTCTAACTGCTGCCAGACAGTCTATGTAAAGCCCTTTAATTGCCTGCAGAAGTTTGCCTCCTATACCATAATCTTGAAGAACTGACAGTAGCTTCCTCCTAGGAACACAGTCAGATCTATGAAACATAGATACAATTCCCTGTTCCACTCATAGCACTTTTCCATTACCTGCCATAAGCTAAAGATCTGGTCCTGACAGCCTCTAAGAGGCTTAAACCCACACTGATTTTCATCTAACTTGTCCTCAATTAGTACTCGCACTCTCCTTTCAACAATACCTGAGAATATTTTGCCTACAACGCTAATTAAAGAGATACCTCGATAGCTGTTGCAATCTTTTCTGTTTCCATGGAAATTGGCGCGATTACAGCTTTCATCCAGTTTGATGGAACCTGTCCCGATTCCCACGCCTTTTCAATTATCCTGTGTAACCATTTGAGACCTGATATTCCACTGTATTTGATGAGTTCCAGCTTAATTTCATCCATACCAGCCGCCTTAGTGCACTGTAATCTACTGACCATTTACTCCACTTCCTCAAACGAGATCCTGTTTCCATCGCCGTTCCTATCCTATTCTACCTGAAAATCTGACACATCATCGAATGTTTCACCTACAGTGAGCAATTCTTCAAAATATTCCCTCCACCTGCCCAAGGCATCCACAGGATTGACTAGCAGCTTTCCTGACCTGAGCCATTTTTGATATGCCTACTTTTTTCTTTTTACTGGCTGCCTTGACTGTGTCATTCCACCAGGCTGTCTGTTTCTTCTTACCTTTACACACTACTGTTCCAAGACATTCTCTAGCTGCTTCCAGTAGTGTATCCCTGTACCTTGACCATTCCTCTTCCAGTGACTGTAAATCATTACATCCAACTAACTGGTACCTTTCTGAGATCATTGTTATGTATGTGTGTCTAATTTCCTTGTCTTGAAGCTTCTCCACTCTTATTTTCTATACATGGACCTAACTTTCTGCTCTTTTGGCCTCAGAAAACTAATTTCACTGCAGATTAAATAATGATCAGTATCATCAAAGAACCCCCTGAAAACACGTGTGTCCTTGACTGTCTTCCTGAATTCCTGGTCTGTTATTATATAGTCAATGATAGATCTGGTTCCACTTCCTTCCCACATATAGCGGTGAATGCCCTTATGCTTAAAGAAGGAGTTTGTGATAACTAAGCCCATACTGGAACAGAAATCCAAGAGCTGTTTTCCGTTCCTGTTGGCCTCCGTATCCTCTCAAAACTTACCCATAACCTTTTCATAACCTTCTGTTCGATTTCCTATCCTGGCGTTGAAATCACCCATGAGTAAAACACTATCCTCATCCTTCACTCTAACAACTACATCACTAAGAGCGTTGTAAAATCTGTCCATCTCATCTTGATCTGTCCCTTCACAGGGTGAATACACTGCCACAATCCTAATTTTCTTGCTGGTGATGGCCAAACCTATCCACATCAGTCATTCATTTACATACCTTATTGCAATTTTGCCGGGTTCAATTGCTTTCCTGATATAAAATCCTACACCCCACTGTGCTCTTCCTACTTTGACTCCTGACAGGTAGACCTTGTATTCTCTGACTTCGTCCTCTTTCTCTCCCCTTACTCTAACATCACCAACAGCTAAAACATCTAACCCCATCTTACTTGAAGTCTCCGCCAGCTCCACCTTCTTCCCATTGTAATCCCCATTGATATTAATAGCACCCCATCTCATTTCAGATCGTTTGCCAAGTCGTATCTGAGGAGTCCCTGGTCTGTCAATTAGAGGTGGGACTCCATCACCTCCAAAGGTCCGAGGCATTTTGCTCTGATTGTTGCCAGCATGATATTGCAGTACCTGAAAAGCAGGTTGCTAGCCTTACTTGCCCAGAGCCCCACTGGGTTTTACCCCTAACGGTTGAGGGACTAACCGGTGGATTTGGTAGTCTTTGCCGTCTGAGCACAACGGTGGCCACGACTCAGAATATGTCTAAGATGCCCAACCTTTTTCCAAAGTAACTGGTATTCCAACTGTCAGGACCACTTACTTGTCCACTCATATGTTGCCCGTGGTTCATGAACTAGGACATGACTACAGGAACCCACACCATGAACCACTTTATATGGATTATTAAAAAAAATACTTTCATCAATATCCATATTCAGACAGTAACATTGAATCATATGGCTAAAGGTAGACCTACTTTCCATTCTACTGTATGTTAAAAGTTTTATCCCGCTCCATATGCATAAGGAATGTAACAAGAACAATTGCTTAAATCATTCTGCATACAACATAATTAGACTACTCCAGTCTTTGGTATAGTTATAATATGTAGGAGACCATAGAATATTGATAGATTCTCACACAATACTGGTTCTTGAAAGTTCATACATACTTGATATCATTAAGCACCTGTCAGTTCAAGTTTTTTAGCATTTCTGCAAAACTCTCAATTAAACATATTAGCACTATTGCTACCCATCTATTTCAGTACTACCTGAGATCCAAATCATATAGGCTATATTCCCTACATTTCAGAAATATTCAAGGATGGATTGCATGAGTGCTTTGAAAGCAATCTTACCAATATTAGTGTCATGCAACATAGGCTAGTTACTACCACAAAATTACTGCTGTTTCTACTTCAACAGAAAATCCAACACTACAATTAATGGCAAGCCCAATGTTAAATGGACACCATAATTTCCAAACAATATTAATCTTAGTGCAAAATGGAAAAAAAAAGAAAAAAAAAAGAAAAAAAAAAATTGTAGCCTACTACTCGTGAAGTGCATTTTGTGTATACTAAATATAATAGGTTAAAAATTAGAGAATAAGCTGCTATAATTTAGTGGGACTTCAGAATAAAAGTGGTGCATATACACTTGAAAGCTACTGACAAAAACATGCCAGTTTATACTGAGTAAGAAACAAACCTTTCCCTAGCTTTGATTGTTGGAATCAAGTGCAGAACTTGTGCTGCAAGTAATGAATTCCTTGCCAAACTATCCATTGAGGCCACAAATTTCTGTCCTCTCGGGGAAGATGAATTTCCAGACACAGAACTTTCATTGTTTGCAGGAAGAGTGGCCTTTTCCTTTTTATCTTCATCTGGAACTGCTGCAGCATCATGTGATGAAGATCTCTTTTTAAACCGACGCTGTTCTGGTGCACTCCTGTTCGAAACAGGAGAGGATTGTTGTGTTGTACATGATACAAGGTTATCGGCTGATCTTCTCTGTGAGAGCAGTTGCCTTCTAAGGCGAGCTTGTGAAATAGAATTTTTAGGAGAGCAAGATTCACAAGACGAAATTTCGCTGGCTGATGGAGACAGAGACAATTCGTGATGCACAGATGACGTTTCTTCTCTGTCTCCAGAACTCGATTCATTAAGCTTTCTATTACTCGCACTCTCGGAACTTACACTGAACGTTTCTTCCAATGATGCTGACTTCTTGTCGACGAAGACTTTCTTTCCAGTATTCTCTTCAGTCGACGTACCCAGTTGGGCACCTGTTTTCAGCTTCGATTTATCTTCAGCAGCACAATGATAATCGGATCGCTGGTTGCTGCTTGATGACCTGGAACGCTCTGTCATTGCACAACACAGTGCTACTTTGGTGCTGTTATTTAAATCACTAGATGATTCAGAAGAGTGATAATTCTTCTGTAATCTTGTCTTCGACTGAAAGTTATCCAAAGAATCACCCGTAACCACTTTCACGGGGCTACCTTTCCTTTCGTCATTTTTTCCCTCTTCACACATAGATTTCTTGTGAAAAAATTCTTCGGAATTTGTTGACAAACAGCCAACTTTTGTCTTCTTCTGCATCAACACACGACACAATGATTTCTTTTTCGTTTTGTTGCTTTCGGAGGATTTTCGCACATCTTCATCTCCATCATCACACTCCTCCATCCTATGCTCTTGGTAATGTAGTAAACATTATAACTGAAGAACTTTGAGAAATTACGATGCTACTTTCATTCTTCTCGGGTATTTAAAAGGTTGGTGCAAAACAGGAAAATATTTACGATACGCTAATTACTCCTACACATATCAGAGCTAGCTACCAAGCTAGCTTACACGTAGAATCCATTACAGATATAAATACAGCTGGTAACTGTTTTGATAGTATAAAACGTACCTTCTTCCATAATTCGGAAAGCATAGCTAATGAACAATTAAAAACAATTTTCAAGGCTAAACCAAAACATTAGCAGACGACAACTAACTTATCACATTATAAATAAGAATCAGAGATATGAATAACGCGAACACCCTAATATATCATCTCTGCTATTGATGATGGTATCGACAAAGTATTCAAGCAACAAATAACCTGTTGACGCTAGCCCTCCCCCCCCCCCCCCCCCCGCCAAGGGAATATATCACCGGACGCATATCAAACAACCGCGGCTGAACTAACAGGTACTGCAACAACAAAATTGTATATAACTGTATCTCTTTGAAACATGACAACATTTATGACACCGTCACCAAAATCTATTGATTACTGACGGCGCCTAGTGTATGAATCACGAGTACGTTATTCCCGAAAGTAAACGAAATAATTAAAAGAAAAAGATTAGTGTATATAGTGAAAAAATGTGTTTGTTTGCCAACAAAAAGGTAAAATAATATGAAGAGATGGCTTGCATACCAACTATGTCTTACAAAATTGGACATATCGCGCGATTCCAGATATTGCTACTGAGAAAACAGAGTTTATAAAGCCATAACGTGTGTTAAATGCAAGACAGACGTAACTTCAAAATGGAGAATTTGGCTATGTCAAAATTGTGACCAAAATGAGCTGAACTGAACATTAAACTTAAAAAGGGCTATGAAAAGGAATTTATTGTGGCATTGTTAGAGAAAATACATATGTTGAAATACAAGTGCGATGAACGTATGCATACGAGAATAGACCATCAAACTACATTGTACCACAGAAGAGACCAGGGCCTAGCAAGAGGTCTTCAACTTCTGAAACTTTGTCTCGCTAAAACTTTGCAAACGGTGAGAAAAACCGTCAGGTTCGTCGAATACTGTGTACTATCTCGTATTAGACATGGAAATGTGGACCCATCCTTCAACCAAAACACACAACTGCTGATGAACTGGAAATGCGAAGAATGTAGGTCAAGATTAGAAAATATAAATCAACAAGCAACGAAAATCCATCCCATTCCACATTACACAATGATCTTCACAACAGGAGCAGAGGATGGATTACGCCTCGACCAACTTGCACAAAAACCACCGGCATAAATTTGAGTAGCAGTACAATTCCTGAACATGAGAATAGACTTTCAGCTCAAACCAGTGTAAAACAACGATAGCAACCCACAAATGATTATTACAAAGAAGAAATACACCAAATAAACCTATAATAAAAGGTATCACGAAATAATAGACTACAGGTACCTAATAACATAAAAAATTTCTCAGATAGTTTCAGAAGAGGGCTGTCTATTAAAATAAAACAGATAACACAACATACATGTTCAAAATTGTGGGGAATTTACAACCAACTGCAAGATTTAGCCAAGTTGTGGATAGTATTGAAGAAGAATGCTAGAAGCCATCATGCAGTAATTATGGGAGGTGTCAATGATGTGTATCATAACGAAACAGCTGTAGCAACAAAAGCTAACACATATCAATCTAATATGAAATAAGTTTCCCCTACCGACTAAGGTCACAGTTGCGTATGAAAAGGGAAAAAAATAGACGGAGACATTAAAAATAAGAGATATTTTTATTGTCTATGTAATTACGTTGAGACATTTTTCATACCACTTTGTAAGCTTCAAAAAGTCTTCCAGCAAAAACTCAGGGCGTATGGAAGAAGTGTAGAATGGCTTGCTTCCAAAGCGCTTTCCACCGAGAGTTTTCTTCAAAGCTGGAAACAGATGGATGTCACTTGGTGCGAGATCAGGACTGTATGGCGGATAGTGTAGGCAGTCCCAACCAACAGTTCCAATATGGTTTTGCATTGCCGTCGCTGAGTGTGATCTTGCATTGCCATCCAACAGCAGAATGCCAGATCTGAAAAGACCAGGCTGCTTTTCCGAATCACCTCTTTCAGTTTCAGCAGAGTGTCACAGTACTGAGAGCAATGATGCTTGCATCCTAAAAACGTCCAGCAACATAACTCCTTGGGCATCCTAGAAAACTGTGAATAGCACTTTACCTGCAGACGGAGTGTTTTGAACTTCTTTTGGATAGACATATCTTACGGATATGAATGTATGCTTTTCCGGCGTATATAGCTGGTGAAGAGCTCTTGGGCTTCCAGTCTGGTGGCAATGTCTCCAAACTGAAACTATTTGTCGATTGACATAGTCATCATCTTCTGGCGACGTGCCGAAACTTTGTGGATGCCAACTGGACAAGACTGCATACCTCCTGATCACATGCCACCTGAAGATGGCAGAAGCATTACCGGCACATACTTGTGAGTGGGTTGACTGCAGTTCTCAGGCCGACAGTGAGGTGCAGAAACGACATGCTGCCCCAAAACAATCGGCAAATTCGATAGACTCTCTGCAGCTCAGTCGAACCAGAAGGAGGCAAATAGCACCAGAGCTATTGTAAATTTGACAGATAATGTGCTAGACGCAGCCACAGCTTCTGCCCTCTCGAAAGAGTTGAACTTTGCTCCTGTACCAAGGACCATACCGAAATGGGACTTATCAGCAGCACAGAGGAAGCAGTTTGGGGCCTACCAAAGAAGGAAGCTGAGCAGATCCGAAGGGTGACCTGCAGGATCATCGACAAGTCACGACTCCCTAAAGCCAACTTTACTGCACTGGAACGAAAGTCTATCCGCACACTAAGGGATGATGCTGACACCATGGTCCTCCCGGCAGACAAGGGAAATGCGACGGTGCTGATGCGCACATTCGACTACCAACAGGAAATTTGCTCACTGCTGCAAGACCCAGCCTACAGGAAGCTCAACAATGACCCCACCTCGACGATGACCAGGAAAATCTTGGCGCTACTGAAGGACCCGGATATACCAGAGGCAGTGAAGAAACTGTTTATCCCAGAGCGCCAACGACACAGAGCCTTTATGAATTACCTAGCCGGCCGCGGTGGCCGAGGGGAGTGAGGCGCTCCAGTCACGGTCTGCACGGCCACTACGGTCGGGGGTTCGAATCCCCCCTCGAGCATGGATATTTGTGCCGTCCTTAGTCTTATGTAGTTCATAAGTAGTTTGTAAGCTTAGGGACCGATGACCCTGTAGTTAAGTCCCATAAGTTCTACAAACATTTGAACATGTTTTTGAATTACCTAAGATTCACAAAGATGGGGTATCTGTATGGCCGATTCTGGATACTATCAATATGCAGTTATGGATTGGCCAAATACCTGGCGACACTATTAAAACCACTGGTGGGACACTGCATTCATCACGTGAAAAACTCTGCAGATTTCGTGAGAATACAGAAGGACATCCAAATACAGAGATGACCTACTCAAGATCTCCAGCGGCTCCTCCTTGTTCAGGAAAGTACCTCTACAAGATGCCTTGCCATGCCTTAATCAGCATTTCAAGCCTGAAACAGCGAAGCTGTTTGAATATGCACTTACGACCACCTACTTCAAGTGCAATGTAGAGTTTTATGAACAAGTGGATGGAGTGGCCATGGGATCTTCCCTTGCTCCAGGGATGACAAATCTTTATATGGAAGACTTCGATAAGGTGGCCTTACAAACTGCTCACTGTAAACACAAGCATTTTTTTCCGCTATGTCGACAAAACGTTCGTGTTTTTGCAGCATGCCAGGAGGCACTGGATGAGTTTATAGACCACCTAAACGGCATACATGAGAGAATCACCTTCACGATGGAAGTAGAGGAAAATGGCTGTCTTCCATTCCTGGATGGCGCGCTGGGCGTAGAGAAAGAAGACACACACAGACCGCTACCTCCATGCAAGCAGCTGCCACCACCTGGCGAAACGCCAGTCAGTACTGACCACCTTGGTACATACAGATCGCATCATTTGTGACAGAGAAAACCTTTCAGACGCATTAAACCACCTAAGAAAAGTATTTCGAAAAAAATGGGTACAGTGCAACACAGACTGGAAGGGTTTTCAAATGGAGACAAAATAGGAAGACAGAAGAAGAGACTCGCCTTTCTCCCATATTTGAGACCCCTGTCAGCCAAAACCGGAACATAAATACCGTTTTACGACCACCGCCGAAGACGAAAAAGCTGTTGGGATCAGCTAAGACCCACTCAAACCCAACACATCTGGCATATATAGCATTGCCTGCAAATGTGGTGTAACGTACATTGGACAAAAGCAGCACTGCTTCTCGCAAAGGTGCGAGGAACACATCAGACACATCCGACTTGGACAGAAAAAGCAATCTGCTATAGCTGAACACAGTATCTAAGAAAACTACGCCTTTGATTTCGAGAACACCAGGGTACTGTGCCGAGCCAGGAGCTATTGGGACAGTGTCAGAAAAGAATCGTTAGAAATACGGGTCCATGGACGAAGGTTATCAACTGAGCTCGGCCTGAAATGCAGATTTAGCCGCAATACTCCGTGAACGCCCCAAAAAATGCCCGATCGCGAACGCGGCCCACCCGCTTCCCCCCCGCCACCCCTCCATCGGCTCCTCAGGACCCAGCCTCCCGCGGCAAGGTGGTGAAGGCACGTCGCAGGTATAAAAGGACCAGCATCAGCAAAGTCTCCGCACTTTGCCAGAAGATGTTGAGTATGTCACTCGACACAGTTTGGAGACACCACCACCTGGCTAGAAGTCTGAGATTGATTGATTTTTCAGAGAAGCCAAAACAGTCTTGGTTCAAACCGCCACTGCCTGCGCCGAAACTTAGTTTATTGTGCGGTATCGTTCCCTGTAGTAAAGCCAACCAATGCCCTTGAACAGTGCAAGGAGTCCCTTTACAGTTCTTTATTAGACACAATTTCTTCAGGTCTGGTTGTCCCAAATATTCTGTGCCCTTTACTCTCCAATGCAATGCAGTCGAAGATTAGATGTGATGCAGTTTCATCACCATCATCACAGATCCTACATTTAGGGTCCTCTTCTGTTATTCCCATTGTATTTATGTGTTTCTTGAAATTCCCACGGCCTGTCAGCAATCCAAACATGAGTCTAATCTCTCTCCTGTTCAGGCCCAGGGTTGCAGAGCTTCTTTTAAAATATGGCTTTGGCATCATTACCGTGCCATGTTTTTGTTGATAGACTTTGGTCCAATATTCTACGTGCTGTCTTCTGAGCCAGATATGTAGCTCCAATTTGATCATTGCCTTGGTGATTGTCAGGACAGTTTCCGGTCCAATAAATGGAGTCTCTGCCCCCATCCTGGTTAATCTGTCGGCATGTTCGTTGCCACTGATCCCCGAGTGGCCAGGAACCCACAATAGGTTTACCCTATTGCTTTCCCCTAGCTCCACCAGAACCCTGTGACATTCTGCAACAATTTTAGATCTTGTTGCAGGAGCTGCCAGTGATCTTAGGGCTGCCTGGCTGACTGAATAGATATAGATGCTACGGTATTTGTAGCACCTACGAAAATTCTCCTTCACACACGTCCTGATGGCAGTGATTTTGGCCTGGAATACTGAGGCCAGTTTCCCTAGAGAGATAACACCCTCCAGTCTTGGCTGTACCCCATATACCCCAGCCCCAATGCCTTGGTCTGATTTTGACCCGTCAGTGAACCAGACAATATCCCCTGTACGGTGTCCAACTATTTTCTCCCACTGCTCACTACTTCCAATTGTTATATTGAAAGGCTTGTTGAAGCAGTATGGGGTTATAATATAGTCGGCTAGCATTTCCCCAACCTTTCCTATATTTACCTCACTCACTATTTTAGTGTGTGATTCTGGATATCCCAAGGAGTTCCAGTTTTTGCCAGTTTTGAGTCTGTATGCACCAGCCGCTGCCTCCATCTTGACCCAAAGGTGTAATGGGGGCATATCCAACATGGTTCCCATCCCAGCAATTGGTGAGAAGTCCGAGAACTCTTCATCAATGATGACAGATGTTTTCACACCATGAATGCAGCCTCTGAATCGGGCGTGTAGTGGTGAGCCCATATGTCATTCGTGGATGGGATTTTGAAGCTTATAAAGTGGTTTGACAAATGTCTCAATGTACTTGAAAATTACGTAGAAAAATAAAGATATGTCTTATCTTTGATGCCTCATTCTACTTCTTTTTCATTTTATACACAACTCTGCCCACAGTCGATAGGGGAAACTTATTTTCCAATTTTTCCTCTTAGTTGCAAAAATACCACACTACTATGACCTAATAGGGCAATCATGTGTTAACAGTGAAATAAAAAGATCAAATAAGCTCTACGATTCAACATGCAAACATTTCAAAAATGTCTGCTATACAAGACATGGTCGACACTTAAAAGGCTTAGGAAAATCACTTTTAAGTAAAAAACACTGAAGGTTGTAAATAACAAATTAAGCAATGCAAATAACATAATACATAGGCTCCATTTTAATGAGTCAGTACAGGGAAACTTCCCACAGTGACCAAATCTGAGTCGGATTTGGTCACAAAAAATTTCATTGATCATAAAAGAAAATGCAGCAGAAACGCTCCCCAATAAAAATAATGATACAATATTATTACATGTCAATGTGCAATCCCTAAGAAATAAGGTCAGTGTGCTGCAGTTCTGGGCACATACTGTGTATTAATGAGCACTGGCTGCCAAATTCAGAAATAGACTAGTGTGTACCTTGTGGCTACATATTGGCCACATACTATTGTAGAATAAATACTGCACATGGTGGAGTGGCAATCTATATCAAAGAAAACCTGAATTTGCAACACTTGGTGATAGACATAAGCAGGCACTGTATTGAAGGTGCGTTTGAAGCAGAAGCTCTAAAACTGCACACCGCACACCAGCATATGATGTACAATTTCTTACAGATAAACTAAATTCCTTAATCAAGTTTTTCACTAAACACAAAAATCACCAAATTTTTATCGCAGGATACTTTAATATAGATATAAAAGAAACTAGGAATAATGTAAACACTTCATAAATTCTCTGAAAGCACTGAACTGTTACTGTATAAATTAGAAACCTACTAGACTAAATGAATGCCTTGACAATGTAATTAGTAATGTTAATCATGTTCAGCTGAAGTATGATGTGAATAAATTGGAAATATCTTATCACGATGGCATATGGGTTAGAATAGTCATTATGAATCCAGACAATATCACACAGTTAATTAATATGCAGAAGAATAAATGAGAGCAATATTGAGCAATTGAAACAAGAATTGGAAATAGTAAATTGTCAAATACACCATACAATACAAAAAATGTTGATGAATTCTTCTCTTTGTTTTCATGTATAAATAAAAGTGCAATAGACAGACATTGCCCACTTATTTCCAGAACGTGTACTCCTAGTAACAAGAAAAACCCCAACACAACAAGGGGTACACTCCCAAACTCAGACAGATGAGAATATTGCTGCATTTGCTTAAAAATAAGAGCAATAAAAGTGAGGAAGGCAGAAAAAATTATGGCCCAACAAGCGGAAAATCGTTCAAACTGTAGTTGTCATCCATGTCATTAGCCACTTTATTTATGTGTCTCGGGCAAATACCAGTGCACATCGACTTTTCTGTTTTTAGGATGTTTTATTCGTTCTACATACACGTTCCCACTTCACTGACAAAGAATGAAATCTAATACAACCTAGGGAAGTTGTGGTAAAAGCAACCTCAAAACGGTCCGGAATCACCTACATTTGATAGAACTGCAATGCACTCGCCATTCGCCTCGAGTGATCGTATAGAGAACAAGGAACATGCACGGTACAATGAAACCATCATTTAACCCTCCTTGCTATACCACTGATGCACCAACAAGGTGAAATGTATTCCAACATGACAATGCAGATCCACATGTATCCAGTACCACCCAACGTGTGAATTCCATATTATAGGATTTGAAACATGTGTTCCAGAAGCTCGATCGTTTGTAGATAAAAGTACTTACGAAATTGAGTCTGAGTTTAAAAACAAAAAACGAATGTTCGATTACGAAGAAATTGATGAACCAAAACAATCTGCTGAAATTCAGTACAGAGTTAATTTTTTTTAACACAGTGATAGATGCTGTAATAGTAGACAGAGAATGTCGATTCAAAGCCCTCGAAGAATATTTTGAGTGATTTGGTTTTATTTATGAGATCAATTATTTGAAATCTGTATCCAAGGAGGACCTTCTCAAGCATTGTAATGATTTAGGTATGATACTCCAAGAAGGCGAAAATAGTGGCTACAGCCTTTAGATCTTTACGAGAAACTCCAGCTTTTAAAATCAAGTCCACTAGCTTTAATCAAACACACAAAACAACTTCTTCAGTACGTTTTAGAGAACAATTTGGAACAATTATATCCAAATGTTTACATAACAGTCATAATCATGCTCTTAGTTTCAGTCAGTACAGCTTCGGCCAAGAGAAGCTTCACAAAGTTAAAATTGATTAAGACTTACTTGAGAAGCACAATGAGCCAAGAAAGACTATCTGCATTGTCAGTACTATTAATTGAAGCCGAACTAGCGGATAGTATTAATTATAATGTGATCTTAAAAGAATTCAGTGAGGCGAAGAGCCGAAAAGCTTCTCTAATTTGGGTTTGTTTATTCTAATTTTTGCCATTGCGATAATACTTGTATATTGTACTAATAAAATTTTAGTATAATGATTATTGGTGTATAATTCAGCTCAATTTATGTAACATTTTCGTCCTTACTGAAAATGAAAGGGGCCTCGCAAACACGAGTTCGCCGACACCCAGTTTTTGTCTAGTGCCGTCCTGAGCATACCTTTACAGTTTCGTCCATGTACAGAAACTTATATCACATCAAATTAAGATTCTGATAGTGAAATGTCTGAACCTATGCTATTCAATGTGTTGTGTGTAGTTACCGTATTTTCTCGGCTATAGTACCCACCTTTTTCCAATTTTTTGCTGAAATTAGGGAGGGTACTACAGGCGGAAACTTCGTAAATTCAGTTGTGCTCATTCCTTACATCGTGCCTATTTTAATAAAATTCAATATATCACAGTTTCCATCGCAAAAGCTGCCCTGTGTTATGCTGCAGCCGCATGCTGTTATAAGTAGACACCAGAAATACGAAAACTTCGAATTCATGAGCTGTCACACAGACTCCATTATTCGTTAAAAATTCGACAGCTTCCAGGGTAAACGATATCATAAAATTATCTCTCCGATCACTGGTACTCATTTTCATATGTTGTTCAAAGTATAAATCTGGATTCTACACTTTTTGCGGAAAAATGCAAGTCTAGCAGTACTGAGGGTGGGGGTGGGGGTAGTCAGTTATTGTCACCATTATGTTGTAAAAATACCATTGTTCTGGGGGCCAACAGCAGGCAGTTTTGCCGAATTTAGCGTAAATTAGTGCTGCAAATTTCACCTCACTAACAAATTCACAAATTTTCAAGATATACGCACTAGTCTTTTTTATTAATTTTTGGTAATAAATACTTAGTAATGTTTTTTTGTTTATACTTGTTCTTATTAACAGTCTATTTATAGTCATACTTTCGATCAATTTCCTTTTGATATAATAAAATAAATTATTAAACTATAATCATCATTTTTTTTTTTAAATTTTAACTGTTTTCAAACATTAGTAATCTTCTTCAAGCAGCAACGTTAGCACCTTACAGTACAATTTATTGGCTTACATATTTCAAGTATTTCTTCCAGTGAATTGTACTTTCTCCTTATCGAATTTTCCCTATAATATCAACCTTTATTAATGTCAATAATTCAAGGAAGGACAATTTAGACATTCTTACATAATTAAAGTACATGTTGTCACCTGAACACAGTTCACCAAAATGAGTATAGTACAACCCTTTTGATTCCCTTACCGATAATATAGCGTGCAAATACATCTTTCTCTCCCTTCCCCTTCGCTTTTTCATTAAAAGTACAAGAAGGAGGATATATGCATGTTTGTTGTCCAACACACTAACTCAAAAAAATGTTCAAATGTTTGTAAAGCTTATGGGACTTAACTACAGGGTCATCAGTCCCTAAACTTACAAACTACTTATGAACTACTTACGAACTAGGATGGCACAAATATCCATGCCCGAGGGGGGATTCGAACCCCCGATCGTAGTGGCGGTGCGGACCGTGACTGAAGCGCCTCAGTCCCCTTGGCCACCGCGGTCGGCGCTAACTCACAACCACCACCACTGCCTGGTAGACTGATCACATGTCAGCCAAATAAAGAGCTGATGGCGGGATTGGCTGCACAGCCTGGCGGCCCGGTGCAATTACATCCATATGGCGCAGTGGTCCGCTTTGGATGCCTACCACCAGTAGCTGCCGGCCTGGTCGCGCAGCACGGCATGCAGAATGTGTTGGCGCCACTAGCTGCATTGCCAGCGAGGAACAGAGCATCCAGTGACGTCTCTGGGTACATTGCCTGGTGTCCTCGTGTAATAAGAGCCTTAAAGTCATGTTTCATATTCTAGTTTTGGATTGCAATCGATAGTTCCTTTTTATAAACGTCGTTGGCTCCAACCACTATTACTGATTAATCTTTTAAATTTGTTGTAAACCTGTATTTCATGTTTTTTTCCTATTTCGTACTTGGGTGCTCCTGATTCACATAACTGCAAACATTGACAACATGCACGTCATGTAATATATTTGCTCATTCACAACCGTGACTATCCGAGTGTATGTTTACATTTAAGGATTCCTTCCTTATCTTACTTAGCGTATCTGTAGTCACCTAATTGCAGTAACAAATGAACAGACAGTATTTCTATTCTCTTAAGAGGACACATAAACGGCTATTTGGTGGCACTGATGACAGTTTCATGTAGTTTTCGATGAGTGAACTTTTTGGGCTTAGTAAACTCAGCTCAACCAATATTTGCGATTTATTCACACTGTGGTTCTTACCAACACTACAGAAAAATAATACACCAAAAGTCTGTATAAAAAGAATTTATTAATCACTTAAATTAAACAAGTACAGAGGAGCACTGTTTGTTTGGCGGCCGTGGCAGTGAAAGCTACAATCAGCCAAAGGAGTTAATTTGACACTTGTGTGAGGTATGGGACGCCACATAGCTCCCCCCTCCTTCCCCCCCCCCCCCCCAACTAGTAGTGCAACGCATGGTGGAGACACCGGCAGCAAAGGCTGTATGTGCATTGTCGCCCGATGTGAAGGTCGGGTGGTTGTGTACTGTGTAGACGTGCCTTTATCAGTAGAACCGTTTTCGAGTGATACTTTCGCTCTTCGGTTCTCAAAGACGTACTTTGGAGGCAACGATAAATATATCTCTAACAAAAATTTCTTTCCCTTCAATGAAAATAGCTGTCACGACGACTTTTGAAAGGATCAATAATGTCGAGTTGCTGTAGTGTAATGGGTAGAGTGGTGGACTACCAAGCAAAAGGTTCTATGAACGTGACTCGTCCCATGCAGTTTTTTTTAAATCTTAACGTTTGTAACACATTGTAGGAGTTATTTATCTACAAGACTTTGTGGAATTTTTTTATTCACATAACAGTATTATGTTATCCAGTACTCTTATATACTGTCTCAGGAGTTAATAACATCGATTTGGTGATTTTTATGTGCGACTGAAGAACAGAGAATGAAATTGCTGCTGCAAGTGGTATGATCAGCAATGACATTTATGTTCTTCCTTCTCACAAATATTTGACTTTGTTTCAACTATGTTGCGATTTTCGAGAATATGGTTGGAGACAAAACTTGGGGAACGTTAAAATTGCTGATACAGTAAGTGAAATGAGTATCAATGACATTTAGGTCTAAACCATTCGCTAGCCAGAAAGATTTGGCTATTTATTTCCGAATATCTCGTGATTTCCGAGGGAATGGAAAGGCTATTTCATGTTTCTCCCCAATATTTTGCTGCTTAGTTTCGAATATATCGCGATTTCCGAGAGTTTACTTAGACCGATATTCCTTGTCACCAATATTTGGTGGTTTGTTTCTGAATATGTCACGTTTACAGTGTGTGTGGTTAACTAAGATCCTAATAGGATAAATTTAATTTCTGTTGCAAGGGCATACAGAATACTCAGAACAACGTCATGTGCTGGCATCTATACACATGCCTTTAATGGGCAGTCTTCAGGCCTTTAGACATTGTGCTCGTTGTCCTCTTTAAAATCTTAAAACGTAAACAAAGGCATTTAACTGTAAAAATAAAGTATTTGTCGTAATTATTTAATGCGCGTTAGCTTTGAAATTGCATTGTTCAATGATACGCGAGTTATGTGCCTTGGAATTCAAACGCGAAACTTCCACTTTTCCAAATAATCGCGAGTCAACTGCAGCATTCTGGCAGTGGATTGCAGTTTCGGAATCACAAAGTACAAACAACATTTTACTTTCAACTCGGAATATAAATACATAACAGGTACGGAAATGTAGGTAATGCTTTCCAATTACACAACTAAACAAGTAACGGACAACTGGTTTAATTCGTCTGCTAGAATGGCTATCGCAGACTTGACAACCACAGACATATATTTATTGTTGCCTCCAAAGTAACCGAAGAGCCGAAGAACCACTCGAAAACGGTTCTACGAATAAAGGAACGTGTTGTGTAGTGGTGGTCCATAGGCCAACAAAGGTCGCGTCTGCACAGTGTGACACAGTCACCGAGGGAAGCATAGCCATGCAAGTGCACTGTGTTGGGGAGTGTCGACGCAAGCTTCGGTATGCTCGATGAGTCATAGTCATGATCTTGTGCTTCCAGTGTGTGATGACATGGGCGATGGAGTGCAATGTTGGTAGTGCTCCTGGAGAGGGTCGAGTGGTGGGGAGGACGTGATGTATCATGGGCAGAAGACAGACCATCTAACATGAGGGATCAGGACATGAGAGGGAGCGAAATGAGGGGGACTGACAGATGTAAGATGCTTGATGTGTTTACAGATGCGGTGATCTTTGATGTGTCATTCGAGGCAGGTAGAGAGAGGTGTTTGATCAGAGTGGTGTTTTACCAGAGCAGAAGGTTTATTGTAGTAGGGATGTAAGTACAGAACGAAGAGTGATTTGTCCCACAGCTGGACAGTCAAGTCGTCCTGTAGGTAAGCGGAGACTTCCACCTCATATGTATATATGCATCTGCATCATTAATATGTAAATAGGTGAGGTGCGGTATTGCTAGTGTGGAGCTGAGCTGGGAGACGCTGAAGTTGTGAAAGAAATGTAAACGAACTGTCAGGTGCTATGTGCGGCGCCAAGTGGGCTGTAGCAGTCAGTGACTGCTGGGAGGTGGGATCAGCGATGGTGCGGTGTCAGATTCGTTGTTTGCGTGATCACTGCTTAAACTCTGGTCACCACATGCATGTTCATTACTTGGCAGACAATTGTCACACGCAAGGGCACTATGTCTTGGTGAAGGACTGTCAAATGCTGTGTCCTGTCCAGTCAGGGGGAGGGGGGGATCACCTGTATCATCACTTCCTACCTGTGGAATGGAGTGAACACACGGGTTTTAGTCGTTTGGTGGAGACAGTAAACATGTTTACGTTGACGTAAATGTCAAATGTGTCCATAGACCTGCAGATGATGTGGAGCAGGCCGGAGTAAGGCAGCTGTAGTAGGGAACACACCATGTCATCGCAGAGCATCACAAACTTGCAGTCCACCAGCACCTTGTGTACAAATACATATGTTGTTCAGTGGGCATGCAGTGGAGGTACTCATGTGTATGCAATATGTTCCCATAGGTGTTCAGCGATTGTAGGCAAATAGTTTTGTGTGAAATGACCGGTGTCTAAGACAAAATCCACAGGGAGAACAAGCGGTTCTCTGTAAATGCCCTTGGCCAGGGACCTGTGTAGATCATCTTGTCTGTAATGTGGATGCCTGGAAGCTCCCATTAAAGGGCATTGTTTCAGCTGTCGCCATGGCACATAAGGACCGTTTTCAGGGTGTTGTGAGATCTCTCAAAGATCCCATTGTGGTAGATCGTCATACAAAATCTACTGGTACCATACAAAATGAACAAGTTATTGAAAAACACTGACTCAAACTGTCGGCCTTGGTGAGTGAGGTCAGACAGCCGAAACTTGAGATCCATGCATCGATAAAGGTGCGTGCAATGTCCACCCCAGAAATGTCTTTGAGAGGGGTGGCCTTGACCCACTACGAAGTGTAGAGTATCATTGATTGGTATAACAGAACTTGTCTGAACTCGGGAGGGCCCGGCAAAGTCCAAGTGAATATGTTTAACAACGGCCCATGGGCACTTTGAAACTGCCTAGAGGAGATTGTATGTGCCTGTGGCTTTTGTTGCACTGGCTTCATATAAAGGCCCATGTCCACAACTGGTAGTTGCGTTGCATATTAGGTCAAACGAATCACTCACAGATAAACTTCAAGGATGGTCTAACCCCAGGGTGGAAAAGGCCGTGGAGAGAGTGGAAAATGTCTACGCACATCACCGAAGTAACAAGAGAGCATGCCACACTTGTAGAAATGTCACAAAAGACTAGAATGCTCGAGCCAGGTAACAATTGTAGTTCAATGCGCAGGGACATATCCGGCAAGCGAAGTAACTCTTGTATTTCGTCATCAGTCTGTAGGAGGCATGCGAGTCTGTCAGAATCCATAGACAACGACATGGCGCTAATGCGCAAAATATAATCTGCTACATTTTCTGGGTAACAGACGAGTCTAAAGTTGGTTGTGAAGTGGGAAATGAATCTAAGTGCCGCCAGTGGCGAGAGGGAGAGGTTGCACAATGGTTTGTGTACTTTGTCAGTGCTCGGCTCGTGATCGGTATAGACCGTCAGGGGGCGGCCCTCAATGTCCTCTCAAAGATATTTGATGGCAGCGAGCGTAAATGGCGTAAAGCTCCCTGTCAAATGTGGACCATTTGTGTTGCAAGGGCGATAGTTGTTTAGAGAAAAAATGTAACGACTGAGAACGGTTGCCGACGTATTGTTGAAGTACAGTGCCAACTGAGGAGTCACTGGCATCCATGGTAAAAGAACTTTTATCGTCTGGAATTGGATGTGCCAATGTGACTCCACTTGTGAGCGCTGTCTTTAAATGGTTCAAACCGACAATCATGCTGTCCATCCAGGGGACCTTGTGTTCGCCTGATGTGTTGTTGCCTGCAAGTGCATTGGTTAACAGCACTTGGAGTCCAGCTGTATTCCCATTAATCATTGCGCAAAAACGGCGCATTTATTTATAGGTCTCAGGTAGTGGAAACTGCATGATAAGTGAAACGCCTTCTAAAGGTGGGGCGTGTGCCGCGCTCAGGCGACAGTGTCTTTGCGCAATTGAGACTTTTCATCGTTAATGCAGACGCTGTTGTCTTGCAATGCCGAATGTTCTTGTGCCAAATGATCCTCATGCTCTTGTAACAAGGAGGAAAAAAATGAAAATGTCGTCAAGATACGCACAGAAAAATGGGAATTGAAAGGGGATGGAATCAATGAAACGCTACCATGTCTGTGCCGCATTCTTTAGGCCAAAGGGTAAGAAACAGTATTCAAAGAGTCCAAAAAGGGTAATAATAGCCGTTTTGTGTATATGATCTGGGGCCCTCAGAATGTGATGGTAAGTTTTGTGACAGTCTACAACTGAGGAAACTTTAGCTCTGTCAAGTTGCTTTGTCAATAATTGTTCTGGTGTTAAGCTTGTGGTAGTCTCCACACAGACAGTAAGTGACGTCTTTGTTTTGAGTCAGATGAATGAGGCACGAATAGTTTCTGTTGGAGAGGCGCAAGATTCCACTAACTATGCTTGAACATTAAGTTACTCAACCTGCAGTGTACGTGCCGATAAGCATTCTGCCTTGTGGCGCACTGGAGGGTACTTGGTCGTATCAAGTTTGTGGAATGTGCCGTTTGCCTCAATCGAGACAAGCGATTGTGCTGCAGCAATCAAATCGCTAACCTTATTGCCACCGCAGTCGTCTGAGGCGGGGACAGGCAGCATGACAATACACTCGGAAGCTGCTGCAAGTTTGGACACCCTCTGTGTCGCATCGTAAGGAGTTGGACTCATCATGAACATGGGCCATATTCATAATTATAGCATCCATTTCGGAGGAAAGTAGTGTACACTCGGAAGATGTCGATAAAAGGTCGACTGTTACACTGTTCCGTGACGCACCAGGTGTGAATTGCCCTTGGAAAAGTCGTTAAGGAGTGTTTTGGATGGACGCTGTCTGAAGGTCCAAAGAAAATCCATAATGCTTTAGGACGTAAGAGCCAAGCACATGTGTGCGATTTAAGTGTGTGGTGCTGAAGTCCCTGCCGTTAAAAGACAGTGCACGAAGCAGTTGGTTGAGGAGAGCACTCAGGAATTTGATGAGAGGATCGTCCTATGTCAAAACCTTTGAAGGATCGTTGGGGTCCGGTGGTAGTTATTGGCTCTTGAAAGCCTTTGTTTCGCCGTAAGAAATAGTACTGCCACCCATTATAAACAGTTTTATTTGAAGCTACACATTTCGATTTTCCAGTTATTGGAGCAAATTAGAAAATCCAACGGCATTTTTCCAAACATCAGATAGAAAGGATTTTCATGATAGTAGAAATTCTTCAAGAAACACAGTCAAGTGTAATTTTCTTGGTCAGAAAAGCTTTCTTGAAAAGTTGATCACGTTTTGTGTATGGTAACAACTTTACAAAGCACGAAGAAGAAATTGATTCAGTACAATCCGACATAGGAAATATGATTTTAGGTTTTGAGGTAATGTCAAACCTAGCGGGAAATGTTTACTGGTTGTTTGATTCTGGCCTGTAACTGGGCGACCTTTTATAATACACTATTTTTAATTTCTGCATTGTTGTTGAGTGCATTGTTTGATAATGACACAACTACGCCAGATACAGTACTGTTTGTCGAGTCCAGGTAAGTTGACGATGCGTGCACTGGCTGTTGGCAATGGCAGGAGGCGTGTACTACAGCTGCTGCGGGACGAGGAGCAGTGAGCGGAAAGCAGCGTCGCAGTGTCGGAAACGATACCAGTAACAATGTGTGCAGTAATATTTCGTGTCTAGGGGCAGCATAACGTTATCAGCGCTTCGAAAGAAATGAATGTCCTTCAACTAGTGGAGCAGTTTTCTGCTCCTAGCATCACCAGATAATATCGGCTTGACTTGTCGAATTTAAAATCAAAATGTTCAAATGTTTGTAGAGTGTATGGGACTTAACTACGGGGTCACCAGTCCCTAAACTTACAAACTACTTATGAAATAGCTACTACTAAGGACGGCACAAATATCCATTCCCAAGGGGGGATTTGAAACCCGACTGTAGTGGCCGTGCAGACCGTGACTGGCACACATCAGTCCCCTTGGCCACCGTGGCCGGCTGTCGAATTTATGTACTTCCATCTAACTACCAACTCTTCACCAGTTTCGTCGCACTATGAAGTAATTCTCAAGTGCCTATGATTAAAATCAGATCAAAATGAAAATCAAAACGTGTGCTGTGCGAGAATGGCCGTGTGATCTGAGGTGCAACACGGCAGACTACGTGGCCACTCCCGCCAGAGGGATACAATAAGGAGGTTCAAAAGCATATGGGTTACCGTTCTTATGAGGAGAGGTAGAGACCTGCTCAGGATAGAGTAGAGGGGGCAGCTGCATCCAGTGGCGCAACCAGGATTTCCTTCCGGGAAGGGGGGGGGGGCTACTTTTTAAAAAATGAAGCCTACTGAATTTATTAATCTATTACTTATTTTTACACTTTTTTAAAATTTAGCCAATTATACTATGAAAACAATTGGACAAGAAATAAAATAAGTAGGCTTCCATTGATTTTAAGGGGAAAGAGGAGCAATGTGGTGGAAAAGGAGTGAATATAATTGTAAAATAATTAACCAGCTTCTATGTTACTAGCCTAAGAGAAAGGTCTTTACAGTTTAATTAACATGAGACTCTTATGTGTAAAAATGTAACTAAAATAACACTATCGTTGAAACTTCCTGGCAGATTAAAATTGTATGCCAGAACTGATACTCGAACCTGGGACCTTTGCCTAGGAGGCGCAGGGTGTTCAGCGAACCTTGAAATCTTGAATCCTGGAAAAGACTTGGAATTATCAAAATCTGGGAAAAACCCTGGAATTTTACTTAAAAACCTTGAACTTTTTATATTTTCTCCAATTTCACGTACAGCGAAACTCCACTTTTACGTGCCGGATTTTACGTTTTCACACCTTTTACACAATTTTTCCTGCTATTTACGTTTTATGAAACCATGTTCGAAGAATTAAAAACTTTTGTAATTGACATAAATTGTAGCTAGCTTGATTTTCGCCTTCAGGTTGTGTTTAAAACGTGGCACAGTAAAGTTTCTTGACGTTTTTTACGTTTACTGGAAAGCATAGTTCACTTTTCATTGTTTATAGTTCACGCTAAGTTGCCATATGGGGCAGTGACTGTTTAAAAAAAAAGTTCAAATGTTTGTTAAGCTTAATGGACTTAACTGTGGGGTCATTAGTCTCTAAACTAACGAACTACTTATGAACTAACTTATACTAAAGACAACACAAACATCCATGCCCGAGGGGGGATTCAAACCCCTGACGGGGAATGCCCTCGCACATATTTGCATAGCACATCAATGTGCTCAGCCACTCTGCTGCGGCACTGTTTATACAAATGTAGTTTCCGCGCTTATTATGAGGAGTTTCAAGAATGACTTTATTCTCATTGTGAACTGAAAAAATTTCTGTAACTACTTTTGTGGCGTTTCATAAACCCTGTTAACAGTAATTGGCTTATGTGTGTTTTTTTTGCACATTGGAAGGGGTGAAGTACGTTGTAACCTCAAACTGACAGTACGGTAAAAGAGATATTTTCATTTGACAACGCAATGAAATTCCCAAAAATCGTCATCCAAAGCGTGAAAAGAAATACAAAACATGAAAAAAATTTGCAACTGCTGCAATGTTTCATTATTTAAAGAAAACATTTCACAGATGCAGCCTTCACCAAAACATGGATTATGGAGAGTAAAATTGTCAAATGTTTCCTATGCAGTTAAAAGTTTCAGTTACGCTTTGAAATTCAGAAAACATTTATTACATATTAAAAACAGGCCCTGCCTGGTATTGTGATGTCTATTACGTTGTATATAGTACAAAAACTACGAAAATGCAAGTGTGATCCTATAAGCAAATTTAAGCACTAAAAAGTTATTTCTGGTATTTTACAACATTTTTTAAAATTCCCTCAAAAACGTTAAATCGGAGTTACACTGTATTTTTAATTTGACACTTATGCCAGTACTTTGTTGATTTGAATAGTATATCAGTATCATAGCCAATTGATCTATTTCAGTCAAGGTTTATGTCTGTGAAAAGCAATGGAGCAAGTGAAGAAATTATAAGACAACTCACACTGTTAATTATTACTAATTTGCCCAAAACATGAGCAGGGCCATATTTAGGGTATGCAACGACTCCTGTGCAGTAACGTATTATTTTATGCTGCCGCCTCCCCCCTCCCCCCCTGCTCTCGGCATCTGGGATTCAAACTGTGCAGCTGCACATGTTGCACCTTCCTAAATACGGCCCTGAACATGAGTGTATTTTCTAAGTTGCTTAGGAGTTAGGAGCATACCTGTACTTTTTTTTAATTTAAAAACAAAATTTTAAATTCCAATGTACAAATGTTTGTAATCCTATGGGACCAAAGCACGTTGGTCATAAGTCCCTAGTCTTACAAAGTACTGAAACTAAGTTAAACTAACTTAAGGACAACACACACATTCATGCCCAAGGGAAGATTTGAACCACTGACGCGGGACGCCGTGCTATCCATGACATGGTACACCAGACAACTTGGCTGCTTATAAATAAACTAAAAATGGTCTCAAGTGTTATACAACTGATTTTTGGTTTGCATTTTTAATGGATATACGATGATACCGATAATTATGGATTAAGGAACGTGATTGTTGATCTTTGTGTACATTTTGGATCACTCACGGGTTATTCATCTATAAAAAATGATGTCCTTCAAATGCACTCATTTATTCGGCACTTTTGATTTGTAAGCAGTTGAAGATATGTAGAAAAACTGTTACAGAATAATAATTGTTTGTCCTTTTTCCTTTTTATGTATAAACGGTGAACCTGGAAAGAAATGATTATTCCTTGGAAAACCTGGAAAAAACTTTGAATTTGAAAATTACTTATCGCTGGACACTCTGGGGGTGAGGTAATGGTAGAATTGAAGTTCTGAGGGTGCATTATGAGTTGTGTCAGGATAGCTCAATGGAAGAGCGCTTGCCTGCAAAAGGGAAAGGTCTCAGGTTCGAGTCCCAGTTGTGGCACACAATTTTAATATGCCAGGAAGTTTCATATCAGTGCACACTCTGCTGCAGAGTGATACACTTTTGTTGTTCATAAGATTCTGCTTGGTGGCGTCGCTGACCTGCTACGCGGCAGATCGCCGCATATGAACAATCGGCTCGTAACTTCAGTATAGCAATGAGACTAGCAGCTGCATCAAAGTTGGGCACGGCGGCATTAAAATTGCTCACAGTAACAGCAGCACATTGGTGACCCACTGTCACATTCACTTGTGCTTGCAAATTATAGTTACATTGTGATTTATTAAATGTGTACTATTTCAAATTAAAAAAATAATAAATGTAAACAATAAAAATAATGAAATTTAAAAAAATCTTTGGGAGGTGCTGTGGGGGGGGGGCTTCAACCCGCCCCCCCTCCCCCCTGTCTGTGCCACTGGCTGCATCAAACCAGTCCCCAGACTGAAGACAATTCCAACACCAAGAAAAGTGGCCATTACAGTATACTCTGCAATTTTTTAAATCGTGCAAGGACCTTCCGTATTCATGGAAGATTAATCATGGTAACTTACTTCTAAAGAAAAGTATGAAGGAAGAGGAAATGTAGTCCCAATTGAGGGAATATTACTACATGTTTAAGAAAAAGGAATAAAAACTAATACTGTAATAATGTTTGTTAAGCTTATGGGACTTAACTACGGGGTTATCAGTCCCTAAACTTACAAACTACTTATCAACTAGCTTATCCTAAGGACGGCCCAAATATCCATGCCCGAGGGGGGATTCGAACCCCCGACCGTAGTGGCCGTGCAGACCGTGACTGAAGCGCCTCAGTCCCCTTGGCCACCGCAGCCGGCTTTGAAGAACATTTCTCCTTTCTGATGCCAACGTCTGTGTCTTCTTTTTTTCCTATTCAAACTTTCTGAATTACATCTAAAGGCATGATTTGAATGCTCACACGTATTACTTAATTAATTTTATTTCCTGTTGAAAATGTAAACTTTACTTTCTTGGACTGAAAATTATCATGCCTGCATGAGTAGAGAACCTGTATTCTGTATGTCTTCATTGACAGTGGAAATGTAGATTAATTTTAATCTGACAATAAAGATAAATAGTACCGGTGCCGTATCTAAGCAGTTAAATGTGTTTCAGTGCTATTGACTTAATTGAATCGTCCTTAGATAATTCTTCAACTAAAGCTTCACAAACTGTATTTGACATGTGGAATTAATATGCAAGGTTTCGATCGGAATATCCTGTTTCCAAGGAAATGATAAAAGCAGTTCTTTGCATCAGGCGTATTTGTTTTCTTGATTTTTTGTCTTTCCTTAAAATAACTGGCCATTTATTGCTATTTGCAATCAGACGTCGACATTGTAGTGAAGTAAAACGCTGAAACCCCTTTCAAATTGAGCTCACAGGTTTCATTCTAGTCACGTATTCTATAGTATCTTCTAGTCCACCAACTTCGACTCTCGTTTTCTTCATCTGCTTAATTAATGAAGTACTACGTACCATTAACTCTTTCTTCCCGCGTGGCACAGCGTAGCTTTTGACGCGAAATGTTTGCTACCCACCGTAGCAGACGATAAGGAAACGTGTTAGTTTCAAGTGTAGACTCCAGGTTCTCTAGTGCAGACAGACTCAAACAACGAACAATGTGAGGAAAAATATGTTGTTAATTAATTTTCTTTGGAGGGGCAGGACATCCAACAATTCAATCATTCAGTGCGAAGCCGAATAACTGCTTGCATGTGGACCAACGGCAATATGTAAATCTCTTTCTTTTGAATAAACCATCAAGTGTATCTGAAATTGTAATCATTTGTTCCTCATACATGTACATCAGTTTTCCGTCCAATTCGGATAATTCCTTAGTGGTGTTTCTTATTTTGTCAAGCGTTTGACCTCAAAACAGGCAGTAGTTGCAACCCGATTTCATTGGTATCAATTATATATGTCAAGTGGAGACCACATGTCCATATTAAAAATGTAGAATGCAATGGGTCACAACTCTATCATGGGTTCGGCTGTGTGTAAAGGGAATACAAACCGCAAATGTACGTGATTTTCGCAAATTGCGAAGATACGGAACGACTGTTATAGAAACATCGAGTCTCTAAGGACTTTACGCATTGTTCTCTCGGTCAGGTACTAATAAAAGTGACCGTATTATAAAGAAACGGTTAGAAAACGTCACAACTATTAACATCTGAATCGAATTCACTTTACAACGTGGATTACGGTATACAGGAAGTAGAAAACAATTTATTCTGGAGGACGCTTCTGCAGAAGGTACAAGTGGTTCGGAGCGAACTGTCTTTCCCGCATTGTTGCGAATATGTGCTTTTGTCGACGCAATGGTTTCGCCAAATATCAGCTTGATTTCTGCTGGTGGTTCATCCGACACGGATGGTGCGGCATTCTGCTACTATCTGCAGATTCAGCCTCGTTGTACAAGTGAAATATGAGTTGTCAAACGGCGCGACTATTATGCAGAAATCGGCATTTTTGCAGGTCGTCCAGAGATTGTCTAGTAACTTCTTCTGTGTAGCAGCCGATGCAAGTTGTCTGTACTACACAACACGATATATACAAGTACATTTTTAAACAGGAAAATGCTTTTTCCTGAGTGACACCAACTGAAATTTTGACAGAATTGAATGTTTATACTCAGAGAGTGCCGTTTAATGTTATGCAGTTGACATTTCTTAGTATTCGTTCAAAAATATTTGATATCTGTTCAGGTGTTGAAGATGTTAACGCTTTTATAGAAAGCTGTTGGAATAATAAAGCGAAATTCATTACTACAGTGTTGCCAGTGAACGAACCCCAAATAAAAGCAAGACATTCTGTTTATTGATCAGCTGCTGTATACTTATATAACTGTTAAAGCCGATACAGCGAACATTGCCATCCGAACATTGCAGATGCTAGCTGGCATTACGCTGTCGTAGGTATTGTCAGCCGCTGTAGTTGGTTCTTAAAGAAGATTTATCTGTTAAAGAAGGTTTCTAGACGTTGCGTACATTTTGCTGACATGCTTTCCATTTTCGTTTTAACTGAATGTTCATTTTGTTGTTATTCCAGTAGCAATGGCGGGAGGTCTAAAACGGAAAGTGACAGTTCATTGGTTTCGACATGGCTTACGTCTATATGACAACCCAGCTTTGCACGAAGCATTGAAAGAAAGTGAAGAATTTTATGCAGTCTTCATCTTTGATGGAGAAAGTGCAGGTAATTCCAATGTTTTCATAAATATGAAATTGCTACCACTGTCATGTTTGACTATTTGTATTCAGATTTTTATTTACTCTAAAAAAATTAAAACATTAATTCTTTCCCACCTTTTGCATGTACAAATTCAAAACATTCACTAGTCTATGTAAGAATGATTTTTATTTAATAGCAAATATTTCTTTTATGCTAATGACAGCATATACCCATTCTGTTTGTGATATAGCAGTACTGCATAGCCTAAGTACCTTACTATGACACACATACTGTGAAAATCAATGTGACCTGTTGTGAAATGCATGTAACACAGTACATGATGCTTGTTACCTCAGACGATGCCCTATCAGTTGATCTCAACTTGTAGTCAAGTTTTGCCAAAAATTCTTTTTCGCCACAGTTCTCTTCAGTACTTCTTCATTTGTCATTTGATCTACCTATTGAATTATCAATGTTTATCTTCAGCACCACATTTCAGGAGAATCTCTTTTTGTCTGAACTCATTATTGTCCATGGTTTGCTTCCATATGAGTCTACAACTCAGGCAAGTACCTTCAGAAAATACTTCTTAATGCTTAAATCAATATTAGATGGTAACATTCCCTCTTTTTTCAGCAGTGCCTTTACTTGCTATTGAAAGTCCGTATTTTGTATTCTCTCTCTACATCAACTAACAACTGTTAATTGAGATGTCCTATCCAAATAACAAAACTAATCTACTTCTTTATGTTTCTGATTTACTAACCTAATTCCCTCAGCATCACAGGCAAGAGAAGAAACAACCCAAGTATGCATAATTCAGAGAGAGAGAGGGTAAAAATCCATATATATTGGATAATACATAATGACATATAAAGAGCACTTTTTAGTTAGTAAATGTTCACTTTTAATTCACTTAGTGGTGCACTGTTCCGGCAGTCCAGTTTGCAGTTATCCTTTCAAAGAATTCACTCACACTCTATAGTGTATTTTAGCATAGGCAGTGTGTCACCTCTCCTCAAAATTTTACCAGTTCCAAGGTCTGGATTTCAACATTTTAATAGCCATTGCTGGAAAACTCTTTCATGTCGTGGAGAGTCACCATATTGGCACATATAAGTTTCTACATTTCTCATATTGTGTTGTAATTGTCGATGTTGTTCCTGTTTGTGAATGTCTTCTGATTTTCCTTCATGTAGGCTACATGAGGCTAGAAAAGTCGTATTGGCTTAAGATAATTATCACTCATAGACATTCAGAGATTGGCTTGCAATGGTCTTGCCTTTTGCTAAATGCTTTACTAACAGTATTTTATTGCATCCTGTAGAGTGATCCCATAGTGACAGGCATACTTGATATGACTGTGAAACATTGAATAATACTCCATTAGCATACATACTTATTGGTTATCATATGTTTCAGTTTCCTTAGGAGAGGTAGAACACATGATGGTTAGTTAATGTCATAATTTTAGAAATTTTCGTATTTACTTTCAGCTACTAGTAAATATATGTATACATAAACACGGTTAAATTGTATGACACTTCTCGCCGGGCTCCAATGGTTGTGTTGGCACCAATGGTAATGGTGGCAGCTCATATGACCAATAAACATTTTGTCGTGACAACTTCAATTAAAACGAATATTATTTTTTTCTGAACGAACAAGGGTACATACAAGAACCTGTCAACCATAGAGCAGGTACAGTATTCATTTTGCTGTGAGTGAAACAAGAAGCAATAACTTTTACTCAGTAGCTCGTGAAAAATGTTAACACAATTCTACACTTCATTGTTCATCTGTTGCCAACATAAGCACTGGAGCCCGGCGAGAAGTGTCGTAAAATTTTACCCATAAACACACATATATTATTTGGCATAGTTCACAGCAATTCAGGCAGGCTAGAAAAAATCTTACTTTCATAGTCTCTGATATTAATGAATTTACCATATGTTGAAATTCAGAACTAAATAAGAAACCCGTATTTTTTTCTTTTCTCCAAAAAAATTCCTGCTCAGAGACACAGGTCTCCAAAAATGACACTGCAAGCACAATTCTGACATTGCAATTTTGGGGAAAATTTTAAAATGCTGTATCTCTGAAATGATTCTAGATATTGTGTTTGGGTTTTCTTTATTTGAAAGATAATGGCTTTATGATTACAGTGGTATGCTCAGTTTGGACATGCCCACTAATCTTCCTTCATTGTAGCTTTTTTAATTATTATTATTATTTTTAATTTAAGGAAAAAAAATTTATTCGAAAACGCCAATCCAAAAAATTGTGATTTTTTGCCTGTTGATTGTTACCATATAACACTATGTTCAATGAAAAGGAGAGCTTCCACTTTTGAGTTGGACAGGTTTTATAAAAATTTAAATTTTTGCCGTGTGTGAAACTTGTTTCTGTTACCAAATTATTGCGTATCAGGCTGATAAAAAAATCAAAATCTAGACTTATATAGCAGAATTTTACTTTTGAAAGATCAGTAAGAGACACATGTTTCAAACGTTTTAAATGGCTACAAAATGTGAAAGTTCAAAGGACTCACAGGTTCCAATTTATACAACTTCTGTGCACTGAGCTGTGTACTGAAATTAGCTAGTCAATGAACTAAAAATGTGTTCCACTGCACCAGTATCTTCCTTTGATATAGAGTGATGCCTTCCTGTTGAACCAATGGGTGTGTAAGATTTCACAACTCTTGTAAAATCCTTGGCATTCGAAATTGCAGCTTTATTTGGTCTGGAAAGATTGTTTTTCGTAACATGGCACTTCAACTGGCTGCCTACACCATCACAAAGCCACTTTACCCATGGCCAGTGGCACTGTATACCCGCTCAGCTGGCACGAGCATCTTACTCAATTCAAACAGTTGGGTAATGATTTTTAAAACGACTAGGAGCACCATCAGAAATAACGATTATCTTTGCTGCTCCTGTTTGCAGTTGAAGAATTCTTCACATTGCCAGCAAAGTGTGTGCTGAGTCATGTCCTGTGTCATCAGTTACAACTGCAACACTAGTGGTCTTGTTTTGAAAATATGTAACTCCTGTAAAATTTGAAACCTGATAATTACTACAATTAGACCCTTGTGCTTCCTGTGGGAAAATTACAGGTCACCACTTCTCAGCAAAAACACAGTGTAGCACTAAACATAATTCTTCAGCCTGTATGTACCCTTTGACTTCTGCAATGTGTTGTTGTTGCAATTTCTGCAAATGGTGATGTGTTACTGCTTTCACTGTTCATTTGCCAAGTTTGTCAATGCAATTGTTAATGGTAAGAGTTTTTTAATTGGTTTGTTTTCCTCCCATGTCACATATGTAGTTTCTGCAGAGTTATCTGCTACGTCACCCAGTCCAAGTGTCTCTGAAGAAAGTTCTCTCTACCCAGGGCAGTCACCACATTATTGAAAGGACAAGTCTCTTGCTTTGTGTCACAGGCAACTAGTGACTTCACACACCAAACCAAGGTGTCATGTGTCACATCTTCCAGTAAATTCATCAAAGTTACCACATGAACTTCAGAATTTGGACAATATACAAATAAACAGACATCTCTAGGTGGGTGTGGAACTAGGCCACCATTTAGGTCGCTGTGCATAAAATTTTCATCTTCCAATGTGTAAAGTTATATAGTTGTTCTTGTAAATGGCAAATGTTTCTTTAATACTGAGTATTACCTCTTCACTTTCAAAACTTTTTGTCCTTCAGTTGTTACAGATATAGTCTGTTTTGTTGGTACTCTGGTGAGAACAGTCCTTTCTATCTTCTAGATGAAATGTCTGCGGAATTTTATCATGTGTTGTTTCTACAGGGTGACCATAATAGGAACCGGGTCTTTCAAACACTCCTTTTAGAGACCTAACTTTTCTTGATTTGACTAACATACTTTTTGATGCTGATAGAATGAAGTTCAATATTGTTTTCTTTGAAAATGTCTCTGGAGTAACAGTTAAAACTTGCACTTTTCCCTGTATGATGCACAATATTAAACAGCTGAATTCATATTTGTGAAAAATGTCTGGCAATATGTGCAAGAGCCCTTTGGTTCACTTTCTTCTGAAGATGGAATTTCTATGTTGAAGAGAGTTGTCAGTTTTGCTTTAGTGTACTTGTCCATAGCATTAGTAATTTCTTTGTGCTTTCTTGATGCATAGAGCTCGTGCCTCGACTTCACTGACCACAATTTCTTAAAAGGACTAACACTTACTTCTGTAGCTGTCTGATTTAAGCAATGTAATTCTTCCTTTACATATGCAATTTCTGCTTCATCTGCATCTTGGGAGACTTAGATTAGATTAGATTAGATTAATATTTGTTCCATAGATCATGAATACGACACTTCGTAATGATGTGGAACGTGTCAGTTAAATGAAGTGTGTCTATACATAATATTACATGAGACTCAATATTTGAATTTTTTTAAAAAAAAGTTTAAATTTTATTTTTATTTTTAATTTTTTTTTTTTATTTTTTAAGTTTTTCCCAAAGTACTAACTTTTATCTAGAAATTCATCTAATGTGTAGAAGGAATTGCCATTCAGAAATTCTCTTAATTTATTTTTAAATGCTAGTTGGCTATCTGTCAGAATTTTGATACTACTAGGTAAGTGACCAAAGACTTTTGTGGCAGAATAATTAACCCCTTTATGTGACAGAGCTAAATTTAACCTTGAATAGTGTATGTGTGTTTCCTTAGAAGGTTTTTCAATATAGAAATTACCACAGAAAAACTGCATATACTGAAACTTCCAATGAAAAACCACAACAAAGAAACCAGCAAGAAACAGCAACAATGTAAGAACCTAATGCAACAATGAAAGTGACAAGAAACAACTGCAACGGCTATATTATAAACTTATGTACAACAATGAAATTAGTAATGGAAAAACTTCAGGTAAGACATTATCCATGAAAGTAAAGAAAAACTTTTTTTTAAAAACCTGTCCAACTCAAAAGTGGAACCTCTCCTTTCCAGAGAATGTAGCACTATATGGTAACAATTAACAGTCCGAAAGAACAGACGTCACTTCTGATACTGCAGTTGTTATTATTTTCAACTTCGCAGTTGAAGTAATATATTCTGTGAATATAAAATCAATAACAACTGTGGGATCAGAAGTAATATGCCAGTGACAGGCAATGATCCTTTTGTTAGTGGGGAGGGGTGGGCAGGTTTGGAGCCCTTACTCTTCCTGAGATTAGTACACAGTGACTACGTGTTTGAGTATTGTGGGCGAGGTACAGCTAGAAATTTGTGTCTGATGGGAGGCATGCTTAAGTAGTCTTTGCAGGTGTGGTGATCACTGTGTCCCCAGTGGTGTAGGGGACAACGCAACTGCCTAGAAAGCAGGAGACCCGGGTTCGAATCCCAGCTGGGTACAGATTTTCAGCTTTGCCCATTCACAGTTGAAGTCATATATTCTGTGAATAAGAGAAAAATGTTTTTCTTAAATTAATAAAAAATAAAAAAGGTTACAATAAAATAGAAGATATGCTAATGAAAGGTAAACCTACATTTTTGGTGTTTGTAGTTTCGGAGAAAGCTTTTGATAATGTCGACTGGAATATACTCTTCCAAATTCTGAAGGTAGCAGGTGTAAAATATAGGGAGCGCAGAGTTATATTCAACCCATACAAAAACCAGACAGTGATTATTAGAGTCGAAGGGCAAGAAAGGGACGCAGAGGTTGGGAAGGGAGTAAGACAGGGTTTTAGCCTTTCCCCAATGTTGTTCAATCTGTACATTGAGCAAGCAGTGAAGGAACGGAAGGAGAAATTTGGAGATGGAATTAAAGTTCAGGGAGAAGAAATAAGAAGTCTTCGTTTTGCCGACGATATAGAAATTTTGTCAGAGACTGCAAAGGATCTGGAGGAGCAATTGAATGTTATGGACAGTGTCTTGAAAGGAAGATATAAGATGAACATTAAAAAGAGTAACCAAAGGTAATGGAATGTAATGTCAGAAAATCAGGCGATGTTGAAGGAACTAGATTAGATAATGAGACAATAAAAGTAGTAGATGAATTTTGATATTTGGGTAGCAAGATAACTTATAATGGCTGAAGTAAAGAAGATATAAAATGCAGAATGGCTATGGGAAGAAAAGCATTTCTAAAGAAGCGAAACTTGTTAACATCCAATATTAATTTAAATGTTAGGAAGTCCTTTCTGAAAGCATTTGTCTGGAATGTAGCATTGTATGGCAGTGAAACGTGATTGAGAAAGAGTTCAGATAAAAAATGATAAAAGCTTTTGAAATGTGGTGCTACAGACGAATGATGAAGATTAGATGGGTAGATCATGTGATTAATGAGGAGGTGCTTAACCGAATTGGGGAGAAAAGGAGTTTCTAGCGTATTCTGACTAAGAGATGGGATAGAGTGATAGAACACATTCTGCGACATCAAGGAATTGTCAACTTAGCATTAGAAGGAAGTATGTGGAGTAAAAATCGTAGAGGGAGATCGAGGGCCGAATACAGTAAGCAGATTCAAAGGAATGTAGGTTGCCAAAAGTATTCTCAGATGAAGAGACTTGCACAGGACAGGGTAGCGTGGAGAGCTGCATCAAACCAGTCTGTGGACTGAAGACCACAACAATAAAATAACTTAGGCGGGTAAGTCCAAACTGAGCATACCACTGTAATCATAAAGCCATTATCTTTCAAATAATAATAATAATTTAAAAAACCCTAAATCAATGTCTGGAATTGTTCCAGAGCTACAGCATTTTAAAATTTTCCCCAAAATCGCATCTTCAAAATTGTGCTTACAGTGTCAACCTTGTAGGCTTGTATCTCGAAATCTCAAAGCAGGAATGTTTTTTGGAGAAAACAAAAAAATACGGGTTTCTTACTTAGACTTGAATTTTAACATATGCTTAGTTCATTAGTATCCAAGCCTATGAAAGTAACCCCCTGTCTGAATTGATATGGATTGTACTATGTATAGTGAATCACACACACTGATTTTCATTTTGTCTTCTTTATAATAACTTTTATTAAGACGAAAAATTCCTAGCAGGAAAAATAAAATATAAAAAATAGACGAAGATTACTCACCAGGCGAAGGAGCACAGGTGTGACAGCATCACAAATAAATAAATGAATACACACACACACACACAATCGCAAGCTTTCGCAACCCAGTTGCGTCTTCAGGCAGTAGGGAAGGAGAGGGAAAAGGAAATGGAAAAGGAAATGATGAGGGTTTCTGCCTAGGTGTACTTGTGTCTGTGTGAATGTGTGGGCATGTGTGCATTTGTTTACCCTCCATTTTTTCCCCCAAGGTAAGTCTTTCCTCTCCCGGGATTGGAATGGCTCCAAAACCCTCATCATTTCCTTTTCCCTCTCCTTCCCTACTGCCTGAAGACGCAATTATAATAACTTTTTTTTTCTTTCTCGCTATCAACTGTTTCATTATATTGTACACCATAAATATAAAATGTAATTTTACATATCACAACAGTTACAAACATGTTCAGTGTGTTTGTACCAAGTTTGTTTGTCATCTGCCATTAATCTCAAAACTTTCACAGTCCTTTGCTCTTTAGGTCTTCTTTGTCACTAAGACTACATGCAAATGTTTTAATTTTCCTTTCATTGATTTTTATTTAATTTATAGCAAACCTTTCCTTTGTGCCATCAAACAGAACAACTCGCATCTTGAGTGTTAGTTGTATTGATACTTTCTGATAACATGGTTATGTCATCTGCAAATTGCAAATACTGTTTAAGTGAGCCTAAATTATTTACTAAACCAAGAACATGAGTGTAGACAATGAACCATTTTTCACTGCCATAACAAATTATTAATTGAAGGCCTCAGGACTACAAGAATCTAAGGCAGAAGAAGTTTTCTTCTTGTACTCATCAGATTGCAATATGCTTTGCATGGATTTGAGCTTCCTTTATGAAAATTCTCTTATCACTTAAGTAGTTTTTATTGTGCATGTCTCTAGATGAAAGAGCTCTACTTGCCTTTCTACTGTCCCTGGACATTATTTCAATTCATTGTCTACCTCAGGTGTGTTCCATCTTTATTTAATTTTTTTTGTGTGTCCTTATTTCTGCAATTTTCTGCTGCCAGTTCACACCAGAAAGGGCTGTCATAAGATAATTTAATTTTGAGGTTAAATTTTAATTTAATGTGTTGGTGACCTAGTGTGTTAATGTTGGCAACAAATGAAAATGGTGGCAGTTGTGTGACATTGTCATTATTTAATTATTTACTGATGCTTTGAGTCTAGGACTGTACTTGTAATGAAGCATGTTGGGATTTATTCCCATCTGCTTGCATTACTGAATCCTCTCATACCACTGTTGGATAATAATAATCTTTTCCAAAACTTATGTTATTTTTTCCCTAACTTGACCAGCTGAAGTCATTTTCTATTATTTGGTGTTGCAGAAGTTTTTTTAATTATCAAACATTAATTTGTGACAGAGGTATATTGTTAAAGTTCATATTGTATGCAAATTAGTATATTTGTTAAAGCTAATTAAATTCTTTTTTTCATTATATTAAAGTAGGTATTACTATGTTTTACAATTAATGTTAGGACAGTTTTGCCCTCTTTAGTTTCTGTATAATTACTGTTAATTATGAAAGTATTGTTGATGAATCTATTTTGTTAAATAAGTAAATGAAATACTATTAATTGAAGCAAGATTTCTATATTAATTAAATCAGTATTTGAAATAATTTTGCCACAGTTGATTAGCCGAGCGGTCTACGGCGCCTCGCTGCGGAGCGCGCGGTTACTCGCCCTCGGAGGTTTGAGTCCTCCCTGGGGCATGGGTGTGTGTGTTGTCCTTAGGTTAGTTTACCTAGGTTTAAGTTGTTTGTAAGCTACAGACTGATGACCATGCAGTTTGGTCTGATAGGTTTACAAACATGTGAAATAATTTTAACTGTCTTGACCACAAGTTAACAGGTATTAATATTCATCCAACACTTTGATAAAACATAACAAATAAGTAACACTAGTTTTACACTCAGCATATTATTAAAAAGTAAAAATGAAAATTTCCTTTAAAGCTATTACTGTCATAGACATATGTCATGCATAAAACAAGTTTAAAATTCCCCCCAGAACATCCTTGTAGGACGGTCAAATGCATACTGAGGTCTGCTTGATTTATCTATCTGTTTTTGTTTTGATGCAATTTATGATGGAGGATCATGGGCAACTTTATTCTCAATAAAAAGTCCCATTTGGAATGACATTAATGGAGGATTGATAACAACTCGCCATAAAGACCTTCACTGAGCCATTGACATACATATAAAATAGACAGTAACATTCACACTTCTTTTTTTGGCATGGCTTTCATTAAAAAAAAAAAAAAGAAACACATAAATTCACAAAATTGCCTAAACAACTATACACACACCACCACCATCTTCGTCCGTTAACAAGAGCTAAACAAGGGTAATTAAATGTAGTCTAAAAAAATCTGGCATTGCTGAAGAAATTAGATTAGGTAAACAGGCAATAAAAGTAGTAAATAACTTTTAATAATGGAAAGTCCAGGTTGGAATTAAAAAATACAATGAGGGCAGTTACAACTCACCTGAAAGGCATAATGATGAGCTGTGGCAGGCACATAAAAAAAAAAAAAAAAAACCACACACACACACACACACACACACACACACACACACACATACAACACATAAGCTATCAGGCATGGCCTTCTTCAGAAAATAGAACATTCACTCTATCACACAGGCACTCAACACAGTCACACAAACATCATCTCCAGCTGCTGCATGGCCGATTGCTTAAGTCTTGTATGTGTGTGTCTTTTTTATGTGCTTGTCACAGCTTGTTGTTACGTCTTTCTGGTGAGTTGTAAACTGTCCTTATTGAGTAAATAAGTTTTATTACTTGGATAGCAAAACAACTTCTGATGGCTAAAGTAAAGAAGATATAAAATACAGAATGGCTATGAAAAGAAAAGAATTTCTGAAGAAGAGAAAATTGTTTATATCCAAAGTTATATTAAATGTTAGGAAGTCTTTTCTGAAAGTAGTTGTCTGGAGTATATCATTGTGCAGAAGTGAAATGTGGACAATAAGGAGTCTAGGAAAAAAGATGATAGAAGCTTTTGAAATGTTGTGCTACAGACGAATGCTGAAGATTAGATAGGTAGATCGTTTAACTAATGAGAAGGTGCTTAACGGATTTGAGGAGTAAAGACAATTCTGGCCTATCTTGACTAAGAGAAGTGTTTGTTGTTGGGGGACATTCTGAGTGATCAATGAATCATCAGTTTAGCATTGAAGGGACATGTGTGGGGTAAAAATCACAGAGGGAGACTGAGAGATGGATACAGTAAGCAAGTTTAAAAGGATGTAGGTTGCCTTTCTTGTTCAGAGATGAGGAGTCTTGCACAGGAGATGGTAGCATTGAGAGCTGCATCAAACCAGTCTTTAGACTGAGGACCACAACAACAATTTGTTTTCTTCAGATCACAAAGCTTCTAACAGAAGGTATCAATACACCAATCACTGCTGTGTGCTTGTTTTTCCTGCTTCTGTTTTGATAAGCAAATATTTTTTTATTTCACATTTGGTTGTTCATTTGTCTAAAACACCTAACTCTAGTGTAAAACGAAGGGAAGTCCAGGATGGAACAGTAACTGTAAGGAAAGGTTAAATTTTTACTCATCAGTTGCTGATTGAAAACAACAATGAAAAAGAACACCAGAAATATTTCAGCTTTTTTACGAAGTCCAGAAGTAGAAAATTCACACACTGTTATACAAATGCAGGCTACAGAGTCACTATCTCAGGACACCAACACTAGACTTTGACTCATCCTACGATATAGGAATCTGTCAGTATGGTGGGTAGTAGGTTTGGGGGTTGGGGTGGAGGAGGGGTGTAGAATCTCTTTTCACTGTGCCTGCCTCTCTGAGACACGATGCCACATCTCACATATATGTGGGCAGTACAATACATCCTTTCCATATACTTAATGACTCTCATTATAGATGAGTTGAAAAAAAAATTGTTCTGAAGTGTTTTACACCCACTTTAGATTAGTAGTTTTATAAATTTTTGTAAACATTTGAGATCAAAATAATAAGAAATTATGGTGCTATGATTACGACTCTACTATTGTGATAATATCTATGCACCCAACACGTAATATTCTTTCTGACCATATTTTAACAAACAGCCAAAATTATATGATATTTGAGTTTAGCTTTGATAAACATACTGGTTTTTTTTTTTGTGAACTTTTACCTCTTTGAAATATCATTTTAATATCTCTCCCACCGGTCGCAGTGGCCGAGCGGTCTGCGGCCTGCCAGTCACGATATGCACGGCCGTTGCGGTCGGGATTTTGAATCCCCCTCGGGCATGGATGTTTGGATGTTTGTGCTGTCTTTAGTATACGCTAGTTCATAAGTAGTTTGTAAATTTAGGGACTGATGAACCCTTAGTTAAGTCCCATAAGCTCTACAAACATTTGAAAATTCGAATATCTCTCCCAGATTTTCATTATATTTTTCCATTAAAATATTATCACCTGTCTTGCCATGGTAGTTCAAAGTTTATTTTCTTTGCCTGTACTGATTACAAATGACTATACTCTGGAACGAACGTAGCTCACTGGCTGGCTGCTGTGAGACGGTGGGCTGTGCCCCATCAGCCAGCCAGTGAGCTACGCGATCGTGACCTACTCTGTGTGACGCGGCACGGCACGGCAGTGCACAGGCGTTCTCTCCAGACAGTGTTGATTCAATGCCATCTATAATACAAAACTGAGTAAATTTCTCAATGGACAACCCAGAATGAATTTGAACAAGCGACCACATATAGTAACAGCGGTTTTTCTGAAAAGTGCATTTGTTCTGTTTCGAGAACATGCCATGAAATAGCAACGAATTGTAAACATAGACTTCTTTATCACATGTACATAAACTGGGGAGATACTGTTAAAATGACTGTTGTAAATATAACATATAACCTTATGTGGAGTTCAGTATTACCACACTTATTCCGTTTGTGATTTTAGCTGTAACAGAAAACATAGTCATGGTTTGAAATAGAATATTTGCTCTTTTATTTTACAGAGTAACATGAACGAAGTCATATCTGAACTACAGGAAACGTAATACCATCTACGTTAAAACCGTTCATAGCAACCATGTCGAACATTTTAGTAGGTGCAATGATTCTAATTAATGACTTTCAATATATTCCATAAATAGTGAATAAAAGCTTAGAAAAAAAATAAAGAAGGTAATTTGTTGCAAAGTATACACTTCCCTTTCGCTTCATTAAGGAACTACACTTGCCATAGAAATCTAGAACTACCTTTATATATACAAAACTACCTGTATCAGCATGTTGTTCAGAATGTTCATTATTACAGTGTCCTCACAGTTTGTGCATATGCTTCAGAAACCATTGTTCAATTTGTTGTTACATTTTTCAAGGCATGTTCACAAAATTGAAGAATCATGCAATTTAGAGGGAGCATTTTTACATATGCACAACTCTAAACATTGAAGAACATAGCTCTATTTAATTAATAAGGATGCCCAAAACCCCTTTAGGAAAAAAGGAGAATATATATATATATTTTTTTTTTTTTTTTTTTTTTTTTTTTTTTTGGGGGGGGGGGGGGGAAGTGGCTAATCACTGACCATGAGCATTACAGTCCAACGGGCTATCCACTGCACCAAGGGTAACAACTGGAGAATGCGACCTTCATTCTCGTACTATCAATGGCAGTTAACTGATGCTAATATGGCATCTTTAGACACTAGGTTAACATTTATCATATGAAGAACGACACATTTTTGTTAATTCTTCACTGCGCCATTGTTTAGAAATGAAAAGGTACAAGTTGTTGTTGTGGTCCTCAGTCCGCAGACTGGTTTGATGCAGCTCTCCACGCTAACCTGTCCTGTGCAAGTCTCTTCATCTGCGAATACGTTTGGCAACCTAAATCCCTTTGAATCTGTTTATTGTATTCATCCTTCGGTCTCCCTCTACGATTTTTACCCCACACACTTCCTTCTAGTGATAAGTTGACAAGTCCTTGATGTCTCAGAATGTGTCCCACCAACCTATCCCTTCTCTTAGCCAGAATACGCCAGAAACTCCTTTTCTCCCCAATTCTGTTATGCACTTTCTCATTAGTTATGTGATCTACCCATCTAATTTTCATCATTCGTCTGTAGCACCACATTTAAAAAGCTTCTATCATCTTTTTGTCTGAACACTTTACCATCCACGTTTCACTTCAATACAATGCTACATTCCAGACAAATGCTTTCAGAAAGGACTTCCTAAAATTTAAACTAATATTGGATGTCAACAAAGTTACAATAAGAAAATCATTAAATACGGAACGCAAGATGGCGTATGCCAGAGAGAGTTCTGGGCGACGAATGTCACGTGACATAAGAGAGCAAAGTTGTAGAGCATTTTCTCCTCTACAGATTCGAGTATTCAGTATTCGAGTCAGATGAACGGTTTATTTGCGATTAAAATTACATTACAAATGGCTTTTTTTGTGTTACCAATGTATTTTTTGTCCGAAAAATTTGAAAAAGGGAGGTTATGGTCTCTGTCGATCTACTATTATGTCTATAAAATTTGGTGCTGATCGGTTGAACGGTTTATACTTAAAAAGTGGGGACACATTATGGACAGACAGACATCCCAAAATCGATGATATTTTTGCAAATATCTCTGAAACGATACAAGATATGAAAAAGGCATGAGAGTAAAGTTGTAGAGGAGAAAATTCTCTACAAGTTAGGTTATTCAATTTTCATGTTAGATGAATGGTTAAGACGTTATTTTCATTTAAATTTCGAGCTGTCAAAAGACGATCGCAAAGGCCCACTTTTAGTGTTACTATCATAACCTAAAGTGGGCCAAAATCATGGAGTACTGTCTGCTAACCATGGTGGCAGTTATAAGATAAACGACTGATGTTATATTCTGAGAAAACTTTAATGTTTATGTGATAGTAAAATAAAAATATTTTCCAGGCACGAAAAATGTAGGTTTCAACAGAATGAGGTTCCTGATTGAATCCCTCAGAGACATTGACAGGCAGCTTAATTCATTTGGTGGTCGCTTGTATGTCTTTCAGAACAATCCAGTTTCTGTGTTTAAAGGCTTACATGAGAAACTGGGCCTTTATAAACTTTGTTTTGAGCAGGTATGTACATCTCAACAGTTTTGAAATCTTTCGCTTGTAGTTCTTCTGTAATATAGTCGTGCAATATTTTCAAATGAGATAATTGAAAAGTATAATTACATATGGCTAAATGTATATGTATATTTTATTCTGCATGTGTTGCATTCTTTCAGTTCTAATATAGTCTTCTTGAGAGTAATTTTGGACATTTATTTATGTGTTTTCTGTTGTTATTCAGCTATGAAGGGGAGAGATAAAATGGATTTAAAAAAATAACTGACGTACCTTATCAAAACAGGGTGTATAATTAAAAATATATTTATTATTAAGGAACATTGACTGTAATAAACATATTCCTAGTGATAAATACTGGTGTGTTCTTGTATATAATGACTGGATAAACCAAGTTATGTATACAAAACGCCTGTAATTGTTTTGTTTGGTCAAATCCAAATCCAAAATGCAAGTTTATATGACCCAAATGATAAGTGGCTAAAAATGTTTGTGTCTTATATTAATAAAATCCTATGAAACTTATTCAGGTTTTGTGTCCTTGATTTAATATCCCTTTTGCAGTGTGTTCAGTTTTAATCTAAAATTCATAACTGATAAATTGAGATCAGAGTCCACATTTGTCCCTGTAAATGTCTTACATTTCAAAATTTGTTTCCATAATTATTGACTCACCATTATAAAATCAGTCTGTACCCTTCCAGTGTCTCTCTGTCTCTTCTACATATAAAGTAGGCTACTCAGAACCAGAAATTCATAAGTAAAAACTTTGATTCTGCTTCTGAGTGCTTCATGTGCAACCCTCTTATGTCGTTTTCAAACCAAGTGTTTGTGATAATTATATTGTGCTCATTTTACCAGGCGACGTCTCTTTCATTCATTTCCCATTCTGTATTCACCTACCATTTTTTGTAGTATCAAATTCAAATCCTCTAATAAAATTAAATTTTCCTATCTCTTAATCATCTGAATACTTCTTTATCTCCTCTACATCATCTGTGAACTAGTTGTGATACAAACTTGTACTAATGTGGTTGGTGTAGACTTTGTGCCTTATTTTGAGCACAAGAATCAGTTCACTATTTCTAGCCTACCTGACCAATTAAGAGAGCTAACATCCCAAGCATCAACCTGTAGACCGCCTGGTTTGTTTTTTCCAATAACGACATCCTCCTAAGTAGTCTCCACCCATCTCCTGGAGATAATAATGGGAAAGTATTTAATCTCTGGAATATTTTACTCAAGGGATGCCATCATAATTTTACAATAAGAGCTGCTTATGCTCAGAAGTAAATAATGACTTGCAATCATTAGCAGAACAAGCTAAGTTACAAGGCCAACTCAGACAATCCAGACAACTTTCCCTGTAACTACTGAAACGGCTGCTGTCCCTCTTCACGAATCACTCATTTGACCTCGCCACATATTCCCCCCTCAGTGGTTGCATCTACAGTATAGCTATCAGTATTGTTCAGGCACAAAAATCACCTGACCAACTTCAAGGTTTATTGTTCAGGGTGCATGGATTAATGGTAATATGAATGGAAAAGTAAAATGGGAATATGTCCAGAAAACTAAAATATTTGGACATATAGTACTCTGTTGATAGTCAAGATACTTTAGTTAAGTGGTTTATAGCCTGTCTTTTTAACTCAAGAGGTTCATTTATAGTTTTTAATCCATGCATTGTCATGTGCCAGTTCAATTTTTGTTTTAGTTAGTTCATTTGATAAAGATGGCCTACTATAGATTTTTCATAAATACAGTGTTACACACTCAAGAGAATATCTTCTGTACTACACTAATTGTTGTAAATTATGCTAACAGAAATTTCATCATCTTTTGTAGGACTGTGAGCCTATCTGGAGGCACCGAGATAATGCTGTTAAAAAGTTTTGTGAAGAGAATGGGATAATTTGTGTTGAAAAAGTCTCTCATACACTTTGGGATCCTAATGTTGTCATTAAAACAAATGGAGGTTCACCCCCATTAACATACCAGATGTTCTTGGTAAGTATAAGAGTCTAAATATTTTAAATTGATGAGTATGGACAAATGTTTGTTGCGGTGGTAATTAAAATACTGAACATAATTACACTTAAATTCTGTGAGTTACACTAAGACTGTTGTTGTTGTTGTTGTTGTCTTCAGTCCACTCTACCCTGTCCTGTGCAAGCCTCTTCATCTGAAAACATGAACAGCAACCTACATCCTTTTGAATCCTCTTACCGTATTCTTCCCTCTGTCTCCCTCTATGATTTTTAGCCCACAGACTTCCTTCTAATGCTAAGTTGACAAGTCCTTGATGTCTCAGAATGTGTCGCACAAATCTATCCCTTCTTTTAGTCAGGATATACCAGAAACTCCATTCCCCAATTCTGTTGAGCACATCCTCATTAGTTATGTGATCTACCCATTTAATCTTCATCATTCATCTGTAGCACCACATTTCAAAATCTTCTGAACTTCTTATCGTCCACATTTCACTTCCATACGATGCTACATTCCCAACAAATGCTTTCAAAATGGATCTCCTAACACTTAAACTAATATTGGATGTCAAGAAATTCCACTTCTTCAGAAACGTTTTTCTTCCCATAGCCATTCTTCTTTACTTCGGCCATGAGAAGTTAATTTGCTTTCCATATAACAAAACTCATCTACTACTGTTATTGTCTCATTACCTGTTCTAATTCCTTCAGCATTGGCTGATTTTCTGACACTACATGCCATTACCCTAGTTTTACTCTTGTTAATGTTCATCTTATATCTTCCATTCCATTCAATTGCTCTTCCAGATCCTTTGCTGTCTCTGACAGAATTAATGTCATCAGCAAACCACAAAGGTTTTTATTCCCTCTCCCTGGACTTTAATTGTCTCTCCAAATTTTTCCTTCACGGCTTGCTCAATGTACAGATAGAACAACATTGGGGAAAGGCTACAACCCTGTCTTACTCCCTTTGCATCCACTGCGAGCATTTCATGCCCTTAGACTCTAATAATTCCTGTCTGGTTTTTGTACAAGTTGTATATAATTTTTACTTCCCTATATTTTACCCCTGCTGCCTTCAGAATTTGAACGATTGTATTTCGGTCAACATTGTCAGAAGCTTTCCCCAGATCTACAAATGTTAAAAACATAGGTTTGCCTTACCTTAACGTAGCTTCTAAGATAAGTTGTAATGTGAGTATTGCCTCCCATGTTCCTATATTTCTCCTACATCCAAACTGATCTTTCCAAAGGTTGGATGCCACCAGTTTTTCCATTTGTCTGTAAATAATTCATGTTAGTATTTTGCAACCATGACTTACTGAACTGACAGTTTTGTAATTTTCACATTTTTCTGCACTTGCTTTCTTCAGAATTGGAATCACTATATTTTCTTGATGTCTGTGGGTATTTCCCCTGTCTCATACCAAGTGGAACAATTTCTTAATGACTGGTTGTCCTAATGATAATAGCAGTTCAGACAGAACAACATTTACTCCAGGGGCCTTGTTTCTAATCAATCTTTTAGTGCTCTGTCAAGTTCTTATCACAGTATTGTATCTCCTATTTCATTTTCCTCTACTTTGTCTTCCATTTCCAGTATACTGCCTTCAAGTTTATTTCCTTTGTACAGGCCCTCTATATTTTCCTTCCATCTTTCAGCTTTCCCTTTTTTGCTTAGTATTGGTTTTCCATCTGAGTTCTTGATATACATGCAGCTGATTTTCTTGTCTCTAAATGTCTCTTTTATTTTCCTGTAGGTGTTATCTATCTTTCCCATAGTTATACATTCTTCTACAGTCTTGCATTTCTCCTCAAGCCACTCGTGCTCAGCTAGTCTGCACTTCCTGTCAACCTCAATTTTCATATGTCTGTACTCCCTTTTGCCTTCTTCACTTGATGCATTTTTATATTTTTTTCCTTTCATCAGTTAAGTTCAGAATCTCCTTTGTTATCCAAGGATTTTTATTAGGCCATGTCCTTCTGCCTGTAAGATCTTTTTAGGCTTTCACTACTCTATCTCACAGAGCTACTCATTCTTCTTCCACTGTATTACTTTCCCCTGTTTCAGACAATCCTTGCCTAATGCTCCCTATAAAACTCTCAACCACCTCTGGTTCCTTCACTTTGTCCCGATTACATTTCCTTATTTTTCAAACTTTTTGTGGTTTCTAAAGTTTTAATCTACAGTTCATAAACAATATGTAATGGTCAGAGGCTATGTCTGCCCTTGGATATGTCTTGCAGTTTAAAACCTGGTTTCTAAACTTATGTCTTACCATCATCAAGTCAATCTGGTATCCCTCAGTGTCTCCTAGTCTCTTCCATGTATATAATCTTCTTTCATGATTATTAAATCAAGTGTTTGTAATTATTAAATTGTGCTCCGCACAAAATGCAGCCAGGTGATCTTCTCTTTCATTCCATTTCCCGAGACTATATTCACCTTCTACATTTCCTTCTCTTCCCTTTCCTACTTCAGAGTTCCAGTCCCTCATCACAGTTAAGTTTTTTCTCCTTTAACAATATGAATTATTTCTTTTATCTCCTCATACATTCCTTGTATCTCCTCATCATCGGCAAAGCTAGTGGCTTGTAAACTTATACTACTGTGGTGGTGTTGGCTTTGTGTCTATCTTTACTATGATGATGCATTCACTATGCTGCTCATTTCTTATTCATCATCAGACCTACTCCTACATTACCAGCAACTGATTTTGTATTTATGACGCTGCACTCACCTGAAAAAAGAAAAAAAAAAAAAAAAAAATCCTGTTCATCCTGCCACTGAATGTCACTAACCCCCACCATTACATAATTTCAACCTCTGCACTTCTCTTTTCAAATTTTCTAACTTATCTACGCAATTAAGAGATAAAACATTCCATGTTCCGATCTGTAGAATGCCTGTTTCGTTTTTCTTGATGACGACGTCCTCCTTAGTAGTCCCTGCCCGGAAATCTGAATGGGGAACGATTTTACCTCTGAATTATTTTATCTGAAAGGATCCATCATCATATAGTCATACAGTACAGCTGCATGTCCTCGGGAAAATTAACGACTATAGTTTCCCCTTGCTTTCAGCCATGTTAGCTGATGTTACAAGGCCAATTCAGTCAATCATCCAGACTGTTGCCCTGTAACAACTGAAAAGGCTGCTGCCCCTCTTCAGGAACCACATGTTTGTCTGGCCTCTCCACAAATACCCCTCCACTGTGGTTGCACCTACGGTACGGCTGTCTGTATCGTTGAGGCACACAAGCCTCCCCAACTCGGCAATGTCAGTGGTTCATTATGGTGGACATTAAAACTACTTTATCCAATTTGAAATTACTAGTTCCATGAGGGAAAGTTTAGGTGTTCATAGGAATAACAATAATGGAAATTCCTGGATGGAGTTGTATGTGAATGAGTAAAAAAAGGAAGCTTAGTGTTTAACTTCCAATTGACAACATGGTCATTAGAGATGGACATGAGTAAGAAAAGGTAATGAGATACCTCTAGTGCAGGGATGGCACCTTTGTACATACACATGCTATTTTTATCTTCCACAAATATGCATTTAATGTGCCTTCTTAGCAGAAGCCTTATGCCAGTGCATATCTTGGGCACATTAAATGCATTTTTTTCTTTTCTTTTTTGTTTGTTGATAAAATGGCATGTATATGTACAACGGTTTGCGATCTCTGCGCTAGAGCTATAAACATGACTGCAGCTGCTTCATGAATTTATAAGTTATAAATAAGCAAGTATATTTACCAAATTGCACAAACATGGAAACCACACGTCTTTTTCTTCTAAAACAAATGAAAAGTGATCACAAATGTAAGTAAATCACAAAAGGAAGTGTCCTTGAGAAATAAATTTCCTACAAAAATTTAAATGAGCTATGTAATACCACACTCAATGAACATCTGTCCTTTGTGTGACTAGCAAAACAAAATGTTAACAACTGACTCGCTTAATGTGCAGTGTTATGCATAATAAAAGTAACTCTAATTGGTAATAATACACCAGAGTTCGTTGTTCGTTCAACCCTAGGTTGGTTCCAACAATGACAACAGCCAATTTCAACCAACAAGTACTGCTCGCATAATTCTCCACAAGGATCAAAGTCGTCGCACCTGAACTGTAGTTCATTTTGCGACCCATCTTTTCCACAGCCCGCACCGGCCCACTCCTGTGTGGTCTAACATTCCAATGAAATCTATCACATGGAATTGGTGGCATTAAAGTGGCACTGTTATCATGTTGACAATTAACTCTGGTACTGTGTCTTAAAATGTAGATGAACAAAACATCAGTTAAATTTGGCAGGTAAATTCGTAAAACTGATGCTGTGCACAAATTATTTCGCAGCATGCCATTAACTGCATGCGTGCCACTGGTTCGTAATCCCTGCTCTCGTGGTTCAGTGAATGGAGCACAGCAACACCATTCACACTAGCTTTCGAGCAGAAGTACACTCAGTCACACACACAATCATTCAGATACCCAACATACACTCCTGTGCCTTGGGCACATATGTGTATCTTTGGGTGTCTTGTGAGGCTGTTTATGTGTGTTCTTGTACTGGAAAAAGAGTGTATTCTCGAAAACTAGTGTGTATTCTAATGATGGAAAGTCCAGGTTGGAATTAATAATATAGTAATGAGGACAGTTTACAACTCACTGCAAAGACATGGCGAAAAGCTGTGACAGACACATACAAAAGACACACACATACAACACTTTCAGCTATCAGCTGTGGCCTTCTTCAGAAAATAGAACATTCACGCAATCACACAGGCATACAACGCCATCATACAACCATCACCTCCAGCTGCCACACTTCAAAGTGTGGGAGGAGGTGACGGTTGTATGATGGCATTGTGTGCTTGTGTGATTGCATGAATGTTCTATTTTCTGAAGAAGGCCATGGCTGATAGCTGAAAGTGTTGTATGTGTGTGTCTTTTGTATGTGCCTGTCGCAGCTCGTTGCCATGTCTTTGTGGTAAGTTGTAAACTGTCCTTATTAATATATTACTAGTGTGTATTCTGTTTTGTGTTGTGTTACTGGGCTCCATGCTTCAATCTGCTACAGGTGAGGCATTAATAGGAATTTATTTTCTCTCTAGCTGTTGTAAGTACTGTATAAAAATCCCGTATTAGTCATTAGATATACTGTTTTTGTTATGAACTTAACCATAACCTTTTGTGTCAAGTGAGGTGGCAGCACTTGGATTGTCATGTAGGAGGAGAAGATTTCGTATGTTTCTCCTGCCATTCAAACTTAGAATTTTATACTTGTTTCTGTAATTTAAAAAGTTAAATGCTGTGATATAACCTTTTCAAAGTGTTCAACTGATTCTTGTTGTTAAGAGAGATAAAATGTGTCTGATTAACTTTGGTGAATAGCACCAAAAACCTGATTTCGAAACAAAATACCTTTGTTGGTCTTCAAAGCAATAAAGCACATCTGACATTCATTTCAAAGCTCTTGGAAACTGTCAGCACTGTGATATTTGATGTTTCCTTGCTCAGTATGAAAGGGAAGACATGGTTTTTAACAGGGCACAGGATCACCACAGACAGCATGCTCCCTGTTGACCACAAAGTTAAGAAAGAGTTCTTGTGTTAGGGTTGACAAATGCAGGACGGCCAGTGGTGCATGTTTAGATTTGGATAATCTGCCCCCGCCTTTGAAGTCAAGCCTGCTTCCATTTGAACATGACATTGTTTGGTGGAGGCGCCGGCCATCCTGTGCAGCAGCTTCACCACCGTGGCTTCGATTAGGCAACGTAAGAGCCGTCGCTTACACGGACTGGAACTGGATACAAGCGATTTACCGAGTACATCCTTCCAAAAGTCGGTATCATCAGAAGAACGATGGACACGAAACCAGTGGTAAGCCAGCTGCACATCAGATACCTGTGGGTGTTCTCTGGAGGCGCTGGTTAGGACCACAACAAATGGCTAAATGGTTTCGACCGAGTCGCCTAGTACAACAGGTGGGATCATACAATGTGCTTGGCCAAAGTTTATTCCTACCTGGACGGAATAGCCCAGCAATGGGTTTGAAAACGGTGAAGACAAGCTGAATGACTGGGAAACGTTCCAGACGGAACTCAAGCAGACGTTTGGAGACCACCAGAGACAAATCTGCTCGGCAGAAGAACAACTGAAGAACCGGGCCCAAAGATGTGGTGAGCTGACACAGTCATACCTACAAAATGTTTTGGCCCTGTGTATCATAGTCAATCCAAATATGACTGACGCCAACAAAATCATGCACCTGATGAAGGGTATTGCAGAAGACATATACCAAGCTCTTCTGATAAAAGACGGTAGTGTTCATCAAGTGGTGCCAGCGTATTGAAGAAATGCAGCAAAGGAGGGTTGGACAAAAGAAGTATGACAGACTCCCCAACTTAGTCCCTATAGCCACTGTGGAAGACCAGCATGACTTCGCTTCTTTCATGAGACAAATTGTGAGAGAAGAATTACAACATTTTATGGCAACCAGGACTATTAAACCGAGCAAGCATCTTATTATGGCCACGGATGTAAGCCCTGTAAGTCATGAGGGAGCCGATGCCACTGAGGAAGAGGTATTCAGACATTAGCTCCTGTCTGCCCTGCCAGTCACACCCTACGTGAAGAATGGCATCGCCCTGCTATGACTTACGCTGCAGCCGCCAAACAGTAGCCTATGAACCGACCGATGCGGCCACAACCATTTTGCCTGGAATCGCCTCGCAGAAGAACAGACGTCTGGAGGATAGAAGACAACACACCACTGTGTTTCCGTTGTGGGCACCATGGACATGTCATACGCTACTGCAGAGAGAGAAGGCGAGTATTTGACGATTATTTTGCCGCAAGACATCAGCCATCAGAGCATTTCTATCCCAGGCAGTCACCTGCTGATGAGTTCAGTCGACCTATGGGAAGAAGCCCATCGCCATACCCTGGATGAGGTCACTCCCTGACACACAGCTGCCGTTCACCGTCACATACAGAGTCATCAGCCACTCCCCTAGCCGCTGCGCCCAGGAAAACTAAGCAAGGCAACCATCCATGGAGGTGAGGCCGCCGCAGATGAAAATCCTCCAAGGACGACAGTTGCTAAGATGTCGGGAAACCTCATCAAGTTCATAATAGACAGCCAACCTATCCGGGCACTGGTGATTCAGGAGCTTCTTTCTCTGTATTTCCGGATAATTACCGCCACACACTAAAGAAGACAATGTTCCGTGATATGGGAGCATCTGTGCTGAAGGTCACAAATGGAAAGTACGTCCAGCCAGCAAGAACTTATGTCGTAAGAATTAACATCAACAAAAAGGACCCAGCTGTTTGAATTTGTCGTTTTAACAGAGTGTAGTCATAATGTCATCCTCGGATGGAACTTCCTTCAGGCATCCCAAGCTATCATTGACTGTGGAAGATCTGAGCTGCAAATTGAGGAAGTCATTCTTACGGGTACACGTAATATAGAATTTACTGGGAAGTTATTTGCCATTGACAATGTGACGATCCCGCTGTTGACAATGAGAAGAGTTGCAGTCACAAATGCAGATGACAAACTGTGAAATGCTTGTTGATAGTAAAAAGTTTATCAGGCTCACCAAAGAAATTTACATACCAGCGGCTATCATAAGCATGAGCCTTACTGGTGGTGGAGGAGAGATTTGGATCACTAATTGTCACGAGCAGTCACAACTTGTCCCCAACGGAATGTGTATCGGGACAGCTGAACCAATCCAGGATGGTGAGCTCAATGTCATTAACGAAGACCCATGCTCTGCTGTTAGTAGAGACAACACGCTGCAGGAAACAACCATGCAACTGCCCAATAGGGCCCAGTCTGACAAAGGAACAACGCCAGCGGGTATTAGCTATACTACGCCAATTTTTGGGCGCATTCACACTCCAGCAGCAGAAAAGTCAGATGAAACGGCCCACGATAAAGCACCGTATCAATACTGGGGATCATCCACCAATTAGCCAGCGTTCGTATAGTGTGTCGCCAGCTGAAAGATGGATAATTTGGGAGGAAGAGGAGATGATGTTGCACGATGACATTATTCAACCTTCGGAGAGATTTTGGTCGTCTCCGGTGGTCCTCATAAAGAAGAAGGATGGCACATAGGAATTCTGTGTCGACTATTGGCGACCGAACAAAATCATAAAGAAAAATATCTACCCATTTGCGTGCATTGACAACTCCTTAGACTGCTCGAAAGGAGCTACATACTTCTCAACTATGGACATGCAGACAGGTTACTGGCAAATCGACACTTATGAAGCTGACAGGGAGAAGACGACTTTTATTACACGACGGCCTCTATGAATTCAAAGAAATGCCATTTGGATTATGTAATGCTCCAGCCTCATTTGAACGCATGATGGACAACTTGCTTCGACACCTTAAGTGAACGACGTGTCTTTGCTATTTAGATGACATTGACGTTTTCTCAAAAACATTTGAAGAAAATCTTAATAATATGGTAAGGACAATTTACAACTCACCACAAAGACATAGCAATGAGCTGCGACAGGCACATACATAAGACACACACATACAACACTTTCAGCTCTCGGCCATGGCCTTCTTCAGAAAGTAGAACACTCACGCAATCACACAGGTACACAACACAGTCATACAACCATCACCTCTGGCTGCCGCACTTCGAATCCAGAATGAAGAACATCTTAGTCACCTGTCAACTGTGTTGAAGTGTGTTCAGACTGCAGGACTTCACGTCAATCCAAAGAAGTGCCTCTTCGTCGCCAAAGAGATAAAAATCCTGGGGCACCTACTCAATGGAGATGGTGTCCGTCCTGATCCAGATAAAGTAAGGGCAGTCACGGAATTTTCAACTCCTCAGCACATTCATGATGTGAGTAGTTTTCTCGGGCTGTGCTCATACTACTGACATTTCGTAAAAGGATTTTGTAACAAGGCACATCCATTGCAAGAACTTCTGCAGGAAGACGCCAAGTTATACTGGGATGAGACAAAAGAAAGAGATTTCCGGGCACTTAAGGAAGCTCTAACTTCTGCACCAGTTCTAGCCTTATATGTCAAGAATGCGGAAACTGAACTTCACACAGACGATAGTGGTTATGGGATTGGTGCAGTGCTTGTACAAGTTCAGGAAGGTGCTGAAAAGGTGATAGCCTAAGCATCAAGAGTACTCTCAAAGTCCGAGATAAACTACTCTAGAACTGAGAAAGAATGTCTCGCAGTTATCTGTAATATCAACAAGTTCTGGCTGTATTTATTTGGCAAACCATTCACTGTCATGACAGACCACCATTCTTTGTGTTGGCTGACTATCTTGAAGGATCCATCAGGTTGACTAGCAAGATGGGCACTAAGACTCCAAGAGTACGACGTCACTATGGGGCAAACACAAGGATACCTACTGCCTTCCAAGGAATTCATTAGTAGAACACAACAGCATGAATGAAATTTCAGCCCTCACTGCATTATGTGACATTACAGCTGAACAGAGGGAAGATCCAGCACTATTAAAAACTATAGAGGCCTTGGAGAAAGAAGAACCGACCAGTGGAGAGTTCCAACTTATAAACGGGACATTGTAAAAGAGCAGCTATGATTCACTGGCCCCAAATGGCTATTGGTTGTTCCAACTCAACTCCAGCCAGCTATTCTCAAGTATTTCCATGATGCTCCAATATCTGGTCATCTCTGATCCGTGAAGACCCTAGACAGAATCAGTCGCAGGTATTGCTGGAAAGGTCTCTACCTATCTGTCGAGCACTATGTGAGTCACTGTAAAGAGTGCCAGCGACAGAAGCATGTGCCGCAATTACCTCCAGGACATCTCGTACCAATTCCACCTGCAGCAGCTCCATTCCACCCAGTTGGGATTGATCTTTTAGGGAGGTTCCAAAAGTCAACAATTGGTAACCGATGGATAATAGTCTGCACTGACTACCTTACACGCTACACTGTCACAAAACCTGTGCCGACTGCAGAAGCTCCAGAGATCGCAAAATTCCTTGTAGAAGACATTATTTTGAAGCATGGAGCACCATGTGTGATGATATCTGATTGTGGAAAAGTATTTCAGTCAAAACTAGTATCAGAGGTAATGTCACATTGTGACATTGCCCACAGAATGACAACTTCATACCACCCTCAGACAAATGGTCTTACAGAATGTTTTAACAAGACAGTAGCAGATATGCTGTTAATGTACATTGATGTTGAGCAGAAGGATTGGGATACAATACTGTCAGTCGTGACATTTTCTTATAATACCCCAAGACAAGACACCACAGGCTTTATTCTGTTTTTCCTGCTCCATGGCCATGAAGCTGAGATGACAATGGATATGCTGTTCCTGTTCCAACCAGAACACACTCGGGATGACTATGTGAAACAGCTAATCACCAGGGTCAAAGAATCAAGTCAGCTGGCTCGAATACAGACACTGGACGCCCAGGAGAAGGACCGTCAGCGGTATAACGACAAGCACCGACCTGTTGTGTACAGCCCAGGAGCTCTGGTATGGATTTTTGTTCCTGTACGGAAAGTTGGACTATTAGAAAAGTTATTAAGGCGATGCTTTGGTCCATATCGTGTCATACGCTGTCTGTCAGATGTCACATACGAAGTTGAGGATTACGAGCCGTCGTCGAAACGACAAAAATGAAGAGACATTGTTCATGTCTTCCGCATAAAGCCTTACAATGATCCTGAAGAGCAGATAGACAAAAATGGCTTCTTGTTCAAGGACTCTAAAGATGGTAATGATACTGATGAAGCCACGACAGGAACGTCTAGTGTCGATAATCGTGCAGAAGGGAAGGATTCTCCAGAACTGCCATACAGAGGACCCATGACAAGATGAAGATCCAGGACATTGCAGCTGGCTCCAAAGGGAACCTAACAGCGGGTCGCTGTTTTTTCAGGAAAGGGAGCAATGCCGCAAGACCTCACATTAACCGACTGCCAATGTGGTGCAACAGGTAGTGTCACCGATTGCGGTGTTGAACTTCACCGGTTCAATCACGTCACTTGACAGAAATTTATTTCTTTGTAATTGACATTTCCAGCATGTTCTACATGTTTCTAATGTTCACTTGTAATTTCTACTTGCTTCTTATGTTAACTGTTCTTCTAATTTCTGGTACATTTTGTCTATGTGTAAATAGCAGAGCACTCTGCCCGAGAGGCAGTCAGTGCTGCGTGTATGTTCAGATCGCAATAAACCTGCTTTCAGTATAAGTGCTGTGTTCAGTCAAGCCTGATTTCATTTCAACGCAACAGTATATTCCCAACCCCTTCCTTTAATGCATCTTTTCTCCTCCCTTCTTCTTCTCGTACACTGTTAAAAAGTGTGTTGTGCCATAGCAGCCAGAAATAATGGCCATCTGTGTGTGAATTGTGTGTTTTTCTGATGAAGGCTATGGCTGAAAATTTGAGTAGTGTGAATGTAATTGTCTTTTCTATGTGCCTGTCTGTGGCTCAGTGATAATCTTTATAGTGAATTTCCATCTATCCACATGTTATTGACATTCTAAACAGAACTTTTCATTATTGAGCGAGGTGGTGCAGTGATATACAATGGGATTATGAAATTGTATTTATATCTTCCACCCCCGTGAATCACAGACATAGCCGAGGTAGGGTGGCTTGCGTGCCTCAACGATGCAGATAGCCGAACCATAGCTACAACCACAGTGGGGGATATCTGTGGAGAGGCCAGACAAACGTGTGATTCCTGAAGAGGGGCAGCAGCCTTTTCAGTTGTTACAGGGGCAACAGTCGGGATGATTGACTGAGCTGGCCTTTTAACATCAGCTAACGTGGCTTTGCCATGCAGTTACTGTGAACAGCTGAAAGCAAGAGGAAACTACAGTCATTACTTTTCCCTAGGACATGCAGCTCTACTGTATGGATATATGATGGCGTCTTCTGGGGTAAAATATTCCGGAGGTAAAATAGTCCCCCCTTCGGATCTCCGGGCGGGGACTACTCAGGAGGATGTCGTTATCAAGAAAAACAAAACGGGCATTCTACGGGTCGGAGCGGGGAATGTTCTAACCCTTAATCGCTTAGGAAGGTTAGAAAATTTAAAAAAAGGGAAATGTATAGGTTGAAGTTAGGTATAGTGGGCATTAGTGAAGTTAGGTGGCAGGATGAACAGGATTTCTGGTCAGGTGAGTACAGGGTTATAAATACAAAATCAGTTGGTGGTAACGCAGGAGTAGGTCTCATAATGAATAAGAAAATAGGAATATGGGTAAGTTACTATAAAGGGAGACAAAAACTTGATTGTGATGGGGGACTGGAAGTCGGTAGTAGGAAAGGGAAGAGAAGGAAATGTAGTAGGTGGATATGGGCTGGGAAAAAAAGAATGAAAGAGGAGATCGCATGGTGGAATTTTGCGCAGAGCACAATTTAATGGTCACCAACACTTGGTTTAATCATCATGGAAGAAGGCTGTATACTTTGAAGAGACCAGGAGACACTGGAAGGTACCAGATTGACTTAATAATGGTAAGGAATAGATTTAGAAACCAAGTTTTAAACTGTAAGACATATCCAGGGATAGATATAGACTCTGACCATAACTTATTGGTTATGAAATGCAGATTAAAACTTAAGAGACTGCAGAAAAGTAGAAAGGTTAGGAGATGGAACCTAGATAAATTGAAGGAACCAGATGTGGCTGAGAGTTTGAGGGAGTATTAGGCAAGGATTGGCTGAAACGGGGGAAAGTAATACAGTAGAAGAAGAATGGGTAGCTCTGATAGATAGGGTAGTGAAGGCAGAAGAGGATCATAGAGGCAGAAGGACGAGGCCTAATAGAAACCCCTGGATAACACAGGATATACTGAACGTAATTGTTGAATGACAGATGAATGATGAAAATTAGATGGGTAGATCACGTAACTAATGAGGAGGTGCTCAACCAAATCGGGGAGAAAAGGAGTTTCTGGCATATCCTGACTAAGAGAAGGGATACCCTGGTTGGACTCATTCTGATACATCAAGGAATTGTCAACTTAGTATTAGAAGGAAGTGTTTGGTGTAAAAATCATAGAGGGGGACTGAGGGACGAACACAGTAAGCAGATTCAAAAGAATGTAGGTTGCCGAACGTATTCTCAGATGAAGAGAATTGCACAGGACTGGGTAGCGTGGAGAGCTGCATCAAACCAGTCTGTGGACTGAAGACCACAACACAACAACAATTGATGAGAGGAGAAAATATAAAAATTCAACAAGTGAAGCAGGAAAAAGGGAGTACCGACGTCTGAAAAATGAGATTGACAGGAAGTGCAGACTGGTTAAGCAGGAGTGGCTACAGGGCAAATGCAGAACTGTAGAAAAATACATAAATAGGGGAAAGATAGATGCCACCTACAGGAAAATAAAAGAGATATTTGGAGACAAGAAAAGCAGCTGTATGAATATCAAGAACTGAGACAGAAAACGTGTACTAAGCAAAGAGGGGAAAGCTGCAATGTGGAAGGAATATTTAGAGAGCCTATACAAAGGAAATAAACTTGAAGGCAGTATTCAAGAAAGGGAAGATGAGATAGGAGATACTATACTGTGAGAAGAATTTGACAAAGCGCTGAAGGATTTGAGTCAAAACAAGGCCCTTGGAGTAGATGATATTCCGTCTGAACTGCTGATTTCGTTAGGAGAGCCAGTCATGAAACAAATTTCAGCCTTGTATGCAAGATGTATGAGACCAGGGAAATACCCTCCGACTTTAAGAAGACTATCGCAATTCCAATTCCAAAGAAAGCAAGTGCAGACAAGTGTGAAAATTACAGAACTATCTGTTTAATAAGTCATGGTTGCAAAATACTAACATGAATTATTTACAGACGAATGGAATAATTTGTGGAATCTGGCCTCGGGGAAGATCAGTTTGGATTTAGGAAAAATGTAGGAACACGGGAGGAAATACTCACATTACGACTTATCTTAGAAGATAGGCTAAGGAAGGGCAAACCTATGTTTTTGGCGTTTGTAGATTTGGAGAAAGCTTTTGACAATGTTGACTGAAATACACTGTTGCAAACTCTGAAGGTAGCAGGGGTAAAATATAGGGAGCGAAGAGTTATATTCAATCTATACAAAAACCAGACAGTGGTTATTAGAGTCTAAGGGCAAGAAAGGGACACAGAGGTTGGGAAGGGAGTAAGACAGAGTTTTAGCCTTTCCCCAATGTTGTTCAATCTGTACATTGAGCAAGCAGTGAAGGAACAGAAGGAGAAATTTAGAGACGGAATTAAAGTTCAGGGTGAAGAAATAAAAGTTTTCAGTTTGCCGATATCATAGTTATTTTGTCAGAGCCTGCAAAGGATCTGGAAGAGCAATTGAATGGAATGGACAGTGTGTTGAAAGGAAGAAAGGAAGATATAAGATGAACATTAACAAGAATAAAACGAAGGTAATGGAAAGTAATGTCAGAAAATCAGGCGATGCTGAAGGAATTAGATTAGGTAATGAGACAATAAAAGAAGTAGATGAATTTTGTTATTTGGGTAGCAACTTCTGATGGCCGAAGTAAAGAAGGTATAAAATGCAGAATGGCTATTGGAAGAAAAGCGTTTCTAAAGAAACGAAACTTGTTAACATCCAATATTAATTTAAATGTTAGGAAGTCCTTTCTGAAAGCATTTGTCTGGAGTGTAGCATTGTATGGGAGTGAAACGTGGACGATAAGTAGTTCAGACAAAAAGATTATAGAAGCTTTTGAAATGCAGTGCTACAAGACGAATGATGAAGATTAGATGGGTAGATCACGTGAGTAATGAGGAGGTGCTTAGTGGGATTGGGGAGAAAAGGTGTTTGTGGCATATTCTGACTAAGAGAAGGGATAGATTGGTTGGACACATTCTGAGATATCAAGGAATTGTCAACTTAGCATTAGAAGGAAGTGTATGGGGTAAACATCATAGAGGGAGACCGAGGGACGAACACAGTAAGCAGATTCAAAAGGATGTAGGTTGCTGAACATATTCTCAGATGAAGAGACTTGCACAGGACAGGGTAACATGGAGAGCTGCATCAAACCAGTCTGCGGACTGAAGACCACGACAACAACATTTATTTCTTAGGTCTTAACAAAGAAGTGAATGATTTGAGTATTGTTATGAGATTATAAACATAATCACAGCTGTGACCATGGGGAAGCAATGATTCATAACAGGAATGCTATTGAGATCAGTTTGGTTTTTGTGTGAAGAAATGAGGGTCTTTAAAAAACGAAATCTATTGCACTAGTCTCACAACCAGATAAAATTCAAAAATGGCTAATTCTCCCCTGACCTAGGATTCTGGCTAACTTTTCCATAACCTTCCCCATTGCCTAAACATCACCAGTCTATTCCCTTCCCTTCCCTTCAATCCTTCTGCCAGAAGCAGCCACTGGCTCTACAAATTAGCACATTTTCGTATCATTCTTTTTTAGCTCTGCTGCTGTCACTTGATGAGTTACTTTTTTATCTATCAAATTATATAATAAATTAATGGTTATTTTCTTTTTATTTAATGTTAACAGCATACAGTTGGTGTTATTGGCCCACCTCCTCGGCCTATGGAAGACATCAACTGGACAGGTGTTACATTTGGAAAGCTCTCAGATTCATTAGCCACAGAACTGAAGGTATGTTTCATTTAATCTGCAGTAAACTGTGTGTTATGAGTGTTTCACTGTGTTACTTATAGCCAGTATAAAGATTCATTTATTTTCCCAGGATTTTTTAAATCGTTTTACATTTACATAAAACCTGAATGGACAAAAGAGATGATCCGTAAAACAGGGCTGGCATATACCCAAATGCTTTATGAAGATGTGCCTTGTCTTTCTTTAGATGAACTGCTGTTTTGGTGTGGTATGTTGTGCAGTATGGTGCAGAAACCTCAATTAATTAGCCTTACCTTTTAGCTGTAGTGCATAACAAGCAGTATGATGAGTTTTGAAACATTTCACAATTAGTGGCAATAAAGATCTCACATCGGATGTTCCCCAAACACTGATAAACACAGTATTCATTGTTTATTCTGTAGATCAGAAACTGCACATTTCTTTTAGAGAGTATTGCTATGCTTCTCTTGTATTTTAATTTTTATTCCCCTTTTAGTGAACTCCATAAGGCAAGAGATAATACAACACTAAGAACTAACAAACATAAAGAAATATATAGGAGGATATAATAAAGTAAAACTTTTAAAACACTGTAAAAATAACGCCACTGGTCAGAATGACTACAATTACAATGGAATATTATTGAAGAAGAGGGAAAGGATATGGCAGAAGAAAAATAAATAGTGTGAAAATTGATCAATAGTTGGAGCTGTAAGAATCATAATTTAATAGTGGTAACTACAAAAGAATTATACAAGAGTGCCTAAGTTGTAAGTTAGACATTGAACAAACTGTACTACTCAATGTGCATGGGTGTACAGATGTGATATTGTTAATTACGTAAGCCCATACACCATGGCAAGGACATATCACATTCAGATGGGAAAAATTGATTTTTAAGTGCACTGAGGTCAGAAACCCAATGAAAAGCATCAATCACAATCAAATCGTTCATGTTCAATTTACTGTCCACAATTTTCTGCAACAAGTTGAAATCAAGAAACAACTTATTCACAACATTCGTAGGAGGCATATAGGCATTCTTTTTTCCCTCATTCTATTTGGGAGTGGAATATGAAAGGAAATGCCTAGTAGTGGTACAGTGTACCCTCCGCCATGCATCTTATGGTGGATCACGGAGTGTGTATGTAGATATAGAAAGCTGATTAAAGTGTTAAATGTTAGGAAGTCCTTTCCAAGTATTTCTCTGGAATGTGGTATTGTATGGTAGAAAATTGTGGATGATAAGGAGTTCAGACAAAAAAATTATAGAAACTTTTGAAATGTGGTGCTACAGATGAATGACGAAGATCAGTTGGGTAGATCATATAACTAATGAGGATGTGCTCAACAGAATTGGTGGGAAATGAGTTTGTGGCATACCCTGACTAGGAGAAGGGATAGATTGACGGGACACATTCTGAGACATCAAGGTATTGTCAACCTAACATTAGAAGGAAGTGTGTGGAGTACAAATCATAGAGGGAGAGCAAGGGATTAATACAGTAAGTAGATTCAAAAGGATGTAGGTTGCCATTCTTATTCTCAGATGAAGAGGCTTGCGCAGGAGAGGATAACATGGAGAGCTACATCAAACCAGTATGCGAACTGAAGACCACAACATGTTGTTTAAATACTTTACTGAAGTTTAAAACTGTATATAATGATTTCACAGTTTTTTGATGGTAGTCCATAAATGAATAGCAATCATCAAGTTCAGGAAATGTGGGGCATGGGTGGGGGCTTAAAATTATTTCTGCACAGGGGTGACACACACCCTGAATAAAGGCTCGATGATACTCCAGATATTATTTATGTGCATGGTTGATATGTTCCTCCCAGTGGAGTTTGGAGTTAATGTAAATACCTAAAACTTTTACTAAATTCTTGTCTACTTAATTTGACATACCTATTAGGAGGTTACACAGGACATTGGGACATTGAAGGGAAAGAGTTGAGAGATTGTAGACATGATGCAAAGAAGGAAGGTAAACATCCTGTGCTTGCAACAGAGCAGGTGGAAGGGTGACAAAGCAAAATGATTGGCAGGAGGATACAAGTTGTTCTATAGTACTGCAGACAAAGAGACCAGAAATGGAGCAGGGATTATTGTGGATAGAGATCTAAAAGAGTATAGTATAGTATCAATCATAGTATCACGAACATAAAACTTACTATTGAAGGAGACATCATCACAGTTCTAAGTATGTATGCACCCCAGGCAGGGTGTTCAGAGGAAGAGAAAGACAAATTTTAGAAAAGCCTAGAGGGAGTAACAATGGAAATACCAGACAATGAAATGATGATAATTGGGGAGATTTAAATGGACATGCTTGTTGAGAGGAGGAGTGGGGAAGATAGAATTCACGGTGGATGGAGTTGTGGAGAAAGATTGCAGAATACACTGTATCTTTTGACCTAATGGTCACCAATACCTACTTCAGTCATAGAAGAGAACAACTTATAATGTACAGGAGCGTAGACCACTTGTTGTACAGAAGGGAAAACATAAAGAAAATAAAGAATACCAAGGTCGTATACAGTGAAAGTGTGTTGCTCAACATAAACTTGTAGTGGCCAATTATGAAATGATAGTGAGGAAAAGACGTAAATGTATCAAATGCCATTGCAGAGCGGCTGAGTGCATTGAGGTGCTATGCTACGATGCGCAAGGCCATGCCTCGTCGGGGATTGGAATCCCCCCTCGGGCATGGATGTTTGTGCCGTCTTCAGTATAAGCTAGTTCATCAGTAATTTGTAAGTTTAGGGGCTGATGACCCCGTAGTTAAGTCCCTTAAGCTCTACAAACATTTGAGCTTTTTTTTGTGTCAAATGACGAAAACAAAGAGTTAAGTGGTGGAAACTGAAAGAAGAGGTGTTGTGAGAAAAATTCAAGGAAATAGTATTAAGTGAAGTGACATTACCAGAGGATTTACAGAGTGGTGTAATTACAAAAGCAGGTAAAGATGTGCTGGTTGTAACAGCAGGAAAGGGACCACCAGAAGATAAGGAAGCATGGTGGTGGAATGAGGAGGTCCAGAAAGTGATAAAAGTGAAGAAAGTGAAGAAAGACACAAAATAAGTAAATAAATAAAAATAAGAATGGGACTTAACGGGAAGACAGGGGAATAGGGAAGACTACAAGACTGCAAAAAAGATGGCAAAAAGAGCAGTGACAAAAGGAAAGGCTGAGGCAATGGAAGAGGTATATGAAGAGCTGGAAAGAAGGCAGGACAGTAGACAACTGCTATGGATTGCTAAAGCAAGTGATAAGGCAGCCAAGGACGTAATATCACTGAGGCAGATAAATAATGAATCAGGTGTAGTATTACACAACCTTGAGAAAATCCAGAATAAGTGATGGAAGTACTTTGAAAGGCTATTAAATGAGGAAAATGTATGACAGAAGTATGAAGAAGAAGATATAAATGAAGGAATGACCTAAAGTATAAGTAGGGAAGAAGTCACACATGATATGAAGAAAATGAAAAATGTTAAGGCCCTAGGGGCAGACCAAATTCCAATAGAAGCATGGAAAAGTCTGGGAGAATAGGAAATGAAATTCTCTTGGATTTAATGCAGAAGGTCTGGAAAGGAGAAAGAATGCCGCATGTGCGGAGAAGCAGTATACTGGTTCCCATATAGAAGGGGAAAGGGGATATGCACAACTGTGGCAATTATAGAGGGATAAAACTGATGTCCCACACAATGAAGATTTGGAAAAGGATAATTGAGGAGAGGTTGTGTCTAGAAACTGAAGTATGTGCAGAACAGTTCGGATTTATGCTGGGAAGAGGAACAAGTGACCGAATATTTGCACTAATGCAACTGATGGAGAGGCACGTATCAGTACAAGACAAACTGCATATGGCCTTTATCGATCTTGAGAAGGCACATAACAGAGTGCCGAGTCAAGAGATACAGAGATGTCTGAGAAGTAGATATGTGCCAGGAAAATATATCAGGTTTGTAGATGACATGTATGAAGGTGCAATTACAAAAGTCAGGAGCAGTGCAGGTGCATCAAAGGCATTTCTAGTGAAAGTAGGACTACATCAGGGATCTGCTCTTAGCCCATATCTCTTTGACCTTGTCATGGATATACTAGTCAAAGGTGTGAAAAAAAGAGGCACCTTTGAGCATGATGTTTGCCGATGATGTTGTAATCTGTGAACTCACCCAGGAGGCACTTCAAGACAAGCTTAAACAGTGGAGAAAAGCTCTAGAGGAAAGGGAAATGAGAATTAGCAGGGTGAAAACAGAGTAATGTATACAAAGGATGTGAAACTTGTGAACTTCTTAACTTGCAAGAAGAATGGCTTACACTGGTCCAGAAATTTAAAACCTGGGCAAAGTGATGGAGGCCTAAATACAGCACAGGATAAATAGTGGATGGATGAACTGGAGGAAACTGAGTGGAGTACTGGGTAATAAGAAGATTAGCTGTAGAATGAAAGGAAAGCTTTACTAGTCTGGTGAGGCCTGTGATGTTGTATAGTGCAGAAACTTGCCCAATTACAAAACCCCAAGAGAAAAAGATGGAAGTGGCAGAAATGAGAATGTTAAGGTGTATGAGTGGGATGACACAAAAGTATAGACAAAGGAATGAGTACATCAGGGGAACAGTGAAAGTGTGGCCCATAGGGAAAAAGATCCCAGGAAGTAAGCTAAGATGGTATGAACAGGTGCAGAGAAGAGGGGAGTTCTATTTGGGAAGAAGAGTTGAAGACCTAGAAATTGAAGGATCAAGCAGAAGAGGAAGACTGAAACTGAGATGGAAAGACAAGCTAGCAGGGGACCTACAGGCGAAAAGTTTGATCAGAGAAGAAGCACTGGATAAACATTTGTGGAAGAGAAGGATCCAGCAAAATAATGCTGACCCCACACGATGTGGGAAAATGATGAGTTGATGATGATAATGCCACACGAGTTTATTAGCTGTGAATCGGTCTATGCGTTATCAAGACTTTCCTTTCTATCCAAGTAAGATATGAAATGTTATGAAGTGTACAAATTAGTGCAGTATCATTAGCATAATATACCACTTGGTGAGTTATGTTGTTATTGCTGTAATGAAGATGAAGCATATCAGAATAGATATTTGTGGAATGCCTTCACTGATTTTCATTAAGAAGAAATGAATTTCGAACTCAAGACAGATTGCTTTCTGTTGCTTACAGAAAAACTAGTCACAGCTAATGTGCTTCCATGCACCCCATAAGGCTCCAGTAAGTAAAATGTCAACAAGAATGCATTCAAAATCTTCACATAATACCAGTAATACCATGTTTTTGTCTTTCAAGGCTGTTAATGTTTGATCCATTCTTAAATTTTTCAAAGTAACTGCTTATGGTGTGTGTGTGTGTGTGTGTGTGTGTGTGTGTGTGTGTGTGTGTGTTAAGGTTCCTCATATATCTTTTAAAATATTGGCACAATTGAGATTGCTCTGTAGCTTAGGGAAAGTTCCTTCCCTATTCTTCACATATTTGAGACTATGATACAGCTAAAATGGTTCCCCCTCCACCCCTAATATTTCTGCAAAAATAAAAAATTAAAATGTGTATCTATTTTAAAATATTGTACTATTAATATTGCTATTACTATTGCTTGTTGTTACTCTTAAACATTCACACTATCTGATTTGGGACACTATATACATATTTTACATTGCTTGGAAAGAAAAATTGTATTGCATTTGAAGTTCATTTGCTTTGTCTATATGGTACTCAAGAGAGTTACCATTTTAAGTTCAAATCACTAAGAGATAGAAAGGCTAGGTGGTAATACCTTTAGGATAAATGAACAAACATATCTAAAGCAGATCACTATACTCCTGTCTTTCAGAACAGTACATTGTTGTTGGAGAAGTTTGGAACAGGAGGAGATGGTACGGGAAGGAAGGTGAGTATGTCACTTAGATGCTGGGTAGTGAGTGACCCATCTGGATTAAGGAGGAATGGCACCCATCAGTTTTATAAAGATATCCCTGTCAAAATAATTTGTATGTGAAAGATGGGTGTCCTCATTACCACTATGGACTAAAAAAAAAAAAGGAGGAGGAAAAAGAAAGCAAGAAGACAGAAGTGATTAGTATGAATTAACTGAAAAGCATGCTTTGATGTAATGTTCCTGGATTAAATCTGAATGAAAGTAATATTCTTCGCAGGTAGCCAATAGTACTCTAACACCTGAGGACTTTGGAGTATTTCCTGAAGTGGGCACTGGGGAACAAATGATCCGTTGGATTGGTGGAGAGACACGGGCTCTAGAACACCTGAAAGAACGCCTCTCACTAGAGGAGGCAGCATTCCGAGATGGTTACTATCTTCCAAATCAATCAAAACCTGACCTCCTGGGACCACCAACTAGCCAAAGTGCAGCACTTCGCTTTGGATGTCTCTCTGTTCGCAAGTAAGTGCATAATTTTAAGTATCCTGAAATGCATTGAGATTGGTAGCCTCTGTCTGAATCATTAAAATTTTTCATACATCCATCCTGTCACTTTCTGTCTCTAAGTAAAATGAGAAAATCATGCCCTCACTGTCTCATTTGGTTTAATTTTTTTCATCTCCAATGTGCAGGCAAATAAGCAAACTAATAACCAACCCATAGTATAAACCTATGAAGGAGCTACATAAATAGGTCACATTCATACAAGTATAAACAGAAAAGGCTAGACTGTAAATTTGAACAATGGGATGTCATGGTTGAAATTTCAGCAATGTTATTGCTAAGGTATTCACTGTTCATCTTTATAGTAAGTTACAATCTGTCAACATAATAATAATGTAAATTCAGGATGGCCATTCAACCTGGAAACTTGGGAAACTGGAAAATTTCAGGGAGTTTTAAAGTACCGACCGTGTGATTTTGTAATGTACAGATTTTACATAAAATATGCTAAAATGTTGTAGCTGTGTTAGAAATTAGCTATAAAAGCTCCATTCTGTGCATGAGTATGTTCATCTCCTCCATTGAGCATGTGTAAATCAACAACATCTATATACATACTCTGCACCTCACATTGAAGTGCATGGCAGAGGGTTCATTGAATCACTTTTATGATATTTCTCTACTGTTTCATTCTCAAATAGTCTGTGGGAAAAGGGAACATCTAAATCTTTCTATTTTTGATCTAATTTCTCTTATTTTATTGTGATGATCATGTCTTCCCATGTAAGTGGGCACTAACAAAATATGTTCGCATTCAGAACAGAAAGTTGGTGGAAGAAATTTCTCAAATAAATCTCACCACAGCGAATAACACCTTTCTTTAAATGATTTCCATCCCAACTCGTGCATAATTTCCATGGCGCTATCACCCCTATGTTGCAATAATACAAGATGGGATGCCCTTCTTTGAACTTTATCTAAATCATTCGTCAGTCCCACTAGGTGGGGATCTCATAATGGGCAGCAATACTCCAAAATTGGATGCACAAGTGTTGTGTAGGCTGTTTCCTTAGTGGAACCATTTCATCTTCTAAGTGTTCTGCCAATGACACGAAGTCTTTGGTTTGCCTTCCCTACAATATTTTCTGTGTGTTCTTTCCAATTTAAGTTGAACGTGATTGTTATTCCTTATATTTAGTTGAATTTACAGCCTGTAGATTTGACTGATTTATGGTGTAAATAAGATTAACATATTTCTTTTAGTGGTCATATACACATTTCATTATTGCCAATTTTTGCACCATGCAGACATCTTATCTAAATCATTTTGAAGTTGCTTTTGATCTTAGTGTACCTTTACTAACTGATAAATGACAGCATCATCTACGAACAGCCTAAGAGAGCTTCACATTGTCTCCTAAATTGTTTATAAATATAACAATATTTTTGACAAAGATAGGTTGCTTACTCACCACAGAGACGTCCGATGAGCCGCAGGAAGGCACAAATAACAGAATACAACATTAGAACTTTTGGCCATTAAGGCCTTCATCGGTTAGAGAGACACAAACATACACACACTCACATAGACACGATCACCATCTCCGGCCGCTGTGGCCAATCTGCGGTAACAGCAAGGCCTAGGTGAGGAACATTAGGGGTCCTATAACAATTCCCTGAAGAATGGCAGATACTCCTGTTTTAATTGATGACTTTCTGTTGGGCACTCGTTGGACACTATAGACTGGCAGTACACCCGTGGATATTTTGATTAGAATTAACATAATTGTGATGTAGCATCATGAAGGTGACCAGAAAAGAGACGACGATTTTTTTTATTGCTATACCACCAAGTATGACTTTATGACAGTGTCAGTGAAAGGATAACATAGACCTCAAATTGTGACATTTCCTAAAAAAAGCAGACAATGTATATCAGCAGTTTATTTTTAACAACCAAGAGTTTAAATATAGTTTGTTTATAAATAACGAATCTTTCAAAATTTTGCCTTGCCAGGTTCTGTGAGTCCTTGTTTTTACAAAAAAATTCTAATAAAAAGTAATAATTATGCTGCACTGAAATGGAACTGTTTCTGAAATAACAGATTTTAATATTGAATATTTATTCTTTTTGTTTGAATGTTTCCTAAAATAAATAGCTCCTAAATGTGCTTTTATACTTCACTGAGATGGGTTACATTTTAAATTTGTGTGTGTGGCTTGGTGGCATAAAAATTTAGAAAAAAGGTAGAGAGCAGACTATCAATCCAAAGGCCCCAACTTTATTCCCTCTCAGTTCCAGACCATAGTTCCCAAGCCAATCTTCTGATTGTTGACTGCAATCGTGTCATGGCGGCCGTTGAAGATATACGAATTGTGAATCCTGTGCATAATGACGAAAAAAGTGTTCGTAAGTGTTCTTTGTGCGAGAAATATAGTGCAGTGTATGAAAATATGTGTGTTCCATGTCATATATTAATAAAAAATACAAGAAGAATAGAACAAGTAACTCCTTGCGTAAGTAAAAGTGTTAGTGACCAACTCGCAAACAGTGGACTCCCACAGAAAAACAAAGACGAAATACGTCGAGAAATTGACACAAAAGAAAAAAATTATTAACATTCTGTGTGATGATATCTTAAAACTGCAACAGGACTTGAAATATTTATGTTCTTATAAAAGCACAAATACGACGCATATCAAACCAAACAAAAGTTATGCTGAGTCAGTTAGGCCAAAAAACGTGTTCCAAGTGCAATCAAAAAAAAGTTTGAGTGCTTTAGAAGCAGACAAAATACCAGGAGATTTATATTTAAATGAAAAACAAAGTAAAAACGTATTCCAGGTGCCAATAAAAAACCGTTTCAGTGTTTTAGATGCAGAGAGAAGTCTAGACTTTACATATGAAATTAGGCCTAGGCCTACACTAAATAAGGAAGATGACAAAGTATTGCCACAAAATATAGTTCCTAAAACTGATGTCTGTAATAAATGTCGTAAAACGGTGAAAGCAGGGAACAGATGTGGTCAGTGCAAAAAGAGGTATCATTTTCGTTGCGGACAAGAGCACAGTTCAGTGAAAAGTGATAAGAACGTTATTCTCGATTGGGAATGTAACGAATGTAAGTACAAAAAGAGGACTCAAAACAGTAAGCTCGGCGCGGAAAAATATACGACAAACAACTATCATAGCATAGTAAATTCGACGCAAGAAAACTCCGCTGCAATGCCTACCTGTGCCCATGAACATGTGCAAAAACTACACATTCTAGCTGACAGCCATGGACGCGGTATTGCCTCACTTGTTAATGAGACATCCAATATAAAAACTACAAGTTTTGTCAAGCCAGGTGCCTGTCTTTCAGCAATAGTTAATAATGTTCAAACTGAAGAATATATGAAGCTGACTTCAAACGACTTTGTAGCTCTGTTTGGTGGCTCCAATGATGTGTACAGAAATGAAGCATCAACGGCTTGCAGAGAATTACAGAAGCATCTCGCTCATATGACCCATACAAATGTTCTCTATGTAAATATACCGCACCGCCACGATTTGCCTCCATGGTCTGTAGTAAATAAAGAAATTTCTGCTGCAAACATACGTCTTTCAAACATATGCAAACAATTCAAAAACGTCTGAATTGTGGATGTGTGTGACATTGGTCGAAGATTTCATACTTCACATGGACTCCATCTGAATAAGCTAGGAAAGAGGCTTGTTACAAGAAAATTATTAGAACAAATTCGGAGGCAACAAGAAACTTCCAAAGCACAGAAAGCAGTACAGGTACCATCACCAAACCCCAGAACAGTAGAATCAGCACCAACACAAGCAACAGAAGCTGAGCAATCCACAGCAGCAACAGAAGCTGAGCAATCCACAGCAGCAACAGAAGCTGAGCAATCCACAGCAGCAGCAGCCGCTGAGCCACCCACAGCAGCAGCCGAGCCACCCACAGCAGCAGCCGAGCCACCCACAGCAGCAGCCGAGCCACCCACAGCAGCAGCTTCAGGACAACACAGCTTAAGGAGGAGCCAAAGGCCAAGAAGATCTACAGCCACATTACACAGTAGTGATTTTTTATGGATACAAACCAAGAAGGGAAAAAGGATGAGATAAGTCAGCCTACAAACTTACAGCTAAGTCATTGTAACTTCCTATTCTTAAACATTCAGGGACTAGAAAGTAAGGTTGAAATATTAGAGGAGACAACAATTCAAAATAAATATTCTTTTCTCTGTTTATCTGAACATTGGCTAAAACCAGGACAGATAGAATATTATGTACCAGATGGCTATAAACATGGAAGCAGTTTTAGCAGATCTCAGTACCGCAATGGAGGTACTGCTATCTATGTTTCAAAAGGAATAGAGTTTAGAGTGCTAGATCTCAGTTGGGCATGTGTAGAAAAACACTTTGAGGTTACTGGAATTATATGTGATGTAATGAAAATTATATTAGTATGTATTTACCATTCTCCTGATGCAGATGAAAAGACTTTTTTAGATAATTTAGACAATGTACTCTGCTACACAACAAGGTGGAAACAACATGTAACTATAATTGGAGGAGACATCAACTCAAGCTTTGATGTAACATGTAACAAACCCAGTGTAAATAGGTTACTAAATATTTTAAGGCAGCACAACTTTCATCATGTAAATTCAGAACCAACAAGACTAAAAGCATGCTTGGACAATGCTTTTGTCAACTGTGCTCGTGACATGTACTCCACCAATGTAAAGGAATTTGCTTTCTCAGACCACTCCATGTTAACAGTAGAGTTAAAACATTATATAAAAGGGGATGGGAACAAGGTTATACAAAACACATCAAAACCTAACAACTTTATACTAACTAAAAACAATCTCAGAAAACTAATGCACCAGCTGAGCATTACTAACTGGGACAAATTATTTCAAAGTAGTGGTACTAATGCTCAACAAGTGTATGAAACTTTCCATAGTTACTTAATAGGTATTTTAAAAGCACATCTTGTTACAAAAAAACAACAAAAAACAAGGAAGGCTAAATTGTGGTACACAAAAGAGTTGGAGAATCAAAAAAATAACCTAATGCTGCTAAAGCGCCTCAGCAAAGTAAATAATTCTAAGGAAATTAAGGATCTCGAAATTAAAAGCAAGAAACTGTATAAGAAAGAGCTACAATTGGCTAAACAGAGGTACAACACCAATCTTATAAAAAATAGTAAAAACCAGTGCAAAACAGCATGGTCAATAATTAATAATATTAAAGGAGAAATCAGAATCCTAGATGAGACAATCCCAATACCAGCTGATACATTCAACAAATATTTTGTAAGTTGTGCTGACAAAATAAAAAAACAGATTAGTGAACCCAATATAACTTATGTAGAATATCTTAACAGTGCAAACCTAAATCAGAATCAGGCCAGACCATCATTGAAACACTTTAAAGAGATATCCCAAGACGATGTTCTTAAAGTTGTTAAGGAAATGAAAAATTCACTTAGTACTGACATTTATAATATGTCAAACAATCTACTAAAGGAAATAATATCTACCATTGCAGCACCACTAACCTATACTATAAACTTATGTATCAGAGATGGGGTTTTTCCTGACTCTCTTAAACTATCCAGGGTGACTCCAATCTTTAAGAAGGGCAGCAAATCTGAGCCCGTAAACTACAGGCCAATTTCACTCACACCAACTCTAGCCAAAGTCTTTGAAGGTATAATGTATCAGCAAATGTACGAGTATCTGGAAGTAAATGATAAGTTAAGTAGGTCACAGTTTGGCTATAGGAAGGGAAGATCAGCTATACATGCTGTAGAACTGTTGGTAGGTGAAATTTTATCAGCATTTGAGGACCATGCCCACACACAAGTAACCTTATGTGACCTAAGCAAGGCCTTTGACTGTGTGGATCACTCTGTTTTGCTATATAAACTTAAATACTATGGAATGTGTGGCAAAAGTATAAAACTCCTCAAATCATATCTTAACAATAGGAAGCAAGTGGTAAGTTCAGGAGGTTATGAATCAAAGATACTTGAGGTCCAACACGGAGTGCCACAGGGCTCCAAGCTAGGTCCGCTTCTGTTCCTTGTGCATATAAACGACTTACCAGCAAATATCCAAGTAAAAACATATATGTACGCAGATGATACCACTTTTCTGTCTGTAAACAATGTATTTGACAACCTTGTCAGCAGTATGAATTTGGCGAAAGAAAATGCAACATCATGGTTTAATGCAAATGGCCTACTATTAAATGAGACAAAAACACAGAATATGTGGTTCAGTCTGTCAAAGAATAACAAAATAGAAAAACAAAATGTAAAAATTTTAGGTATCATCCTGGACAACCAACTAACATGGAACTCTCATGTTGAACACATAGCGGCCAGGCTGTCAAGAGTTACATATCTGCTGAAGAGGCTGATGGGCTGTGTGACATTTGAATATGTAAGGACTGCATACTTTGCTTTTTTCCAATCTGTTTTAAGATATGGGTTAATACTCTGGGGAAACAGCAAAAAAATAAGTGAAATACTGGTGATCCAGAAGGAATCTATTAGATTAATAGCAAAGGCAGACAATAGAACACACTGCAAATCACTGTTCATTAAATATAAAATACTAACAGTTATTAACCTATATATTCTTGACAGTGTAAACTTCGTACTTGCAGACATACCTAATTTAAAGTTAATGAATCAGAGGCATGACCACAATACAAGAATCTGTAAGTCTCTAATCCTGCCACAAAATAGATTTGCAAAAACCAACAATAGTCATAGGTACATATCAATCAAAATATGCATGCCTCAAGTATGACAACCGAACTATTTATGAAAAAGCTGCACAGCTTCTTGTTAAAAAATCCATTTTATACATTAGAAGAATTTCTTGAAATGCCCAACATCAACTTAAATATCTAAAAATATTATGTAAAACTTAAGTATGTGAATATATTATGTAAAACTTTTAGGTTAAGTGAACTGACGAAGTCTATTGCATGTAATATTGCTGAATGACGAATAAAGAATCTGAATCTGAATCTATATAGTTAAAATAATAAAGCCCCCTCTATTGATGAGATTGAGACCTAGGATATCTATTAGTTCGCAAAATCTCTATGAGTGCTATCTTGTCAGTCCCTTTTGGACAACAACAGGGAAGAAGTTGCTGCTAACTGTAGTCATGCAAAAGGAAGCGTTTGAGCTAGATGTGCGAAAAGACGCATAAAAGTAAGAATCTTATAGGTCATTTTACAGATGTCCTATTGAAATTGATTTTTTTCAGTTGTTTTGTATGTAAATTGACACTTGGTTTTGTTTACATTCTTCTAGATGAACAGAGCAAAGCATACAAGTGATGATGAGCATATAGTAATGTTCGGGATGTTCAGAAGTGGGATGTCCATGAATCAAACAGCCAAAAGATTTAGATGTTTCGCGAAAGCAAGTACAGAATGGCGTTAGATGGTCAAAACAAACAAAGTCACCGGTGGAGAACAGGGGGTGATCTCGTGTAACTACTCCACACGTAGACAGACCTAGGGAAGTAAAGTAAGTCCCATTTTTGTCAACGCCACAGCTGGAAGCCATTTTGTTTAGCAACAAACATGATGTTCTACCATCAACCTCAATGATTCAAAGATGACTGAAATCTGCAAAATTGAATGGGCACATGCAATACAGTAGCCACATGTTTCAAAAGCTAATGTTCAGAAAAGGTTGGCCTTTGCCAAGAGAAATGAACAAAAACCTAATATTTGGTGGAGGAACATCCTTTGGTCCAGTGAATCTTATTATAATAGGTTTGCCTCAGAAGGAAAAGTCTATGTGCACCGCCCACCAAACCAGGAATTTAATCCCAACTACACTTTAAAAACTGTGAAATACGGTGGCAGAAGTGTTACAGTATGATGATGTTTTTCAGGGTATGACATTGGTCCAATAAACCGTATCAATGGCATAATGAACACAGAAATATACAAATGTTGTTGCTGTTGTGGTCTTCAGTCCGTAGACTGGTTTGCTGCAGCTCTCCACGCTACCCTGTCCTGCACAAGTCTCTTCATCTGAGAATTCATTCGGCAACCTACATCCTTTTGAATCTGCTTACTATATTCATCCCTCGGTCTCCCTCTACGATTATAACCCTGCACGCTTCCTTCTAATGCTAAGTTGACAATTCCTTGATGTCTGAGAATGGGTCCAACCAATCTATCCCTTCTCTTAGTTGGGATATACAAATTCATCTTGGCAAATATGATGCTGGAGAGGAAATGCTGCTGAAATGGAAATTTCAGCAAGATAACAATCCAAAGCGTACTGCAAGGATCATAAGGCAGTTTTTTCAAGATAACAATCTCGAAGTATTGGAGTAGCCACCTCAATATCGTGATGCATCACCCATTGAGAACTTATGGGAGATCGTAGACAAGAGAATTGTCCGCTCAAAAGCTACATCTTTAGATAAACTTTGGGAAGAAATCCAGAGCGCCTGGTATGAGATCATTAGTGACAAATGCAGGCGTTTAGTAGACTCTATGGGTAAAAGGTGCAGAGCAATCCTCAAAAATAAGGGTTACCCCATGAAGTACTAATGCACGCCTAAGCAAAATAGACTGTTCCTGTAAATTTCATAAGACTGAGATCAAGTACAAAATATTTGTATCAATTGACTCTATTTTTTCTTACCCTGTAGTCTGGTATTCTTTTGAATATTATTGACTATTTTGTATTGTGTTATCTATATAACTGGCTGTGTTACAATGTGACTGTTGTAATGGTTCCCATACAACATAAAATTTTATTTCCAGCATAGTACAGATATGTTTAGTAATAAATGTGCACTTTATTCCAAACCTTTGCCATGTGGCTCTATTATTTTCACTGCCACTGTGAATTCTGGGAAAATTTAATCAGCCAGTAGAGTGGCCACCCTGAAATTGTAAACTTTGGTGGCCAATGTATGACTGTCTCACACTGCAGTGCAATCTCAACATGTAGCTGGCAAGGATTACAGACAGGGGAGGGCATAAAACCCTTACAGAATTCATTGCATGCACTCGATTGGACAGTAACTATTACTTTCAGACTGGCATGTGAACAATGTCGGCATTTGCAAGAGGACATATAGTTGGCTCAAAGAAGCTGGTTGGATTAATTGGTGAATTGGTGAATTGCTTGATATTTGAATAGGAGTGATGCCACTATTTGATAATGTTGGCAGGAATAGGTGAACTGTAGCCAAAACACAGCTTTAAGAAGGCAGTGGACAACCTAGAGAGGAGGCCCGTGCAATCATGAGAGAGGCATTCAAAGCATCAGATTCATCATTGTCATTGAGCTGAGATGCTTCAGTGGCCACAACAGGACCATTAACAGGCCGTTCACAGAAAGGGGTCAGAGCTCACAGTTCCCCTTGAGTTGACTTCCAATGATGTCAATACACCAACATGCCTTGGTTTCTGGCATATTCAGCCTAGAATTGCATTGACTGGAGTAGAATTGTCTTCAGTTACAAGTCTTGCTTTGAATTGAGTGCTGATGACTAGCAAAGATGTCCTAGACATAGTGAGATTTCTTGAAAAGGAGTTATGTGAAAATAGTTGCTAGAATGTAATACTCTATGTATGATTGCTGCAGTGAAGTATAATTACATATTTGATTTCTTTATTCTTGTATAGCCTTGGAAATGCTCAGATGTATTTGGACTATCGGGTCAAATAATAATTGTAATTTTTGCCAAAATCATGTTCTTTTCATTTGAATTGATTAATTTTTCACCAGTTGCAGTAATTATAACTGCTTCCAGGTATTTTGCTTGGTAGAATGAAATTATTGGAGATGTTATTGTTTAGTAGAAAACTATTGCACACCATTGACAGTTAGTTATTTATTACAGTTCAACTGTATTATGAATCTGGAGAACCAAAATATTCCTTGAAATATGTTCACAACACAATATAATGAATACAGCTACAATGGAGTAATTAATAGCAATATAGAAATCATATGTAACATGAAAATGAAGGTCAATCCTTTGTGAAGTAATATTTTAAAGGTAGCTACATTATTAAAGAAAAGAAACATTTTCTTGACTGAGAAATTTGTTTTACACAAATTAAATGGTAAACTCAGTAAGATCTGTGGTATTGTTTAGCCTTTGTGTTAATGACATGTTCTGTATCTGGATCAGAGCTTGTTAGTTTCATGTGTAGATCATAGTAAGTAGTTGTGAAACCAATTAATTCTTTCAGTTCCATACTCACAAGTACTCAATATTCTCTCCTTAATGTGATTCAAAATGGGGTAAAGTTATAGACTTCAAAGAAAGTTTTAAAAAGAGAATCACATGTTAATTTCCTCAGATAGTCTTCATCAGAAGCCGAAAACTTTCTACAATATGTCTGCCTAGGTGTGTTTGCGTGTGTATATGTGTGTGTATTTGTTTACCTTCCTTTTCTTCCCCTAAGGTAAGTCCTTCCTTTCCCGGGATTGGAATGACCCCTTATCCACTCCCTTAAAACCTGCATCCTTTCCTTTTTCCCCTTCCTCCTTCCTCTTTTCCTGACGAAGCAACCAATGGTTGCGAAAGCTTGAATGTTTGTTTGTGTATGTTTTCATTTGTGTTTTTTGTGTCTATCGCCGAGCCTGTCCATTGGGTAAGTCAAACAATCTTTATATTTATACATATTTTTCCCACCAGGAAAGCTTCCTTCTATAATATATTCATTTCATCAATTACAACCTTCTTTTATGATTCTTAAACCAGGTGTTTGTTACGATTAAATCATGTTCCGTGCAAAATTCTACCTTGCGACTTCCTCTTTCAATCCTTCTGCCCTGTCCATATTCACCAACTATTTTTCCTTCTCTTTCTTTTCCTACTACCAAATTCCAGTCTCCCATCAAAATGAAGTTTTACTCTCCCTTAATTGTCTGAATTATTTCCGTTAACTCCTCATACATTTCTTCAATCTCCTCATCATCAGCAGAGCTAATTGGCATGTAAATCTGTACTACTGTTGTTGGAGTTGGCTTCATATTTATCGTGATAATGATAATGCAATCACTGTGCTGCTCATAGTAGTTTACCCACATTCCTATTTTCTTATTTATTATCAGTCCTACTCCTGTGATACCCCCAACTGATTTTGTATTTATAATCCTGTACTCACCTGACCAGAAATCCCTATCATCCTGCCACCAAACTTCACTAATCCCCACTATATCTAACTTCAGCCTATCTATTTGCCATTTTCAATTTTCTAATTTTCCTGCCCGATTAAGGTATCTCACATTCCATGCTCCGATCCATAAAATGCCAGTACTGTCTTTCCTGATGATAGCATCCTCCTGAGTAGTCCCCGCCTGGAGATCTGAATGCGAGGACTATTTTACCTCTGGAATATTTTACCCGAGAGGATGTCATCATCATATTTTCATACAGTAGAGCTGCATGTCCTCGGGAAAAGTAACAGCTGTAGTTTCCCCTTGCTTTCAGCCGTTCACAGTAATTGTGTGGCAAAGCCACATTAGTTGATGTTACAGGGCGAGCTCAGTCAATCATCCAGAATGTTGCCCCTGTAATTACTGAAAAGGCTGCTGCCCCTCTTCAGGAACCACACATTTGTGTGGCCTCTCCACAGATGCCCCTCTGCTGTGGTTGCACCTACGGTACAGCTATCTGTATCGTTGAGGCACGCAAGCCACCCTACCTCGTCAATGTCTGTGGTTCATGGGTGTGGCATATTTAGACATATTAAGTACATTACAAACTTTTCTTTGACTGTCAGAAAAATGCTATACATACGATCGATCGAGTAACTCTTAAAGGCGTGAGTTCAAGTAGGTTAATGAAATGGAAGGAAAGTGTATTCATTGCAACAAATTACTCATTTCTTTTCTTTTCCTAAACAATTATTCACTATTAATGGGATATGATGAAAGTCATTAATTAGAATCAATGCGTCTACTAAACTGTTTGTCTTTGGCATGGTTGCTATGGTCGCTTTTAACATAGATTGTATTATCTTTTCTGTATTTCAGATATGACTTTTTGATCAGGCGAGTTACCCCAAAAAACAATGCCATACGTCATTAGTGAGTGAAAGTAAGCGTAATAGACTACTTTTCGTGTTGAAAAATCACTTATCTCAGATATTGTTCTAATGGTAAATATAGCAGAATTTAGTTTTGGAACGTGATCCTGAACATGGGCTTTCCATGAGAGCTTACTGTCTATATGAACACCTAGAAATTTGAACTGTTCAGTCTCACTTATCATATGCCCATTATGAGTAATCAGAATTTCAGCTTTCGTCAAATTATGCGTTAGAAATTGTAAAAACTGAGTTTTACTGTGATTTAACATCAACTTGTTTTCTGCAAGCCATGAACTTATCTCTTGAACTACAGTATTTGATACTGTGTCAATATTACGAGCAACATCCTTCACTACCAAGCTGGTATCATCAGCAAAAAAAAAAAAAAAAAAAAAAAAAAAAAAAAAAAAAAAAAAAAAAAAAAAAAAAAAAATAATTTTACAGTCACCTGTTATACTCGAAGGCATATCATTTATATAAACAAGAAACAGCAATAATCCCAAAACAGACCCCTGGGGCACCCCATACTTAATTGTGCCCCATTGGGATTGCCCATCATAGCTATTTTCTACACTGCGGAGAATTACCTTCTGTTGTCTATTATTAAAATAAGAGGTGAACCAGTTGTGGGCTACTCCCCATATTCCATAATGTTCCAACTTCTGCATCAATATTTTGTGATCAACACAATCAAACACTTTTGTTAAATCAAAGAAGATGCCTAATGTCTGTAGCCTCTTATTTAACCCATCAAGTGCCTCACAGAGAAACGAAAATATAGCATTTTCAGTTGTTAAACCACTTCTAAAACCAAACTGTATGTTTGACAATAAATTATGAGAACTGAAATGATCAATTAATCTTGAATATACAATCTTTTCAATAACTTTAGAAAAAACCGATGGCATAGAAATAGGTCTATAGTTGTCTACATTATCCCTTTCTCCTTTTTTATAAAGTGGTTTCACTACTGAGTACTTTAATCTGTTAGGAAACAGACCATTCTGAAAGGAAAAATTACAAATATGGCTTAGTACTGGGCTAACATATGGAGAAGAGTACTTTAGAATTCTGCTAGATACCCCATCACAAGAGTCCTTAGTCTTTAGTGATTTAATTATTGACTCAATATCACCTATGGAAGTATTGTGAAGGACCAATTCAGGTAACAGCCTACTATATTCAGAAAGTGATTATTGAATATTGCACATATATCTAACTTGTCAGTAACAGAAACATTTCTACTACACACTGATGTTTTATCTTCTACCTGCTGCTGCTGACCAGACACTTCCTTCACGACTGAGCAGATAGTTTTAATTTTATCCCAAGAGTTCACTATTCTTTTTGCATACCACATACTTTTTGCATTCTTAATGACATTTTTCAGAACCTTACAGTACTGTTTGTAATGAGCTACTGCATCATCTTCATTCTGACTGCTTCTAACATTTTGATACAACTCCCACTTAGTTCTACATGGTACTCTTATCCCCTTTGTCAACCACCCTCACTGTCTGTTACTGGAAGTACCCTGTTTTGAGCATTCTAGTGAAAAGCAACTTTCAAACAGCATAAGAAATGTGTTCAGAAAAGCATTATATTTATCATCTGCATTATCAGCACTATAAACATCTTGCCATTCTTGTTCCTTAATTAAGCTTAAAAAGATCTCAATTGCAACTGGATTAACTTTTCTGAGTAGTTGATATTTATGTTTAACATTAGTTTGAGCACAAATACTTTTTAGAATTAAAAGTTGCACATCGTGGTCTGATATGCCATTTACTATTCTGCTGACAGAGTGGCCCTCTAATAATGAAGAATGAACAAAAATATTGTCAATGGTAGAACTGCTATTTCCTTGCACTCTCGTTGGAAAAAATACTGTTTGCATCATGTTATAGGAATTAAATAGATCTAACAGCTGACATTTCCTTGAGCTATAAGCTACACAATTAATGTTGAAATCTCCACACACAATTAAATTTTTATACTTCCTATACAGTGAACACAGAACCAATTCCAGCTTGGGTAGAAACATTTTAAAATCTGAGTCAGGGGATCTATAAATAACAACTATTACTAGTTTAGATCCATTAACATTAACAACTCCTGAACAACATTCAAATATCTGTTCTGTGCAGTGTTTAGAAAAATCAATTGACTCCGATGAAAAATAGTTTTTTACATACGTGGCCACTCCCCCACACTGCAAGGAACTCCTAGAGTAGAAGGCAGCTAACCTGTATCCTGGCAAAGGAAGTCTCTGAATTGTCACACCACTTAAAAAGTGCTCTGAAATACCAATAATGTCAGAATCAGAATATTAAGATTGTCGTGTGCATAGGACTACTTAAAAATTTTCTATTACCATTCTTGTGTAAAAATTCATGTATTGACTTGTTCCATGACCATGGAGTCTCACTCCTCAATTGGGTCCTATGGAACAGAAAACCATATTATTATTATTATTATTATTATTATTATTATTATTATTATAAGAAGTTTGCTTAGTTTTTTTTATTACACATTGTGTCAAGGCCTCTTTCTTTTTCTCTCTTTTCAGTTGTTCTTTGATTTGATCCGTCCTTTGTGCAAATCGATTTGATTTGTTTAATTTTGATTGTTTTGCCGTTGACACAGTTTTTTTAGTTACAAAGTGATTCGAGCAGTCTTATCAAGCATGGTGAGCTACCACACTGGCAACCCTCTGACGGAGCACTCTGAGCCAGCACACCCGCAAGTTTCGAAGCACTGGCTAAAATGTTCGTGCATCACAAACTAATTTGCTGTCAATTACGCTACACTGCATAGCTGCGAGAGTAATCCATAATTCTCATACCATCGATGGCAGATGTTATCTGCTAACATGGCATTTTTAACATTAGATTAAAATTCATTGTCCTAACAACGAAATGTTTTATAATCTCCAGTGTGCCATTGCTTTGAAATGACAATGCTTGAATTATAATAAGAAAATCTTCAAATACAGAAAGCAAGATGGTGTATACGAAAGAGAGTTTCTGGCAAGGTTTTGGGCGAGGGATGTCACGTGACTGATTTCTGAACGCCAAATGTTGTGCACTTCCATATGCACTATGGTGGTTATTATTTTATGTATATTTTACTGTTTTAATTTTGACCAGCCATCCATTTTATATCTGGCTATCCATCAGCACATGATTTTCCATATAACCATCATCCAGTACACCTACCTGATTTTACGTGGAGCACTATAATAAGCAGTTTAATGTCAATGAGACCAGATGATGAATCCATAGAGCATCATAACTGGTCGTCTTGAATAAATAAAATAAAAATTTCTATCTTGGCATCTATCTTATTTATACAATAAAATCGTTCCCTAAAGGTAAAGCAGTTAACAATCCGAAGATTGGTTTGAACATGACAGTGCTTTACTAGGCTTGGTCCTGTTTGGAGGTGGTATGCCATTGCCTTCCTCCGACCTTCGAACTGACTTACCCAGCCAGTTATAGGGGGACCTACAGTTTAACGTGGGTTCCGAACCCACTTTGTTGCAGTGAAATGCTCAGCGGCACACTATGGTGAAAGAAAGTTTCTTTATGCTCAATGAAAAGTTTTATTTTATGTTTATTGTTTAGTGTTTTGGAGTCTTGTTTTTTCTGTTTAGTATGTCCATACCCATAATCTCATGGGGCAAGGCAGAGATTGGTATCAGGTCCATAAGTATTGCCCAATTTTAAATAACAGTTTGCTTTATAGGTAAGGTCCACCTTGACCAAACACAAATGTTTTTAGTTTCTCCCATACATGCATTTGTGTTTGCTCAAGGCGGACCTTACCTATAAAGCAAATTTATTTGTGAGCAAACACGGAGATTGAAGAGCTTTTCAAACCTCAAGAAGATTAAATAACAGTATTTCAAACAACTTTTAATGGGCCAAATGTAAAAATATGAATTCTTAAAAATCTGATAATGGAAACTCCATGTAGGAATTCATTAATATAATAAGGACAGTTTGCAACTCAGCGCAAAGATGTAATGACGAGCTTTGACAGGCACATAAATAAATAAATAAATAAATAATAAATAAAAAAAAGACACACACACACACACACACACACACACACACACACACACACACACACACACACACAAACAATATTCAGCTATCGACCATGGCCTTCTTCAAATAGAGAACATTCACACAATCACGCAGTCTCACTTGACAGTCACATAACCATCATCTCCAGCTGCCGCACTCCGATTCAGGGCTATGGCATATAGCTCAAGTGCTGTGTGTGTGTGTGTGTGTGTGTGTGTTGTGTGTGTGTGTGTGCATGTGTGTGTGTGTACGTCTTTTCGGTGAGTTATAAACTGTCCTTATTATATTGTCCAATTCTTAAAATCCTTAATATTAGAACATTAACTTGTAAAAATTATCATTTTAAATGAATAAGTGAAAACTTAAATTTTACTTTGTTTATTTGAGTGAAAATAACATAATGAAAATAAGAAGAATATGAAATACACTTCTTTAATTTGATAAGATATTTTAAAAGTTGTTGTGTGACCAACCTAAAGAGATTTAGTGAGGCAACAAGTGAGCAACCATTCTCAGACATGGATATTCGTCAGCTCAACTCTTCAATATTGAGACTGTTTTCTGTTGAAGAGGAAATTTTCAAAGACAAAGATGTTTCAGTGAAAGGAGAATTTCTTGGACTGCATGAAGTCAGCACATTTGGAATGGAATCCAAAATTATGACATTTGTACATTTTGGCAAAAAGTAGGAGCTGAATATCCTATTATTTCTGACAGAGCTGTAAGGATGTTAACACAATTCGGGGCCACTTACAGATGTGAGAGTGGTTTCTCAATGTTACTGACAATAAAAACTAAGGCCAAAAACCATCTGAATGTGCAACATGACTTGAAATGCGGTCTTCTCACTCAATGTAATTGTTTCATTGCTACATTTAAAATAAATAAATAAACAAAGAAAATAAAATAAAAAAACTTATAGGCTATCTTTTACAGTTCATTATGATTAATAAACATTCTTTGTATTTTCATGTATTGTTTTCTTTGATGATATTGCCACAAGTCCTCCAACAAAACGCGTAGATCAGTGGTTAGCGTTGCAGATTGCTGTGCTGGTGGTACTGGTTCAAATCCCGCCACTGACAGAAATTTTTTTTTCTTTGTATTTACTATTTCTAGAATGTTCTACATGTTCTTTATGTTTGATGTACTTGTAAGCTCTAGAAAATTCTTTCTATGTATAAATAGTGGAGCACTCCAAGTAGGAGGCAGTCTGTTCTGCGTATATGCTTGTGTTAGCAGTAAACCTGTCCTAAATGTAGCCTTCAAATTCTGGATCACCTGTAGTTTTTAATGTGACACTTTCTGGTGGAGGTGCTGGGTATCCTGCAATACATCTGCATCACTGTGGCTCTGATTAGGCAGCATAAGAGTCGTCGCCTTCACGGACAAGAACTGGAATACAATGGGTATACTCACGACCTCCTTCTGAAGGTCCCTGTCATCAAAAGACCCATAGATACCAAATTAGCGGTAAGCCAGCTGCACATCACACACCCATCGGTGTTCTTGGCTGACATTGAACGGGACCCAAACAAATGGCTGAAAGGATTCAATCCAGTCATCAAGTATAATAGGTGGAATCACATTATATGCATGGCAAATATATATTACTATCTGGATGGAATGGCCCAGAAGTGGTTTGAAACTAACTAGGGCAAGCTCGATAGCTCGGAAAAATTCCAGACAGAACTTAAGAAGACATTTGGAGACCAGCAGCAACAAGTCCGTTTATCAGAAGAGCAATCGAAGAACAGTGCCCAATGATGTGGTGAGTCAATTCAGTCTTATATACAGAATGTTTTGGCGGATATGACTGTGGGCAATACAATTTCATACCTGATGAAGGGCTTTGCAGAAGACATGTATCGAGCTCTTCTGTTAAAAGGCGTTTCAACGACACAAGAGTTTATCCAATGGTGCCATAAAATTGAAGAGATACAACAGAGGAGGGTTGGATGAAAGAAGTATGGCAGAGTCCCAAATGTAGTCCCTATGGCCATTGTGGAAGATGACCATGATTTTGCTTCTCTCATACAACAAATTGTGAGAGAAGAATTACAACATTTTATGGCAGCTGGGACTTTTGGACCAAGTGAGCACCAGATTATGGCCACGGATGTCATTCCTGTACATCATGAGGGAGATGATACTGCTGAGGAAGAGGTATTTCAATCATTAGTACCTGTCTGCCTCGCTAGTCGTCCCTGATGTGAAGAATGGCGTCGTCCTACTACGACTTATGCTGCAGCTGCCAAATGACAGCCTGATGCGGCCACAACCAACTATGATGCTTCGCAGGAGGCCAATATCGTTGACATTAGTTTCCTGTAGAATTTTGGAGCATATTATCAGTTCAAATATAGTAAATTTCCTTGAGACAAAAAAGCGTCTTTCTGTGAATCAGCATGGGTTTAGGAAACATCATCCGTGTGAAGCTCAGCTTGCCCTTTTCTCACATGACATCTTGTGAGCCATAGATGAAAGGCGACAGAAAGATTGTGTTTTTTTTTTATTTCAAAAAGGCATTTGACGTGGTGCCACGCTGCAGACTGCTAACGAAGATATGAGCTTATGGAATAGGTTCACAGAGTTGTGACGCGCTGGAAGACTTCCAAAGTAATAGAATGCAGTACGTTGTTCTCTATGGCGAGTGTTCATTAGAGACGAGTGTGTCGTCAGGCGTGCCCCAGGGAAGTGTGATAGGACCGCTATTATTTTCTATCTATATAAATGATCTGGTGGAAAGATTAACTTGTAATTTGCAGCTGTTTGCTGATGATACTGTGGTGTATGGGAGGATGTCATCTTTAATTGACTAATAGCATACAGGATGACTTAGACAAATTTTCTAGTTGGTGTGAAGCATGGCAGCTAGCTATAAATGTAGAAAATTGTAAGGAGATGTACACAAGTAGGAAAAAAAAATGTCATAATGTTTGAATACAACATTAGTAATGAGCGTTCTGATGCAGTCTTGTTGTTCAAATATCTAGACTTAACATTGCAGAGCGATATCAAATGGAACAAATATGTAAGAACAGTTGTGAGTAAGGCGGACAGCCAACTTCAACTTTGGTTTATTGTGAGAATTTTGGAACATGTACTTCACCTGTAAAGGAGACAGCATATAAAACGCTTGTACGGCCATATCTTGAGTATTGTTCAAGTGTTTGGGACCCGAAGCAGATCAGTTTAAAGGAAGACATATAAGCAGTTCAGAGGCGAGCAGCTAGGTTCATTACTGGTAGGTTCAACCAGTGCACACGTGTCACAGAAATGCTCTGGAAACTCGAATGGGGATCACTGGAGGAAAGACGATGCTACTTTCAAGAAATTCTGTTGAGGAAATTTAGAGGGCCAGAATTTGAAGCTGAGTGGAGAACTTACATTTTGCATAATGATCACAAAGGCAAGATAAGAGAAATTAGGACTCGTACAGAAGCAGATAGATATTCTTTTTTCCCTCATTCTATTTGGGAGTAGAATAGGAAAGGAAATGTTTAGTATTGGTACAGTGCACCCTCTGCCACACACTTTATGGTCAATTGCAGAGTATGTATGTAGATGTAGATGTAGACAGATATCTGAGGACAGAAGACAACACACCATTGTGTTTTCTCTGTGGGCGTCCTGGACATGTTGTATGATACTGTAGGGAGAGAAGATGATTACTTGACAATTATTATGCTGCAAGATGCCAACCATCGGAGCAGTCCTTTCAATGGCAGTCAACTGCAGATGATTACTGTCGACATATGGGGCAAAGCCCGTAGTCGTATCCTGGATGTGGTCACTCTCCAGCTCACTGCCGCCATTCGCCATCACATTATAGAGATACCAGCCACTTGCCTAGCCACCATGTTCAGGAAAACTAGGCGAGGCAACCGTCAATGGAGGTGAGGCCACCGTAGATGAAAATCCTCCATGTGCGACAGTTGCTAGTATGTCAGGAAATCTCTTTGATATTGACAACCATCATGTCTGGGCATCGGTTAATTCAGGAGCTTTCTTCTTTGTGTTGTTGAATGATTACTGGCATGAACTAAAGAAGATAATGTTCTGTGATACAAGAGCAACTGTGCTGAAGATTGTAAATAGAAAATACGTCTGGCTGGCAGGAACATGTGTTGCAAGAATAACTATCAACAGGACACAGCTGTTTGAATTTGTCATTTAACAGAATGTAGCCATAACACCATCCTTACATGAAACTTCCTTCAGGCATCTGAGGCTGTCACTGACTGTGGAAGATCTGAGCTACAAATTGAGGAAGCCGTTCCGATGAGAACATGTAACATGCACTTCCCTGGGAGGATGTTTGCTGTTGAGAGTGTTGAGATCCCGCTGTTAACAATGAGAAGAGTTCCAGTCAGCAGCCAAGATGACGAGCTGAACTTGAAGTACTTGTCAATTGCAAAAAGCTAATCAATATACGAAGGAAATCTACACACCAGAAGCATTACAGGCAGTCGGCGAGAAATTCCGATCACTAATTTTCATGAGCAATAACAACTCATTGCTAAAGAAATGTGTATTGGGACAGCTGAACAAGTCCAGGATGGTGAGCTCAATGTCATCAACGAAGTGTCATGCTCTGCTGTTCCTGCCTACAACACACCAGAGGAAACTACTATGGAATTGCATATAGTGCCCCGTCTAACCCAGGAACAGTGTCAGCAGGTGTTAACCACACTACATCAGTTTTCAGGTGCATTCTGGGCCAAGCAGGAGAAGAGCCACATGAAACAGCCCACAATGAAACACCATATCAATAATGTGTTTCATCCACCAATTAGCCAGCGTTTGTACAGCGTGTCACCAGCTGAAAGATGGATAATTTGGGAAGATGTTGCACAACGACATTATTCAACCTTCAGAGAGTGCCTGGTCGCCTTTGGTGGTCATCATGAAGAAGAGGGATGGCACATGGCGTTTCTGTACCGACTATTGGCTGCTGAACAAAATAACAAAGAAAGATGTCTACCCATCGCTGGGCTTTGACAACATCTTAGACTATTTGAAAAGAGGTACATATGAGCACTTTTCAACCATTGAGAAGCAGAGAGGTTACTGGTAAATTGAGGTTGACAAAGCTGACGGGAAGAAGACTGCTTTTATTACACCTGACAACCTCTATGAATTCAAAGTCATGCCGTTTGAACTGTGTAATGCTCTGGCCACATTTGAATGCTTCAACATCTTAAATTGACAACAAGTCTTTGTTAACTGTATGACATTGTATTTTCTCAAGGATATTTGTGGAACATCTTAAGCCACCTGTCAACTTTGTTGAAGTGTGTTTAATAGGACTCCACCTCAACCCAAAGGAGTGCCTCTTCGTTGCCAGAGAAATAAAAATCCTGGGGCACCTAGTGCACGGAGATGGTGTTCATCCTGATCCAGCTAAAGTAAGGGCAGTCACAGAATTCCCAACTCCTCAGCACATCTGTGATGTCAGAAGTTTTCTCAGGCTGTGCTCATATTACCCTCATTTCATAAAAGGTTTTTGTAAGAAGGCATGTCCATTGCAAGAACTTCTTCAGGGAGATGCCAAGTTTTACTGTTATGACACAAACAAACAAGCAAACAACTTTCTGGGTACTTAAGGAGGCTCTAACTTCCAGACCAGTTCTGCCTTATATGATGGAAATGTGAAAACTGAACTTCACACAGATGCTAGTGGTTATGGTATTGCTGCAGTGCTTGTATAAATTTGGGAAGATGCTGAAAAGGTGATAGTCTATCCATCAAGAGTTCTCTCAAAGTCCGAGATAAACTACTCTCCAACCGAGAATGAATGTCTCTCCATTATCTGGGCTATCAACCAAAGACCTTGTAAAAATATATATATCCTGCTGTCGCGGGATAATTTGAACCTTCGGCCGGCCGCCCTGGTAATGACAAGCGGCAGATAAATACAAATGTTGTTAGCAGGTAAGTCATGTATTAAATACCTACTGCGGTATATATACACAATTGATAGTCACATCTGTATTGTTTGACTATTGCAGTGTACATGAAGCATGATGGTGAAGAGCTGCTCAGCGTTCAAATGCATAAATTAATTTAAGAAAGGAATGAAAAAATCAAATACTGTCTTCCCATTTATATTTCTCAGGAATACAAGTAGCCCTATTACTTATGTTCAGAGATAGTTACTCTTGCTTTACAGACCGTAGTCAAAACAATATAGGATTGAATGAAATAAATGACAGGCTTTTTACAATACTGGTAGCTCTTTTAAAAAGGAGCTACTTTATGCAGTACTGATCAACAGGAAGTTCAAAAAGTTGCATTTTATGATTGTGTAAAATAACTATTGGGGTCACGAGATTAGTTGCCTCACTGCAGTTCAAATTTTTGTTTATGGAATTAATATTAGCAACTTATAACTTAGAATTTAAAGGTAATCTGATTTACATATAGGTATAACAACTGAAATGAGTTTGCAGAACTGTGTATAGTTCCATATATGAATGACACATAGCCACACTGGATGCTTTTTGTAAAGTTGAACTCTATGACAATAGTTGTTTTATGAGGAGTTCATGCTACTGTAAGGTATTTGGTTTACAGCATTAAAAATGCTGATATTCTTGCTAGATATCTTAATACTAATGTTGGATGCATTTGTTAAGAAAAAGTTATGGCATACTTTGTGTTCTTAAAAGAATTTGGTAGTGGCTGGTTGCTGTATTCACAAGGTAAGAAGCTATTTTTCAGTTATGTATCTGAGGGTGTATTTAATTTTCACAATTGATTTTTAACATTAGCAGTTTCAGGCAGCCCTGTTTCATTTTTTGATGCTATGAAATATCTAAACATTGGAGAATATAACACTAAAGCAAAGATGTAAAGTGTGAAACTCTTCCAAAATTAATGTTTGGACAACAGTTTCACAATCATAGAATATACTGAGAAAGTGCCAAAAATCATGTCTGATGATAAATTCCATTTATATGCTACACTTAGAATGCAAAAAAGCTAAATGTTATAGTTCGATTTCATTAGGAAGAGGAAACGCTGTTGGCCAATTTTTACACTGTATGTGTAATAAATTTACACACTACCAATAGTTGCTGTATGTTCAAGGAATCTGAAGCTGTTTTGTAGTTATATATTTCAATTAGACATAGTTTTCGTGACTTATATTATTATTATTATGGTCTTCAGTCCGGAGACTGGTTTGATGCAGCTCTCCATAATACCCTATCCTGAGCAAGCCTTTTCATCTCCTCATAAGAACGGCAACCCACATCCACTTGAATCTGCTTACTATACGCGTCTCTTGGTCTCCCTCTGCGATTTTTACCCCACACACTTCCCTCCAATGCTAAATTTACGATTCCCCGATGTCTAAGAATGTGTCCTACCAAGCGATCCCTTCTTTTAGTCAGGGTATGCCAAAAATTCCTTTTCTCACCAATTCTGTCCAGTACCTCTTCATTAGTTATGCGATCTACCCACCTAATCTTCAGCATTCTTCTGTAGCACCACATTTCAAAAGCCTCTATTCTTTTCCTGTCCGCATTGCTTATCGTCCATGTTTCACTCCCGTACAAGGCAACACTCCACACAAATGCCTTCAGAAAAGACTTCCTTACCCTTAAATTAATATTCGATGTTAACAAATTTCTCTTTTTCAAAAATGCTTTTCTTCCCATTGCCATTCTGCATTTTATATCCTCTGTACTGCGACCATCGCATGTTATTTTACTACCCAAGTAACAAAATTCATCTACCACCTTCATTGTTTCGTTACCTAATCTAATTCCTTCAGCATCGCCTGATTTTCTAAGACCGCATTCCATTATTTTTGTTTTGCTCTTGTTAATGTTCATTTTATACGCTCTCTTCAACGCGCTGTCCATTCCATTCAACTGCTCTTCCAGGTCCTTTGCTGTCTCTGACAGAATTACAATGTCGTCAGCAAAACGCAATGTTTTTATTTCTTCCCCCTGAACTTTAATCCCTATTCCAAATTTTTCCTTGCTTTCCTTCATCACCTGCTCTATGTACAAATTGAATAGCATCGGAGAAAGGTTACAGCCCTGTCTTACTCCCTTCCCAACTGATGCTTCCCTTTCATGCCCTTCGAGTCTAATAACTGCGGTCTGGCTTTTGTACAAGTTGTAAATAACTCTCCTTTCCCTGTATTTTACCCCTGCCGACTTCAGATTTTGAAATAGTGTATTCCAGTCAACATTGCCAAACGCTTTCTCCAAATCTACAAAAGCTAAAAATGTAGGTTTGCCTTTCCTTAATCTATCTTCTAAGATAAGACGTAAAGTGAGTATTGCCTCCCGGGTTCCTACGTTCCTCCTGAATCCAAACTGATCTTCCCCGAGGTCAGCTTCTACCAGTTTTTCCATTCTCCTGTGGATAATTCGTGTTAAAATTTTGCAACCATGACTTATCAAACTGATGGTTCTGTAATTTTCACACCTGTCTGCGCCTGATTTCTTTGAAATGGGGATTATTACATTTTTCTTAAAGTCTGAGGGCATTTCGCCTGTCTCATACATCCTACTCACCAGTTCAAATAGTCTTGTCATGGCTGGCTCTCCCAGAGACTTTAGAAGTTCTGAGGGTATGTCATCTACTCCGGGGGCCTTGTTCCGACCTAGGTCTTTCAAGGCTCTGTCAAATTCATCTCTCAGTATAGTATCTCCTATTTCATCTTGATCTACTTCCTCTTCCCTTCCTACAACATCGTCTCTAAGTTCATTTCCTTTGTAGAGTTGCTCTATGTATTCTTTCCACCTTTCAGCTTTCCCTTCTTTGCTGAGAACTGGTTTCCCATCTGAGTTCTTGATATTCGTAGAATTGCTTTTCTTGTCCCCAAATGTTTCTTTTATTTTCCTGTAGGCGGTATCTACTTTTCCCCTTCTTATACATTCTTCTACAGATTTGCATTTGGCTTCTAGCCACTCCTGCTTAGCCATTTTGCACTTCCTATCAATCTTATTTCTTAGTCGTCTGTACTCCATTTTGCCTGTTTCATTTACTGCATTTTTATATTTTCTCCTTTCATCAATTAAATTTAGTATTTCCTGTGATATCCAAGGATTTTTTGTAGGTCTTGCCTTTCTACCTATTTTGTCCTCTGCTGCCTTCACTATTTCATCTCTCAATGCTACCCATTCCTCTTCTACTGTTTTATTTCTACCTGTTTCTGTCAATTGTTGCCTAAATCTCCCTCTGAAATTCTCCAGAACTTCACTTTCCTTCAATTTATCTAAGTCCCATCTCCTTATTTTCCTACCTTTCTGCAGTTTTTTCAGCTTCAGCCTACAGTTCATGACTAACAAGTTATGGTCAGAGTCTATATCTGCCCCTGGGTATGTCCTGCAGTTTATAATCTGGTTCCGGTACCTATGTCTTACCATTATAAAATCTATCTGATACCTTCCGGTGTCTCCTGGTCTCTTCCACGTATACAACCTTCTTTTGTGATTCTTAAACCACGTGTTGGTTACGATTAAATCATGTTCCGTGCAAAATTCTACCAGGCGACTTCCTCTTTCATTCCTCCTGCCCAGTCCATATTCACCTATTATTTTTCCTTCTCTTCCTTTTCCTACTACCGAATTCCAGTCTCCCATCACAATTAAGTTTTCCTCTCCCTTAATTGTCTGAATAATTTCCTTTAATTCCTCATACATTTCTTCAATCTCCTCATCATCGGCAGAGCTAGTAGGCATATAAACCTGTACTACTGTTGTCGGTGTTGGCTTTGTATCTATCTTGACAATGATAATGCGATCACTGTGCTGCTCATAGTAGTTTACCCGCATTCCTATTTTCTTATTCATTATCAGTCCTACTCCTGTGATACCCCTTAAGGCGAATGAATACACACTCTGATCAAAAGAGTCTTACGCACATTTAAAGTTTGCGCAGAAGTTTGCCACCACAATGGCCACCAAGGCGCTCTTCAATTTGCCCGCTGTTCGCAGTTGGCCACTTACAGAATTGTGAGGGCTTGCTATCAACAAGTTCCAGCCATATTTATTTGGTAAAACATTCACTGTTGTGACAGACCACCGTTCTTTATGTTGGCTGACCAGTTTGAAGGATCCATCAGGTCAACAAGCAAGATGGACACTAAGACTCCAAGAGTCTGATGTCTCAGCAGTATTAGAAAATGGGTGCAAACACAAGGACGCCGACTGCCTTTTGAGGAATCCATTAGTTGAACACAACAGCATGTATGAAATTTCCTACCTCACTGAGGTAGGTGACATTGTAGGTGAACAGAGGGAAGATCCAGAGGCCTTGAAGAAAGGAGAACTGACCATAGGAGAGTTTCAGCTTATAAATAAGACATTGTAAAAGAGTGCTGTACCACCGATAGTAACACAAATGCATTGCATTGGAGAGTAAAAGGCAGAGAACATTTGGGACAACCAGACCCGAAGAAATTGTGTCTAATAAAGAACTGGTAAAGGGACTCCTTGCACTGCTCAAGGGCATTGGTTGGCTTTACTAGACATACATGGAGCGATACTGCACAATAAACTTAGTTTCGGTGCGAGCAGTGGCGGGTTAGACCAAAACTGTTTTGGCTTTCCTGAAAAAATCAAATCAATCAACACAAATGAAGAGACAGAAAAAAAGGGGACAAAAAGGACAAGCTTTCGGAACACAGTCCCTTCTCTCCCACCTGATGAAGGAACTGTGTTCCGAAAGCTTGTCCTTTTTGTCCCCTTTTTTTCTGTTTCTTCATTTGTGTTACTATCGGCGGTACAGCACAAAGGTAAGTACTAGCCAGCCATTCTATCTCGTTTGAACAATATTTATCATGTCTGAGGAGAATTTTCAACATTAATCGAACATTGTATAAGAGCAACTACGATCCGCTGGACCCCAAATGGTTACTGGTTATTCCAGCTCATCACCATTGTGAAAGAAGTAAGACAGCTGGCTCGCATATGGATACTGGACGGCCAGGAGAAGGATTGTCAGCGGTATAATGACAAGCACCGACCTGTTGTGTACAGCCCATGAGATCTGGTATGGTTTTTTACCCCTGTATGGAAAGTTGGGCTATCGAAAAAATTACTGAAGCAATACTTTGGTCCACATCACGTCATACACCGCCTGTCAGATGTCACATTCAAAGGCGAGGATTATGAGCCATCCTCAAAATGACAAAAACGAAGAGACATTGTTCACATTCTCTGTATGAAGCCTTACCACAATCCCAAAGAACGTGTAGATAGAAATGGCTTCTTGTTCAAGGATTCTGAAGACATGATAATGATGAAGCCACAAAATGAGGGTCTGGTGCCAGTCATCATCACTGTAAGGAAGGTGTGCAGGCAGAATTGAAGGATTCTCCAGAACTGCAATACAGAGGAGCCATGGCAAGATCCAGGACACTGCATCTGGCTCCAAAGGGAACGTAACAGCAGGTCACTATTATTTCATAAAGGGGAGGAATGCCACGAGTCTTGCAACAGAACGCATGGTGCAGTGGTTAGCATTACAGATCACTGTGCTGGCAGACCCTGGTTCAAACCCAAGGTTCACAGGAAAATTTGTGAAGTTTGGAAAGTAATAGGTGAGGTACTGGCAGAAGAAAAGCTGTGAGGACGGATTGTGAAGCATGGCATATAGTTCAGTCGGTAGAGCACTTGCCCGCGAAAGGGTAAGGTCCCAGGTTTGAATCTTGGTTCCGGCACACAGTATAATCCACCAGGAAGTTTCAAAAATAATTTTTATTAACATCAATGTTCAGAAGAAAAGTTCAGCATTATGACATGGGAGTGATCTGATCTACAACCTTACAGCACAAGCAATAGCCTACTGTATATCAACAATTCTTTTTTTTATTAAGATGGCCAGTTTTAGCAGTTCATACCTTGATTGTGGGATCTACCTTCACATACTTATCTCAGTGCATTGAGAACTATTTGAACTTAGTAAAAATTCAATACATCGTCAATACCTTCATTGGCAAGTCATAATGAAAATGAAATATACAAGGGCTATTTAGAAAGTAGGGAACGTTTAGGAATTAAAAAAAAGTCTCCCTAAGTTCAAGAAAAATATTTTATTATATACATATGAAAGAGTGACCACAATACTGCTTATGCACATAGTTACCTAACAAACAGAGGCACTTACCATAGCAGTGGGTAAGCTTTCAAATTCCTTTGTTGTAAAATTTTTGCCACCTGAGACTGCAGCCAGTGAGTCACACCTGCTTGGAGCTATGCGTCGTCAACAAAGTGCTGCATTGAAAGCTAGATCTTCATCTTGGAAAATAAGTGGAAGTCACTTGGTGGAAGATCGGGGCTGTAGTCTTTATCACAATGCGCAGGCGTCCATTTTTCTCTGAATGCACCATTTCTGGACAGAATGTTCACTCATTATTTTGTTTCCATACACTTCACACAGTTCATGATACATTGCTTTAGGTTTTAGGTTTTTTACCAATAAAAACCATATCACAGACCGCACCTCACAACTGGTGGGATTTTTGATTGCAGCACACATTTAAAATGTGAATATAGAAAAAACGGAAGTGCAGAGACACTCCTGTTGTTTCAGCTGGATGCTGACTGCCGCACATACCAAAATATATGTGATCGGCGCACAGCTAGCGGCACCAGACGGGAAAGTTTCCTACTTTCTGAATAATCCTCATATATAACACCCTGCTGCTACTATTCTGATGAGTCTTATGTCATGTCAAACATATACTTGTGTATATGTTTTGTACTTGTTTCGATGTGACTTGAGACCCATCAGAGGAGTTGAATGATTTTCATTATGGCTTGCCAATGAAGTTGGTGTTGATGTATTTTAATTTTATTAAGTTCAGTTAGTTTCCTGTGTGCTAAGATTAATACATGGAGAGAGATCCAATGATAGGAGCATGAGCTGCTGAAATGGGTCTTCTTGTGAAAAAAGAATTAGCAAAATTGGCTATTGTTAGTCTAATAAAAGTTCAAAATAGTAAAAATGTGTTATTCTTTTTCCGCTGTAATTTAAGTGTGTTGTATTATTACAGGAAATGAATGTATTCCTTTATGTAATGTTTCCTAGTAAACAATTTAATAATTAAACTAAGTAAATTGTGCAGAAAGATGTTTTTTATACTTTTGTTTCATCAAGGAAATATTAAATTTTATTACATCCTTCCTCCTCCCCCCGCCCCCCCCCCCTATGTATAGCGACTCTTCAAAGATATCTTAAGGATTTTTATGGTGATTCCAGAAAGGATTCAACAATGCTTTTGAGAAGGATAGGTTGTTACTCACCACAGAGACGTCTTGATGAGCTGCAGAATAGAAAGGTATACATAACAGATTACAACTTTAAAACATGTTTTTGTGTGAGTGTGTGTGTGTCTGTTGGTATGTCTGATGAAGACTGTAATAGCTAAAAGCTTTTTAAAGTTGTAATCTGTTATGTGTGCCTTCCTGCATCTCATTGAGATATCTCTGTGAAGAGTAGCAACCTATCCTTCTCATAAATATTGATTTTTATGGTGTATTTATTAAATCACAATTAACACCCAATTTTTGTCCCTAGCCTTCATCAGGGAAAGAGAGAGCGTGCGCGTGCGCGCACACACACACACACACACACACACACACACACACACACAGTCAGACAAGGTTATCTCTTTCATGCATCTCCGAATGTTGTAATCTTAATGGCTTTCAAGCTGCAGCAGCTGGTGAAGCTGGTCAAACATTGTGGGATTCTTTTTCCTACTCGTCTGCATTAACATTTTGCTACATTTAAGCTAGCTGCTATTCATAACATCAATTAGAAATTTTGTCCAAGTTAAATCATACCCTATTATAGTCACACAAAGTTGACACATTCCCATACACCACAGCTGCAGAGGCCTGCACACAACTATCACACTGTTTAATAAGCTGAATGATTCCTTCCTTACAGAATTCCTGTGGCTGTGAAAAACCCAGTGCTCTACTGTGTTCTTCAGTTCACCATCTGAGTTGAAGCTCTTCCGTTTGAGATGTTTTCTTAGCAGACCAAAGAGTTGGAAGTCATATGATGAAATGTCCGGGCTGTAGGGTAGATACTCCAGCTGCTCCCATTTGACCTTTACCAGTACACTCTGTATGACCCTGGAGATGTATGGATGCACGTTATCATAGAGCAGAATCACTCCCTCCATGAACAACCCAGGCCGTTTGCTCTAGATGGACTTGCATAGGCTATGAAGTGTCTCACAGGACACATTGCTGTTAATTGTTTTTACATGCTCAAAGAATTTGATGAGTATCAGATCTTAGACATCGAAAAAGACGGTGAACATCACCTTGCCGGATGAGGGCACAGCCTTGAATTTTTTAGGAGAAGGTGACGACACAAGCTTCACATCCCTAGATGTTGCACTATGTTATCCCAAAGTGGCATATTAAAATTTTAGCTAGTTTGGTTGTTAAGATGTTTCGGACCTCATACTATATAATTGTAGTTCTGTCTGTTCCCTGATGTTTTTTTTTTTTTTTTTAGGATAATGTGATTTTAGTATCTTCTAATTGCTGAAATTTTTACATTTTGATTTTTTTTTTCATTTTATGTAATATTTGAGATCTCACATCTCATGCATTTAAATTTGTTTATGTATTGTTTCAGTTCATCATCATTTATTGTTTAATTGTTTATGCTCTTAAATGTTCCTTGCCACGGAATATCATTGCCCTAATTTTATCCCTAGATATTGTCACATTATAATCATTTTTTACCATGTGTAAATGTCTTATAATATTAAAAGTCCTGCCAGATTATTACTGTGCATCAAATAAAGACTGAATCTTTGAACCTTGCTCTTTGCTGGCCATGCTCTTACTGATTGAGCTACCCAGCACAATTCATGATACATTCTCACTGCCTCTTTTCTGTCTGTACCAGTACTTTACATGCTTCATAGAGCTTCTCCTGCATACTTTTCTGGACTAGCACTGCTGTAAGAAAGATTGCATATGTGTAGAAATGCCTTAGTCATTAGCAATTGCTATGCCATTTATGTGCTCTTTTAATAGTGCTAGTTCAGGAAGGTATGCTAGGGGACTTCTGTGAAGATTGAAAAGTAAGAGAGTAATATTGACAGAAGTGAAGCTATGAGGTCAAATCAGTAGAAGTATTTCCCACAAGGCAAGGTTTTTAGATTGAGTCCATACATGCCAGACGGTCTTAATGTGTCAGGAAGTTTCAAAATATCACACATTCTGCTACAGTGATAAAAATTAATCTTTGAATCATATATTTTTCCAGGTTTTACTGGAGCATTCACGACTTATTCCAATCTATTTACAATGGAAATCTTCCTTCAAATGAAAAGATCACTGGACAGTTAATATGGAGAGAATATTTTTATACAATGTCAGTAAATAATGAATTTTATGGTGAAATGGCAAACAATCCAATATGCCTGAACATTCCGTGGAAGGATGGATCTGATAAGGGGCATCTAGGAAGATGGCAAGAAGGAAAAACTGGATATCCTTTCATTGATGCTGCCATGAGACAACTGAAATTGGTAATGTGTTATATGTAACTGTGTCTTTTTATCAGTTAAATTAATGTGAATGGGATCTCGCCCTCTTTGTAGAAAAGTTAAGCTGCTTTGAAGGTGAGTTTGTATTCTGGGATTCTATCAACATATACAGTTTGTTTTTGTTTTCCACAGTCAAAGAGCTGTTTTCTAAACATAATATTATAAGTATCTTATATTTATCCATTTTTTTCATTTTCATTTTATCTCATTCCACTTCATGAAACGAAATATAATGGGACTGGTAGTGCTCACATAATAATTGCTATGTTGGCACTATTAGATTAGTGATTGTGGTTGACGTAACATATCGTTTTACTTGCGGCTCAAAGATATTTTTGTTATATTAAAACTATATGTATTTGTATTGGATACTATGTACTAAAATTACTGAATAGTAAGCGTTCATAGATTACTAGCAACCCACCATAGCTTCACATGGGTGGATTTTATATTCCATATCTGAAATTTGATGTGTGAATGTTCTTTGTTGGTTGCTGTGTTCTATGGAATATGATTAAATAATGAATACTCAGTGTATTTAATCCATATTTATGTACTAATACCACAGACTACCATATATGTTAAAGAAGCACCCCTAGCGGAGAAAGAGTCGACCGTAGAAGCACTATCAATGTATGGTCTAACATGAAGTCACAGAAGTGATAACAGCATTCCAAGCAGCAGCAGCAACAGCAGTGCAGTAACAGAAGACTGTTGTGATACAAACAGTTGGATCTTTCTCCTCTTTCTAAGTGTCAGACATAAAGTTTCATGCATACATTTATAAATATCTTGAACTGATCAATACCAAACGTCAGAGAATTACATGCTGGACTAATCTGAAGAACGTTTAATCAAACTTGCCCTAGCCATCTTGGAGTCTGTAGGGAACTTACATACATAGACAGGGTTTCAAAAAGAATATATGTTTTTCAACAATGGAAGGTCCAGTAAGGAATGTTAATAATAATATGTAGATAGGGAACAACTCACAATAAAGGCGAACGTTGAGCCACCTACAGACACAAATAAAAGACACACAAACACACACACAATTCTAAATTTTCAGCCGCGGCCTTCCTCGGACAGAGAACACTCAACCATACAATCACTCAGGCACACTCATCCACACACGTCAGCCATCTCTGGCCGCCCAACACAGTCTGATTCACAGCAAGCGGAAGGGATGGGGGGGGGGGAGGGAGAAGGAGCGAAGGAGGGGGGAAGTGGAGAGGGAAGATAAGGGTGGGGGATACAAGAAGAGGCGATGTCAGGTAGAAAATGAGATGCAGTATAAGAGAGAGAGAGAGAGAGAGAATAGTAATAGATAAATAAGTAAATAAAATAAAATAAATTAATAATAATAATAAAAAAAAGAAAACAGGAAGCACACAGTAGGGAAAGGGGCATGAATTGGAAGGAAATGTAGGATGTGAGGGGGAGGGAGACTGTGAGGCATGGAATGTAGGGTGTTAGGTTATCTGATGTTGAGGCCAGGTTGGTTGTGGGACCATAGGATGTGCTGTAGGGATAAATCCCATCCCATCAGTTCAGAAAACTGCTGGAGGAGGGAAGGATCCAGATAGCTCGGGTAGTGAAGCAGCTGTTAAAGTCCAAGGTGTTGTGCTCCGCTGCATGCTGCGCTACAGGATAGTACACATTGCTCTTGGCCACAGTTTGACGGTGGCCATTCATTCTGATGGAGAGACGGTTAGTTGTCATTCCAATGTAGAATGTAGAGCAGTAATTGCAGCAGAGTTGGTATATTACATGGCTGCTTTCGCAGGTGGCCTGGCCTCTGATGTGGTAGCACAAGCCTGTGACGGGACTGGAATAGGAAGTGCTGGGTGGGTGGATTGGGCAGGTTTTGCATCGGGGTCTTCCACAGGGATATGATCCCTGTAGTAAGGGGTTGGAATTAGGAGTGGCATAGGGATGGACTAGGATTTGTGGAGGTTGGGAAGGTGACGGAACTTTAGGGGGGGGGGGGGGGGGGCGGTTGGGAGGATCTTAGGTAGGATGTCTCTCATTTCAGGGCATGTTGACAGATAATCAAAGCCCTGACATAGGATATTGTTCAGTTGTTCCAGTCTAGGATAGTATTAGGTGTTAAGGGGGGCACTCCTTTGTGGCTGGTTAGTAGGGTTGGAGGGAGGACTGTTGGTGTGTGAAGATATGGTTTGGGAAAACTGTTTATGGTCTAAATCTGATGGGTGATTTCTGTTTGTGAAAGCCTTTGTGAGGTTTTCGGCATACTGGTTAAGGGAGTTCTCATCACTGCAGATACGCCTTCCACGGCTGGTGGTGCTATATGGGAGGGATTTTGTGATGTGAAAAGGATGGCAGCTGTCAAAATGAAAGTACTGTTGAGAGTTGGTTGGTTTTATGTGGACAGAGGTGTGGGTGGAGCCGTCAGAGAGATGCAGATTAACTTCCAGGAATGTGACATGTCGAGTTGAGAAGGACCAAGTGAAATGGATGGGGGGGAAAGAGTTGAGGTTGTCGAGGAATTGGGCCTTTTTTTTAATTTTATTTATTTAATTATTATTATTCTCTCTCTCTTCTGTCTCTCTATACTGCTTCTTATTGCCTGCCTGACATCACCTCTTCTTGTATTTCCACCCTTATCTTCCCTCTCCACTTCCCCCCTTCCTCCGCTCATTCCCCCTCCCCCCCATCCCTTCCACTTGCTGTGAGTCAGACTGTGTTGAGTGGCCAGAGATGGCTGACGTGTGTGGATGAGTGTGTCTGAGTGATTGTGTGGATGAGTGTTCTCTGTCTGAGGAAGGCCGCGACCGAAAATTTAGAATGGTATGTGTGTTTGTGTGTCTTTTATTTGTGTCTGTCGGCGGCCCAACATTCATCTTTACGGTGCGTTTGTCCCTATCTCTCTCTCTCTCTCTCTCTCTATATATATATATATATATATATATATATATATATATATATATATATATAAAATAGGTGTGGTTTACTTACAAAGCGAAAGAGCACAGGTAGCAGACAGAAACATAAATAAAAACACAAACACACAAATGCTGAGCTTTCGCAACCCTGGGTTGCTTCTTCAGAAAGGATAGGTAAAAGGAAAGAATGTGAGTTTAAAGGAGCGGGTAAGGAGTCATTCTAATACTTACCTTGGGGGAAAAAGGATAGGTAAACAAACACACAATCACACACACACACACACACACACACACACACACACACACACACCAAGGCTTTGTTTTTTACATATGTCTGTCTTCCTCTCCCAGGATTGGAATGACACCTTACCCACTCCTTTAAACTTGCATCCTTTCCTTTTCCCTTTCCTTTATGAAGAAGCAACCCAGGGTTGTGAAACCTCAGCGTTTGTGTGGTTTTTCTATTTCTGTCTGCTACCTGTGCTCTTTCGCCTGGTAAGTAAACCACATCTATTTAATATATTATTTATTTTATATAAAAATAAAAAATAGAAAAGAGATGACTTACCAAAAGGACCGGCTCGTCGATAGAAACGAATAAAATCACACACAAACACACATACAAGCTTTCGCCACCACTGGCAGCTTCCTCAGGAGAAAGAAGAAAAAAGGGGAGGAGAAAGGGAAGGATATGGGCTCTAAGGAAGTGGAAAAAAGGGGAGGAGAAAGGGAAGGATATGGGCTCTAAAGAAGTGGAATAGGAATCCCCTTTTTTCCTCTTTTCTTCCTCAGGAAAAAGAGGAAAAAAGGGGAGGAGAAAGGGAAGGATATGGACTCTAAGGAAGTGGAAAAAAGGGGAGGAGAAAGGGAAGGATATGGGCTCTAAGGAAGTGGAAAAGGAATCCCCTTTTTTCCTCTATTTCCTGAGGAAGCTGCCAGTGGTGGCGAAAGCTTGTATGTGTGTTTGTGTGTGATTTTATTCGTTTCTATCGACGAGCCGGTCCTTTTGGTAAGTCATCTCTTTTCTATTTTTGTTTATCCCACCAGGAAAGTTTCCCTCTATAATTTTCATTTATTTTATATATGTATATACCTATTTTATACATGCATATACCTTCAAGTTGTGCCGGATTGACCCCCAAAGTCCAAAAAGATCTCCAATCCCTACTAAAATCCTATGGCCCCTTCCAGAAGCTCTCCCCTGAATCCATCTCCCTCCTCACCCCAGCAGCAATCCGCACACCCTCCTTCTACATGCTCTCCAAAATCCACATACCTAATAATCCTGGATGCCCTATTGTGGCTGGTTACTGTGCTCCTACCAAACGAATTTCAGCCCTAGTTGACCAACACCTCTAACCAATTGTCCAAAATCTATCTTCCCACATCAAGGATACCAACCATTTCCTTCACCGACTCTCCACCATTCCCATCACTTTGCCTCCTGGATCCTTGTCACAGTGGATGCCACCTCTTTATACACCAACATCCCATATGCCCATGGCCTTGCCACTCTGGAACACTACCTCTCCCAATGTCCCAATGTTTCTCTGAACTCAAGCGTTATACCTCATTCCTAATAACCCTCACAAATTTCATGCTACTTAACAACTACTTTTCCTTTGAGAGGAAAGTTTACCATCAAATCCAAGGTAAAGCCATGGGCACCTGCATGGCACCCTCATATGCCAACCTGTTTATGGGCCATCTGGAGGGACTGATAACCGTCGCTGTTTAGTCCCTTCCAAAACACAACAACAACCATCTGGAGGAATCCTTCCTAGCATCCCAAAACCTCAAAACCTCTGGCCTGGTACAGGTTCATAGATGATATTTTCATGATCTGGTCTCAGAGTCAGGACACCCTACTCTCCTTTCTTCAGAACCTCAATTCCTTCTCCCCATCCACTTCACCTGGTCTCCCTCAACCTACTATGCCACATTCCTGGATGTCAACCTCCACCTCACTGATGGCTCCATCCACACTTCTGTCCATATTAAACCTACCAACCACCAACAGTACCTACACTTTGACAGTTGCCATCCCTTCCACATCAAAAAATCCCTCCCATACAGCTTGGCCACCCATGGATGGCATATCTGCAGTGACAAGAACTCCCTTTCTGAATATGCTGAGGGTCTCACAAAGGCCTTCACAGACAGAAACTACCCCACAGACCTAGTCTGCAAACAGATCTAACGTGTCATATCTTCACATATCCCAAATCCTCCTCCTAACACCAGTAACCATCCACAAAAGAGCATTCCCCTTGTCACCCAGTACTACCCTGGACTCGAACAACCAAATTACATCCTTTGCCAAGGTTTTGATTTTCTATCCTCATGCCCAAAAATGAGACACATCCTGCCCAAGATCCTTCCCACCCCTCCTAAAGAGGTGTTCCGTCACCCTCCCAACCTCCACAACATCCTAGTTCATTGTTATGCCACCCCGAAACTCAGCTCACTGCCACAGGGATCATATCCTTGTGAAAGATCCCGCTGCAAGACCTTTCAAATCCACCCACCCAGCACTTCCTATTCCAGTCCTGTCAAAGGCTTATCCTACCCTATCAGAGGCCGCGCCACCTGTGAAAGCAGCCACGTAATTTACCAACTGTGCTGCAAATACTGTCCAGCTTCAACCAGGCCTCAACCTACGATAACTTCCCCTATTTTTCTCCCATACCTTACAGTTCTTACGTCTCTATCCCAAATCTCACCTATTTTGAGTGGTGTGTGAATGTGCGATTGTGTGTGTGTGTGTGTGTGTGTGTGTGTGTGTGAGCGCGTGTGTTTGCATGTGCGTATTTGCGTGCGTGCGTTTGTGTATGTGTGTGTGTGTGTGTGTGTGTGTGTGTGTGTGTGTGTGTGTGTGGTCTTCTTTACTTGCAGTGTGCATTTTGTATATTTATTTTATTTTATTTTATTTCATTTTGTTTAATTTATTTCATTTTTCTCCCCTCACCCGCCTCTACCCTCCATTTCTAAGCTGCATCTCGTTATTCCCATCTAACCCATCCCCACCACCACCGTGATGTAACCCTCCTATCCTCTCTCCCCTTCCCTCCCCTCCTCTCCCCGCCACTCCCTCCTCTCCTGTCCCCGATTCACCAAAGAGCGTGTTTTGAAGAGTGGCAGCCGGTGGTGATGGTTGTATGACTGTATTGTGTGCCTCTGTGATTGCGTGAGTGTTCTATTTACTGAGGAAGGCCATGGTCGATAGCAGAAAGTGTTGTATGTGCGTGTCTTTTGTATGTGCCTGTCGCAGCTCATCGCTACGTCTTTGCGGTGAGTTGTAAACTGTCCTTACTATATTATTATATATGTATATATATATAATAATATTATAGAAGAAGAGTTTCCTGGTGGGAAAAATATGTATAAAATAAAGATTTTGTACTTACCTAAAGTACAGGCTCGTCGATAGAAACATAAAACACACATAAAAACATACAAACATTCGAGCTTTTGCCACCACTGGCAGCTTCTTCAGGAAAAAGAGGAAGGAAGGAGAGGAGAAAGGGAAGGATACGGGTTTTAAGGAAGTGGAGCCATTCCAACCCCAGGAGTGGAGGACTTACCTTAGGAGACAAAAAGGAAGGTAAAAAAATACACACACACACACACACACACACACACACACACACACACACACACATATCCACATGCAAACACACCTAGGCAGACATTGTAGAAACCAAAGAAGTTGGACAGAGATACCACTTCAGGCAGAGGCTCTGTCCACAGAATCGAAGAATCGAGGCAAAGAAGTTAAAGATGGTGGGCGGGAATTTGAATTTAGTGGAGGTTGAGACCAGGTGGGCAACGGGAAGAGAGAATTTGTTGAAGGGCAAGTTCCCGTCTCCGGAGTTCTGAAAGATTGGTGTTGGTGGGAAGTATCCAGATAACCCGGACAGTGTAACACTGTGCCAAGATGTGCTGGCCGTGCACCAAGGCATGTTTAGCCACAGGGTGTCCTCATTACCAACAAACACTGTCTGCCTGTGACCGTTCATGCGAATGGACAGTTTGTTGCTGGTCATTCCCACATAGAACGCTTCACAGTGCAGGCATGTTAGTTGGTAAATCACGTGGGTGCTATCGCAAGTGGCTCTGCCCTTGATCGTGTACACCTTCCGGGTTACTGGACTGGAGTAAGTGGTGGTGGAAGGGTGCATAGGGCAGGTTTTACAACGGGGGCGGTTGCATGGGTAGGAGCCAGAGGGTAGGGAAGGTGGTTTGGGGGTTTCATAGGGATGGACTAGGAGGTTACGAAGGTTAGGTGGGCGGCGGAAAGACACTCTTGGTGGAGTGGGAAGGATGTCATTAAGGATGGATCTCATTTCGGGGCAGGATTTAAGGAAGTCGTATCCCTGCTGGAGAGCCACATTCAGAGTCCGCTCCAGTCCCGGAAAGTATCCGGTGACAAAAGGGGCACTTCTGGAATTCTTTGGTGGAAAGTTCTGGATTTGGAGGAATGAGGAGGTGGCTCTGGTAATTTGCTTCTGAACCAGATCAGGAGGATAGCTGCGGGATGTGAAGGCTGTTATTAGGTTATTGGTGTACTGGTTCAGGGATCGGGACTGGAGCAGACTCTTTTGCCACGAAGACCTAAGCTGTAGGGAAGGGAACGTTTGATATGGAATGGATGGTAGCTGTCATAATGGAGGTACTGTTGTTTGTTGGTAGGTTGGTAGGGATGGACTAGGAGGTTACGAAGGTTAGGTGGGTGGCGGAAAGACACTCTTGGTGGAGTGGGAAGGATGTCATTAAGGATGGATCTCATTTCGGGGCAGGATTTAAGGAAGTCGTATCCCTGCTGGAGAGCCACATTCAGAGTCCGCTCCAGTCCCGGAAAGTATCCGGTGACAAAAGGGGCACTTCTGGGATTCTTTGGTGGAAAGTTCTGGATTTGGAGGAATGAGGAGGTGGCTCTGGTAATTTGCTTCTGAACCAGATCAGGAGGATAGCTGCGGGATGTGAAAGCTGTTATTAGGTTATTGGTGTACTGGTTCAGGGATCGGGACTGGAGCAGACTCTTTTGCCACGAAGACCTAAGCTGTAGGAAAGGGAACGTTTGATATGGAATGGATGGTAGCTGTCATAATGGAGGTACTGTTGTTTGTTGGTTGGTTTGATGTGGACGGATGTGTGAAGTTGGCCGTTGGACAGATGGAGGTCAACATCGAGGTACGTGGCATGGGATTTGGAATAGGACCAGGTGAATTTGATGGGACCAAAGGAGTTGAGGTTGGAGAGGAAATTCTGGAGTTCTTCACTGTTAGTCCAGATCATGAAGATGTCATCAACAGCAACAAACTGTCCATTCGCATGAACGGTCACAGACAGACAGTGTTTGTTGGTAATGAGGATCACCCTGTGGCTAAACATGCCTTGGTGCACGGCCAGCACATCTTGGCGCAGTGTTACACCGTCCGGGTTATCTGGATACTTCCCACCGACACCAACCTTTCAGAACTCCGGAGATGGGAACTTGCCCTTCAACTTATTCTCTCCTCCCGTTGCCGACCTGGTCTCAATCTCCGCTAACTCAAGGCATCTTTGCCTTGGTTCTGTGGACAGAGCCTCTGCCTCAATTGGTATCTCTGTCCAACTTCTTTGCTTTTTACAAATGTCTGTCTAGGTGTGTTTGCATTTTGATATGTCTGAGTGTGTGTGTATTTGTTTACCTTCCTTTTTTTCCCCTAAGGTAAGTCCTTCCACTCCTGGGATTGGAATGACTCCTTTTCCACTTCCTTAAAACTCATATCCTTCCCTTTTTCCTCCCCTTTTTTCCTCTTTTTCCTGAAGAAGCTGCCAGTGGTGGCGAAAGCTTGTATGTGTGTTTGTGTGTGATTTTATTTGTTTCTATCGACGAGCTGGTCCTTTTGATAAGTCATCTCTTTTCTATTTTTATTTTTGTTTATCCCACTGGGAAAGTTTCCCTCTATATAATAGAAATTGGACTTACCCAAAGCACAGGCCCGTCGACAGACACAAATAAAATCACACACAAACACACATAAAAGCTTTCGCCACTGCTGGTAGCTTCTTCAGGAAAAGAGGAAGGAAGGAGGGGAGAAAGGGAAGGATATGGGTTTTAAGGAAGTGGAAATAGGCCAGTCGCCGGGTATGTTTAGGTCCAAAAAAAATTGCAGGAAGCTGAATTTTTGGTATGTTGTTAGGACATATTAGAGTAGTATTAAACCAAGTTTGCAGCTTCAAAATCCTTTAGCTTAACTTTTAAGAGCCAAAAAACCTCGAAATTTTTGGACTCTTTTCTGGTTTTGGCTTATAACTCGTGAAGGGTGGTTTTTATAAGAAAAGTCACTCATACCTCTCTTAATGTAGATAAAATATTCTATAATTTAAGCCCAACTGCAGCTCTGTAAGTCCAATAGTTCCCGAGATACTGGACTTCAAAAAGTGACTTATTTCTCTAAAAAGTTCAAATTTTCGATTTTAGTCATTTTTTGGCTAGAATATCGGCTCTAATATCACCCCACGGGGAAAGTCACACATAAAAAACTTATAAAGCAGTTATTTAGCTTTAATCTGAGTACAGAACGAAGTCCATAGGCCCAATAGGTTTCAAGTTATCGTTAAAAAACTAAAAGTTTGGAAAATCGGATAGTTCAATAAATTGATCCAGATGATTAATTTTTAAGGAAACAAATTTTTATTTACAGGTAGTACTACTTATAACACAATGTACATGTAAAAATTTAAGTCGTACGTCGAGGTGAGAGTTTAGGTGGTCGAGGAGGGGGGGGGGGTGTATCTTCGAAGGAAACGTCTGGTGACTCCTGCAACAGATTTACACCACAACATAAAGATGTAGTAATGTAATGCGCTACTTCTCAATTTTGGAGCTGCAAAAAACTAAAATATAATGCAGTACATACCTACTAAAAATGTCTCTTACCATTCGTTTTAACAAGAATGCCGGGATTTCTTCCTTGCTGGCTCGGGCTCTGTTGTTTCTTCTGTCTGTCGGAGCTCTGTAACCGAAGTTGGTTCATCCACATCTTCATCTTCCTCATCCAAATCTGCCGAGATGTTCGGGTGCTTCGGCATGTCTTGCTCTGGCTCATTTGGCAAAGAACAGAGCACTTGAGCCTTGCTCTTCGGCATGAGCAGGTCCTGTCACCACACCCTTTCCTAAATTTGCACATCTTCTTAAGTAGTACTAAGGGCGCAGGGTCTTGGTTGGGGTGATGAGAGTTAGCCCTTGCTGGCTTCTTGTCCAATCCCAGACAGAGGGCTCTTTCTCAGCCAACCACATCTGAACCTGGTGATATGTCCTGTAGGAGTGCTGGACCACTGGTTCTTGGGTTGGGAGTAGACAAGCAAGCTGGACTTTTGCACTCGCAGCAGACCTGAGGAAAAGTTCTTAGCAGAGAGTTTGAAGGTTGTCGTCCTCTCCACCACCATGTAGGGCAGCCAAGTACTTCCAGCATGCAGAGGCTATCTCTTCTATAGTGGCATGTTGCTTCAGAAATGTAGCAGCCATGCCAATCAGCTGGGGATTCTTCTCAATTATGCCCATAATTTTTGTTTTTCCTTGCCCGAAAATGGCAGATACCGTGTCACAACCAGTGAACATGTTGAGAAACAGCTCTAATCCAGGAGGGAGCGACATTTGTTTTCGATTAAAGGATGTTGACGAGAACTGTGCACACCTAGTTCCATCCCTTCCACCTTTTTGGAGGAATATGTTCCTTGTATTGAAGCCCAACCCATTGAGGAGAACCAACCATTAGTCATCCTCTCCAGTTATTAGGACGTGTTCATGTTGTCCGCTCTTCTCCAGCGCTGTCCTGATGATAAGGCAGTCAGCGTCGTCGGTAGTTTGCTTGGTTTCTAGTCATTCGCTCTCCATTCCAGTGCGAATAAAGTTAATCAAGCGCTGCTTGTTTTTTCTATTGGAAAGAAATTTTCTTGGAGCCACTTTGATCACAGCACAATCTTGTAATATAATTACGCTGCATGCAGATACTGCATAATGGCATAGATGCTCAGCTGGTTTTGTGCTCCTGCCAGCGCCCTCCACTGAGTAGGCATCGAACACCACAGCCGCATTCCTTCCATAGCGATGGACAGTGCAGGAAATGTAGGCTGCTACAATTTCGCAGATGCGCGTTGCCAGATAACTGTCTGGAGCAGATGCCCTCCATCGAAAACAACAAAAGTACTTTGTGTGATGGAGATGTTTTCAGTGATAGGAGTGAAAGCAATGAAGAAGGTGCATTTTTGTGCCATTCTGCATAACCTCCTCCGAAAATAGTGCCATGGCATAGGGGGCCATCTCGAAGGTAAAGTGCTCTGTTAAGTCTTGATCTGACTTTTTCGTAATGCACAGCCTTTGAAAGCTTGTGAGAGCGTCAATAGCGACCACCTTGTTCCGCACTGTAGCTGTAGCCAATGTTCGTACCTTGTCATTCCTTTTGAAAGTAACATTGCCTGATGGACAGTAGTTACTCATTCCAAGGAAATGGTGTATTGGGATTCAAACCACATTTTTAGTTAGTCGAAGTAGTATTTCAGTTGATACAAGAGGATCTCATGTCAACTTGTTGCTCAGTGCTGATGCAGGAGACATCCCAGAAATACTCCAAGCCCTCACAGATATTCAGAATATACACCGTGCCACCAGTCCAGTGCGCAAGGACACAGATTTTTTTTTTTTTTTTCTCTTCCTCTGTCACTGTTCCCTCTCCAAGCCTTCCCGACACATGAAACAAACATCAGATGGGGGTAGCTCTGGCATATTGTAAAAAAGAAAGTACTTAAAACATCACTACAATTGATATTTAGACAATTTTTGTTTGAAACTTTTTCACAGATCCAAATACGGTCATTTCTAAGGGCAGACTGGGTGTAGTGAGGAAGACCTCGGAGGCAAGAAGTTTGGGAGTGAAGACAGAACACCCGCTGGGTCACCACTCGTGGTGAGGGGGAGGGGGGCGGGGGTGACTTCACACACCAAATGGCCTCACTACGAACGAATGTCCCAATCCCTTAATGGTTTATCAATACCAACAGAGAGGCTTTCGTTGTTTTTACAGTAATACCTACTTTCACAAGTATATTGGTATGCACTAACACATAAATTACAATTTATATGCAATGCATTAATAATAATCACCAATGAGTAATTCCTCCTTTTTCTTTAACATATGTAGGATAAGAGGACTGCAATTCGTCTGGGTCATATTATTGAATACTCCGATTGTTCTGACTTTTCGCTTTTTAATGATAACTAGAAATCTATTGGGACTATGGACTTCGTTCTGTACTTAGATTAAAGCTAAATAACTGCTCTATAACTTTCTTTAGTATGACTTTCCCCGTGAGATGATCATTAAAGCCAATATTCTAGCCAAAAGATGACTGAAATAAAAAATTTGAACTTTTTTGATAAATAAGTCAATTTTTGAAGTCCAGTATCTCGGGAACTATTGGACTTACAGAGCTGCAGTTGGGCTTAAATTGTATAATATTCTATCTATATTAATAGAGGTGTGAGTGACTTTTCTTTAAAAACCCAACCTTCACGAGTTATAAGCCAAAATCAGAAAAATGTCCGAAAATTTCGAGGTTTTTTGGCTCTTAAAAGTAAAGCTAAAGGATTTTGAAGCTGCAAACTTGGTTTAATACTACTCTAATATGTCCTAAAAACATACCAAAAATTGAGCTTCCTGCAATTTTTTTGGACCTAAGACCATTTTTTTTAGTCTACGACGACTGGCCTAAAAAGTAGTCATTCCAATCCCAGGAGTGGAAAGACTTACGCTAGTGTGTGTGTGTTTGTGTGAGTTTGTGTGCGCTTGTTTGCCTTTCCTTTTATCCCCTTAAGGTAAGTCCTTCCACTCCTGTGCTTGGAATGACTCCTTTTCCACTTCCTTAAAACCTGTATCTTTCCCTTTCTCCCCTCCTTCCTTCCTCTTTTCCTGAAGAAGCTACCAGTGGTGGTGAAAGTTTGTATATGTGTCTGTTTGTGATTTTATTTGTGTCTGTCAACAGGCCTGTGCTTTGGGTAAGTCATCCAATTTCTATTTTTTATATACATTTATCCCACCAGGAAAGTTTCCTTCTATAATTTATATATTTATATATATATGTATAAAAAATAGAACTCGAATAACTTACCCAAAGCACATGCTCATAGATAGACATAAAAACACACACAAACATTCAAGCTTTCGCAACCGTTGGCCGCTTCATCAGAAAAAGAGGAATGAAGGAGGGGACAAAGGGAAGGATGCGGGTTTTAAGGGAGTGGAAGAGGAGTCATTCCAATCCAAATGTGTGTTGGTGTGGTTGCGTGTGTATGTGTGTGTGTGTGTGTGTGTGTGTGTGTGTGTGTGCGTGTGTGTGTGTGCGCGCGTGCGTGCGTGCTAGTTTACCTTTCCTTTTTTCCCCTAAGGTAAGTCCTTCCACTCCCAGTATTAAAACCCGCATCCTTCCCTTTTTCCCCCTCCTTCCTTCCTCTTTTCCTGATGAAACGGCCAACGGTTGAGAAGGTTGAATGTTTGTGTGTGTTTTTATTTGTGTTTTTGTGTCTATCTACAAGCCTGTGCTTTGGGTAAGTTATTCGATTTCTATTTTTTATACATATTTATCCAACCAGGAAAGTTTCCTTCTCTGATATTTTTATATATATTTTTCCTGCTAGGAATTTTTTCCTCTATAATATTATTATTAATATATGTATTTCAAATGCATATATTTCTTAAAATTTAAGGCATACAAATATGAAACTTTAAATCTATAAGAAGCTCTCAGGTTCAGATTACGGACGTTCAATATGTCTTCCATCAGTGACATGAACACTATCACATCAGTACTCAAGCATGTCTTTCATCACTGATGTTATGGCAGTACAGATCCGTTGACCTTGGAGCCCAGCTTAGAGATGCTAAATCATCAGCTCCTTGATGACCAATCCAACAGTTCCGTAGAGCTCGATTCAGATATTCACACACTTAGTGACTCCAGTGAGGAGGTTCACCATCTTGTTGAAAAAAGAAGTTTGATTTGTGCAGCCTCAGAAATAACCAGTTTTGTAACATACTGCACGTCACAAACTCTAGAAGACAGTTGATGTCTGCTGCAGTGATCAATAGTTGGGGCAAAATAATACTTTGTAATACTTTTTTTGGAACACCCTGTGTATAAATTTTTCTTTCTTCAGTCACTTGATGATGGAATCTGTTTTTTCCCCTTTTGTGTGTGTGTTTTTTATAATATTGGAGTGTCATATTCACTTCGAATTTGACATTTAAATCCAAGCAGTTGGAGAAAACAAATGTTTTCCTCTCTAATAACAACCTGCTGCTTTGCTTGATGATGGTTGCCAGCTAAAATCTATATCTGTTCTCACAGGAAGGTTGGATTCACCATGTGGCTCGTAATGCTGTAGCCTGCTTTCTTACACGTGGTGATCTCTGGATCAGTTGGGAAGCTGGCTTGCAACATTTTTTGAAGTACTTATTGGATGCTGACTGGTCGGTGTGTGCGGGCAACTGGATGTGGGTGTCCAGCTCTGCTTTTGAACAGCTACTTGACTGTTCACAGTGTGTTTGTCCAGTTAACTATGGCAGGCGGCTAGATCCTTGGGGAGAATATATAAAGTAAGTGAATAGAATCTCGTATTTTACTGTTTCATTAGTTGTCTTATTTATATGTCTGCTAATGCAGTAATATTGTAGCCAAAAATTGAAATAACCAGTATAGAGTCCTGGTGGAAATGTGCTGCATTGACAGTTCTGCCTCTAATTCTACAGGGAATAGATGGTTCTCTTGCACCCAATAACTCTTACATCCTCAATCCTTCACAATTTGAGTTTGTGTGGGTATTTCTTTGTTGTGACTATCATTTGTGTTGTCATACAGTGAACAGACCTTTCATGTAAGTTCATATACCTATTTCACCATGGTGCACATATCATCCACTTAATACAAACATGATTTTACATACAGTATGCAGCATCTAGCAGTATTGTCATGTCATTATTTTCTGGAACCTTTTCATTGCTATGAATGTCTTAAGGCAGTGGTTCCCAATCTTTTTCATGATGGGACCCACAAACTTTCTGAAATAATACATATACTACACTGACAACATGTAAATTTGTAATTTAAAAATTATCTGTAATATGAAACCAAAGTTAATATTATATGCAAATTCTTTGCTGAGTAAGACTTTTCAAACATATGAAGGATACATTTATATAATGAAATATATTGGTACTCAAATAAAAAAAAGTTATACATATTAAACAGTAAACCCTATGAGATATGAGATAATGTTTAGTCTTCCTGTTGATGATACTTGTTATATCTGGATTGAAATTTGTTTCAAGCGTAAATCATTTGCTAATGGAAAATTCATGTTTGCACAACTATATAGTTATGGATCCCATTAATTCCTTTGTAAATGCCTGTTACTCTCCCTCGCCACTCGATGTAGATGACCCAGTTGCAATCCACACCCCAATAGAAAATAGAAATAAAGTTTGAAATAATACGAACTGCCACTATGAGCATGAATACACATAAATAACAAGAATGCAAGGTAAGTTCTTACAATCAGAGATGAATTAAATTGTTGAATGTTACTCATGTGGCACTTCACGCAAGTGAAAGAGGATGACGTGTTGGCATGTCACGGTTTTGAAAGAATGCTATAGCTACATTCTTGTCATATTTCCCTAAGACATTATCATCCATATGGTTTCTTGTTTACAACAGTTTCTATACATACCTTTTCATCGCCCCCATGAACCACAGACATTGCTGAGGTAGGGTTGCTTGCATTCCTCAACGATACAAATAGCCATATCATAGGTGCAATCACAGTGGAGGGGTATCTGTGGAGAGGCCTGACAAACATGTGGTTTATGAAGAGGGGCAGCAGCCTTTTCAGTAGTTACAGGGGCGACAGTCTAGATGATTGACTGAGCTGGCCTTGTAACATCATCTAATGTGGTTTTCCCATACACTTATTGCGAATTGCTGATAGCAGAGGGAAACTATAGCCATTACTTTTCCTGAGGACATGCAGCTCTACTGTATGAATATATGATGATGGCATCCTCACGGGTAAAATATTCCAAAGCAAAATAGTCCCCCATTCGGATCTCCGAGCAGGGACTACTCAGGAGGATGTCCTCATCAGGAAAGACAACACTAGCATTCTACGGATTGGAGCATGGGATGTTAGATCCCTTAATCGGGTAGGAAGATTAGAATTTAAAAACTGAAATGGATAGGTTGAAGTTAGACATAGTGGGGTTTAGTGATGTTTGGTGGAAAGACGAACAGGATTTCTGATAATGAATAAGAAAATAGGAATGCGGGCAAACTACTATGAGCAGCGCAGCGATCGCATTATTGTAGTCAACATAGATACGAAGCCAACACCGACCACAGTAGTACATGTTTATATGTTGTTGTTGGATGGATCTAATGGTCATCAGTCTCCCTTTATATGCCAACTAGCTCGAAGAAATGTATGAGGAGGTAAAGAAAATTATTCAGACAATCAAGGGAGAGGAAAACTTAATTGTGATGGGGGACTGGAATTTGCTTGTAGGTAAAGGAAGGGAAGGGAAGATAGTAGGTGAATATGGAGTGGGCAAAAGAAATGAAAGAGGAAGACGTCTGATAGAATTTTGCATGGAACATAATTTAATCATAACAAAAACTTGGTTTTAGATTCAGAAAGGGAGGTTGTATATGTGGAGGTTTTGTTTGTTAAGGTCTTCAGTCCAGAGACTGGTTTGATGCAGCTCTCCACCATACTCTTATCCTGAGCAAGCCTTTTCATCTCCTCATAAGAACAGCAACCCACATCTATTTAAATCTGCTTACTATATGTCTCTTGGTCTCCCTCTGTGGTTTTTACCCCACGCACTTCCCTCCAGTACTAAATTTACAATTCCTCGATGTCTAAAGAATGTGTCCTACCAAGCAATCCCTTCTATTAGTCAAGGTCTGCCAAAAATTCCTTTTCTCAACAATTATGTTCAGTACCTCTTCATTAATTATGCGATCTACCCACCTAACCTTCAGAATTCTTCAGTAGCACCTCATTTCAAAAGCCTCTATTCTCCCCCTGTTTATTGTCCATATTTCACTCCCGTACAAGGCAACACTCCAAACAAATGCCTTCAGAAAAGACTTCCTTACACTTAAAATTAATATTCGATGTTACCACATGCTTTTCATCCCATTGCCATTCTGCATTTTATATCCTCTGTACTGCAACCATCATATGTTATTTTACTACCCAAATAACAAAACTCATCTACCACCTTTATTGTTTCGTTATCTAATCTAATTCCTTCAGCATCACATGATTTTCTAAGATTGCATTCCATTATCTTTGTTTTTCTCTTGTTAATGTTCATTTTACATGCTCTCTTCAACACACTGTCCATTCCATACATCTGCTCTTCCAGGTCCTTTTCTGTTTCTGCAAAATGCAATTTCTTCACCCTGAACTTTAATCCCTATTCCAAATTTTCCCTTGCTATCCTTCACCGCTGGCTCGATGTAGAAATTTAATAACATCGGAGAAAGGCTACAACCCTGTCTTACTCCCTACCTCACCACTGCATCCCTTTCATGCCCTTCAACTCTAACAACTTGGTTTTGGTACAAGTTGTAAATAACCTTCCGTTCCCTGTATTTTACTCCTGCTGTTTTCATAATTTGAAAGAGTGTATGTATTCCAATAAACATTGTCAAAAGCTTTCTCCAAATCTACAAAAGCTAGAAATGTAGGTTTGCCTTTCCTTAATCTACCTACTAAGCTAAGTCGTAAAGTGAGTATTGCCTCCCGTGTTCATACGTTCCTCCTGAATCCAAACTGATCTTCCCCGAGGTCAGCATCTATCAGCTTTTCCATTCTTCTGTAGATAATTCGTGTTAAAACTTTGCAACCATGACTTATCAAACTGATGGTTCTGTAATTTTCACATCTTTTTACACCTGATTCCTTTGGAATGGGGATTATTCCTTTTTTCTTCAAAGTCTGAGGGTATTTCGCCTGTCTCATACATCTTACACACTAGGTGAAACAGTTTCATCATTGCTGACTCTCCCAGACACTTAAGTAGCTCTGAGGGAATGTCATCTACTCCCGTGGCCTTGTTCCGACCTAGGTCTTTCAGGACTCTGTGAAATTCTTCTCTCAGTATAGTATCTCGTATTTCATCTTGATCTACTTCCTCTTCCCTTGCTACAACATTTTCTCTAAGTTCATTTCCTTTGTAGAGCTCTTCTGTGTACTCTTTTCACCTTTCAGCTTTCCCTTCTTTGCTGATAACTGGTTTTCCATCTGAATTCTTGATATTCGTAGAGCTGTTTTTCTTTTCCCCAAATGTCTTTTATTTTCCTGTAGGCAGTATCTACTTTCCCCCTTATTAAACATTCTTCTACAGATTTGCATTTGGCTTCTAGCCACTCCTGCTTAGCCATTTTGCACTTCCTGTCAATCTCATTTCTTAGACGTCTGTACTCAATTTTGCCTGTTTCAGTTACTGCATTTTTATATTTTCTCCTTCCATCAATTAAATTTAGTATTTCCTGTGATATCCAAGAAATTTTTGAATGTCTTTTCTTTCTACCCATTTTGTCCTCTGCTGCTTTCACAGTTTCATCTCTCAATGCTACCCATTCCTCTTCTTCTGTTTTAATTCTCCCCGTTTCTGTCAACTGTAGCCTAGAGCTCCCTCTGAAATTCTTAAGAATTTCAGGTTCCCTCAATTTATCGAGGTCCCATCACCATATATTCGTACCTTTTTGCAGTTTTTTTAGTTTCAGCCTTTAGTTCATGATCAATAAGTTATGGTAAGAGTGTATATCTGCCCGTGGGTATGTCTTACGGCTTAAAATGTGGTTCTGGAATTTATGTTTTACCATTATGAAATCTATCTGATACCTTCTGGTGTCTCCTGTCTCTTCCACGTATACAACTTTCTTTTGTGATTCTTAAACCAGGTGTTTGTTATGATTAAATCATGTTGCGTGCAAAATTCTACCGGGCGACTTCCTCTTTCATTCCTTCTGCCCAGTTCATATTCACCAAACTACCGAATTCCAGTTTCCCATCACAATTAAGTTTTCCTCTTCCTTAACTGTCTGAATAATTTCCTTTAACTCCTCATACATTTCTTCAGTCTCCACATCATCGGCAGAGATAGTTGGCATATAAACCTGTACTACTGTTGTTGGAGTTGGCTTCATATCTATCTTGACAATGATAATGCAATCACTGTGCTGCTCATAGTAGTTTACCTGCATTCCAATTTTCTTAGTCATTATCAGTCCTACTCCTGTAATACCCCCAACTGATTTTGTATTTATAATACTGTACTCACCTGACCAGAAATCCTGTTCATCCTGCCACCAAACTTCACTAATCCCCACTATATCTAACTTCAACCTATCCATTTCCCTTTTTAATGGTGGTTGTATCGTTAGTTGTATATACATATACCATTGTGAGGAATGCTACAATCTCTAGAATACCAGTACTGTCTTTTCTGATGACAGCATCCTTTTGAGTAGTCCCCACCCGGAGATCCGAATTGGGGGGGGGGGGGGGGGGGGGCTATTTTACCTCTGGAATATTTTACCCGAGAGAATGCCATCATCATGTGTTCATACAGTAGTGCTGCATGTCTTCGGGAAAGGTAATGGCTGCAGTTTCCCCTTACTTCAGCCATTAAGAGTAGCTGTGTGACAAAGCCACATTAGCTGCTGCTAAAAGGCCACTCAGTCAATCATCCAGAATGTTGCCCCTGTAACTACTGAAAAGGCTGCTGCCCCTTGTCAGGAACTACACGTTTGTGTGGCCTCTCCACAGATACCCCTCCGCTGTGGTTGCACCTACGGTACTGCTATCTGTATCGTTGAAGCATGCATGCCACCACATCACAGCAATGTCTGTGATTCATAAGGGTGGACCGGGAGGTACCAGATAGATTTTATAATGATAAGACATTTTGGAATCCGGTTTTAAACTGTGAGACATACCCAAGGGCAGATATAGACTCTGACCATATCTTATTGATTATGAATTGTAGGGTGAAACTGAAAAAACTGCAGAAAGGTAGGAAAATAAGGGGATGGGACCTGGATAAATTGAAAGAACCTGAAGTGCTAGAGAATTTCAGTGGAGCTTTGGGCAACAATTGACAGAAACAGGGGTGGGGGATAAAACAGTAGAAGAGGAATGGGTAGCATTGAGAGATGAAATAGTGAAGGCAGCAGAGTACAAAATAGGTAGGAAGGCAAGACCTACAAAAAGTCCTTGGGTATCACAGGAAATACTAAACTTAATCTCTGAAAGGAGAAAATATAAAAATGCAGTAAATGAAATAGGCAAAATGGAGAAAAGACGACCAAGAAATGAGAATGACAATGGTTGTAGATCAATGATTCTCGAAATTCTTGATTAAGTCGACAATCGTTGGTCTTGGTAGCAATTGGCTGTATTTTCATGGGGCGAAAACTAATTCACTACAAATGACGAAAGCAACACACAGAATTTCAGTTCGTTGACACTTTTAATGATTTATTATTAGTGCCCACTTGTCCCCATTTATGACCAGCTTACAAGTTTCATTAATTATAACGATTTATACCAGGTACGCACATTTCATACATCAATTATATGACTTTGCAACACAGTTCATGTGTGGAATACAAAAGTTCGAGGTGTTGATCGTAATGTGGTACAAATATTAATTAATCACTGTATATACACTTTCCATACTAACAAAATGGACTAACTTTTGTATAATTGTCCGATTAAACTTCAAACTGGTATGGTTTGTGGTACAGATCCCAGTCGAAACAATAAACACTACTTTGAACTGACATATGTTCTGTCTCTGATAACTGACTATACAATCCTCTGATATATGCCACAAGCACATCCTATTTGTATCATCCAAACAATGTCACTGAAAATCGTGTATTGTTAATTGTGTACATTGTATTAATTATAATGGAAAAGTAAACAATTACAATACAACTGGCTATAGTAAAAGTTAGTGTAATTAATACTGAGTAAATAACTATACAGATCTCTATTAAATGAATAGTATTTCCTATCCAAATATAATTTAATAGCTTTTTCAAACAATTATTTCTAATTAATGGTGATTATACAGAAACTAAAGAGGGCAAAACTTTCCTAACATTACTTGTGAATCACAGTAATTCCCATTTTAATATTATGAGAAAAGAATTCAACAGAAATTCTAATTGGCACACTATCTGAAAATTAACAATATACTTATAGCATGAATTAATTATTATTTGCTTATTAAACAAATGCATCTGGTGTCAAATAATAGAAAAAAGACTTCAGCTAGTTACTTTATAACAAATAATAACAAAAGTTTTGGAAAAGGAAATCATAATAGACTAATTACATTTATACCTATTATTATGCAACTGTGGTATCGGGAGGTTCAGTAATGCAGGCAGATGGGAATAAATCCAAACATGCTTCATTACAACAGGAAGTGCAAAATGGCTAAGGAGGAGTGGCTAGAAAGCAAATGCATGTCTGTAGAAGATTGTATAAATAGGGAGAAATAGATACCACCTACAGGAAAATAAAAGAGAATATCAAGAACTTAGATGGAATACCAGTTCTCAGCAAAGAAGAGGAAGCTGAAAGGTGGAAAGAGTACACAGAAGAGCTCTACAAAGAAATGAACTTAGAGAAAATGTTGTAGCAAGGGAAGAGGAAGTAGATTAGGGTGAAATAGAAGATACTATAGTGAGAGATGAATTTGACAAAGCACTGAAAGACCTAAGTCAAAACAAGGCCCCTGTAGTAGATGACATTCCCTCAGAGCTACTGAAGTCTCTGGGAGAACCAGCTATGACACAACTATTTCACCTGGCATGTAAAATGTATGAGACAGGCAAAATACCCTCAGACTTTGAAGAAAAATGCAATAATCTCCATTCCAAAGAAAGTAGGTACAGACAGGTGTGAAAATTACAGAACCATCAGTTTAATTAGTCATGGTTGCAAAATTCTAAATCGAATTATTTACAGAAGGCTGGAAAAGCTGGTAGAAACCGACATCGAGAAAGATCAGTTAGGATTGAGGAGAAGTGTAGAAACACAGGAGACAATACTCACTTTATGGCTTATCTTACAAGATAGATTAAGGAAAGGCAAACCTACATTTCTAGCTTTTGTAGATTTGGAGAAAGCTTTTGACAATGTTTATTGGAATACATACACTCTTTCAAATTATGAAAACAGCAGGAGTAAAATACAGGGAACAGAAGGTTATTTACAACTTGTACCAAAACCAAGTTGTTAGAGTTGAAGGGCATGAAAGGGATGCAGTGGTGGGGTAGGGAGTAAGACAGGGTTGTAGCCTTTTTCCAGTGTTATCCAATTTGTACATTGCCAAGCTATAAAGGAAAGCAAGGAGAAATTTGGAGAAGGAATTAAAGTTCAGGGTGAAGAAATATAATCATTGTGTTTTGCTGATGACATTGTAAATCTGGCACAGACAGCAAAGGACCTGGAAGAGCAGTTGAACAGAATAGAGGATGTGTTGAAAGATGCATACAAGGTGAACATTAACAAGAGCAAAACAAGGATTATGGAATGCAGTATGCTGTGTAAGAAAATCTGGCGATGCTGAAGGAATTAAATTAGGTAATGAAACCATAAAGGTGGTTTTGTTACTTGGGCAGTAAAAAAAAATAAATGATGGGCACAGTACAGAGGATATAAAATGCAGAATGGCAATGGGAAGAAAAGCGTTTTTGAAAAGGAGAAATTTGCACCATTAAATATTAATTTACTTGTAAGGAAGTTTTTCTGAAGGCGTTTGTGTGGAGTACAGGAGCAAAACATGGACGATAAATCGTTCATACAGGAAGAGGATAGAGCCTATTGAAATGTGGTGCTACATAAGAATGCTATAGATTAAGTTGGTAGATCATGTAACTAATGAAGAGGTACTGAACAGAACTGGGGAGAAGAGGAATTTCTGGCATAATTTGACTAAAAGAAGGGATCGAGTGGTAGGACAGATTCTTAGACATGAAGGTATCGTGAATTTAGCATTGGAGGGAAGTGTTTGGGTTAAAACCACAGAGGGAGACCGAGAGATGAATACAGTAAGCAGATTCAAACAGATGTAGGTTGCTGTTCTTATGAGGAGATGAAGAGGCTTACTCAGGATAGAGTAGGGTGGAGAGCTGCATCAAACCAGTCTCAGGACTGAAGACCACAACAACAAAAAACACCTTTTCATATCATAAATCTTTGCCCATAGAAAAACACATTTTTTTCTGTGGGTAGACATTTTCATCGATACTTTCAAGTTATTCAGTGACTTAGTTGAATGCACTGTGCAACCAACTAGGGGATCATGACCCACAGTTTCAGATCTACTGTCTCAAGCTATTAATTCAAAAGTTCTAATAATTGAAAGTCCAGGTTGGAATTAACAATATAGTAATAGGAGAGTTTTCAATTCACTGCAAGACTTGACGACCAGCCGCGACAGGGACACAAAAAGACACAAACTTACAACACTTTTGGATATTGGTCTACATTTACATGGAATACTCTGCAAATCACATTTAAGTGCCTTCTTCAAAATTAGGAACATTTACGGAATCACCAAGGCACACAACACAGTCACACAGCCCTCAGCTCCAGCTGCCTCACTTCGAATTATGCTCTGCGGTTTGGAGGTAGGAGATGGGAGGGGAGATAAGAAGGTTGCGTCATGGTGGTGGGGATGGATGCAGCACAACCTTCCAGAATATGTACGTATTAGATGGGAGGAACAAGATGCAGCTTAGGGATGGAGTGGGGAGGCGGGTGAGTGGAGTGCCTATCCCAGTTGATGTAGTCAACCTAATCAGAACATAAAACCTTGCCTATCCCATTCATACCCCCAATTCAATCATGTTGGTCTCATCAAAGACCTAATCTTTTTCTCGATCCCTGCACAGGAAACACTACTTTGCTACCAATCCCTCTGACTGTAGTCAACCTAATCACAACATAGAACCTTGCCTATCCCAGTTCATACTGTCCATAAAAAACCTCAACCCCTCTGAAGTTTCCGTTTTATCCAAAGATCTTACCTTTAGCCCTACACCCCAATCCAATCATGTAGATCTCCTTTTCTTGATACCTATGATGGAAACACTACATTGTCACTAATCTCTCTGACTGTAGCCAACCTAATCACAATATATAACCTTGCCTATCCTATTTCATACCACCATCCAACAAAGATCCCCCTGCACTCCCACCTAATCACCCCCTGGTTACCCTCCAAGAATTTCTCACCTCCAACTTGGCTTCACCATATTTCCTCAAATCCCTTCCTAAGAACTAGAAACTTTCAACTGAAGAATGGAGAGCCATCCACAACTTCAAATCAAATCCCGACATAATCAACCTTCCTGAGGATAAAGGTTCCACCACTGTAGTCATGGATCACAGTGACTACCTGGCAGAAGGGCTCCACCAACTCTCTGTCTCTTCCACCTACAAGTTGTGCCGGAATGACACCATCCTCAAAATCCGCATATCCACCTTCTACATGCTCCCCAAAATCCACAAACCAAACAATCCAGGACTCCCAATTGTGGCTGTTCATTGTGCTCCTACCGAAATAATTTCAGCCCTCGTTGAACAACACCTTCAACCAATTGTCCAAAATCTATACTTCCATGTTAAGGATACCAACCAATTCCTTCACCGACTCTCCGCCATCCCCACCTCTTTACCTCATGGATCCCTATTTGTCAGTGGATGCCACTTTCCTATGCACCAACATCCCATATGCTCATAGCCTTGCCACTCTCAAACACTACCTTTCCCAACATCCCTCTGAATTTAAAACCAATACCTCAGTCCTCATAACCCTCACCAACTTTATCCTAACTAACAACTACTTTTCCTTTGATGGGAAAGTTTACCATCAAATCAGTGGTACAGCTATCGGCACCCGCATGGAGCCCTCCTGTGCCAGTCTGTTTAAGGGCCATCTGGAGCAATACTTCCTAGCATCCCAAAACCCCAAACCTCTGGCCTGAGTTGGGTTTATTGATGATATTTTCATGATCTGACTCAGGGCCAGGACACCCTAACCTCCTTCCTTCAAAACCTCAACTTCTTCTCCCCCATCCATTTCACATGGTCTTCCTCAATCCACCATGCCACTTTCCTGGATGTCAACCTCCACCTCACTGATGGCTCCATTCACATTTCCGTCCATATTAAATCTACCAACCACCAACAGTACTTACACTTAGACAGTTGTCATCCCTTCCACATCAGAAATTCCCTCCCTTACAGCCTAGACACCCGTGGACAGCATATCTGCAGTGACAAGAACTCCCTTTCTGAATATGCTGAGGGTCTCACAAAGGCCTCCATAGACAGAAACTACCCCAGTGACATACTATGCAGAACTCCCTTGCCATATCCCCACACATCAAAAATACTCCCTCCACCACAAAAGAGCGCTCCCATTGTCACCCAGTACTACCCTGTACTTGAACAACTAAACTCCGTCCTTCACCAAAGTTTTGATTTTCTGTCCTAATGCCCCAGAAATGATAGAATCGTGCCCAAGACCCTTCCCACCCTTCCTAAAGTGGTGTTCCGTCACCCTCCGAACCTCCATACCTCCATAACATCCCTATGCCACTCCGAAACCCAGCCCATTGCCACAGGGATGATATCACTGTGGAAGACCCCGTTGCAAAACCTGTCCAACCCACCCACCCAGCACTTCTTATTCCAGTCCTGTTACAGACTTATCCTACCCTATCAGAGATTGGGCCACCTGTGTGTGCTTGCAGGTGCACTCTTTTTTTTTCCTCCTCCACTCACCCACCTCCCCACTCCATCCCTAAGCTGCAACTTGTTCCTCCTATCTAATATGTACTGGAAGGCTGTGTTGCATCCATCCCCACCATCATGACGCAACCTTCCTATCCCCCCTTTCCTCTCCTATCTCTACACCGCAAAGTGTGATTCAAAGTGCGGCAGCCGCAGCTGACGAATGTGTGACTGTGTTGTATGCCTGTGTGATTGCGTGAATGTTCCTAATTCTGAAGAAGGCCATGGCCAATAGCTGAAAGTGTTGTATATGTTCGTCTTTTTTGTGTGCCTGCCGCACGGCTCATCGTCAAGCCATTGTGGCGAGTTGTAAACTGTCCTATTACTATAATTCAAAAGTTCCATGCAGTTTACCCTAAATTATAAAACCCCACTGGCTCTGTTATGAAATACACACTCTTAAATATATAATTTTAATAATTATTTCCTCATTTTTTCGTTTGAAATAATACTTCACTCTACAGTAATAATACATACTGCCAGACCCTATTTTTCTCAAAAAGAAAAAAAAAAGTGCTTAACTGAAGGAGTAAAATATCACAGTGGAAATGGCTAGTATCCAAAGATGTAAAAGCTAATAATGGAAAGACCAGGTTGGAATTAACAATATAGTAATAGGACAGTTTACAACTCACCGCAAAGACGTGATGATGTGCCATGATAGGCACATAAAAAAGAAACACACATACAACAGTTTCACCTATCGGCCATGGCCTTCTTCAGAAATAGGAACATTCACACAATCATGCAAGCACACAACATAGTCACACAACCCTCATCTCTGGCTGCATCACTTCGAATCATGCTCTGCTCTGTAGAAATAGGGGAAGGGAGTGGGAATAGGAAGATTACATCATGGTGGTGGGGATGGATACAGCACAGCCTGCCAGAGTATGTATGTATTATATGGTAGGATTGAAATGCAGCTTAGGGATGAAGTGGGAAAGCAGGTGAGTGGAGGAAAATAAAATAAAACAAATGCATGCACGCCCTGCACTCTCTCTCTCTCTCTCTCTCTCTCTCTCTCTCTCACACACACACACACACACACACACACACACACACATCATTCAAAATAGAAGAGGTTTAGGATAGAGAGGTGGGTACTGTTGGATGTGGAAAAAAGGGAATTTATCCTAAGTTGAGGCCTGGATATTTTCAGAATTGGAGAATGTAGTCTGGGGTTAACTCTCATCTGTGCAGTTCAGAAAAGCTGGTGGGAGGATATAGATGGCCTGGGTTGTGAAGCAGCTATTGAAATCAAGTATATGCTCCATTGCATGCTGTGCCACAGGGTGGTATAAAAACAAGGTGGACCACCCTGTGTGTGTGTGTATGTGTGTGTGTGCGTGTGTGTGTGTGCGTGCAGGGTGCACGTGCCTTCATTTTATTTTCCTTCACTCGCCACTACCTCCCTAATCTACATCTCGTTCCTCCCATCCAATACGTACATACTCTGGATGTGCGGTCAGTTGTAAACTGTCCTATTACTACAAAGTTGTAGATGCATGCACAACTATGGTAAAGATAGATTTTGTGCATAGGCAAATTGAAGAACCCTTTGCAGAAAAGATATAGATGGAAAAAAAACTTGAAGACAATACTATAGAATTATTCTAAATAAGACACCTGGAATAACCAACCATGGCATGATAAACCCTTTTTCCACCTGATATGAAAGATATGAGACATGCAAAATACCCTCAGATTAAAGAAAATTTTATTAATCCTCTTACAGAATATTGACACAAATTATTTTCAATAGAGGAAAAAAAAACCTATAAAAGTGGACTTTGAAGCATGATCAATTGTGGGTCTGGAAAAATGTTGTAACAAAACAGGCAATACCATTCTGTCCTTTGGAAATGAAGAGGCTTGCACATGATAGAGTAATGTGGAGAGCTGCATCAAAGCAGTCAATGAACAGCATCATTTATGCAAAATGTTAATTTGCCAATTTGATACTAGGCTCCATGATGGGGTAAAAAATTCAGTTTCTTGTGTTATACACTAGTTTTGAAAGTGTCTACTGCTGCTATTACAACTGATCTCTAAACATCTGAGAAAATATGCATATTGTCAGACTATTCTGTCTTCCTAGAATCCAGTTTTGTTTTGTGTCACTGTTTGCAGTAAGAAGTTGTGATGATTTTCTATTTAAAAAATGTATGATTACCTGAGGGAGTACGACAATGTTAAGTTTTCTTCCTATTGCGTGTACAATTATTATTGTTTTCCTTCCATGCCAGTGTGGGGTCCTGGTGGACTCCAGGCACACTTTTCTTCCCCTCCCCTGTGGCCATCCTGCCTCCCAGAACCCCCTCCTAAAATGCCTCCCCCGTCAGTAGTGTTGGAGACATTGACAAGATTGCTACATTCCAGCAGGTGAGTAACCCTTCAATTTTCCACAGTTTGTAGAAAAAGCGAGGTTAGGGTCTGCACAGACTTCACATGGGCACATGTGTAAAAAGAAATTTACACACGTGGAAACTTGTTTATTTCTATTCACAATAATTTAGACCATAAAAGCGTTATTTTCATTGTCTATGTAACTGATAAAATATGAATAAGGAATTATTATTTTTTTAGTTTACATTTATTTATGGAGTATGTGCAAGGCTTCCATCTTATGTATATTTCTACATATGATTTCAAAGGTTAACTGGATATTATATTGTTTTGGATAAGTTCTGAGTAAGGTACCTCAAGTCTGAATTTCTGGAAAAAAAAGTATGAATTTGTAAATATCTCTACTTATATAAGAAATAGGCCTTACTCAAATTCTTTGTTCCCTCAATTTCGTGTATGTTTCTGGTGTCAATAAATTACTTACCAGTTTTGAGTTTGTCACACAATTACAATTTTGTTACATTGTTGGTTTTCTAAAACAACTAAATGCTTCTTCATGTTTTTCTATTGAACCAGCCACAAGTTTGCTTCTTCAGGCCTGTAATTTGGAGCATGGATGTGAAGGAATCCCTAAGTTTATTGTTTAATGACTTGACATTGATCCAAAGTGATTACATTGCACCAGTGCCAAAATATGAGTGGGGTCCAGACAGACCCCCATACGGGAGACAGTGCTCCATGCTTCCCAGTGGCTTCATTTCACTGCACCCCATATAATTGACAAACAATATTGTTCTCATTGTATAAGTAAGATTCAGATGAAATTTATAAGAAAAATAAATATATGTACACATAATGGTTCATAAGAAATATTTCCATAATTTGTTTAAAATTAAAGACAAAAAATAACACATGACTTGACTAGTTTTGTGTACAGACTACACTCTGGAAATAATGATCAGCAATGTTGGGTCCATGTTATCAGCAAAAATTGTGAGATTCCACTAATGATCAGTTTGTTCATATTGTATTCAAGTGTACTGACATAGCTGGTATTCTGAGCAGCAACTACAACATGCAGAAGTTGTCTACCAATTTCTTTATGCAGTTGTCCAATAATAATTACACTTTCACCACTGGTGTAGCTGAGTTTCTTATTATTGCCTTTAGTAAGAATGATGTCTGTGTTTTGTAGAAATACTGCAGTTATCACATTTATAAGCTAATTTACCGTATCCAGTCACTGTGATTTGCAGAATATAGATGTTGTTCCAGATCCAGCAGCACACATAGAAAGTGGAATTTTGTTTTGCATTCTTAGAATATATTTCACTACTCACTGTTTTCACAAATTTTCTACATAAACTTCCATATTAACATACATGATTTTCAGACTTGATTTGTAGTGACAGGTTACTATAGAACTTGTCTCCGTCTTCCCCATGTAACTAAGTTGACTTATCACAATTTTATATTATCAAACATCAGTGCAGTATAATCTTTTTAAGTATATTTATATTGAATGTATGTGCTAAATTATTTTGATACAACATTCAGCAAAACATATTTTTTATAGTGAACTGATGTATACATTGATCAAAGCTAACACCATTTTTTTTTTAATTTTTTTTTTATTTATTTATTTATTTTTTTTTTTTTAATCCAACATAGTCTGAGATTGACGTTGTTGGAAGATTATCATAATGTGATGTACTCTTTTTTTTAGTTTTACCACAGTTACTTTTAATATGCTGTAACACACTGAACAGAACTGGGCACAATATGATCAAACTTATTACAATTTTCTTCAGTCTTCTTTCATTTATTTATGAAATTTACACACTTGCAAACTGCTTGTGGTGCTATAAAGATAGTTGGTATGTGACCTTGTATTCACGAGGAAACTACAATCATAACTAGTAGTTAGTAAATATTCCAGGAATATATCCTTTAAGAATTTCATTTGAAGTCCCTGCCCTTAGAATCTTATACTGATTTTATGATTAATAATTAGTTAATATTGTTATTAACTGTATGAATTGTGAACATAATATTTCCCCAAAATTATTTAATAAGTGTACAGTTTCTGCATACTTATTTATTAGTAAGTACCATTCATTTAAAAATTCAGTGCATTACTTTTTCAGGCTTCGATGTTGATTGTTATTTAAAGCAAACCTTTCATATATTCGAGTTTCTCTAGGTTAATACATTCTGTTGATAAATGTGGATCCTTTTATAACATTTGTGTGTTTCCTGACAGGCGTTATGTACCTGAACTACAAAAGTTTCCAGTGGAATATTTATATGAACCTTGGAAAGCCCCACTTGAGGTACAAGAACGAGCTGGCTGTGTCATTGGAAAGGACTACCCAGAGAGGATTGTGGATCATCAAGAAGTATCCAGAAGAAATAGACAAGTTAGTACTGTGTGTGATTGTTGCTATTCCCATAATTCCTTACTTGTGCTGAAAGTACTCTACTGCTACAACTTCGTATTTCCTGTATGAGCCAGTCCAGATGAATACATTAGACTTCCTCTGAACAAAACTTACACAGTTTACACTTTCCCACTCCACTGATATTGAATGAATTTATTTGTATCCGTACAATGGAAAGTACCTTACTCAGTATGCTGAAGCTCTCAAAGAGACCTTTACAGACAGACACTATCCCCCCCTCAGCCTAGTACACAAAGACATTTCCCATGAAATATCCCCACACACCACAAATTCTCCCTCCACCACCACTAACCAGTGACAAAAGAGGACTCCCATCATCACCCAATATTACCCTGGACTGGAACAGCTAAACTGCATCCTTCGTAAAGGCTTTGATTTTCTGTCATCATGCCAGAAGTTGAAGATATTCTGCCAAGATCCTCCCAATCCCTCTTAAAGTGGTGTTCCATCACCCATCCAATCTCCATAAATTTGTAGTCCATCCCTATGCCATCACTGACACCAACCCCCAACCACAGGGATCATATCCCTGTGGAAGATACCACTTCAAGACCTGCCAAATCGATCCACTCAGCACTTCCTGTTCCAGTCCCATCACAGGTTTATACTGTCCCATCAAAGGTTGGGCCACTAGTGAAAGGAGCCGTGTAATTAACCAACCATGCTGCAAATACTGCACAGGTTTTTATATTGGTATGACTACTTAGCAGCTCTAAATCAGAATGAATGACCACTGCCAAACTGTGCCGAAAAACAAAGTAGACCACTCCACAGCACAACATGCAGCTGAGCATATGCTTGATTTGAATGGCTTTGCAACAAGTGCTATCTGGATCCACTGCCCCTCCCCCCACTACTAGCTTTTTTCAACTGCAAATATGGAAGTTATCTTCACAGTTAATTTGTCAAACTACGATAACCTCTTTTCCCCACACCAACAGTATCTGCTGCCTCTGTCTTACAGTTCTCTCATTTATCGTATATTCTGTGTGTGTCTATGTGTGTGTTTCTCCATTTTTCTTCATTCCATTCCGTATTCTCCCCCCACTCCCACTCTCCGCTTGCATTCCTAAGCAGCAACTCTTTTTACCCGTCAATACCTGTGCTCTCTCTCTCTCTCTCTCTCTCTCTCTCTCTCTCTCTCTCTCTCTCTCTCTCTCTCTCTGTGTGTGTGTGTGTGTGTGTGTGTGTGTGTGTGTGTGTGTGTGTGTGTGAGTGTGTTCTCTCTCCTCCCTTGCCTCCTGCCTCTATTCTTAAACTGCATCTATTTTAACCATCTAGTTTCTACTTGCTCCATAAGGCCAAGCTGTATCCATCCCACCACCATCTTGCAACCTTCCTCACCACAGAATGTAACTTGGAATGCAGCAGCCAAAGATGACATTTGTGTGTCTATGACAGTGGCGGTTTGTGTATATTTTTTATTTTTCTAGTGGGTCAAAAGAAGATGGATAAGAAAATTTCAGACAGTAAAATAATAATAATAATAATTGCAAAAAGAATTGTTTTTTGGTGAAATGGTCAGTTTTATGATGAAAATATCTCAGACTGAAATTATAGATTATGTAATTATCTACAAAAACTTTTGTGATACTTTTTTCTCTAATATTTACCATTTCTGAGAAAAACCCATTTTATAGGTGTACTCTTAGTTATATGCATATGTTTCCACACCACCTGCGAGGTAGTGTACTTGGGGCAATTTATTTTACATTATTTCATTTTATTTATTTATTATTTATGTTGTTTTCCTGGTAGACCTACTAACAACTACACCAATGTTGCTCTGAGAAATAACTTTATCTGAATTGTCCACAATGTCTTCTACAGTTACTTTAAGCTATTCTGTTAACACTTTTGATCATGTGCATGAGGAGTAAAGAAATTCCAAAACTTTTCTACAGGTTTACCTTCAACCAAGCTGTCAAATTGTTGAAATATCAGTTGTTTCATTTGCAATAACTGACACAAAATCAGCTTCAGTGATTTTCTTTCTTACAAAATCGTTATGAACTGCCAGCATACAAGAAAGTAAATCATTCTGAATATGCTTCGAAGTGCCTTTGGAAACAGTAACCTCCGAAAGGTGGTCACTAACCGCAACATAGAATTCAACAGTGAAATTTATAAGACATCAGAAACTTCCTGAATTTAATGAATCTCTGCACTTGCCATGTCCATGAAATGCTAGCTCAAAAGCACTACAAAATTTAATGCAGTCTACAATTTTAGTGAACTCGTAACGACTTTTGCGAATCTGATCATTGTGCCTTTCAACTGACTGCCTGTAACCACGGTCCAGTTGTTGTCTAATATCATGTTTCCCCAAAAGATTGTGCTGTAGCTTTGCAGTCATATGTGATACAGAATGCTCATATTGCTTTATCATCTGCATTAAATGTTCAAAATCATCATTGATTTTGTGCCAAGAACGAAGCAGGCCCAGAAGAGCTGACCGCCAGTTTCGAACTTGACAAATGTTGGTAGGGAGGTTCATATATGTCACTAACATACATTATTTAATATCATTATATACTGTAAAGTTTTCTCAGAGGCAAATATTTCTGTGGGAGTTCATTGTTCCATTGCGCCATAGGATGAACCGCCTCTGGCCTGTGAAATGTGCTTGTGTAACATATGAATGACGGCTACGACCAAATTTTTATGTTGTTCATTTGTTTTCTTATTTAGTTACAGACAATTTTCTCATTCTCTGCACCGTTAACAACATTACCAGGTTATCATATAGTATAATATTCATTTATTTTTTGTATCCATTATGAAGTGATAACCAAGACACAATAGTTTTTTTTCTGTTTTTACTTGAAGATATGCACCATGCAGCATTCTAATTTGTTTAGAAAATAAATAAATCTACAAAAAATGTATCAAGGCATTGAAATAAATTAAACAGTGAAGCTGAAAATTTGTGCTGGACTGGGATTCGAACCCGATTTCCCTCTTAGGGCCAGCGGTGTCCTTAACCAATTGAGCTATCCACAGCAATAATTGTGAAACATTGACAATTTCAATAATTGTGAAACATTGACAATTTCAAACGGACACATTCATACTCCCAATCCCTTGTGGGAATCCTTTTTAGGCTGCAAGCAAGAGGAACTATGGGAAGGGGCACTACTATCATGCTGTGCCAGAAATTGAGAATTTAAGTTGGAAGGGAAGCATGCCTGGATAGTCTGATTGGTTAAGGTGTCAGCTGGCCTGAAGCCGAAAATCCAGATTTGAATCCTGGCCCTGCACAAATTTTCCTTCGCCGTTGAATTTATGTCGAAATGTTTAAATATTTCAAATTGGTAAAATTACGCCTGTTGTGTTTTCGCAAACTGGAACTGTTATTCATCTTTTAGAAAAAATGCCAGCAACAAATTTCTTGCCCTTGAATTTCAAAATTTTGTCACTTGTAAACAAAATTCTAGTCTTATCTGCTTTAAAGTTGTCATAGTCTGCATATTCTTCATGAGTTGTAGACCACACAGTAGTGAGTCATTATTGGATTTTTTTCATTATTCACATTGTTTTTTTACACTGCTCATTTTGCTGAAAGAGATGCCATGGTTGCTTGAATCTGTCAATACATTCACTGCTGCAAACAAATTACTCATCTTTTAATTTCCTGGTAAATTCTTCCACTTTCACTGAAAGGAGAGGTCCTCTAGTGGGTACACCAAAGTTTCTGTGTTGCTTAAGCCACTTAGGCAGAGCTTCACCCGTTTCATTGCGTTCAGCTTTTTAAAAGTGCCTAATTTTTTATCCATTTTGTCAGATGCAGTAGAAATTTCATCCTTGTTCTTCCAAATCATCTATTCTGCAGCATTTACAATGCCAAATTTATGACAGACATCAACCTTTCTGGCTCCATTTTTTATTTCCATCCCTTCTCTCCCCTGCATGAGGATGGAGTAATGTTTTCTAAACCTAGGTTTTGTATTTATTTTCACCAGTTTTTCATGTGAGTGTTTGCTGTACTGAGTTGAGGTATGTACTGACCAGCATCTCTCTATCCTACTAAAATTTTAGCAATATGAAGATTGATAGAAACTCAAATGTTAAGACATTCACTGAGTGACTGTAGTGGAGCCAATCACATTCACACAACTTAAATTTTCAGTCACAGTCTTCATGAGAAAAGATACACTTGCATACACCAATTACTCAGACATAACTCTTGCACGCATGATCGCCAACTCTGGCTGCTCCGGCATGCATGCTTGTTATATGAAGGCTATGACTGAAAGCTTTAGTTGGTTGAATGTGATTGTCTGTTTTTGATGCCTCTCTGGGGCTCAGTGATTGTCTTTTTGTTGAAATCCCACCTAGCCCCATAATATAGATGATATCCAACCTGGACTACATATACATGTACGGCAGAAAATGTGATCCTGTATGGCCCAATGAAATTAATTTCAGTTCTGACAGTCTTTTTTCTTGTGCTGTTTGACTTAATGTGAATTAATAATTACTGTTCTGTTTAAATTTTAGTACATGCAACAAGTCCGAGATATGCTGATGAAAGCTCCTCCACATTGTTGCCCATCTAATGAGGAGGAGACCAGGCAGTTCATGTGGTTGCCAGAAAGCTGCACGGAACATGTATTGCATACTTAATAAACATTTACTGCAAGGAATGTTTCTAAAAAACATCTCCTTAGCATCTTTAAAAGTACTACTATTCCTCAATAGAAGTTCCTTTTTGATTGTAGAAATTTATTTACAACTATATGTTTGGACTGATTTTTGTTGTTATAGTTTAAATTTAGTATACACGCTCTTGCTTATTATCCACTTTGTCCAGTATGGGCAAATTGTTTCATAATAGGTAGTTGACTGCTAATTGAAAACTTAGTAATTCAAGAGTGTTGTCAACATCTAATCAGTGTTACTGAATAATTCATAAAATTCACAAAAATGCAAAAATAAAATAGTAGAAATGTTGATAAGTGAGAGAGAGATATCTAGGTTGATAAATATGAAGAACTTATTTCTTATTTTGATTTCGAGTGTTATACCAAAGTTACATGAATGTAATGATCTAGTATATGTCCACTTTTTGTGAACTTGTTGTATATTTTCAAAATTAACCAATGTGATGGGTTATTTGAAAAGTTGAGATTGTTTCATGATATAATAGATTTATTGATACTATAAAAGTGGGCTAAGCACAACTTTCATGTACTTTTAAATGTTTTATATCTATACGCTCCAAATATTCACACTTTTACCATTATTAGTTTCAGTAGTCCTTCACGGTAACATGTGCTGCCTGGTGATGCAACAAGTAAAAGACTTGCCAATAATGGATATCCTATTAGAAATTTGCACACAAATCTGTAAGTGCTGAAAAAAGATTGTGTACATTATTCATGAGGTCATTTACCAATTTAAAGCTAATATTGATCTTTCCTTTGTGAATCTAAGATGACAGTTGATCAGACAATTTCTGAGTTTTGTTTACATCTCTTTGGTAATTATTAATAATGAAATACTACTTTCAGACAAAACATATTCACTACATCTCCACCATAGGCAGTAACAAATTTGCCACAAATGTCATTGGATTAGCATTTTTCACCTGCAAAACTCAAATCATAACTCTCACTTCACTGTGGGTGGCACTTTACTGCTCTGAGTTTTTTCCCTCAGTATGTACAAATTTATAGTAAAAAATTCATTATATGAATTGTACTGCACAGGCCTCTACACTTAACAAAGGAAACAAATTAATAGCATAAACTAACATGTAACTCAACATTCATACAGCTATTCCTTACTTTCTTAATTGTCTTCATGTACAATAAATACAGAGATATATTTTGTGTCTTCTAGCACAGCATTCTGCTACACATAACCTTTTAAGTCTCTCTCTCTCTCTCTCTCTCTCTCTCTCTCTCTCATTCATATCAGAAAGTTTGTGCTGCTGCAGGTATCCTTCATCTCTATCCTCATTTTTAGTTTGGTGAATGTTAAATGTATTATCCAATTTATGTTATGTTGGTAAAATCTGTATAATGATGTACACCTCCCTACTCTTATTCATATACTGATATTATATCTTCATAGCATTTAGAAAATCAGTTCATAAATAGTAGAAGTCATGAACAGTAAATATTTGTCATTAATGTAGTATATTATAGGATGCAATGTCATTAACCTGCTTTTATAGGAGAAAACTAAAAAAATATGTATTACTCAAATTCTCATTAAGATGCTTTTTCTAGAGCATTATATAATAATTGCTTCTTGTATGTTTAGGCACTATTATGCCTTGAGTTGACTTTCTTAACTTGGACATAATGAAACTAGTAGCTATAAAATATTTAGAAAGAGAAATAGCACACAATAAAAACTCAATAAACTGTTATTCTGGTTAATTACATTCTAAATGCTGAAAACTAAGATTGAGTGTTTTATGTTCTGGTTACACAAACTTATATTTAACAACTTAATACAGTTTTTAAAGCAGCTCATAATATTCATATAAGCTTATGGTAGGGTAAGTAGTTTTTGTGAATATATAAAATTACAACAATATTTAGCAGACAAAAATGGTAGATGGTTTGGATGGTAATGATACTAAACAGCAATATATTTCTTGATTTTATGCAGATGGTTCATAATTTGCTTTATGAATTCTGAGGCAGAGATATCTTGAGGTTTCCTTTCACAATAATAATAATAAAAGTGAATTATGAATGTAACTCAAGTGGTATTTTGCAGATGAGAAGGTGGAAAAATGATGAATTTGGAAGACAGAAAAATATGTAAAGTGCTTCTCACTGTGTAAGAGGAATTTTCTGTTCTGTTAAGAGACCTTTTATAGTGTTGGCAACATTAGCAATATTCTATCTCTCAAAGCCACTTGGGATTTCACCCATCTTATATGTAAGAGAAAGAAACTCGATTTACAATGTAGTAAATGGAAATTAAGTTAGCACATATACAAAATTATGACTGCAAACAAAGACTCATTCTTTGTAAGATGTAAAGGAGAAAACAAAATTTAAAAAAATGCACATACGTGAAGAAAATCTTCATTCTGGCGCTTTATGATACATTACTGTATATTCTCTACTCTCTTTCTCATACACTTTCATAGTGGCTTAAAATATTGAGGCTGATCATGAGCTATTTCCACTGGCTGTGTTACATTAATTTAACTATTTCATCTCTATTTTTTGTTTGCATCTTTATTGTTTATTTAAATTCAATTGTTACAAAAATAAATTAAAGCATTAATAATCTCTGCCAGTGAGTAGCCTTTTAAACAAAAATAATGGCTGTTGATGTGAAGTTTTTTCCCTTCTTTTTCTTTCTGTGAGATGTTGGAAAGTTGGACGGAATACAAATAAGGAAGTAGTAAAGGCAACTACGTGCAGAATAGCTGATATATTACATGGTCAGCAAGCCCATAAAAAGAACAGAAAACATTGCTGAGCTTTTGAATATCATGCATACTTACAACTATTTAATTAAAACTATACAAATGCATGGCTACATTGTCCAGATCAATTGATCTCAGTTTGCTATTATTTAATCAGACATCCTCTAATTTATCCACCCTCCTCCATATATCATTTTATCATTATACTATCTGATTTACACGAACCAATACTGCCTCAAATCACATTTTTTATCCAGCATTCTGTATGAAATATCCTTGTCCTGCAGAATTGCCCTACAGTCCAGCTTCTCTATTCTGTTAGTGTTTGAATTTTCATTACACACATCCTCAAACTATTTTCACAGATTATTTTACAGTCTTTGATATTATTTCATTTTATGTTCTAGAAAAACTGTGAGTTGCACTATGGCTCAGGAGACATTAAACTGTAACTTCCCCTGTAACAAACTGGATAAATCTGTTCAAAAGTTTGGGGGAGGGCAACAGCATGCCATTTCCAACAGGGCTAATCCTATTAAAGAAATGTGGTGATTAAACCAATCTTTTGATTTATGAGTCCTTTATCTCATTCTTCATGTTTATTTCAAGTGTCTGTTTCTTTTAGTGTGTTCTTCCCAATTTCATCTGCTGGATTCTACTTTTGTGATTACTTTTATCTATTATTTACTCATATAATTGGCCTTCTGTGCTATTCATCAAGCTCATTTCATAAAAGAATCCCCATGTGTAATCAATACCTGTTCCTTGAGTCTATTCCTTTAAAAAAAAAAAAATACTAAATTCAATACTGCCAAACTCACAGAATCCCCCCTCCTTCCCCCAACACACATACACACATAAAGTCTGATGAAGGATATTAACATTGAAAAGTGTCTTAAATTTTGTTAATGTATCTGTGAATTCATGTCTGCCATTCTGTTGATAGGACATTAAACCCTTATTTTCCTTTCTTTGTCCTTCATATCTATAATGGCTCAATATGTCAGCTGTTTGGAGAGTTACCTTTACTCACTCCACTATTTGAGATCATTTTCTTTTGGAACAGCTTTATTATCATAGTTAATATTTTTCTTTACTGAAATATTAATGTTGTTAGGGGAAATCATTATTCTGTGTGTACTGTATATACTGTAAATCTAATTGAAATAGACACTACACTAAAATACTTAAAGCCAAATGCTTTAAGTGTTAGGAACATGCTTTTCTTATGTTTTCAACTGATTGTATGAAAGTGTTATTTTAGGCCTCTCACAAAAATAGCTTGTGTAATTTTCATCCTTTCATTTAAAATGCTACTTGTATGACAGCTCCCTCATGACTGATTATAGTTGTCTGTTACCTCTTGCTAAAGTTTAATAATATCTTTCAAAAATTGTTACTTTTATACTAATTATTATTTAACCTTATCTGTACCATCATAACTGTAAGAATGAATTTTATGAGTTTCTACATGGCCCCTATCTTTTATCTGTGTATTCTCTTTCTTTTTTCACTCCATTTTGTCTTTCTTTCTCCCCCCCCCCCCCACCCCCCCCCCTGCACCCAGCTGCACTTATCTTTTATGTACTGAGTTTCTGCTTAAAACTTGCATGTAATATATAAGTGCTCTTTTTCGACTTTTAACTTGTTATACTAGCGTGTAATTTTCAATAATTGTTCTGTTTATGTTAAATTTTTTTTGTGTTAGTCATATTCATGAAAGTCTGTGTAGGTGAGTGCATATATTTTTTTTAATCTTTTGTTTGTTTCTCTTCTATGAGGTTGGATGGTTTATCTACTGCTTTCTGGGATTTTAGTAAGTTTTCTATTATGTTGTGGCCACTGCTCTTCTTTATAGTTTGACAGTATTATTACTTTCAAACATTTCATCCATTACAGTCCTCTTCCCAGAGTAAAAAGAGCTATTTTTTATATTCGACTTCCAATTTGTACTGAAAAGAAATGTTCCTTAATAGAGGTAAGAAAATAGACTTATTTTAAACTATGACAAATCAGTCAAGAATAAAGCATATAAAATTCACATCAATTTTTGATCAAGCATTTTAATATGATAAATAATGTGTATTTTGAATATAATTCTCTTGTTAGATTCTACTGAAATAATAGATTGAAAATGCATTTAATTTTGTAACAGATATTAACTTGACAGTGATAAATTAGTTTTTATGAGAGGACCAACAGATTAAAGTCAATTTTATATCAGTATAGTTAAGATATATATTTTTAAGTATACCTATTAAGTAAAAACCACTATTTTGAAAAGGATTCTTACAATGGGGCTGGTTAAATAGCTGAGTGGAAAAGTAGCATGAATAATGGTATGTACTTTCTTACCTTGAGGCATAAAGATCAGTCTTGATATGTGTCTGCTGCATGAAAATTGATTATTTGGTTATCATATGAAGTCTTATAGAAACTGTACTGAATCACAGTGCCATATCTCCCTTTTTCCCCTCTTCTATGCTCCTACAGCTTCCCATAGCGCTTCAACTCCAAGTCACAGCATCTGGTAGCATTTTCAGATGTTACAATGGCTGCAAATGTGACACCATTCACCCCACACTCTTTTCCTTCTTTCAACAAATTTGTTTACTTTCACATCATTTTAGCATTTGTAACCTTTCGAATGTTTTATCACTCATGTCCAGATAGCAGTTTTACACATATCTTCTTCTTTATGTGCATTACTAGTACTGATTTATATTAAAATTGTGTATAAAATTATAACAGACTTAATTAAGAGATAATGAACAAGTAATTGGCTGTGTTAAAAATTCCTTGTTTGATGTCATCAAATGGATTGTGAATTGGGTATTGAATGTAATATTGATGTTAATTGTGTCATAGAGGACTTAAAAAATGGAGAAATATTTGTTGTGTAAAACACACTTGATTTAACTTTATTTATGTATTTTATAAGACAATATAAGTGCAAATTTGTTATGTAAATAAAATGTTTGAAGTATTTCAGTGCTGGTTTGTGACTTTTTTAAACTGTGAAAATCATGTTACTGTATTTTGTATTCTATTATTTGTTTTTATGATTTTATTACATTTAAATTGTAGAGCAATTTTTTTCAAAATGACGCAAGTAATATTAACCATAATGCAGACTTGCAGTGGTTATTAGAGATATGTGTTCCATGGGTGCTATTACAATATAATTTTGCTCCTATTTTGTGATTTTATTGCATTCCAGCAACTCATGTTTCACATTTTTTTTGTACCGGAACAAATGTTATGACTTTTTTCTGTAATGTTGCTTAAACCCACAAGTAAAAAAGAGTCTTCCATATTTTAGCTTTGCAAAGCTTTAATTGAGAATGAGAGTATATAGTTGCAGCATATTATTCCATTGTGTTAAGGACTATTGTTAAGTTTCTCAATGTACTATGTCACATAAGAGAAATGAATTACATGTAACATCCAAGATGTACTTGCCTCATCTTCGCGTTAAGTTTTCTTTTTGGTGGGAGCAGTGTAGTTAATGAATTTAGTGAATGTAAATAACTATGAAAGGCTTTGCTCACCAGCCAAATAAATAAATTTTCTATTATTGTCAACACATGCAACTGTAATTTTCAGTCTACAGAGAAAGAAATGATATCACAGTGTGATCAAAAACAGAGCTAAGGGGAAAAAATCTTCTACTTCCTTACATCATATGTTTAAGAAAACATAATTAATTCAACAGAATGAGTATATTGTCCTCCAGAAAAATTTCTATTTCTTTGAGGTTTATTTATTCAAACCTGTTTGGAATATATATGCATCTAACTCACCTTAATGTATTTTGTCAGCCCCATTCAACCTTATTTTTTGGCAGGCTTTTGAAAATCATAACTCTTTAAAATGACCAATACACTCCCATAAAATTATTGTGACCCTTAGTTGCATTACAGATATTTCCTTTTATTCTTGTTGTCTGTGGCAAACAAAATGTTTTAATTTAAGTGAATTTTTCTTCTATGTTAATTGGGTTCACCATCACCATTATTAATCTGTTTATGTAGGAAATATTGTGCTTTTCCAGCTTCAGAGATTATACAGATGTCTACTCCACTATCAGCTTGTTGACTTATTTTTTCAATCCATTTCAGTCCTCTTTTGAGGGTAATTAATATCACTTTTATTTCATTGTGGACCCAGTCAATTATTTATTTTCATAGAGGTAACTGGAAAATGACTGCAGTAGTTCGTCTTTGTCAAAATTTTATAATACTGTAAAATAAGGCTACACTTATACAGGGGAGGAAGAGAAGGGCATCATAGAACATGCAGACACTTCAAAACTTTGGGTAATTGTATGTCTCAGTTTTTAGAGCAAGCTATTTGTTCCTGATGTGACATATTCTTTGAGCTATGTTGGCTAGTTTGGTTCCGAAAGAGCATCTGCATTGAAAAAAAGAAAGTAATTTTGAAGACTGATGTAGCCAGATTGAGTATGATCTCTTTGTACATATGACAATGACTGAAGGAGCTTTCAATTTTGTGGAAGTCAATCAAAAGTATGAAACAAATACCTATTTTGTGTAATATTGTGTATCTTTCCCATAATTTTCACATTTGGTGAGCAAAGCCACAATTAAATATTGCAGTATCTATTTTCTGAAACATTTTTCTGTTTATTTGACCAATGAGAGTAAAAATAGATGATGGTAGTTTCTGAAAGTTTTTGTATTGCAGTTTGTGCCCAAGAATAGTGACGGAAATTGTCTGAAATGATGCCAACTGAAAGTCTGCTAAACTATCAATATATTATATAGTAAACATTTTCCCGCTGTTCTGCAACATATTATTTCTTCAATCAGTAAGTAAATAAATGATATTTTACAGAACTTGATGATTGTGTTTTTTATTTAATATTGAAAATCATGTTCTCTCAAGAAAGGACAAAAAAATGCAGTTAATCTAAAGAATATTTTCTTAGTTGGGTTTAGAAGAAATGTGTATATGATGAATTGTATTCTGTGTATCACATTGCTACCCAAATTTCAAAATTAAATTCAATTTACTTTTAAAAAAATGTAAACCCTTTTCTGATCAGTAATGTTGTTCTTTTGACCTTTACCTTTTTTTAAAGAACTCTTTGTTGTAATATTCCTCTAGTACCAAAACAAAAGAAAAATTTTGAATTTAAATCAAAGTATTAGTGAAATATTCCTCAAAAGAGAGATTGGCTGGCTAGTATTTACCTAGATCTGTACCGCCTATAGTCACACACACACACACACACACACACACACACACACACACACACACACAAAAAGAGAGAGGGGTTGGGAGGGCGGAACTGTGTTCTTTCATCAGGTACAAGAGGAGGAAAGAAAATGGGAAGAGGCAACAGAAGGGGAACATTATTCACGACCTAGGCCATGAGGTAATGTAAGTAAGTCAGTGATACTGTATGTCAAGTACTTAACCATGCATCACCCAATCATCTCATGGCTTACGTCATGAATAATCTTCTTCTGTAACCATTTTCTTCCAGCCTCTTCTACCTGATCAAGGAACACAGTTTTGAAAGCTTATCCCCTTTTTGTCTCTCTCTCTTATTTAATTTAATTTTTTTTTTTTTTTATATTTTGTGACTATCGGTGGTACAGAGCTAAGGTAAGTATTGGCGGGTCAGTTTATTTCTTTTGAAGAATATTTTATCATCTCGGTGGAAAGTTTCCATCAGTAACCAAAATATTTGTGATAAAGACAGGTTTTTGTGGTACACGTTACATAAATTAGTACAGTGACACATATAAACATATCAAAAGAGTTTTGCATCATCTTGGTTCCAAGGTCTCCTGAACATAGTTGTTGAATCTGTATATTGCATAAAAAAACACAGTTCCTTACATTGTCTGAAGAAATCACACAACCTGCACAAAAATGTAAACAACCACACATGAGCCTTGCATGTATTGACCGTAATTATGCCATGCCTAAAAGGTCAATTCCAAAGTATGATCATGTCTACATTGTTACTTGGTGTCAGGAGGGACTAAGGAATTCTCATCAAGGGAAAGTTTCTAGATGTCTCAGAGTGAATCAAAGTGATGTTGTTTGGATGTGGAGGAGCTACAAAGATACAGAAGCTGTTGATGACTTGCCTTGCTCTGACCACTCAAAGGCTGTCGCAGCAGCTTATGACTGCTAGTTACCGATTTCCTCTCGGAGGAACCCTAAGAGGAATGCCAGCATGCTAAATAATGATTTTTGCGCAGTCACGAGGCATCATGTTTTGACTCAAACTATAAGTAATAGGCTGCATGACATGAACTTCACACCCAGTGTCTATGGCAAGATCCAGTTTTGACACCTAACCACCATGCGGCACAGTACAGATGAGCCCAACAGCATGCTGAATGGACTGTCAGAATTGGCATCCAGTGCTACTCACAGATGAGATGCGTACTTGCTGTCAACCAGACAATTGGAGACATTTTTGGAGACAGCGTGTTCAGCCTAAGGGATTCATCTTAATGAATGACAAATCATAGGTACATCTTGTGAATACGCTCCTTCATTATTATGACACTGTAACATTAGAATAGCCCACACGTTCTTCGAACATGAACTCTGTTGAACATGCCTGGGATACATTCAAAAGGCCTGTGTTTTGGACAAGATGACACACCAACCAATCTGAGAGATTTACTCTTGAATCACCATTGAGGAATAGGACTGTGCCACGATGAATACAGGTACGCATCAGTGCAAGATTATGTGTCTCAAGGTATTGGGGGTACTTGTGTATGCTGAAATAAAAAATGTCTTGATTATTATCATACAACTTGCCAATTTCTGTTTTTGTGAGCTATAAAGATAATATTATTTTTGTATTTTTATGTAAAAGGTCAGGAACCACTAGCATCATGGTGATGCATCACTTTTTGTGATGTGTGGAACAATTCTGATTATAAATACTCATGTGATGATATCCTACTTTTCCCAGGTAAGCATGCTGCTTGGGATAATCAGTATGTGTGAATTTGCTAAATGTCATACACAGACACCAGATGTTACTTTTGTGAATTACAGAACATTTATTTAACATCCAAACTAGTACAGATCTTACACGAAAACTTGATCATAAGCTAGAACTATCAACAGACGCAGACACCTTCAATTTGTCACATCAACAACAACAGTATTTATTTTATATTGTTTGAAGTTGTTACAAATTAAACTTACAATTACAGTTTATGGAGTTTTAGAAAAGGATACATATTTTGAAACAGTAAATTAATGTGATAATACTGACATCATAATCATTATTACAGTTGATCAGATATATTAAGAAACAAAAATTAACAACTCATTTTTTAAACAATATGTATGTAATAATTTTAATTTACTCATGTTCTCTTTATCATTACTAACATTTACTCAGTTTTAGACTTAAAATACAATAAAGTTACAAAGGCAGATTTACAATAAGAAATCCATAAATTGTCAAAATTGAAAATGTGCACATATCCTAATGTAGAAACATAGAAATTCAAATTCTGTATTTAAATACTGTAGTGTAAGTGTTCACCTTTATAACATTACAGCTAGAAATAAAATACTGTAGGAATCCTATTGCCTCATAAATGTTGGTTTAATAATGAACAGGAGTTATTGTTTACAGTACACAATACTGACAATTTGATATTGGATACTGCAGTATAAGAATGATATTGTACAATTCTTCTGTCCCAGCATGGCTTGTCACATTAAATACCGCCCCTCCTCCACTATAACTCATGTAAAACGTTCAAGTATGTGGTAAATTTGATAAAACTTCATGCAGGGAGAATAACAAACAGGATTTCGATCGTTTAGGTGTTTGTTGTGAGTGGACAGGATTGTTAATAAAATGGTGGGATGTAATAGCATATGTGTTTTAGAAGGGTGTTGAAACACAGGAAAGAAGAGAAAGAAAGGACACTGAATCAAGAAATGTGTGAGAGAATAGTAAAAAAGGAAAACAGCACTGGGTTGTGGGACAGAAGAATGGCCGATAGGCAAAATCAGAGAATGGAAATTCCAGGAAGGATTCAACAATGTTTTTGTAAAGGATATGTCATTACACACCAAAGAGATGTCTGATGAGCCTCAGAATGGCACAAAATAATAGAAAGTAACTGCAAAGCATTTGGCTAATATGACCTTCATCAGTTGGAGAAACACACACAGACACGACCGCCATCTCCAGCCACTGCGGCCTGTCTGTGGGATTCAGCACATCTGAGGTGAGAGCAACCGGCAGTGGGGGTAAGGAAGTGGCAAGAAGAGGGAAGCAGAAGGGAAGGGGAGAGATGCATGGCAGGGGTGGGGGAATATGCCAGTGCTGTCTGACGGATAGGGCGAAAGGAAGGGAAGGGGCTGGACTGTGTGGCGGGATGGGACACATACCTAAGGATAAAGTGGCGCAGGGAAGGGGAGGGGAGGGTGGTGGGGGCACAAACCCAACCATCCTGTGGATGCCTATTGTAGCTGGTTATAGTGCTCCCACTGAGAGACTCTCTGCTCTCATGGACCAACACCTCCAACGCATCACACACAAACTACCCTCCTATATAAAAGTCACCAATCTATCCACTGACTCTCCTGTTCCTTTACCAACTGGTAATATGCTTGTCACTGTTGATGACACCTCCCTCTACACCAAATCGCCAATGCTCGTGGCCTTGCCGCTGTTGAACTCTATCTTTCACAACGCCTGACTGACTCCAAGCCCGCAACCTCCTTTCTTATTACCTTGACCAACTACATCCTCACCTACAATTACTTCTCCTTTGAAGGCACCACCTACAAGCAAATTCTTGGCACAGCCATGGGCACCAACATGGCTCCTTCCTATGCCAACCTGTTCATCGGCCACCTAGAGGAAACCTTCCTAACTACCCAAAATCCCAAAACCTCTTATCTGGTTCTGATTCATTGATGATATCTTCATAATCCGGACTGAAGGGGAGAACACACTGTTCACATTCCTTGAAAACCTCAACACCTTCTCCTCCATTCACTTCACCTGGTTGTACTCACCACAACAAGCCACGTTCCTTGACGTTGACCTACACCTCAAAAACCTACGAACCCTCAACAATACCTCCATTTTGACAGGTGTGGCCCATTCTACACCAAAAAGTGCCTTCCATACAGCCTAGCAACTCGTGGTCATCACATATGCAGTGACAAGCAGTTCCTCTCCAAATACGCCAAATGCCTAGGCATTAACTGAGTGCAATTACTCTACAAACCTTGTGCAGAAACAGATCTTGCTGGCCCTGTCTGTCCGGTCACACACCACCTCCCCCACACCCACCATCCAGCAATAAAGGAGCACCGCTCGTGACCGAGTACCGACCAGGGTGTCGATTACCTTTCATACTGCCCTGAAATGAGAAATACCCTATCCAATAACCCCCCTCTCCCCAATTACAATGTTATTCTGTCACCCACCAAACCTAAGTAATGTCCTTGTCCATCCCTACTCCATCCTTGATCCCAACCACTTACCCCATGGCTCATATCCCTGCAATAGATTCAGATGCAAAACCTGTCCTATCCACCATCTCGCCACCACCTACACCAGTCCTGTCACAGGCATTTCCTATTCCATAAAAGGCAAGGGAACCTGTGAAAGCAGTCACATGGTTGCCACAAATGAAATTCTTTGACTTTTACCTGATTTCCAGACAAGTTTTTTCCCAGAGAAATTTTGAGATCTCAAGAGTGTGTAAAGACATGTTGACAACAAAATGTAAGGACTTCTGTATGTTTAGATGCGTTATTAACCCTCTAGTTTTGAATCAACAAAAAGTTGTCTCCTTTACTGAATGTATGATATGAAGGGGAAGTAAACAGGTAAGTTATGTAAATGAAAGCCATTTTTATATCAATCATTTCTATATTTATCAGTGAGTTAACTCTAACTCTAAATTAACAGCAAGTGTTTAATATTAAACAGAAAACTGTTTGTCAGATTAAAATTAATAACAGATTTGAAATTAGTCAAAACTTATTTTATATCTAAAGTGCTAACAGTCTTATGATTAAATGACAACTAAATAGAAGTTTTGTTTTGTCATCAAGTGTTACAATATTTGAACTTTCAGTAATTTTCAGCAAATTAGGTGACACTTTCAGTCCTTTCATGTAAATTCAAAGAAATTTTAAGCTGTGAGAAAACCAACTGCATGTATAAAATTAGCAGTTAAAGGAGTCAAGCAGTCATTATATTCAGTCTTAAATGATAGTGTGTATTTTTACATTGCAGCAGTCCCAATAATTAACATCTGGGACTGAAGGACTAAGCAAATATAAGACAAATATATCCATATATGTAGAAAATGTAACAAGACATGTGGGGTGGTTTTTTTAAAGTAAGTACTGTTTTGAAATACCGGTAATAAAAAAAAAAAAGACATGCTAAGATATCTCAATAATTTTATGTGCACTGGTACCTACATCTGTTTTCTATGCACTGATGCCATTACAGTCTGATTCTTCCTAGTTTACATTGTGTACTAAGTGTTTATTATGCCGCCAATAATCGTGAGTCCCACCGACTGTGAAATATGGGCTGTTAGAAGATTTCTTAGTACTAAAGGCCTAAAAGTGATCGATATTCATCGTGCGATCTGTGCAGTTTATGGAGAAAACATTATGAGTGATGGAATGGTAAGAAAGTGGGTGAGAGCATTTAAAGATGGCCGCACAATGTGCATGATGAACAACGGAAAGGGGGTCCTTCGGTCGTTAATGAAATTTTGGTGCAGGAAGTGGACAATAAGGTGAGAGAAAAGAGACGCTTTACGATTTACTCCTTGTGGGATGACTTTCCTAATGTTTCTCATAGTGTTTTGTATGGCATTGTGACCCAGCAAGACAATGACGAAGTCAAAACAGTTGTGATGCAGTGGTTAACAAGTCAGGTGGCAGACTTCTATGAGGAGGGTATTCAAAAACTTGTACAATGTTATGACAAGTGCCTCAATATTGACAGAAATTATGTAGAAAAGTAGGTTAAGGTACAGGCTTTCATGTAAAAATAAAATTATTCCAATATCTTAGCATGTCTATTTTTAATTTCAAAATGGTACTTACGTAAAAATCATGTCTCATACATATTAAAATAATAACAGTACATTTCTTCAGTTGTATATAAGGGTTACATGTGAGTGTAGGAGCTTTAAAACTTATACTTGAGATAACTTGCTGCAAATATTGAATGTTTACTTACCCAACATCATACACAAAGTTGTTAAGGAAGAAAATATTTTTTAAGAACAATGCAAATTGGAAATATAGTACACATACTTGTAACACATTGCTGGAAATGCCAGTTCACCTGTGAATTAAGAATATTGAATTACTACTAAGTCTTTTTAAGTTTTATATTAAACCATATAAGTCATTTTTCAAATGATGGGGTGAGGACAAATATTGCAGCAGATATGACAACAAAATGTAGACAGAGTCAAAACTCCTTTGTGAGAGAAGCAATCTCTTCATCAATTCCACTTAATGCAGTGGTCCTTTCAGCCAGGATCTTGCCTTTTTGACTTTCATATCTTTAACTGCTGGATGATGGATCTCTTTCATCTACCTCTTTCGGCTTCTTCATTGACTTCAAGTTGCTTCTGCTTTAACGCCTCACCATACCGATCTCGAGCATTACAACAGTCCAGAATCATTTTCTTGTTAACATTAATCTTGAAGACATCGCCAGCGAAATCAAGCCATCGTATACATGACATATGGCTACCATATTTGGTTTTCTGGTTGACTATCATACACTCTTTATTAATGGAAAAACCTTGTTCTACAAATGCTTGACCATGGCTTAGAATAACCTTTGGAAGAAAACTATACAAATGCTGACAGGTGGTATCACCCTATAATAAGTCTCTCCAGAAGTGATCTATCCTCATCTCAGTTCTCCTGTAGTTTGCACAGAGATCCAAAAATACCTCCTTACCAAGAAGTTGGACAAATTCTTTATCACAGTCCTTAGCACTTATCCAGTTTTGTGAAGAGAATTTCTCCAACACATTCAAGATTCTAGCCTTGCTAGTTCTTGGGCTGCTATTTATCACAGCCAGATGACAAAATCTTATATATTTACAAATGCTGTACATCAAAGGTGATTTTAGAAGGAGGTTTGAGCACATTTTGATCAAAGAGTTCCTGCGCTCAGCTCTGAAAATTAAAATATCTTGGGCAGGTACTTTTACTTTTCTGAGCTCAGACCATACAACATGACCTAAGTTCATGTCTAATGCATGAATTAAACCAGATGTATTATCAATTTTTATGCCACACACTCATTTTACAGTAGATAATACCTCAGTCTTGATAACTAAGGATTTCAAGTAGAGATGACAAAGAATTATAAAGGAGAGGTGCCATGGGGGCCACATATTGGAATTCCCTCAAAAAGGGTGTGACCTGCCCCAAAACATGGCTAAAAGGGAATATTTTAGCTGGCAACAGAGGATCTTCAAGGAACATCACTTGCCAGCTGTATCTATCTGTTTTAATTTTGTGCTCCTTTACTTTGTCCACAGAAGTCTTTACAAAGGGGATGATTTTTACTGCACGATCAGCCGCTTCCTCATTTTCCAGCGAGCGCACAAAGCAAAATTTTTTAGGGAACAACAGACTTTTGGGTTTATTAAATCTTTTATAGTCAGCTCTTCTCGAAGGTACACTTTTCAACACATTATAAATCAACCTCAGAAATGGTACAGTGCCCTAGTTAGTCTTTAAGGCTCCATTCTTGAAACACTAATGAATTGTATGAAGACCACAAGATCCCATATCAATGAATGTTGATACACTGACTCCATGAATACTCCTCAGATCAAGACACAGATCCTTCAAGAATGCCCAATTGACATTAGGCCCATCCATTGATACCTGAAGCATGAAGATTCAGATCAGAAGTTCCTATCTTAAAACCACTCAACATATCGGCACTAGTGGTATGGCCTAAAAATTCAGATGCAAAATAGTGCATTTCAACTTCTTTGTTAACTTTGTGTCAATATCTGAGAGCAATATATATTTGCTGCAACTGAGCCACCTTGTTAAGCCTCTTATCAAATAAAACTACAAAAGGAATGTCCCCTTCCAGGTCTTCAAAAATATTTTTCCTGAAGTGGAGAGCTAGTCCATGAACAATACTGTATGATGTCTTGGTCCGCCCAAGTTGCATCTTACCAGCTATATTATCATTAGGGAACATGACCGGAAACAAAGCAGTCTGCTTTTCTGTAGTAGAAAAGGACACATGATTTTCTACAGCCTGCAAAGTCCACAATATTTCCGCCCTTGTAACATTATCCTGAATTAGGTACATTGATACACGACTGTCATTTGATGCAGAATTAGTGGCAGTGGTGGTGGTGACACCGGGCTGCAATAGCTGTGAGCCCGAGAGAGCGATAGCTTCCTGATTCACCAGTCACTGCGATCTTATCAGGCAAGTGGGCAGTGATTGGTATAGAAAGTCAGAGGGTAGCCCTTAATGTCCTCTCTAAAATATTTGATGGCAGCGTAAATAGCGTAGAGTTCCCTATCAAACACGGACCATTTACGCTGAGAGGCCGTTAATTGTTTTGAGAAGAAACGTAACGGCTCGGAATGGTATCCATGTCTTGTTGTAGCACGGCACCCACTAAAGAGTCAGTAGCATTTGTGGTAATTGAAATTTTAGCATCTGGAATAGGATGTACCAACATGACTGCACGAGTGAGTGTTGTCTTTAAATGGTTGAACGCGGCAGTCATATCGCCCGCCCAAGGGACCTTGCGCTCGCTTGACATGTTGTTGCCTGCTAGTGCATTGGTTAACAGTGCTTGCAGTGAAGCCGCATGAGGAATGTGGCACCTGAAAAAATTAATCATTCCCAGGAAGTGGTGCAGCTCTTTATATGTCTCTGGAAGTGGGAGTTGCAATATGAGTGAAACGCAGTCTAAGTGCCTTGCTCTGAAACCTCATGTCCAAGGAAAGTGACAGTTTCTTTACACAGTTGAGACTTGTCATCGTTAATATGGACGCCACTGTCTTGCAATGCCTTAAGTACGCGTGCTATATGGTCCTGGTACTCTTGCTGGGAGGATGAAAAAATTAAGATATCGTCAAGGTAAGCATAGGAAAACAGGAACTGGAAGAGGACAGAATCAATGAATCGCTGCCAGGTCTGCACTGCGTTGTTTAGGCCAAAAGGCATGAAACAGTATTCAAAAAGTCCTAAAGGATTAGTGATAGCGATTTTGAGCCACTTTAGGTTACGATAGTAACACTAAAAGTGGGCCTTTGCAATCGTCTTTTGACAGCTCGAGATTTAAATGAAAATAACGGCTTAACCATTCATCTGACACGAAAACTGAATAACCAAATTTGTAGAGGAGAATATTCTCTACAACTTTGCTCTCTTACGTTTTTATCATATCTCGTATCGTTTCAGAGATATTTGCAAAAATAACGGTGATTTTGGAACGTCTGTCTGTTCGTAATGTGTTTCCTCTCTCTCTTTTTTTTTTTTTTTTTTTTTTTTTTAAAAAAAAGACGAACCGTTCAACCGATCAGCACCAACTTTACAGACATAATTGTAGGCTGCCAGAGACCAAAACCTCCCTTTTTTAAAAATTTTTCGGACAGAAAATACGGTAGTATTACCAAAAAAAGCCGTTTGTAATATAATTGTAATTGCAAACGAACCGTTCATCTGACACAAAAAATTGAATAGCCTAATTGGTAGAGGGGAAAATTCTCTACAACTTCGCACTATTATGTTTTTTTCATATCTTGTATCGTTGCAGAGATATTTGCAAAAATAACGGCGATTTGACGATGTCTGTAACGTGTTCCCACTTTTTAGGTCAAACCGTTCAACCGATCGGCACCAAATTTTACAGACATAATTGTCGGTACCAGAGACCAGAACCTCGCTTTTTCAAATATTTCGGACAAGAAATATGTTAGCAATACCAAAAAAGGTGTTTGTAATGTAATTTTAATTGCAAATAAACCGTTCATCTGACGCGAAAATTGAATAAACGAATTTGTAGAGGCGAAAATTCTCTACAACTTTGTTCCCTTATGGTTTTTTTCCCCATATATCGTATCGTTTGAGACATATTTCCAAAAATAACGAGTTTTGACACCCTCCATTGAATCAACGAAAACCAGCCGTTCGCAGATGTCACGTGACATTCCTCGCCCAGAACTCTCTGTGGCATACGCCATCTCGCGTTGCGTATTTGATGATTTTCTTATTGTAACTTACACGGTGTCATTTCAAAGAAATGATGCACTGAAGAATTAACAAAAACACGTCGTTCCTCGTACGATAAATGATAATCTAGTGTCTACAAATGCCATATTAGCAGCAGTTAACAACGGCCATCAACAGTGTTGTTGTTATGGTCTTCAGTCCGGAGACTGGTTTGATGCAGCTCTCCACCCTACTCTATCCTGAGCAAGTCTTTTCATCTCCTCATAAGAACGACAACCCACATCCACTTGAATCTGCTTACTATACGCGTCTCTTGGCCTCCCTCTGCGATTTTTACCCCACACACTTCCCTCCAATGCTAAATTTGCGATACCTCGATGTCTAAGAATGTGTCCTACCAAGCGATCCCTTCGTTTAGTCAGGGTATACCAAAAATTCCTTTTCTCCCCAATTCTCTTCAGTACCTCTTCATTAGTTATGCGATCTATCCACCTAATATTCAGCATTCTTCTGTAGCACCACATTTCAAAAGCCTCTATCCTCTTCCTGTCCGCACTGCTTATCGTCCATGTTTCACTCCGGTACAAGGCAACACTCCACACAAATGCCTTCAGAAAAGACTTCCTTACACTTAAATTAATGTTCGATGTTAGCAAATTTCTCTTTTTCAAAAATGCTTTTCTTACCATTGCCATTCTGCATTTTATATCCTCTGTACTGCGACCATCGCATGTTATTTTACTACCCAAGTAACAAAACTCATCTACCACCTTTCTACTTTCAGCAACACCTGATTTTCGAAGACCGCATTCCATTATTTTTGTTTCGCTCTTGTTAATGTTCATTTTATACGTTCTCTTCAACACACTGTCCATTCCATTCAACTGCTCTTCCAGGTCCTTTGCTGTCTCTGACAGAATTACAATGTCTTCCCCCTGAACTTTAATCCCTATTCCAAATTTTTCCTTGCTTTCCTTCACCGCCTGCTCGATGTACAAATTGAATAGCATCGGAGAAAGGCTACAACCCTGTCTTACTCCCTTCCCAACTGATGCTTCCCTTTCATGCCCTTCGAGTCTAATAACTGCGGACTGGCCATTGTACAAGTTGTAAATAACTCTCCTTACCCTGTATTTTACCCCTGTTGACTTCAGAATTTGAAAGAGTGTATTCCAGTCAACATTGTCAAAAGCTTTCTCTAAATCTACAAAAGCTAAAAATGTAGGTTTGCCTTTCCTTAATTTATCTTCTAAGATAAATTTTACAACCATGCTGGCAGCTATTTCGTTGGGGACTGTTTCCCCGACTGTTAGGTGTAGTATTAGCCCTTTGGGCTGTGCCTCCAATGGTCTTCTTTCTTGTTTTCTTCTTTCTTCTGTTGTTGGTTGGCATCAGGTTTGCTTTGTGTAAAGTTTTTAATTATCAAGACTTTGTGTACATGGTTATATGCCGACACTTCAATGGCTCAGTGCTCTTGCATGCTGCAGACGTTCACTGTAGCTTAGTGCTACTAATTGGCTGTGACTTATCAAAATGATGGTTCTGTAATTTTCACACCTGTCTGCGCCTGATTTCTTTGAAATATGGATTAGTACATTTTTTTAAAAGTCTGAGGGTATTTCGCCTGTCTCATATATCCTACACACCAGTTCAAATAGTTTTGTCATGTCTGGCTCTCCCAGAGACTTTAGTAGCTCTCATCTACTACTGGATCCTTATTCCGACCTAGGTCTTTCAGGGCTCTGTCAAATTCATCTCTCAGTATAGTATCTCCTATATCATCTTGATCTACTTCCTCTCCCCTTCCTACAACATTGTCTCTAAGTTCATTTCCTTTGTAGAGCTGCTCTATGTACTCTTTCCACCTTTCAGCTTTCCCTCCTTTGCTAAGAACTGGTTTTCCATCAGAGTCCTTAATATTCATAGAGCTGTTTTTCTTATCTCCAAATGTTTCTTTTATTTTCCTGTAGGCTATATCTATTTTCCCCTATTTATACATTCTTCTACAGATTTGAATTTGGCTTCTAGCCACTCCTGCTTAGCCATTTTGCACTCCCTGTCAATCTCATTTCTTAGTCGTCTGTACTCCATTTTGCCTGTTTCATTTACTGCATTTTTATATTTTCTCCTTTCATCAATTAAATTTAGTATTTCCTGTGATATCCAAGGATTTTTTGTAGGTCTTGCCTTTCTACCTATTTTGTCCTCTGCTGCCTTCACTATTTCATCTCTCAATGCTATCCATTCCTCTTCTACTGTTTTATTTCCCCCTGTTTCTATCAATTGATGCCTAAATCTCCCTCTGAATTTCTCCAGAACTTCACGTTCCTTCAATTTATCTATGTCCCATCTCCTTATTTTCCTAACTTTCTGCAGTTTTTTTCAGTTTCAGCCTACAGTTCATGACTAACAAGTTATGGTCAGAGTCTATATCTGCCCCTGGGTATGTTTTACAGTTTATCACCTGGTTCTGGGATCTATGTTTTACCATTATAAAATCTATATGATACCTTCCGGTGTCTCCTGGTCTCTTCCACGTATACAACCTTCTTTTGTGATTCTTAAACCACGTGTTTGTTACGATTAAATCATGTTCCGCGCAAAATTCTACCAGGCGACTTCCTCTTTCATTCCTTCTGCCCAGTCCTTATTCACCTACTATTTTTCCTTCTCTTCCTTTTCCTACTACCGAATTCCAGTCTCCCATCACAATTACGTTTTCCTCTCCCTTAACTGTCTGAATAATTTCCTTTAGCTCTTCATATATTTCTTCGATATCCTCATCATCGGCAGAGCTTGTTGGCATATAAACCTGTACTACTGTTGTCGGTGTTGGCTTCGTATCTATCTTGACAATGATAATGCGATCACTGTGCTGCTCATAATAGTTTACCCACATTCCTATCTATTTTCTTATTCATTATCAGTCCCACTCTGGTGATACTCCCAACTGATTTTGTATTTATTATCCTGTACTCACCCGACCAGAAATCCTGTTCATCCTGCCACCGAACTTCACTAATCCCCACTATATCTAACTTCAACCTATCCATATCCCTTTTTAAATTTTCTAATTTTCCTACCTGATTAAGGGATCTAACATTCCACGCTCCGATCCGTAGAATGCCAGTATTGTCTTTCCTGAAGACAACATCCTCCTGAGTAGTCCCCGCCCAGAGATCTGAATGGGGGACTATTTTACCTCCGGAATATTTTACCCGAGAGCATGCCATCATCATATTTTTATACAGTAGGGCTGCATGCCCCGGGAAAAGTAACGGCTGTAGTTTCCCCTTGCTTTCAACTGTTCGCAGTAACGGCATGGCAAGGCCACATTAGCTGATGTTACAAGGCCAGCTCAGTCAATCAACCAGACTGTTGCCCCTGTAACTACTGAAAAGGCTGCTGCCCCTCTACAGGAACCACACGTTTGTCTGGCCTCTCCACAGATACCCCTCCGCTGTGGTTGCACCTACGGTACGGCTATCTGCATCGTTGAGGCCACAAACAAATATATACAGACGGGAAACCGCCGTAAGGGCCCGGTCCTACACTCAGGGGTGCGGGGAGGGAGGGTTTCCAGCAGTTCCGTAAGATGTCCCATGATGGCGCTGCGGTCAGAAGCAGCTCTTTAAACTGGCCAGAGCAGGCGGCAGGTAGCAGCTCTCCCCACCATCACCTCTCCTCAAACGCCAGCAAGCTGGACACAGCCGTGGCACAGACAAATATATACTCTGTGGCTGTAGCCTAGCGGCAGGCGGCACAAGTTCTCCCCTCAGCCTACCCTCCACGCTACCCTCTGACGTGCGAGAGGCACACTAAGCCAGTAATCCGCCTGACAACTGCTAGCATCTTACGGAACTACGAGGGGAGTGTTGTACAGTGGTTTAGAGGGGGCTGCTCCTCTGTATATGTTACTCTGTGGTTGAGGCACACAAGCCACCCCCCACCTTGGCAATGTTTGTGGTTCATGTGGGTGGCCATCAACAGTAAGAGATTAAAGAACACTATTCCGAACTGTTAGTTGTAGCGTAGTGGACAATGCGTTGGACTGTGACGCTGAAGGTCAGTTGTTCGGAATCCGCCAGTACTTAATTTTTTTTTTTTTTTCCTAAAAGGGTTTCGGACACTCTTATTATTTAATTTTTTTATCCTTTAGATTATTATTTTGGTCCAAAATGTTTGCAAAAACTTATAAAACTACAAATATAAAGTGGGCCGTAAAACACGCGAGTGCGATTTTTTTTGTATGTCGTCCGATGCGTTGTGACAGTTGACTACTGAGAAAACGTTAGTGCCATGAAGCTGCTGTGCGAAATCTTGAATGTGGGGTATTGGGTAATAGGCTATTTTCCTGTGTTAAAAATATGGTTCGAATTGTTATTCTGATAGCATTCAGACAGCATTTTCGCTCATAATTCTTACAAAACATCTGTTATTTTTACGTAATGAAAGCTTAAAAATCATCAAATTTCACGATTAGATCACGTGATCGAAAACGCTCCGTTATTGGCTGAAGTACTCGTGACGTCATAGAACACCTACAGCGCGGCAACTAGAAGTCGGAGCTGTATTATTGTACGCGTTTCCTCCATTTCGCAGCTTTAAGTTCAGTTTTTTCGGGATCTAAACGCGTTTACAGTTTTTATGCCACAATGGAAGATTGTTATGTGAAGACTGACAGCGGAAACCTCCCTAAAGTTGATGCAATTATGGTGTCTTCATTCTTTAAAAACAATTTAAATTTTTACATGCCAGAAATAAGATACGCGAAAACTGCGTTGTAAGTAAAGCATACCTACATTTTAAAGCTAATTATTTTGAGAGATATTTTATGCCATTGGAAAAAAGTACCCTATTTGTTGATGTCAGCCGACTTAATCTGAAGTCACCATATTATGCAATGAAGGGTGAAATTTTATCTTCTATCCAAGCGACCTTGCGTGATTATGTTGGCAACATCAACAACACGATAGAAAATCTTTGTCCAGATGTTCAGACCACATAGAATAACTAGATTAGTGTATCGTACAGACCATGAAGTAAATAAATAATGCTGTTCCTGCTCTATGACTCTTGTATGTACCCTTGTCCGGTCAGTAAAAGTAACTGGCCTCGTAAATCAAAGGTTTCACGACAAAATATTTGGGCTGTCACGCGATGGACTAATGGCAACGTTTCATGATTCCCGCTATTCAGCATTTCTTGTATTCTGGATATTTAATTATTTTGCGTAATAAACTTCACAACATGACATTACAACGATTTTTGCTTCAATAAACACATATTTAGGTAACTAACACTTTAAATCTTATTTAGACTTGCATATTACGAAAGTTTGAAAGCTAAATAAATCGGCGCATTAAAGACACCTCCCATATAGGGTAAGTTGTTGTAAAGTAACCAGAAGGGCGTTGTCGATTATAAAACGGTTGTTTGACTAAGATCTATTGGTGATAAAATTGCACTTACTGGAGATAAATAATCAGTGCAATACTTTTATAGTAGGCTACAACAATATTCATGTTGTTCTTTCACCAAATATATTAGGAAACGACTTTAATTATACGTAACATTATGAAGTTTTATTTCGCAAATGTAAACATCAGGTCATTAACCTACACATAATACTACTTTACGTCTTTGCAGTAGAAGAAAATGATACTAAACAGTTTAGTTTACCAATGGAATAATATTGTTTACTTATTTCAAAATGATCCTCATAGAAATACACACATGAAGTAGCCGCTATTTCATTTGGATCTCTTCGCGCCAGTGTCAACCACTTTTTGCGTAACTTTTCATTTTTTGGTACTTGCAAGAACAATTTTTCTGGAGTCTTGACAGATGTATTGGTACAGTGCGGAACTAAGCAATATTTGTAGGTCATTATGCAAGCGTTAACGCACAAACACGAGGCCTCGGCCCAAACAATATACAGGTATTTGTTTATCTTACGAGAGCAGCAGCAGCAGCGTGTTGTATGACGTCACAGGCATCACGTGACTCAAATGTAGCGTTTTAGCGGGCTTTCAAATTATTTGAATTTCATTTACTGTTCTTGCGCTAAGCTTGTGGTAGTCAATCGGTAAGTGCCGTATTCCTTTTTCTCCAAATGAATGGGTGATGACCAGTCGCTATCGGAAGGACGCAATATTCCACTGTCTAAAAGCTCCTGTACTATAAGTTTCACGGCCGGCAGTTTATACACCGATAAGCGTCTCGCCTTGAGGCGCACCGGGGTGGCCTCGGTCGAATTAAGTCTGTGGAGGGTACTGTTTGTCACACTCAATACTAGCGGTTGCGCTGCACCAAGCGAATCACTAACCTGTGTGGCGTCGAGAGCTTCGTAGCCAGAGGCGGGCGGTTTGGCAGTACACTCTGAGTCTACTGCAGATGTGGATGCCCTCGCGCGATAGCTGGCAACCGCTGATATCGAGTGTGCCAAACGGTACCCTCCACAGACTTAATACGGCCGAGGGCTCCCCGGTGTGCCACAAGGCAAGATGCCTATCGGTGCATAAACTGCAGGCCACAAAATTTATAGTGCAGGAGCTTTTGGACAGCGGGATATTGTGTCCTTCTGACAGCAACTGGTCGTCCCCGTTCATTTGGCAAGAAAGAAAGACGGCACTTACCGATTGTGTGGTGACTTCCGCAAGCTTAACGCAGAACAATAATTGACTATTAGTCGATACCCCACATTCACAGCAGCTTCACGGCGCTAAAGTTTCCTCAGTGGTCGACGGTTTGACTGTCACGAGGCATACCAGCAGATGCCGATGGCACCGGACAACATACAAAAAACGGCTATCATTACTCTTTTTGGACTTTTTGAGCACTGTTTCATGCCTTTCGACCAAACAATGCAGGATTACGTCCTCTTCCAGTTCCCGTTTTCCTATGCTTACCTCGACGATGTTTTAATTTTTTCATCCTCCCAGCAAGAGCACCAGGATCATATGGCACGTGTACTTAAGGCATTACAAGACAACGGCGTCCATATTAACGACGACAAGCCTCAACTGTGTAAAGAAACTGCCACTTTCCTTGGACACGAGGTGTCAGAGCAAGACACGCGCCCCACCTCAGACCGCGTTTCACTCATATTGCAACTCCCACTTCCAGAGACATATAAAGAGCTGCACCGCTTCCTGGGAATGATTAATTTTTTCAGGCGCCCCATTCCTCATGCAGCTTTATTACAAGCACCGTTAACCGATTCACTAGCAGGCAACAACATGTCAAGCGAGCGCAAGGTCTCTTGGACGGACGATATGACTGCCGCGTTCAACCGTTTAAAGTAGGGATGGCGATTATCACTGAAACAACCGGTTTTCGGTTATACCGGTTCTTTTCATCTCCAGTTTAACCGCACCGTAAAAATTGCTCAAGATAACCGACTTTTGAAATCACCGGTTTTCGGTTTTTATTACTATTATTTCCAGTAGAGTTCGAACGAAACATATTTTGCGGCCGAAACAGAAACCGTAATCGTCGGTTCTTCTAGTTTCGGCAGAAACCGAAACTTTAGTTTAAAATTGAGGGAAATTTACGTTATACGACAAATCACTAGTCTTTCCATATTTTGCAAGATCCCCTCCCAATACTACGCCTTCTTGAGTGTGAATATTGAGTGAGCCAACCACACCGTAAGTTGGACTTGTGAGCCAGCGCATACGAATATCTCGTTATACAAACAACATATATAAGTTACAGTCAGTAAATAAACGTCAGTCAGTGCTGCAGAAGTATTTCGAAAAGTAAAATCACAGTTCCGACAAACAGTATGATTGTTGTCAGTGTAAATTTACGGAAATTGAACTAGGAAAGCTCTGTACCACATGATCAAAGAATGTTGAAATGGGTGTGAGTTTTTATGAGACCTAAATACTTAGGTCATCGGTCTCTAGACTTACAAACTAATTAATCTAACTTAAACTAACTTAAGCTAAGGACAACATATACATCCATGACCGAGGTAGGAGGGAGGACTCGAACCTCCGACTGGAGGAGCCGCGCAGTCCGTAACATGGAGCCTCAGACCGCACGGCTACCTCGCGAGCACCACATGATCAATGTTACCTAAACCCATATTGGTTATTAAAAAAGCGCTTCGCTTTCAAGGAATCACATTAATAAAACTTGTTAGCATAACAATATGATAATACATTAAAAGTTAGTGTTCCAAGTTTAGAGTACATCACTTACATAATAGGTATATGAATCGAATTTACCTTCTCTTCCAAGGAACATTTTGGATGCTTTCTCCTTAAATGACATTTCAGAACAGTGGAAATTTTAGGAATAGCCCTAAATATTAGGGTCTACACGTTTTAATTTTTAAAATTATTTCAAAAATAAATAAAAAATAAAAAAATAAAAAAGTGAACCACTATTACAGGTAGTAGTCGTACCGGTTCTTTTACCCGGTTCTTGTCAATAACTAAAATAAACTGGTTACAACCGACAACAAATAAATACCGAAAAAAACCGGTTATTCAAAACTAAAATACCGGTATCGGTTTTAACAGGTCGGTTTTTCCCATCCCTAGTTTAAAGACAGCACTTGCTCGCGCAGTCACGTGGCACATCCTATTCTGGAAGCTAAAATTTCAATTACCACGGATGCTAGAGCGCGCCCCACATAACTTGGCGGGTGGACTGGCTCTTCTGCGCAGGTAGTTGTGTGGTGGTGGGGGGACCAGCTGTTGCAGCAAAGCCGGACCACAGAATAAGGAGTATACAGAAAGGAAACTCCCGCTGCAGTCTGTCGTCCAAAATTTAGTGCGCATGCGCGGAACAGCCATCTTGAAAAGCAGTAAACGCGTGGTCACTCCCTACTCTGTAGCGTGATAATGCGCCGTCTTTACTTGTTAATTGTGTATTTTAGCTGCCTGAATCGCATAGAAGTAATCAAGTATTTGGTGTAGTGAAAAGAAAGAACTGTGTGTCAGTAGTTGGAGCTGTCCGTTTTTATTACGAGCAGCAATAAAAGAAAACGCGGCCGATGGTGTTCAGCACCTAATTGCCGCAATAATTCGAATACAAATAAGGATATAAGTTTCTTCACCTTCCCAAAACGTCGCTATATGTGCAGTGAAAGTTAAATGTTATCAGTTTCGAATGAGAGCAATGTGTTCATAATTATTAAAAGTAGCCTTGCTTCTCCTCTTGACGATAACTCTCGCTGTTGCTGCAACAGTTCAACAGCGTCGAAATGTTGAAGTACATTTACATTTTATAAGTTTAACGTTGTAGGGAATAATATAAAATGAATTACAAAGAATAGTGCGTAAGTAGGCAGGTAAAATTTTACTTACGGCATTGGAGGCGTAGCGTGCTAGCGAATGCTCTTCGGATACTCAAACAAATTGATTAAGGGGAATAATTATTTTATGCTGTTCCTGCCCTGTGGTTGAGAGATTCCTCTATATGCCCTTCTCCGATCAGTAAATTAATGCTACTCCTAAAGCAAACACAACTTTTATACATGCCCAGACGTCATTACTTCTGTGTAAACACGTTGAACTGCTAAGTCTCACTCAATATTTTGTGCGAATTTATTCGTGTCAAATAAAACCTGGCAGTTGTAAAGTCACTTTCTTATTTATAACTAATTTCCCACACATAACTTCGCGTTATTTGGAATTTTTATAGAGATAAGCACCAAATAAAACGATCATCGACTCCACTGTACATTTTCGTAGTTGTATTAAAATTTAGGGCTATTTTTTTTCGTTGGATTACAATTAGGTGCAAGAAGATGGCGCAAAATAGATGAAGCCGTTTCCTTTCGTAAAAGTCGATGCGATTAGTTGCAGTTCGTAAAAAGTCAATTTCCAGCCAAAGTACTAAGTGGCTTTAGTTCCGCGTTTACTGCTTTTCAATATGGCGTCGAGCGCAACGCTTGGTAACATACAGATCAAAGGCGCCGCCTCCAGCTTTCCCTTCTGTATACTCCCTATTCTGTGGCCGGACTGTGCGTTAGCTGCGCTCCATTCCATTCCGCAGTCAGCTGCTGACTGCCGCTTAGCTTTTAAGTTACGGCCGCATACAAGCGCAAGGAAATGTCAAGCTGCGAGTCTGTATAAAAAAAAGTATAAAAAGTGTAATGCAGAAAAACAACGCTCGTTTGATTGTTGGGAAAACTGTGGCGCATTTACGAGTATTTATGAGTCTCTTTCTCTTGTACCTATCATGTTTACAGGGCAGGGCATAATTTTCGGAGCGGCACAGAAATTCATTTCGTAGCTCAGTCGATTAACACGAAATATTTGTAAATTATATACACAGTACTTCTAGGGACATCAACCTATCCATTATTACTTGAAAACCATATTAGACGTCCACGACAGATTACGAATTCAAAGTAAATTAATTGTGAAGATAAAAAAGTTACATATTAGAAATTGACAAATTTTAGATTTTTCCCTTAATTATATCTTGAAATCTGGATTTTTCGAAGCAGTTATTAAAATACTTTATCAACGACATATCACACGGAATGATAGAATAATTGTATATGTTTGGCATTGTACAAGACAGACTATCTAAAAACGTTACAAGCGACACATATTCAGTCTTTGTAGACTGATGTCCATCAAGCTTACTGATCAAAGCAACGTGTTTCACATTTCGTGATTTATTACTACCTGGTGACCATGCTGTCTTGCAAGTTCATCTATCGCGTAAGTGCGGTATTTGGGCTTGTATGCATTTACAAGCATGAGCAATTCTGCTCTGGTTCCTGACGCACTGTGAGGAATTCCATTAGATGTTAGCCACGAAATAATTTCCTCCTTTGTGGTATTTGAAGTAGGAGCTCTGTTCACTTGCACAGAGTGCACATTTGCATTGTCCATAACGATAACAGCTATTGGCCAGGAGGTCACGTGGCGTGACGTAGGCCTACCTGTGCTTCTGCGCATCCAGACCTCACCCGCCAAGTTACGTGGCGCGCGCTCTAGTGACTATTTAGTGGGTGCCGTACTACAACAAGACATCAGCAACCATTCCGAGCCATTACATTTCTTCTAAAAACGTAAATGGTCCGTGTTTGACAGGGAACTCTACGCTATTTACGCTGCCATCAAATATTTTAGAGAGGACATTGGGGGCCGCTCTCTGACTGTCTATACCGATCACCGTCCGCCTGCCTGACAAGGAAAGTTTCCAACCGATTTTTCTTACACAAATAGCAAATCAAATGTTCAAATGTTTGTAGAACTTTATGGGACTGAACTATGGGGTCATCAGTCCCTAAGCTTACAAACTACCTATGAACTACTTACGAACTAGGACGGCACAAATATCCATGCCCTAGGGGGGATTCGAACCCCCAACCGTAGTGGCCGTGCAGACCGTGACTGAAGCGCCTCAGTCCCCTCGGCCACCGCGGCCGGCCCAATGACTGTTAACAGAATATGGAATCGGTCTGTTTAGGAGGGCATTACGGAACGCCTTTTTGGATCCCAACGGCCTCGTATCACTACTAATCGAAATAACAGGCATCTTATCCGTATGGCTGTAATGGATCATGCAGCCACATCTCGATCCCTGAGTGAACAGTTGGGAACGTTTGCAAGACAACGAACAGTTCAACGACGTTTGCAGCAGCAAGGACTATCAGCTCGGAGATCATGGCTGTGGTTACCTGGCAGGAGCACCTGCGATGTTGTACTCAACGATGAACATGGGTGCACGAATGGCAAAACGTCAGTTTTTTGGATGAATCCAGGTTCTGTTTACAGCATCATGATGGTCGCATCCGTGTTTAGCGACATCGCGATGAAGGCACATTGGAAGCATGTATTTGTCATCGCCATACTGGCGTATCACCCGGCGTGATGGTATTGGTCACCTCTTGGTCGCATCGACAGTACTTTGAAGAGTGGCCGTTATATTTCAGCCCGTGGCTTTACCCTCCATTCGATTTCTGTGAAACCCGATATTTCAGAAGGATAATGCACGACCGCATGTTGCAGGTCCTTTATGGGCCTTACCAGATACGGGAAATGATCGACTGCTACTCTGGCCAGCACAGACACAATATGCCAGTCACTACTTTTGATGGACTTGGGGTATCATGTTGAAGCTGCATGGGCATCTGTACCTGTGTACGCCATCCAAACTCTGTTTGAGTCAATGCCCAGGCATATCAAGGCCGTTATTACGGCCAGGGGTGGTTGTTCTGGGTACTGATTTCTCAGGATCTATGCACCCAAATTGCGTGAAAATGTAATCACATGTGAATTCTAGTATAATATATTTGCCCAATGAATACCCGTTTATCATCTGCATTTCTTATTGGTGTTGCAATTTTAATGGCCAGTAGTGTATATCAACGTTCGGCTGTCGTCCTCACCACTGATCAGGGGCTACTGTCCGAGTCGGCACTTTTGAATAACTTGCGCTATCTGTGTGGCACCAATAGATCCCGTACAACAGTCTGCCACCCACAGAGCAATGGGCTTGTCGAGAGATGGCATTGCACCCTCAATACCGTCCTCACGTGCCACGACGGTAACTGGACCGACGCCCTTCCGTGGGTTCTTCTCGGCATCTGCGCTGCACACAAGGAAGATCTACGCACCTCCCTACCCGAGGTAGTTTATGGCGAACCACTTATACTTCCCGCGGATTTCGTCGCCGACACTGACCACCCCTCACAAACCGATTTACCAACGCTTGTCAAACGCGTACGCGAACATATCGCGGGCACTCGGGTACACCGCCTGTGTTTCTACACAAAGTGCTGGAGGTCTGCGAATTTGTATTGCTGCGTGACGACACTGTGCGCCCCCCACTACAGCCGCCTTACTACGGCCAACACTACCTAGAAGACAAGAGGTCTGTTCGAATGGCGAGCCACTGTTTCTGACTACCTCTACTGCGCATGCGCGGCCTCCGCCAGTTGCTGCTGCAAACGCCAACTCGAACGCTTTTTTCTCGTGTTTCGTGGTTTGGCCACCTGTAGCGCTAGTTGACTCATATGCTGTTGCTCCAACGAGCTTGAAATTTAAGCTCTCTTAGCTGCGTAGACGCAAGGTTTATGATTTAAAATAATGAAACACAACAGTTTATTATACTGAGCACTATACCTTTTCATACTATACTGGATCGTTAAATACAAATATTTTTGTGACGTTTACATGTGGCATTCTGCTGATTTTGATCCGTGCTGTGTCGTGTTTCAGAGGTTATAAGGCACCACACCACTGAAAATTTCATATGGAAAACAGTGGCGGTATTTGTGTGTAAGTGTGTGATGGAGGAGGCAATACTTTATAACGAAAGCCGATTACAGTGCGAGAGAGGCAGTTAAATCACAGAAATAGCGTATGTTACGTACGTAAATGTTTGATCTTCATCTCGAGCATTACTCAATACGTGTCGTGAAAGGATAACAACATGCACAACTCTTTCAGTGTTTCATTAATCAAGTAATGGATATCTGAAATCAAGTATACTGAATGAAATTATGTCAAATTGTTAAACAAAGCTCTTAATAACTCCAGATCCCAGTTTCATTGTTAATATCCTACTTTACTTTACTTCTTTTTTTTTTTTTTTTTTTTTTAATTAAAGGAAATTGGTCAAATTTAAATTTTGGCTTATATTTTGTCATAGATTTCACCGTCGATTGGTACTAATTATCTGCTATTTAATGTCAATGTTGATAAACTAAAATTTTGTTCATGACCAAATGTAACCAATGCTGTAAATTTTCTAATACCAAGAAAGGTTATTAATTCGAACTCATTAAGTTGATAGAAAAAGTGTGAAATGTGTCCAGTGTACAAACGCACTGCTGGTGCTAGAGGTATTATGTATAGAAACTAAGGTTTTTTTTTTTTTTTTTTTTTTTTTTTTTTTTTTTTTTTCCGCTAGAAGCAATGAATATGAAAACTATTTGTATTTAAAAAGAAACAGTGGTCAGTTGTTGCTTTCAAAATTGCGTAGGTCAATTGTTGCAATTGCTGCAATTGTTGGTTTTTGTTATCCGATGCTTGTATGGAAGAAGCAAAACTTAATTTTTAAAGTGAGATCCTACTTTCAATATCGCTAGATTTATGTAAACGTCAGACATCGGCAGAAAAATCCCCAAAGGGAATAAAATGACACTATAATGTATAAATTTTTACGAGACTGCTATTTACCGCCCGTTTAAAAGAATAACCTGAATTTTGCACTTCCTTTCTTCGAGGAAAAGGAACGAGCTACATACAAAACACTTTGCACATGTGCTGGTTTATCTATTTGGTGCAAGGTTATTAAACGCTTTGGAGGCGGTCAGAAGAATTTCCTCTTACCGTCACAAACGACTGCAACTCCTTTCGCACCCCAACTCGAACGCCTCAATGACAGTCATATTTAGTTTGAAACGGTGGCGACCGCAACTCGAACGCTGCAGCGCGGTTGCAACCGTTGCAACCGCAAATCGAAAGAAGCTGAGGCCTCACAGCTTGCTGGGCGTGCCCCAGCGGACAACCAGTCAGGTGGCGGTCGCGGCCTTTAGTTGTGACGTAGGCACGGCAAGCTGTGAAGCCTTGTCTTCTAGGTGGTGTTCCTACTGCCCGCACCCGCGGCCTACGCAGATCCGAAAACACATCTGACATTTGACTTAACGGACGCGCGGTTACGGTCTCCATAAACCGGCTTTAACATGCGTGAACGCTTTCCCCTGCATGTGACACCCCACAGGTAGGAAATGATGATGCAGACATTCCAACAAGTGATCCTACAGAGTGTGACGAACTTTCGCCTATGCACGGTGTTCCTGCATGTCAGAGGGCCTACCGAGTGCCGAGCACACGTGTGATGACCAAGTTCTAGGGAGTATCGAGCAGACTCCGCACCTCTGCAACCACCTCCCGGTGGAACGCACGTCGGGCCGGACAACTCGCCAACGTTCGCAGGTTTTTGTCCGACCCCCAACTTCGACGCCTCCCAGTCCTGTGCCACACAGACAACAGTGCGCCTCGCCGATTCCCACGCTCCTGACGCAGACGCCTACGTGGTGGACGTCTCCGCCTATCCACGTGACCGTCCAGCTGCGGGACAAAACGTTGTTTGTCCTTTACCATCAGCCCTGTTCCGACGACCCCTACGCTCCTGTAGACATCACCTTAATCAAACACCTCACCTTACCCTATTCCGCCAACTCTTCAAAGATTGCGGCATCTTTAAGTCCGTCAGGTGTCCTATATCTGTCAATTCCACTCCTACTGCCCCTTTCCCCACCCTCTGCTGTTCCGATCTCCCGCCGTGAAAGGCCCCTCCGTCGCCCACGCTGGTAGGAGGACTGCACATTGTCTTCCCCACCACTCACCTCTCCACTGGGATGGTACTCTCGACGCCCTACACCGCATGCGCCGGAAGCGCGGATATCATCGGAGTAATTATGAATATCAAGGACACTGATGGAAAACCAGTTCTCAGCAAAGAAGGGAAAGCTGAAAGGTGGAAAGAGTATATAGAGAGGCTCTATGAAGGAAATGAACTTAGCGGCAATATTGTAGAAAGGGGATAAGAAGTAGATGAGGATGAAATAGGAGATACTATACTGAGAGATGAATTCGACAGAGCACTGAAAGACTTAAATCGAAACAAGGCCCCTGGAGTAGATGACATTCCCTCAGAGCTACTGAAGTCTCTGGGAGAACCAGCCATGACAAAATTGTTTCACCTGGTGTGTAAGATGTATGAGACAGGTGAAGTACCCTCAGACTTTAAGAAAAATGTTATAATCCCCATTCCAAAGGTAGCAGGTGCCGACAGGTGTGAAAACTACAGAACCATCAGTTTAATAAGTCATGGTTGCAAAATATTAACACGAATTATATACAGAGGGATGGAAAAGCTGGTAGAAGCCGACCTCGGGGAAGATCAGTTTGGGTTCAGGAGAAATGTAGGAACACGGGAGGCAATACTCACTTTACGGCTTATCCTAGAAGATAGATTAAGAAAAGGCAAACCTACATTTCTAGCTTTTGTAGATTTGGAGAAGGCTTTTGACAATGTTGATTGGAATAAACTCTTTCAAGTTCTGAAGCAAGCAGGAGTAAAATATAGGGAGCGTAAGGTTTTTTATAACTTGTACAAAAATCAGACAGCGGTTGTCAGAGTTGAAGGGCATGAAAGGGATGCAGTGGTTGGGAAGGGAGTAAGACAGGGTTGTAGCCTTTCTACAATGTTATTCAATTTGTACATTGAGGAAGCTATAAAGGAAAGCAAGGAGAAATTTGGAGAAGGGATTAAAGTTCAGGGTGAAGAATTAAAAACTTTGCCTTTTGCCGACGACATAGTAATTCTATCAGATACAGCAAAGGACCTGGAAGAGCAATTGAACGGAATGGAGAGTGTGCTGAAAGGTGCATATAAGATTAATATTAACAAAAGCAAAACTAGGGTAATGGAGTGCAGTGTAAGAAAATCAGGTGATGCTGAAGGAATTAGATTGGGTAACGAAGCAATAAAGGAGGTAGATGAGTTTTGTTACTTGGGCAGTAAAATAACAAATGATGGTCGCAGTACAGAGGATATAAAATGCAGAATGGCAATGGGTAGAAAGGCGTTCTTGAAAAAGAAAAATTTGTTAACATCGAATATTGATTTAAGCCTAAGGAAGTCCTTTCTGAGGGCATTTGTGTGGAGTGTTGCCTTGTATGGGAGTGAGACATGGACGATAAACAGTGCGGACAAGAAGAGGATTGAGGCTTTTGAAATGTGGTGCTACAGAAGAATGCTGAAGATTAGGTGGGTGGTTCGCGTAACTAATGAGAAGGTACTGAACAGAATTCGGGAGAAAAGAAATTTCTGGCATACCTTGACTAAAAGAAGGGATAGATTGGTAGGGCACATTCTTAGACATCAAGGAATTGTGAATTTAGCGTTGGAAGGAAGTGTGTGGGGTAAAAACCGCAGAGGTAGACCAAGAGATGGATACAGTAAGCAGATTCAGACGGATGTAGGTTGCCGTTCTTATGTGGAGATGAAGAGGCTTGCTCAGGATAGGGTATGGTGGAGAGCTGCATCAAACCAGTCTCCGGACTGAAGACCACAACAACAACAGAACCGCTGTCTCAAAGAAGGATCTGTACCAAAAGATTGGAAAGTTACACAGGTCACACCTATATTCAAGAAAGGTAGTAGGAGTAACCCACTAAACTACAGGCCTATTTCACTGACGTCAATTTGCAGCGCCACTTGTTCATTTTATCTTATCTATTTATTTATTTTTCCTTCTACGCCACTGGACCACTGAATTGCGAAGCGAACAAATAATGTTCTGTAAGTAAGTTGAAAAGAATGTAGTCTATAGTATACCACAAATGCAATATTTTTTAAAACGTAAAAGAATTTTTAATAAAATATGATAATTTCATGATGATGGTACGAGAATCGCGAGCTCTTCATATCTAACCCTAGTTACTACATACAATTTGTCGATCTCTCATACAAAGGTGATATAAGGCGCAGTGGACTAGTAGCTGTTGTATACAATGCACCCATAGTAACAAATATTTCTCAAAGCGTATTCATGTGTATTACTTACATGTTATTAATTTATTTCTTAACTAACACACACTCAAAGTAACAACCCTTTCCCATACTGATATAACACCGCAAGTGTCAAATCTCTGAAGTTGCTAGCAGTTGCAAATATAAGAGAGCAGACTGATTTTTACCAATATACACCTATCAGTATTTTTTCTATCCTTTATGTACTTTCCTTTCTCTACTCCAAGGAGTGTAATCCATCAGTATTCGGAGGGAGAAGCTCACATTGCCTAGGCAAACAGTTAAACTGCGCGCGTGACCACAAAGCCATTATTACTTAGTAGATAGGTAACCAACCATACACTCAGGGGCGGATTCAGGCAGGTGCAACATGTGCAGCTGCACAGAGCGGCAAAATTTTGAGGGGTGGAAAAATTTAGCCATCGAAAGCAAAAAAAATTATTATTATTTTAATGATAATTGAATCATCATAATCTATCGGGAAAGTGTTCACAGATATTTTTACTTGTCATTGAACTCTTTCTTTACTACTCGTAAACGTGTGTAACGTCTTCCATGTGCGAACGTTTTAACACTCCAGGAGGAGTGCGAGCAACCAAGAGTGGCTTCCGGCGCGCTACGCCGACCTCTCCCGCGGTGTTCAGCAAATGTTCAAATGTTTGTAAAGCTTAAAGGACTTAACTGCGGGGTCATCAGTCCCTAAACTTACAGACTATTTATGAACTACCTTATGCTGAAGATAACATAAACATCCATGCCCAAGGAGGAATCGAGCCCCCGACGGCGGACGGGCGCGCGCAACGCAATACAACGCTCCAGTACGCGGCCTGTGTTCAGCCGGCTGCTTGTGATTTTCTACAGCTTTCCAAACTGCTTGTCGCGATACAATTGTCCAGGGCCGGCGCAAGCGCAAGTGCCGCCCCGTGCGAGCTGCTAAATTGCCGCCCCCCCTTTTTTTTTACGAAACATTTGTGGAATTTTATATAAACAAATCTGTTGGAAATGTCAGCAATCAATCGCAATGTTCTTACTTTTCAGATTTACCTAGGTTTCCACCACTGTGTGGCCAGTCTCAAAGCCTTTACTATGTGCTTACATCTAAACAGTCATGTTGACAGTTACATTCAGCATGACGGTATACATGGAAACAACTCAGAGCATTAAGAACAGCCACACTGTGGCCGAAATCTATGTAGATCTGGAAAATAAAAACAAATATTGCGACTAATTGGTGACATCCTCTACAGATTTGTACAAAACAGTTTTTCTATTCTGCAATCTTGAAGGAGAAAAACTGTAACTTATGAGTAACGTGCATCCACAATAGTAATTGCACGTTATATGAAAAGCACTTACCGATTACATGCCAAGTTGCAAGAAATTAGGACGCACCAATTCTTCTGTTCTTTCGAAACGCAATGAAAGTGCTTCTGACCAATACTGACGCCCTCGGGCAACTACCGAAACGAATTCTACATTTTTCTTTCTAGAGAACGCAACAATACCTATTGCCTGGAAAAGCGAAGTGGTGACGCGGCAGTGACAGGAACTAGGTCACGTGACGAAGGTACAGCGAGACTACGGTTAAACTAGCGCCCAAGAAGGAAAAAGCTCGCAATAATTATGTGACCTTGCTGTGCATAAATGTATTATCAGGCAGCAATTTCTATGGCATTACGAACAATAAAAAGAAATACGAACTTTGCGAAAACTGCACTACTTTTGTCAAACAGAATGAGCTTCAAAGCTAGCAAGGAAATCATTAGAAGCAATCTTCTGTCTATGGATTTTCGTTTTAGAACGTGTCAAAATTAACGTTTTGTTTTGTGCGGACAATGTCATTGTTGCTAAAAGACCATACTTTCCAGGTTTCCATCAGAATCGAAGCGAACAGTAGTTTACTTAGATGAAACATGAATTTACACGCATTATACAGTAAATAAATGTTGGCAAAGTAATAGTGTGCGAGTAGTATTGTCAAACACAAGTCCCGGTCAGACTTTAATTGTTGTGCATGCAGGCAGTGACAGGTGTTTCATGGCTCAAAAACCAAAACGTCCGACTAACACTCAGAAACGGATAGCAAAAATTTTCAAAAATACATCCAAACCCAAATTATGCCAGGCTTACTACCAATATCTTTATCCCCCGTATTTGCCCATTCGGAATACTTATAACCATTGTAGGTGTTCGATATGTCTGACTGTAGTGATGTTCAGCCATTTTTTCCCATAATGTGGGAAGAATAAAACACTCGGAAACTGCCATTGAAGGGCTTAGCAAAATTGCTTCAGGCTTAACATGTAACCGCAGTACCGAACATTGCATTCGAAGTTACAAATCAAATTTCGTCTCCTGCAAAAATAGTTGTGAGTTAACGCACGGCGCGTAACAGGAAGGCTGCGCTACACTCACAAGAATACTGTCGTGTACGCCGGACTGCTTCGCCATATCTGTTTCTTCGGCCTAAACAGGACGATGCCGACACACACAGTGGCGAGGAAGAAATTATCCTCCTCCCTCCCCTTGTTCAACAGGGACGGCCGGCAGGTAGTTGAGTCGCCGTGCCACAGTTCTCTCCGAGGTTTGGAAAAAAAAGGGGGGGGGGGCAGATTTGCCGCCCCTCCCCCTCGCAAAGTGCCGCCCCGTGCAGCCGCACGTTTCGCACGTGCCTTGCGCCGGCCCTGCAATTGTCCACTGACTAAAGCTATTCAGTAGCAATGTTAAGTTGGAGTATGGCCGGGTGATTAATGGAGAATAGTATTTTAAATGCAGTGATCTTTGGTTAGAACCCTGGTATGCATTAATATTTTTTTCTCTGTTTCCTGTATGCAACAGATTTTGGGACCAGAAATGACATTCATATTCTTACTTGTCACAAATATTTATCAATTTTTTCCGAATATGGTGGGACTTCCGAGGTCGTGGTGACGCAAGAACCTAACAGTAGAACTTAAATAATAATTCATCACTTGTCATAAATACATCCTCTTTATTTCTGAAAATAATGTGATAATATTGAACTGAAAGGGAACAGCCACTGTGCTGTCTAAATCAGAAATCCGAGCAGCTCTTTCCAGATGCCGTTTTCAATCGATCCAGCAAAACCGTATCTGGCCCTGGTATGTACACACGACAGCGAAACACGGTTTCCGAAATTCATCTTCGTGTTTCGGAAGTCGCATGTAGAAGAAGCAAGTATTACTGTGTGATTTAGGCATTGTCTGCGGTGTTACTCTGTTGTACATCTCCGTAGTTCCTAATGTTTCCTCTTTTTTCGATGAGTGTACGTAATTGCTGCAGTCAGGATCAACATTAAACATGTCAATGCGTACGAGGATTTCAGTTTCGTTTATAAACTACATTTAAGCGATACTTTATTTCCATCCCCCCCCCCCCCCCCCCCCCCGCTAGAACCATCTAAATTCTACCACAAACTGTAAGCTATAAAACGGTGTCGCCACGAGGGAAATTTTGGAAAGCACTGTTCTAGAGACCGCGGCGGGCAAGTGCACACAAAAAGGGGGGAGAAACAGATAAACAGACTTTCTTGATGAGCGCAACTGTGTTTTTGTAAGGTATGCAACACTGTTATTATAAAAATGTTATTAAAATGTGGAAAGAAGAAAGAAACTTGACGTAGCTGTATATCAAACAAGCTGCTCTGACATCTTGTGCAGTATGGTGTCCTAAAAATATTCGTGCTTTTAAGCGAATATAATGAATTAGAGTGATAAGAGACTGATTGACGTATCAAACGATGAAATCTTGTCGATTGGTGTTACATTTACATTTTCTTCGCTTCGTCGCAGAGGGTACCAATAAAGGCGCCAGACGGTTGTTGTCAGGTGGACAACAGGTGACTCGCTCGCAATGAGCGCCATTCAACTGGATGGCTGGCGTCTTGCCCACACTGTGTATGAACACATACACAGCCGACAGCAGCGGGCAACGCACAGTTCTAACCGCACGGGCAGTCCATTCTGACTCAGCCTTTAAAATCCATTCACGATTACATTGCCGTCGTACACAACATTGTTCCGAGTGTTTCTCAATTTAAAATCAAGGTATGTGCTTAGAGTGCCAACTGGATATAGTACGTTGGTTCTGCAATAATTGATATAATGAAGGTGCAGTAAATTTCCAACGTTATACCAAAGTTTTTATTTTATTTTATACAGTAGTGCATGGTAGCGGTATGGATGGACGATCTAGATTAACTGGTGCTGCATATAGAAGGAAAGCTGAAGATAAAGGACAGAGGGACAGTAAGCGTTTACAGAAGTTACCGCCACTCGACTCTTATTTTAGTGGTAAAAGTGACGGAGAACTGTCTGTGTCTCTCTAAACATTCAGGTGAAGCTGCGGTTGGAAACTGCAACAATGAGCAGTGTAGCTCTGGAAGTGCAGGTCAAAGTAGAGTTCTAAACAGCACACACAATCCAAAAGTTCTGAATTTTGGAGTTCCGGAAGCATGTCAGGAGTCTATATCTTCTAATGCAGAAAATTTTTCTGTTCACAGTAATGACCCATTTTATTGGGAAAACTCTAACGAGAGAGTGAATAATTTGATTAATATGGTATTAATCAAAACAAAGATGTTGATTTTTCTATGTCCTCGCGGCGATACAGGGATGGATCGCAGCGATTTTGCAGCAGGAAACTGTTTCAGAGAGTTTTGGTGAATGGGAAAGTTATGAACCGTGACTATATCTTGTGTATTCTCATAGCCAAAGATCATTGTTCTGCGCGTGCTGTAAATTATTCGGTGGTGCATCTCAATCTGCAACATCTGGTTTCAGTGATTGGAGCCATGCTTGAATACGAATAGCGGAACATGAAAATTCTGCCTCTCACAGAGACTGCTTGTTAAAATTGAAAAATAGGGCAAACGAGATGAACGAAACTGACAAATAATTACTAACCCAGAATGAGCATGGATTTGCGTATTGGAGAAATGTTCTGAAAAGAATTGTTTCTGTAGTTAAGAATGTAGCTTCCAGGGGTCCTAGCATTTCGTGGAGACAAAGAGGGGTTTGTGAAAAATGGAAATTTCACGATGTGCCTTAATTAATTGCAGAGTATGAGTTTTTTCTTCATTTTTCACCATATATCAACGTTTGCTAAACCCGGAAAAGATGTACTTAATACTTGTCACCAGCAACTTATACGCGTTATGGGAAAGTCAGTGACCCAAAAAATACGTAAAGTGGCCCAAAATATATGTAATGAAGTTATTTCTTCTAAATGTTTTTCAGTGATTGTATATTCTACACCACATATATCCCACAATGACCAGTTAAATGTAATCATTAGATATGTAAGTGAAGATGAGCTCTCAGCTGAAAGATTCCTGTATTTCATAAAAAATGCAGACCACGCCGAAAACGAGCTTTCTGAAGCAGTTCTGAATTCCTCAGAACTACATGGACTGAAACTTGAAAACTGTAGGGCTCAGTCATACGATAACGCTGCGAATATGTCTGGTATATATTCAGGCTTGCAAGCTAGACTCAAGAACCGAAACTCTTTAATTATCTTATTCCGTGTTCAGCTCACTCGCTGAATTTAGTCGGTTCTCGAGCTGCACAACGCAGCACAACCGGGAGACGGTGTTTTGAGTTAATTCAAGGTCTATACAACTTCTTTTCAGATTCTACAAGTAGGTGTAACATCTTACAAGCTTTTTTCGATTGTACAAATGTGAGTTAAGTCACTGTCTACAACTCTATGGTGTGCACGTGAGGATGCTTGTAAGAGTTTGAATGCAGACTGGAAAGCAGTATTCTCTGCATTAAGAACAATTTCAGCAAATGGAAATGGTAGGAGTTAGATATGAAGCTTAGGGTCTTCTTAGGAAGTTAAGTAGAACTGAAGTAGCTTTCATGACATAAAGTGGGGCTGTATTATGTTAAAGTTTGGCAAAGCAATTTAACAACTGCAAGCTGAGGATGTAGACATTACTACTTTGTTGAATTGTATGACTCTCTTGGCAATGTTTTTTGCTGAGCTTCAGACATTTCACAAGCATTCAGCTGAAAAGAAACTTATGGAGATTAGGAGTTCAGATTCAGTTCCCCCCTCCTTCAGCAGTTGAAAATCGAAAAGGAAAACGTTAAATTAAACGCAAGAGATTCTTTGATGATTCATCTGACTCCAAAGAAGAATCTGAATGTTCTGAAGAAGAAGAAAGATCATATGGTGTTGATATTTGGAGGAGAATGGAAACATCGTATTCTAATATCATTGAAGCTCTTCAGGATGAGTTACAGAAGAAAGTTAATGTCTACAAAGAATATGGCTCCAGATTTTTATTTCTCTCAAATATTACCAAATTAGAAGCAGTTCGAGTGTATGATGCTGCAGAGAAACTTAGAGCCATTTATAATTCAGACAATGAGAACAACTTTGGTGAAGAATATATACTTTAAAAAAATTATCTATTGTCTCTGAAGAAACAAGATGGTTACATGTTGTCCTCTCTTCCATTTGTTTGTAGAATGTTGGTTTAAAAAAATTTACGATGTCTACCCAAATGTTTACACAGCTCTCAAAATTTACAACTGCACGCCAGCAACCAACTGTTCTGCTGAAAGGTCTTTTTCTGTTTTAAAGCGGATTAAGAACTACACAGGACTGCAGAGAATCAAGAACGACTGGTCAATCTTGGAATTCTGGCCATTGAATCACACACATGACGATCAGCCTGGATTTTTAAGAAGTGATAAACGAATTCGCAAATACCAAAGTGAGAAGAAAGTCCTTTTTGTGAGTTTGCTAGATTTTGGAAAAGGTCAGTTACATGGTACGGTACTACAATATGTTTTTCAGACTGACTTAATTTCACATTAAATTTTGGTGTATGATATTTAATATGGTGATTGTCATTGTAAATTTACCGTGTATTGAGTCCAAGTTTAATATTTCTACAACAGTTTTTCATTCTGTAATTTTATTATGTTTTAACTTTAAATTTGTACATATGGTATATGTTACCTAAATAGTTGATTAAATAATATAATTTTAAAATTCAGGCATTTTTTTTTTTTTTTTTTATTTATTACTTGCTTATATGCCCATGTTTCGCAATGGTTGCTAAAGAGGGACCTGTGCAGGCTATATCATGTTTTTTTTAGGGTTCCGGACCTAGATCAACAAAAACAGAATCCTTGTTGGATCACTCTTTCAATAAACTCATTTCTCCTAGGCACGATGTCAAATTTAAGGTTTTCATAAAGTGAAATTAATTTAAGTCCATACTCTGGAACGATTTAAATTCATTGTTAGGTTGTGTTCATAAAGTTAAGACTGCTGTGTGTAATTGTATGTTTGAAAATACTTCTATCACTGAGTTGAGAAGTAGTAATAATAGTAATAGCGCCATGTGTTGGTTCTGTTTATCTCTCACAGTGAGTGTAAGCTGAAGTATTAGTATGCTGCAGTGTTGCATTGGGGACAATGTAGTTATTCTGTATGCAGTCCTCCCTATTATCGAAAAGTCGACGAATGCTGAAAGTCTCGTGATTCAATCAACAGAGCAGTTCATGTCTGTCTAAATAAGTCATGGTGGTGTTAATGTGCGATAACGTTAAGTCTGGGTAATCGTTGAAGGAATGGCGTTAGTTGATCGTTTGTATAGAACTTTCCTTTAAATATAGTATTTCCAGTGAACTGTCTTGACTATGTTAGCAACATCGGCCACTCTTTCAGCTAATACATCTCCCCACGTCCTGCAGTGATTACTTCATAAAGCACGAAGTTGAAATCGACATTGTGTAATAAAACTATATATTCAGAAGACGGATTTTAACTCTAAGTACAATTGTCTCTGCGAAAGAGACGTCTTTCTCCATCTTAATGTAGTCCGCTCCAAAAGTAAGTAATTACAAATTTTAATCACAATATTGTATCGAACAATTATGAAAGCAAAGAGGTTTCTGATGAGTTTGTCGCTCGCGTGTGTATATGGCAGGCACAGAGCAGACATTGCCCAGGTTTATATGCATTTTTTCAGTATTATATCAGAAGGGAAAATAAAAATTCTGAAAAATATTTCATCTTCCTGCACTCATGAAAACAGCTTAGAAATTATGAAACAGTAAAAAAAAGATATATGCAGCTCAATATTTATGACATCATATATCCTACAGTTTTCCAGATTTGTAGGAAGTAATATTAGCAAACTGTCTGTGATGAAAAATATAGTGGATGAATGAAGTCTAGTAAATCACGAGTCGCGTGATGGGAAAATTTTTGTGACTCATTGTTTTCGACGTCATATCTCCTGAATTATGTGTCATAGCTATGATGGTCACTCGCAAAGAAATGTACACTATTTTTAATACAGTTTTTATTCTACATGTTTGGAAGTTTTGCATTGTGTAGACACATCCTTTAGGAACAATATTTTCATTTCTCGTCATAATCCTCATCCCTCTTAACTGCCTTACGCCATCTTGGAACCAGCGCCTGCATACGCGCTGCGAGGACAATCCTCAATATTGCCATATTCCCGTGCTCGCTTTCATCAAGTAACCTGCTTGCCCACAGACTAACTGTACTGCAATGGACAGCAGCATCTCCATAGTTTCGTTTTCACAGCACAGGAGTTCAATGACATCACGTTGCTTCTGACTAACATCAAGTGTAGCAGCCATCTTGAAGACATGCTGTGACAGCGCCACTCACAGGAACATGTTGAACCAAGGTTATTCTATAAGGTTGAATTAAGTTTGAAAACAAGCGGGAAGGATGTATCTGCACACTGTAAAACTTTCAAAAATGCAGACTGAAAACTGTATTAAAAAATAGTGTGCATTTCTTTTGGAATGATCCTCGTCGTTTTTAACGACACATCGAATGTTGTCTGATAGTAAACAATACGTGTACCAAGTTTAGTTGAAATCGATCCATAACTTTAGGAGATTGCGCATGATGTAACAGTTATTCGGAAATATGTATCGTAAATTTAAAGGTACATTCAGTGGTATATGTGCCTCATGTCTGCAAAAATTTCGTGAAAGGTGTTAGTAGTAACCAGGGCCGGCGCAAGCCCAAGTGCCGCCCCGTGCGAGCTGCTAAATTGCCGCCGCCACTCCCCCCCCCCCCCCCAGGGTTAGTTTTTTTCTCTTTTCTTTTCTTTTTTAAACTTTTGTGAAATTTTATTTAAATCAATCTGTAGGAAAAGTCAGCAATCAATCGCAATTTTTGTTTTTACTTTTCAGATCTATCTATGTTTCGGCCACTGAGTGGCCAGTTCCAAAGCTTTTAATATGTGCTTACATCTAAACCGTCATGTTGCCAGTTACGTTCAGCACGACGGTATAGAGGTAAACATAACTCAAAGCATTGAGAATAGCCACTCTGTGCCAGAAATCTATGAAGAGCTGGAAAATAAAAGCAGTTGAAACGGCCAAAGAGTGGGGCGGAACGCGGAACACAATGGAGAGCGGAAGAATAAAGAGATGGAGTAACATAATAATGAAATAAATACATACTCGGAATCGACGGGTACTGATGCTAGTCGAAATATATTTTCTCACTGCACTGCGGTATTCATTTCAAAGAACTGACACTCGCTATATGTCGTAATTTGCATGTGTCGGTTCTGTCGTGTCTGATTATGGAATAATTGGAAACAAATTAGTCATCGCCGTATCACGTCACATTTCTGCGCTTTATTTTCATTCTAGCTATTGGGGTGACGCGTGCTTATTTGCCGAGTTGCCAGTTTTTAAAGTAACTGATCATAAGAAAAATCAATTTCCTATTCTGTATTCTTGAAGGAGAAAAATTCTAACTTATGAGTAACGTGCATGCGCAATACTAATTGTATGTTATAGGAAAAGCACTTACCTATTACTTCCCAAGTTGCAAAAAATTCGGACGCACCAATTCTTCTGTTCTTGTGGAACGCAACGAAAGTGCTTCTGACCAGTCTTGACTCTCTCGGACAACTATCGAAACGATTTCTGTAGTTTTCGTTGTAGAGAACACAACAATACCTATTGTCAGGAAAGGCGAAATAGTGACGCGGCAGTGCCAGGAACTAGGTCACGTGACGAGGTACAGCGAGGCTACGGTTAAACTAGCGCCCAAGAAGATGAAGTAAGAAGCTCACAGTAAGTATGTAACCGATGATATGGATAAATGTATTATCAGACAGTAATTTTTATAGCATTACTAACAATAGAAAGAAATACGAGCCGGCTGCGGTGGCCGAGGGGACTGAGGCGCTCCAGTGACGGTTGCACGGCCACTACGGTCGGGGGTTCGAAATCCCCCCTCGGGCATGAATGTTTGTGCCGTCCTTAGTATTAGCTAGTTCATAAGTAGTTTGTAAGTTTAGGGACTGATGACCCCGTAGTTAAGCCCCATAAGCTGTACAAACATTTGAACATTTGAAAGAAATACGAACTTTGCGAAAACTGCACACCTTTTGTCAAACAGAAATGAGCTTCAAAGCTAGCAAGGAAACCCTTATAAGCAATGTTCTGTCTATGGATTTTCGTTTTACAAGGTGAAAAATTAACGTTTTGTTTCGCTTGGACGAGAAGGCATTGTTGCTAAAAGACCATAGTTTCTCAGGTGTTCATCACAATCAAAGCGACGAGTAGTTAACTTAGATGAAACATGGATTCACACGCATTATACGGCGAATAAATGTTGGAAAAGTCATAGTGTGTGAGTAGTATTGTCACACAAAAGTGCCAGTCAGAGTTTGTGTTCATGCAACTGGAGACAGGTGTTTCAGGGCTCAAAAACCAAAACATCCGACTATCGTTCAGAAACGGATAGCAAACACTTTCAAAAGTACGTCGAAACCCAACTTTTACCAGGCTTACTATCAATGTCTTTATCCCTTGTAATTACAGCGTATTTACCCATTCGGGATACTTCTAGCCATTGTAGGTGTTGAACATGTTTGACTGCAGTAATGTTCATAATTTTTTTTCCATAGCGAGGGAAGAAAAAACAGAGTCATGCTCAGTTCCACTCAGGACAGCTTCGGCAAAGAGAAGCTTCACAAAGTTAAAATTGATTAAGACTAGCTTGAAAAGCACGGTGAGCGAAGAAAGACTATCTGCGTTGTCAGTATTACAACTGAAGCCGAAATAGCGGCTAGTATTAAGATGTGATCTTAAAAAATTTCAGTGAAACGAAAAGTTGGAAAGTTTCTCTAATTTGTGTTTGTTTATTGTAATTTTTGTCGTTGCAATAATACTCGTATATTATACTAACTGAATTTTAGTATAATGATTATTGATGTATAATTCAGCTTATTTAACATTTTCTTCATTAATGAAAAAATGAAAGGGGCCTCGCAAAGACGAGTTCGCCGATGCCCAGTTTTCGTCTAGCTCCGCCACTGAGTTTGTGAGTTCCTAACGGGATAAACTTTTCCCTACCATATCGGCAGCCTCGTGTGACAATGTTGGCAACATCAACAACACGGGAGAAAATCTTTACCAACATGTTCCGTACAATATAATACAAAGCAGTCAAGAATCCGAAGATTGGTTAGAACACCACAGTGCTTTACTAGGCATGGTCCTGTTTGGAGGTGTTATGTCGTTGCCTTCCTCCGACCTTCGAACTGACTTACCCAGCCAGTTATAGGGGGACCTACAGTTTAACGTGGGTTCCGAACCACGGTGCTACTCCGTATTTTTCACATCAGCAACACTGCCAGAGGTGAAAGAAGTGGAAAGTGACAGATAAGATTTTTATCTGTCACTTTCCACTTCTTTCACCTCTGGCAGTGTTGCTGATGTGAAAAATACGGAGTAGCACCGTGGTTCGGAACCCACGTTAAACTGTAGGTCCCCCTATAACTGGCTGGGTAAGTCAGTTCGAAGGTCGGAGGAAGGCAACGGCATACCACCTCCAAACAGGACCATGCCTAGTAAAGCACTGTGGTGTATAGACCAAGAATTAAATATATGCTCTATGGTTGAAAGGTTCTTGTATGTACCCTTGTCCACATAGTGAAAAATATTGCCCTCCTAGAACGAAGATTTCATAACAAAACATACATTGCTTCACGGTTTCATTCGTTTCGAAACCGTCAGATGTTTCAGTTTTCCCATCTCTACTGGCGCGTGCGCCAGACTGCCTTCCGGCGTAAACAGTAAACACGACTGCGCTGCCACAGCGGCAAGGTAGGCATTCCCCCCCCCCCCCCCTCCCCATTGTTCAACATGGGCGGCCGGCAGGTAGTCAGGCGGCATGCCACAGTTCCCGAAGCCGCTCCCTCCGAGGTTTGGTTTCGAATCCCCTCTTGGGAATGAATGTTGAGTTTATACTACAGAAAAAAGGGGGGGGGGGTCGTTAGATTTGCCGCCCCTCCCTCCGGAAAGTGCCGCCCCGTGCGACCGCACGTTTCGCACGTGCCATGCGCCGGCCCTGGTAGTAACGACGTAATAAATCGAAACCTCATGCGCGATGATGCGCTTTTTCATGAACCGAATTGTTTATGACTTCATATCTCATGAACTATATGTCCAACTATGATATAATATCGAAGGAACATTCAGTGGTATGTATATGTACTGTCTGTGAAATGTCACGCGAATACAATTTAAAGTGTAGAAGTAATAACTTTTAACGTCATGCCAAATACCATAGATGTACATCACGAAAATCGGAAAAGTAATAGGCGATAAACTCTTTTCCATTCATCATTGTGTAGGGGTTGTCAGTGAGAAAAAGTTTCTTAAAGATCTGAAATTACGTTTAAAGTTTATTGCAAATCGCCCAGTGCTCTCATTCTCAAAAAGTTGGTTGAAATTGGTCCAGTAGTTTAGGTGGAAATGTGGAACATACATAATACATACATACACACAGCCTATTTTACGTGTAACATTCATATAAGAACACGTTCGCTCAGAAATGAGTAACGTCGCAGTCTTCAGTTGCCTTTTATAGTTTGACAACTACTTTCGAACAGTACACATACAGCTCTCTTCATATGATACACCACAATGCCAGGTATCATATGCAACAAGTCTATCTCCAAAGGATTCCAGTCCTCCAACTGCAGGATTCTCACTTGTCACAATAGTCAGAACCGTTGATGTGTGACGGAATATACAGACAGAAATTAATTTTAGTCGCGCGAAAAAATAATGGTGCATTCAGAACTTGTTGTGCAGTGACAGTCAGTAGTTCAAATTTGTATTTGCGCATCTACATATGCCAGAACATTATCCGCTGATGAAGTGGATCATCTACTTAGACTTGTGAGACCTTGTTGAAATTCATCTCTCATTGGAAGATCGTGGTGCAGTTTTACAATAATTTCGGCACAATCCTATCAGATATCAAATGGGATTACCACTTATGGCATTTACAACACAAGTATACTCAAAATACCAGTGGTTAAATACCTTTTTCCCATACCGTAAGTCAGATGATTTCCGCCGTTGTCTCATTAGATTTTCTCTTAGTCCCAATGTTTCATCGCGTACGAAAATGCCATATAGTGTACCTAATTTTGTTTTTCTTACGTTCTTGTCTACGGGCGTCCAAAGATTTTTCTACAGAGTTTTTCACACTTTTTCATGAAGAATGTAATCTCTAAAGATTCTTTCCTCGTCTTTTTCATAATACGAATGCCTACTCAGTCTCATAGCGCCAACGGCAGTTGTTCATTACTATAAGGAACTAGAATGTTCTGGATTTTGTGTTCTGACATGTTTGGCCAGTGGCAGCCCAGATGCAAGGAAGAGACATTACTTATTGTTCAAATTCAACATACTTTTATTTGTCTAGAGTCTGCATCACAATGTTTTCTGATTTCAACCAGAGAGCTTACTTGTCGAATTATTCCACAGTACTTCCGCTTACATGGTATCGAAACCCAAAAGACTGCGCGGAATTATTACGGGGAGAAATTCAGTCTAGGCCTACTGTCCATCTGAACTTCAGAGCGTGTAAGGCCACATACTATTGCACTCGTATTGTTGTTTGCTCCGGATCTCCTTCTCTATGTTTATCTTTTAATTTTAAGTATTTTATTCATTAATAAAAACAAAAGAAGCGTATTATCTCTATGCAGGTACAAAGCAAGTTTTGGTTTACTACTACTCTACCTGTCCAAACAATCAGTCCGGTGTTCGGAAAGTATCACAGATTTTTTTCCCCAGACCGTCTTCACTCTCAAAATCGGGTTAGATTTTATGTACATACATTCTAATTGACCCATGGTGCGGTCCTCTTGGATGCAGAACATGTCAGAAACAAGAATACAGAATAAATAGTTACAAATTAAGAAGAGATATGCTGGTTTATCTACCGTTCCACAACAGGCGTCTCGCGCACTTTGTAATTTCATCGTTCACTACGGAGATATTACAGCAGTCAAGTTTTCCATGGCATTCTGCAAAGCCCGATTCTTTGCCAGTCGACGAGTCTCTTGGTTTAGCGCTGACTGCTTAGTTATTGGATAAGTGATGCCAGCATTCTGACTTCCCGTTACTGACGCGGCGTTCTGAGAGACGAATCAGACGTCATCAAGAAACAGCGCCTGTTTCCTCGAGTCACATCCTGTGCGTGAAGTATCCAGTAGGCCCCGCCGATATAACTGATTCCCTCTCATTGCTTCATCTTTAGTTTTCACAACTTATATGGGCTTCACAACTATCAAATGGCGTTAGTTATAAGAGTTCCTTGTATGGATATTGTCAGTAGCTGATACTTTTTTTTTATTTGCATGTGCTACATTGTTATGATATGGAACGTGTCAATGTGCTCAAAAACATAATAATTATAATGAAAACATAGCTACATGGTGACTAACTTGCATGACTGGCTTTCATATTAATTTCGATACATAAATAAATTTAGTGACAGAAATCCACTCGTTGAGAGTTATTATGGCGCCTGTTCAAGAATTCGTCTACGGATGGATGGACAGATTGGAAGCAATTGTTAATCAATTATGATTCAGTTTTTGGAGCTCTATTTTTTATCTTTACCTTTAATCCACTCTGTAGTAGTCAATTATTTTTATGGCCTCAACTTATAATCCCTCCTGTTCAAGAGTACTAGTACTGCACACTTACTGTAACATATGGAGTTGATCAGTCACAGTACCATCATTACTGCATCCTCCGTTTCTGTATGAGATTTATGTTTGGGGCAAAGACACTGACTTAAGGATGAGATTAGCGAGGAAAAATGATTGTATAAGGTAGTACATTTGACAGATTACTTTGCGTGTATGTACTTGTGCCCAACGTTTCATCGGTGTTCTGAATGCTCTCAAGTAGTACTAACAAATGGTGCGTGTATTTGTGCATTTTGAGCATGGGGGGCTGAAGCCCCTACATCAAAACATTGGGGGACGGCAAAGTACATTACCCCCTCTCCCTCCCTTTAATAAGTCGGCACCTCTGGTTTGAGGAATGAAGTGGATGGCTTACTTTGTTTTGTTGAAAATGTCTTCAGCAATCAGTCGAAAATATTAATTTATTTACAGATTTAGATTTCGATCAATGTGCGGTCAATTACAAAATAACCAGTTAGATAATATACATGTCAAGTTATAAACCAGTTGTTCAAGGTTTCAATTATAGTCAGAGATAAAATACATATTTGAAAACAAAATGCTTGAAACACGTAAAACATTTTGACATCCATATTGGAGGTAACATTCATACTGCTGAAGCTGTTACAATTTTTACACATTTAATTTCATCACAACAACAATTTTTGGTCGTGGTCTTCACTCCGCAGACTGGTTTGAAGCAGCTCTCCGCGCTACCCTGTCTTGTGCAAGTCTCTTCATCTGAGAATATGTTCGGCAACCTGCATCCTTTTGAATCTGCTTACTGTATTCGTCCCTCGGTCTCCCTCTACGATTTTTACCCCATACACTTCCTTCTAATGCTAAATATACAATTCCTTGATGTCGCAGAATGTGTCCTACCAATCTATCCCTTCTCTTATTCAGGATATGCCAGACACCCCTTTTCTCCCCAATTCGGTTAAGCACCTCCTCATTAGTCACGTGATCTACTCATCTAATCTTTATCATCGTCTGTAGCACCACATTTCAAAAGCGTCTATAATCTTTTTGTCTGAACTCCTTATCGTCCACGTTTCACTGCCATACAATGCTACACTTCAGACAAATGCTTTCAGAAAGGCATTCCTAACATTTAAATTAATATTGGATGTTAACCAGTTTCGTTTCTTTAGAAACGCTTTTCTTCCCATAGCCATTCTGCATTTTATATCTTCTTTACTTCGGCCATCAGAAGTTATCTTGCTACCCAAATAACAAAATTCATCTACTACTTTTATTGTCTCATTACCTAATCTAATTCCTTCAGCATCGCCTGATTTTCTGACATTACATTCCATTATCTTCGTTTTGCTCTTGTTAATGTTCATCTTATATCTTCCTTTCAAGACCCTGTCCATCCCATTCAGTTGCTCTTCCAGATCTTTTGCGGTCTCTGACATAATTACTATGTCATCAGCAAACCTCAATGTTTTTATTTCTTCTCCCTCCACTTCAATGCCCTCTCCAAATTTCTCCTTCCATTCCTTCACTGCTTCCTCAATGTACAGATTGAACAACATTGGGGAAAGGCTACAAGCATGTCTTACTCCCTTCCCAACCTCTGCGTCCCTTTCTTGCCTTTCATCTCTAATAACCGCTGTCTGGTTTTTGTATAGGCTGAATATGACTCTTCACTCCCTATATTTTACACCTGCTACCTTCAGAGTTTGGGAGAGTGTATTCCAGTCGACATTGTCAAAAGCTTTCTCCAAATCTACAAACGCCAGAAACGTAGGTTTGCACATCCTTAGCCTATCTTCTAAGATAAGTCGTAATGTGAGAATTGCCTCCTGTGTTCCTACATTTTTCCTAAATCCAAACTGATGTTCCCTGAGTCTGATTCCACAAGTTTTTCCATTCGTCTGTAAATAATTCGTGTTAGTATTTTGCAACCACGACTTATTAAACTGACAGTTCTGTAAATTTCACACTTGTCTGCACTTGCTTTCTTTGGAATTGAAATTACGATATTCTTCTTGAAGTCGGGGGGTATTTCCCCTGTCTCATACATCTTGCATACCAGGTTGAACATTTTTTTCATGACTGGCTCTCCTAACTAAATCAGCAGTTCAGATGGAATATCAGCTACTCCAGGGGCCTTTTTTTTTTTCTCAAGTCCTTCAGCACTCTGTCAAATTCTTCTCCTATCTCATCTTCCTCCACGTCGTCTTTCCTTTCTAGAATACTGCCATCAAGTTTATTTCCTTTGTGTAGGCCCTCTATATATTCCTTCCACAGTGCAGCTTTCCCCTCTTTGCTTAGTACTGGTTTTCCGTCTGAGTTCTTGATATTCATACAACTGCTTTTCTGGCCCTAAATATCTCTTTTATTTTCCTGTAGGCGGTATCTATCTTTCCCCTAGTTATGCATTCTTCTACGGTTCTGCATTTGTTCTGCAGCCACTCCTGCTTAGCCAGTCTGCACTTCCTGTCAATCTCATTTTTCAGACGTCTGTACTCCCTTTTTCCTGCTTCACTTGCCGAATTTTTATATTTTCTCCTCTCATCAATTAAGTTCAGTATATCCTGTTTTATCCAGGGATTTCTATTAGGCCTTGTCCTTCTGCGTATATGATCCTCTGCTGCCTTCACTACCCTATCTCTCAGAGCTACCCATTCTTCTTCTACTGTATTACTTTCCCCCGTTTCAGCTAATCCTCCGTCTGAAACTCTCAGCCACCTCTAGCTCCTTCAGTTTGTCCAGGTTCCATCTCCTAACTTTTCTACCTTTCTGCAGTCTCTTAAGTTTTAATCTGCAGTTCATAACCAACAAGTTATGGTCAGAGTCTGCCCCTCTAAATCTATTCCTTACCATCATAAAAACAATCTGGTACCTTCCAGTGTCTCCTGGTCTCTTCCACGTATACAGTCTTCTTTCATGATGATTAAACCAAGTGTTGGTGATCATTCAGTTGTGCTCTGCGTAACATTCTACCAATCGATCTCCTCTTTCATTCCTTTTTCCCAGTCCATATTCACCTACTACATTTCCTTCTCTTCCCTTTCCTACTACCGATTTCCAGTCCCCCATCACCATAAAGTTTTCGTCTCCCTTAACTTTCTGAATGATTTCTTTTATTCTTCATACATTTCTTCGATATCCTCATCATGGGGCATGCTAGTTGGCATATAAACTTGCACCACTGTGGTCGGTGTTGGCTTCGTGTCTCTCTTTGCTACGTTCACTATGCTGTTCATAGTAACTTACCCGCATTCCTATTTTCTTATTCATTGTGAGACCTACTCCTGCGTTACCACCAACTAATTTTGTGTTTATAACCCTGTACTCACCTGACCAGAAATCCTGTTCATCTTGCCACCTAACTTCACTAATGCGCAATATATCCAACTTCAACCTATCCATTTCCCTTTTTAAATTTTCTAACTTGCCTAAACGATTAAGGGTTGGAACATTCCACGCTCCGACCTTTAGAATGCCTGTTTTGTTTTTCTTGATGACGACATCCTCAGCAGTAGTCCCCGCCCGGAGATCCGAATGGGGGTCTATTTTACCTCCGGAATATTTTACCCAAGAAGACGCCATCATCATATATTCATACAGTAGAGCTGCATGTCCTTGCTTACAGCCGTTCGCGGTAACTGCATGGCAAAGCCACGTTAGCTGATGTTACAAGGCCAACTTAGTCAATCATCCAGACTGTTGCCCCTGTAACTACTGAAAAGACTGGTGCCCCTCTTCAGGAACCACACGTTTGTCTGGCTTCTCCACAGATTCCCCTCCTCTGGGGTTGTACCTACGGATCGGCTATCTGGATCGTTGAGGCAAGCAAGCTACCCCTCCTCGGCAATGTCTGTGGTTCACGAGAGTGGATTATTTTTTGATCAGTAGCAATTACAGCATTATTTTTATTACTACAAGTTCTAGCAGAAGCAATTACTATATTGGGTGAGAGGCAGTTAGTGCGTTCGTGTTACTCGAGGTGGGATGCCAATATGGAGACTGGTCGTGCAACATCGCCAGTTCATCCTGATAGTGAACGGGTGGCCGATCCTCCATCAGGGTTGAGCAGGCTCATGGGGTGAGGAGTCTGTTTGGGAGCTTCCACGTTAGGCGCGTTATGGAGCCCCTTATAGAATTCCGATGTGCATTCGGCATGTCTGCAGGGGGAAGGCGCACCTAAGATGCAGAGGCAGCCTTGCCAGCAGCTTTTCAACGTACATGCTGCAGTCGTCTGAAAGTCGTTGTCCGAGTGGGCACAAATGACTCTTGTCGCTTGGGATCTGTGGGCATCCTTAGATCGTAAGTGCGGCTGGCGTAATTTGTGGAGACTGCTGGCCTCGCCCGAGTTGCAAGCTGAGCTTCCAATTGGTACCATTGTTCCCAGGGTCGATCGGGGTCCTTTGGTTTGGAGCAGAGTGAAGTGTCTCAACCAAAGGCTTCGTCTACTCTATGACGATTATGGTTGCAGGTTTCTGGACCTGCGTTGTCATGGGTGCACTACACAAAGGAAGCAGCTACTCGGGTAGCAAAGTAATTGGGAGTGCACATGGAGTTTCTTTAGCTTAGGCGATAGGCAATACTTCTCATGAACACTCCTCAGTCGATATGCATACGGTCACATTCAGAAGGACTCTTCGACTGTGAAAATAATATCAGTAAATTTTCAGAACATTGGAAACAAATAATTCTCGGGACAGAGTTGGCTGAAACCCGACGTAGGTAGCTCCGAAATATTTAGCGAAGAGTGGAATGTATACCGTAAAGATAGATCGGGAACAGTTGGAGTCGACAAAACTATTGTTTCTACTGAGGTCGAAGTAGATAGTAACTGTGAGATTATCTGACTCATATAACAAGTATAACGGAAATGAAGTTAATGGTTAGATGTTTTTACTGGACTCAGGTTCCACCGTCACAGTGAAAGTCATTCAAACAAAGTTTACGTTCAGTAGTGCGAAGGTACCCGGACCATGCATCATTAGATGGTGGCGACTTTAACCTGCTGAGTATAAAATGGGGCCGCGGTGGAGTCGCCGAGCGGTCTAAAGCGTCTCGTTGCGGAGCGCGCGGTTGCTCGTCGTGGAGGTTCGAGTGCTCCTTGGGGCATGGGTGTGTGTGTTGTCCTCAGGTTAGTTTACCTACGTTTATGTAGTTTGTAAGCTACGGACTGATGACCACGCAGTTTGGTCCGATAGATTTACAAACATTGGAACATTATAATGGGATGTCTATGGTTTCACTACAGGGGGTACAGAGAAGCAGTCTTGTGAACAACTGTTGAACACGTTTTCCAAACACTGGTTTTAGCAGCTAAATTGTCAACCCAAATGCGAAGGAAATATTTTAGACATTATAGCTACAAACAAGCCAGACGTTATCAATTGTCACTGTGGATACAGGGTTTAATGATCATGATGTCGTCATAACGACAATGGTCACCAAAGTTGATAAATCGGTCAAGAAGGCAAGGAGAGAGTTTGTGCTAGAAAGAGCAGATAAACAACTGTTAGCGTCCCACTTAAGGAATGAATGGACATCGTTTATTTCCGGTACTATGGATTATGGGCAAAATTTAAATGCGTTGTAAATATAGCGCTGGGGAAATATGTACTGACAAAGTGATTAAGGAAGTTTACCTACCGTGATACAATACTAATATTCAAAAAATGCTGAAAAAGCTATGGTAAAGAAATTCAAATCAGGAAAAAGTTTGTAGAAATCCACGCGTCTATAAAAAGAAAAAAAAAAAATCGATACGCGAGCATAAAATAACTGCCACTATCATACCGTAGCAAAAGATCTTGCCAAGAACCCGAAAAAATTCTGGTCTTATGTAAAATCGGTAAGCGGATCAAAGGTCTCTATCCAATCACTCGTTGATCATTCTGGGGTCGTGATAGAAGACAACTAAATGAAGGCCGAAGTCTTAAATTTAACATTTAAGAAATCATTCACGCAGGAGGACAATACGAACCTACCTTCATTGGATGGTCGCACTAACTACCAAATGAAAGGCATAGTGATAGGCACAGCCGGTTTAGAGAAGCAGCTGAGGGAGTTAAAAAAAAAAAAAAAAAAAAAAAAAAAACGAGTAGCCAACTCCAGATGGTGTACCAATTCGGTTTTACAAAGAGTACTTTGCTGTATTGGTCCCTTACTTAGCTTGCGTTTATCGGGAATCTTCGATACAGCGCATAGTTCAAACCGACTGAAAAAGGCTAAGGTGGCTCCCATGAATAAAAAAGGAAAAAGAACGGACCCACATAATTACAGACCAATATTATTACCACCAGTTTGCTGTAAAATTCTTCAACATATTCAAGTTCTAATATAGTAAATTTTCCTGAGACGGAAAAGCTTCTGTCCATATATCAGCACGGCTTTAAGAAGCATCGACCGCGCGAAACTCAGCTTGCCCTTTTCCCTCATGACATCTTGCACGCAATGGATGAAGGGCAACAGACTGCACATTCCTCGATTTTCGAAAGGTGTTCGACACGGTGCCGCACAGCAGACTGCTAACGAAGATACGAACATACGAACATATGGAATAGGTTCTGAAATATATGAGAGGCTCTGAGACAGGTATAGAACCCAGTTCGTTATCCTCGATGGCGAGTGTTAATCAGGAGTGCCCCAGGAAAGTGTGATAAGACCGTTATTATTTTGTGTCTATATAAACGATCTGACGGACAGAGTGAGTGGCAGTCTGCGTCTGTTTGCTGATGATGCTGTGGGGTACGGAAATGTGTCGTCATTGAATGACTGTAGTTGGATGCAGCGTGAATTGGACCAAATTTCTAGATGGTTTGAAGAATGGCAGCTACCGCTTCATATAGATAAAATGTAAGGTGATGCCGATGAGTAGGAGAAACAATCTCATTATGGTCTAATACAGCATTAGTAGTGTGCTGCTTGACAGAGTCGTGTCAATTAAATATCTAGGAGTAAAGCTTCACAACAATATGAAATGGAACGAGCATGTAAGAACAGTTGCTTTCGGTTTATTGGGAGTATTTTGGGAAGATGTGATTCCTCTGTTAAGGAGACTGCAGGCAAAGCGCTTTTAGGACTCCGTCTTGAGTATTACTCACGTGTTTTGGATTCCCATCAGATCGGTTTAAAGGAAGACATAGAAGCAATTCAGAGGCAGGCGGCTAGGTTTGTAGCTGGTAGAGACTATCAATGCGCGAGTGTTATTGAGATGCTTCGGAAACTGAAATGGGAGTCGCTGGAGGGAAGACGACGTACTTTTCTAGAAACACTGTTGTACAGATTTAGGAGGCCGGAATTTGAAGTGGACAGCATAAAGATTCAACTGCCGCCAACTTATATGTCGCGTAAAGACCACAAAGATTAGATCAGAGGAGATTAGGGCTCGTACAGATGTATACAAGCTATACAAGCCTTCGTTCCCCCTGCGGGTTCGGGGGTAAGAACAGGCCCGCGGTATTCCTGCCTGTCGTAAGAGGCGACTAAAAGGAGTCTTCATACTTTTCGGCATTCCATCTGTGGTCCCCTATGTGGGTTTGACCCACCATTTTTCAAAATTTTTCAGAAGAGCGAACCATTTGGGGAAGGACACCTTACGTGGTGCATCATGTAATTCTCGTGCCATGCCATCTTAAGCACCCATCATGGAATGGACTTGCGACTGCGGATTCTATTCTGCCACTGGGCAGGTCATTTCTTTTTTCCGTGCAAGTCGCGTTGTAACGTTTCTGCTATGTTGCTAACTCCTAAAAATCAGTTGCCAACACAGAAACACGAAATATCTGATACCTAAAGTAAAACTTCATTACCGGACATGTGATATTTCACATTTTCGCCTTCTGTTTGAAATTCTATTAACACTATTAGTAAAATACCTTTAAGAAATAGTACATTGATTTAAATATAACTTTGGCTGACCTTTTACGTAATTTTCAGTTTTTAATACTTTCGTAAATAATAGCTGCAAACAATAAAAATGCATTACACTTAGTTTCGGAAATTGCTGAACCTATATAGATACTAATTTGTATAAAAACAATAATACTACATGTTATAACTATTGCACAACATGATTTCATATATACCTTTTGTTTAAATAAATTAGGGCAGACCATGTTTTATATATCACTAGATCCTAAATTAAATACTGATAATTGTTCATGCACTAAAATTAATAATCCGTTTGGTACTAAGAAACTATCTTCGAAATTAACAAATTTACGACAACCATATACAAATCCGTATTAATAAATAATTGGACCGCAAACTGAAACACATTAAAATTCCATGTCACAATAATATTATGCCTACACACTGTTGACAAAACAAATATGTGTGCATTTCGAAAACACACATAATGTAAATAATTTGAGCACTGTAAACACTAGTCAAAAGGATGACGTTAAATTTGTGTACTACATTTAAATACAAATTTCATGAAACAAGTACATACATTGACATAAATAGTCAAAGCTTAAATGTAATGTTTTAATTTCTGTATTTCACCATATTTAATGTAAAAGAATATTGTTTGATAGTGAATTACAAAACTTTGTCATCAATATTATTACGCGGTTATGTAGAAAGATGTTGGAGAGAAACCATTGTTTAGTCAGTCTGGGATAGAGTTGGGGAGTGGCCAGAAACCTATAAGCAGCTCTGTTGGCTTGCTGCTGCATTTCTTGGTTGTGCAATGTGTAAGTGGAAATAAAATCGTTTCCATATCAACTGAGATGGTTTTAATTTATGAAAAGATCCTGTAAAATCAAATTCTTTAGTGAATGCCGAAGACAACTCACAACGCAATGGACTTCAGCCAGCATATAAGATAAGTTCAACTTCACCTACAGTGGAATGATTTCGTTATAGACTGTGAACTAATAAACATTTCCGTGATTCAGGAATATATCAGGGCTCAGTTTGAGTCATTCCGAAAAGAGGTGTTGGACGTTAGATGTGGTGCCTTGTGACCAGGATTTTAAAAGCGTATTCACTAATGTAAAATCTTAGAAGTGGTGACGTGATCAAAGGATTTTAATGAGTATTCGCTAATATAAAATGTGTTTCAGGATACAAGGAAAATAATGTATATGATGGATGTGCAGTAAAACCATCATAAAAGTGCAGAATTCGACTACAATACTATCCACACCTACGATGTCAAAATTTAATGGAGGAAGATGGCAATAATTTGGACTACTAGATTCCTGTATCGCCGCATCCTTGTGACCAGCTAAGTACTTTTTCAGTAACTTTTGTAGTGATTGTTTGTGTGATAGGGGTTTTATGTGGACTGAAAACTTATTTTAAAATGGATACAGTAAGAAAGGAGGTTGATGATAGTACTCAAGTTTCGGACTTTGACAGTGGGGTAGAAGGTTCTAGTATTGCGAGTTCTACACCGATTACAAGAAAGCAGCAGGTCCCATTTTCTAGTGATTTACAAGAGACTGGACAACAGATTAGTAATATGGCAGCAAACGCGGAAATAGAAAGAAAATCAATCTTGGAACTTTTATTAAAAATGGAAACCACGAACTCCAAACTTTCATTACAAATGGAAACTATGAAAACCGAACTTTCATTAGAAATGAATACCATGAAAACCATTATATCTGACATAAAATCTCAAACAAACTCCATTAAATTTGAAATTTGTAAAACAAATGACGCAATGACCGAATTAAAACAATGTATTTTAGACACAAAACTCAATAGTGTAGAAGAAAGTGTTTTGGTAGCTGCTACTTCAGAAGTTTCACAGACGAGTGACAGTGTTGAAAAAATAGATGACAGTTCAAGTTATGTAAATTCTCAGAGCCAGGATACTAAAACAGAGTTAACTGGAAAGATTCGCGATGTTGAAGAATGTAATAGCAAACTTAATTATTCTGATTTGAAAGTAGAAACTGAATGTAACACTTTTATAGATAACCCTGAGCAAGAACTCGAAAGTAAATGTACAGTCACAGAATTACCACAGTGTGTAGACGAAATTCAAGAAAAGGCACATACGGGAAATTTGTTTATTCCTAGATGTACTAATGTAGTTAGTTTACCAGTAGTGAAGTTAAGTGGTAGGCCTAAAAAGAAATTTCATCCTATTTATTTTATGTCACAGGACAATGATTGTTTTTCATCAGAGTTGAATGACACTTCAGAAATTATGTTGCTTAAGCAAAGTCTAAGGTGTAAAGTATGTTCTTGGGCAAACCAGACCCAACTGTTTGCATTTAATTTTGGACCTAATTGTAATCTACTACTACCTATTCTACCTGATGATAGACAAAATGAGATGCATCAGACTATGTGTTGATGTAATACCTTAGGGGCATAATTACTCTTTAGTTATGAAACTGCTGACACCAGTTCAGGTCCCCAGTCGTGTGCTGTGTACTTCTATTGAATCATATTCACAGTACAGAAAAAATTGTAGTCTATAAGTTTGCATTCAGTGTAAATATTTATGATTATTTGAAAAACATTTTAATTACCACTGACAAGTGAAAACAGCTGAGACATACCTTTGGATATGTACATTTTTGCTATATGCTTATTGAAACTTAAAATATGTGAAGCCTAAACTTTTTTACCAATAAGAATTTATGAGAAAATATGAACAAAAAATGTGTAGGTGGATGTTAACCATCAATTCAGAAGAACTTTATACCAAATAATAATACTATACCTAATCTGAGATACTAGTTGGGGGTTTTCAATAAGAATTTTTTTTACTTATGCAAGTGTATAGGCCAATGGACTTAAGAGCTAAGAAGTACATATACTGAAATACAGTTTGAACCGAATAGTGAATTCATGTTTACAGTTAATACAGATACAATGAATAACAAACATTGAGAAGGATTTATGAATTAAAATACGATGTGAATTTAAATACAATGTGAAATACAGGTAGATGATGGGGGTTTATGTAATGTGTTTGACAGGAATTTTGGAATCTATGTTATGGTGTTTATGAACCACTAGCTAATGTGGAAGTCTTTGAGTAGTCATCAAAAGAAATGACAAATTAGGAAACATGGTAAGTGCTGTTCATGAGAAATTTAAGTTAGGTTAAGAATTGTCAGTGAAAGTGCTGAACAAATAGTTATTAAGTTACTGAAATGGAAGTGAAAAATGCTTCATATATTGAAAAGAAAGAATTAATATGGCATAAAGAAAATGAATATGAAAATAATGAATATTTAAACGAAAAATGTTGATGTAGTGTTTATGATTAGTGTAGTCTCTGAACAGATGCTTTACTTGAAGTCTAAGATGTTAAAATTGGTTGATACTGCTGAGGAATCTCAAAATGATAGTGTTAAGTGTACTGAAAATGTTAGCTCCAAACCCTGATATAAATGTTAAGTCATCTACCAAAATGTTAGTTAAAAAATGATTGAAAGCAAATATAAAAGTATACCTTCTGTCAATGTCAACTTAAGTTGTGATTCTAGTAACATGAATAATTTTGAGGAAGTTTAAAAAATCTAGTAACTGAACCTGAAAACCAAGTAATATTTCACTATGTTAGTAGTCCATTTGTTAAGATCAGAGTAGAAGTTTTTCTACATGTATACATTGAGCCACTTGAAGTTAACTGAAACCCTTAGCTGTATTCTTATAGTTTTGTTTATCGACGATCCATAAAGTTGATCGGTCTCAGATAGATTAATGCGTTTTAAATCCTACCTACAGAAAAGTTAATTAATGTCTTGAATAGTTTACCTCGCTCTTACTCTGAAATCTATAAGATACTTGCTCATAATTTTGATACCATTTATGAACATGGCACACAACAATTAATTTATTAACCTCATATGCATAGTCAAAGGTATGTTGAAGTGTTTATTATTTGTTTATGGCTTGAAATGTCATTGTATATACGAGAAAATGCTTACCTCAGTTATGTACTGTGATTTTTCTATTAATCACGTCCACAGTGCATTACAATTCAAGTTCTTTAAATCTCTTGACTCTTGTTAATCATTCATTAGTATTTTTGTGTTGTTGGTTGAATTTTGTGTTGTACTTTGATGTGTCAAGAGGGACTTGCTAACAATTAGTACAAAAGTGACTATAAGCATGGGAGGACACATAGATCACACAAGTGTTGACCAATGTAAAATTCACTTTCTATCTTTGAGCTTACAGCTTAATAGGAAAATATTTAATACTGGTTTAAGATGACCATCTTATAGTATATTGTACATATGACAGTTTTGGCTGATGTAAGGTTTAATTGTCATTTTTATTCTTAAAGTTTACAATGAAACTATTGATGTTTTACAAGTTACATACTTGGAATGTTTATCATGTGTACTTGCACATACTCATGATGTCTTTACTACAGAAATATGAAGGTTAATGAACCATTTCAGACTACCTATTACTCATTATATATTAACATTAAACTTGTATAAATTTGTATTTTTCATGTGGAACACCTCTGTTTAGTTCATGACACACTTGATGACTTGCTCATGCATGCAAGCTTTGTGTATCAATTTGTAGTTGATTACAGGGTGTTTAATTTTGATATGGTACTGTATCTGAAAATGATCAGGCAGACCATATGTAAATTTTGACTTTTTTTAGTATATAATTATGAGATTTTACACTGTTAATGTATACATGTACAGACTTTCAGAACACTTAAGTTAGTTACTCATTTTCATCCACTTCTACTGTATGATTGTCACTCATTTTCAAACACTACTGGACAACATTGAATGTTGATTTTGAGCTATTGGGGGGGTAGTAACTGTTCACCATTCAACAAACATAGGGTATTCTGGACTGTGTTGTGTTTGATTGGGGCAGTTTGTTGAAAGAAGAACAAAACTATGTACTGTTTTTTACTTCTGCGGAAATAGTCAAGTTGCCAGTTGCATCTTGTTACTCTTGGTAAGGTAGTTACCATTAATACAAACATTCTGTTTAGAAGATAATCTATGAAAACTAAGTGGTGTATCGTAATACCTTACGAACACTAAGTTGTTAAACAAAATATAGGTAAATGTAACCAGAGTCTTTTTCTGCTTATGTAGCCGTTTGCGAGTCAGTTACCTGCCCTGGCTGTGGACGTAATTTAATGGCAGCGTATTTTTCCGCCCTCTCTTGATTACTGCCTTGAGAGTGGGTGTAGTTTGGCAGTTTAAAAAACTTTTTCATTTTTCTTTAAATTTTTCCATGATATGGGAAAAATTTGACACTTTGATGGATCAGTTGAGAACTGACACTTATTACTTTAATTTCCATGCTTGATTTGAGCTATGAGATTAACCATTGCCACTGCTAACTACTCGCAGGGGGGTTAGTTTTTGAATCTTCATTAATGCATGTTTTTTTTAATAAGTAAAATATTATGTAATACTATGATCTAATTTGTTTATACTCTTTACTACTACTCATTCTAATCTCTAACTGTATGAGAAATATTCAATACCTACAGTACTTGAAAAAGTTTCAAAACAACGATTACATTTTCTGTCTATATAAACATTTTTACTATACCATAATTTTGATGGTAAATGTTTGTTGTGCTCACTGAGAGCTTATTTCTATCAATTGCTTTACTATTTAATTATGTCATTCTTTCACTTAGTAAATTGACTATAAATTGTGAAGTTATTACAATGTACAACACCCTTTGTAGAGGAATTAGGAGCTTAGTTCTCACATAATGGCATTTACATACATGTACACATAGAAAAAAGTTATTCAAACTAGTAAAATACTTTTTTATATGAATTAATACCAAACATAACTGTCAACAATATGAATATCAATGCTCTTTGGGAAAAAAAGTTGTAAAAGCTTGCTATTTCATTATTCGAACTAAAGTAAATGAGAGAGATTTCTCGTTAATTTTCAGTATCATTTAAGGGTTAATTTGAACCCATAATTTTGTTTGTTTAAAATACCGTATTGAGAAAATTGATTACTCTTTCCAATAGCCTGATAACAGTATGCTTATTTATGTATGTAGTTGGGAAAAAATAGTATGTGGTTCTGAAAAGATACAACCATGTTGTAGGAACAGTCTTGAATGCCTGTATCTACAATCAGCTGAAGCTGCGAGCCACTACATCACCAACAGCAGTTTGCAGATACACCACTGTCGGTGCATCATGCAACATCAACAACCATCAGCATTCGCAAGACTACAATTAACATATAACTTTTTTATTTTAGCCTAAACTAATACAGACTCACTATGAACACTTAAACCACAACATATTGAAACGATAGTACATAGTGAACCCTACATTACATTTCAGGTACACTATGTAGGGGAGTGTGTAACGTTTCTGCTATGTTGCTGACTCCTAAAAATCAGTTGCCAACATAGAAACACGAAATATCTGATACCTAAAGTAAAACTTCATTACCGGACATGTGAGATAACACATTTTCGCCTTCTGTTTGAAATTCTATTAACACTATTAGTAAAATACCTTTAAGAAATAGTACATTGATTTAAATATAACTTTGGCTGACCTTTTACGTAATTTTCAGTTTTTAATACTTTCGTAAATAATAGCTGCAAACAATAAAAATGCATTACACTTAGTTTCGGAAATTGCTGAACCTATATAGATACTAATTTGTATAAAAACAATAATACTACATGTTATAACTATTGCACAACATGATTTCATATATACCTTTTGTTTAAATAAATTAGGGCAGACCATGTTTTATATATCACTAGATCCTAAATTAAATACTGATAATTGTTCATGCACTAAAATTAATAATCCGTTTGGTACTAAGAAACTATCTTCGAAATTAACAAATTTACGACAACCATATACAAATCCGTATTAATAAATAATTGGACCGCAAACTGAAACACATTAAAATTCCATGTCACAATAATATTATGCCTACACACTGTTGACAAAACAAATATGTGTGCATTTCGAAAACACACATAATGTAAATAATTTGAGCACTGTAAACACTAGTCAAAAGGATGACGTTAAATTTGTGTACTACATTTAAATACAAATTTCATGAAACAAGTACATACATTGACATAAATAGTCAAAGCTTAAATGTAATGTTTTAATTTCTGTATTTCACCATATTTAATGTAAAAGAATATTGTTTGATAGTGAATTACAAAACTTTGTCATCAATATTATTACGCGGTTATGTAGAAAGATGTTGGAGAGAAACCATTGTTTAGTCAGTCTGGGATAGAGTTGGGGAGTGGCCAGAAACCTATAAGCAGCTCTGTTGGCTTGCTGCTGCATTTCTTGGTTGTGCAATGTGTAAGTGGAAATAAAATCGTTTCCATATCAACTGAGATGGTTTTAATTTATGAAAAGATCCTGTAAAATCAAATTCTTTAGTGAATGCCGAAGACAACTCACAACGCAATGGACTTCAGCCAGCATATAAGATAAGTTCAACTTCACCTACAGTGGAATGATTTCGTTATAGACTGTGAACTAATAAACATTTCCGTGATTCAGGAACATATCAGGGCTCAGTTTGAGTCATTCCGAAAAGAGGTGATGGACGTTAGAGCGTCCATTGTGCACTGATATCTCAGCACTCTAATTTATGATGGTTCATGTAGCGCCAGAAAGCCAACACGGTAGCCAGTCCGTTGTGGTGGGGTCGTCATGTACCCTCTTGGCTGTAGCCCCCTGACAACACAGGGATCGCTCTACCGGTGCCAGAGCTGCATACTCCTAATGCAAGCCAAGGACTCGATGCTTGTCTCTGTGGGGCATCAGGACTCCTGGCAACGGTCATCCCGCCAGGTGACGTTGCTGTGGCTGGGTGGCGCCCATGAGGAGAGCCCCTGATCAGAGTGGGTGGCATCGGGGCGGATCACCCGCCATGAAGAGACACAAATCGGGTGACGTTGGCGGACGTACAACCGCCGTCTCTAAGAAGGGAAAGTTTAATGCTTCTACGTACGACCCCCAAACGTTCCCCTCCCTGACCACGCCTTGGGAGGGACGTCGGGCCACAAAACAGGGTGAAGATTATATTCCTCGATATCTCGTGTGCAGCAGGACTGATGGGGACTCATTCTCAGCGACCAAGCCTCAGTTCTTTGTGGACCATCTGGAGGACAGGTTTGGGGAAGTGGAAATCATTTCGAAAATGCGCAACGGGTCTGTTCTCATCCACACAGCATCCCCGGCCCAGTCACGGGCGTTACTCGCTTGTGACAAGCTGGGTGACGTTGCGGTGACCATCACTCCCCACAAGTCGCTGAATATGGTTCAGGGAGTTATTTTCCACCGGGATTTGTTGCTCCAGACAGACAATGAGCTACGGGCAAACCTTGAACGACGGGGCGTTCATTTTATCCGGCGCATCCATAGGGGCCCAAAGGATAATAGGGTCGCAACTGGTGCCTTCATCTTGGCCATTGAGGGTGATACATTGCCCGAAAAGGTCAAGGTGATGGTTTACCGTGTTGATGTGTGGCCTTATATTCCTCCCCCTGTGCGGTGCTTCCAATGCTGGAAGTTCGGCCACATGTCTTCCCGTTGCATGTCCAGTGCTACATGTAGGGACTGCGGGCGTCCAGCACATCCAGGCGCCCCCGCCGCCTCCCATCTGCGTCAACTGAGGTCAGAACCATCCTCCCTGCTTGTCGCAATGTCCCGCACTTCAACGAGAGCGGAAAATTACGGAGTATAAAACCCTGGACCGTATATCCTATAATGAGGCCAGGAAAAAGTTTGATCGTCTGCACCCTGTAACAATGAAAAACACGTTCGCAGCAGTGACGTCGTCGCCACTCTCCTTGGCGGCGACAGTATTTTCTACTTCTTCTGTTCCTGTGGGCCCCAGGGCCGCCAACCTAAGCCTGCCCCCACGGAGGTTGGGGGCCATCCTTCCAAAGCTCCCAAGGTGAAAGCCTCAGGATCAGCTACCATCTCTCCGCCGGAGAAAGAACAACCTTCTCCGGCTTCCCTCACACGGAAGGGATCCCTTGGGACGCTCCCTTCCGCCAGTGTCGATAGCGACACTAACCAGCAGCAGGCGCACTCGCAGGCTGCTGGTCGTAGGGCTTCACGCTCCTCCTCAGTCCCTGTGGCTGAGTCCGAGGAGCACCTCCCACCAGCAAAGCCCCCGAGGGAACGGAGGGGTAAACAGAAACCAAAGACGGGCATCACAAGAGACACCACGGTGGCTTCAGTGCCACCACCCCCCTCCGCCTGCACCTCTGCTTCTGAGGATGAGGTGGAGATTCTTGCGTCACCCGAGGACCTCGCTCTCGGGGACGCCATTGAGAAAACAGACAATCAAGATGACACGCCTACACCGGTGGGTGCCAGTGATGCTGAGTTGTAGCCCACCGACTCGGATTCATGTCTTCCCAGCACTCGAACATGGTCATTCCCCAGTGGAACTGCGGCGGTTTCTTCCCCCACCTGGCTGAGCTATGGCAGCTTCTGAGCACGACACCTGCTTTCTGCATTGCTCTCCAGGAAACTTGGTTTCCAGCAATGCGGACCCCTGCCCTTCGGGGCTACAGGGGATTTTACTGCAACCGTAGCATATATAACAGGGTATCAGGTGGAGTGTGTGTGTATGTCCTCACCTCTGTGTATAGTGAACCCGTGCCCCTGCAAACGCCATTAGAAGCAGTGGCTGTCAGGGTGAGGACCACACAGGAGTTTACCGTCTGCAGTATCTACTTGCCGCCAGATGGTGACGTATCTGTGAACGTCTTGGCTGCACTCGTTGCTCAACTACCCCCACCTTTCTTACTGTTGGGCGACTTCAATGCCCACAGTCCCTTGTGGGTGGTTCTACGATCTCTGGTCATGGCAGGGTTGTCGAGGATTTCCTAACTCAACTCGACCTCTGCCTCTTGAATACAGGTGCCCCCACGCATTTTAGTGTGGCACATGGCACTTTTTCGGCCATTGATCTGTCGATCTGCAGCCACAGCCTTCCACCATCTGTTCACTGGAGAGCCCATGACGACTTGTGTGGCAGTGACCATTTCCCTGTCTTTTTGTCACTCGCACATCGCGAGTCCCCAGCACGCCCACCCAGGTGGGTTCTGCACAGGGCTAATTGGGAAGACTATGCTTCTGCTGCCATCGTCGGCCCTCCCCCACTCGAGAACATCGATGTGGTGGTCGAGAGCACCACGCATTCTATTATTTCTGCTGCGAACGCTACCATTCCGCGTACATCAGGGTGCCCACGGCGTAAGACAGTGCCGTGGTGGTCGCCGGAGGTCGCTGAGGCCATTACAGACCGCAGGCGGGGCTTACGGCGATACAAACGGCACCCCTCTCAGGAGCACCTCATTAATTTTAAACGGCTTCGCGCTCGTGCTCGCCAGCTAATAAGACGACGGAAACAGGAGTGCTGGGAGAGGTATGTTTCCACCATTGGGACAGGTACCTCAGCCTCGCAGGTCTGGAGTAAGATCAGGCGGTTAAAGGGAATACAGTCTCCAGCGGGAATACCCGGAATCTCCACAAATGGAGTTCTATGTAAGGACCCGGCCACACTTGCAGAGATGTTTGCCGAGCATTATGCCCGCGCTTTTGCCTCTGCAAACTATCCACCGGCCTTCCGTACAGTAAAGGAGAGGGTAGAACGCCAGTCTCTCTCCTTTCGTACCCGCCGCTCTGAATCCTACAACACTCCTTTCACTGAGTGGGAGCTCCTCAGTGCTCTTAACTTATGTCCTGACACGGCGCCTGGGCCTGATAGCATCCATAGCCAAATACTGAAGCACCTTTCAGCAGACAGCCTGCGTAATCTTCTAATGGTTTATAACCGCATTTGGTGTGATGGTGTTTTCCCGTCACAGTGGCATGAGAGTATCATCATTCCAGTGCTTAAGCCCGACAAACATCCTCTTTCCTTGGATAGCTATCGGCCCATTAACCTGACTAACGTGCCATGCAAACTGTTGGAGCGGATGGTCAGTCGGCGGTTGTGTTGGATTCTTGAGACTCGGGGATTATTGGCTCCATGCCAGGGCGGTTTTCGCCAGGGTCGATCTACCACCGATAATCTGGTGTACCTCGAGTCTGCAATCCGCACAGCCTTTTCCCGGCGCCAACACCTTGTTGTCGTCTTCTTCGATATGCACAAAGCATACGATACAACCTGGCGACGCCACATCCTCAACACTTTATATGACTGGGGCCTCCGGGGCTCCCTACCGATTATTATTCAGAATTTTTTAGCCGTCCGTACCTTTCGTGTTCAAAATGGTGCTTCTCTGAGCTCCTCTCATATCCAGGAAAATGGGGTTCCTCAGGGTTCCGTTTTAAGCGTCCCATTATTTTTAATCGCCATCAACGGTTTAGCTGCAGCGGTTGGATCGTCGGTGTCCTCCTCTCTTTATGCTGACGACTTTTGTCTCTCTTTTAGTTCCTGCAGCACCCAAGTTGCCGAGCGCAGGTTGCAAGGTGCTATTCGGAAGGCGCAGAACTGGGCGCTTACCCACGGCTTTCAGTTTTCTGCCTCCAAGACCAGAGTGATGCGCTTCTGCCGGCGTCGGACCGTCCAACCGCACCCTGAACTTTATCTGAATGACGAACCACTTACGGTAGTGGAAACTCACCGTTTTTTAGGACTGGTCTTTGATGCCCAGCTGACGTGGCTCCCCCACATTCGTCAGCTGAAACGGAAGTGCTGGCGCCATCTCAACCTTCTCCGCCACCTAGGTCATACGACCTGGGGTGCTGATCGCTCGACACTGTTGCGGCTTTACACGGCGCTGGTGCAGTCCCGTCTCGATTTTGGGTGCATTGCCTATGGGTCTGCAGCACCTTCGGCACTGCATCTCCTGGACCCCATTCACAACTGTGGGGTTCGCATCGCGACGGGTGCCTTCCGCACCAGCCCAGTGAACAGGTTACTAGTGGAGGCTGGGGTTCCACCCTTGGGGATCCGCCACCAACACCTACTTGCGGCTTACGCAGCCCATGTGTATTGCTCCCCAGGCCACCCGAACCATCGTCTCCTCTTTCCTGATGTGGTAGTCCGTCCCCATCAGCGACGCCCCAGATCAGGTCATACGATTGCCTATCGGGTTCATCCCTCCTGCAGGAGCTTGAGTCTTCTCCCCTTCCATCTTCCTATCGGGTCCGTGCCCGTACACCTCCGTGGTGTTTGCCAAGGCCGTCTACTCGGCTGCACTTGGCCCAGGGGCCTAAAGACTCAGTTCCACTGGAGGTGCTCCGCCGTCAGTTCTCGGCTATCATAGCGGAATTCCGTGGATATGACCTGATCTACACAGATGGTTCCATGGTTGATGGCTGTGTGGGATTTGCGTATACTCATGGTGACCATGTGGAACAGCACTCTCTGCCGAATGGCTGCAGTGTTTACACTGCAGAGCTGGTGGCCATTCACAGAGCTCTCATGCATATCCGGTCTTGCTCAGGCGAGTCTTTTGTTGTTTGCAGCGACTCCCTGAGCAGCCTCCGAGCTCTTGAGCAGTGTTACCCACGGTCTCCTCTGGTGTTGGCTATACATGAGACGCTTCGTTCCGTTGAACTGTCTGGGCGATCAGTGACGTTCATCTGGTCTCCGGGTCACGTTGGTATCCCGGGCAATGAACGTGTTGACAGGCTTGCCAAGCAGGCTGTCGGTATGTCCTGTCTAGAGATCGGCCTCCCGGCGTCTGATCTCCGTTCATTGTTGCGCCAACGGGTACATCGGCTTTGGGATGCTGAGTGGCGTAGCCTGAATACGCCCAACAAGCTCCGGATGGTCAAGGAAACGACGGCCGCATGGCGCTCCTCCATGCGGGGTTTACGACGGGACTCAGTGGTTTTATGTCGCCTCCGCATTGGGCATACGTGGCTCACCCATGGACATCTGCTTCGTGGTGAGGATGCGCCCCAATGTCAGTGTGGCTCGCGCCTGACAATAGTCCACATCCTGTTGGACTGCCCCGTTTTAGCCGCTTTGCGGCGGAATTTTAACCTCCCTGTCATTTTATCAGATGTTTTAGGTGACGATGCTGCAATGGCAGATCCCGTTTTACGTTTTATGCGAGCAGGGGGTTTTTATCGTTCCATCTAGCTGGAGATTTATTTGTGTTCCTGAGTGGTTGACTTTTCCTTTTTTACTCTTATGGTCGGTCAACCACAGACATCAGCTACTTTCTTGTCAGATGTCTTTGTGTGCTCATCTTTTCGTTTTGTGTCTTGTTATTCTTGCTGTTTTTCTTTATAGACTCAGTGGGTCTCCTCTCCCACTTCGCAACTTTAAACTCTGGGCGTGTTATCTTTCACGTGTATGGCTTTCCTTTTGACGCCTAGAGATGGAATGGGGGACTGATGACCATTGTAGTTTTGTCCCCCCTAAACAACATAACAACAACAACAACAAGCCTTCGTTTTCCCCTCATTCTATATGGGAGTGGAACAGGAAAGCAAGTAACTAGTACTGTTACTAGGTACCGTCCGCCAAGCACTTTTGGGTAGATTGCGGAGTATGTACGTACATGTTTTAACACAAACGCAGAATACGCAACGTTTGCTATATATTCGGGAACAGAACGTCCTCTTGGGACGTATTATAGTTGGAAACAGGAACGACTGCTACGAATGTGTAGACGTTGCCAATATTAAACTTGATTGTATCGAGTTATTCGGTGAATTTTATTGTATCTGTTGCAAGTTGTCATCGCAGATGGTCGAACTTATAACCTGTCTGTTAAGGGCGTTTGCATACAGCCAGGGACTGGGTTGGCGGTAGATTCTTGAAGCATTTTTCCAAGATTAAAATACACAATTTTGTGTTTGTTCTACGGTTTTGTTTATTTTGTAAATCGATTTTCGGCTTATTAGGCCATCATCAGACATTTACTGAAGTTCAGTCAAAGAACTTGTCAGTACAACAGAAGTTATGTTACATACAGAAAAGTAAATTAAATTATTCTATGAAGCAGTTACAGTATATATGAATATTTGAATGAAATCTGTAAATTAATAGTACTGTAAAAAAGTAACATAAATACCATACATAGAGAAACAGTGTAAGAATTTATGTTTGCACTGTTTTGTCTATGTATCGTATTTATGTTACCTTTTTACAGTACTATTAATTTACAGATTTCATTCAAATATTTATATACACTGTAACTGCTCCATCGAAGAAGTTAATTTACTTTTCTGTATGTAACATATCTTCTGTTTTACTGACAAGTTCTTTGACTGAACTTCAGTAAATGTCTGATGATGGCCTAAAAAAAAGGTAAAGCAGTCAACAATCCGAAGATTGGTTTGAACACCACAGTGCTTTACTAGGCATGGTCCTGTTTGGAGGTGGTATGCCGTTGCCTTCCTCTGACCCTTCGAACTGACTTACCAAGTCAGTTATAGGGGGACCTACAGTTTAATGTGGGTTCCGAACCACGGTGCTACTCGGTATTTTTCACATGAGCAATACTGCCAGAGGTGAAAGAAGTGGAAAGTGACAGATAAATATCCCACGACCTGGCGGGGATCGAACCCGCGATCTTTGGATTTGTAGTCTGGCACTCTACCACTGTGCAACCGAGGCACCTAAGATTTACAAACATTTGAAAATTTGGTAGAACGCTTGCATACGATATATATCGAAGGTGAAACTGTAACGGAGCGATATATCAAGCAATCTATCATCGAAGTCAAATATATTACCGTTTCACGATACACGAAATGTTCGCGACGTTCGCCCGCCAAGTAGAGCGCACGGCCGTACAATCCTTCTCTCGAAGCAGTTCACGGCACTTTCGAACCTCCTTTATCTCCGTTGTGGATAAAGCTAGACGCCTGCATTTTCGGTTTCAAATAGTATCTACTGTAACTAGCTAAATTTTCAATTTATACTACTCTACACCTTATAGTTTACGAAATACGAGGCGCGTCCAGAAAGTAAGTTCCATTTCAATTTATCTCCGCTGCAGCGCTGCGATTGCAGTTCCGCACATGCGCTGTAGACGATGTGTATCAAGGAGAAGAACGTGCGCCATTTGGAGATCGCTGTCAGTTTACGTACGCTTTCTTGTGCTTGTTTGAAATGTCGGCGTTGATTGAAAATCCCGCCGCCTGTGAAATCAGGTCGGTCATTCGGTTTCTGAATGCGAGGAAAGTGAAACCAACTGAAATTTATAGGTAAATTTGCGATGTTTACGGACCAAATGCGATGTGTGATTCGATGGTGAGAAGATGGCTCCGATAGTTCAATGGCGGGCGTAGAGATGTGCACGATGAAGAATGAAGTGGGCGTCCACCTTTGGTTACAGAAGAACTGATTCCTAGCGACTTTCATCTATCCTTAGATCTCAAGTCTTTCCTTGGCGGTCATCACTTCAACAATGACGACGAGCTGAAAGAAACTGTTTCCAATTGGTTGAAGACACAGGCGGCAGATTTCTATGAAGAAGGTATACCAAACCTGGTGCCACGCTATGACAAATGCCTGCAAAATTTCGGCAGTTATGTGGAAAAGTAGTTTAAGAGTTGTAGAATTTCGTACAATGAAAATTTCTTCTGTATCTGTGTACAATTTCATTTTATTACCAAACGGAACTTACTTTCTGGACGCGCCTCGTATTAGCAGTCGAAAATAGCTAATTCTGTCACTCACTGACTCACAGATCATCAAAATTCTAAGGTACACAAACGTCAAATTTTGTATTTAGATAATGATTAGCCTGTAATGGAAGGAAAAATTGAAACATCGGAAAATTTTAATTCCGTTCACGAACACATTTTCGCTTGACGGAAGAGTAAATGCTATCTTGGCGTTCTAAGGATTGGATTGATATTGGTCTTGTGGTAAAGCGTTGAGTTCACGTCCGGGAGGTCGATATTAGTCTTGTGGTAAAGCGTTGGGTTCACGTCCGGGAGGTCGCGGGTTCGACTGCTAGTAGCGTATCTTCTTTTTTTCTCTCATTTTAACATAATCGTCACCTCTCTACTAAGTGAAGAGTCGTGAGAAAGGACACGTGACAACTGATTAGAGAATGAAGAATAACTGGTAAGTTATAGCTTCATTTGTTGCAAATGGAAACAGTACCAATTACACCTACATTCTAGCTTGATTTCAGCTATAAATGAGAAAACTGTTGCTTGTAATGTCGAAAATTCCGTCACATGACGCGGGGTAAAAACCGTTAGACGAGAGTAAAAACTAGAGCCGCGGTGGAGTAGCGGTCTAAAGCGTCTCGCTGCGGGGCGCGCGGTTGCTCGCCGTGGAGGTTCGAGTCCTCCCTGGGGCATGGGTGTGTGTGTTTGTACGTAGGTTAGTTTACCTAGGTTTAAGTAGTTTGTAAGCTACGGACTGATGACCACGCAGTTCGGTCCGATAGATTTACAAGCATTTGAAAATTTTTGAATAAAAACTTTAGACGCTGGTTTCTAACCACAACTCGGCAGAGATGTGGGGAGGCCATTGTACGCGAACTTGAAAATTGAAATATCGATTTTCTGCGATAATTTTATCAGGAAGCCAATGAAACTACAGATGTTGGTGGATAACTAATTAGATAAGAAATTATGACGAGGTGTTGAAAACAGATTTGGTTTCCCATGAAATCTCACTACTTTTTTATGGTGGAAGAAATTCATTGGGAGACTTGCATTTTTGTACATTTTATGTCCTTGATGAGATAATTAATTTACTGACTGGACAAGTTTTTTTTTTTTTTTTTTAGCGTGCTTGGCATCTCCTTTTGCTGGGGCCTCCAAATCTCTTGCCCTTTGTATTTCCAAATGGACGGCGGGGGGGCCACATTTTGTTTCGCCACTGCCCCGGGCCTCCAGCAGCCTTAGTATAGTCCGACACTGGTAGACCATGAAATAAATAATGAATGCTCTTTCTGTTCTATGGTTGACAGGTTCTCGATGTACCCTGTCCGGTCAGCAAATTAATTATTACCCCCATAATAATCACAGGTATAATATCAAACACTTGATTGTTTCATATATCGCTCCGTCATGTTCCACCTTCGATATATAGCGTCTGCGAGCCTTCTACCAAATTACCACACGCGAAAATGATTCTTTGACAGATTTCTATTTCTCTTCTATTTGGACTATTATCATCTACCAGAAATGGAATTATAGGACTGAAAGACGAGCGGCACGTTTCGTCACGGTTTCGTTTTAGTACCGTAACTGCTGAAGCGTTGTGAAGGTGACGCAAAAACTCCTTTGAATGGCGCTACAAGAGAAGTAGGGTGTATACGGAGACATTTATGTACCGCTAAAATTCTAAGAGCCTACGATCCAGCAAGAGTGAAGGATCACCATTTCTCACTTATATCTTACACAAAATACCCGTGACGGGAAAAACCAGAGGAGGCATACCGACACAAGTTTCCCACGCTAAAATCGCTGTTGCAACAGGAAATCGGTAATTTCCAAGAAAGCTTATACTCGAAGTTGTACGGCAGGAATCGATATATATATATATATATATATATATATATATATATATATATATTAGTGTGACAGTACTGACGTAATCGAATTAGTGTGACAGTACTGACGTAATCGAATATATACGTCAGTATATATATATATATATATATATATATATATATATATATATATATATATATATATATATATATATATATATATATATATATTAGTGTGACAGTACTGACGTAATCGAATATATACGTCAGTACTGTCACGCGAATTATTAAGTTCAAATATTTGTAGAGCTTATGGGACTTAACTGAGGGGTCATCAGTCTCTAAACTTACGAACTACTTAGGAACTAGCTAATACTAAGGACGGCACAAATGTCCATTCCCGAGGGGGGGATTCGAACCCCCGACCGTGCAGACCGTGACTGGCGCGCCGCAGACCGCTTGGCCACAGCGGACAGCAATTATTAAGTGTGAAGAACGTATTTCACTAATGTCTTCCAATTAATAAAGTGCATATACAAGTGATAGAGTACTTCAAGAGGAAGACTTAGCTCATTAATAAAGTAAGTGAAGTAACTTCTTTGTTGTCGGCATATTTTTAACAATGAGATGTTTTTGTACCTTATGATACATTAGTATATAACCGTATTTACTCATCTCGTAGGTGATGTAACGTTTTTGTTGTCGGTAGATTTCTAGTGATAAAAATGTACTTGTACGATATGATAATTTAGTAAATATTCACATTTACTCACTTGCGAGTGAAGTAATTTTTTTTATTACCTGTAGATTCCTAGTAATTAAATGTGTTTGTACGTTGTAATACATTAGTAAAAATATATCGATTATTGCCGTACAACTTCGAGTGTAACCTTTGTTGGAAATTACCAGGAAATCCATGTGATGGCACAACTACCGTCCGCTACATATCAAAAGTCCGGTAGTGGACGACACATTGCCCCGTAATATTACTGTGACCACCTCCGTGAAATTTTACTTACCGATTCGGGGGTCCTGGGCAGTGGCGCAACCAGGATTTTTTTTTTTCGGAGGGGGCGCACTCATATATAATGGTATATTTGACATTGAGTGCTGAGGCACACACGTATGACATTTCGTGAGGGGCCAGGGCCCGGTGGGCCCATAGCTAGTTGCGCCTATGGTCCTGGGAGATAATGTTGGCAACGGATGCTGAATGGCGGGAACTCAGTTGCCGATGAAATTTTACCTTACCATCCAGGCGACCTCGCGTGATTATGTTGGCAACAGCAACAACACAGTAGAAAATCTTCGCTAAGATATCATATTCTTAGAAATCCACGTATCATGACTTGATTGCTGTTTCGTACAAACCATGAAGTAAATAACTAATGCTGTTCCTGCTCTACGGTTGACAGGTTTTTCTGTGAACCCTTGTCCGCCCAGTAAAAGTAATTGCCCTCGTAAAACGAATATTTCATAACAAAACATTTGCGTTGTCACGCGATTGGCCAATGTCAATGTCACATGATTGCCAACATTATCACGTAAAGCCGCCTGGATGGTAAGTAAAATTTTGCCCAGTGGACCAATGGTGAAGCAGATGCAAACAGCCAATCAGATTTGATCCGATAATAAATATTTTGTCTTGCGAACAAACAATTCATTTGAATATTTTCGTCGGTAATGTCAGTTCCACTAGAAGGTACATAAACTGGCCTCTGATTAAGATTAACTACTTGCTTTGGGCGAAAATTTAAGTACGTATGTCTTCGTCGCAACACGTAGGAGCATTAAAATTGTATTATACTGAAATTTGGGTTAAAGTCAAGTTAATAAAACCACAAATCAGGTGCATGCACACCGTGCCGGTAAGAAAACAGGCATAACATTATAGTGTCCGACACGTTAACTTTGCTGCGGAATATTATAGCCGGCCGCGGTGGCCGAGGGCACTGAGGCGCTCCACTCACGGTCTGCACGGCCACTACGGTCGGGGGTTCGAATCCCCCCTCGGGCATGGATATTTGTGCCGTCCTTAGTATTAGTTCATAAGTAATTTTTTTAAGTTTAGGGACTGATGTCCCCGTAGTTAAGTCCCATAAGCTATACAAACATTTGAACATTTTTTTGAATATTATATTTTTCAAATACAAAGGCCAATGAGACCGCCAGAGAAGGAAAAGTCTTCGTCATCCTAACCAAGCAGGATTACGAGAATAATCTGTCGTTTGCATTAACTTTCTCGTAACTGCGATTACAATGACAAAGTCACAAACGCGTCTGAAAAGCTAAAATACAATCATCAAGACGCTAGAAGACTTTGACAACATGTTAATATTCTTAAAAGGCTGAACCATATACGTAGAATGACATCAGTAGGGTTCCTGCAGACCTTGAAATAAATAAATAAATTATGCTCTAATGTTGACAAAGTAATTGCCGTCGTTAAACCAAATTTCATGACGAAATATTTGCGTTAGTACTGTATAAAGAGTAAAATTTTACCTCTTTGAAGCTACAGACGGCAATGTGAAGCCATGCGGACTCCACAGTCTTGTCAATCTGCACGAGGTTTCTCTGTTGAGGATCCATCTCGTCAACAGCCCGATCGAAGTGGTCCCACGGATTATCGATCGCATTTTAATCCGGTGCGTGTAGAGAAAGAGTGGCAAGACTGTGGTGGCAAATGCTCCTTATAGCATAGATAATATGCACAGACAGACGCCGTATTTGGCCACAGACTTCCTTGATATTACCAGAGTCGAACATAAGAGTCGCGAAACTCCCAGTGATTTTCTGCAACTTCGCGACTGCAGCGCTGCCAAGCAGCCGGGTCGTAAAATCACACCGCGATGCGATTGAGTAATGAATGTGTATTGGGACTGAAGCAGAATTTTCAAAACAACTTCGTATTTAAGAGCTTTTGTGGCACTATAAATTGTAGCAACTGTCAAAAATATAATTCGAAAAATCTCCCATTTGCAAAGTATACTCAGAAGTAACAGAATAATGTTATGAATAACAGGTGTTCGTTTACTGTGGTTAGTTATACTTTTAGGCATAGAAGTAAATCTTTAACAATTCATTCACGTCCAAACTTCTGCTGTTAATGAGAATCGCAAATACTTGACCACTATTTCATAATATTAGGCCTACTACTGAATAAAAGTAATGTATGAATGTATGCATTAGGTTCGTACCTCAGCTTCACAAAAATGATAACCCTGTATACTAACATATTTTGTCGGTTACCTACTAGTTTGATAAAGTGAATACGTAACTACAAATAAATAATATGTCCATATATAAACTGTTAATGTTAGCACGTCACATTCTTGAAGATATTGAGTTTGATACCTGCCAAGTAGCTAAAAAATTATGATAGATCCACGAAAGGCACAGAAGCAAGGACGAGGTTAAAGATGGTTTAAACAACGATGTAGTATCTAGTCCCCTACAATGTAAAAATCGTGTGTACTTTTCGAAACATTACAATGTCCGAAATCCGCTAATTCAAAACTCGTGCAACGTGTCAGTATGTACCGAGCACGCGAACGTAATCATAATCAGTTCCGTTTATATACTTCAGCACATCAGGTTGCATTTCATTTCTGCTTCAAAAGGTTTCAGACGATATTAATACGACTCGGGTATTGTTAACTGTATGAATTACACTGCACCGATAGTTTGTTAAATTATAGACTGCCATTAACAGAAGCAGTGATATTACTTTAATGATGTTTTCGTATTTGTATTAGAAAATTCACAGCAACGTTCAGTGACCAGGAAATATGAAAGTAACAGCATTAAAAACGGCAACTTCTCAGTTCGCATCATGCCATTCCACTGTTATTCCCTCCTGGCCTTTTGGAGCGCTAATATCGCTTCAGCTGCAATTTTTTTCCTAGAGAGTTTCGCGACTGTCTGTGATAGACTGTGATATTACTAGACTGGCAATGCCGTATACACAGTGATCTCTATATATAGAGATCACTGCATATACAGTATCATTGGTTTCAGTGAAGTCTCGCCGCCATATTTCTATACTATATCGTAAAAATACGGATGAAATGACGTAACTACGCTATGACTTTTGACTTACGGGAAATTCGTGTGTTGTATATGACTATATTTTTTTTCAGCTGGAGTAAACTTTGACGCATACAGAAATGAGTTGCATTGTTTTGCTGTTATTATTAATCTGTAACAATATCATCATCTTCGGATTTTCTTTCAGTACAGTAGTATGCTCATCATAAAAGTGTTGTTTAACGTGAATTTTAAAAAATATCCGAAAACAGTCATGGTTAAAATAAATTAATATTTTATAACTATTCTTATGGTTGGTAGCTGTTTTTTATTAGAATCATTTTTTATTCTTATTCTGTTGAGAGTTCTTACGAAATCTACAGTCTGCTTTGACACACACACTAATGATTCGCATTTCCTGTTTGCATTAATCTGTTACAGGTTTCGATTTATTCAGCTCTTCTTTTAACAGTAAGACCGTTATAAATTTACTATTTGTCATGGGTAGCACTTATCTTTATTCTTCTGGGTGTTTTTCATTTAACTACAGTTGCTTTAACTGTACGTAACGGTAAAATTTTACTATCATCCAGGCTGCATAATTATGTTGGCAACATCAACAAAACGGTAGAAAGCCCTCACCTTAGAAATCCACAGAGAGTGACTTGATTAGTGTTTTGTATAGACGATGAAGTTGCTGTTCCTGCTCAATGGTTGACAGGTTCTTATATGTACCCTTGTTCACTCAGAAAAGTAATTGTCCTCGTAAACGAAGACTTCATGACAAAACATTTGCGTTGTCACGCGATTGGCTATTGCCAACGTCACATGACTGACAACATAATCACGCGAGGCCGCCAGCACGCTAAGTAAAATTTAACCGTACGTAACATGTTCTTCTCATTACACGATTCGACAATTTACGCCTATGTGTTAAATTCAATTATTGCGGAAGTATTATCTCAAATGAAAATCATGTTCATACCAACCAGTAAAGCTTACAACGTCATATCGTATCAGAAGTTCATATAGTAGTACCTTACGGAAACTTTTAGACGTGAGGTGAAGCAAGATGGCGCTGGCGGTGTAAGGCTTCATTAACTGAGGAAAGTTTGCCAGTCAAGTAATGTATGTCTGTGATTTGACCACACTTCGCGCGGGAAATGGCACAAGACAATTGGACACTCGCAAAACAGCATGAACCCCAGCTTGCTATTTTGCACACTGTTCTATAAATTTATTGCATAGCATATTAAAATCTGGTATCATCCAGTTGACTGAGTATTTATTGTAACGTACCGGAAAAATGGAATTTGACCAGTCATTCTGAAGTGATTTCATTGTTTCCCAATGGTATTTTCACTGTTGAAGTTGTAGCCTCTAAAGTTAATATAGTTTGCTCTATCCCAGCATAATATGTTTTAGATGAGACCATTATGGGTGAACTAGCTGTCTTATTCCAGGAAAATCTAAAAAGGATATTTTTATAATGTTATTTGGAAACTATTAAAATTATGGGTTCCATTATCTGGAACCACAAATTTATTTTAAAAACCAGTGAAATGAGCAGCATTGGTCGTAAAATCTCGCTTTTATTTATAGCAAATGCAGATCGTAAGAGCTACCAAAGTTCTTCATCTACGATACATTGGAACCACTCTTCTGCGGACAAAGTGCTCTTTTTGACAAATATACATCTGAGCGAGAACTTTGGAGGAAGACGCATTTAGCAGCACACTTTTACGAGACAATTTTTGGTTGTTTTTGAACATAGTACCTCCTCCCAAAATATCAAAAGCAAAAAGAGCTTTCAGTAGAAGAGATTCGTTTCAGCCGGCTGCGGTAGCCGAGCGGATTTTTATTTTTTATTTATTTATTTATTTTTTTTTTTTTATCACGGTGTCCCCTGTGCCATGTAAGTATGCCGAGCGGTCTGCGGCATGCCAGTCACGCTCTGCACGGCCTCTGAGGTCGGAGGTTCGAATCCCCCTTCGGGCATGGATATTTGTGCCGTCTTTAGTGTCAGCTAGTTTATAAGTAGTTTGTAAGTTTAGGGACTGATGACCCCGTAGTTAAGTCTCATTAGCTCCACAAACATTTTAACATTTTATTTTAATTCTTTTCACAAAAGATGAATAAGTGCTCATAACATCGCGGGCTGAAATTTTTGTACTATTTATCAGACCGCTATTAAAATAGGAATTTCCCGATTCTTCCGCAGCTTAAATACTTTGAGCCCAGTATTACTGGAGTAGTCTGCTGTTTTCTCGAATGATAGCACTAGATGTAGGAGATGTTTGCATCGTCGATTCAGGATATACAAAATGCGAGACGATCTTGTTGACATAAATGAAACTAACTGATCCTACATTTACGTGTTGCGCTAACAGAGGCGTTATTTCCGTAAATGAGCCAAGCTCGTAACAGTATTTTGTAAAATCTGGATGAAATTGGGTCATGTCAGGACAAGAAGGTGCATAACGGTGAAGTTGCCGATTATCGGGAGGGCTGGCAACCCTAAATTATGGCATGAATTTCCTCTGCCCTACTTCGCAGTTAATTTTGTTACACCATGTATGATTGAAGTAATGTGGAAGCTTAAGTGGGTAAACAGAAAAACAGCCAGCTTTCAAAAATATCGATTATGAATTACGAACTGCAACTATAATTTCAATTGGCGATTCATGTTTATGTAAATACATAACCAGTTACTGTTTTTGGATACCGTCAAACACGGCTACTTAATCCACTTGGGTAACTACGGCCATTCAGCTAGATAATCTTTGGATCCAGTTATTAGCGGGTAGCGCTCGTTTCACACTGGCATTTGTAAACGTGACGTCATTCTGACGTAAGGAGGCTGGCACTGGTGGGCTTTCGACTATCGACTTTTGCGAGCGCGTTTGAGTGACTCAGTGTCGACTGCACGAATTCGGATATTCATTTTTTGTGTGCCATTGTGTGATCATTTGTGCTGAGCGGGAAGTAGATGCTTATAAAAAGCTGTGTAAGGCAACATTACGGGAATATTGACAGAATCTAGCTTTATAAGGCAGAGAAATGGCGTGCATAGTTATAGCACTAAATATAAAAGTAGTGTATGCTCACAGGTTTAAGGTGAAAAAAATCACACAACTTTTAAATAGTGTGTGATAGAACTTAACCACCTTCGCGGACTTGGAAAAACATTTCAAAACATATCTATTTTCAAGCGAAAAAATAAACATATGAACACGTCAAACAATATAAGAGCATATATAGAGCCTGTTTCCTTTATCCATTACGATTTGCCCACTGACATTGTTAATACCGTCGTAAACAACTGAATTTTTGTCTTTCATTATGCCGACTTTTTCATACAAAGTGTTATTTAATGACAAATACGTCATCAAATTAAAATGTTATTCAGATAAAAAGTTTCCTTCAGTCTTTTCTGTTACAATATTACCAAACGTAACTCATTTTTGGTTTCAGATATCCGACCTTGCTTTTAGGACGACACAGAATTGAGAAAAATATTTAAGTCTTTATGAAACATTTGGAATTACCGTTAAAACAAAGTAAACAATAAAATAAACATTAATAAGACACATTTGAATATAAACCCTGCAATCATCGAGTACAACATGAAAATCGCGTGACGAAAATAGGTTAACTTCCAATGTTAGCATACAACTGTTCCAACAAAACATTCTGATCGAGAAAGCTTGACGTGATGTGACAGTCCGGTGACGGACAGTGTGAATGCCGCCATTAGAAATGCATTGTGGAATTTTCTGACGTACAGGGAATTCGTCTTAAAAAGTTCTCGTTACACCTGGTTCCCATATACTCATAAACACTAAACAGCCTCGATGCTGTAGCGATCGACAGATCGATAGCCGCATTCACAGCACTGAAACGTCACGATGACGTCACGAGTGCAAATGCCAGTGTGAAACGAGCGCTGCCCGTTATTAGCATTTTTGACTTGAGTTTGTATGCTTACATTGGTGCGTTGGTGATAGTGTGTTCATTTGTCTGTGAAGTTTATCCCTATATCTGTGAAACATTTCTGATATTTGAAGGGTAGTCTCCAAAATAATCATTCTTTCAGATAAATTTCATCACATTTTTGTACTTCTTAAAACTTAACTTGCCGTAATGGTATTTTTAAGTGTATTTCGATATCAGCACTTTCTATCATAACCTCCAACATTGCACAAACATCTATGCTACGCCAGAGATTGTTATTCCAAAAAAATTTTTCTACGTTGGTCCGTGGTTCGGAACCCACGTTAAACTGTAGGTCCCCCTATAATTGGCTGGGTAAGTCAGTTCGAAGGTCGGAAGAAAGCAACGGGATACCATCCCCAAACAGGACCATGCATAGTGAAGCACTGTGGTGTTAAAACCAATCTTCGGATTGTTGACTGCTTACCTTAGTCCCCAAAGATGCCTTATCCGAGGTAGCGTAAGTCCGCCAAAGATTAGTGGCTTTTATCACCCCGTACTATACAATAAACAATTTCAAACAAGTAATTGCCTGAATTTTGTTTTAGGCTACATTATGGATAGAAAATATCAGAGACTTGCTGTAAGTCGAAAATATAAAAATTATAGTGAAGATACATTAGAAAGGGCAGTAGAAACAGTAAAGAATGGCCTTTCTGTACGAAAGGTTTCAGATAATGTTGGATTTGAAGATGCGCACTTGATTCAGCAATGAAAGGGGAACCAAAAAAGGTGGGCAGACCTTTTGTGGGAAGAGAAACTGGCAGATTGTGAGTGTCACTGGAGATTGGGAATTCCCGCTATCTTTGATACTAGATTAATTGTGAGCTAGACGGAATGAACCACGGTTTAAAAAGAATATGCCAGGCGCTGATTTTATTGAAGGATACATGAAGAGGCATAATGGTACCCTCACTAATCGGCTGTGTCAAAATATTAAGAGAAGTGGGCCAGCTGTGAGCAGTGAAATAATAATAAGCGAGTATTTTGATGAACTTTCGGCGTCTCTTGCAGACACTGACCCATATATGATAGTAAATTATGACGAAACAAACTTAATAGATAATCCGGGCCCAAAAAAGTTGTTGTATTTCGGCACACGGCATCCTGAAAGAATTGATTTTTCATAGACAAGCACATCTGTTAAGTTTTCAGGAAGTGTTGATAGAACCCTTCTTGCTCATTGATTTCTTTTAAGGTAGCGAATTTGTATAGCACATGGGCTGAAAATGATTCAAAGGGAGTTACAATAGATCTAAGAGTGGGTGGTTTACCCTTGAAATATTTGAGGATTGGTTCACAAAGATTGCAATCCCATATTTCAGAAAGTTGGAGAAAATAGCAACTACTAACGTTCAGATAGGGGATAACGTGGGAAGTCATATATCACAACTTATAATTAAAGAATGCAAGTATCAAATCACCATGTTTGTGCTACTACCCCCAAATAATACACACTCTATACCCAAACACTAGATGTAGCCTTCTTTGGGCCATTGAAAAGAAAGTGGCGTGAAGTTTTAAATGACTGGAAATGTAAAAAATTGAGGTGTCTAAAGACAAATTCTCTCGACTTTTTAAATAAGTATATTGCTGACTTAGGAGGAGAAACTATCAAGCACAACTTGAAGATGAGATTTAAAGCAGCAGGCATTGTGCCTTTTGGGCTGCGAGCAAGTTCTAGAGTTTTCCTTCAGGAAAAATAATTGATGAAAATTTAGATTCTAGCAACAGTTGGGTTCAATCATTCCAGAATTTTCTTCAAGAAAGTCGGGCCCCGTGTTCTTGGAGCGAAACTCGGTCGGAACTCGGATTTTTTTCGGCTTGCGTTTTAATCCTACACCTCTCAACGATGTGAGGAGTCGCTAGAACAGAACGCGGTTCGGATTCCACGCTAAGCTGTAGGTCCCCTTTCCCTGGTTGGATAGCTGGGGTAGGCGAGGTACACGCAAGTCGCCCAATCGAAAGACTTGCTCCAGGCCAATGAGCCACACGAAGTTATATTATTATTATCATCTTCAAGAAAGCAGAAAAGACCCAGCCTCTGATAATAAGAAGGAAAAAGAAACTGAATATTCCAGCCGGAAGAGGCATTGAAGCACTTGAAAGTTTTCAAGTAAATGGTGGAACTTTGAACCTGAAATAACCACTCCACCCTCATGAACCACAGACATTGCCGAGGTGGGGTGGCTTGCGTGCCTCAACGATACAGATAGCCGTACCGTAGGTGCAACCACAGCGGAGGGGTATCTGTGGAGAGGCCAGACAAACGTGTGGTTCCTGAAGAGGGGCAGCAGCCTTTTCAGTAGTTACAGGGGCAACAGTCTGGATGATTGACTGAGCTGGCCTTGTAACATTAGCTCATGTGGCTTTGCCACACAGCTACTGCGAACGGCTGAAAGCAAGGGGAAACTACAGCCGTTACTTTTCCCGAGGACATGCAGCTCTACTGTATGAACATATGATGATGGCATCCTCTCGGGTAAAATATTCCGGAGGTAAAATAGTCCCCCATTCGGATCTCCGGGCGGGGACTACTCAGGAGGATGTTGTCATCAGGAAAGACAATACTGGCATTCTACGGATCGGAGCGTGGAATGTTAGATCCCTTAATCGGGTAGGAAAATTAGAAAATTTAAAAAGGGAAATGGATAGGTTGAGGTTAGATATAGTGGGGATTAGTGAAGTTCGGTGGCAGGATGAACAGGATTTCTGGTCAGGTGAGTACAGGATTATAAATACAAAATCAGTTGGGGGTATCACAGGAGTAGGACTGATAATGAATAAGAAAATAGGAATGCGGGTAAACTACTATGAGCAGCACAGTGATCGCATTATCATTGTCAAGATAGATACGAAGCCAACACCGACAACAGTAGTACAGGTTTATATGCCAACTAGCTCTGCTGATGATGAGGAGATCGAAGAAATATATGAGGAGCTAAAGGAAATTATTCAGACAGTTAAGGGAGAGGAAAACTTAATTGTGATGGGAGACTGGAATTCGGTTGTAGGAAAAGGAAGAGAAGGAAAAATAGTAGGTGAATATGGACTGGGCAGGAGGAATGAAAGAGGAAGTCGCCTGGTAGAATTTTGCACGGAACATGATTTAATCGTAACAAACACCTGGTTTAAGAATCACAAAAGAAGGTTGTATACATGGAAGAGACCAGGAGACACCGGAAGGTATCAGATAGATTTTATAATGGTAAGACATAGATTCCGGAACCAGGTTATAAACTGCAAGACGTACCCAGGGGCAGATATAGACTCTGACCATAACTTGTTAGTCATGAACTGTAGGCTGAAACTGAAAAAATTGCAGAAACGTAGGAAAATACAGAGATGGGACTTAGATAAATTGAAGGAAAGTGAAGTTCTGGAGAATTTCAGAGGGAGATTTAGGCAACAATTGACAGAAACAGGGGGAAATAAAACAGTAGAAGAGGAATGGGTAGCACTGAGAGATGAAATAGTGAAGGCAGCAGAGGACAAAATAGGTAGAAAGGCAAGACCTACAAAAAATCCTTGGATATCACAGGAAATACTAGATTTAATCGATGAAAGGAGAAAATATAAAAATGCAGTAAATGAAACAGGCAAGATGGAGTACAGACGATTAAAAAATGAGATTGACAGGAAGTGCAAAATGGCTCAGCAGGAGTGGCTAGAAGCCAAATGCAAATCTGTAGAAGAATGTATAAGAAGGGGAAAAGTAGATACCGCCTACAGGAAAATAAAAGAGACATTTGGGGACAAGAAAAGCAACTCTACGAATATCAAGAACTCAGATGGGAAGCCGGTTCTCAGCAAAGAAGAGAAAGCTGAAAGGTGGAAAGAGTACATAGAGCAGTTCTACAAAGGAAATGAACTTACAGACAATGTGGTAGGAAGGGAAGAGGACGTAGATCAAGATGAAATAGGAGATGCTATACTGAGAGATGAATTTGACAGAGCCTTGAAAGACCTAGGTCGGAACAAGGCCCCAGGAGTAGATGACATACCCTCAGAGCTACTAAAGTCTCTGGGAGAGCCAGCCACGACAAGACTATTTGATCTGGTGCGTAGGATTTATGAGACAGGCGAAATACCCTCAGACTTCAAGAAAAATGTAATAATCCCCATTACAAAGAAATCAGGCGCAGACAGGTGTGAAAATTACAGAACCATTAGTTTGATAAGTCATGGTTGCAAAATTTTAACACGAATTATCTACAGGAGAATGGAAAAGCTTGTAGAAGCTGACCTTGGGGAAGATCAGTTTGGATTCAGGAGGAACGTAGGAACCAGGGAGGCAATACTCACTTTACGTCTTATCTTAGAAGATAGATTAAGGAAAGGCAAACCTACATTTTTAGCTTTTGTAGATTTGGAGAAAGCATTTGACAATGTTGACTGGAATACACTCTTTCAAATTCTGAAGTCAGCAGGGGTAAAATATAGGGAAAGGATAGTTATTTATAACTTGTACAAAAGCCAGACCGCAGTTATTAGACTCGAAGGGCATGAAAGGGAAGCATCAGTTGGGAAGGGAGTAAGACAGGGTTGTAGCCTTTCTCCGATGTTATTCAATTTGTACATCGAGCAGGCGGTGAAGGAAAGCAAGGAAAAATTTGGAATAGGGATTAAAGTTCAGGGGGAAGAAATAAAAACATTGCGTTTTGCTGATGACATTGTAATTCTGTCAGAGACAGCAAAGGAGCTGGAAGAGCAGTTGAATGGAATGGACAGTGTGTTGAAGAGAGCGTATAAAATGAACATTAACAAGAGCAAAACAAAAATAATGGAATGCGGTCTTAGAAAATCGGGCGATGCTGAAGGAATTAGATTAGGTAACGAAACAATGAAGGTGGTAGATGAGTTTTGTTACTTGGGTAGTAAAATAACATGTGATGGTCGCAGTACAGAGGATATAAAATGCAGAATGGCAATGGGAAGAAAAGCATTTTTGAAAAAGAGAAATTTGCTAATATCGAACATTAATTTAAGTGTAAGGAAGTCTTTTCTGAAGGCATTTGTGTGGAGTGTTGCCTTGTACGGGAGTGAAACATGGACGATAAGCAGTGCGGACAGGAAGAGAATAGAGGCTTTTGAAATGTGGTGCTACAGAAGAATGCTGAAGATTAGGTGGGTAGATCGCATAACCAATGAAGAAGTACTGAACAGAATTGGTGAGAAAAGGAATTTTTGGCATACCCTCGCTAAAAGGAGGGATCGCTTGGTAGGACACATTCTTAGACATCGAGGAATCGTAAATTTAGCATTGGAGGGAAGTGTGTGGGGTAAAAATCGCAGAGGGAGACCAAGAGACGCGTATAGTAAGCAGATTCAAGTGGATGTGGGTTGCCGTTCTTATGAGGAGATGAAAAGGCTTGTTCAGGATAGAGTAGGGTGGAGAGCTGCATCAAACCAGTCTCCGGACTGAAGACCATAACAACAACGGAAAAGAAGATAATGAGACCTATATTAGACTCAAGTGATTTTAACTGACACTTGATACTGACCGTACTGTAGATATTCATACAGAAAAAAACTTTTGTTGTCCTGAAGTGCAAATGAAGGATTTAAAACCTGATGTTTGGTTTATTGTTGACACTTCTTTTTTAATGAAAACGCAAAACGTCAAATACAAAAAATGTTCTATTCTGTTGTATTGGAAGCTAACCCTGAGGATGAAAGGGCAAGGGTAATTTTTTTTTTCGAAAATGCTCAATACCTTTGGTGAATGATTATGTGTTGCCGAACGTGGATGATGAGATGGATGTCCACGTCTCAAATATCGTCATATTGTGCAGCCTGTAAAAGTTAGGAGGGACGTTATACATTCTCCTTTGCATTTGAAGAGTGAACTTTGTGAATAAAACAATAAAATATAAAATTTTAAGCATATTTTGCAATAAAACTAAGATTAGTAGTATGGAACTGTAATTGTTTTTAATTTTTTCTGTCTTAGTTACAACTAACATATTCAACCAATTGTATATGTCCATCTTAGCCCAGTGTTAGCAATTTGTTTACTTAAGAATGGCTATTCGTCCACAGAGATAAGGAGGGCGTTCAGACCGACACGTAGAACTGAAAACCATGAAAAGGTTCCTGTGAAATTCAAAGTCTTCCTGCCTTTTATTAATGACGTCACCGACCGCATGGATAAAATTTTGACGAAACGGAATGTTGCCGTTATTTACAAATCTACTCGGAAGATACAGGATTAACTGAAACCGGCGAAGAATGCTCGCAAACCGCTAGAAAAAGCAGGAATTTATAGGATTCCGTGTAGCTGTGGAGACGTATTTGTGGGTACCACAAAAAGAACAGTCAAAAACGACTGGAAGAGCACAAGGGGAACTGTAGAAGGGCAGAAATTGACAAATCAGCTGTTCCTGAACATGTTTTTCAACCAGGGGACCACCTTATTCAATTTGATAAGACTCAAGTTTTAGCAGCCACAAATGGAAACCACGAAAGACTGTACAGGAGGGAGGCAATAGTAATTGTAAAACTCCCCAATAATTTAAGTAGGACGGAGCACAGCGGAAACTAAATGAACTCTGGATTCCGGTGTTGAAGAAGAAATGTAACAGTCTTCCACCATGGGATGATATTAACGGACTACGGCAATCGTCAACGACGAATTGCGCGCGCATATCAAAAACATCTGACGTCACACCTCTGCGCGCGAGCCCTCGTAAACGGAGGTTGGTTTCAGTCAGTAGTGAGCCAGGATTTGCATCGGACATTCAAAAGTGCCACGATCACCCTTGAAATGTCCTCCGTAGTAGTGGACGAAACGTTGGGTTTCAATATTAAATCCATTAGAACACGGCATAATAGCTGGAAATTATTAGTAATATTGACCTTTCCGGTCGAGAAAGTTTACATTGTACATTGTAATCCTGTCAGAGACAGCGAAGGACCTGGAGAAGCAGTTGAACGGAATGCATAGTGTGTTGAAAGATACGTATAAGATAAACATTAACAAGGGCAAAACAAGGGTAATGGAGTGCAGTCTGAGAAAATCAGGCGATTCTGAAGGAATTAGATTAGGTAACGAAACAATAAAGGTAGTTGATTAGTTTTGTTACGTGGGCAGTAAAGTAACACGTGGTAGTCGCAGTACAGAGGATATAAAATACGGAATGGCAATGGGAAGAAAAGAAATTTGCTAACATCGAATATTAATTTACTTATAAGGGAGTCCTTTCTGAAGGCATTTGTGTGGAGTGTTGCCTTGTACGGGAGTGAAACATGGACGATAAACAGTGTGGACAGGAAGAGAATAGAGGCTTTTGAAATGTGGTGTTACAGAAGAATGCTGAAGATTAGGTGGGTTGATTGCGTAACTAATGAGGAAGTACTGAACAGAATTGGGGAGAAATGCAAGGGACCGATTGGTGGGACACATTCTTAGACATCAAGGAATCGTAAATTTAGTATTGGAGGGAAGTGTTTGGCGTAAAAACCTCGGAGGGAGACCAAGAGATAAATACAGTAAGCAGATTCAAACGGATGTAGGTTGCCATTCTTGTGAGTAGATGAAGGGGCTTGCTCAGGATATAGTAGGGTGTAAAGCTGCATCAAACCAGTCTCTGGACTGAAGGCAACAACAGCATGATCAATTTAAGTAGCTTTTTTTATTGTAATACTTTTTTTATTTGAGCACCCCCACTTTCTATTTTAAAATATAAATAATTTTTTTGGATAGGTTTAGGTTTATATGGATCTGGACTTAATCTCCTTGTATGAAATAAACACATTTTTCGGTTTTCAATATTTTAAATATCAAAGACTTAGCCCTAGATTTAGGCAAATAATTAGCATCGGAATTTACGATTCTTACGTTTCCTAGAACTGCCAGCCGCGAAATAATCAATCTTTAGAAAAATCGAATTTATAATATTGATATGCCATGTAGTGAGTAGCTAATAAACACTAAAATACAGAGGGAGGTTTGTTTATTCGATTTGTTAAATTTGCTGTCACTGTTACTGATAATGTGGACTATAAAATTTAAGATTAGCTGGTGCGAAATTTGTAAACATTAGTTAATGAAAATGGCGTTTAGGGGAAAAATTATGCAAATAAACCGGCTGAGATTTATGATTTACTTGAAAATACAAGTGATTTTTACTAACACAGAGCATTGTAAAACATTAATTAATGATTTTAAAACTGAAATTGATAGCGATATTTTAGAAAATAAATTTTTATAAATCATAATTCATCGCAGGAACTGAGGAGTCACTGAATTCAGACTGTGAAACATCTCTAGTCATTCGCTTGGAAAAATTAAAAAATACTACAGATGACCACCGGTTCAGAAATACGCCTCCAGAGAAATGTTTTGTAAGTTTAGGTTTTATTCAGAGAAATGTGGGGTATCAACTTGCCGAAAAAATGAAAATAAATGTTTGTAAAGCTTATGGGACTTAACTGCGGGGTCATCAGTCCCGGAACTTACAAGCTACTTATGAACTAACTTATAATAAATACAGCACAAACATCCATGGCCGAGGGGGGATTCGAACTTCCGACGGGGAACGGCCTCGCGCATCGGAACATAGCGCCTGAATGCGCTCGGCGGCTCCGCCGCGGTTTGCTGAAAAATGGTATCCATAGCGAATATTTAACATTATTTTTTCCACCCGACTTAAAGTACATGATGATCAGCATGGAATTAGCAAATAAATAAAATAAATAAATAAAAATAAAAAATTAAAAAATAAATATAAGAAACACATTGTTGGGGCGATCTAGAATTGTTTAATAAAAGGTTTTCATCCAAGATCGCTTTCTTCTTTTAATTATATGGCCGGTTTCGGCGTGCTAGACGCCATCTTCAGACCTGTCGTAATTTTTTACATCACTGCTGTAACAACAATTTGTAATATAGCACATTGGTATACATTTATATTGATGTGTCACAAAAATAAAATTTACATGTCAATAATAAAACAACAAAATCCATTCTTCTCAAGGTTTACGTTAGAGGCACTTCAGAATCAAGCTCAGTACTGACTTAAGTGAAGCACAATATTGTGGATTTTGTCATTTTATTATTGACATGTAAATTTTATTTGCATGACACATCAATATGGATGTATACCATTGTGATTTATTAGAAATTCTTGTTACAGTAGTTATGTAAAAAATTACGACAGGTCTGAAGATGGCGTCTAGCACGCCGAAACCAGTCATACAATTAAAAGAAGTAAGCGATCTTGGCTGAAAACCTTTTATTAAATAAGAAAATAAATAAAATAAATAAAAAAATTAATGCACAGAATGATAAATCTTGGATTAAAATGTTTGAATTTACTTAGTTATAAGGTTCTTTAACCGTTAATAAGTGTGAAGACTTTCAAAATCTAAAAATTTTCATTAATTCCCATTTTTTTTCAGTCTTTCCGTGGCAAAGAAATACTCTCGGTAATATTTACATTTTATAAGTTTCTTTCCAGTCATTTCTTCCAAGTCATTGGGAAATAAAAAGTATGGTTGCATTTTGATATAAAAATAAATCATCAAACCGGTCGTACGTTTCTGCAAAAAGAAAACCTGATTCTAAGTGCATAATATCCAACGATGATTATCTTTGTCGTTAAAAATCCCAAGTTCTTCGGGAAGTGAACAGTTCTTGAGCACTAAATAGGAGGTCTGGCCTTCCCAGTAGCCTGCATAAAAGGCCATTCCCGTAATCACCTGTTGGGTTTTCTGGCCCGGAGCGCGACTGTCAAGTTTCGTGAAGGGTGCTAAACTGCTAATCTCTTCCGCCGAGAGGTGCCGGGACGGCGGGGCGAGGGAAAATTTGCTCCTTACCTGCTCTTGCCTCAGCGACTCCAAAACACCGGGGCCTGCCAACAGAATGCCAGGCAGGAAGGCGTTCCCTGTTTTTATTGAAGGCTCAGCAAAGTAGTTTTCGAGAGCGTCGAGAACAGAGGATGAAGTATTTGCGTGAGTAAAGATTTTTTGGTAAATGGTCTCCCACCCATCTCATGCCAAGTATTATGTTATCGTTCCCTCGCTGAAACGACCTGCTTGGTAGTACAATGGATCACATTAAATTTTTAATCATCGTCTGTTGCTTTTGTTGCTTTATAATCCTCATTTAATGGTCCGATAGACTCTTTGCCGGGCACTTAAGTGTGATTACGCGGTAGTTTTGTAGATGTTACATTGTTAAAGACATTGCTAGTGGCCTGAAATACGAGGGTTAGTCAATTATTATCCGCAATTTAGTTACATTTTTGTTTGTGTTGGTAGTACTGTCGTTTTATGTTGGTGACGCATGCTTTGTTTATTTGTTGTTATATCTTTGCAATTTTCAAGCTGCTACGTTAGTTTTGTTGTCGCTGCCGTGCTGTTAATCATGGATGCTCCGCTGTCTATTTGCACCAAAGAATAGCAACGTTCAGTGATACTTTTTTGTGGGCGGAAGGTGTATCAGGAGCCGAAAATCATAAAAGATTTTCACTTAAGTACGGGAGCATTGCCACAATGAAGTGTGTACGAGTGGATTGAAAAATTCCGAAATGGTCGCACGAGTGTTAAGCACGATGAAGGAGCCGGACGACCGTTTACCGCCACAAATGAAGAAACCATTTAGCGATCACGTGAAATGATTCTCTTAGACAGACGATTAACTATTGATGAAGTGTCTCATCGTCTTCAAATTAGTCATGGTTCTGCCTACAAAATTATTCACAACAGACTTGGGTTTCGTAAAGTTTGTGGAAGATGGGTCCCAAAACAACTCACACAGTTGCATAAGCAAACGCGCCTCGACATCTGCAAAAAAACATCTGGATCGCTAAGGTAACGAAGGGGACAACTTCTTTGACAGAATCATTACTGGTGACGAAACATGGATCCATCATTACGAGCTTGAGAGTAAACGACAGAGTATGGAATGGAAACATCCAAATTCGCCGTGCAAGAAAAAGTTCAAGATCCAACCGTCCGCAGGAAAACTGATGCTTACGGTTTTTTGGGATGCACGAGTCCTGTACTGGAACAATAAACAGCGTACGTTACAGTGAGATACTTACTGACAGGCTAAAGCCTGCAATTCGAAGCAAACGCCGAGGATTGCTGTCAGAAGGTGTTGTGTTGTTGCACGACAATGCTCGTCCGCTTACTGCTGTCCACACTGCTGAAACGCACCAGAAACTCAAATTCGAAGTACTGGATCATCCTCCATATTGTCCCGATCTTGCCCCTTCTATCACTTGTTTGGTCCACTCAAACAGGCTTTAAGGGGCCGTCGATTTGACTCGGACGAAGCAGTGAAGGAAGCGGTGCATTCCTGGCTCGCAGCTCAACCGAAAACCTGCTTCAATGAGGGCATAAGGAAGCTTGTAGAGCGATGGACGAAGTGCATTGAAAAGCGAGGAGACTATGTTGAAAAATGTTGTTCTTGTAAGTTTCGTATTTTATTACAATAAAATTTGATAACTACTTTGCGGATAATAATTGACTTACCTCGTACATACATATTTATGCACATACTATTTTATTTTGAGTGCTAGACACTGACATATTAGACTAGAAGTGGTTCTGTCGATAGATTTACTTGTTCAGCCACTCACCGACATTCTGAAGCGTAACAGCGACCAAATTTCTATTCGGAAAGTTTGTAGTCAGTGCTCGAGAGTGTTTGCTTTGCTGGTTGCAAAGTCTTCTTCCAGCCTTCTGAATCATCATTAACACAGCACTGAGCATATCAACACAGTTTTTCTCCATGTTCTTTGTTGAATGTTATTGCCAACATTTGTAATTTGTGTGAGATATCAGTGTTCGTGAGTGTGTGTGTAAACTAGTGTGCTTTCTTCATAGTTAATTTAGTATTTCAACTAATGACTGAAAAATTACTGTTGTTCATAAATACACGTACATACATAACTAGGCTATATATCAATTCTGTCACTCTCTCTCATACACACACACAGACCACAGATACCACACACATACACACTCACAAGCAGAACGAGGAAAGCAATCAATAGAAATTTGTACTATTATTAAGTTCTGGGAAGAAAGAGCCACAGCGGTTTCCAGTCTGAAAGTACAGAGTCTAGGATGTAAAGTAACCTTTTATACAAACAAATGTGTACGATTTTAAGGTTAATGGAGTCCCTTGTGTAAATATCATTATACCTTTACTCATTAAGTGCATTTACACCGAAAAGGAACACAAGCGTATTAACATTCCAGAGTCAATTCGCTAGTGTTCATTCAATTTCCTTGTACTTAAGAACGAGCATTTACACTAAACGATCAGAAGAGAAATGTTGAAATGTTTGTAGAGCTTATGGAACTTAACTGCGGGGTCATCAGTGCCGAAACTTACAAACTACTTATGAACTAGCTAATACTAAAGACGGCACAAACATCCATGCCCGAGGGGGATTCGAATCCCCGACCGCAGCGGCCGTGCAGACCGTAACTGGCAAGCCGCAGACCGCTCGGCCACTGCGGCCGGCAGAAGAGAATTCTGCTGAACGAGCATTGGGCATGTGAACACGAGCGAATGTTTCGTGTTTGTTTATTTGGCGCTAAAGTCGTATTTTCCAGATTGCGACTATTAGAATTTAGTGAAGTACCAGTAGTCGCGATTGTAAACACTGTTGTCCATTATTGTGTATGGCAGCTGCCCTGTTAGTAATTCAAAAAACAAAGGCGAAGCAGCGAAGAAAAAGAAAAATATGGGTTTTTGAATTTTTGAAAAAGCGCCAAATACAGGTTGAATCACCTAACACTTGCACCGCAAATATTGCGGAAACAAAGTGCGACTGATGAGAATGTTTTCACATAATTGATGGTAGTCAAGGACTCGTATTGTTAGGCAATAAACATATAGTAAAAACGCCTAGAAAGTGTATTTTTTATGCAAACATACAATTTTTGAAATGGAACAATGGTTTTTTCTATTATGCACTGGAATTTTTGACAGCAGCTGTGTACAAAGAATTTTGAATGACATTACAGAATTACAGCTCCCAACTTCACTCAAAGTGTAAAAATCCACACGAGCGCCTCAAGGATGCACATTCGGAATGCGGGATTGTTTACATGCAGTTTATTCGTTACGAGGTATAGTTTATCTTTTTGTAAAGCTACTATTTGCTCATATTAATCTTTTGACAAGTCCAGGTTTCTGTTTGTTAAGCAATTATTGTTCTCTTGTGTATGTAGCATAGAATTAAGTTTCGGCTACAAAGTTATGAACTAAACTGTTCGTTTTATGTCATATTGATTCGAACAAGTCTTTAAAATTATTTACGTTTCTCTTCTACAGCTAGCTTCGAACTTCGTTATGATTATACATTTTACATCAAGCTGGTAAAAGCAAAAGATTTAATTTACGTCAATATTTAGTTCCTGAGACAGTTTTTAGTTTCATATTTTAGCCTTGGCTCAAATCTACGCCCTATACTCAATATCTGATTAAGTTTCTCTTGGGCAGCTAGTTTGGAAGTTCGTTATTAAACAGACGAATGAACCAAACAGTTCGTTTTATGTCGAGTTGGTACAAACAATTATTATGTTACATTTGTGTAGCAAATATGAAATTACGTTATGATTACGCCTGTACAAAATTAGAGACTAAAGTGTTTGTCTTATGCTATTGTGCTACACGTAGATAATTATCTTTATTTGCGTTTAACAGTATTTTAGACGTGATGCATGTATTTGTTTCTTTCGCATTTGCCGTCTGTTAAAATCGTAGTTTCACATGTTCTACGTCGTTCACACCAGTGTAAGCGCCGAAGCAGAGAAACGCGAACTTCTCTTTGATGATTCGCTCCGAGACCGACGTCGATGGATCACGCGTGAACACTTGCGAATGGCGAACGAACACTGCTCACTGCGCACCAAAGACAATCCTTCGTTCGTTGATGTTCGTTCGCTGCATTCACTCTAGTGAAAGGCACCTTTACATAATTTCAGTTGATTCTCGTCTGAACTGCTATTGATTAACAGGAATGTTGATATCATTCGACTAATTTGAAATGTAACGCTAAACTATCTGGCCCAACAATAAAGGTTATTTCAAACAATACCACGTAAATTATTTAATGGCTCTGTCGATTATGACTTATTATCAGTAGTCCATAAATTTATCTAAGCCGACTGAACCAGAGCATGCAAGGAACCAATATTTCTCAGACTGTCCTACTAGTGCTCAAGTCCTACAAGTCTTATAGTTGAAGTCTTATGCAAAAGTGTGCACTTCTCATGCTCTGAAGCAGACATCGGCCTAAATGAATTTATAGGTTACAGATAACGACTAACCAAAACGTACAACATTTTAAGAGATAATGTTTCAAATGTTCAAATGTTTGTATAGCTTATGGGACTTATCTACGGGGTCATCAGTCCCTAAACTTACAAACTACTTATGAACTAACTAAGACTAAGGACGGCACAAATATCCATGCCCGAGGGGGGATTCGAACCCCAGACCGTAGTGGCCGTGCAGACCGTGACTGGAGCGCCTCAGTCCCGTCGGCCACCGCGGCCGGTAGATAATGTTTATTGTTAGAAGTAATGTGCTCCCAGATCTCAGCGCGAATAATATACCAAATATAAAGAAATTGGCACCTACGTTCGGAGTATGAAATCAAATTTTCGTATACTTCTTACGAGTAATTATTAATAGAATATATAGTTATCCATATTTTACATTTGCTCACGTGACTACCGAGAACAATAGCGCCACCCTTTTTACTGAATTACACGATGCGTTGCGGGTGTGAGTCCATCATCAGGTGCAAATCGCTTTAATAGATTATTTCGACTGCTACATGAGGTGATGGGAAATGTTCCTATTTTGAGAAGGTTAGTTGTTGAATATTACGCCTATTTTGCAGCTCGCGAATCAAATAATCAATTAACGGAACTATGACGAGAACGGTGAAAAACTGACAAAGATTCTGAAAGAATATTTTTAAAACCTTAATGCCAGGCCAGTCTGCGGCGTGTCAGTCACGGTGTGCACGGTCGCTGCGGTCGGGGGTTCGAATCCCCCCACGGGCATGGATGTTTGTGCCGTCTTTAGTATAAACTAGTTCATAATTAATTTGTTAGTTTAAGGACTGATTACTACGTAGTTAAGTCCCATAAGCTCTACAAACATTTGAACATTTTTTTTTCCGTTAATGCCAGCAAACATTTATTTATTGGCGCTATAAGTGCACACCAGGTCATTCGAGACGCATAATTGTTTGTGATCGAAACACTAAACAGATATAGTTTTTGGTTAACATTCATTGATCTCTATACTATATAGATCTTGAAATTCAGCTGTATGGGAATGCCAGCCATAGATATTCATATTTCGTATCTTGTCAAATTCAAATATGGCTGCTATCAAGTGTTACTAGAATAAGATAATACATTTAGATTCCGTTCCCATATCATCCTATTACTTCGGATGTTGACATAAAGTTCAAAACAAGAAGCAAGAAAAATATTTCTCACGTACGAACTGGTGGAAATTCGTTTACCAATTTTCAACACGGCGGGCAATGCAAAATCAGAATTAAAACATGTGAATGTTTTATGCTCAGAGACCAGAGTTATCAGCGTGGCCAACCCCGAAGCACAGTTTCCCCCTAAATCGTATGTGAAATCTCCCTAAATCCCCCCAAATATTGTGAGTTGTATTTTGAGCGGAAAAAACGTTCTTTTTGGGAGGCGATTGTAACTTTCAGTTAAATTATTTAGGGTGCGATGTCTCCCGACTGCTACCAATCTCATCTAGAAGGGGAAGGCCGCTTAAAATTCCCCTCAAGACTGCACTTCCCTCTGAAGCACTTATCCCCCTAGAATTTTAATCCCCCTAAATATTCCCCCATCTATAATTTCACCCCCTAAATTTTGAGGGGATAACCCCAAAGTTGGAACCCCTGACGTCCAGATTGTGTAGGGATCATTGTTAACACTGGAAGACCAAATATTAAGTTTATCATGTAATGACAGGAAAAAGTTTTACACTTGGTACCTTATATTTGATATCTGACAGTAGGCTACACTATAAACTTCTTCTTTGGTCGTCTCAACATTAACCAATAAAATGTATCAGTAAAGCATTTCGAAATAAATAAATGTGTACCTCGAGTGACTGAGATGCTATTACAGAAAAATTAAATCGACGTTTGCTGACATTTAAGGGTTAAAATATTCGTCTTAGTTTTTCACCGTTTCTCATATCTTAAGTTTTATGATTTGCAATCTTCGAAACATCTTTCTCTCCACCACAATATACGTTTTGAGTCACCCCACTGAAGAGCAGAAGTAAACAGTGAATCAAAACGATCTGCAGGATCCAGAACGCATAGTGGAGCCAATTAAACACGGAAAACATTGTTTTTGTACGTATTGTTATTAAAAATAAAATTTAAATGCAAACAGCGAGATTGATGAGAACAGTAGATTACTGAAGGAGCGAAGAAATAAAAGTGGAAAGTATTCCACAGTGCTATGGAATTTCGAAGGTAATGACAGGGGAACTTCGTATCATGGTCATTGAAACTACAGAAACAACATCCAATTACTGATGAAAATATTCTGTTCTGCATCGGCGGGGTGAGAAAACGGACGCTGAAGGTCACGTCATAATAGACAACCCGAAGAACAGCCCCTCGGTTTTCCTCCGTTCCCCGAGACTGCGTCCTCAGTCAACCACGAGGACGGCGCGTCGCGGAACAGACGAGACAAATAGTTACCCTGTGGTCTCGGTTGGCACCTCGCTGACAGCTGCGCTTTGTCCCTCGCTGTTGTGGTCGTCGAGTCAAGGGCAGCGAGCTCCCAACATGGCCTGAGCCCCTCCAGAGCCACTCGTCTCAAGAGCCCGTTTGCTACCTGCTGTAAACATGTCACCTGGCCCTAACATCACAAAACAGCACTCTGCCAGTTTTGGAAGTTCTTGCCTACTGAGAGTTGGAAATTCCGTTCGTAATTTGGCATAATTCTGACAGTTGAAAATCATAGAATTATCTATAAGAAAAAATAAACTGAAAACAACAAGGGCTTCCTCTAAAGTTATATGGAGAATAGAAAGCTTGGCAGTAATATTTCAGTAGCTTAAATGAATGATCTTAATTTTTTTCAAGAGACATTACTATGTTAACAGAAGTAAATAAGTAAATTTTTCGTCATCCTATACATATTATAAATGCGAAAGTGTCAATGTTTGTTACCGCATCACGCTAAAACTACAGCACTGATTTAGATGAAATTTCATATAGAGATTTCTTATGTTTTGGATTAGGACATAGGCTACTTTTCAAAATGTTTATTACAAGTTATTTATTTGAAATATATCCATAGAAATACGTAACGGTTGTAAGAAGCTTCTAATATAATAGCGGAAGAATATTGTAGGGTATGTCATGTTTAGCCGCGGGGGTTAACGCGTCATGTAATAAACTACCGTCAGTGTTGGCAATGGTTCGGGTCCTGCTATAGTGACATTTTTTTCTTTGTTATTGTTATCTTTTTTACTTTCGAATATACAAAAAGATTCTTGGATACTGCCAAAACGGCTTAACTGATATATAATTACATACACAAGAAATCTGAATGTTGGCGTTTATGCCGCATTCATTTTCATTTGTTGTACCAAATGAAGGAAGTAGGTATATAAATTGAAGACTTTAAATAAAATATGCTCTAAGTACCATGGCAAGAAAAAACATTGACGTTTTGTGTAGAATGGGATCTAGATACCAAGCCCTATTTTGTGTACAAAGCGCGAACTGCCACGTATAAATAGCGTACGTAAACTGCAACGAAAGTAGTAGCAAATGCACTCAACAGATGGCAGGCAGTACGCTGCAGTTACCATATGAAACGTTATAGATGTTCGAACATTGTGATGTTATCGTAATTCTTTAAAACTGTATTCTCTTTGTATTTCAATGAATAATAGTTTCTTTTGTGATTTCGATTGTTTATAGTATTCGAACGTTTGAATTTAGTTCTTTTGTTGGTTCGCTTTGCATTTGTAGGATCTCAACAGTTCGTTTCTCCGTTAGATGTCTTTTTTATCTCTTTACTTTTCTCCGTTAGGTTTGTTGTTTATTTCGTTACATTGCTCCGTTAGGTTTGCTGTTTATTTTGTTCCATTACTTGGCATTTGTTTTCGATTACTGTATTGTTGTTATTGTAGTTACTTACGGTCAGGGATGCCATCCCACAAGTTGGAGCTGAAGGTGGGTGTGCCTGTTTTATTGATGCGTAACTTGGATGCACTACGATTATGCAATGGCACCAGGTTACGCATCACGGATCTGAGAAGGCATATCGTGGAGGCCACCATCATCACCGGTGGAGCCAAGAGAGAGACTGTATTAATACCATCATCCTAACAAACTTTCCATTCCAGGTTAACCAGTTACAGTTTCCATTGAAAGTGGCCTTCTCGATTACTATAAACAAGATTCAAGGACAAACATTAAAAGTGGCAAGTATTCATGTGGCCACCCCACGTTTCTCGCACGGACAGCTCTACGTAGGCTGCTCCCGTGTATCGAGAGCTAGAAATCTCTACGTATACTCGGAGAACAAGAAGTCTCGAAACGTCGTTTACAGGGACGTATTGCAATAGACTTTTTGGCACTCCATCCATTCCGTGCTAACAATGTCGCAAACAGTCATGTACTTATTTATGCCATTTCTTGGCACTTTAATGTCTGACTATTGAACCGCGGGTAACACCGCGGGGAGCAGCTAGTTTAATATATAAAGCAGAGTGTACGTATATTTGTACGTGTTGGATAGAACTCTACAATTTTGTTCCAATCTTTATGAAATTTTGCATTCGTAAGCTTCAATCCATGAGAACGGTCGCCGTAAGTGTAAGAATCACGTACGATACATAGTTCCCGAGATATGACGTCATAAACAATGAGATGGGCGGAAAACTGCTGCATTTAGCGACAATACTGCTCATTTTCTCCTAAACCAACTGGAACGATTTCAACCAAATTTGGCACACACATTCCTTGCCGTGAGGTACAATTGCTGCAGGGGTAATAATCACATACGGCATACGGTTAGAAAGATATTACGTCATAACCAATAGAAATCGCAAAAAATGCCATATAATGCGGCGAGCCTTTCAAAATAAACTGTATGAGAATGACAGTACTTAGCGACTTGCAACAAACTTTAAACATAATTTCAAACCTTTATTAAACTTTTTCTCGCTGGCAACCATAGTAAAATGATGAAAGGAAAAAAGTTTCCCTCTTACTGCTTTTCCGCTGTTTATGGAGTAAAACTACGGCTCTTGGTATAACGTTACAATTTATAATTTTAACAGTACAAATTGTAGCGACAGGAAATTTTACAGGCAGTATACACGCATATAGCTGAATGTAGTTTCTAAATTGTATCACATTCCGACACGTAGTTCAAGAGATATGAGCACGTAAACAGTAACGTTCCGCTGCTTATGGACTAAAACTACGGCTGTCGGTATGACGTTACAATTTATAATTTTTACACTAAAATTGTAGCGACAGGAAATTTTACAGAGAGTATACACATATATAGTTGAGTGTACCTTCTAAATTGTATCAAAGTACGACACGTAATTAATGAGATATGAGCACATAAACAGTAACTTTCACGGAAAACTGCCTCATGACGCACCAAGTTTTAATCTGTTACTTCTTTACTACTAATTGTATTCTCAAGAGATTTTACAGTAATACAGGCATTATACAAATGAATGTATACCTGAGAAATGGCAGGAATAAATAGATAAATACCCGGGCAACGCAGGGTTTCCAGCTAGTTAGAAATAAGAACACGAGCAACACTGAATTACGCTGAAGGCCAAAGAAAATGTCCCACCTGCCTAACATGGTGCAGGACCACGCGAGCACGCAGAAGTGCTGCCACACGACGTGACGTTGATTCGACTAATGTCTGAAGCAGTGCTGCAGGGAACTGACACATGCAAGAAGCGTGAAAAGTCTGACAGGTAGCAACACGTATTTAAAAAGAAATTCATGAATGGCAACTCCTTCTACACTTTGGATGAATTCTTAGATAAAACTTGAAATAAATAAATAAAAGTTGTAAAAAATTAAAAATCCTTAAAATAGCGTGTAATTGAAGTTCAGTGGTCATGTGTATTACTCCATACTTTTTATTATTTACTGTTAATTGCTTTTGAACCTCTGTTGACTTCACTAACCAATAAACGAGAGCATCATCCGCGAACAGTCTAAGAGAGCTATTCAGATTGTCTCGTAAATCATTTGTAAATACAAGGAAGAGTAGAGAATCTAAAACGCTTCCCTGTGGAACGCCAGATGTCACTTCTGTTTTACTCGATGACTTACCGTTAATTACTACGAACTGTGTCCTTTCTGATGGGAAATCGTGAATCCAATCGCACAATTGGGGCGATATTCCATAAGCACGCAATTTCATTAGAAGCCGCTTGTGAGGTACAGTATCAAAAGCCTTCCGGAAATCCAGAAATGTGGAATCGATTTGAGATCCCTTGTCGATGGCACTAATCACTTCATCTGAATAAAGGGCAAGCTGTGTTTCGCAAGAGCGATACTTTTTGAATCCGTGTTGACTATTGGTTAATAGTTCGTTCTCTTCGAGGTAGTTCATAATGTTCGAAGAAAGTATACGTTCCAAAATCCTATTGCAAATGGACGTCAATGAGATGGGCCTGTAATTTTGGGGATCACTCCTATTGCCTTTCTTGAATATTGGAGTGACCTGGGCAACTATCCAGTCTTTGGGTACGGATATTTCGCCGAGTGATCGGTTGTATATGATAGCTAAGTACGGAGCTATTGCATAAACATACTCTGAGAGGAATCTAGTTACTGTGCAATCTGGCCCGGAAGATTTATTTTTGTTTAGTGACTTAAGTTATTTTACTACTCCAGGAACATCTACTTCTCTTCTGCAGCGACAGTAACACCGCGTTCAAACCTACTTAAATCATGATTACCTGCCATTGTAGCAGCAGTAGCCGATCTAACCTAACGCCTGTGCCTGATACCTGTTGTTGTCTTATACACGAGTTGCCGACCGCAGTGCCGTCTTCTGACTGTTTACATAAGCCTGTGATTTGCATACGCATGCCTATTTCAGTTTCCTTGGCTCTTGAGTGCAGATTCTCTTGTTTAATAGTTCCTCAATGGGCAATCATATACAACTGATTGCTCTACGAAAGATCAGTGCCGAAAGTCTGGAAAAATACAGAGGTTACACTAATACTCAAGAAAGAAAAAACAGAAGTAGTTCAATGACTGCAGACCAATATCACTGACATCAGTTTACAAGAGGATTTCGGATCGTAAACTGTACTCGAACACTGTAAATCAGCACGGAGAAAACGATCTGCTGACGTGTAGCTCAGGATCGAAAAATACCGTTTTCGTGCTACACAACTAGCTCTTTATTCTCATGACGTAATGAATAGTATTGAAATGAGACTTCAAAGTAATTCTATATTTCTCGATATCCACAAGGCTTTTGATATCTTTGCTCACAATCGACAATTGCATGAGTATGAAGTATCGTCTCATTTGTGAGACTGGATTCGTAAGTTCCTGTCAGAAAGGTCACAGTTCGTAGTAATTGACGGGAGTCACCGATTAAAACAGAACTGATACCTGGCGGCAATAGGCCACGGGTGTTGTTCTGTGCCGCGGCGGAATGGCCGAGCGCATTGAGGCGCTATGCTCCATTGCGCGAGGCCATTCCCCGTCGGGGATTCGAGTTCCCCCTCGGCCATGGATGTTTGTGCTGTCTTTAGTATAAAATGGTTTATAAGTAGTTTGTAAGTTTAGGGACAAACATTTGAACTTATTATTCTGTACGTGTGAAAAAGAGTTGCGACGAGATTATAGTCACATGACGGGTATTAACTGACTTTGAAGGCGGGATGGTATGTTGATTCAGTATTCGTAAATCGACAATGTGAAGAGTGTGCCGAGAACATAAAATTTCGGGCATTTCTTCACACCATGGGCTATGCAGTGATCGACGGACTGCACTTAATACGTAACTGAGTGAAAAAAAAAAAAAAAATGTTCAAATGTTTGTTAAGCTTATGGGACTTAACTACGAGGTCATCAGTCCCTAAACTTACAAACTACTTACGAACTAGGACGGCACAGATATCCATGCCCGAGGGGGGATTCGAACCCCCGACCGTAGTGGCCGTGCTGACCGTGACTGGAGCGCCTCAGTCCCCCCGGCCACCGCGGCCGGCGTAACTGAGTTCAGCGGTGTTTACGTAGTCAGTGCTAACAGAAATGTAAGACTGCTGGAAATAATGTTGGACGTACGATGAACAGATCCGTTAGGGGGATGCAATTTTTAGCGTTAATAGTAAAGCTGAAAATGACCGACTCGAATGCATTCACTAAGAGCGCCGTCTACAGCGCCTCTTGTAGGTTCGTGACCATACCAGTTGGACCCTAGACAACTAGAAAACTGTGACTTGGTCAGTTGGTAAGTTGTAAACTGGCGCTTCTTCCGTAATGGAGCAGGCTGTTTCAGGAGCTACAGCCTCTGGTACAACTGAACCGACTGGGAGACCATTTCCAGCCATTCATAGACTTCACGTTCCGAAACAACGATGTTATTTTTATGGATGATGATGAGCCGCGTAACTGGGCCAACATTGTTCACGATTCATCCAAGGGACTGACGGAAGACATTGAGAAGGTTCAGAGAAGGGCAGCTCGTTTTGTTTCATCACGTTACGGGGGGGGGGGGGGGAGCGTCACAGAAATGTTGCACGAATTGAGGTGGAAATCATTAAAAGAAAGACGTTATTCATTGCGGCGTGATTTGTTTGCGAAGTTTCAATCACCGACTTTTACTTCTGAATGTGAAAATATATTGCTAGCACTCACCTACTTAGGGAGACATGATCATCCCAATAAAATAAGAGAAATCAGATCGAAAATGGAACAATTTAGGTGTTCTTTCTTCCCGCGCGCTATTAGAGAATGGAACGGTAGAGAAAAGTTATGAAAGTGGTTAACGAACCCTCTGCCAGGCACTTAAATGTGATTTGCAGAGTATCTATGTAGGTAGATAGAATAATCACCAAAGTTATCCATTAAATCATTACGTTACCACCTCAGCGGTGCACTCTTAAGGTGGAATTTGTTTCTTCTTGTACATCGAATATTTTAGGGGAAACCGCAGCACACTTATTGTACTTAAGACATATACTTAAGCAAAGATAGTATCTCGATCCCGATTGTAAACCAGTTAGGTTCCTTTCCGACTTTGCTGATGCAATAGCCCCATATGTAGCTATCATATACAACCGCTCAATCAGCGAAAGAACCGTACCCAAAGACTGAAAAGTTCCACGGCCGCTCCAAAGGAAAGAGGAGTGACCCGAAAAATTACAGGCCTATGTCATTCAAATTAGTTGACAGCAGGATTTTATACTACACACTTTCGTCAAACTTTATGAACTACCACGAAGACAACCACCTATTGACCCATACTCAATACGGTTTCAGAAAATAAAGTTCTTGTCAAACGCAGCTAGTTCTTTACTTACATGAAATGAGTGCTATCGACAAGGCAAATCAAATTAATTCCATATTTCTAGATTTCCGGAAGGCTTCTGACACTGTACCTCACAAGCGTCTTCTAATCAAATTGCATGCTTATGGAATATCGCCAACGTCATGCAATTAGTTTCGTGATTTCCTATCTGAAAGGACACAGTACGTAGTAACTGTCAGAAACTCATCAAGTACAATGGAAGTGATATTTGGCATTTTCAAGGGAAGTGTTATAGGGCCCTACCGTTCCTTACATTTATGGACGCTTTAGGAGACAATATGACCGCTTCTTAGACTGTACATGGATGATGCTGTCATTTATCGGTTAGTAAAGTCACGAGAAGATCAAAAGCAACTAGTAAGTGATTTAGATAAAATATCTGGATGGTACAAAAATTGGAAATTGATCCTAAGAATTTATTAGTATGAATTCATCCACATGAGCTCCGAAAGAAATCCGTTAAACTTCATTTACACGATAAATTAGTCTAAGCTACAGGCCGTAAATTCAACTAAATATATAGGAATAACAATCAAGAAAACTTAAATTGGACAGAACACTGCCGCGCGGGAGTAGCCTAGCGGTCTGGAGCGCCACCTTACGGATCGCGAGGCCTCCCGCGTCGGAGGTTCGAATCCTCCCGCGGGCATGGATGTGTGTGTTGTACGTACGTTAGTTTAACTTAGTTTAAGTAGTTTGTAAGACTAGGGACTTATGATTAAAGTAGTTTGGTCCCATAGAATTACAAACATCTGAACTTTTTTTTTTTTTTTTTTTTTTTTTTTTTTTTTTTTTTTTTTTTTTTTTTTTGAAAGAATACGTATTATAGGGAAGACGCAACAAACGCTGCGTTTCATTGGCAGAACACTTAGAAGATACAACAGTTTTATTAAAGAAACTGCCGACACTACCCTTGTGCGTCCTATTTTGGAGTAGTGCTACACATTGTGGGATCCCCACCAAGTGAGAGTAACGGAGGATATAGAGGAAGTTCAGTGAAGGGCAGCTAATGTTGTATTATCGTAATATAGAACAGATAGTATCACGGATCTGATATAGAAGTTGCGGTGGAAATCATTAGAAGAAAGGCGTTATTCGTTGCGGCGATAATTATTTGCGAAATTTCATTCATCAACTTGGTCTTCCGATGCGAAGATATTTTTTAGCACCCACCTATATAAGAAGACATCATCGTAATAAAATAAGAGAAATCAGGTTTAAAACGAAAAGATTTAGTTGTTCCTTTCTCCTGCGCTCTGTTAGAGGATGAAACAATAAAGTAATAACATAAAAGCGGTTCGATGAACCCTCTACTATGCACATCAGTGTGATTTGCAGGGTATTTCTGTAGATATCTTTTCAGGTTGAGAGATGTGACGTAAGAAGAGCACGCGGAGATAATGTGACGTTGTCTGATGCTTCATTACAACCCGACGTGACTTTTGGGAGTTCCGTAATGACGCGCTACGTCAGAACAGATGCTAATTCCGTACTTCAGTTAAGTAATTATGCACCGACCGTAACGACGGCTGTCGCATTTCAATTGTAAATGCTATCTAGTTGTTAGTCGTCGAGCAAATGGTGCCACGGTTAGTTCAAGGTCGAACCCACTTAAAAATACAACGCTGGTGCGACACCGTTGCGCGTGTAGAGGCTCCGTTTGAAATGTCATGCTTCCAGTTGCTGTGACAAGGCTGGAGGACAAGGACTAACCGGTGACGGAAATGCTACAACGACACTTTAAAATCAGCATATGAAACGAGGTTATCCTCTAGCGTCCCTTTGTATAATTTATGATACGTCCGTCTAAATTACATTACTTCACAACATCTACGGTTATTCGTAATAAAGCACACCGTATCGTATTTGATCCACTCCACAGGGAATTCAGTTCAGCTGCTCATAGTTCTGAAAAATGACTCCTAGGTGTCAGGAGCAGTCAGTAACAATAGCTTTCCGAGAGGGCTCCAACGCATGGCTGCAATGCATGAAGATTAGTACTCTTATCATTTCTACTCTAAACCGACTTTAAAATGTTTTTAAAAATTTATAAGATATAACTGTAGCAAATATAGGCGAAAGACGATTTTCCTGCCGAAAAATCAACTTGTATATTAAAAGAATCTACGAAAACTAGTCAGTCGGCCATACCAAACTACCCGGCCGATTTCCTTAATTTTTGTTTTAAACGAAAGGTATTCATCCACAGATTGCTGATCAATTTACATAACTTTCGCCTTCCTTTTTCTACACACAAACGCAATTTTCTTCTGTATATTTCTGATGGGGATGTCCTTGCTGTAAACTAAAGTCAATCGGTCAGCCCGTTCTATCCGACTGATTTCTTTCATTTTTGCTTGAAACGAAAGGTTTTCATCCGTAGATTTGTCATAAAGTGTCAAAAATAACTTACGTCTCTCCATCCTTTATTTTTATTCAAAAGCGGTATTCTTCTGTACTTGGCATAGAATATTTCAATTGGTTTATTTTACGATATCTTCGGTTCTAATTAAGGTAGACTATGCAGTTCTTTTTGACCTAACAACACTCAGCGGATCAAGCTCTTTCATTAGCGCTTTTAAACACTTGCATTGATTGATTCTGAAGAAAGATATGCGTGAACATTCAACTTTACTTCCATTTTTTCCCAGCTGTTTTGTCATTCCACTAATACTAGCTGACCCGGCGAACTACTTACCGCCACTGTCAATGAATGTTGTGGTTATTTTTAGCTAAACCTAATCGAGAACTTTATTAACTTAACAAAATCAGTTAATTTATATAGGTTATCTGGAAAATGTATATAAAGAAAATAAGAATTCAATAAAAATATAAAAATCAAGTATTTCAGTGTCGTGTCAGCAAGCCATTTTGGTTTAACGAAGGTATGTATTTTGCTGCTTGGGTTGCTCCTCTCTACTGAAGAACCATCTGATATATTTCACTTTGTTTACAGGTGCAATAACAAATAAGACGGATAGTTTGCCAACACGTAATGTGGCACGTACAAATGACCTTCAGAAAAACATGCATTTTGTAGGTTCAGACCACAAACACTGACGGATTGGCCTTGTGTTTTGTTGTCATGGCGAATGCAAGACTAACCAGGAATTCTTTTAAAATCAGAGGACGTATAGGTTGGAATCTTCGGAATGAGGGCTTCCTCACCTTTGAATTATCCTATCCTACGAGATCTCATTGATCATCAGTTTTCTTATCATAAAACGCGTTCCAGTGCAGAGTTTTGGTTGATTTCGATTTCTAAGTATGATTATCATTGAGCCAACGTTTAGTTATAGATTTTATGGTGGTAAGGCAGGCATACGCAAGGAATTTAAAAACTCAATTGGATAGTTGGTGGCTTCGTCTTCGTATGTTACACATTCAGTACCTCTGAATGAATGTTGAGTACCAAGGATTCGATTCTTGATTACGAAGTTTAGGTCTTCCACATCTTTGTTCTTAGCTGCTAAAATAGCTCGCTGACTCAACTATTGTAATTTTTGTGGTTCGCAATGATCGGGAACACTTTGGTGATAAGCTTGCACAATGTAAACAAATCGGACAGTAACCTCTATATGCTAGTTTCAAACCAGAGCACAGACAACATGAAACAAAAGCAATTCTGTATATGTTATTATCTATGACATAGCTCACGTCCTCTAAGTGTGCGGCGACAAACACATGCTGGCATAGCCGCCACTTTCATGTTGAAATATTAATTAAGAATAAATTTTAGCGCAAATTGAAATCCTTTCAAACAGTACCTCATTCATCCTTCTACGATTAGTTCACGCCAAGAAAGAGTGATGTTCACCTGAGAAACAACATGTATGAACATTTTTTTCTATTATTTTCTTTGTCAATTTTACCGATATTTTAATAGTTATCTTCCTGTTCCGGGCGGTGACGAATCCAACAAATCTCTGTAACTACATTTCATATGCGTATGAGGAGGAATGTGAAGAAAGGGAAGGAGACAAGATGAACCAGTCAGTACTTACCAGCAATTACCAAAAGATATGTCTTCCACGTGCCAGGAATAGCTATGGAAGGGAACAGATCGAGGTGCAAAGGAATGGGTTGTTCAAGCCTAACGATTATGAGTTGTTCAAATTTTTGCTTAGGTGTGAGTCAACAGCCGTAATATACTTTAAAAAATGCATAGTCAACCATCATCTATTTTCACACCATGAATACTTCGATCTCTGCTAAGTTTATCAGATCAACTATGTAATCATCAATCAGCCTGTTTAATTTTACTCTTCTGAAGATGGATAATATCCGAAACCGGTAAAGCTTTAGATACAATAAACAGCTGATGGTTGACTATGCATTTTTTCAAGATTATTCGTTGTTCTGGATGTAACGTGTTTTCTGCCTTGCTTTGGAAGTAAACTGTTATAAAAGTTGCATACTTCATAAGAATATCGCATGTTACTTTTAATGTGTATTGAGAAAATCTGCAACTATTTTGTGAATTTTATGGCATGAAAATGAATTTATGACGTGTTAATAAGCAGAATAAAAGTAAAAGTAAGTTAAGTCGTAAGGTTTGAATGATTGTGAGACCGCCTAATCGTATTTCTTTTCCTGATTGTTCCCTCGGTTCTAGGTGGAACATCGTTATACTGAATTAAAAATCACAATTTTGAGTATGGTCTACAAGTTTATTTTAATTCGGTCAGTAATTTATAAATTGAAAATGTTAATGAAAACGGAAATCTGTTCAGTTCACAGCTATAGTTTTATCAATGATATCCATTACCTCCCACAATGGAAGTTACATAAAATATTTTTAAGCAGACTCTCAAGTAATTTATTCATTGGGATGGTTATTTGTTTAAAATGTTTTACACATAGATTTTCGAGAAAAAAACTTAAGATTATTCTTGGTTCCCCCTTCTATATTTTTGTTAATGTATTGTAATAAAGTTCCAGATTGCTGCTTATGTTTTATTTAATATTGCTACAGCTGTTTCGACAGTTTGTCATTTTCAAGCGCTTCTACGATGTTTGGACGTTAATTAATGTTGACAACTGGCGTAACTGTTGCTTTAACTGTCAGGTGTTATGCAGCTTTTTACATTAAAACTTTAAATTAAAGAAACTTTTATATTTTTTCGTAATTAGCAACAGCTGACAGTTAAAGCAACAGTTACGCCAGTTGTCAACATTAATTAACGTCCAAACATCGTAGACGCGCTTGAGAATGACAAACTATCGAAACAGCTGTAGCAATATTAAATAAAACATAAGCAGCAATCTGGAACTTATTACAATGTCTTTTTACGACATATATGATGCTGCAGGCCCAACAATTAGGAAATTGTTAATGTATGTTTTATTGGAACTTTTTAATTGTACTACCACAGTAGAGCCAAGGATGATAATTGTTATGTGCCTCAATATAAGTGAAACGAGTAGAATATCTTTCGAGTCTGATCAAAACATTGAAACTTCTTTGAGATAAACAGTGGAGTCTGAAGATGGCCTTATAAGCCCAGATCCGGTCAAGAATTAAAATAAATTGTGAACATATTCAAAATTGTGATTTTTAATTCAGGAAAGGTTTTATCTGTCCTTCCTTCGCGCAAGCACCTTTCTTTAGCGAAGTATAAGAAAGTTGTGTATTGTAGTGACTCTGTGAAGTGTAGGTAACTGTAATGGATGCATTTGTAGTATCACGTTCGTATTACAGATGATGGGAGAAGGGAGAGGGTGCAATCCAGGGCTGGCACACACTGAGGGAGTCGCCGAGCTAAAGGAACCAACCGACGGACGGATCACCGTCAACAATGTCACATGCCTACTTTGCCTGAGACACTGCGGAGAGGTTTGGAATTTAATACATTGGCGCAAAGACTGGCAATCAAGAGCTTTGCACCACCAGATATCCGGTCCCCTCTGCCTCAAAGCAAAGGGGGCAATGTCAACAGCACCTGGCGTGCACGGACCATCCAAGTACTGGCCACACCTACGGTGCTTAACTTCGGTAATTTGTCGGGAAATCTGCACGGTCGTTGACAAACAAAGTAACCATTGCATTGTCTCGTTAGCAACCCAATGTTATCGCACAAATGGAGGGAACGGGTGGCTATGGGACTGCAATCTCCTCGAGCAACAGGACTAAACTTCCTTCTTATAACCCTTTCTAAAAAAATAAGTAGACAAAATTGAAGAGAATGAAAGAAGTTTTCTTAATGTACTGTACCAAAATCCTGGCCTAGCCACTAATCATATAATATGTACATAGTCTGCAAAATGTATAAATATTAAAAAAGTATATTCTTGGATATTTGACCATCAGTGCGTCAACCAACTTGTTAAAATAATAATAAAAAATTGCGATTGGTAGGTAAAAAAATATTTATTAAAAGGTAAAAATACATAAAAAGACCTGTTGAAAAAATTCTAATGCACTGTACATGTGTACCCTGGACTTGAAACTGCACTGCGGATGTTCATTCAATGAACGAAATCACCATTATCACCAAGCGGAAATTTATATTATTATTTTAATATTGTTCTGGTTGGGCACACGACTCATTATGAACCCTTCATACAAATTTTTAAAAGTAATTTGCATGAATTTATTTAAAAAATCTAAGTTCGGGTCTCTAGAGCTAAATCAATATCATCATCGCTTCCTCTTGACCTGAAAACAACTGGTAAAAAAGCTGTTACATTCAGTCCGAACTTGTTCTCCAGCTCTAATGACTAGTTAGTCAATTAAATATAACACTCTTCTATCCTGAGCAAGCCTCTTCATCTCGTCTTAAAGATTGGCAACCCATATATTTGAATCCACTTACTGTATTCGTCTCTTGGTCACCCTCGGCTTTTTTTTTCCACACACTTTCCTCCAGTCCTAAATTCACCATTACTTCATGTCTAAGAATGTGTCCTACCAGTCGGTCCCTTCTTTTAGTCAAGGTATGACAGAAATGAATGCAAGGAGAAATTTGGAGAAGGAAAAGGGGGAAAAATAGATACCGCCAACAGTAAAGCAAAATAAACATTTGGAGTCAAGAAAAGCAGCTGTATGAAAGTAAAGAAGATGGAAAATCAGTTCTCCGCAAAGAAGGGAAATGTGGAAAGAGTATATAGAGGGACTCTACAAAGGAAATGAGTTTAGAAACAATATTGTAGGAAGAGAAGAGGATCTAGATGAAGATGAAATAGGAGATACTATACTGAGAGAAGAATCTGACAGAGCACTGAAAGAAATAAGTCGAAACAAGGCCCCTGGAGTGGACGACATTCCCGCAGAACTACTGAAATCTCTGGGAGAGCCAATCATGACAAACATATTTCACCTGTTGCGTAAGATCTATGAGACAGGGGAAAGAGACTCAGACTTTAAGAAAAATGTAATAATCCCCATTCCAAAGAAAGCGGACGCAGACAGGTGTGAAAATTACAGAAGAACCAGTTTAATAAGTCATAGTTGCAAAATTTTAACACGAAATATTTACAGAAGGATGGAAAAGCTTGTGGAAGCTGACCTTGGAGAAGACCATTTTAGATTCAGGACAAATGTAGGAACACGGGAGGTAATATTCACTTTACGACTTATTTTAGAATATAGATCAAGGAATGGCAAACCTACATTTTGCGTTCGTAGATTTGGAGAAAGCTTTTGACAATGTTGATTGGAATACACTCTTTCAAATTCTAAAATCAGCAGGAGTAAAGTATAGGGAACGGAAGGTTATTTACAATTTGTACAAAAACCAGACAGCAGTTATCAGAGTTGAAGGTTATGAAAGGGATGCGGAGGTTAGGCCGGGAGGGGAGGGAGGGAGGTGTACGGGTTGTAGCTTTCTTCAATACTGTTCAATTTTTACATTGAACAAACTATAAAAGAAGGCAAGGAGAATTTTGGAGAAGGAATTAAAGTTCTCGGTGAGGAAATAAAACCATTGCGTTTTGCTGATGATATTGTAATTCTGGTAGAGATAGCAAAGGACCTGGAGGAGCAATTGAACGGAATGGACAGTGTGTTGAAAGGAATGTATAAGATGAACATTCAGAAACTCTCAAGAACCTCAGGTTCATTCAATTTATCCAGGTCCCATCTATTTATTTTCCTACCATTGTGCAGTTACTTCAGTTTCAGCCTACATTTCATCAATAACATATGGCGAAGTCTATATCTGCTCCTCGATATATCTTACAGTTTAAAACCTGGTTCCGAAATCTCTGTCTTACCACTATAAAATTTGTCTGTACCTTCCCGTGTCTTTTGGTCTCTTCCACGAATACAGACGTCTATCATTATTCTTAGACCAAGGGGTTGTTAAGATTAAATTGTTCCGGGCAAACGTCTAAAGGCGGCTACCTCTTTCAGTCCTTTTCCTCAAACCGTATTCTTCCACTATTTTTCTTTCCCTTCCTTTTCCTGTTACCCAATTCCAGTCCCCTATCACAATAAATTTTTTCTCTCCCTTAACTTCCCCTCCCTCCAGTTCCATATGTCTTAGAAAACTTAACCAGTGAACAAAAATTGTGCGTTCCCATACAGAAATGAATGATCGATATTGCTCGCTATCGTCATAAGTACTTTTGAAAGCGCTGCAGCAGATTTAGTTTTAGTGGGATGAACAGTTTTTGGTTTAGCTCGAACAAGCGCTCATTTGTATGGCCTTTAAAACACCTTTCTTTACTCTAGCTGTGTTATAGTATAAAACCGGACGAACCGAAGCTAGCCGTCAACCAAGTTGTGCCAATCGATCTTTTCGTATATGGAAATGGTATAAATTGCGCTGAAGTTAATGCTTAGCTACTGGCACTATTTTTATCTGTACGATTGAGATTTTACGTGCTAAAAACTGTCTTTCTGGGTTGTTTTTGAAACATTTCACTTCAGAACGTGAAATTTGTATCAATCCGTTCAAAATCTGCATGAAAGTATATAAATGATAAAAACGAAATGATTTTTTAAATCTAATAATCAATGCCCCATGTCCAGATCTGTTGGATGTCCAAACAATGGTGGATATAAATAAAAGTTGATAATACAAGGACATTTAAAAAAAAATAAGAACCGATTTTTATTGGAGTAAGAGAGACAAATATTAATGAACGTAAACTGAACCACAAGCTCCATTATGGACATTTTTCACCTTTTAAACATTGTCACCATAAACATTTGTGGCACCAGATTTAGATCCTAGCATCGAAGAACTCTGCCGCCTGAACGTCACATTTTGTAGTGAAGTTCGTTAGTAACGATGAGATAAACTACCGATTTACTTGTGCCGCGGTGGAGTAGCCGAGTAGTTCCGGGCGCCGTGGCTCAGCGCGCCCGGCCAGAGGGCTCAACGCTCTCTGTAATAAAAAAAGCTGAGCCAAGAACACACCGAACAAGAAGAACAAAAACGATCAGCGTCCGCAACAAAGAGACCTAACCATAGAAAAAAAAAGAAAAAAGAAAAGAAAAAAAAAAAGCGGTCTAAAGCAGCTCGCTGCGGAGCGCGCGGTTGCTCGCCGTGGAGGTTCGAGTCCTCCCTGGGGCATGGGTGTGTGTGTTTGTCCGTAGGTTAGTTCACCTAGGTTTAAGTAGTTTGTAAGCTGCGGACTGATGACCACGCAGTTTGGTCCGATAGATTTACAGACTTTTTTTTTCAAACTTGTCAAAACTTTTGATGAAACTTATCAAGGAAAAGCGACTCTCTGGATCTGCACATCCTCTTGACATGAGTGTAGAAACAAGATGTTGATATGGCAATACGCCAAAACAGTGCATTTTCTACCGATTTCGGTATTGTTTGCCAAATACGCTGTCAGTTTCTAACGCTTTGGAATGTTTTGCGCCAATTGTTTGTAGTTTTTTTTCCAATTTTGTGCTATTTCTCATTTACTTTGGTGTAATTTATGCCAAATTCGGTGTGTTTTTTTGCCAATTTCATTGTTGCTTTTTGACAATTTCGGTAGTTTTTCCCCCCATATTTTGTGCTACTTCTAGCCAAATTGGCACTATTTTTTGCGTTTCTGTTATTATTTTAATTTAATTTTATTTATTTTATTGTGGGTTTTACTCTTTCGGCCTATTACGCTACACCCAGACTCGATCTATTTTCTGTTTCTGGTTTGCCTCATTCCAAATTTGATGTTTTTGTCGAATTTTGTGTAATATTTCATTTCATATTCAATGTTTTCTGCCATAATCGTCGTTTTTTAGGTATTTTTGATGTTTTTGTTGAAAAATCCGGTTTTTCGTTAACTTCGGTAGTTTTTGCCAGTTTGATGCAGTTTTTGACGTCACATTACCTGATAAATGAACATCATTTTAAGATTGTTTGCGAACTTCAGCTTTGAAAAAATGTAGATAAGTAAAGAAATAAAGAAAAATGCAATTTCAGTTTTCAATATGAATAACTTGTGAATATTTTCAAACTTGTGTCCACAGTTATGTAAAATTTGTGTAGGACAAAATAAAAAACGCCAAGATACTCCTTTAAAAAAAGCTATTTTGAGTTATTTCGCAAAAAACGGTTATCTGAAATTATTTTCTGTCCCTGTCTACAGATATTCTTACTCTGTCAAGGGTACTGGATTAAATATTCACCAGCAACAAATGGATTCTTCATTAAGTATTACCAGCCCTTTTTCACAGGCAGAAATAATAAAGCAGCGGCCGGCCGCGGTGGCCGAGGGGACTGAGACGCTTCAGTCACGGTCTGCACGACCACTACGGTCGGGGGTTTGAATCCCCCCTCGGGCATGGATATTTGTGCCGTCCTAGTTCGTAAGTAGTGCATAAGTAGTTTGTAAGTTTAGGGACTGATGGCCCCATAGTTGAGTCCCATAGGCTTTACAAACATTTGAACATTTGAATAAAGCAGCGAAAAACAATGAAGTCTAAATGCAGAAGTAGGAGGTAGGTAAGGAATTGTTCTGGCAGCTGCAGGGTATTGAAACCATCCCCGAATACCGCACGATGTGTAACGATGTTACTGCATCTGCGGTGAAGTACTGAACCATACGTCATCATGTAGATATACAGAGTGAGTCACAAACTTTTGCCACCAAGACTAACTCCGAGAGTATGACAGGAACTGGAACGTTTGCGGGACTAAAAGCTGTATGGGTCGACGTTGCTTTTTTTTGTTGCTAGGTGGGGTTGCTTCAGATATGTGGTTAATCTTTTATTTTATTTCTTTTTTCGTAATGGGATGCTGTACTTTGGTACTTATTTTATGATAGCGCCTATAGAGACGAATCCAACGATGTTTAACAGTAGGTCTTTGAAGGTCCATTTACAGAAGTTGATGTGATATTTTCTCTGAATTTGAAAGAATAACAACTGCAGGATCAGAAGTGACGTCTGTTCTTTCGAACAAATGCCACATATATAATATGCCAGTGACGGGCAATGATCCTTTCGTTAGTGGGAGGTGTGGGAAAGTTTGGGGCCCTTACTCTTACGGCAATTAGTTTCTAAAAGTACGAGTTTGAGTACTGTGGGCAGGGTAGAGCTGGGAATTTGTGTCTGACGGGCGGCGTGCTTTGGTGGTGTAGTGGCCAGCTCAACTGCCCAGAAAGCGGGAGACCCGGGTTCGAATCCCATTCGCAGTTGATGTCATATATTCTGTGAATATGAAAGAATAACAACTGCCGGATCAGAAGTGATTGTTCTTTCGAACCAGGAAGCCAGAGTAGTGTTATTCATGTTCTGCATTGCCATAAATATAATCCTTGGAAATACAGTCTCCATCAAATATCTACCGATGGGCTCAATGTCAGATTAAGCGGGATGACACATTTATTAATGTGATTTTATTTACTGACGACGCTACATTCACGAACCATGGAAATCTCAATTTGCGTAGTACGCATTATTGGGCAACTAACAATCCCTGTTGCCTGCGGTAAGGTGCACACTATTTCATTGAAGGAAATCTTAATGGTAGGAAGTTCACCATATTCCTGTTATTGGAAGAAATACCTTTAGGAACAAGGAACAGAATGTGTTATCAACACGATTTGTGTCTGTCACATGTTTCGCTGATGGCTAGAAATGACTTGCAGAGGCGATTCCCCAATCGTTGGAGTGGATGTGAATGGGACGTGTCGTGGCCAGCTCATTCCCAGACTCGAAACCTGTCGATTTTGTCTTGTGGGGATTCGGAAAAAGCATCGTTTATAAAGAAGTTCTAACTACACCTGAAAATATGCGAGAGAGAATTGTCGGGGCATGTGCTTCGATAAGTGCCGAAGTGATACGTAATACCACTCAATACATTGTAAGAGGATCGCAGCGATGTGTTGATACCAATGCTCAACACTTCAAAGACCTTCTGTTCGTTGGATTCGTCTCGGTAGTTGCTATGAGAGAATAAGAACCAAACTATTGCATCCCATTTAAATAAACAAAGTTGACCTTCATATCTCTGAAGCGACTCCACCTAGCAACAAAAAACCAACGTCATATTCTGCCCCGTGTTGTTCCATGGAAATTTGGTCTCACAAACTTTTCAGCTCCTTTCATACTCTCGGAGTTATAGTTGTTGGCAATAGTCAGCGACTCACCCTGTATAGACTGGTATGGTATCTCTTCTTTAGGACATGTCCGAAAGATCAGACTTCACACGAGTGTATGTAAGTTTAAATGTTATAGGCATGCAAAAATCATGTAATATGGAATCTTATAGGCCCTAGTACTATTAATTTATTGTAAAGAAAGGAAGTATTTCCCAAAATGATGAGTCTACCAAATTTCACACCTTTGTGTATGTAACACAATGCTAGTGGAAAGTACGGGATTGCCCCTGGTAAGAGCTGCGCGTCTCATAAGCAGAAGTCTTAGTCAGCAGGCGGGAATGTTAGGGAGGCGCTAAGCATTCTTAAGAGGAAGAGCAAGCGAGGAGAGCGGCTGCCGGCACGTGAGAAAGTCGTTGCGGAATCCCAGTAGCAGTAGCAGCAGACGTCCTGTGCGTGTTGCTCCGAGTCCGAGGAACTTCCGCCCATCTCGGCAACGTCTACTCACTCAGAATTTCCATGGTTTCGCCCAGTCGTTGTACAAAGAACAAAGAATGGAAATACAGCACCTTGTTGTAACACTGCAACTGATGTCACTTTGTAATGGTATTCTGTGAGCTCTAAATTGTTCTTTAATAATATTTAATCTTAGCGTTTTAAATCATTAAGCATTGGAATGCACAAAGCCAGAATAAACTCTATATATAAAAGGTAATGTCCCGACTGACTGACTCATCATTGCCCATAAATTAAAATTTGTAGAGGAAGTTTATCTTACTTTGTAGGCGTCATTTAAGAAGCTATTTTTTGATATTCCATCCGAAAGGGGTGAAATAGCGGATGAAACGTTTTTTGAAAATACGTTGCTATTTAGGCAATTTTAAAGCTAGAACTACAAAATTTCAGATTTTAATTCAGGGTCCGAATTTAAGAGAGACGTGTTTCGGCATTTTCCTGAAATTTAACCAATAAGGGGGTAAAACAGAGGACCTAAAAATAGATTTTCAAAAATATGTTGTTGTTAACTCAAATTGTAAGCTACAAGTACGAAACTTCGGATATGGATTCTTGGTCAGAATTTAAAAAAAAAAAAAAAAAAAAAAAAAAAAAAAAAAAAAAAAAAAAAAAAAAAAAGAGCACGAGTTTCAGTATTTTTGGAAATTCAACAAGTAAGAGGGTAAAATAGGGGATGAAAAATTCGTTTTGAAAACACGTTGCTATTAAGACAAATTTGAAGCTAGAGCTGCAAAAATTGATATTTGTATTGTTTGTTAGAATTTAAAAAATAGGTGTTTCGGTATTTTTGGAAATTCAACAACTAGGGGATCAAAAATTCTTTTCAAAAACACAATGTTGTTAAGACAATTTTGAAGCTAGAGCTGCAAACATTGGCATTTGTATTGTTCGTTAGAATTTAAAAAATACGTGTTCCTATATTTTTGTCAATTCAACCATCAAGGGGGTTAAATAGGAGAGGGGATGTTTTTCGAAAATCTTTTGCTATTAAAGCACTTTTGAAGCTACAACCCCATAAACTGGTATATGTTTTCTTGGTCAGAATTAAAAAGGTACGTGTTTCGGTATTTTCATAAAATTAATCATTTAGTATGGGGTTGAAACATATTTTGAAAATACATTGCTACTAAGCCAAATTTGAACCCAGAATTACAAAAAATGATATTTGCTTACTTGATTGGAATTTAAAAGACTCAAGTTGGGGTATTTTTCTAAATTCTAGTATTAAGGAATGCCATAGGGGTTACAAGTAGTAAAATTAAATGTTCAAATGTTTGTAAACCTTAAGACTTAACTACGGGTTCATCTGTCCCTAAGGCTTACACACTAAGTTAAACTTAGACTAACTTATGCTAAGGACAACACAAACACACGAACCCCAGACGGCGAACAGCAGCGCGTACCGCAGCATGGCGCCTCAATACGCACGGCCATTCTGCCGTGGCTACAAGTAGTATTACAACATTTCATTGTGATAGTACTTAAGTTATATCTATGAAAATTTATATTAAGAGGGAGAAACAACTGGTGCAGACCAACTAGCCTATGCATCCGAAGCAGCGCGCGTTAAGCTAGTAATAGATAAAGTCCATGAGTCATCTTGGCTCTCAAAGTAGTGCGACAGTCTCATTGTCTCAACAAATGTGATTCCGTTGCAAGAGGTTCGAGTTCCTGCCAAATTAGTAATTACTTTATTACTAAATAGAGGTATCTACGAAAATGGTATTTATCTTCTCAAATACTTTGTCTGCACAGATCATTCATAATACTCAAGTGATGGCCATCTAGACATAAAGCCTAAACTCTTTGGACAGTAATCATAAATAACAGCCATGTCACCATATGAGAGCTAATAACTGGTTCCTGAGTGCCCTGGGTCAACTGCTTTTATAATATTATCAAAATTTGGTACTAAATATTATAATACTTCAGATTGAGATAGGAGTACATTAGACATAAATAGAGTTAACAACATAAGTGTCTGTATTTTGAGGTTAATTGCGTTTGAAAGTTTTACTTGAGGTGCTTTAAATGATAATTCGTAACACTATTCATTTTGAATAGCGTGGTGAATTAAATGCAATTTATAGAATTACGAAGATTTTTAGTTAAAATGTGAAGGGATTTCATAAATAGTGCTCGTTGTTGTGGTATTTAGTCCGCAGACTGGTTTGATGCAGCTGTCCATGCTACCCTGTCCTGTGCAAACCTCTTCAACTGTGAATAAAAACGGCAACCTACAGCCTTTTGAATCTGCTTACTGAATTCGTCCCTCGGTCTCCCTCTAGGATTTTTATGCCACACTTCCTTCTAATGCTAAGATGACGATTCCTTGATGTCTCAGAATGTGTTCCATCAACCTATCCTCTAAGTCAGGATATGTCAGAATATCTTTTTCTCCTCATTAGATACATGCTTCGTCTGTAACACCACATTTCAAAAGCTTTTATCTTTTTCTTTTGTCTGAACTCCATATCGTCGACGTTTCACTCTCATACAATGTGCGCATTAAACTAAATAGTGAATACATAGATCTCATTTTCTGAGATGTAATTTCGGAGTTACTTTCTGGTGAAAAATTTGTACTCTAAACAAACAAACAAAATAGGAACGAAGGGGTTTTTGTTGTTTTTTAAATCGTGAGGTGGCTTTTCTGCTCTTAACAACCACATGGAAATAAAGTGCGATTATATGTCATAATCTTTATATATATTGGTACTTCGAAAATTGAGACATGTAAATGTTTAAAGTCGGGTATCATACAGTTCAGTATATTATGTTTAGTTGCGTGTCCATCTTCCACAACAGCTGTTAAAATTAATTAGAAGAGGTTTTCCGTCTTATGCTGATCGCAACTACGACAATTATTTCACACCAGACGCGTTTCGCTTTTTATTTGTATAGCATCTTCTGTGGTTCTGTAAATATCGAGTCATAGATTTGTTCAATTTGTTTGGAATATATATAGATGAAAAACCAGTTTTTTTAAAGTAAATTATTCTTTTTTTTTAAATTGCTGTATAATCTACTTACCGTGTTAAAGGCTCTTCCTTATATCCCACTGCTGTTTTTTCCGTCTTGTTAGCTGGGGTTTGTGTGCGTTTTTTGTTTTTGCACGACAAATTTTGCCTATTTTTGTGTCATTTTCGTATCATTTCTTAGCACTTTACTATTTTTAAGTTGCACATATAATCTTTTTTAGTCGAATGACTTTCGGTTTGTTTATTACATCACCACAGCGGCACTATGTTGTTTTTGTCTGTCCAACTATTTTTCGAGTGGTTTGTGAGTGTTGCCACCACTTTTATTTTCATTTATTTATTCATTTAAAATCTGTATGTTTGCGTGTGTGTGTTTTAAATTTAGAGAACAGGATGTCTCAGATGCTTGTCAGATACACGGGTTTGGTTGGGTTACGGTGGAGGTGGCGGAAGAGTATGGGTAGTGGTTTAAGACCGAGGGGTAGTGATATATTCGTCTTTATTGTTATGTTAGGCAGTCAATAGCCTGAAAAGCAAACCACACATTTTTCAAGCTTAATGACAACCTACCATAACGATAAACTACCCCCCCCCCTCTTAACCTGACCCCCCTCATTAACACTCAAATCACTACCCACATCCATCCCCTGCCCCCACCACAAACCCGGGAAACCAGCATTTACGTATCTGACAAACATGTCAGATGTTCAGTTCTCTGAATTAAAATGTTACAGACACCCCCTCCCCCAAACACACGCCCACACACACATGTTCATTTTGAATCCATTTATAAAGAGTTATAAAGAGTATTTCTTGTGTCACCATCGGTGTCATTCTCACAAAATTTCTATGTTATTTTATGGCTCTTTGTTATAAGCTCTGCAGTGAGACTCACACAAGCTCCAAAATCATCCCGCTTCCTAATCCAGTCTCTTACCTAACAGTTGTTTACGTTTTTACTTTACCGCCAAGTGCAAGCTGCAGCCCGACACTCTTCCATCGCACCCTCTTCCTTCAAGCACAGAACTACGACTGAAAAATTCGCCCGTAATCTAAATTGTTTTCGAGTACGAGCACCAAAGTAAAAGATTCTCGTCTGTATTTCAGACCTAAAAGCAGTTACTGCGACAGGAAGAAATGTAGAAGTAATATTTTATTATGGAAAACAGCCAAGACCGCTTATAATTTTTAAATTAAATGATCGCTTTCGGCAGATTAAACTGCCATCTTCAGATCTGAATGTATAATCTTACTCAACCCACCTTTCATTTCACTCGCCACATCACAGAGAAAAGTTATAAAAACATAGGATACAGGGAGGGATGTTCGCCACCAATCTATTAAACAATATTTTAAATGGCTGTCTTTCGTGAAACATAATGAAATATTTGTAAATATGGTTAGTGTAGTTCTATTTATTATGGAAAACAGCAAAGATCGCTTATAATTTTTAAATTAAATGATCGCTTTCGGCAGATTAAACTGCCATCTTCAGATCTGAATGTATAATCTTACTCAACCCACCTTTCATTTCACTCGCCACATCACAGAAAAAAGTTATAAAAACATAGGATATAGGGAGGGATGTTCGCCACCAATCTATTAAACAATATTTTAAATGGCTGTCTTTTGTGAAAAATAATGAAATATTTGTAAATATGGTTAGTGTAGTTCTATATATGAAATAAAAACTGCATTAACTATTGAAAGTGACGTATTAAATTAAAGGAAATTTTTATTGTACAATGTAGCAAACTAGCGAAATTCCCTCCCTGGCAGGGAATTTCGCCTGAAATCAAATTTTGTTTTCTCTAAATACTGCTGTTTACAAAAGACACTTGGAAATTCTACAGGAGAAACAAATACAATTTTAGATAAATTTTGTCAAATTTCTGTCCACGTTAATCAGTATCAGAGTCCAAGGCATTATATACAGTACACACGTCTTCACCGACTGATTGTCACAGTCTTTGTGAAACCAGTTCTGGCAATTTATACATTGATTCCACTCCACTTGTCTTGCTTTTGGATCGTAGTAATCTTCTCCACAGTCTTTGCAGATACAAGAGTTAACACATTTACGTTTCTTGGAATTTACTCTTACTTCACAGCGACATTCCCTCCAGAAGCACTCTTTCTTTTACAATAATATATCACAGCATCGTTATGTAGTTTCAGATTAATTCCCCGTTTCACTCGCAGCACACAACAACACACTATAGCTGTCAAAATAATACTTCATTTATATTTAATGTAAAGAAAATAGATCTCAAATCGTGGAGTTGGAAAAAATGTCCACCGTCTCAGTGCCTATCTTCTCACGAAATGTGTTACGTTACTGCTTCTGAGAGCGTACGTAATTTTTCTGTACTACCACCAGATGGCAGCACAGAAAGAACATGCTTTACAGTAGGTTTTCTCATGATCGCCAACAGATGGCAGTGAGTGCTAACAAATCTGTTGAAATAGAAAAGCAGGTACGGCGAACTTCCTCCCCTGGCGAACATCCCTCCCTGTACCCTACTTATTCACCAAAACTATCGTTGGCTTGTCATAATACAAATAAAATATCAAAAAGCATCATACTTTAATGTGATGTGGTCACATTAAGTTAAAACAAAACTGACTAAATTAGTTTCCCAACTCACAATATGATAACAGATGGCACTATAGACAAGAGATCTAAACATCACACTTTCCTGATGTCAAGAACAACGATCTTGTATACATGCAACGCCATTAACATTTAAATTTATCAAATTTGACAATCAACATGCATTCAATGTGCCGTCAATTTACCGATAAAATTTGAAACAATGTATTAGGTGTAACATAAGACATGTCATGCAATTAAAATTACAAAAGATGATCATCTAAAATCATTGTTGCCATTGTTTATGTTAGATAGTGTCCAAAGCAGGCAGTTGAAGTATACAATTATAAGTAACAATTATAAGAAACACAATATATTTTTAGTATGTAGGTCAGCTATTTAAAATAATATGAAAAGAGGAGAAGTTAAAAATATCGCTACAACCTTTCAATAGATATGAAGGCAACTACTTTGTAGCCTGAAGTCTAATTTTAGACATGGGATACCAATTATGTGGCCTAATGTATACACTTGTAGGTTGACAAAAAATCAAAATAGTATGTGACATTTCAGACAAAATTACGGTAAAGACAGGATGACCTTGTGAAAATAGTTCACTTCCAGCAACAATTGAAACTTACGTTCCAAGTAAATGACTACTTGCCCTAAAAATTATGACATTTCGAGGAACTTCTTCGAATGAATTAAAATCAAATGTTTGTATAGCTTATGGGACTTAACTACGGGATCATCAGTCTCTTAACTTACAAACTACTTATGAACTAGCTAATACTAAGGACGGCACAAATATCCATTACCGAGGGGGTATTCGAACCCCCGACCGTAGTCGCTGTACAGAACGTGTCTGGCGCGCCGCAGACCGCTCGGCCACTGAGGCCGGCTTCGAATGAATTATAGATCGTAATTTTTTTCTACTTACACTATTTCTTGACATGTTTCGGCTACAACCATCATGTCCAAAATTATAACAAGAGGTGAAAAATACTAGAAGTATTAAACCCGATTAAGAGAACTACACAGTATTATTCCTTATAATGATTGAATCAGAATTTACTAAGGGCTCCTAATTTTGCTTGGTCGGTGATAATAGGAACTGGGGTAGGCGATAAGAGGAATCCACTTCTTTTCAGCATTTTCCAGATTTTCGAAATAACTAAAAGAAGCATAGCTTCAGAATCAATTTGGGCTACGGAAACCGAGAGAGGAAAATTTCAAGTAATATTGTTTCAAGTTTCATTTCACAAACCAGGAGGGAGATGAACAGGAAAATAATTATTGGTAGGCGACATTTGGGCCCTTAGCCATTCACACTATCGTGTCGCTACTGATGCATAGGATGCCAAGAAACCGATTCAGTTCGTTGCTGCTTCACGTCTGTTTGTACACGACAGTCCAATTAGCGTCCGTGTCAAGGGAAGTCAGCTTTTGTTGTCGTCTTATTGGACCTTCCAAGCGTGCTCGTTACTATAATGACAGGGAAGTGAACATGCAATTTTGATGAGTCTATTGTGTTCTTACTAAATTAACTGACGTCACCATGTTTTAAATTGCATACGTACGGCACCGAAGTTATAAACGACTAAACACGTACAGTCATGGTACAAAATAAGATACTCACGAGTGCACAAAAGGAATCTACAGTAATGAGGCGAGTGGACTTTTAAGAAAATAATAATAATAATAACATTTGGCAGCGAAGATTACGTGTTGTAAATAGTTTTTTTTCCAAAATTGATTCGTTTTCCAGAATGTAGCTGATATATGCAGGTTTGATGGAATTAAGTAATAATACAATCTAATATATAAAATTATTGTTTACTTTATGGGCTCCTGTACCGTTCTTCCGGTTGCGATGAAAATTTGTCAACATATTGCTTGCATTTTCGTAAATGTTATAGGCATAATTAAATCACTGTATGACCCATTGTTCAGAAGATAAGACTTAACAGTCATATACAACCGCTCTCTCATAGAAGGATCTGTACCAAAAGATTGGAAAGTTGCACAGGTCACACCTATATTCAAGAAAGGCAGTAGGAGTAACCCACTAAACTACAGGCCTATTTCATTGACGTCAATTTGCAGCAGGGTTTTGGAACATATCCTGTATTCAAATATTATGTATTATCTCGAACAGAACGATCTATTGACCCAAGGTCAACACGGATTTAGAAAATATCGTTCATGCGAAACACAACTAGCTCTATATTCACACGAAGTGATGGGTGCTATCGACAAAGGTTCGGAAATCGATTCCGTATTTCTTGATTTCCAGAAAGCTTTTGACACCGTACCTCACAAACGGCTTTTAATCAAATTGCGTGGTTATGGTATATCGCCCCAAATTTGCAATTGGATAGGGGATTTCTTGTCAGAGAGGACACAGTTCGTAGTAATCGATGGTAAGGCATCGACTAAAACAGAGGTGATATCGGGCGTTCCACAAGGTAGTGTTATTGCTCCTCTGCTATTCCTTATTTACATAAACGATTTAGGGGAAAATCTAAGTAGCTCTCTTAGGTTGTTTGCAGATGACGCCGTCATTTACCGTCTAGTAAAATCATCTGAAGATCAAAACCAACTGCAGAACGATCTGAATAAGATATCAGTATGGTGTAAAAATTGGCAATTGACTCTAAATAATGAGAAGTGTGAAGTCGTCCACATGAGTACGAAAAGAAATCCGTTAAACTTTGTTTACAAGATAAATCAATCAAATGTGAAGGCCGTAAACTCCACAAAATACCTAGGAATCACTATTACTTCAGACTTAAACTGGAAAGAACACGTAGACAATATCGTGGGAAAGGCGAACCAGAGACTGCGTTTTATTGGCAGAACCCTTAAAAGATGCAACAGAACTACTAAAGAAACTGCCTACACTGCGCTTGTCCGTCCATTTTTGGAGTATTGCAGCCCAGTGTGGGATCCTTATCAGGTGAGTTTGACGGAGGACATCGAAAGTGTCCAAAGAAGGGCAGCTCGTTTCGTATTGTCACGATACAGGGGAGACAGCGTTACGGAAATGATACAGGATCTGGGATGGGAATCATTACAACAACGGCGCTTATCGCTGAAGCGTGGGTTACTTGCGAAACTCCAATCGCCAACATTCTCCTCCGAATGCGAAAATATATTGTTGACTCCCACTTACATAGGTAGAAATGATCATCAGAATAAAATAAGAGAAATCAGAGCTCGAACAGAGAGATTCAGGTGTTCTTTCTTCCCGCGCGCTATTCGAGAATGGAATGGGAGATAAATAGTATAATTGTGGTTCGATGAACCCTCTGCCAGGCACTTAAATGTGATTTGCAGAGTATCCCATGTAGATGTAGATAAACAATGAAATACGCCAGAAACTGCATCACGCGACAGTGTTGCACATCTCTTCCTAAACCACAGTCTCGATTACAACAAAATTTGGTGGAGATGCTCCTTACCGTGAGGTAATAATTGCTCTAGGGGCAAGAACCATGCACGACACATAATTCAGGAGATGCATATAGTGCGTAGCGGATGCTGCATAAGCTATGGACTTCGACAAGATCTGTTTATTTCGATCTTGTTGAAGCTTTGCGCAACTAACTGGGACCATTGCTGTTTCTTATTTATATAAATGATGCGCCTTCGAGTATAACAGGTGACTGTAAAATATTTTTGTTTGCTGATGATACCAGCTTGGTAGTGAAGGATGTTGCTCGTAATATTGACACGGTATCAAATAATGCAGTTCAAGAGGTAAGTTCATGGCTTGTAGAAAACAAGTTGATGTTAAATCACAGTAAAACTCAGTTTTTACAATTTCTAACACATAATTTGACGAAAGTTGACATTTTGATTACACATAATGGGCCACGGCCAGTGGCTCTACCCTTCATTCGATTCCTGCGAAATCCTATATTTCAGCAGGATAATGCACGACCGCATGTTACTGGTCCTGTACGGGCGTTTCTGGATACGTAAAATGTTCGACTGCTGCCCTGGCGAGTACATACTCCACATTCTCCAGATCTCTCACCAACTGAAACGTCTGGTCAATGGTGGCCGAGCTACTGGCTCGACACAATACCCCAGTCACTACTCTTGATGAACTGTGGTACCGTGTTGAAGCTGCGTGGGCATCTGTACCTGTACACGCCATCCAAGCTCTGTTTGACTCAATGCCCAGGCGTATCAAGGCCGTTATTACGGCCAGAAGTGGTTTTCTGGGTATTGGTTTCCCAGGATCTATGCACCCAAATCGTGAAAATGTAGCACGTGTCGGTTCTAGTCCCATGAATACCCGTTTATCATCTGTATTTCTTCTTGGGGTATGGGAATGAAAATTGAACGGATACACGTTAACGTATTTATAAGGTTGAGGTTACAGATATGAAAGTAGCAAGGATGATTGCAGGTACTAATAGATGGGAACAATGGCAGGAGGGTGTCCATAATGAGGAAATCAAAGAAAAACTTGGAAGGAACACCATAGATGAAGCAGAGCGAACAGACTGTGATGTTGGGGTCATGTTACAAGCATGGGAGAAGCAAGGTTACCTAAGGGACTCATGAGCTCGGCAGCGGAGGGTAAGAGCAGTCGAGGTAGACCGAGGAAAAAGTACATTGATTTCGTAAAGAATGAGTTTGAAGTAACATGCTTAACATCAGACGAGGCATCAATGTTAGCACTGAATAGGGGATAATGGAGAAATTTTATTAGAGGGACTATGCTCCAGACTGAACGCTGAAAGGCATAATCAGTCTCTAATGATGATTATGAACAATTATTAATCCTGAAGATTCTGCGGGGTTCAAACCTGTGATTTTGAGTTTAAGAGGCAGTTGCGTTAGATCTAACTCGTTAAGCCGGAACTAGTTTGTTAATTAAACGTACGAAACGTTTATCAGCCTAAGTCACGACGCAGTCCTAAAGTCTAAGATCCTGTACTTGGGAAAGCACAGACGGAAATTGCAATAGTTCTGCGTCACATACTTTCAGAGAAACAACCACGCAGATGATATTCGGGACCGTACACAATAACCGCAAATCAATTTTAAGAAAGTCCATTACCCATCCTGGATCAGTCTTGAGTAAGCATTAGTTACGACTTAATGGGGCGATGATGCATTCTTACTGTCAATGTGGGCGGTGATGGCAAATACGTTGACAGCCTCTAATGGTACAGCGCTGTCAACTTAAAAGCTTATATTCAGTAATCTGTACTACTCCAAACAGCCCTGTCACGATTTCCTTGAACGCAGAGACGGACCTACCCAGACCTAAAATACCAAAAGATACAGGACGTAGGTCACAAAGCCTTTGGAATGGAACAAAGATTAGTGTCATTAAAGGCCATACTACATGACGTACTTAAGCGGCTGAGTTTGTTTGTGATTATTGGTATCTTTAGCTTGAAGTAACTGAAGGGTTCGCGAAGCTGTTAAATCGGACGAGTTTTGGAACCCTGACGTCAGTGCTTCAATTACTGCCTTCTCTTTCGCCCGCATTCATCACGTGGTGTATTCTATCACTCTCTGCACTCCCTGGTGCAGACAGGAAACAATACGAAAACTTCATTCCTGTGTCAGTTGCTGCCTGTTTAGTTATTATGATAAAGAATTACGTGGCTTAATTGAGGTTCTTCTACCTGACGTCGATTCCGAGTCACCTTTGTTGCGTCAATCTTCGAGTTCCCGTTACACAATCTGAGGAAGTGTAGAGGGTAGTGAGTACATAATATTCTGATACGGAACCCATGTCCGGAAATGACATCCTGTGACGCTATAAGCACTGCTTTATCTTAGACACCGCGAAATTGCCGTAATCTCTTTCGCTGTAAGTTCTTTAATTTCCACATAATGGATGAAAACAACAACAAAATGTATAATACGTTAAAACTATAAGCACATCTTCGATACTGTGAAGACGTATTTTCTATTGGTCAAGTTCTCAAAGCAGTTTGCAAGACATTTTTGTATTGTATTGATGCATACTACCTCCTCCCAGGATATGGAAATCAAAGAGCTAGCAGCGGAAGAGATATAGTTCACGTTGTCAAAGACAAAGAACTGCTTATAGCGTCACTGGATGACATTTCCAGACATGGGTTCCTTATCGAAATATTATGTACTTATTCCCGACTACAAGTCCTCGAAGTTCAGAACGGGAATTTTTGAACACATTATATAACTGCTGCATGTCAAAACTAAATTACATAAATTACTTAATCTTGAAAATAAAATAGATCATCATCTGCGCTGGTTGTCGTAATGTTACTTTCCTTGAAGAAGAGAGAGAGAAGCGAAAGGGGAAAAAAAACGGGAAATAAAAAAGTGAAACTTTTTGGAAAATGCTAACTATATTTTCTCTCTTACTGTACAGTGTGATAAACTGTTAAATTCGGAAAATATAAGTGGTATAAATTTTAAAAATATAATTATGTAAGAAATGATATTTGACACTGAGATTGTCTAGAAGTTTATTTTTTCTGTTTTGCTGTGTAGAAACATGAACTACGTAAGTTTCTGTACTCTGTATATTTGTATCCCTTGAGTTGAACAGACCCGTTTTGAGGAGTGACCAGCTGGTCATTATTTTCCAATTCTTATATTAGCTTTGCTCATGTTGTTTGTTTTCACCCGTGTGCTTTCGCCAGAGCTTTTAGCGGCCTTGAGCTTCATGACAAGTGATATAAAATTTCGCAATATAGGAAGATTAAAGTTTAACTGCCCGTCAATAGCGTGGTCATTGGGGACAGAGATCACGCTGGGAGTGTTTAGATAAGGATGTGGAAGGAAATCGGCCGTGCCCTTTGAAAGGATCCATCCCGGCATTTACGTGAAGTGATTTAGCTTGTGGCGACTGCTCATCGTCTCAGCTCCAACCTGAAACAAATCACTCTGAGGATGGTTTTAGTATAAGATAGTAACCGGTCACTTTATTATAAAATAAAGTTAGCTATTTTTTTATTTTATTTATTTATTTATTTATTCATTTATTTTTTTGAGAATTCGACTAATTTTTTTATATTAAAACACGACGGTGCTATCTTGCATTAGAAATACTGAAAGCCACACAAGAAAATCATAAAGCTAAAACACAAATATCTGGCCAAGTATCAGGCATTTACCTGATCAACGAGAATAATTAAGCCTTCAAATTTTAAAGTGTTTATCTACGAATGTTATAGTTTTCTTTCACTATAAAAGTCCGCCTCAGTAGTCCAACAGGCTAGGCAGGACAATCGGTTCGGAGATTTACTCCACTGAGGTATTGTGTCATCCTCATCATTATTCCGTCATCATCGACGCGCAAGTCTCTCAAATGGCGTCACCTAAAATGACATGAACCATGCAGGTCGACCACGATCTCGGTTGTGATCTAACGGCCACAAAATGTCACTCGATCATCATCACCTCTATAAATACCAAACAAATTCGACAGAAATCGCTATACATGATTAAAGTCAACCGAGCAATAACTGCAAGTAGGCGTTATAAAGAGATTCGCCAGTATTTACAGGACTGCATCAGTAATTATACAAATGCACATGGTTGATGTTCAAATGTTTGTATAGCTTATGGGACTTAACTACGGGGTCATCAGTCCCTAAACTACTTATGAACTAACTAATACTAAGGACGGCAAAAATATCCATGCCCGAGAGGGGATTCGAACCCCCGACCGTAGTGGCCGTGCAGACCGTGACTGGAGCGCCTTAGTCCCCTCGGCCACCGCGGCCGGCACATGTTTGATGTTACGAGTATAAAGCAACGTTTAGTACAGAGCAAAAATCTTGCTTTCAGATGATGTAGTACTTACAGGGAGACAATTATTGAACTATTTTAAATAAAACCGTCATATCTTCTGAACTGTTTGTACTAGAGCGCTCAAACTGCACGATTGTCTGCGGGGCATGGAGGGCAAAGACCTATATAAACAATTATATACGTCTTTGATGGTGGCGCCTCGTTATTGTCGGCTATTTGGAGATGAAAACGTCACGGTACAGCGTGCATGGGCGTGTAGTGCTTGTGAAGGCTCACTAAGCGTGCAACAACAGCCCAACTACGTCTCGAAGGAAGTTTGAGACCGAGTTCAGGCTTCAAGTCAAACGGACCAAGTTGCTAACAATAAAGCATTTGAACCCACCAGATGTATTTCGCAGCATTGGCCGTTAATGTTTTATTTAAAAAAAAAAAAAAAAAAAAAAAAAAAAAAAAAAAAAAAAAAAAAAAAAAAAAAAAAAAAAACACAGATCGATTTCAATCACCTAGTGCCCATTCAGGGCATTCATATGCTCGTTTGAAGGACACTGAAGATGATCACTAGGTGATTGAAATCGATCTGTGTTTTTTTATTTTTTTTTTATTTTTATTTTTAAATAAAGCATTAACGGCCAATGCTGCGAAATACATCTGGTGTGTTCATCATTGTGTGGTCGTGGAGCACCTCCAGGAAATGGAATCAAACCTCAAGAAAGCATTTGATTCGCAAGTTTGCGACAATGTTGGTGATGGCAATGTTGGCAATGACGGTCGTCCAAAAAAGGATGAAAAAGCCTGGAAACATCGAAAAGACACGCGCTGTGTTTCTAACCAGCGCCAGGATTGTCGTTGAAGATCTGCATCTCTTCCCATACTAAATTCAAACCTTTCACTCTCCAGATCCATGGAAAAGAGGCTGCGTTTCGCCAACAATATTGTCCGCAGAATGGATGAACAGGATTGCCGCGGTGGAGTAGCCGAGCGGTCTAAAGCGTCTCGCTGCGGAGCGCGCGGTTGCTCGCCGTGGAGGTTCGAGTCCTCCCTGGGGCATGGGTGTGTGTGTTGTCCTTAGGTTAGTTTACCTAGGTTTAAGTAGTTTGTAAGCTACGGACTGATGACCACGCAGTTTGGTCCGATAGATTTACAAACATTTGAACATTTTTTGGATGAACAGGATTACGACTTTGATGTGAATATGGTTTGGTTTTAAGAAGGAAGCAAACTTAGGGTTTAACGTCCTGTCGAGAGTATGGTCATTAGAGACGGAGGTCACCCAGTTTTGAGGAAGCATGAGTGAGGATATCGACCGTGCCCTTCCAGTTGCCTGGAGTGATTTAGGGAATCACGGAAAACCTAAATCTGGATGCCAGAGGTGGGTTTGAACCTCCGTCCTCCCGAATGTGAGTCCAGTGTGTTACCACTGCGCCACCTCTCTCGGTGGTTTGGTTTAGGGACGAAACCCGGTAATGAAAATTGGCGCATTTGGAGGGAGGAGACTCCGCATTTCGCGACCTGGAAGTCTCTTCGATATCAACGGGTGACGGTCTCATTGATGACACAGTGACTACAGAACGGTATGCAAAGCAATCCTGATTTCAACAATGTCTACTTCATGCGTGAAGGATCTCGATCCCGTCAAAGCAGGGGAGACGCGCGAGAGTGGCCGTAAGCTCTAAGGCGCCCTGCTGCGTCTGTTCTCTGTCGGAGGTTCTAATCCTCCCTCGGGCATGAGTGTGTGTTGAAAACAGTCATTCAGGCCGGCAGCGGTAGCCAAGTGGTCTGCGGCGCGTCAGTCACGATCTGCACGGCCATTACGGTCGGGGGTTCGAATCCACCCCCCCTCGGGCATGGATATTGGTGCCGTCCTTAGTATTAGCTAGTTCATTAGTAGTTTGTAAGTTTAGAGACTGATGACCCCGTAGTTAAGCCCCGTAAGCTATACAAACATTTGAACATTTTGAGCAGTCATTCAGGAGGTCATCGACATCATATTATGTTCCGAAACTTTCGCGGGTCATGAAGAATTTCTCTATTTGTCTGCGCCGCCGGCCGCGGTGGCCGAGAGGCCTGCGGCGCTTCAGTCACGGTCTGCACGGCCACTACGATCGGGGGTTTGAATCCCCTCCTCGGGCATGGATATTTGTATTAGCTAGTTCATAAGTAGTTTGTAAGTTTAGGGACTGATGACCCCGTAGTTAAGTCCCATAAGCTCTACAAACATTTCAACATTTTGTCTGTGCCACTTCATCGCCACGGAGGGAAAGCATATCGATCATGTCATAACCTAAATCGGAATATCTGTAGTGACGTTCACATATTCAATAAAGTGTGTACACGCCGAAGCTTGTAACTAATTTACATATGGTTCAATAATTGTCACTCTGTAAATCATAATTAGGAATTATCTTCCGAAAAGCTTCATGCGGGCCAACAATAAGAAAAAATATCGATCGACAGTAGGAACTGTTATTGGAAGATTAACGGAACCATTTGATTTCGTGGTAGCATACGACTTTATCAGTCTACTGTTAACATGACGTTGCAAAACACGGCGAGTAAGTTTTTAATTAGCCTCGAATATGGCGGAATCTTGACCGTTCTATGTTCTTCATATTGGTCTCTGAGTCGAGATTATCTGTGTTAGGCAGAATGACCACTAAGTGCATTAGAGATTGTCGCGTTGAGTGTTGTTAACAGGCCTGGTAGATATGTGTGTGGCGTATGTACCTTCAAGTTGCGTGATCACTGAGAAGGTATGCGGAGAGTCCGAGAAGTCGTGTGAGCCAGCATTATCAGCATTTAACAGTGATTTAAAGAGGCACCATCGTGTTTCTCCATTGGCTGGATGAAAGGTGCTATATCCACATCTTTGGTGAATTTGGATGTGGCGATGGCTTCATGTTAGACTGCACTGGAAAGTGAGGGAGATATACTAGTAGTCAAGCTTCAAGCACATCGTAACCCTGCGCCTACCTTTCGAGAACAGAAAGAATCGAACGCCCTGTTACAGAATTGCTTCCAACGTTTATCTCGCAAATAACTTAAAGTGCTAAATGTTTGCTCTCATTACCAACCACTGGATGAATTGGCTTTCCATTTTAGACAAAAGCTAATTTTCGACGCGTGTCCTTGTTTTTTACTTCTGAAACTATTCAAATATTATATTCGAAATTCCCGAAATCTTCCGAACATTTTGTAAGTCTTTATTGTATCGTATAAAACTATGTAAAAAATCAGAATATCGCACTGAAGTCACATAACTGCATCGAAAAGAAAATATTCAAAAAATTAAATACATCTTTTACCAACATTATGAAATATTGCCAAAACGTATACTAGCTGTAGGTTATTTCGTTCTGGTAAAGGTCTATGTAGTTTTATAGCATCCGAATTAATCTAAATCAAAGAGATTAGCCTGCTTAGCCATAACAGGCGGAATTAGCAGCACACCAACTGCTGGGATTGAAACCATGCTGGATATGCCCCCATTACACCTTTGGGTCAAGATGGAGGCAGCGGCTGGTGCATACAGACTCAAAACTGGCAACAACTGGAACTCTTTGGGATATCCAGAATCACACATTAAAACAGTGAGTGAGGTAAATATAGGAAATGTTGGGGAAATGCCAGCCGACTATATTATAACCCTATACTGCTTCAACCAGCCTTTCAATATAACAATTGGAAGTAGGGAGCAGTGGGAGAAAATAGTTCGACTTCGTACGGGGGATATTGTCTGGTTCACTGACGGGTCAAAATCAGACCAAGGCGTTGGGGCCGGGATATACGGGGTGCAGCCAAGACTGGAGGGCGTCATCTCTCTAGGGAAACTGGCCTCAGTATTCCAGGCGGAAATCACTGCCATCAGGGCGTGTGTGGAGGAGAATTTGCGTAGGTGCTACAAAGATCGTAGCATCTATATCTATTCAGACAGCCAGGCAGCCCTGAGATCACTCGCAGCTCCTGCAACAAGGTCTAAAATTGTTGCAGAATGTGACAGGGTTCTGGTGGAGCTAGGGGAAAGCAATAGAGTAAACCTGTTGTGTGTCCCTGGCCACTCGGGGATCAGTGGCAACGAACATGCCGACAGATTAGCCAGGATGGGGGCAGAGTCTCCATTTATTGGACCGGAACCTGTCCTGACAATCACCAAGGCAATGATCAGAAGACAACACGCAGAATATTGGACCTGAGTCTATCAACAAAAACATGGCAAGGTAATTATGCCAAAGCCATGTTTTAAAAGAAGCTCTGCAATCCTGGGATAAACAGGAGAGAGATTAGACTCATGGTTGGATTGCTGACAGGCCATGGGAATTTCAAACAAGAAAAAAAAAAACCTACGTACAATGGGAATAACAGAAGAGGACCCTAAATGTAGGATTTGTGATGACGGTGATGAAACTGCATCACATCTAATCTTCGAATGCATTGCATTGGAGAATAAAAAGCACAGAATATTTGGGACAACCAGATCCGAAGAAATTGTGTCTAATAAATTACTGGTAAAGGGACTCCTTGCACTGTTCAAGGGCACTGGTTGGCTTTACTAGATATAGAGGGAGCGATACCGCACAATAAACTTAGTTTCGGTGCGGGCAGTGGCGGGGTGAACCAAGACTGTCTTGGCTTCCCTGAAAAAATCAAATCAAATCAATCTAAATCAACCTAACATTTCCAACGAATATCACACCGAAAAGAATTGAATTTGAAGAAGTTAATTCAGATTTAAGAAGCATTACGTAATGCAGATATTTTATTGATTGCTTTATATCGCGAGGATACCATCGCCGCCGACAATATAAGGCATACTAAGGTGAAACCACAATGTCATCCAAGAAGTTTGCGGCGAGGCCCGTGTTATATTGACTATAGAAGCAATGCCTTCCCAGCGTTTAACAAAATTTGGTAATGAGATTTTGTCTGGAGAATATCATCCCCAGAGCAATATAGTTTTCACGTACATGTTTTAAATAACTTAATCGACCAGCAACTATCAGCGTATTAAGACTGCCCAGGCTCATAAAGTAAAATAATCGAGACATGAAGGCGTGTGGGAAATAGTCTACACGGTCGCCGCGCAAATACCACAGACGCTGTCCTTTGCATATCGGAAAGTCCCAAACCTCCGACGTGGTGCGGTCGTGTGGTCACGCAACCACCTCGTATCATAAACAAAAAAATGTGATGCTTCCACAAAAACCGACCAGACAGCTGTTTTAGTTTCCTGTCCCTTCGGCGAACCGAGCAAGCTCTGCACCGACCAAAACGTCCATGTATCACTCTGGCCTAAAGCCCCTCATGCAGAACTAAGTGTCGTACCATCATATAATTTTGCAGGCTAATGCCTGCATAATGTAAAGAAGTAATAAAATTAAACGTCACGCCTGATGCTAAAGTTTTACTTCTCGTCCTATGAAAGCGTCTTAGCACTGTCTAACACATACAGCCACGACACAGGACTGGCTCTAGGGAGGACGAACCGTGCCGTTGCCCAGGGCGACAGATTTTTGGGGGCGGCAAATTCCTGAATTTTTATGGAGTTCCGATAGGTTAAATTAAACGAGACAATGAAAAGTGAAAGTGTCTTACATAAATGTAGACATGTGAAAATAAGTTGGAACTACAAATTGTTACAGACTGATACAGGCAACAGTGATATGCGTCATCCTACAAGCAAACTAACATGCAAGGTTACTACTTAGGAGGTTGTCAACGTATTCGGCATCGTTCGGGCGTTTCCGCGTGACGTCAATCAGAGGCGCCGACGTTTGAAAATCAGTGTGGGTGCTCTATATCACGGTTCACAGATGTTCGAAACCAACCCTCCTGAGAATCATGTTCATTCATTTTTGAAATAGCAGTGCTTGATAAAAGTAAAAAGGCAGTTATCTTGCCTCTTAAAGATAGAAGGAAGAAGGAGGAGGAAGAAAAGGAAAGCATGGCTGCATTAGGACACTACAATAAAGCGATCTAATTGGCCGAAGTGGATATTACGATATAAGTAACACCCCAAAACTTCTACACGACCAATGAAATAATTTTTCACTGTACACTAATGTAACACTTTTTGTGCGAAGCTATTCTTTCTGACAAAAGCGTTTGGTAAAACACTGTCACTGAAGTATTTTGAGATTTTGAAGTCCGATATCAAATTTTTTTGGTTAGTTCCAAGCAATAGCTGTAAACTTGATCAAAACTTTCATCACTTCGAGATAACTTCTTGACATCTCTGACAGTATTAATATAGTCCAAGGGTTTTTTAAGCCTGAGAGAAAAGCATTACAAATTTCAACTGAATCCATAATTTTAATAACAAGGGAAGTGACAAAGATAAATGAAAAACGATTAACTTTAGCATCAGCATCAGATTCTTCAAGCTAAATTCCTGAAAGAAAACAACTCAATGTATATAAATACGTACACCTGAAAGGCCAGAAGGACCGACGTGCTTCAGAATGAACAAAACTAGCGTAGTGATAGTGGGTAAAACACGGACACTCATTACTACTCGCTTGGGGGACCCGCGTACAAAACTGATCATTTCTTTCACGTATGAAATATCGTCTCTCGCTGTGGTCACGTTTTGCATTGCCACTTGAGTCATAAGGTAGGTTTTGATTTTTCCCGATTTTTTTAAATTTATACAATTTTATTTTTTACCTCGATTTTATGTGGGTGCTCAGCACCCCGAAAAAAAGTCTTGCGGGGTGCACGAGCCCCGGAGCAACTACGGAGTCGGCACCCCTGACGTCACTGTCGATCTTCAGAAGCCGTAGAAGGGCGAGGCGTAGACTAAGACACTGTGCCGTTTAACTAACATTAAGAAAACAAGTGAGACATAAGCATAAACACAAAGGAACGGAATGCTACTATTTACTACGCCCTGAAAACTCTTATACTGATTTCTAGTAATGAAAACTGTATATTACAGCCCCCTTGACATTTATTGTATTATATAACACTGACTCTGCTTTGATCTTAAAGACATATTCACTAGAAAGAGACGTATGAGTGTAATATGTGAAAATAAGACGTCGTATTTGAATAAAGCTGACTGTCGCAAATGTGTGTGCGTGCGTATGGGGGGGGGGGGGGGGCGCTTGAAATTTTTGCACGGGGCGGCAAAATCCCTGGGGCCGGTTCTACCACGACACACACTTAGGTTCGTTATTATACACCACGACAGCAGCGCTTCAAGCGGCTAGCGAGGTATATTTCAGAATATGATATCTGGTAAATGTGAATAGTATCGTTTAAATTGATTTTAACATTCTTCTCACAACAGGGCTAGGTGTGTAGTGCCATAAAAATCGTCAATAACTAGAAAATATCTACACATTTCGCTACCTTGGAAGAAAAATGCCGATTTTTCGCTCATCTCATCACCAAAACGAGAAAGAGGAATAGTTTCACGTGGAAGAGTGTCATAGACGTAACTGGCGTATTTGGCCACTAGACAGCAGTTACGTCAGTGTTGCATTAACAAAACCTGTTCTGACAACTGAAGAAAGAGTGTCGCATTGTCGGTTGTCCAGCAGCATTCGGACAGTGCTCATGCACATGCGTGAAGACTGTTCCATTTGAAAAAGCAACACACAATCATTAAATCTGTTGGACTAAAAATAAATAAATAAATATAAATTGAAATAAAGATAGAAAATTCTTAAAATATTGAGGGTCATTTAATAAACTGACACATTTCATATAATTGCGAAATGTCGTATATGTGATCTATGGAACAAGTATTAATCTAATCTAATCATAAAACAATTTGATTAGAAAAATTAGAAACTCTCAAGCAGAAGGTTTGTCTGGCAAAAGCCTATATTGCTAAGAAAGGTGTATCAGATGCTGAAAAGGCTAGACTGTTACAGTTAATAAATAAAAATATAGTTCAATTATTGTATTTTGATTTTTAAATAACTTGTAGGTTAATTTTTCTGTGCTAACTATTTTATGTAAAATGTAAAACAAACCAAAAGATCTGAGTTGATTAATTTCTTGATTTGATTCAACTAATTTGTGCAGTGTTATGTTATATTCTATTATAAAAAATATTTTCTTACAATTCTTTCTTTATTATTTATTTCATACCCTTTACAGATATAAGAGCCGAAATTTATGTGTCACAAGTTAAAGCCCTTTAATTAAAATTGAAGTTTTCTTTGTAGAAAAGTGTCACACATCGAAGCCCTTAGGCTTAATTTATCACTCAAAATGAAATAAAACTATGTAAAAGGTACCTCTGAGTATGTACAACTTACAAAGTAAAAGACAGTGTTGATGTCATTTCACGGAGAAAATAATGTTGAGTGAAACTTTGGATGTTATCTTTAAGTGGGTTTTTCTGTAAACCAGTGATTTTAGAGATGTGCCTGTTTTCCTCCAAGGTAGCGATATGTCTTTATCCGGTTTTGTAAGAACTATTGGAAGGTATGAAACGGTACGTTGCAGGTCGGTTTATTTAAGTATCTTTCAGAATCTACATCTTATGAAGAATTTCATTTTCTATTAAGAACAGAAAAGGCTAATAAGTATGACCTGACCTGATGCAGAAAGATGTCGGTTTTCTATTGAGCAACATCAAGGTTTCTTCACTATCATTTCATTCATCAGTAAGTGTTGAACGTAAGAAACTTACATGGAACGCAATACCTAGATTGTTTAATGTTTCAGATCAGCCACCACAGCTTTGGGAAAGTAAGTGCCTGTCATGTAAGAACAGGCCGTAACAGGAACTTATGTTATTCGTATGTTTTTATTCTGTTACTTTCAGCGGAATATTTTTGTTGTTTATATCACCGAATCAGTGAAATTCGGCTCTTTTTACATTTATTTCACAATTTATTATATCTGTCGATGTTCTACTAATACTCGGAACGAAAAAATTACAGAAAATATTTGGGTAATTACGTAGAAAAGTAACTATAAACAAACATTACTCTTATGCGCCTTACCCGCCACTAGGACTGACTGTTGCATTATTGCAACAGTCAATTGGTAAGAAGTTTCACAGCAGTTAGTGTCGCGACTGTGTGTGTTTAAGATTGTAGTTTTAGTGTCTGTCGCGTCGTAGCTCCTTAACTATGTGCCGTACACTGATTTAGTTTTGCAGGTGCATTCACTCGTACACACAGATGCAGCTTGCAAAATGAGTTGCGAATAGAGTCATTAGTTAAAGTAGTAAATTAAAATGATATGGCAGGAGCTGGAATTTAATCGTATAGGCAGCGAAATTTTAGTAAGCGATAATATTGCATCATTTAATGAGACATTTCCGAGAGAAAAGTTTCCTGAAGGTAGGAAATTAAATGTGAAGTTCGTTGTAAACAGCTAAATGTTATTTTAAAGCAGTAGATGAACAATTTTCAAACAACTTACGGATATGCTGCCGGGTGTCTTACCGGGTTTCACAGCAGATGAACAAAGTTGGCATTTTCAGTGCCGGAATAGGTAGGAGGAAGAAATATTAGGGTTTTAACGCCCCGTCGACATCGTGGTTGTTAGAGACAGACCAACGTTTAGGGGTGGGGAAGGAAAGGTCCGTGCCCTTTGAAAGGAACCATGATAGACTTGGCCTGAAATTTTGAACTAAATTTTCCAGTTATGCTACAGTAGTTATTCTGTTCAGGAGTTTAAAAAATATTTAATATGTGTAACTGTTACATAAATATCTCAAATTCTTGACATTAGGCTCATTTTTTATTGATTGTTATTGTGAAATTCCAATCAATTCTACTTTTGTTTCGTTTTTGGCCTCGTTTTCCGCAGTTGCAGTTATACAATTTGTATAGGTTATGGGACCGTCTTTTGTAACTGTAAATTAGTCTACTTTAGACCAGACGCGTTTCGCTTTATTCTAAAGTATCTTCAGTGGTCAGCTGTACAAGAAATGGTTTGTATTACATTATTTGTTTGAGTTTTTACTAAATTCGATCGGTAACAGTTCTCATGCAATTGAATTGTTTTGATTCTAAATAAATTAGACTATTAATATTACTCTTGAAGACAAAAACATACAAAATTCGTGAGTAATATTAATAGTCTAATTTATTCAGAATCAAAACAATCCAATTGCATGAGAACTGTTACCGATCGAATTTAGTAAAAACTCAAACGAATAATGTAATACGAACCATTTCTTGTACAGCTGACCATTGAAGATGCTTTAGAATAAAGCGAAAGACGTCTGGTCCAAAGTAGACTAATTTACAGTTGCAAAAGACCCCATAAGCTATACAAATCGTCTACTTTTGTGCTACAAGCTTCAAAATTTCACTCATTGCTTCACGAGCAGCATTTGATTGCAGGTTTGAGGGAGTCAGTTAAGTGAGATTTAGTCGCAATAAATTTCAGCTGCCAAACTATAATTTCTGGAAATCGTTGGCAGTGAAAGGTAAAGCAGTTAACAATCCTAAGATTGCTATGCACACCACAATCCTGTGTTAAGCTTGTTCCTATTTGGAGGTGGAGGCGGTACACCGTTGCCTTTCTCCAACCTTTGAACTACCTTACGCGGCATGTTATAGAGGATCCTACGTCCTACAGTTTGACGAAGTTTCTGAACGAAATTGCATCTCGGCACTTTTCACGTCAACAACTTTGCCAGAGCGAAAGTTGTGAGAAATGACGATTGAAAATCCTTGGACAAAGCGGGGATCGCACCCGCGGCCTTTGCATTCAAAGTCTGCCATCGAGCTACACATCACAAGCACAGAAAAAGGCATAATTTTCTCTGTTATGTCAAATGGTATATTTTGCGGTAGCTGACCTGATGATGCTGACATAGTTCAGTGAAACCGGTCGTCGTTAATAATAACTGATGATAAGCGATCTTGGCTATTTTATATCTTTTTACAAGCTGAGAAAAGTTTTTACGTAAGTGTTAAAGGCCCCTTCTAATCTTAATAAACGATTTAGGAGACTATGTGAGCAACTCTCTTAGACTGTTCGCGGATGATGCTGTCGTTTATCGGTTAGTAAAGTCACCAGAATATCAAAAGCAACTGAAATATGATTTAGATAAGATGTCTGAATGGTAAGAAAATTGGCAATTGACTCTAAACAATGAAAAGTGTGAAGTCATCCATATGACCACTAAAAGAAATCCGTTAAACTTCATTTACACGATAAATCAGTCAAATATGCAGGTCGCAAATTCAACTAAATACCTAGGAATAATAATTACGAACAACTGAAATCAGAAAGACTCTTATAAAATATTGTAGGGAAGGCGAACAAAGGCTACGTTTCATTGGCAGAACAATTAGAAGATGCAACAGTTATACTAAAGAAACTGCATACACTACACTTGTCCGTCCTATTTTGGAGTATTGCTGCCCCAAGTCGGGCCGGCGGACGATTTAGAGAAAGTTCAGAGAAAGGCAGTTCTTTTTGTATTATCGCAGTATAGGGGAGAGAGAGTGTGTGTGTTTATGTGTGTCACAGAAATGAATCAAGATTTGTGGTGGAAATCGTTAGAAGAAAGGCGTTATTAGCCTCATGTATGAAATTTCTGTCACCAAATATTTCTTCCGAATCCGAACATATTTGTATGAAATTCTAAAGTATCTTCAGTGGTATGAAATTTCTGTCATTCATGTATGAAATTTCTGTCACCAAATATTTCTTCCGAATCCGAACATATTTTATTAGCTCCCATCAACATAGGGAGACATGATCATCGCAATGAAATGGGAGAAATGAGATCGAAAACGGAAAGATTTAGGCATTCCTTTTTCCCGAGCGTTTTTAGAAAATGTTACTGTAGAGAAATATCACAAAAGCGGTTCGATGAAGCCTCCGCCATGCACTTCAGTGCGATTAGCGGAATATTTATGTTGATGTAAATGTAGGGTGCAAAAGTGCGCAATAAGACACAGCATGTCGTCATCTATTCTCGTATTAACCATTGATTCTCTTATTCTCTGTTTTCGATTGCTGCCAAATTTAGCGATCTCACTAGTAGTGGCTCTTTTCGTTACAAAATTTATTCCGAGTCAACTGAACAATAAATAATGTAATGGCTGTTTTGTAACATGAATGTCTCTTTAATTTATTTGGCTAGTCTGTGTTACCTCCGTTTGTTGTTTAAACAATAGCTGCTGACTGGTACGAGCCGGGATTATCAGTAGTGGCTCTTTGCGTTACAAAAAGTATTCTTTGAGTCAACTGAGAAGTAAATAACGTAACAGCTGCTACGAAACATGAATGTTTTTTTAGTCTATTTTGGCGAATCTATGTTACTACGGTTCGTTGTTTAAACCATAATTACTGACTGGTACGAGCCGACTGCATGTGGGTTGGCGTGACGCTCGAAAAGATCAAAGACTTGTCGACAATAATATAGATTATAGTACAGAAACTTTTCTATTTCTATCGGTCAGATCATTTAAACTACTGATATTGTGAAGGTTGTCTGTAAAAAAAAAAAAAAAAAAAAAAAAAAAAAAAAAAAAAAAAAAAAAAAAAAAAACACGTTCAAATGTTTGAACTACCTAACACTAAGGACGGCACAAATATCCATGCCCGAGGGGGGATTCGAGCCCCCGACCGCAGTGGCCGTGCAGACCATGACTGGAGCGCCTCAGTCCCCTCGGCCACCGCGGCCGGCCATTGTGTAGCAATTTGCCTTTTCATTTAAATTACATTGAGAATGTGCAACATTATTTTCTGCAATAAAACCTGCAATTCCTTTTAAATGACCCGTGATGTCCGATTTTCAGTGCTTTTAAAATGTCCATTACCAACACTAACTTCCACAAGGTTGCCGCGGCGGACTGAGGCCGTTCTCCGTCGGGGTTTCGAATCCCCACTCGGGCATGGATGTTTGTGCTGTCTTTAGTAAATGTTAGTTCATAAGTAGTTTGTAAGTTTATGGACTGATGACCCCGCAGTTAAGTCCCATGAGCTTCACAAAAATTTGAACATTTTGCCACAAGGTTAGCTACAGACGTTTAAATAACTAATTATACGTCCAAATCATTCACTACGGCGAGCGGTTACAAAAACTTTCGTCGATTTTATGGAGCCATCAGGAATCCTCAACGACGCAATGAGTAAGCCAATTCGCTATTTTTTTAATATTCTGTCTGTTGAAATAATTCCAACCTTTTTTCTTTCGTGTCAGTACTTTATCAAAATTACTCCGATCACTTTTCCGTCTATCGAGTTTCAAAATTATTCCCCTTTTATATTTTTCGTAATTTTCCGACTGTAACAATAATAAACAGATAGAAACTTTAAGATGTAAAAAAAATATTTTTACTTTATGAAAATTGTGCATTTGCAAATCCATTGGCAAATGTAATCACACACAAAACTGAAACACGTAGCAAAAATCTTCAAACATTAAAGGCAAAATACCTAGTGAATATAGCACGTAAGGACGGGGAAGGTATTTGGGTGAATAAATACAGAAACGGTGTCTTGCATTAGGCGTAATCCCTCCGCCGTTTTCTGCTGCTAATCTGCGTCTTCCTTCCTGCTCCCCTCTCCTGACGCACCTGCCAGGAAGAGCGGCAGACAGCGTGTCTGCCAACCCCCGCCCCTCCCCTACACACAGAGGGCGGGGTTTCCCGCAGGATAATCCCACCCCCAGCCACACCTCGCCCACCTTCTTCCGTCGCCGGGATATCCGAACTTGCTGGCGCCATTTCCTACCACTTCCGCTATCCATTGATAACCTCCATACCACTGACATGACTACGACAATCATCCATCGGTTGCTTCGCAGATTATACAATTATAAAATTTCGTAAACATTTTTTTTTTTTTTTTTTTTTTTTTTTTTTTGCAGTTTTCTTTACATGTTAAAGTCTGAAGCGATTTTGCAAGCTCTATCAAATATGGCACCTGGAAAACAGTTTTTCATTTCCTGATCTAGTCAGCATAAACGCTGTTTCCCTTCCTGTAACCTCCTGAAACCTGGTGGCTACTAGCATAAAATCAATTATTCAAATGATCATCTTGTGATGGTGCAGCTCTTGTGTCTTCCGTGCTTGCTGTATTAGATTTGTGGTTGATTCCGGCTTATGCAATACACTTTTTTTTAATAACCAAACTAGTTTCGACACTTATTGTGCAAACTTCCGTGGGTTTCTGGTGTTTATTTTCTATAGTTTTCTTCTTAAGTTTGGATTGAATTTTTGTGTGTTAAGTTTTTCATGTCGTTTAATTATGTGTTCAGCTTCTGTTATGATGTTCTCTATTGCTCTGAGAGACACTGTTGTGTTGATGTTATGTTTTGGACCCTTTTCAAGTAAGTTACTTCCTTCTTCAGTTAACTTCATATCAGTTAAGTTGATGATTCTTTTGTTGAACGTGTGTTTGTTGTTGTGTCTGGTGATCTTTTTTGTGATTAAGCATTTTGGCGAGTTTCTTTTGTTGTGTCGTCTGTTTTCTTTCAATTGTGGATTCTGTGTATTTCTGACCCTTTGCATTAATTCATCGAAAAATTAAACACCATGAAAGACTTAACACACCAGAATTCAATCCAAACTTAATAAGCGAACTATAGAAAATAAACACCAGAAACCTACGGAAGATGGCACAATAACTGCCGAAACTAGTTTGGGTATTAAAAAAAAGTTAAGCTTAAGCGGCTTAACTGCGGGGTCATTAGTTCCTAAACTTACGAACTACCATATACTAAAGACGACACAGACTGATGACCGCGCAGTCTAGTCCTCTCTAAACAACAACAGCAACAAAGACGACACAAACATCCATGCCCGAATGGGGACTCGAACCCCCGACCGTAGTGGCCGTGCAGATTGTGAATGGCGCGCCGCAGACCGCTCAGCCACTGCGGCTGGTTACTAACACAATATTTTTCGAAATAGGTATTATGTACATGTTAAAGAGAGGATAGAAAAAGTGAATTCACAAACATTTTCGATTTTTTTCAAATACATCCATAATTTTCGAATGTTTCCATCACGCATACTAATACGCATACAAAGCAGCTTACTTGGTACCAAGTGATCGTAGTAATCGTTTCTCCTTAGAAATAGCTGCAAAGTACTGTCCACTGAAATGGAACGTAGATATTACGACTGTATATACAGCGAACACGATATGAGGCCAGAAACTTGTATGTGCATTATAATGGACATCAGGTCTCAGGAGGATATATCTACATCTGCATCTACATATTTACTCTGCTAATTAAATTTAAGTGCCTGGCAGAGGGTTTATACAACTGTTTCCGTCATATTTCACTACAGTTCCATTCTCTAATAGCGCACGGGAAAAAGGAACATCTGTGTCGGTTTTCGACCTGATTTGTCTTATTTTATTATGAAGATCATGTCTCCGTATGTAGGTGGGTGCTAACAAAATCTATTCGCATTCGGAGGAGAAAGATGGTCACGAAATTTCGTAAATAGATCTCACTGCATCGAATACCGCCTTTCTTTTAATCTTTTCACCCCAACTCTTCCATCATTTCCGCGACACTCTCTCCCATATATCGCGATAATACAGAACGAATTGTCCTTCTCTGAACTTTCTCTACATCCTCCGTCAGTTTTCCTTGATGAGGATCCCACAATGCGCAGCAATCCTCCAAAATACAACAAAGATATGTAATGTAGGCACTTTGTATAGCAGAACTGTTGCAATGTCTCAGTGTTCTGCCAATGAAACACTGAGACATTGCAACATCCCTGGTGTCACCAGACATCATTTCTCTTTTACTCGATGACTTTCGTTAATTAGTATGTACTGTGTTCTTTCTCACAAGAAATCGCGAATCCAATCGCTCAACTGTGGCAATACTCCATAAGCACGTAATTTGATTAGAAGCGGCTTGTGAGGTACAGTGTCAAGAGCCTTCCGGAAATCTAGAAATATGGAATCGATTTGACATTCTTTGTCGATAGCACTCATCACGTCTAGATCTACATCTACTGCCATACTCCGCAAGCCACCTCACGGTGTGTGGCGGAAGGTATTTTGCATAACATTGATTGTCTGTATGCCTCCGTGTGGGCCCTAAGCTCTATGATCTTACACTTGTGGTCGCTTCGAGAAATACATGTTCGATGAAGCAGTGTATTCGTTCACTCTTCTTGAAACGTTCGTCTCTTTGATAGAAGTCTGTACCGCGATCGACAACGTCTCTCTTCCAGCGCCTGCAACTAGATTTTCAATCACTCCCGTGACGCTTTCAGCCCGTTACCGGCTGTTCTCCGATGATCTTCTCTGTGTCTTCTATTAACCCTTCCTGGTACGGATCCCACACTCATGAACAACACTTATCGCTGGCCGAGAGTTTCGTAACCTACTTCCTTTGTTGAAGGGCTACACTTCTCGAGAATTCTTCCAATAAATCTCAGTGTGGTATCTGACTTTCACAGAATTGATTTTATGTAGTCGTTCCGTTTCAAATTGCCCCTTATGTCTACTTCACGTGAGTAAAGAGCTAGCTGTGTTATCACAAGAACGATAGATTCGCACTTGATCTGATATTTAAATTTATCTTTCACTGCACTGCACTCTTTCCATATAGCCAAAAATTCTTAACAAATAGACGCAACAATTTAAACACGTTTCAGAAGCGGTTGCCTTTATATGAACACGTGTATCTGTTACATTTTTAAAGACTTCATTCGTCCATATATCACTTACACAATGATATCGACATGTCATTTTAATACAACTAGATTTAAAAAAACCTATATGTGCACAGAAAGTGGTTTTTCGAATAGATGAAGATGAAACTGCAGGGGAGGCTATAGGAAGAGGTGTGAGACAGTATTGAAGTATGTCACCAGCGCTTTTTAATAAATATGCAGAAAAGCTAAACAATAAGGCCTTGGAGAAAAAGTAAAAGGACTTATAGTGGGAGGAGAAACAATAAAAACTATCAAGACAGATCATATGACTGTTCTAGCGGAAACAGAAGATTGCTCCAGGGTATGATAGAGATTATTGTAAGGTTGGTGAAAGAATTCGAAATGGAAAAAAAAAGAAACATGTGTAAGACCAAAGTGAAGAAATAGGAAAAGAAGACGAACGATCAACAAACATATCACTAGATGGAAGAAAACTACAACAGGTTCAATCAATCGAGCATTCGGGAAGCTTGATAACTTCCAATGAAAATTGTAGGCAAGAAGTGAGATGCGTAATATACGTGGGAAAGAAACCGTTTGGAAGAGTGAAAGTTTTGATAACAGCCAGCAGCATCCCCATTTATCTCCAGAGGAGGTTCGCCAAAAACTGTGTGGAACGTGATGTCTTATGGTTCTGAAACGTAGACAGTCTGACAAAAACGACAGAAATATCTAGAAAGCTTAAAAATGTTGTCATGAAGAGGAATGGAGAATATGTAATGGGCCGACAAGAACGAGAAATGGGGTGTAAAAGAGGAAAGGAACTTCACGAGGATGATACAGACGAGGAAACATCTCCGGTGGGACACACATTACGCAGCAACTGTCTACTGCAGAGGAAAATAGAGGAAAAAGTAGGAGGAAAAAAGAGTGAGACATGTTTGAGTGCTTGCGGAGACCCAAGTACACGTGACATTACTGCTTCGAGGGATTCCAGAAGAAGCGGTTGCTGACAGTTTCCAACAGCTGTACAACCAATGTCGTGCATTGTAGCCAATAGAAATTAGTTTGAAGGCCAATAAAGATATTTTGGTTGTAATTGTTGTTTCTTATACTTCCTGAGACCATTCACCGTACTTTTACTTTTCTGACGCACCTTATAAATACGAGGTTTTGTAATGATACAGTGTCTGTTTAATAAAAGATATGTTTACATGATATGACACCACTTTTAAAAAATGTATATGAAATTTTTAGAATTAGGATTACTAATTCATCATCATCATCATTAGAGACTGATTAAGCCTTTCAGCTTTCAGTCTGGAGCATAGTCCCCCCCCCCTAATAAATTCCTCCATGATCCCCCATTCAATGCTAACATTGATGCCTCGTCTGATGGTAAGCCTTTTACTTCAGAATCGTTCTTCACCAAATCCAAGTACTTTCGCTTCGGTCTACCTCGACTCCTCTTACCCTCTGCTACAGAACCCATGAGTCTCTTAAGTAACGTTGCTTTTCCCATGCGTGTTACAAAACCTCACTAAACCAGCCCGTTCGCTCTGACTCTTTCATCTATGGTGTTTCTCAGTTTTTCCTTGATTTCGTCATTATCGACACCTCCTGCCATTGTTCCCATCTATTACTACCTGTAATCATCCTTACTACTTCCATATCCGTAACACGACATTATTAATTAGGTAACTTGCATCTATCAGTTTTCACACTGAACAAGGTTGGTCGAAAGATACTTAATCTTAGTGATGACTTCCTTCTCGCAGAAGAGAGTAGATCGTAGGTGAACACTCACTGTATTAGCTTTGTTGCACCTTGATACCAGTTCTTTCACTATTTTGCATTCCTGTGAGAAAATACATGCTACGTACTTGAAAGTGTATACCTGCTTTAACTTTGTTCCACCTATTTTCCGCCCAATCTGTTTAAATCTCTTTCCCACAGACATTACTTACATTTTGGAGATATTGATCTTCATACCATAAACCTTAACCTGTGACTAGCTCGAAAATATTAGATGGTAACTTTTCGAACGAATCTGCCAACTAAGTCGTCCGCATATACGAGACTCCAGATTTTGTTTTCGCCTATTTTAATCTCACCCTGTCAGTCTGTTGTCTTACCTCTGAAACTACCATGAATTCATTTCCCTGTCAACTCAAAGTGCTGTCTGAAAAAGGACTTTTAATTGCCTGTAAAAGTTTGCCGCCTATTCCGTAATCTTTTAGAACAATAGCTTCCTTCTAGGAACAAGGGCATAAGCCTTTTCTTGATCTATCAAACATAGTATCAATTCCCGGCAAAAAAAATAAATAAATAAATAAATAAATAAATAAAATAAAATAAAATAAATAAATAAAAATTAAAAAAAAAAAATGTTGAAATGTTTGTAGAGCTTATGGGACTTAACTACGGGGTCATCAGTCCCTAAACTTACAAACTACTTGTGAACTATGTGGTGTCGCACAAGTACAAAGTGCGCGCCACCTACTTTCGCCGCGCGCCGCCATGCACGCACGGCGCGGCGATCTCACGACGACAGCCACGAGCGCCCTCTGCTGGAACGCCGCTCGTGTCCACCACTGAAGAACGCCGGTCACTTCGGACTGAGATAGCAACGAGTTAGGACCTTCGTACTCAGATAGGCTCCAGTGAAGACTTTGCTATTGTACAGGCACTAGGCAGGCCTCTAACAACTATGTATCAACCTTCTGCAGTACTATGTAAAAGTTAAGTATTCTTACATTCTGTGCAATATATCTCTTTCTAATTTACTCGAGTGTTTATAGTTTCTGGCTGCTCCCCTCCGTACCTGCACCAGCGTGTCGGTCTCGTTCCACTCGGCCACCGACACCTACGACGAGGCTGGGACACAAAAGCGGCGACGAAGTTGGGACACAAAAGTGGCGACGAGGAGTGATAGAACCTTGGATCAGCCCGCTTGCAGCAGCCAGACAGCAGCAGTCGGAGCACGAAAAAACTGCTCCCGCCCACCCACCCTTATTATAACAATTTTGGGGAAAGATATTTTGTTACGTGTTTTGTGGACTTTTTTGTTGCAGAGCGTCCTCTTTCATATTGCATTTGTGTTTTGTTATAATTTACTTGTATGCGCGGCGCCTAATCGGTCATCATGGCCACTACCCCGAACCCAAACTTAATGGAAATTATTCAGTTACAGACGGCGCAAATTACCCAGCTTCTCCAGGCCGTGTCGCAGTTGACGACACAGGCTGCTCACCAACAACAACAGTCGTCACATCAGCAGCCCACACCTGCCGCCGCACCGCTTCCGACGTTCCGCCAGTACAACGAACGTGAGGAAGAATGGAGCGACTATTTCGCACAGTTTCAAGAACTCGTCGCGGCTCATCAAATTACAGGTCAGAGAGTGAAGAACCTTTTCTTATCGATTGTGGGCCCCCAGACTTTCGTACTATTGCAAAAACTTTTCCCTCTCGCATCTCCTCGTGATGTAGACTTTGAACAAATTGTAGATGCACTGAATGCTCATTATGAGAGAAAAGTTCTTGTAGCCGCTGCGCGGTACCGATTTTTCAGACTTAAAAAATTACCGCAGCAGTCACACCAAGAGTGGATTACGGAATTGAAGGGCTTAACCCGCCAATGTAAATTTACTTGCTCTTGTGGACTTTCGTATAGTGACGTGATGTTGAGGGATGCGATTACGCAGAACATTCAGGACCCCAGAATTAGGGCAGCAATTCTAAAACAATCTGACCCTTCATTAGACAGTGTACTGCAGCTTATAGAAGCGCATGATACTTTTGACTTAGCAGATGTGGAAATGCAAAGCCACAGTGTAAATTCAGTGCGCCGCAACGGACGCTTTCCTAGCCGTAGTTCTCAGTATAGCACTTGTGATTCTTTAAATTCTACAGGCCGTGCTGAACAGACAGTGAACAGTAGCCAGTGTAAAAGTGCGACGCAAAGGTCGCCCCATAGTGTTAGACACAGTAATTTGAATAACGGGCGCCAACGCTCATTTCAGAAAAATGTTCGTAAGTCTTGCCCCCAGTGAGTATCTCGCCACAAACGTGCACAGTGCCCAAGTCGCAACGCAACCTGTTATCAATGTGGCAAATCGGGACATGTGCAGTCAGTGTGTATGCAGAATGTAAATTCAAAACACAGTAACGTTAGGAATAGTGCTTCGCAAAGTGCGAGAACAGTGCATGCAGTAAATGTCATACATGCTGTGGACTTGAGCTGTGCTTCTGTTGGCTTTCAAATGCAAGAACAATTTTCTCCGCCTACGGCAAAACTATATAGTGCACCACGTAGCAAGCGCCGACGAGCGCGTAAAACAATGCAACGGAAACGGGTTCGGGACAAGCAAAATGACTATGAACAGTGCATTCCTGTAGTGAAATTAGTGCCTTCTGCAACTGCTCCTTGTAATAGCGCCCAGTACTGTGTAGCTAGTGACAGTAGACATCAAGTAGCTACTCAAAAGTGTAGTGCAGTAGTTAGTACATCTGGAGTAGCTTCGCATGCTTGCGCGGACGCCGATCCGGCGGTAGTGTCATCTAGTGACAGTGTGGTTAATCCGCTGTGTGCCGAGTATGCGCCGCTTCCTACCGCACGCAACCCGCGCAAGCGCAGAAAACAATATGTATTAGACGTTGCCCACATTCGCGCACCGGTCGTGCGCCAGAAGCAAAAACTGTTTGTGACTCTCTCCATAGAAAATAAGACTGTGCAATTTCAGCTTGATACTGGTTCCGCTGTTACATTAATTAATAAAGATACTTATGAACTTCTGGGTTCGCCAAAATTGTCGCCGTCACAGCAAGTGTTAACAGCTTATACAGGTGAAAATATTCCCGTGCTAGGAACGTGTAGCCTGCCTGCCTCTTTTCAAGGTGTAACAAAAACAGTTGCTTTTGTTGTTCTTCAGGCCAAATCTACGCAGAACATTTTTGGACTAGATGCTTTTGACTTGTTTGGTTTATCAATTCAAAGAGATGTGCTTCAAATTTCGTCAATAGTGCCTCAGGATAAAATCAATGCATTGTGTGAAAAATATAATGACTTGTTTTCGCCGGAACTAGGTTGTGCAAAAGACTTCGTGGCACATGTTACTTTAAAATCTGCAGTTCCAAAATTTCGTAAAGCTAGACCAGTGCCTATCGCCTTGCGTGATACAGTTGCCGAAGAACTCAAACGTTGGCAAGATAGTGGGGTGATTTCTCCTGTTTCTGCGAGTCAGTGGGCCTCGCCTATAGTAATTATACCCAAGCCATCGGGAAAACTTCGTCTCTGTGCGGACTTCAAATCAACAGTGAACAGTCAAACAATTGTCGACACTTATCCCCTGCCCAGACCTGAGGAACTGATGGACAAATTAGGACAGTCTCGTTTCTTTTCTAAGATTGATTTAGCAGAGGCATACTTACAGATTCCACTTGATGACGAGTCCAAAAAGTTTTTCGTCATTAATACTCACATGGGCATTTTTCAATTTCAACGCCTACCCTTTGGCAGTTCTTCCGCTCCCGCTATTTTTCAGCGCTTTTTGGAACAGCTGACAGTTTCGGTACCTTGTTGCTCGAACTATTTAGATGACATTGTGGTAGCCGGACGTACAGTTGAAGAACATTTAGCAAACCTGGAGTGCCTTTTCAAAGTTTTGACTGCAGCAGGTCTACGTTGCAATAAGGCAAAGTGTTCGTTTTTTCAAACTGAAATAGAGTACCTAGGCCATGTGATTAATGCCCAAGGAATCCATCCCTTACAGTCACATCTTCGAGCAATCAAAGACTTGCCTCCTCCTAAGAATGTGCACGAATTGCAAGCAGTGATGGGAAAGCTGAACTATTATTTCAGGTTTATTCCCAATGCCTCTCAGATTGCAGCTCCACTGCATCGCTTACGTAGGAAGAATGTTCCTTTTGTATGGTCTAAAGATTGTCAGGTTGCCTTTGACAAACTAAAGTCTTCACTACTCAGTGATGCATGTTTGATTCCCTTTGACCCACAGAAGCCTGTAGTGTTAGCAGTTGACGCCTCGTCGTACGGTGTGGGCGCGGTTCTGTCACATCGTATTGGATGTCACGATCGTCCTATTGCCTTTGCATCCAAGCTACTGACGCCGACGCAACAGAATTACAGTCAGATAGAAAAGGAGGCCTTAGCAATAATTTACGGCGTCACAAAGTTTCATCATTATCTCTATGGCAGAAAATTCTATTTGTTGACTGACCACAAGCCTCTCACGTCGTTGTTCTCACCCACAAAGCCAATTCCGCCACGTACGGCACAAAAGCTTCAGAGATGGTCCTTGATATTGTCTATCAGTATGAGATTTTGTACCGACCTACCACTAAACACGCCAACGCGGACACACTTTCCCGACTTCCGGTTGGCCAGGATGTATCATTTGATTCTTCAGAAATGGCATGTTGTCAGATAGACTCCAGAGATGCTTCCGCTGTCGCAGACTTTCCTTTGAACTCTCGTCGGGTTGCACAGGAAACAGCTGCGGATGCAGACCTAAGTGTGGTAGCACGTTTTGTTCGCTCAGGGTGGCCTGCCAGAGCCAAAGACATTGATCGGCCTCTGGTTCGACGTTATTTTGCACAACGTCATGCATTATCTTTAAGTCAGGGTGTACTGTTGTTGCATACCGACAACGACCAAGCAAGAGTGATTGTTCCTCGTTCCCTGCAACGAGAAGTGTTACGCCTCCTGCATCAAGGACATTGCGGCATTGTTAGGACAAAGCAACTGGCCAGACGTCATTGTACCTGGGTTGGTATGGACGCTCAGATAGAGGACATGACGTCACAGTGTACTGTTTGTGCGGAGCATCAGGCGGCTCCACCGCAACGTTTCTCAGACTGGCCACGCCCCAAGGGACCATGGCAACGTTTACATATTGACTTTGCCGGACCTTTCTGGAATACGCGCTGGTTAATTGTTGTAGACGCTTTCAGCAAGTTTCCTTTTGTGATTGCCATGAACTCAACGACGGCGTCTAGTACAATCAGTGCCTTAACATCAGTGTTTTGCATCGAAGGCTTGCCTGAAACTATCGTCAGTGACAATGGACCTCAGTTTGTTAGTGCGGAATTTCAACAGTTTTGTCGTGTGAATGGCATTCAGCATATTACCACTGCACCTTTTCACCCTCAGTCCAATGGTGAAGCAGAACGTTTCGTTCGAACATTCAAGTCACACATGGAAAAGATGAAAGGTCAGCACTCCAGGCAGCAAGCTCTTCAAATTTTCCTGTCTACGTATCGGTGCATGCCACGTGACGGCCCGTCTCCTGACGAGCTGCTACACGGCCGCCGTCACCGCACTCTCCTTCACCTGCTGCAGCCTCCCACGCACCGAGGCGGTTCGTATGGCGCTACGCGTTTTCAGGTTTCTACGCCGGTGCTATACAGAGTGTTTGCTGGAAACAAGAAGACATGGTTGCCGGGCACCATTCAACGCGTGCTTGGGCGCAATATGTATGTTGTACGTTCTTCCACAGGGTCGGAGCTGCGGCGCCACGCAAACCAATTGCGCCTGCACAGACCGCGCGATCCTGTCTCCGGTTTCTTGATTCCAGACCCAGTTCACCGCCAGGGAGCACAACCACATCGTTCGTCCCCGGACTACGAGATCCCTATGGACGTCGACGTACATCCGACGCAGTCGTCGCCGCCGCTGTCGCCGCCGCAGATGACAGCGTCACCGAGAGGGACTCCGGGACCGTGCGGGCCCCCCCAGCTTGGGCCACGCACCTCAGAAGAAGATGACCTGCTCCCTCTGGGCGGGGGCGGGCGCCCTTCCCCAGGTTTCGGCGGGTTCCCTGGAGGATCGCAAGGCGGATGCCGGGGCGCGGACGGCGTCTCGATCCCGGCCTCAGCTACGACGCCCGTCCCACCAGTAACGCCCCCGCTCAGGCCCTCCTCCCAGTGCCGTCGCCGTGGCCCTCAGCCCTACGCCACGACGGCGCGGCGGTTTGGGGGGGAGGGGTGTGGTGTCGCACAAGTACAAAGTGCGCGCCACCTACTTTCGCCGCGCGCCGCCATGCACGCACGGCGCGGCGATCTCACGACGACAGCCACGAGCGCCCTCTGCTGGAACGCCGCTCGTGTCCACCACTGAAGAACGCCGGTCACTTCGGACTGAGATAGCAACGAGTTAGGACCTTCGTACTCAGATAGGCTCCAGTGAAGACTTTGCTATTGTACAGGCACTAGGCAGGCCTCTAACAACTATGTATCAACCTTCTGCAGTACTATGTAAAAGTTAAGTATTCTTACATTCTGTGCAATATATCTCTTTCTAATTTACTCGAGTGTTTATAGTTTCTGGCTGCTCCCCTCCGTACCTGCACCAGCGTGTCGGTCTCGTTCCACTCGGCCACCGACACCTACGACGAGGCTGGGACACAAAAGCGGCGACGAAGTTGGGACACAAAAAACTAGCTGATACTAAGGACGGCACAAATGTACATGCCCGAGGGGGGATTCGAACCACCGACCGTAGTGGCCGTGCGGACAGTGACTGGCGCGCCGCAGACCGCTTGGCCACCGCGGCCGGTATTCCCAGTTTCACTCATAGCACTTTTCCGTTACCTGCCTTATGCTAAAGATAAGGTCCTGACAGCCTGTAAGAGTCCTAACCTCCCACTGATTTTCATCCAGTTTGTCTCAACAATATCTGAGAATTTTTTCCCACGACGCTAATTAAAAAGTAGTTGTTACAATATTTACTGTTTACAAGCTTGAAAATTACTGCGATTACTGCTTTCGCCCAATCAGAGGAAACCTGTCCTGACTGCCAAGCCATTTCAGTTATCCTGTGTAACCATTTGAGACCTGACATTCCACTGTACTTGATGAGTTCCGATTTAATTTCATCTACCCCAGCCGCTTTATTGCCCTGCAATCTGTTGACCATTCTCTCCATTTCTTAAAATTTGATCCTGTTTCTATCATCATTCCTATCCCGTCGTACCTTAATATCTGACACATAGTTGGACGTTTCAGTTTCATTAACTCTTCAAAATATTCTCTACATCTGCTCAAAGCATCCACAGGATTCATTAGAAGCTTTCTTGACATGTCCAAAGCACTTTTTAATTCCTTCTTCACCCAATTTCGAAGACTGCTAATTACACACCAGACTGGTTTCACCGCGGCTTGACCCAAAGTTTCTACCTTATTTCCTAAGACTTGCCATTATTTCTGGTTGGATTCAGCAATTATCTGTTTGTTTCTTTCTTCAACATTTCTCTGTCTGGCTGAGTTCTAGTACGGAGCCATTTTGAAACACCTTAAGTATCCTTTTAAAATCTCCTTTGACTGTCATTTCTCCAAACTGCTTCTTTCTGCCTTAACACACCACCGTTCCAAGACTTTCTCTGGTCATTTCTACTAGTGTGTTCCTGTACCTGGTCCATTCCTCTTCCATTGACTGTAAATGACTACATTGAACTAACTGGTACTTTTCTGAGATCATTGTTATGTATTTGTGCCTGATTTGCATGTTCGGAAACTTGTCTACTCTTATCCTTCTACATATGGATCCGAATTCCTGCACATTTGGCCTTACAAAACCAATTTCAGATTAGTGATCAGTGTTATCAAAGAACCCTTTTACTACGTTCCTGATTTAATGAACTGTTATTATACAATCAATCACATATCTGGTTCCCATGCATTCCTAAGTATTCCGATGAATGTTCTGATGCTTAAAAAGGAGTTTGTGATATCTAAGCCGTAAGTGGCACAGAAATCCAAAAGCTATTTTCCGTTCCTGTTGTGCTCCATAGCCTCTCCAAACTTAACCATAACCTTTTCATATCTTTCTGTTCGATTTTCTTTCCTGGCATTGAAGTCACCCATGAGAAAAACACCGTTCTTATCCTTTAACAACTATATCACTGAATGCATTGAAAGATCTGTCCATTTCATCTTGATCTGTGCCTTCACAGGGCTTTTCTGGTGTTTGTACTTGTTCTTTAAGTTATTTTCGTGAATACCTTCTTTTATTTTTACGTTGTTTTGCTCTTAATTTATTGTGTTTAAAGAGTGAATATTTTTATTTTTAAAACTTAAGTATTTTAATTTAAAATGTTGTTTTGTGGAATCAATGATATGAATTTTTAATCTTAAGTTGTGTATTTATTTTCTATTTGTTCTTTGAGTTTCTTTATTTGTATTTAGAACTTTATTTTTTGTATTTGGTATTTATTATTTAATAATTGACTATAGATTATTTATTGAGTGGGAGTTATTTATTTTAAATGGTTCTATAGTAGTGATAACGTTTATTTTTGATTGAATGTCTTTAATTTTTATGTCTTTTGTGACACAGTTCTAATTTTCTTGCTGGAGGCTACTAAGTCCATATCAGTCGTTTACATAGTTAACTCAAACTATCCTTTCCTGAAGTAATGCTCTACACCCTACTGTGATTTTTCTGCTTTGATTCCTGACAGGTAGACCTTGTGTTCTCCCACTTCGTCTGCTTTCTCTCCCCGTACCCGAACGTCACTAAACAGCTAAAACGTCTAACCCCATCTGCCAGCTCTACCTCCTTTCCAGTGTAGTCCCCATTGATATTAATAATTCCCTGTATCAATCCAGATCGTTTTCCAAATCGTATCTGAGGACTCCCTGGTCTGTCAGTTTGAGTTTGTACTCCGTCACCTCTAAAGGTCCGAGACATTTTGCTCTGTTGCAGATTTCATATCGAAGTTCCTGGAAAGCAGGTTGCTAGTCTTACTTACCCAGGGTCCCGTTGCATTTTACTCATAACGGTCGAGGGACTAACCGGTGGATTTAGTAGTCTTTTCCGTCTGAGCACAAAGGTAGTTGGTAACGACTCATATGTCCGAGATGCTTAACCTAATGCCAAATTAATTGGTAGCTATATAAACTGTCAGAACCACCTACTTGGCCACTTATATCACATGGTTTATGAACTACAACATGACTACAGGAACCCACACTATTAATTTGTATCTAAAAATTCGTATACTGAGTAGGAGTGGTTATTCAGAAATTCTTTTAATTTCTTTCTAAGTAATGGTTGGCGATTTGTCAGACGTTTGATGCTATATGGTAAGTGACCAAAGTCTTTTGTGTGGCACAGAAATCATTCTTTTCTGTAATAATGTTTGATTTAACTTCAATAATGAAAGTCTTCCTTTTTCCTCGTGATGTAGCTCTGCACACTGCTAATATGGTTCTATTGGGTTCTTCTTCTTTACCACTACGGCCTCCTCAACAATTTTCTTCCAAATATTTCTGTTCTCTGCCTTTCTCTTCCATCCTCGGATCTCTATCTTGCTAAGGTCACGGAAAACATTGTCCAGTCATCTAGCTCTATGTCGGCCCAAATAGTTTGACAGAATCTTCCTTTCAAATGATTTTAGTGTGATCATATCTGCTTTTGTCAGTGTACCGATTGATATGTTTCCACAGGTCTAAAAGTCAATAGTGCATTCTTTACTTGGTTGTTCTTGTAATTAGAGATTTCTTGAATACTTTAAAATTTTTGCACAATAGGCTCTGTTTCCTGCTTGTATTCTTTCTCTAATACATTGTCTCATGTTATTACTGGTTAAGGGGATACCAAAAGAATGGAAGCAGCTGACGGCGTTAAAACATTTGGCAGAGGCCTTCAGGTCATGTGGTAGTTGTTCTAGCCTTAGAATTGGACATTACCACGGATTTTGTCTTGTTTCATTCACAGTAAGTCTAATTTTTTATCCTTCTGCTTCCATTGTTTCAAATATTTCCTTACATCTCTTGCTACGATTGTAATATCATCTGCAATACGCATATCTGACTGTACGCATATCTGACCGTATATCATCACCATTGGTTCCCTCTTGTCTTTTTTGTGTCAGACTGTACAGTACTAAAACAGACACGCAAAGAGACCATCACACTGTTTCACTCCATCTGTAAAGTTAGATTGTCATTTTGTCATCGTCTTTACTCTGTCCTATGTGTACTTTATTCTTAGCTTCTCAAAGATGCCCAATTCTTTTATTGCTTTATACAACGCAGGACTGTTAATACCGTCAAAGTCTGTTGAAAATCAACAAACAGGAAGTAGAGGCCTATGTCATATTCATAAAATTTCTCCATTATTTGTTTAACAACAAACAGTTGTTCAGATTTGCTTCTGTTTGGCTGGTATCTACATTGGTATTCTCTGAGTATATTTTCGACACTCGTCTTTATCCTTTCAGTGAACACCCCGGAAAATATTTTTAGGCTGTGTTGAATAAAGTTATTCCCCTATAATTTTTACAAGTCAACTTTTCTCCCGTCTTATATATACGGCATATTATTAGAGTTTTCTAGACCCCGGCATTCTTTCTTTCTCCCTATATTAGAAATTAGTGTATGTATTCCCCGACTTAGAGTCTGACTACCAAATTTTTATAAATACCAAAGTTAGATTTAACCTCGTGAAGATCATTCAGTCTATGTATACTGCTGTTACTTTTGAAATGAGTTGGGTTGTTAATAACAAATTTCGTACGTGAACGTATAAAGTGTAGTTACTGTGATGATCCTTTGGTTCTTGAATAAATGTCTGTAGAATAATCTTGGGTGGTTCAAGAAATTATTCTGATTACACACTTTAGTGCAGTGAATATTTTTATTCTCAATGATAAACTACCCTAAAACTTTGTGGTAATTATTCAGCAATCAGTCGTCATAAATGTAAATTCTTTATTTGTTGGCAAATCCGGATTTCGACCACTGTGTGGTCATTATCAATGCTAAAATAAATACAAAAGGGCCAGTTAGAATAACATGCATGTCAGATTATAAGCTAATTGTACAAGTTTCAGTTATAGTCAATGATAAAAATACATACCTTAAAATAAATTAAAATACTTAAAATATCTCGACCTCCATGTAGGAGGTTGCGTTTGTACTGACGCAGCTGTTACAATCCTTACACAGTTGACGTCAGAATGGGTCATTTGTGACTAAGGCGCCCTCTTTAAAGTTTCATATAAATAACAAATTTATGATGTATATTTATGGTAGAGAAAGTTACATTTTATTGTAATTTTAGTAGGCATTTTAACTTTAAACTGTTCTTTATTAATGAGTCTCGTTTACTGTTTATATATAATTGGTAGTAAAATGTGTACTAATTGGTGTAAATACAATACAATATATATATATATATATATATATATATATATATATATATATATATATATATATATATATATATATATACAGCAACTCTTTTAAAATATTTTATATAAAACTGATGATCTGTTGATAATCTGTTCACAGTCAAAATCATAAAATCAAATGATGTCAATTTTAAAAATCAAATGATGTCAATTTTAAAAAATAGCTGTAGTACTAAGTACAGTCGTCAGATGGTGCTAACCAACGTCTATCCCAAACTGTCTTAGAGCGTTTATATTATAAAACATGCTTGTCTGTTAGGGTTTTCATTAAAACATGTAACAGAAGTTGTAGTCTAGTGCTAAAAGTACTGTATATTCCTATTGTATACATAAAAATACTTGATGGGTACAATATTTGTCACTGTATGAAAGGTACTCGCATGTGACAGGTGGGAAGTTTAGATGTAAATATCGGCCGACCAGTACATGTGTTGGTTTCAGCTTTATGTAGCTGGACTCAACTGATTTTTGAATGGCTCCCAGAAATGGGAACTTTTCGATATCGTTTGCTCATTGAGCAGTGTCACTTTATTAGAGATCTGATGGCGATAGATCTCTAATTCTTCCCACAGGTCCAGGCATTTACCCTTTCCACATGTATGGAGCAACTGCATGTGGGTTGTTATAATTGGCGACCTGTGTCTACTTGCTATCAGGTGGGCCGCGAAATTTGACTTTTCTGCCGCACTGTGCCGATCTACCGCGATGTGTTCACTGAATCTGGTTTCCACCTCTCTCTTAATAGTCTGTTTTATGCGACTGAGTGCTGTAGTGTACAGGCAGAGGCTCACGTCGTGAAAAACAATTGACGTACATCAAGGCCAGCCACACGATGAGCTAAGATCCCACGTGGTGTAGATCACACTTTCCTGGTGACAAAATTATTCTTATTCCACTTTCCCTATTATTGCACAATATAACAGGGTACACAAACGTAATACTGACGTTTTAATATAGTTCGTTATATGCTTTACATTATTCCCTTCCTCAGTGCCATCTACGCCAAAACTAGTATTGTCATCTATCGAAGTGGACTGTTTTCTTCTATGACGCATATTTCTTGAGATGTTGTTTTGCAAAGATTGAATTGCGCATGCATAACACGGAAATATTAAAACTAGCAGTCGGGCAAGCGGTTTTTCGCGTTCAATAATGCCATTAAGTTATAGTTGCAAAATACTAATTCGAATTATTTGCAGACGACTACAAAAACTGATAGAATTTGACCTCGAGGAAGATCACTTTCGATTTAGGAGAAATGTAGGAACACACTGTGATATTACAGATACAGGGGGAAGCTGATTGTTTCCATGTGAAAGGCCGGTTTTGCCAGGCTGCTGGGTTCCCAGTCGGCTGATAAACAGTTTGAACCTAGTGAATGGACAGGTAGTCAGGGTTTCCCTAATGTGCTCGGAAACAGCACAATAACCCAGATTGCAACTGAAATACAATATAGTCACACACACTATTATAAAAATCCATATAAAATTAGGGAATGATCATGTGGCAAATATAATTATATGGATTCATGAGACTTGGGAGAATCAAACGTCATAATTACAATTTCAATATCCCTCAGAGATGAAAAGCCGATAAATTTCAGTACTATAATAATAATATTATAAGACTTAAATTTACAAATATTGATACGTAGTGTTTATCAGTAACAATTTAAGAAGCAAATGAGCAGCATTGCACCACGCTATCTATCATAAAAGACGTACCACGTTATTTCCGTATTCTTTCAATAAACTTTGTTTTACTCTCTTGTTCTGCTTTTCGTTGAGGTAGTAATATTCTTGTGTCAGAACATAGATTCCACTAAAGAAACACAAAACATGAACCCAGCAAAGCGCATTACATTTATATATGTATTTTATTTTATTTAATATTATTCTTAGTAACGACCATTTAATGTTATAGATTGCCACTTAAATATTTCATAGCCGATTAAAAATAGTAGATACACAGCAGGTAATTTATGTATAAACAATTAAATGTATTTGTGGCCAAGAACTAAATATATTTGCATAAAAAGCCATGATAAATTAAATATTAATTGTGTAACTATATTTCAACACCGGCAGTATATTTGAACAGTGAGACGCCACGCTTAATAGCTACCTGAGCAAAGAGCTTCATTCTAAAACGTTTTTAATATTGTTAAATATATATCTGTTTGTTAAATGTAAATAATTTTTGTAGAGAGGTGGTCAAACCATTAAATTCTGTGATATTCAAATGTATAATATTTTGGAATGGATATTGTATTTTAAAGATGAGGCGTTAGGATGCACGGAAGGATACAATTTTGGAAGCAGGAGGAGCATGATTTTGAACGTCTGGGAAGGGACTCGTAACTTGAACGCGGAGGTGAATGGTTGTGACGCTGGGTGGTCTGAATCCGCGTTACGAACTTGTGGTTTGAAGAGTTAGGCAAGTGTGGACTTAGAAAATTTACGGGACTGTGATTGCAGAACTTAGTCTCTGGTGAGAAGTGGTAAACTATGTACGGTAGTGGGGCTGCGGAACTGTGATAATTAAGCAATCATCTACTCGTGTGATGACAACCTGTATTTTATAACAAATACCGTAATTAATCGCAAATTAATTTGGAACTGCAATGTTCGATGGACTTCACTAATTTACGAGTGATAATTTGGAACTTTTACTCTCGAGTGCGTGTGATACTTATTGTGCCTCTCATGAACAATAGTTGGGGAAATATTAAGTTATTTACCGATGTATAAAGTTGGACCACTTCCGCATTTTCATCTCCAAAAAGTGTAATAAACTCTATAAAGAATTACATCGTGAGTGATTCACTTCTTTATCTTAGACTCCATTTTGTTGGTTAATCAGAGGTTTTAATTTATGTTTGTTAAAATATATTTTCACGTCATGATATGTAGACTGATAGACTGGCTAAATTACAGATTAACTATTGATCTTGTTTAAACAGGTTGGGTGGCTGTTTAGGGCACAAAATCTGACATACATAACTCAGCCCTATGGACAGAGACCACGAGCCATAAACTTTTACTACCCTGAGTTATGTATTGCCCAATTCTTATTGATAAGTACTGATAGGAAGGTCGCAACACGAAGCAATGCTCACATTACGACTGATCCTAGATCATGCTTAAGGAAAAGTAAACGAACTTTTCCGGCTATTTTAGATGTAGAGATGTACTGACTGGAATACACTAAATTCCGAAGGAAGCAGGAGTAAAATATAGGAAACCAAATATTATATACAACTTGTATCAAAACCAGACAGCAGTTATAAGAATCGAAGGACATGAAAGGGATGCAGTGATTGAGAAGGGAGTGAGATGGGGTTGTAGCCTTTCCCCCATGTTATTCTGTCTGTACATAGCGCATGGAGAACAAATAAAAGCTTTGCGGTTGACCGATAACATTGTGACTCTGCCGGAGTCAGAAAAGACCTTGAACGGAATGGACAGTTTCTTGAAAGGATGTTATAACATCAACTAGAGCAGAGCAAGGGTAATGGAATGTTGGTATGTCCTTTCTCAAGACATTTGTCTGGAGTTTAGCATTGTAACTGGCTGGAAGACTTCTTAAGTAATACAACGCACTACGTTGTTCTTGACGGCAAGTGTTCGTCAGAGACGAGTGTATCGTCAGGCGTGCCCCTGTGGAATGTGGTATGACCAGTGGCGTAGCTATGTCACCAAGGGCCCCGTGGCAAGAATGACTTTGGGGCCCTCTTTAAACTGAAAATATACAGATGCAAAACTACATCTTTAGCTCCTTACCGCCCACTGGAAGACATAATAAGGCAAACCTAAATACTGCTAAGTAAATTGCTATGTGTCACGCAGCACATAACATTTAATCTTATTCTCTGATATAATAACTGTGAAAGTTTCTTTGTTTGTTATGCTTTAACGCTAAAATTACTGGGTGGATTTGGATGAAATTTTGTAGAGCGATAGAGTTGGACCTGGGTAGGACAAACAGATAAAACGACCCCATCGGATAGTTCCCGAAGTTGTCCCATACAAGGTGAATGAAGTCGCAGGCAAAAGTTAAAAAAAAAAAATTATTACTCAAACACGAAAACATGGCCCCCTCCCGCGAAGCAAACCGGTAACAGTCAAGTCAGGAGACTAAGGCGCCATGGCACCATGGCAACTCCGACTTCGACTGATAATACACTAACGGTGCAGGGTCCACGTCTTAGCGGACAAGCAATAGACCTTGTTATGTTTATTTCTGAGGTGGGAATAATTTTTGGATTTCACTTCTTGCGTTTGAAGCAGAACGTACATTATACGATGTAATTGGGGGACATGGATGTTCGGAAAACCGATTATTCGGATAATCGAACTGTGCAATTATATTTGCCAATAAGAAGTACCGTACACTAAATGTATTTATACAGTATTTGGAGGCGTGTGATCCTCCACAATGCGTTAAGCGGCACAACGCAACACTTGGGAGTCGCAGCTGTTGCCGCGAGCAACTTCGATGCTGCCGCTACTTCTGCCGACTGGAGTGTGCAGGTTGTTGTACACAGCAACTAGTGACATGGCCGGTCAGCAGCGCCACCGAGTGGCGGCGTGAAGGGCCCATTAGAAACTATCTTATTGCGGCTGTTGAGGGAATCATGGTTTGTTGGGAGAGGAAGATGATGGACGGTAGGGAGGGAGAGTAAAAAACTAGAATTAAATTAAAAATTCCACGCTCTACGGTAACTTTTTTCGAACGTCGTTCACGGAAGTCGAGGGGCCCCTGGAGTTCGGGGGCCCCGGGGCACTGCCCCGCCTAGCCCTATGATAGCTACGCCACTGGGTAAGACCGCTATTATTTTCTATCTATATAAATGATCTGATGGACCGAGTAACTTGTAATTTATGGTTGTTTGCTGATGATGCTGTCGTGTCTGGGACAGAGTCGTCTTTAATTTACTATAATAGAATACAGGATGACTTAGACGAAATTTGTAGTTGGTGTGAAGAATCTCGGCGTGCGCTAAATGTAGAAAAATGTAAGGTGATGCACATGAGTAGGAAAAACAATCCCATAATGTTCCAATACAGCATTACTGGTGAGCTTCTTAATACAATCGCGTCGTTCAAATACCTAGGAGTAACATTGCAGAGCGATCTGAAATACAACGAACATGTAAGGACAGTTGTGAGTAAGGCGGGCAGCCGACTTCGGTTTATTGGGAGAATTTTGGGAAGATGTACTTCACCTGTAAAAGAGACCGCGTATAAAACGCTTGTACGACCACGTCTTGAGTATTGCTCAAGTGTTAGGGGACCCGCAGCAGATCAGTTTAAATGAAGACATAGAAGAAGTTCAGAGGCAAGCAGCTAGGTTTCTTACTGGTAGGTTCGACCAATGCGCGAGTGTCACACAAATGCTCCGGCAACTCAAATGGGAATCTCTGGAGGAAAGACTATGATCTTTTCGAGAAATTCTGTTGAGGAAATTTAGAGGACCGGAATTTGAATCTGACTGCAGAACAATCTTGCTGTCTCCTACTTACATTTCGCGTAAAGATCACAAAGACAAAATAAGAGAAATTAGGACTCGTACGGAGGCATATAAGCATTCTTTTTTCCCTCGTTCTATTTGGGAGTGGAATAGGAAATTCGGAACCGCCTAGTAGTGGTACAGTGTACCCTCCGCCACGCACCTTACGGTGGATTGCAGAGTATATATGTAGATGTAGATGTATATGTAGTAGACATGAGGTAATGCTGAAGGAATTAGATTAGGTACGAGACAATAAAAGTATTAAGTGAGTTTTGTTATTTGGGTAGCAAACTAACTTCTGATGGACGAAGTAAAGAAGATATTAAATTCATAGTGGCTCTGGGAAGATAAGTATTTCTGAATAAATGAAATATGTTGAGAAACAAACTTTATTTAAATGTTAGGACGTCCTTTCTAAAGACGTTTGTCTGTAGTTTACTATTGTACGAGTGTGGAACGTGGATTAGATTAGATTAATACTTGTTCCATAGATCATATATACGTTATTTCGTAATGATGTGGAACGTCTCAGTTTAGCAAATGTTGTACACATATGACAATCAATATCTTAAGAATTTTTATTAAATTTTTGTTGTATTTATTTTCATTTTTTTACTCTTTTTAAGCTTTATCTAAAAATTCATCTACATTGTAGAAGGAGTTGCCATTCAGAAATTCCTTTAATTTCTTTTTAAATACTAGTTGGCTATCTGTCAGGCTTTTGATGCTACTTGATAATTGACCAAAGACTTTTGTGGCAGCATAATTCACCCCTTTCTGATCCAAAGTTAGATTTAACCTTGAATAGTGAATATCATCCTTTCTCCTAGCGTTGTAGCTATGCACACTGCTATTAGTTTTGAATTGGGTCGGATTGTTAATAACAAATTTCACGAGTGAATATAAATATATATTGCCTTGAGAGACCACGAACACCAACTGCCGGCGTAGCGCAGGGGATGGCGTCACGGACTGCGGAGCAGATGGTCGCCGGTTCAATCCCGCCCACCGGCAAAAATTTATTTCTTTGTAATTTACAATTCCAGAAGGTTCTACATCTTTCTTATGTTCACTTGTAAATTCTACTTGTTTCTTATGTTCTTCTAATTTCCGGTAAATTCTGTCTGTGCATAAATAGCAGAGCACTCTGCCTAAGAGGCAGTCAGTGCTGCGTGTATGTTGAGTTCGTAATAAACGTGCATTCAGTATCAGTGCTGTGTTTAGTTGCCTTCGAAGTCAAGCCTACTTCCATTGCAACGTGACAATATTGTGAAGCTACAGTAAAGATCCCTAAATAAATGTCTGCAGGATGCTCTTGAGTGGCCTACAGCAATTATTCTGTTTACACGCGTTTGTGCAATGAATACTTTTTTACTCAATGTTGAATTGCCCCAGAATATGATCCCATATGAAAGCAGTGAATGAAAACAGGCGTAGTAAGGTAATTTACTGAGATGTATGTCACCAAATTTTGCAATGACTCTGATAGTATAAGTAGCTGAACTCAAACGTTTCAGGAGATCTTCAATATGTTTCTTCCAATTCAGTCCCTCGTCAATGCAAACATCTAAAAATTTTTAATATTCTACCTTAGCTACAGATTTATGTTGAAAGTCTAAATTTATTAATGGTATCATGACATTTACTGTATGAAACTGTATACACTGAGTTTTATCAAAATTTAATGAGAGTCAATTTGTAGAGAATTTGTAATAACTTTCTGAAAGATATCATTTACAATTTCATCAGTTCTTTCCTGTTTGTCAGGTGTGATAGCTATACTTGTATCATCAGCAAAAAGTACTAGCTTAGCATCTTTGTGGATGTAGAATGGCAAGTCATTAATATATATTAAGAACAGCAAAGGACCCAACACCGAACCTTGTGGGGCCCCATTTTTGATAACTCACCAGTTAGAGGAATTAATTGTTTTATCTATATCATGTAAACTGATTATTTCAAATTTCTGCACTCTTCCAGTTAAGTATGATTTAAACCATTTGTGCACTGTCCCACTCATACCACAATACTTAAGCTTATCTAGAAAAAGACCATGATTTACACAATCAAAAGCCTTTGAGAGATCACAAAAACTCCCAACAGGTGATGTCCGGTTATTCAAACCATTTAATATTTCATCAGTGAAATTTTCAGTTGTAAAGCTTTTTTTGAAAACCAAACTGACATTTTGTTAGAATGATAAGGAGTCCAGACAAAAAGATGATAGAAGGTTTTGAAAAGTGGTGCTACAAACTAACGCTACAGATTAGGCGGGTAGATCGCGTAAGTAATGTGTTGAACAGAATTGGGGAGGAAAGAAATTTCTGCCATATATTGACTAGTAGAAGGGATTTAGTGGTGTGACACATTCTGACATCTAGGAATTGTCAGTTTATCACTGGAGGAAAGTGTGTGGGGTAAAACTCCCAGAGGGAGAACGAGAGACGAATACAGTAAGCAGATTCAAATGGATGTGGGTTGCCGTTTTTATGAGGAGAAGAAGAGGGTTGCTCAGGGTAGAGTAAGGTGGAGTGCTGCGTCGAACCAGTGTCCGCACTGACGATCACAACAACAACAACAACAACAACAATATCCAAATAAAAATAAGTTCAAATATTTGTAAAGTTATGGGACATAACTGCCATTCCAAGGCACAAATGCACTTAAGGAAGCAATGTGCAAGCGTATTTAATACCACGGTTTGCAAAGGGCAAACAAGGAAGATACACACAGTACAAGTCACTGCAGAGTCAACATAACCAAAGATGACCAAACATAAAAAATAT